>OY727107.1:41784287-43118537 GCA_963402855.1 Ormia ochracea
TCATTAAACCAGATTCGTTTGCTGGCTTACGTGCTTTAAAGAAGCTTTCTTTAGATGGAAATAACATAACCAGAATTAAACAATTTGCATTCCGTGGCCTGCCACGCCTCAAGGAGCTATCGATACAGTACACACCACTTCATGCCGTAACGAGTTTTGCATTTGCTGGTCTTCAGAATCTATCTACTATTTTGTTAACACACAACCAAATTGCTAGCATTGAAGCATATGCCTTCGCTGGCACATCGAACGTTAAACTTATATTGTTGACGAATAATCCATTGTTACGCATTGAGAGTTTTGCATTTTCAAGTCTCACACAAGTGGGCCATTTGTTACTGCCTGCTGGCATTAGGACGGTGGAGGCAGATGCATTCTCTGGCATGTACACAGTTGGTTTACTCAAATTAGCATATATGGATCTGGAACACATGCTTCCATATACATTTCGTGGCCTGTCAAATGTGTTGTTGCTCACCATACAAGAATCCGATTTGGGTGTGATAAGCAGTGAAGCATTTTCTGGTTTGACACAAGTGGAAACATTGCAACTCCTTAATAACAAAATTGATATAATCGAAGCATTGGATTTCAACGAGACGTCGGCCATAAAGCATTTAAAATTGAATGGTAATCATTTTTTACAGACACCTGAACCTGATGCCGTATGCCTAGATGGAGTTGATAATTTGGAGTTGCAAGACAATTACTTTCCATGCGGTTGCCATTTGCAAAATCTAATGGATAGTGCATTTGCCTTAAAGACAACAAATTCTACACAAAGACTGCTTGAACACAACTACTGTATTTCTCCCATTGAACTGAATGGTCGCCTAATAGCTGACATCAACATAGAAACTATGGCACCCTGTCAAGAGCATCTAATGCAAGGCAATTTAGCTTCCATGGCAAATAATTTAAAATGTCAACATTTATTATGCAGTGGCATAATTCTATGGTTTCAAATGCTTGCTGGTACAAAATTATAGCATTAAACTACACAAAACGAGCGAACAAGCCATTGTTCTCATCCTCATACATGTATTAATAACATTTTAAAAAGAAGGGAATCCGTTTTATTCTGATTTGTAAGTCTTCATAACAATAATGAGTCTTCACTAAGTATTTATTTAGTTAAATATCTTTTCTTAAGTCTAAGTGCATAATCAAATACTTGAAATAATCTTATTCAGTTTTCTTTATTTCCAAAAAAAAAACAAATAAAATTAAATAAAATTGCAATTTTCCCTTTTTTTTTTTTGCAAACTTTTCTATTATAATTATACATGGACCGAATATAAAAAATATATAAAATAAATAAAATAATAAATTATAGAAAACAAATATTGTGCTTATGAATTTTTTTCATATGTACTTAAGTAAGTGCTTATGTATGCAAAGATGTAAGTATGGCATGTATATTTGGATGTAACTACACACACTGTACAAATACATCTACTCAATCAATCGGCCTTATTACGAATGTCGTTATCATTTCGTATTTGCTTAAAACTATACCTTTTCATATTAACAGCCCCCGAAAAACAGATCCATTACAATTTTCTTTCCAAATTTTTTTAAATTTAACTGCAACGTTGTTTCTGTTTTGTTTTGAAAAAAATATGGTCCGATAACACCACCAGCATCTCGTGTACTTCATGTAGATTACTTTCATCACAAATACGCATATTTTGTATATCAACAAAGAAATTCAGTCAAAAATACAAGAAATTTTGACGATTTGTAAACGTGGTTCTGCTGTATAATACTCCATTGTAAAACAAGTATTAAGGAATAGGAAAACAGTTCTATTACAATTTTGGTTTCCAAATTTTTTTAAATTTTTGTTCAGCACAAACTGAAATATAAATTAACAAAAAGGATTTAAGCGAAAAGTAAATTTGGTAGTTTTACTATCGTAACTATGAGTATTTAGCGATAAAATTTATATCAAACCATACGAATAGCAATCAAGCCACCTGGACCGAAGAACTTCTTGAACGGAATCCAACTGTGACAGGATGGAAAACACAAAAAAGGATTGGAGTAAAGTTTAATCGGACGTAGCCCCCAAATCTTAAAGTAAGCGATGCATCTTATGACTTTTTCGTTTGAAATTGCTTCCAAAAACTGTAATAAGATTAAGACAGTAAGAATACGAATAAAGTGTTACCACAAAGAACAGAAATGATTGCAAAGAGGAATATACAAAAACCATGAAAAACAGAAATTGTGTCTATTTTTTTATACCGTTTCTTCACAGAAGCCTCGAAATTGGACGTAATAAAAGTATCGTGTGAATCGCTTAACACAATGATAAATCTAACAAGCTCATCCATAAATAGATGCAATCACTTGTATTGGGATAAATTAAATATATTAACCTCTGTTGCAATTCTCTTGTCATAGTATTAAGGACCACAACATTGTATTCGTCTTGATCTTATATGTAGTCATCCACACATATTTTTTTTTTTTATTAATATTAAGTAGTGTTATGTATACTTTAATTTTAACAATTCATAAAAATTAATTTTCAATAATTATTCTAACAGTTCTGAAATAACTTATTTTTAATAATGTTCACAACACATTTTCTAAATAATATATTATTTTGTTCATTTTTGATTTCAATCGGCATCTGATTGTATAATTTGAGCCCTTTATAAAATATTGTTTTTTTCATCTTTTCCGTGGTAACTTTATGTAGTCTAAAATCATCAGCATTTCTTAGGTTATATGACAGAGTTTCTCATATATATCTCGTCTGTTCCATTAAATATTCAGGTGCATCTCCCATTTTTAATTTCTTAATGAAATTTATTATATTGAATATTTAATTATATATCGAATAAAGATGGTATAATCGACTCTGCCGAATCTTGTATACCCTTCTCCCATGTAGTACACCATGTACTACAATTATACTGGATTAAAGTAAACTTTAATTTTGCATTTTTTAAATGCAAAACTATAAAATAACTTTTTGGCTATATCTTTTATTTATTAGACGATTTTCTGAATTGTCATACTTGATAACTTTGACAAAAGTCTGAGTAGATGGTTTTGGAAAGTTTTGATTTTTAATAAATTTTAAGTTCAATTTACACCGGTACAAAAATGCTTAAAAACACCAGCTCAAGCAACTTCTGTTCTTATATGGATACTACGAAGTATCCATTTAATTTTTTAATTTTTAATAAAAAACTCGCGCTTCTCTTTACCGGGAATATGTTAGAAGAAATAATTTTAATCTTTAGGAAATTTTACATTCTTTAAAAATTTTTTGTTTATCACAGTTTATTGTTACGGTTTCAATGCTTCATAAATGTTTTCAAATAGTGATTTAAATATTCTCAGTTGCATACGCTTGGCCACCCACCGAATACAATGAATTCTATGGAAAGTCACAATTCCTGTGCACAATTCGAGTGCGTTTGTATGCGTGGATTTATTTACTTGTGCTTGTGGACTAAATTTTTTATGTCTGTATCAGTATTCAGATTTTTTTTGTTATAAATATTCTTATTGTATTATGAAAAGAAAAATATTTAATTTTAAATATTCATGTTTGTTTACAGGCTGTAGACAAACACACACACCCACACACACACACACACATACACATTTCCTTATCCTTATTTTATGACTACAGCAGAGGATTTTCCTGCAAATCTAAGATATCATTAGGAAATATTCAAGATGGTTTTTTATGACGTATTTATGTCGTTGCGTTCCACAAAGGGATTTCTCAGTTCATGGTTTGCTTAATACTCGCTTTAGCAAAGCAGAATGTATTCTTTATATTTTCTGCACCATGCTGGTCATGATGTTTGTAAAAATATTTACTGTCACCGTCAACTTTCCAGTAAAGTCTCCATCAGACTTTAATTAATATAATACATATGCACGGTTTGTATTTATGTGTAAATGAGAACGGCACTGTTTACAATATGCATTTAACAGCGCGTTTTTTTCCACTCTGTTTAAGGCTGCTGCGAAACTCTATTACAACTCAATTACATTGGAATTCCAACCAAGCATTTTCCATCGTTACTACGCTATTAGGAATTCTCACAGCCCACGTCTATTTGACAATGTTATATTTATTTTTTAAAAAGCTCAGCATACCATGACCACTTGACATTTTTATATGACCAATATGCCCACTGCAAACGTTTTAGGCTGTGCAATAAGGTCTTCATGGCGCTCAGTGAGGAATTAACTACGTTTCTTGTGTATGCTAAGTGATTACCAAGGAACATAAAACGCTCTGTAATTTCAAGCCGGGAAAAGCATTCTGCAAATTACAAAATCTAAATGGTGCCGGCTCAATATTACCAATGGCCTCGTAAATAATCCCGTGTGCATTTCAATATCCTTCTAGAATATTGAAGGTAGCCTTTGCCATCTGTTAGAAAAGAGTGCTATACAACGATTGGTTTGTCCGAATCCAGGTGAATCAAAAGTAGATTAAAGTACATTGTAAAATGATATATTCCAATAAATCGGAGGGTACATTTATTACCAACAGCACATCTATCAATTATGACGATTATAAACCCACTAAAAATTTTTTTTTAATATATTTAATATATTTTATTTTGAAATATTTCATTTTGTATAATTTTTGTTCCACAAATATAATAGCTGGATTATACTGTTCCTTTAAAGCAAAAGTATCAACATATTTCCCAATAATTATCCTTCTCAATTTTTTTTGTTTTTGTTCCAGAAATAATGCAAGACTTAGATTATTGTTACATTCGTTATAGATTATAAAAACACTTAACTTTTCGCTATTATTGTCTAAAGTCCTTTCTACGAAAAAAAGTTTTCGTAAAATAAGACTACGTTTTGTCTTTTACGTGGACAGTTGACGATATAGATATAGATGTAGATTTGAAAAAGTTGTTAATACCACAAAATAAAAATGAAAGAAATGAGTGTTTATCCGTAGTGCTGATACTTCTTCAAATAATCTTTCTTCTTTTTTGCAGTGTGTATGACGCTTATTTCATATTGTAAATACGATCCCTATTTGTATACACATACCCACAATTAAGTATGCAATAATAATATAGTATACAAATAAGTATGCAAAAAATAAGTACAACAAGAAGTTAAACACAAATCTGCAGGACTACTTATATATTGGAAATCTCCGTCAAAAACTTTAAACAAGTCACACGTACTTAAATTGAATTAATTTATTCATTATTTTCATTTATCTATTATTATAATCGTTGTTGTACTTCAAATAATTGTAATTCATAGACAAAAACGTAACCAGAGGAAAAATACCATCTCAAGTTCTTTTGTAATTCCGGTTATTTTGCATTACTAGTTCATAATGGCGTTTCCATTAATTGGCTACGCACTTTAAATCCAAATGAAGCCAAAACTATGTAAGGTAGCAAACTCTATAAGGCATTAGATCCAATACCAACGGCCTGCCATAACCACATAAAAAGTAATCCAATGGCGTAAAATCACAGGATCTTGGTGGTTAGCTTACTGGTACAAAGCTTGAAATTAATGAATCGAATTTTCCAAGCCATAGATCCATTGTATACAAACAAAGTAATTTTTTCTATTTGGTGCTATAAAAAAGGTGGATTAAAAATGTACATTTCCAGAGATAAAAAAATTAATATATTACAAGAAATTAGAAAAAGGAATGCTTTAAGTGAAATCAACCCTGATCAGACAAAATCTATAATTTTATGAAAACGTTCAAAAACTTTTGCAAGTGGTATTCGACTGTTAAAAACATTACACAGTTTTAGGTTACACTATAATATTTTTTCATAATACATGTAACAAACATAGAACATATGTTTTCATAATATATGGATAATATGGTGTACCACCATATACACCATTTCTATTTGATTTCATAAAGTATAAGGCTATGACTTGATATCAGTCAGTGAAACAAGGCGTTATATATCAGGTTTTCCTGGTCAAGTTTTGATTTTGCGTGAGAGCGATGAGAAATTGGTGTATACAATTTTGTCTAACTCTCTTTTACATTATCATTTAGAATCAAAGCTTGAACACGAAAATCGTACATAAAAATGTAGGAGAATCTGTAGTAGAACTTTATACTTACGACCACATTGTTTTTTATTTGTTATTTAATGTATGCCTGTAATAGAGTGTAAAGTAACGAGTATCAAATAAAAAGTATGTAAATGCAACTCTGCAACAGTGATAAATATTGAAATATCCCTCTGCGAAAGCAAAGTAAAAAGTTCGATATCAGCATCTATAAAAATTAGGCTTATAATCACATTAGCCATTATAATTAGTCAATAATTTACGTGCAGCTACTAATGGAGGCTACAAGCTAAGTGTAGTATAGCTTTATAATGGCTGCAAATTGCACTTTAATGCAAATTGTATTCTTTTATTATATATTTGCTTTTAACCGCATTTTAGCAAAATTAAAACACATGACATCTTGCACATCCATATATACGAGTCTATATGCATCTAGCTAACAAACACTTAGACATATAGCATTGACATTGACAGAGAAAATATTGAAGTGAACGAGAAAATGACAGTTTTGCTGTCATATTCATTTCATATCAACCACAAAAACATACTCGTTCTCTTGCCACAATAGAAATAAAGTTTTGGCAGCAAATTGTTTCGTGTTGTTTGTTATGGATCAGTACTGAAGGAAGAAAAATACGAATAGTTGGAAAGTTTTTAGTAAAGAAATAACAAAAGTATAAATGTACGTATTGCTTGCTAATGCCGAGGTAGATAATGCAAATTGCAGTGCTGCCACTTACATTTATTTCTGTTTCTTTTTGTTACGTTTTAATGCATAGAAAATATGTGTTTATATATAAATAAATTAAATATACAGAAATAAAATATAAATTGTTTGCTATGAGCAACTTGCATGACTAAAATCATTTGTTTTATTCCAATAGAAACATAATTACGAAATACTTCATATTTATAATGCATAAGATAAATTAAGAATGGGAGAAGATCTGTGTTGGGTTGTGCCGATTCAAAGGAGACCTCTGAATGTTAACAAGCGTCGTGGCACATCGTTTAGACATACAAAGTTTACTTTGAGAAATCATTCGTTTTGGAAGAAAAGGGGAAAGAGAATGATGAGAAGTAAGCACTTTGATGTATTCACAAAGTTATTTTATTTCTTCTTCATTGCATAGTTGTATATGCACATACATAGTTGTAAATAAACTTTTTCGTCTCTAAACACTGATCAAAGCTAAAAAAAAATTTAAAAAAATTTGAAAGTATAGTTTGCTTGCATAAAAGCGGTCTACGATGGCTTTTACAAGAGCTTATACAAGAATAGAAGAGCAGAAATTTATATTGAGTGTAGTATTGTCAGTAGTTTGCCATTTGAAAACTTATCATGTGTCAGTCTGCACATATGAAAATTAACATGCAAACTTAATGTTGATTTGAAGAGTCGATTTCGTGCACTTCCTGGACAAAAAAACATAGAATTTTGTTAATATAATATAATAAATCAGTGGAATTATTAATCCTGTTATACTATAGAACAAGACTAATTTTCTACATGTCAGATGGGATTAACATTTTTTTTCGCCAGAGAGATCACGGACTTGTGCTCGTGTACTATGTACTCGTATGTAGCTAGACCAGTGGATAGCCTATAAATCACACAAGTTGTTATATAGTATTAATGTTGTAAATTTTAAATTGCGATTATGATTTACCACTTACTTTAATAATTACAACTATTTATTGTTTGTTCTCTTATAGCAGCGGCAAGGTAAAAAAAATTAAATAGAGAATATCTATTACAAACTTTCAATTCTAAGTCATAAGTATGCATTTTTTAAGTAATTACACTACGATTATTGTCAAACTCTGTGCCATACGTAACAGATACGAGTAGATGGGGGCCTACTTTGTGGTTGTTGTTTGTGAGTTCATTTGAGTGAACTGGCGGAAATGTTGTATTTGGTTTCAAATAAATAAATTTAATGCATTTTTTTTCTCATAAGTATAATATTATTAATATATTATGTCACTTTTAAGGTATTTTGTATTCAATTTACTGCCACAAAATATAACTTTAACCACAAGCACACCGCAAAATGCTTGTAATTTTATATTTGCTTTATTTACGTCTCCTCCCACCCCTTGCGTTCAAATAGTGTTGCTACATCGTTTTGCAGTAGCGGTTGCTAACTGATTCAAAGGCTTTTCAAATGCCACTATTATAACACCGTCTAGTTTATGCTGCATACTCCGATCTGGCTATGAGATGTCACATTAGCCATGCCGTGGCCAATAATTTCGTTTGTATGAACGGGAAGTTATGTTTTCCATACGATGCCTGCAAAATTCATTATATGATAATTGGTGTTGGCGCTACACTGCCACATTATTTTACATTTCCCCTTTTGCAAGGCTATGAATGGAATGAATGAGGATAAAGTAATAGCGAAATGATTTTGGAAACAGAATGATAATTTAACATTTAATTTTCTTTATTTTTAATTTTGAAGAATAGAAGTACCGTGATTTACTTCCTTTTAAAACTATCAAACTTTCATTTAAGTCTTTCATTCAACAGCTGCAGTAGATAAAAACCTTTTTTTACAAGTAATTAATATCCAGGCTACACTGGCAAAAAAGAAAAAAAAAATATAGTACAAAACAATTCATTCGTGTTATTGTCCATAATTTGAATTCACAAATCTCTTTACATGCAAAAACATTTCTCCACTAAATATTTGCTAATCCACTAATTTCTTTCCTCGAAATTAAACTGAATTTTTTCCTACGCGTAATTTTTTCTGAGTGTGCAATGAAATATTAATTCATAAGTGCGAACGTGGTAAGTGCCAATAAAATTCTGCCTAATTTTCTGCAAATTTATTGATTTTTTTTATTTGAACGTATAATTCATCACGTATGCATGTGTACATACAGATGTATGTATGGATATGTAGCAGCAACAAGACACTACGTATACCTACAGAGATTTGTGTGTGTGTGTGGGTGTGTTTAGTCGTGTGCATGACTGTAGTTGTGCGTACCGGAACTGGAAAAGATTAAACATTTAGCGCACACAGTACTTACTCATTCGAAGAATCATTTTTCAGCGCCATTTTGTCTGTCCGTTGGCCTACGTGATTCTTTTATTAACAAGTATTGGAAATATTTAATGAATCCTTCGGTAATGAAACCAGATTTAATGATTTTATTGCAAAAGTTTAATGCACATACGCTCTAATGTATTGTTGTCCGTTAACAAACAATTAAGAATGGATTACGTGAGATATTTATTTTTGATAAATTGAAATTTATTGATATTTTTTTCAATTAATTACTTTTCGTTCCTTATCCTCCAACGTACCAATTGATTACGAATGCTGAATACAGTACGAACTCAAACAGAAATAATTATAATTATTTAATGAGGTATTTTACGTGACACGAAAGAATATCACAAGAAATATTTATTTTAAAAGTTTTGATATTTTTCTCATGTAACTAACTATACATTTACCTATTGGATAAACACACACACACATATATATATGAGTATATACTCGCATATATATACAAACGTGCGCAGGCAGTAAATTCAAGACTATGTAGGACAAAATAATTAAATGCAAGTCTGCAATTAATTTGTAAATCAGATTTCATTGAAGTAAATAAATTTTATGCACATTCTTTGACATCCAAACAGATTTAAATAACTTTTTTATTAACTTAAATCATTTCTGACCAAGCAAAATATGCAACGCAAAATTTAAGATATAGCAAAAATAATACGTAATAATCTTTTCCAATTCCAAAGTATTTTATATTTTTTAATTTCTTTACATTTTGAACAGCAAGTTTCATAAACAAGGTGTACCCTAATAAAGGTGTAAATAGAAAAGAAAATCGGTCCCAAACAACAATAAAAACCTTGTGATCTGACTTGGTGGCTGTGACAGCTAAAATTACAGATGCTTTAAATTTTTATTACGCAAATTGCTAGATTAGCTCATCATACCGACACACATACGAGTTCATACACATGTTATTGATTCGTGAGTACTTGGAGGACTTTAGTTTGCTTTCTAGGCTCTTTACATTTATCCACATCCTAGAAGAAAGCGTGGAAGATATTGAAAACTGAAATAATGCGCTGACATTACAACCTCTTTCATCTGCCTTCTGGTAGATTTAGACCAATTTAATAAAATGGAATTAAAAGATTTTTTAATAATTAGCCTATAACCTGGTCTTGAAAAGCAAAAACATATTAGTGCAGTAGGCAGAAAAATAGTAAAAATGTTGCATAAAGTCATTGATAATGACGATATGATATTTTACCTGCAACCTATATCAAATGTACGAACCCTATGGACCTTTCCATGTATTTTTACCTAATTTATTTCCATATAATTTGAAAAATAATCAAATCGTGCGATCGTTGCGTATGTTTTTCGGTATAGGAAGTTCCTAATGGTATAAAGAGACCCTACAAGTTGAGTAATCTTTTTTAGAGATAAAAACAATCCTAAGATGATGAGTGAAACGAAATGAGATACGAACCTCTGGCAAAGATGTTGAAAGAGATAGCGATGGAGATGTTATAACATCTTCATGTGTAAATATGTTCAAATCTGCTATTAGGCTTAATGTAATGACTTTGCTGATGAAGGTTGGCGATTTAATTTAGATGACAGAAGTTCTTCTACTTTAGCGTATCGTTTACTCATTATGAATAGACTTATACCAGAGTCACGCCTGCTTGTGGGCTGAATTAAAAATTAATATTGAATCCCCATTAAACATTGGTGGTTGAATAACTACATAAATAAACACAAACTTTGTTTAAATTGTTTCTATACTTATTATATATATGGGAGTTAGAATGTTAGGACATGATAGCACATTTTTACCTCCATTTTTACCTCTATTAAGTGTCACTAATCTTGATGGTGATTACATGGTGTTCCAATATGAAGTAAATTTATTTACACTAGGCCAAAGAAAATATTTTTAAAAAATTAAAATTTAAAATGTAATAAATGTTTGACAGACATGGGATCGGCAACTATTTAATGTTTGATTAAGAAGCATATATAGTTATTTTGCTGCGATATCCTATTATAATTGAAAAGATATAATAACTTGTTTTTAAAATTTGTGCTCTACTGAAGATTGTGTTCCTCGATGAATTGCAGGATAACGGAAGAAGATAGGTGGCTAAAAATCACTAAGGTAGCTATCTTACCGAAATCGCAATTTTTTGTGTTATTTAGTTATTGGCAAATATATAAGAAATATACTTATATATTTAATAGCGAAAAAAAGAGCAATAAAAACGCCAATTTTTCATTCAAAAATACACAAAAGGACGATTTTAAAGTGTGACTGTTTTTGCCCAAAAATGCAAAGGGTAACCCCTTATCAAAAATCGAAAATTTTCCTAAAAATTAAAATTTTTTTTCCCTTATTTTTAGCAAAAATATATTTTAAACATTTGAAAACATAAAATAAACATACAAGAGCAATGAAGACGCCAATTTTTCATTCAAAAATACACAAAGGGACGATTTTAGTGTGACTGATTTTGCCCAAAAATGCAAAGGGTAACCCCTTATCTAAAAATTGAGTATTTATCCAAAAATCGAAAAAATTTTTAGTCCTTTATTTTTAACAAAAATATATTTTAAACATTCGAAAACATAAAATAAACATACAAGAGCAATAAAAACGCCAATTTTTCATTCAAAAATACGCAAACGGACGATTTTAAAGTGTGACTGTTTTTGCCAAAAAATGCAAAGGGTAACCCCTTATCTAAAAACTGAGTATTTCTCCAAAAATGGAAAAAATTTTTAGTCCTTTATTTTTAACAAAAATATATTTTAAACATTCGAAAACATAAAATAAACATACAAGAGCAATAAAAACGCCAATTTTTCATTCAAAAATACGCAAACGGACGATTTTAAAGTGTGACTGTTTTTGCCCAAAAATGCAAAGGGTAACCCCTTATCAAAAATCGAAAATTTTCCTAAAAATTAAAATTTTTTTCCCTTTTTTTTAGCAAAAATATATTTTAAACATTTGAAAACATAAAATAAACATACAAGAGCAATAAAAACGCCAATTTTTCATTCAAAAATAAACAAACGGACAATTTTAAAGTGTGACTGTTTTTGCCTAAAAATGCAAAGGGTAACCGCTTATCAAAAATCGAAAATTTTCCTAAAAATTAAAATTTTTTTTCCCTTATTTTTGGCAAAAATATATTTTAAACATTTGAAAACATAAAATAAACATACAAGAGCAATAAAAACGCCAATTTTTCATTCAAAAATACACAAACGGAGGATTTTCAAGTGTGACTGATTTTGCCCAAAAATGCAAAGGGTAACCCCTTATCTAAAAACTGAGTATTTTTCCAAAAATCGAAAAAATTTTTTGTTCTTTATTATTAGCAAAAATATATTTTAAACATTCGAAAACATAAAATAAACATACAAGAGCAATAAAAACGCCAATTTTTCATTCAAAAATACACAAACGGACGATTTTAAAGTGTGACTGATTTTGCCCAAAAATGCAAAGGGTAACCCCTTATCTAAAAACTGAGTATTTTTCCAAAAATCGAAAAAATTTTTTGTTCTTTATTATTAGCAAAAATATATTTTAAACATTCGAAAACATAAAATAAACATACAAGAGCAATAAAAACGCCAATTTTTCATTCAAAAATGCACAAACGGAGGATTTTCAAGTGTGACTGATTTTGCCCAAAAATGCAAAGGGTAACTAACCCCTTATCTAAAAACTGAGTATTTTTCCAAAAATCGAAAAAATTTTTTGTTCTTTATTATTAGCAAAAATATATTTTAAACATTCGAAAACATAAAATAAACATACAAGAGCAATAAAAACGCCAATTTTTCATTCAAAAATACACAAACGGACGATTTTAAAGTGTGACTGATTTTGCCCAAAAATGCAAAGGGTAACCCCTTATCTAAAAACTGAGTATTTTTCCAAAAATCGAAAAAATTTTTTGTTCTTTATTATTAGCAAAAATATATTTTAAACATTCGAAAACATAAAATAAACATACAAGAGCAATAAAAACGCCAATTTTTCATTCAAAAATACACAAACGGACGATTTTAAAGTGTGACTGATTTTGCCCAAAAATGCAAAGGGTAACCCCTTATCTAAAAATTGAGTATTTTTCCAAAAATCGAAAAAATTTTTTGTTCTTTATTATTAGCAAAAATATATTTTAAACATTCGAAAACATAAAATAAACATACAAGAGCAATAAAAACGCCAATTTTTCATTCAAAAATACGCAAACGGACGATTTTAAAGTGTGACTGTTTTTGCCCAAAAATGCAAAGGGTAACCCCTTATCAAAAATCGAAAATTTTCCTAAAAATTAAAATTTTTTTCCCTTTTTTTTAGCAAAAATATATTTTAAACATTTGAAAACATAAAATAAACATACAAGAGCAATAAAAACGCCAATTTTTCATTCAAAAATAAACAAACGGACAATTTTAAAGTGTGACTGTTTTTGCCTAAAAATGCAAAGGGTAACCGCTTATCAAAAATCGAAAATTTTCCTAAAAATTAAAATTTTTTTTCCCTTATTTTTGGCAAAAATATATTTTAAACATTTGAAAACATAAAATAAACATACAAGAGCAATAAAAACGCCAATTTTTCATTCAAAAATACACAAACGGAGGATTTTCAAGTGTGACTGATTTTGCCCAAAAATGCAAAGGGTAACCCCTTATCTAAAAACTGAGTATTTTTCCAAAAATCGAAAAAATTTTTTGTTCTTTATTATTAGCAAAAATATATTTTAAACATTCGAAAACATAAAATAAACATACAAGAGCAATAAAAACGCCAATTTTTCATTCAAAAATACACAAACGGACGATTTTAAAGTGTGACTGATTTTGCCCAAAAATGCAAAGGGTAACCCCTTATCTAAAAACTGAGTATTTTTCCAAAAATCGAAAAAATTTTTTGTTCTTTATTATTAGCAAAAATATATTTTAAACATTCGAAAACATAAAATAAACATACAAGAGCAATAAAAACGCCAATTTTTCATTCAAAAATACACAAACGGAGGATTTTCAAGTGTGACTGATTTTGCCCAAAAATGCAAAGGGTAACCCCTTATCTAAAAACTGAGTATTTTTCCAAAAATCGAAAAAATTTTTTGTTCTTTATTATTAGCAAAAATATATTTTAAACATTCGAAAACATAAAATAAACATACAAGAGCAATAAAAACGCCAATTTTTCATTCAAAAATACACAAACGGACGATTTTAAAGTGTGACTGATTTTGCCCAAAAATGCAAAGGGTAACCCCTTATCTAAAAACTGAGTATTTTTCCAAAAATCGAAAAAATTTTTTGTTCTTTATTATTAGCAAAAATATATTTTAAACATTCGAAAACATAAAATAAACATACAAGAGCAATAAAAACGCCAATTTTTCATTCAAAAATACACAAACGGACGATTTTAAAGTGTGACTGATTTTGCCCAAAAATGCAAAGGGTAACCCCTTATCTAAAAACTGAGTATTTTTCCAAAAATCGAAAAAATTTTTTGTTCTTTATTATTAGCAAATATATATTTTAAACATTCGAAAACATAAAATAAACATACAAGAGCAATAAAAACGCCAATTTTTCATTCAAAAATACACAAACGGACGATTTTAAAGTGTGACTGTTTTTGCCCAAAAATGCAAAGGGTAACCCCTTATCTAAAAATTGAGTATTTTTCCAAAAATCGAAAAAATTTTTTGTTCTTTATTATTAGCAAAAATATATTTTAAACATTCGAAAACATAAAATAAACATACAAGAGCAATAAAAACGCCAATTTTTCATTCAAAAATACGCAAACGGACGATTTTAAAGTGTGACTGTTTTTGCCCAAAAATGCAAAGGGTAACCCCTTATCAAAAATCGAAAATTTTCCTAAAAATTAAAATTTTTTTCCCTTTTTTTTAGCAAAAATATATTTTAAACATTTGAAAACATAAAATAAACATACAAGAGCAATAAAAACGCCAATTTTTCATTCAAAAATAAACAAACGGACAATTTTAAAGTGTGACTGTTTTTGCCTAAAAATGCAAAGGGTAACCGCTTATCAAAAATCGAAAATTTTCCTAAAAATTAAAATTTTTTTTCCCTTATTTTTGGCAAAAATATATTTTAAACATTTGAAAACATAAAATAAACATACAAGAGCAATAAAAACGCCAATTTTTCATTCAAAAATACACAAACGGAGGATTTTCAAGTGTGACTGATTTTGCCCAAAAATGCAAAGGGTAACCCCTTATCTAAAAACTGAGTATTTTTCCAAAAATCGAAAAAATTTTTTGTTCTTTATTATTAGCAAAAATATATTTTAAACATTTGAAAACATAAAATAAACATACAAGAGCAATAAAAACGCCAATTTTTCATTCAAAAATACACAAACGGAGGATTTTCAAGTGTGACTGATTTTGCCCAAAAATGCAAAGGGTAACCCCTTATCTAAAAACTGAGTATTTTTCCAAAAATCGAAAAAATTTTTTGTTCTTTATTATTAGCAAAAATATATTTTAAACATTCGAAAACATAAAATAAACATACAAGAGCAATAAAAACGCCAATTTTTCATTCAAAAATACACAAACGGACGATTTTAAAGTGTGACTGATTTTGCCCAAAAATGCAAAGGGTAACCCCTTATCTAAAAACTGAGTATTTTTCCAAAAATCGAAAAAATTTTTTGTTCTTTATTATTAGCAAAAATATATTTTAAACATTCGAAAACATAAAATAAACATACAAGAGCAATAAAAACGCCAATTTTTCATTCAAAAATACGCAAACGGACGATTTTAAAGTGTGACTGTTTTTGCCAAAAAATGCAAAGGGTAACCCCTTATATAAAATTGGGTATTTTTCCAAAAATCGAAAAAATTTATTGTTCTTTATTATTAGCAAAAATATATTTTAAACATTTGAAAACATAAAATAAACATACAAGAGCAATAAAAACGCCAATTTTTCATTCAAAAATACACAAACGGACGATTTTAAAGTGTGACTGTTTTTGCCCAAAAATGCAAAGGGTAAACCCTTATATAAAATTGGGTATTTTTCCAAAAATCGAAAAAATTTATTGTTCTTTATTATTAGCAAAAATATATTTTAAACATTTGAAAACATAAAATAAACATACAAGAGCAATAAAAACGCCAATTTTTCATTAAAAAATACACAAACGGACGATTTTAAAGTGTGACTGTTTTTGCCCAAAAATGCAAAGGGTAACCCCTTATCAAATATCGAAAATTTTCCTAAAAATTAAAATTTTTTTTCCCTTATTTTTGGCAAATATATATTTTAAACATTTGAAAACATAAAATAAACATACAAGAGCAATAAAAACGCCAATTTTTCATTCAAAAATACACAAACGGACGATTTTAAAGTGTGACTGTTTTTGCCCAAAAATGCAAAGGGTAACCCCTTATCTAAAAATTGAGTATTTTTCCAAAAATCGAAAAAATTTTTTGTTCTTTATTATTAGCAAAAATATATTTTAAACATTCGAAAACATAAAATAAACATACAAGAGCAATAAAAACGCCAATTTTTCATTCAAAAATACGCAAACGGACGATTTTAAAGTGTGACTGTTTTTGCCAAAAAATGCAAAGGGTAACCCCTTATATAAAATTGGGTATTTTTCCAAAAATCTAAAAAATTTATTGTTCTTTATTATTAGCAAAAATATATTTTAAACATTTGAAAACATAAAATAAACACACAAGAGCAATAAAAACGCCAATTTTTCATTCTAAAATACACAAACGGACGATTTTAAAGTGTGACTGTTTTTGCCCAAAAATGCAAAGGGTAACCCCTTATCAAAAAATTGAGTATTTTTCGAAAAATCGAAATAATTTTTTGTTCTTTATTATTAGCAAAAATATATTTTAAACATTTGAAAACATAAAATAAACATTCAAGAGCAATAAAAACGCAAGTTTTCCATTCAAAAATACACAAACGGACGATTTTAAAGTGTGACTTTTTTTGCCCAAAAATGCAAAGGGTAACCCCTTATCAAATATCGAAAATTTTCCTAAAAATTAAAATTTTTTTTCCCTTATTTTTGGCAAATATATATTTTAAACATTTGAAAACATAAAATAAACATACAAGAGCAATAAAAACGCCAATTTTTCATTCAAAAATACACAAACGGACGATTTTAAAGTGTGACTGTTTTTGCCCAAAAATGCAAAGGGTAAACCCTTATATAAAATTGGGTATTTTTCCAAAAATCGAAAAAATTTATTGTTCTTTATTATTAGCAAAAATATATTTTAAACATTTGAAAACATAAAATAAACATACAAGAGCAATAAAAACGCCAATTTTTCATTCAAAAATACACAAACGGACGATTTTAAAGTGTGACTGTTTTTGCCCAAAAATGCAAAGGGTAAACCCTTATATAAAATTGGGTATTTTTCCAAAAATCGAAAAAATTTATTGTTCTTTATTATTAGCAAAAATATATTTTAAACATTTGAAAACATAAAATAAACATACAAGAGCAATAAAAACGCCAATTTTTCATTCAAAAATACACAAACGGACGATTTTAAAGTGTGACTGTTTTTGCCCAAAAATGCAAAGGGTAACCCCTTATCAAAAATCGAAAATTTTCCTAAAAATTAAAATTTTTTTTCCCTTATTTTTAGCAAAAATATATTTTAAACATTCGAAAACATAAAATAAACATACAAGAGCATTAAAAACGCCAATTTTTCATTCAAAAATAAACAAACGGACGATTTTAAAGTGTGACTGTTTTTGCCCAAAAATGCAAAGGGTAACCCCTTATCAAATATCGAAAATTTTCCTAAAAATTAAAATTTTTTTTCCCTTATTTTTGGCAAAAATATATTTTAAACATTTGAAAACATAAAATAAACATACAAGAGCAATAAAAACGCCAATTTTTCATTCAAAAATACACAAACGGACGATTTTAAAGTGTGACTGTTTTTGCCCAAAAATGCAAAGGGTAAACCCTTATATAAAATTGGGTATTTTTCCAAAAATCGAAAAAATTTATTGTTCTTTATTATTAGCAAAAATATATTTTAAACATTTGAAAACATAAAATAAACATACAAGAGCAATAAAAACGCCAATTTT
The DNA here is from genome assembly GCA_963402855.1 of Ormia ochracea. Classification (NCBI taxonomy): domain Eukaryota; kingdom Metazoa; phylum Arthropoda; class Insecta; order Diptera; family Tachinidae; genus Ormia; species Ormia ochracea. The sequence goes on from OY727107.1 coordinate 41,802,572, forward strand.
TCATTCAAAAATACACAAACGGACGATTTTAAAGTGTGACTGTTTTTGCCCAAAAATGCAAAGGGTAAACCCTTATATAAAATTGGGTATTTTTCCAAAAATCGAAAAAATTTATTGTTCTTTATTATTAGCAAAAATATATTTTAAACATTTGAAAACATAAAATAAACATACAAGAGCAATAAAAACGCCAATTTTTCATTCAAAAATACACAAACGGACGATTTTAAAGTGTGACTGTTTTTTGCCCAAAAATGCAAAGGGTAACCCCTTATCAAAAATCGAAAATTTTCCTAAAAATTAAAATTTTTTTTCCCTTATTTTTAGCAAAAATATATTTTAAACATTCGAAAACATAAAATAAACATACAAGAGCATTAAAAACGCCAATTTTTCATTCAAAAATAAACAAACGGACGATTTTAAAGTGTGACTGTTTTTGCCCAAAAATGCAAAGGGTAACCCCTTATCAAATATCGAAAATTTTCCTAAAAATTAAAATTTTTTTTCCCTTATTTTTGGCAAAAATATATTTTAAACATTTGAAAACATAAAATAAACATACAAGAGCAATAAAAACGCCAATTTTTCATTCAAAAATACACAAACGGACGATTTTAAAGTGTGACTGTTTTTGCTCAAAAATGCAAAGGGTAACCCCTTATCAAAAATCGAAAATTTTTCTAAAAATTAAATTTTTTTTCCCTTATTTTTAGCAAAAATATATTTTAAACATTTGAAAACATAAAATAAACATACAAGAGCAATAAAAACGCCAATTTTTCATTCAAAAATACACAAACGGACGATTTTAAAGTGTGACTGTTTTTGCTCAAAAATGCAAAGGGTAACCCCTTATCAAAAATCGAAAATTTTCCTAAAAATTAAAATTTTTTTTCCTTATTTTTAGCAAAAATATATTTTAAACATTTGAAAACATAAAATAAACATACAAGAGCAATAAAAACGCCAATTTTTCATTCAAAAATACACAAACGGACGATTTTAAAGTGTGACTGTTTTTGCTCAAAAATGCAAAGGGTAACCCCTTATCAAAAATCGAAAATTTTTCTAAAAATTAAATTTTTTTTCCCTTATTTTTAGCAAAAATATATTTTAAACATTTGAAAACATAAAATAAACATACAAGAGCAATAAAAACGCCAATTTTTCATTCAAAAATACACAAACGGACGATTTTAAAGTGTGACTGTTTTTGCTCAAAAATGCAAAGGGTAACCCCTTATCAAAAATCGAAAATTTTCCTAAAAATTAAAATTTTTTTTCCTTATTTTTAGCAAAAATATATTTTAAACATTTGAAAACATAAAATAAACATACAAGAGCAATAAAAACGCCAATTTTTCATTCAAAAATACACAAACGGACGATTTTAAAGTGTGACTGTTTTTGCTCAAAAATGCAAAGGGTAACCCCTTATCAAAAATCGAAAATTTTCCTAAAAATTAAAATTTTTTTTCCTTATTTTTAGCAAAAATATATTTTAAACATTTGAAAACATAAAATAAACATACAAGAGCAATAAAAACGCCAATTTTTCATTCAAAAATACACAAACGGACGATTTTAAAGTGTGACTGTTTTTGCCCAAAAATGCAAAGGGTAACCCCTTATCAAATATCGAAAATTTTCCTAAAAATTAAAATTTTTTTTCCCTTATTTTTGGCAAATATATATTTTAAACATTTGAAAACATAAAATAAACATACAAGAGCAATAAAAACGCCAATTTTTCATTCAAAAATACACAAACGGACGATTTTAAAGTGTGACTGTTTTTGCCCAAAAATGCAAAGGGTAACCCCTTATCAAATATCGAAAATTTTCCTAAAAATTAAAATTTTTTTTCCCTTATTTTTGGCAAATATATATTTTAAACATTTGAAAACATAAAATAAACATACAAGAGCAATAAAAACGCCAATTTTTCATTCAAAAATACACAAACGGACGATTTTAAAGTGTGACTGTTTTTGCCCAAAAATGCAAAGGGTAAACCCTTATATAAAATTGGGTATTTTTCCAAAAATCGAAAAAATTTATTGTTCTTTATTATTAGCAAAAATATATTTTAAACATTTGAAAACATAAAATAAACATACAAGAGCAATAAAAACGCCAATTTTTCATTCAAAAATACACAAACGGACGATTTTAAAGTGTGACTGTTTTTGCTCAAAAATGCAAAGGGTAACCCCTTATCAAAAATCGAAAATTTTTCTAAAAATTAAATTTTTTTTCCCTTATTTTTAGCAAAAATATATTTTAAACATTTGAAAACATAAAATAAACATACAAGAGCAATAAAAACGCCAATTTTTCATTCAAAAATACACAAACGGACGATTTTAAAGTGTGACTGTTTTTGCTCAAAAATGCAAAGGGTAACCCCTTATCAAAAATCGAAAATTTTCCTAAAAATTAAAATTTTTTTTCCTTATTTTTAGCAAAAATATATTTTAAACATTTGAAAACATAAAATAAACATACAAGAGCAATAAAAACGCCAATTTTTCATTCAAAAATACACAAACGGACGATTTTAAAGTGTGACTGTTTTTGCTCAAAAATGCAAAGGGTAACCCCTTATCAAAAATCGAAAATTTTTCTAAAAATTAAATTTTTTTTCCCTTATTTTTAGCAAAAATATATTTTAAACATTTGAAAACATAAAATAAACATACAAGAGCAATAAAAACGCCAATTTTTCATTCAAAAATACACAAACGGACGATTTTAAAGTGTGACTGTTTTTGCTCAAAAATGCAAAGGGTAACCCCTTATCAAAAATCGAAAATTTTCCTAAAAATTAAAATTTTTTTTCCTTATTTTTAGCAAAAATATATTTTAAACATTTGAAAACATAAAATAAACATACAAGAGCAATAAAAACGCCAATTTTTCATTCAAAAATACACAAACGGACGATTTTAAAGTGTGACTGTTTTTGCTCAAAAATGCAAAGGGTAACCCCTTATCAAAAATCGAAAATTTTCCTAAAAATTAAAATTTTTTTTCCTTATTTTTAGCAAAAATATATTTTAAACATTTGAAAACATAAAATAAACATACAAGAGCAATAAAAACGCCAATTTTTCATTCAAAAATACACAAACGGACGATTTTAAAGTGTGACTGTTTTTGCCCAAAAATGCAAAGGGTAACCCCTTATCAAATATCGAAAATTTTCCTAAAAATTAAAATTTTTTTTCCCTTATTTTTGGCAAATATATATTTTAAACATTTGAAAACATAAAATAAACATACAAGAGCAATAAAAACGCCAATTTTTCATTCAAAAATACACAAACGGACGATTTTAAAGTGTGACTGTTTTTGCCCAAAAATGCAAAGGGTAACCCCTTATCAAATATCGAAAATTTTCCTAAAAATTAAAATTTTTTTTCCCTTATTTTTGGCAAATATATATTTTAAACATTTGAAAACATAAAATAAACATACAAGAGCAATAAAAACGCCAATTTTTCATTCAAAAATACACAAACGGACGATTTTAAAGTGTGACTGTTTTTGCCCAAAAATGCAAAGGGTAAACCCTTATATAAAATTGGGTATTTTTCCAAAAATCGAAAAAATTTATTGTTCTTTATTATTAGCAAAAATATATTTTAAACATTTGAAAACATAAAATAAACATACAAGAGCAATAAAAACGCCAATTTTTCATTCAAAAATACACAAACGGACGATTTTAAAGTGTGACTGTTTTTGCCCAAAAATGCAAAGGGTAAACCCTTATATAAAATTGGGTATTTTTCCAAAAATCGAAAAAATTTATTGTTCTTTATTATTAGCAAAAATATATTTTAAACATTTGAAAACATAAAATAAACATACAAGAGCAATAAAAACGCCAATTTTTCATTCAAAAATACACAAACGGACGATTTTAAAGTGTGACTGTTTTTGCCCAAAAATGCAAAGGGTAAACCCTTATATAAAATTGGGTATTTTTCCAAAAATCGAAAAAATTTATTGTTCTTTATTATTAGCAAAAATATATTTTAAACATTTGAAAACATAAAATAAACATACAAGAGCAATAAAAACGCCAATTTTTCATTCAAAAATACACAAACGGACGATTTTAAAGTGTGACTGTTTTTGCCCAAAAATGCAAAGGGTAAACCCTTATATAAAATTGGGTATTTTTCCAAAAATCGAAAAAATTTATTGTTCTTTATTATTAGCAAAAATATATTTTAAACATTTGAAAACATAAAATAAACATACAAGAGCAATAAAAACGCCAATTTTTCATTCAAAAATACACAAACGGACGATTTTAAAGTGTGACTGTTTTTGCCCAAAAATGCAAAGGGTAAACCCTTATATAAAATTGGGTATTTTTCCAAAAATCGAAAAAATTTATTGTTCTTTATTATTAGCAAAAATATATTTTAAACATTTGAAAACATAAAATAAACATACAAGAGCAATAAAAACGCCAATTTTTCATTCAAAAATACACAAACGGACGATTTTAAAGTGTGACTGTTTTTGCCCAAAAATGCAAAGGGTAAACCCTTATATAAAATTGGGTATTTTTCCAAAAATCGAAAAAATTTATTGTTCTTTATTATTAGCAAAAATATATTTTAAACATTTGAAAACATAAAATAAACATACAAGAGCAATAAAAACGCCAATTTTTCATTCAAAAATACACAAACGGACGATTTTAAAGTGTGACTGTTTTTGCCCAAAAATGCAAAGGGTAAACCCTTATATAAAATTGGGTATTTTTCCAAAAATCGAAAAAATTTATTGTTCTTTATTATTAGCAAAAATATATTTTAAACATTTGAAAACATAAAATAAACATACAAGAGCAATAAAAACGCCAATTTTTCATTCAAAAATACACAAACGGACGATTTTAAAGTGTGACTGTTTTTGCCCAAAAATGCAAAGGGTAAACCCTTATATAAAATTGGGTATTTTTCCAAAAATCGAAAAAATTTATTGTTCTTTATTATTAGCAAAAATATATTTTAAACATTTGAAAACATAAAATAAACATACAAGAGCAATAAAAACGCCAATTTTTCATTCAAAAATACACAAACGGACGATTTTAAAGTGTGACTGTTTTTGCCCAAAAATGCAAAAAGTAAACCCTTATATAAAATTGGGTATTTTTCCAAAAATCGAAAAAATTTATTGTTCTTTATTATTAGCAAAAATATATTTTAAACATTTGAAAACATAAAATAAACATACAAGAGCAATAAAAACGCCAATTTTTCATTCAAAAATACACAAACGGACGATTTTAAAGTGTGACTGTTTTTGCCCAAAAATGCAAAGGGTAAACCCTTATATAAAATTGGGTATTTTTCCAAAAATCGAAAAAATTTATTGTTCTTTATTATTAGCAAAAATATATTTTAAACATTTGAAAACATAAAATAAACATACAAGAGCAATAAAAACGCCAATTTTTCATTCAAAAATACACAAACGGACGATTTTAAAGTGTGACTGTTTTTGCCCAAAAATGCAAAGGGTAAACCCTTATATAAAATTGGGTATTTTTCCAAAAATCGAAAAAATTTATTGTTCTTTATTATTAGCAAAAATATATTTTAAACATTTGAAAACATAAAATAAACATACAAGAGCAATAAAAACGCCAATTTTTCATTCAAAAATACACAAACGGACGATTTTAAAGTGTGACTGTTTTTGCCCAAAAATGCAAAGGGTAAACCCTTATATAAAATTGGGTATTTTTCCAAAAATCGAAAAAATTTATTGTTCTTTATTATTAGCAAAAATATATTTTAAACATTTGAAAACATAAAATAAACATACAAGAGCAATAAAAACGCCAATTTTTCATTCAAAAATACACAAACGGACGATTTTAAAGTGTGACTGTTTTTGCCCAAAAATGCAAAGGGTAAACCCTTATATAAAATTGGGTATTTTTCCAAAAATCGAAAAAATTTATTGTTCTTTATTATTAGCAAAAATATATTTTAAACATTTGAAAACATAAAATAAACATACAAGAGCAATAAAAACGCCAATTTTTCATTCAAAAATACACAAACGGACGATTTTAAAGTGTGACTGTTTTTGCCCAAAAATGCAAAGGGTAAACCCTTATATAAAATTGGGTATTTTTCCAAAAATCGAAAAAATTTATTGTTCTTTATTATTAGCAAAAATATATTTTAAACATTTGAAAACATAAAATAAACATACAAGAGCAATAAAAACGCCAATTTTTCATTAAAAAATACACAAACGGACGATTTTAAAGTGTGACTGTTTTTGCCCAAAAATGCAAAGGGTAACCCCTTATCAAATATCGAAAATTTTCCTAAAAATTAAAATTTTTTTTCCCTTATTTTTGGCAAATATATATTTTAAACATTTGAAAACATAAAATAAACATACAAGAGCAATAAAAACGCCAATTTTTCATTCAAAAATACACAAACGGACGATTTTAAAGTGTGACTGTTTTTGCCCAAAAATGCAAAGGGTAAACCCTTATATAAAATTGGGTATTTTTCCAAAAATCGAAAAAATTTATTGTTCTTTATTATTAGCAAAAATATATTTTAAACATTTGAAAACATAAAATAAACATACAAGAGCAATAAAAACGCCAATTTTTCATTCAAAAATACACAAACGGACGATTTTAAAGTGTGACTGTTTTTGCCCAAAAATGCAAAGGGTAAACCCTTATATAAAATTGGGTATTTTTCCAAAAATCGAAAAAATTTATTGTTCTTTATTATTAGCAAAAATATATTTTAAACATTTGAAAACATAAAATAAACATACAAGAGCAATAAAAACGCCAATTTTTCATTCAAAAATACACAAACGGACGATTTTAAAGTGTGACTGTTTTTGCCCAAAAATGCAAAGGGTAACCCCTTATCAAAAATCGAAAATTTTCCTAAAAATTAAAATTTTTTTTCCTTATTTTTAGCAAAAATATATTTTAAACATTTGAAAACATAAAATAAACATACAAGAGCATTAAAAACGCCAATTTTTCATTCAAAAATACACAAACGGACGATTTTAAAGTGTGACTGTTTTTGCTCAAAAATGCAAAGGGTAACCCCTTATCAAAAATCGAAAATTTTCCTAAAAATTAAAATTTTTTTCCCCTTTTTTTAGCCAAAATATATTTTAAACATTTGAAAACATAAAATAAACATACAAGAGCAATAAAAACGCCAATTTTTCATTCAAAAATACACAAACGGACGATTTTAAAGTGTGACTGTTTTTGCCCAAAAATGCAAAGGGTAAACCCTTATATAAAATTGGGTATTTTTCCAAAAATCGAAAAAATTTATTGTTCTTTATTATTAGCAAAAATATATTTTAAACATTTGAAAACATAAAATAAACATACAAGAGCAATAAAAACGCCAATTTTTCATTCAAAAATACACAAACGGACGATTTTAAAGTGTGACTGTTTTTGCCCAAAAATGCAAAGGGTAACCCCTTATCAAAAATCGAAAATTTTCCTAAAAATTAAAATTTTTTTTCCTTATTTTTAGCAAAAATATATTTTAAACATTTGAAAACATAAAATAAACATACAAGAGCAATAAAAACGCCAATTTTTCATTCAAAAATACACAAACGGACGATTTTAAAGTGTGACTGTTTTTGCCCAAAAATGCAAAGGGTAACCCCTTATCAAATATCGAAAATTTTCCTAAAAATTAAAATTTTTTTTCCCTTATTTTTGGCAAAAATATATTTTAAACATTTGAAAACATAAAATAAACATACAAGAGCATTAAAAACGCCAATTTTTCATTAAAAAATACACAAACGGACGATTTTAAAGTGTGACTGTTTTTGCCCAAAAATGCAAAGGGTAACCCCTTATCAAATATCGAAAATTTTCCTAAAAATTAAAATTTTTTTTCCCTTATTTTTGGCAAAAATATATTTTAAACATTTGAAAACATAAAATAAACATACAAGAGCATTAAAAACGTCAATTTTTCATTAAAAAATACACAAACGGACGATTTTAAAGTGTGACTGTTTTTGCCCAAAAATGCAAAGGGTAACCCCTTATCAAAAATCGAAAATTTTCCTAAAAATTAAATTTTTTTTCCCTTATTTTTAGCAAAAATATATTTTAAACATTTGAAAACATAAAATAAACATACAAGAGCAATAAAAACGCCAATTTTTCATTAAAAAATACACAAACGGACGATTTTAAAGTGTGACTGTTTTTGCCCAAAAATGCAAAGGGTAACCCCTTATCAAATATCGAAAATTTTCCTAAAAATTAAAATTTTTTTTCCCTTATTTTTGGCAAAAATATATTTTAAACATTTGAAAACATAAAATAAACATACAAGAGCATTAAAAACGCCAATTTTTCATTAAAAAATACACAAACGGACGATTTTAAAGTGTGACTGTTTTTGCCCAAAAATGCAAAGGGTAACCCCTTATCAAATATCGAAAATTTTCCTAAAAATTAAAATTTTTTTTCCCTTATTTTTGGCAAAAATATATTTTAAACATTTGAAAACATAAAATAAACATACAAGAGCATTAAAAACGCCAATTTTTCATTCAAAAATACACAAACGGACGATTTTAAAGTGTGACTGTTTTTGCCCAAAAATGCAAAGGGTAAACCCTTATATAAAATTGGGTATTTTTCCAAAAATCGAAAAAATTTATTGTTCTTTATTATTAGCAAAAATATATTTTAAACATTTGAAAACATAAAATAAACATACAAGAGCAATAAAAACGCCAATTTTTCATTCAAAAATACACAAACGGACGATTTTAAAGTGTGACTGTTTTTGCCCAAAAATGCAAAGGGTAACCCCTTATCAAATATCGAAAATTTTCCTAAAAATTAAATTTTTTTTCCCTTATTTTTAGCAAAAATATATTTTAAACATTTGAAAACATAAAATAAACATACAAGAGCAATAAAAACGCCAATTTTTCATTAAAAAATACACAAACGGACGATTTTAAAGTGTGACTGTTTTTGCCCAAAAATGCAAAGGGTAACCCCTTATCAAATATCGAAAATTTTCCTAAAAATTAAAATTTTTTTTCCCTTATTTTTGGCAAAAATATATTTTAAACATTTGAAAACATAAAATAAACATACAAGAGCATTAAAAACGCCAATTTTTCATTCAAAAATACACAAACGGACGATTTTAAAGTGTGACTGTTTTTGCCCAAAAATGCAAAGGGTAACCCCTTATCAAAAATCGAAAATTTTCCTAAAAATTAAATTTTTTTTCCCTTATTTTTGGCAAAAATATATTTTAAACATTTGAAAACATAAAATAAACATACAAGAGCAATAAAAACGCCAATTTTTCATTAAAAAATACACAAACGGACGATTTTAAAGTGTGACTGTTTCTGCCCAAAAATGCAAAGGGTAACCCCTTATCAAATATCGAAAATTTTCCTAAAAATTAAAATTTTTTTTCCCTTATTTTTGGCAAAAATATATTTTAAACATTTGAAAACATAAAATAAACATACAAGAGCATTAAAAACGCCAATTTTTCATTCAAAAATACACAAACGGACGATTTTAAAGTGTGACTGTTTTTGCCCAAAAATGCAAAGGGTAACCCCTTATCAAAAATCGAAAATTTTCCTAAAAATTAAATTTTTTTTCCCTTATTTTTGGCAAAAATATATTTTAAACATTTGAAAACATAAAATAAACATACAAGAGCAATAAAAACGCCAATTTTTCATTAAAAAATACACAAACGGACGATTTTAAAGTGTGACTGTTTTTGCCCAAAAATGCAAAGGGTAACCCCTTATCAAATATCGAAAATTTTCCTAAAAATTAAAATTTTTTTTCCCTTATTTTTGGCAAAAATATATTTTAAACATTTGAAAACATAAAATAAACATACAAGAGCAATAAAAACGCCAATTTTTCATTAAAAAATACACAAACGGACGATTTTAAAGTGTGACTGTTTCTGCCCAAAAATGCAAAGGGTAACCCCTTATCAAATATCGAAAATTTTCCTAAAAATTAAAATTTTTTTTCCCTTATTTTTGGCAAAAATATATTTTAAACATTTGAAAACATAAAATAAACATACAAGAGCATTAAAAACGCCAATTTTTCATTCAAAAATACACAAACGGACGATTTTAAAGTGTGACTGTTTTTGCCCAAAAATGCAAAGGGTAACCCCTTATCAAAAATCGAAAATTTTCCTAAAAATTAAATTTTTTTTCCCTTATTTTTGGCAAAAATATATTTTAAACATTTGAAAACATAAAATAAACATACAAGAGCAATAAAAACGCCAATTTTTCATTAAAAAATACACAAACGGACGATTTTAAAGTGTGACTGTTTTTGCCCAAAAATGCAAAGGGTAACCCCTTATCAAATATCGAAAATTTTCCTAAAAATTAAAATTTTTTTTCCCTTATTTTTGGCAAAAATATATTTTAAACATTTGAAAACATAAAATAAACATACAAGAGCAATAAAAACGCCAATTTTTCATTCAAAAATACACAAACGGACGATTTTAAAGTGTGACTGTTTTTGCCCAAAAATGCAAAGGGTAACCCCTTATCAAAAATCGAAAATTTTTCTAAAAATTAAAATTTTTTTCCCCTTATTTTTAGCAAAAATATATTTTAAACATTTGAAAACATAAAATAAACATACAAGAGCATTAAAAACGCCAATTTTTCATTCAAAAATACACAAACGGACGATTTTAAAGTGTGACTGTTTTATCTAAAAATTGAGTATTTTTCCAAAAATCGAAGACAAAAAATCAGTTAGTAAAAGTAATATAAACGCCAGTTCAGCTTAAAAAAATGGGGAATTCCATTAAAGGCTGACATCCACAAGAAGGTAATCATCGAATTACGCATCTTTTTTTATTTTTAGTTAAGTTTTTGCCATTTTAATGTATTTTCACGTTTAGAATTCAAGTTTAGGAGGAATTATACGAGAAAGGAAGGAGTTGGACGCCTAAAAATCACTAAGGTAACTACCTTATAAAAATCGCAATTTTTTGTGTTTTTCAATTACTGGCAAATATATAAGAAATATACTCGTATTTTGAGTCAAAAAATTGACTAGTAAAAGTAATATAAACGCCAGTTCAGCTTAAAAAAATGGGGAATTCCATTAAAGGCTGACATCCACAAGAAGGTAATCATCGAATTACGCATCTTTTTTTATTTTTAGTTAAGTTTTTGCCATTTTAATGTATTTTCACGTTTAGAATTCAAGTTTAGGAGGAATTATACGAGAAAGGAAGGAGTTGGACGCCTAAAAATCACTAAGGTAGCTACCTTATAAAAATCGCAATTTTTTGTGTTTTTCAATTACTGGCAAATATATAAGAAATATACTCGTATTTTGAGTCAAAAAATTGACTAGTAAAAGTAATATAAACGCCAGTTCAGCTTAAAAAAATGGGGAATTCCATTAAAGGCTGACATCCACAAGAAGGTAATCATCGAATTACGCATCTTTTTTTATTTTTAATTAAGTTTTTGCCATTTTAATGTATTTTCACGTTTAGAATTCAACTTTAGGAGGAATTATACGAGAAAGGAACGGCTACTTTACATGTAGTCAGTACGTCATGTTGTGTACTCGTTTTTTGCACCTCGTCTCTATTGCCATAAAATTAAGACTCGCTCTGTGTGAACACAGTCTTTCAAGTGAACATATTTACTTTGTACTTTTTAATGTTAAAATAAGTTGTGAGAAAACAATATAGAAAATGCTAATAACGTGTTAATAACGTTTTCACAATACTAATAAAATTGCTGAAATCACTTCCATGAAAATCAATTTCATGTTTTCAAGAGAGTAAATTTTAAAATCGTATAAAAAAACAGTATATTGTAGTGTATCCAATATAGAAGTTACAAAGAAGCTAAAAAATTGCATTTCAGAATGAAAAAAAATAGTACTTTTCTTAAATTAAACTAATTCTGATAACGTGACAATTTATAATTCAAAATAAAATAAATTCTTCGAATTATCAATATTGGCCATCAAATACGTTACTGTACTTCGTAGCTTAATGATACAACCACATCGCACAAATTAGTTACTGTTCATGCACATACTCGAGTGTATGTGTGTATTAATGGATTTTTAAATTTTTAATTTTAGACAAAACTTTTTTTACCCTTCTCATAAAGATCCAGAATATATATGTATTTAATGATATAGAAATTTCATTCGTTATACCAAACCTATGAATGCACCGCCATCTTCTTTTGGGGAAGGGTGTAAAAATGCATCTGTGTGACAGATTTTTTGACAAGTCGTACGTTTTCTAAAACTTTATGCAAATTTTCATAAAATAATAATTTGCATGCGATCAGAGTAGCATTTTCTTCAATCCACAACCAAAAAAAGTTATTTTCTTACTCCTACGATAACTTTTTGATAAGACTTTTTTAAAAAAGCTTTGAAAATTGTTCGTGTGAATGAATCGTAGAGCTGTGTCGGATAGTGTTGCCTTTATTATTATAAAATCGTAAGGATCATTCCGTTAATGTGCTGGAAAAGGCACAATATAACAATATCAATTTATTAAAATCATGATGTTAAAAAATGAAAAACAGAAATCGTCACTTCCACTATTCACCTGCTTATTATTCCCTGTTCCGTCATAAATATTTTTTAATTATAGAACACATGCTGGGGAAAGCAAGTACGTCTTTATTATCTCCGCAATTTCCCACAAATTGCGTAGATAAAAGTTTTTCAGCATTTTTTTTTATACATTTATATATGTAAATAGAACAATAGAAAAAAATTAATTGCGAAAAGCTTGCAATTCAGAAAGGAAGAAAAGCAAAAGCTCGCGGTGTGTAACTTGTACTTTGCTAATGTGCAGGCAGGTCCTTGTGTGATTATTCACGTTGGAGATTCCTTATTCAGCAATTTGTTGTTTTAGTTTAAATTTACAAACAGACAAGCACACAGCAGCTCGTCAAGCGATAACAGTTTAAAGTGGGTTGTGTATCATCACTTTAATTAATATTTCCTTGAAGAGCGAACATGCTTCATCATGCTTTCCATATGATCACTTCAATTTAAAATTTAAATTTAAATGCCATCGATGGGTTGTTTTCGCTACAGGAGCTACAGAATCTTTCAAATCATTTAATAGAAAATTCCAGTACTCCCTTGACTTTATTAATGTTTATTTTGCTTTAATTTTTGTTCAATCCACTCAAACGTCAATTCGGGAGGACGGATGTCTGTACAACTACTTGATAATTTATATGTAGTATTTATTTGCAACTTGCTGATTCAGGTAAAAACGTGTTTAGCATTCCTAAAACAATGTGAATTTCATTTTAGGATTGGCAAGCATCACAGAGCAGTTGTACTGTATGGCTGGCAAGTCATTACTTTTAAAGGCGATATGAAAGCCATTTTTAGCGCATTCCAAACTGAGACTTATTTCTACTCATAAGCCGCTACAAGAACTAATAAAATCAACTGCTAAGTCACGTTTTACATACAGGAGTTTTTCTTGAAGCAAATCTGAGTATATAGAAGAGAGGAGAGAGAGTACAGAAGTGAGAGAGGGGTACGACTTGATTGTACTGAAGAGTTTCTTTTGATATTTACTTTGGATTTTTTTGGCGCCATAATGTAAAATTGAAAATAAAATATTGAGCCGTGAACAATCTCTTTTGAAGGGGATCGGAGAGTATTGCTGTAAGAAAAACTCTTTAGTGCTTTCTCTGCAAATTTTCGTAATAAGCGATAAATTACTTTCACTGAGGGATTAATAAGGTGGCCAAGTTTTTTAAAACTAGTCAACTCTGCCAATCAAAAATACAAAATTTAATCATTTAAATCTGCAATTGCATTTGTGCATACGTGAATGAAAGTGCATACGCGGAACATATGACGAATATGTACGGACATATGTGCTTGTAAACATTCATATATACATACGTACACAGGACTACTCCGAAATTGGGACAATGCATTGCAATGTGTTAATTGTAGTGCTCCTATAGAATTGCTCAACTTATTTGTACGTAGTTTGTATCTGTATAAGTGTTTGCTCTTTGTTTATTTAATTAAATAAATTGAATTAAAATATGTTTGCAATTAAATTTAATTGTAACACTTAAATAAGAAACTTAAAATTTACATTTAAGCACGTTTTTTGTACAAAAATTGCATTTTATAACAAACAGTCTTAATAAATTGGAAAAAAGTGAAAAAGAACTTAAAATAACAATAAAGAAATTACGTTGAAATAACTTGAGAATGCTAACATTATAATCTCATCAGTATTCTCACAGATACAAACACACGCAAGTAACTTGCTCTTAAACTTTTTACCCAGAGATCCTTGTACACACACCCACACACCCACACCCCTATACACCCATACACACATTTGTGCCTTTTAGTGTTCCTTTGTAGTTTTTGTTTTTCTTGTTGTGATGCAGAATAGAAAATTAAAGAAGCACAAAAATGGAAATGGGAATGGGAATGGGAATGGAAATAAAAATGACGACTGTGATACACGGAAAGGCTTGACATTTCCAAAAACGCCGACGAAAAACAGAAGGACAGACTCTTGCAAAGCAAACTAAATAAATATATGAATTTACATTTCAGCATTTTTGGCTGAATATTTTTAAGACAATTTTGAAAAAAAAAAAAAAAAAATTACGTCCGTAGAATTTTTAATGGGAAATTATTACAAACTTTTCATCACTTTGAGCTAAATAATACTCGTACACACACATTTTCATAGTTGCACAAATCCACCGTTTACGTTTGCATCTATTCTAGTTAATGATAGAATAGATGGGCAATTTACAGATACTTGGAGGAGGAAATAAAAACAGAGAAACGACAAGCAAACTTTCTGCACACAGATGCAATACACTGTGTGTGTGTGTGTGTGTGAGTGTGTGTATTTATGCAAAGCGCGATAAGATTTCAAATTTAATTAATGCCATTATTAATTAATGAGCAAAAGTAGCAAAAAATTCTATGAATCGATTGATGACATTAGAAATACTAATGGCTAATTAATGGCAATACAATCATCTGCTTTGATTTAATATGCATTTAAATGCCCGAAAAAGTTTGGGCAGTCGTAAGTCATTATCGGCATAGTTCACTATGCTACAAAGCCGTACGCCTCATTCACGGGAACATCTGATGTCATTCCATCCAAGTTTGAAAAATCGCACCAAAAAGGGTTTCAGAATGCAAAGGATGTTAGCGGATCCTTGCAAAATATATTGTTTGTCAAAAAATCTGTCACGCAGATGTATCGTACATTAGTAGTACGCCATGTGCCATATGTGCTAAATCGTACGATTTTGTAGGATAGTGAAACAAGGCTTTAAAAATACATTATAAAATAATAACCGATAAAGATTTAAAATTATAAAATTCATTTCTGTAGTTTATTTATAAGCAATCTGAAATTGTTACGCTTTTGATTTTAATTTCATTCAGGACATTTAGTTAACTTCTTGTCAAGCTTTCCTTAATAATTTGTTTACTTTTAATTCTTTAATTAAACTGCGAAAATGATGCATGAAGCAAATTTGACAGACGGCATTGACAGATCATGTTAAAATACATAATCAAATATCAACTGTAGCAATGTTGGGGCAAGTCCCCTCATGGATTTCAGTGTCTCAGTGTCTAATTAATGAAATTAAATCAATTTAGTAATAAAACATCCATCCTTATTGGATTAAATGACTAAAAAATTTACTCATCGTCATTGTCAAAGGGGTAAATCTTTATTAAAATTAAAAAACTTAAACTGAGTTGAAAAAAAATTTTTTTTTGAAAGAACTTCTTGTAGGGGACACTTTCTATGAACGCAAAACCCACTTAGTAGTACTCAAACGAAATGTTTCACAAGAAAGCAATGCGCTTAAGCAAATCCATTTCGCTCGAATAATCTTCTTGCATGGAATTGATTTATATTATCCCGATTTTTATTGTATCTTGACAGGAAGCTCGAGTTGTCACATTGACTGCATCATATAAAATGTGCTACATGTGAGACTAATATAGATTCTCTTGCTACCTCCCATAAAGTTTTTAATGTAGTTGGAAGAGTTAATAATACCGATCCTTCCTATATTCCTACAGCTGATATTAAGGACTTGTTTTTCTAAGTCCACCACTCATGCAATGCATTTTGCCGGAATATTGACAAATGGATACTGGTGAAAAAGATACTAAGAGATAAGTGCTGCTGCAGCAATAGTATTAAATTAGATTATGCTTAGCTGTTTTCGGTTTCGATTTTTTTCGCCAGTGAAATAGTACCACAGATGACCTATGAAGGAAGCTGAATATTGACACTGATATTTCTTCTACTATCAAAAAGCAATCCAAGATGTATCGAAGTGGAGAAGAAAGATTCTTTTGAACTCTTTCATAACTGCTGGAGTGTGTGATCGAACTCACTAATCAATTTGGATGAGCGCTTGGCCACTTATTTTTATTGATCATTAGGGAATAACCTTTTACCTACAATTTTAAGATATTATAATAATAGGGGAGTAGCTAATGAAATAACAAAGTACTTGTAAGATACGAAGATATAGTTTTGGAGATAGTTTTCTCTAACGGTATCATCAGAATCTAGGAGTACATTTCAATACTTCCTTCTTTGTCCCCGAAAGGACTAATCCTTTTTAGCCTCTTATACTATGCTGAGAATAGCCATCTTACTGGATTCTGGAATCAGCGGTACTTTCCAAAAAATTTTATCGGCGAAGGTACCATACACTGGTCGAAGTATACCGTTCCAAGGTTTTTGATTTTTAGATAATTTTTTTTTTAAAGATTGCAGAAAACGGTTTAAGAGATTTAGAGCCGCTACTTGCACCACTGAATATCGCCTTCTTGGAAAAAGTGAAGTTTGAAAAATTTTTAAGTTGACCCTCTTTAAAAGAAATTCCACCATATTTTTTTGTTAACTAACTTAACTTGCGAAGAGTTTGGCTTGTACACAGGAAAACTCGCAGTACTTAGTGGGCTGTTCATTATTCATTCGCCTACGGAGTCACATGTGGGATTTTGTTTTTTTCATGCGACAGTTACTCACGTATCGCCACAGTTACACTAGTTTTCAATTTAGTAAACATTATTTCGGATGGATAATTAAATTTTTTTATTAAACTTATTTATTGCAACATTTTGCCGAGCATAAAGTTATGCTGGCATACTTCGGCTCGTGTTCTGCAACAATTTCAATAAACTTTTAAATTCTAATTATTTAATAACGAAACACAAAAGTGTGCATGTGCACAGCAAAGATATTAAGAATGCTGGTTTGAGAAAACTTGATCTGCAGCAATAAAGAGTTTAAATGGTTTTGTTTAGGTATTTAAACTTTTTGTTTTGTTCTTGCTTGTTCCTTGCATTTTTTCTTTTTCGGTATATACACAGTTCAAATGAATAATTACAGCAACACCTGTTTCCACATCTTATTAGCATATAAATGAATTTAAAATAGTTTTGTGAGCTCCAAACAACGCCACACTACAAATAACAATTTTTCGAATCATCCGTTCTGTAGTCTGTATCGTGAAGCTACAAGTAACGGACAAACATACTCGTCTGAGAGCATAAGCACTTCTACCGTCATCATTTCATTTTCCATATTATGGTAAGTAAAATGCTGAAACAGGAAATATATTTACGTATTTCTTTTCCTCGAATCTACTGCACACTTACGGCTAGTGCAGGCATACGGGTGGTCAAATGTTCGAATAAAAAGCTGCATACGTTTGTTTATTCGAATGAGTTTAGTTAAATACTTTTCCATGGTATACAGTTTGCCAAAATGCGGAATATGTGCGGGCTGTACGGAATGTGAAAACCAAGAAGAATGGTGCCACGCCGCCAAAAGTCAGTTGGGATTGGCTGTAAAGGCTGCATATTTAATTGAACATTCTAGTGGAAAATGGGAAACACAATTTTTTAGCAGTTTTGAAAAAGCGGGACTGTAGTGATGGCACTAGAAAGCAACTCAATTAAGTGAAAAAGAGGTGCAAAGTTGTACAAAAAAGCAAACGAGTCCCAAGTTGAACATTTCATTAATATAAACAAAAGAGAGAAAGGCCCCTAGGACTATTTTGAAACGTTGATTGAATCCGCTCTTATATAACTAAAAATACGCGAATTCTTGCAGTAAATTCATATACAAAATAAGCATTGCACCCAAAAATGTACTCCAATAAACTATTTTCACATCAGTTATCCTACGAACTAATGGAGGGAACTAAAAGTTGGCAGACAGTTTTTATGAGCTAATTGGCATCATAGACATCAGAAGCTTATTCCACATCTGCAACACTTTCTTTGAAAATTATTGCATACTGATCACCGAGAAAGGGCTTGTGATGGTAAGGTAACATTAACAGAATTATTAATAGGTGTATGAAAGATTCCCTCAAAATTTTGCTGGACATCCTGTTTATGATGTTGCGGGAATGGAAATAGTTGAAAAGGTTTCCGGTAGCAATTGGCGAAAATCCTCTTTATGAGCTAAAATTATATCCAATCATCTTAAACAGCATATATCAATAATATCTTTTCATAATATGATATTATATAATATAATATAATATAATATAATATAATATAATATAATATAATATAATATAATATAATATAATATAATATAATATAATATAATATAATATAATATAATATAATATAATATAATATAATATAATATAATATAATATAATATAATATAATATAATATAATATAATATAATATAATATAATATAATATAATATAATATAATATAATATAATATAATATAATATAATATAATATAATATAATATAATATAATATAATATAATATAATATAATATAATATAATATAATATAATATAATATAATATAATATAATATAATATAATATAATATAATATAATATAATATAATATAATATAATATAATATAATATAATATAATATAATATAATATAATATAATATAATATAATATAATATAATATAATATAATATAATATAATATAATATAATATAATATATAATATAATATAATAGGTATACTACTGATGCAATATATTGCGGCACAATCTGGTGTGTTAAAGTGACAACGGATGCAAAGAAGTAGAATTCATCTCGCAACAAACTGCTCATTATTTTATTACAGGGGCCACGCAACAAATTGCTCATTATTTTATTACAGAGGCCACGCTTCGTTGAGAAGGAAGGTTTCTCACTGTTGCATTTACCGATGCATAGCTTTCAGTTTGGCGTAGGTTGGACTTAAGCAATTAAAATTTTTAATGTCAAGCTTTGCATAATTAGAAATATGCTCACATTAAAAATAGATGTACAACTATGTATGTACATTAAACACTTGCTTACATAAGCTCTCTGGAAGTAGTTGATGCACACATATATCCATGTAAACAATAATTACATCCATAATCCCCTGTTCGTATATGCCTTCATATTGTACGTAGAAATAGTCGTTATGAAACGACATGGTTTCGATAGTGTGTAATAAAAAGTTATTTGTCTACACTGAGGCCTTGATGTGCACCATTGCTTATAATTAAAAAATGTGAGGTAAAACTGTTATTTATACTGAATGGATTCGAAAATTAATATTTATTTAAAAATTGTATTCTTGATAAACAAAAGTTCAATATTTTATGGTTTTCAATCCAGCCCAAAACTTTCTGGGTACAAATTTGTATTTTTTATGTGGCTACTTATTCATATCATTTTTGCTTGATCTCTATCAGTTGTTGTATTTTAATTTATTCCCCGAACAAACACCTTTCGTACATGAACTATAAAAATAACACTCTTAAAAGTCTTCGTTTGAACTCCGTAAGAATGCTTCGAATAATTTACGTAAAGGAATAACATTTAGATAGGGAACAAGATCGGACGTTACTAATTCCTAATCTTAAGTGAAATTTAGTATCTGTGAAGCAGATATATAGAGGTAAATCAACAAATCTGGCCTCATTTATATAGCTTTCATATGTGGAAGTGTTGAGCTGTAGGGATATTGCATCAGAGATTATGTGAGTGCCTTTTTCAGTTGATGAGTTTAAGGGTCTATTACATGGTAATACCTGTTGAACAGGGCGTGAAACATGGTGGGTGCAACATTAGTATATAAGGTTTCATACATTTGCACGCTCAAACCATCCGTCGTTACGCTTTGCTTAAAAAACACAAATGAAAATTTGCACTATGCTTGATAAACTTGCTGCAACACGTGTATGATGGTGTGGTTGGAAAATATGTTAAAGGACATCAAAGCAAATTGACAAATTGCACTATGTATTTGATGACATGTCATCATACCATGTTCACATACTAAGTAACACCATGTAATGGTCCCCGTAAACTGTGGTTAATGTTCATCTGGTTTTTGTCTGTACAGTTGCAAAATTGGTAGTTCAGTTGACGTCCATTTGCCATCTTCATGTTTGAATACCGAAATTAGCATTGGATGTGTTTAGAAAATCATAAGTAATGTTGGATCTAATAAATAAAATTTTAATGAATTTGTAGTTCTCAACTTTGGAGTCTGCTTTTAATGAATTCAATAAAATGGATTTGCATAATTTCGTTTGATAAAGTTTGTATACTTTGGAAATCAACATGTTTTCTGTGCTGTACCTGTTAAATAATAAATAAGTTTTGTAAGAATATTTAATTATATTAGTAGTTATTTGTTACAAAATTTAAGAATTTATATTTAAAATACCCTCATTGCAAAAGAGACGTGATTATTTGTATAGAAAATAAGGATCATCAGCTGACACAATTTCGCTAACACTTAAATAGATGTATGACATATGTTACGCTTCATTTATTACAATTATCAACAGCTGATTTGTATATAGCACATCTAATGCATTAAAATGAATTATGTGCAGTATACTTACATATATGAATTAAATAATAAAAATAAACGGTATCAGTAAAGCAAATATATACAATGCTGAATATCTTAAAAT
Organism: Ormia ochracea; assembly: GCA_963402855.1. Taxonomy (NCBI): domain Eukaryota; kingdom Metazoa; phylum Arthropoda; class Insecta; order Diptera; family Tachinidae; genus Ormia; species Ormia ochracea. The sequence continues at coordinate 41,823,669 of OY727107.1, forward strand.
CCGATATTTTACATATGAAATCCAGCAACTTAGCGGCAGGGTTATCACTGGTTGTCTACCCGCCAACTTTAATTACGTACAAAAAACCACTTCATACAATCGGCTGTATCTTATTTTTACACACTGCAATCGTTAACTCGTTGGCGTTGGTGTTTTCAATACTTGTGAATTCAGAATTGGAGATCACACGCATATGAATATATTTAATACCTGTTCTGAATCAAAAAATGGTTACCATTGCTATCATTGCGATTACCTTTATTTCCGCGACTAAGAAATCTATTCTCCTTTTTCCTCTTTTTGAAATAGCTCGTACACATTATCCCCAAACGCAGCAAGTAGTTGCTCCTCGATCGATTCCACTCTACAATCTGTGTTTGTTTTCTGTTGGAAAAGTTTTGCAGTTTTCCTTTGTTTGTTGAGAAAAATGGATCATATTTAGAATAGAGAAATTCGAAAATGAAATTCTGAAATGATATTGTTGCATTATCTCTTTAAGAATATGTACCTGCTTCTATTAAAAATTTCAGTGAAGGTCTTCAAAGTAAATTCCAAATTTAACACTTCATTACGGCCATACTCAATCTCTTTTGCTTAACCGTCATAAGCGGAGTTTTTATAAAAGTTTTATATAGATTTTATAAAAGGGGTGCCATTGGGTCCTATTGTTTTGCTACCAGTACAGCACTAAGCCGGTCATCATGATCAACGGCATTTACAGCTCGATGTATACAATGCGGCAAATTCGCACTAGATATCCGTATAACAATAAAAGCAACTATACGAGTAGAACTATCAAGCGATTAAAAAATTTCAATGGTCTCTCATATCTTGTTTTTTCCTTGACTTGTTAATAACGTGTTTTATTAAAACCACGTAAACATATTTTAATTTGTTTATACAACTAATGATCATTGGTACCTTATGAGAGTAACAACCCGTTTGCGATTTCCGTAGTTCGACCTTTCACGTATTATTATAAGTAGAATTTTGCAAGAATAGGCTGTTAATAAATTTGAGATTTCTAAAAAAATTCGGATTTTCGATATAAAAAAATGAAACATATAAATTCGAACTATTTTCCAAGGCCTCGTAAATGCAGTATTTGCATCTCAGAGCTAATCAGAAGTTACTTTCGGAGCTTTACATGCTTTCGACTAAACGCTTCCTAGAAGCACGAATCCATATAACGAATCGAGCCTTGACAAGGTATAGTCTTGACTCGTTGATTTGCTTTATGAAATAATTTTATTCGAATCACAAACTATGTAGATACTGCAATGCTTTCACTCACTGCTTGAAGTAAAAGTAGTAATCATAGCAACCAAGCACGGCTCTCAGGGAGTTGAAAAAGGATATTCCCAAAAAAAAAAGAATAAAAAGAAAATAACAAATCCAACAAAACGCTATTATTGACTGCAAAAAGACTTTTTCCAGCATTTTATGAATCATATTAAATTCTGCACATCCGCCAAAAGTAGATGCTGATGCTGATGCTGATGGTGACTGACACCATGACAATAATCTTGACGATGCATCGTGGTGATGGCATGTTCACGTCGCTGTTGTCTCTGAAGTTCTCCCTGTGATAATGTTTAGTGTTGATGGAATTGCCAAAGGGTTTAAATAAAATGTAGCATATTAGCATACTTTGTTATTGCATTTGCTATTGTTATTGTTGATTTTTGTTGTTTTTCTATTTTTTGAAAACGCAGAGTAGTTCTTATCCTTCGGCCTCACATCACTACAAGTTTACCGATTCTAGTCGTTTTAATTTTTAATAGAAAAACAAAAAAGAAAATAGAAATAAATTAAAAAAATACAGTACAGTGTATATTGTTAATGCTCGAAAGTAACTTTATTGCTCGAATTCTTGCTCAATTTTAATTTGAAATGTAAATACTGAAATTGGACCGATTTTTAATAAGTGAATAAATTTCCGCCGAATAGTCCGCCATTAATCCAAATGCCAGAAAGATAATCGTGCAAAAATAAAACAAAAAAAATGATTTTTGTAGAGTGTGTAAAGACATTGACAAATACATTAAGACAACACAACGTAAGGTTTTTCTATGGGAAGCTTGAGCTTTGCATGCACTCCATACGAATCACTTCCGCTTTAGCTTACGAAAATTGAAATAACTAAAGAGCTTTGAATAAATTGAAATCTTTCGCCAGCTTCATACTGGCAGCTCGTAACTCTAACATTTTATGAAGTTCGCACTATTAGCCAATATTATTCCAAGGCAGCTGGAGACTGTGCCCGTGTTTCTTAAATTCTGATCTCCAATTCGTGTTTCTATCTAGGAATATTGCTAAAAGCTCACAATGCACTTTTGATTGGAAACGAGTTTAAAATTGCAAATGATAGAGCCGCATCGTAGGTTAACGAATATTATGCCCCTATTATGGTTCACAACACCTAAGTGTTGTGTTGTGTAATTCCCAGGGTTGTTCTTCAAAAAATGCATCTGACAACCACACTTAAAAACAACTGTTGTAAACCATAATCGCAATTTTAAAAATACAACATCAAATTTAAAACTGTTGTGAACCATAATAGGGGCCTTAATCTACTCTGCTATGAAGTTGCGTGAGTAATATCCTTGTCTAGACATTGGTTGTTTATATATAGGTGTTCCCCTGGAACACAAAAAGAGATTTCCTCCACTCATGTAATGCATTATGCTATTGTTAGGAGAATGATATAGAAGACAGGTATGAAGGACGTGCAACACTTCCGGTATCGAACTGGCCCTGTAACCATTACTGCGAAATGGCCGAAGTAGGCAGTTGGATGCCTTCATATAACACGTTCTGTTCGTAGCTTAATGTTCAGACTTAATGAGTTGGAAGTACATAACTAAATTATCCATAGTAATTATGCAAGTAATTACTTGCAAGTATAATGCATGCTTTATAGTTGGAAATCCTACAGCAATAGCCGAAAGTCTTGAAAGTTTTGGTTAGCTGTTCGAGATAAAAATATATCAGAATCCAGTATCGTCGTTCTTTCGATATCACGAAATCGACGAATAGGATATTTATATTAATATTTAACTTTGGAATTTTGCTTTCCGTAACCGTAAAAGGGTAATACTTTATATTTGTTTTTATCGGAGCAGTACCCGTTGAAACATTGAACCCCCTCTGTAGGTGAGAGTATTTGTTTGCTTGGTTGTAACAGGGCAACCACTTACGAAATATGGTTGTAAAACATAAAATTTTAAGCGGATCAAATTAATGTGGTCTTGGTAAAAATCCTATAAGAAGGATTGTATCGTGATAACTGCTATGCTGCACCGCATTAGTAGAGTCCTTGATAATGGAAATGAAATTCGGGACATTGAGTTCTCAGACAGATGGATATTTTTGGACGCACCTGTTTCAAGTGCCACTGTTATTAATTCAAAAACAATATCTAAACATTCTTAGTGCAAAGTAATTTTTATGTTATTAGTATCTAAGTATGTATCTGAGTATGTGCAAATGTATGCATGTAAATTTTTGCACTTTAATGAAAGCAGCAACTGTGGATGTGTAGTGCGAGTACATGACATCGTTTCATAGAAACATTCCGGAATAATAATGAAACTTACTATTCATGACACTTATTTAAATGATGTTTTATCTGAGAAGCCTCATGCACATCATTAGTAACTCTAAAATTATAAAATTTAATATGTGCATGAGGGCGCGTGTGTATGCGTGAATGTACTCACTTACACATATCTACACACACATTTAAAAATGCAAAATTAGAGAGAAAAAGCTGGCGGAAAGATATCGAGTCCTTTGAGTTGGCACTTCATCAACAAAATCGTTTGATGTGAATGTTAATTGAGTTTTGGGCGTGTAAGAAAATTTAAACAATAACAACATCGATAGAGATAAAAGTAGATGGAATGTCAATTAACACAAAAAATATCAAAAATATTAATGAAGATTGGTCGTGACAGGTGTGATGATTTCTTCCGAGCATACACAAGGACAATTATTTCAATTATTATAATAGATACTGCATATAATGTCAAAGGATATTTAACATATTTTCTCAATGGAAAGTTATCTTTAACAGCACATAATTTCTTTTTAAAATATTTCTTTCTCTGCCTACTAAGCCGGAGGTCGCAGTTTAAGATCGTAAGTGTTTTCTTGCGGACAAGCCGAAATCTTTGCAGGTTAAATAATATAAAAAAAGATATATATGTATATCCTTTTTTAAGGATTTAGTAAATATGTATATGACACATATTTAATAAAATTTATTATTATTACTAGACGTAGCAGGAAACAAATTGCTGAAAATTTCAACCAAAGGCCCTGAGCTTACTAGTATCAACTCCATTTTACTTTAAGGATTTTTTGCCCATAAAATGGATATATGATGAATAAGTGCTCGTATCGCTTGATATTGCTTCATTGTTTCCAAGTGTGCCTATGGCAATATGATTTTAGAATGTCTGAATTCGCTTACAACTTGCATTACGCCTTTAGCGCATCAAACATACGCATGCTATCAACTACCTGTGTACCATACTTGTTTTTCTATTTCCTAAATGGTGAATAAAATGATTTATATATTGTTTTTCTGTCTGTTTCCAATTAATGCACATCAAAAGAAATTTTATTCTGTCTTGAAAACATATCCAATTTTATTATTATTACATGAAATAACGCGTAAAACTTTTTCAATTTCCATTTGCTTTAAAATGCCATCAAGTGCGGCAGCAACTTTTTACTTTTGATACGAGCGTGTTGTGATAGTATTTTTGCTGTATTATTAGGTGCTGTTTGAAATCATAATTAAACAAAGAAATATATTTTTAATATATATGAAACAGGGCTTATTCGTTACAGAATTTTATGGCATTCATTCATGAAGCAAATGCATCTTAATGTCTTAAAATTTACTTACATATATCGTGCTTAAAAGGTATATTAAATCCTTGCGTTTCTCAGAGACAGTATATACGTTTTATAAGGAAATCTCCTGCCAACAATTAAATAGATATCATTATAACTAAATACTTTAGGATGCCACAATTTTCTTTTTTAGCTGGTCACACTGTTTTATTTGACAAGCTTTTTAACAGCTGTTACAATATGTTTTTTAGTTTTGTTGAGATTCCTTTAAAAATTTTGTCGTCCCATGAAGGTGATTATCAAAATGGCTGCCATAAACGAAATCATATTTAAGTGTAATAAATATTAATGTCACAAAATTGTCTACCCAAACTGTGTGCTCTAAAAAAACACTCTATACTCGTATATTTACATACATACGTACATATGTATATTATTCATCTACTAGAATTCTTTACTTTCCTTGGCAATAAAGATTTTGAATCAGTTTTGAAAGAAAAATATCAAAAATTTTAGATTGCTGGGTGGTGGAATGTATTTTGAAGAATTCGCTCAGGCCGTTGTTTGTATAAATTAAATCCCTTGTTAAAAATTCGTCGAAATGTTAATGCCATTCGAAACTGAAGTAACAAATTTTTAAAGGTAAATCGTAACGCTCGAATTTCGCTTAGAGGGCACTCGACTAGAATTAAAATCCCTCTTGGGTATTGGTTTTCAATATCCCCCTCAGCTTAAAATGTTCGCACGTAACTTCTTTAATTATGTGTTAACAAAAATTTAAAAAAGCTCACAAAGAAATTCTGATGAAGAGACAACATTTTTCAAATGATAATCCGTTTGTAATTACTTCGGCTTTAATTAATGCCCCCTTCCCAAGCTATCGAATTGTCAAGTGAAATGTTTTCCGTTATAAAATGTATTTTTGGCGTCTGTTATAATTGAGCTTTATTATTATTTGTTTATAATATTAATATAAATAAAAAAATAATAATAGTTGTAGCTGGTTCCAAATACCAGCAGCCTCGCCTATGTGGAATTTCTTTCCCAAGTTGCCAAGTTACATGAATTTTCTATAAAACTTATTTCATATTCTAGTGTGAAGCGGGCTTGAATTATTTCAAAAGGGCTATTTAACACGATTTCTTTTGAAAATTGTGTTCGTTAATCACATTTTTAGATCTTCTTAATTCATAATTTTTTTTCTTTTTTGTTTTTTATTCTTGTTCAATCCCTAATTAATACTGTGGACACAAGAAGAGTTTTGCAATGTAAAATGTGATTATTGTGTACACCATCAAGCTTTTATGGGCTTTGTGGTTGACTCAGTATTGTCTCATTCTCTGTCTTGCGGCCTTAAAGATATTTCCCCTGAGAATTCTGAATAGTAGTATGATGGTTTGTGAGAAACACTCAGAACATAAAAATGTTATTTAAATATTTAATTAATAGACGGAAATAATTTTATTTATTAATATGCAAGGCTAATGTTGAGAAGTTGTGTAAAGGAGATTTTTCCTTGTTGCACGGTGGTAACATCATTCATAACCATTCTTTCATTTATCATAACCATCATCAATTCGCTTGTGTTTTCTGTTCTCAATGTTACATAGTGCTTGCATTCTTTATCATAAATTTTACAAATACAAGCGCACGTACACGAGTTCACAGGACTCAAAAGATTGATTATATCATTTCAATTTCCTTTATTAGTGAGCGCCTGGGGAGTTATAAAGTAATAAAATAATATCCTTTGTCACAAATCAAAATAGAATATGAATAAAAATGAAAGAGATAATTTAACGCGGTTCAATCAACATGAATTTATAATCACAAAAGAAACGCCTGACCGCACACGGATGAAAAGGTCTACTAGCTGTTGTCATCGGCTGTTATGACGTTATCTAATTTGAGTACTTGGCAACAACTTTTTATTACTTTTTATTGATTGCACGTACTTGAAGGAGATAACAAACACTATTCTGCTTCAGAATGAATAATTTTATTTCATGCCAGTCTTGCCACTGCAAATATGTCTTCTTAACCTTGAAAATACGTTCCGAAATTCCCACATTCCTGGCTGTTGATTATTGAAACCAAACCCATCTTGTTCACAGCAAATTCGGTTATTTGTGATTCCTTCTAATTATTATTTCGGTTAAAGAAATATTAATTAGGGATTTAACAGGAATAAAAAAAAAAAAAGAAAAAAAATTATGAATTAAGAAGATCTAAAAATGTGATTTTGAAAATCAGCTGTTATCTTTGCAAGTATCGCCAAAAGAATTATATTGGTAATATCTTCGCGAAAGTAAAACAGCTAACAAAGTAATTACAGTAACGCTGAAAGTCTGTAACGGTAGAGAACGTTACCATAGAACAGTATCAGGTTCTGTTAGCTTGGCTGAGAGACTAATGCTAATCTTTTATGAATTAAACAGTTCATCAAAAATTACTTTTTGGTGACTTTCTTTGAGGAGGAATGGAACACATCTTGTCAGTAACGGCTTGTTAACAGTGGCGATGGTAGTGATCGAACCTACGAATATAGACAATTTGACGAAATCACCTAGTCAGCTAATGATACGGTTCGTCTGATGTACTATTGTATGATTGATGATTGGCGGTGTTGCAAATATATTTAATCTCAGTTTCTCCTGGTCATTCTAGGCAGATATTCGATGGTTAATAGTCCCAAATTTAAGCATTTAGCACTTGAATACTCCTGCTTTCCATGAATCAAGCGTTCTGTCTATGCCTTTAGAACATCCTTAAATTTCTGATCATGATGGAAGAAAGCTGGCATTATACTTCCGCTCGATGATGCATACTTTGATTCCGCTACTAAGCACCCTGTACATAAATAAATATGGCAAAATATTTAACTATATCTCGCGTACAAACATTTATAAGAAATCGGAGTCTATAGTTGTTTTGCTGGGAAAATAGTTGTACGTTCGTTGGTATGTAAATTTGCACAAACATTCGAATATGAAAAATAAACACTGCAATGCTGGTTCTACTTGCGCTAAACTTCTTATTTAATATTAAAATTATGAACGTGAACATAGAAAATAAAATTGTTTTGGTACTTCCTTCCTGTATAGCTTTCTAAGATGTATTTTTAAAATTTCATCTTTAAACAGTTTGTATGCAGTAGACTGAATAAATTGCATGCAAGCGAAAATATTTTACACAATTGCTTTCGATTGTATCACACTGACAATCCTAGAAACACTTCACTTTAGTAAAGGAATATAAACAGCGAACTAATTTGTCGAAATTAATGTGAATGGCGAGCAATTAGGCGTTATTTAAGGATAACGATTATTTATTATTACAACTGCTGAATAAAAAGTGCCGCCATAGTAAAGCATTTATCGATTACTTTTGAATGGTTAATCAAAAATCGTTCTAATACATCTATGAGGAAATAAAAATGAAATAAAATTCTGGAGTAAATGGTTTAAAAAAGGCTCTGGAAGGCTGGATAAAATGGCTACTTGATGAATGGAGGAAAAATGCCTTATAGCTTGTTTAGAGTTTGACCTCTTTCATCAACTTGCCAAGATGTTTATATTTTCCTATATATAATAATTAGGAAAAATAATGTAAAGGTGTGGTCATACGACTTCAATTATTAGAAGTTCATATACGACAATCAAGAATACTATTCAGCTGATTTCTAGTAATTGAATGCAACTATGCTGGGGCAATCATAGACTCCAATATAAATGTTAAAAATACAAGAATATATATTGTGTTCGAGTTTGGCGGACATATCGTTGTAGCTTTTGTCTAAAAGAAGAGGGGGACTCGATAAGATGTATGAGTATCGACATTGTAAGCGAAAATCTTCATAAATTTGTTTTGTACGCTTTATACGGCGTCACCAAAATGAGATAGAATACGGAAAGGTCGAGGAGAAAAGTTTCATGGTGGCGCTGAAGATAATGAATGTGACGAAGATGAAAGTAATCATAAAGATTTAGCTTCTGAAAGGTACCCCTTTGATGGGGCATCATCTATCAACTAGTCCATTAAGTAACTACTGAAAAATCAATTTATAACTAAACTTATTAATGAACAGCAATTCAAAATCGTCTCCAACCTATTTCGCCAATTCGTTTATTTTCTGATCTCTTTCTTCAAAGTCCTTGGCGGAAGAGCAGGATCAGTTTAATTCTTTTTTCAACTATGAGTGGAAACGGATATAAATAAAATACATGAAACTGTTAACAGAGGTCGTGACTTCGATTTGCCTTACAGGTATAAACTTAAAGGCACTAAACGTGTAGTTCGAGTAAAGTTTCTTCATGTTGGTACTTTATTTGATAAGATATATTGAAATACACTGCAATAAATTATGGTTTTAAACGATTTATAATTCATGAATAATTTATTTGGCTGTTAGTGTAGTAGTTCAATTTGTAAAAACCTCCCGACCGCAACTACGATTAAGAACCCATTTTTAATATGTATGTAAAATATAAAAATTAAAAAATAAGAGGCAAATGTAAAATAACAAAATTGGTGAGATATTTCCTTTTCCCAGTGGGTTTTCAATGCTTCATCACAAACGAGTTTAATTCGAAAGCTCTTCGCTTTTTACTTAAAGCTTAATAAATAAAATATTTGTATATTAATTTTGTTCATTAAGCGCCATCCTTCATTTAAACATCTTAAGTAACGAAAATGCATACTTGCAGACATGAATATATTTGAAATGGGAAGGATAACTAAGGAAAATTGAGAAAGTCCCTGACTGATCTAGTTATTAAGTCCATCAACGACAAATGATTAAGGTAGTGACTTCGCTCTTAACTTCCGGGAGTTTTAAGAATATCGCAATGACAAATTTCTAGTCACTGTCTAATTAAAATTTCCCAGCAAGCAATTTACATCTGACAGTTACACATGCCTACGCCGTTCTTATGTAGAGATCAGCTTTTCCGAAAATAATGCAACTTTAGAGGTGCTGCAAAATACTAATATGCCTATATTCTTACGGTATGTGCATGCATTAAGCAGGACCTTCTTTTGTTTTGGCTTTCGAACTCCAAGTTTGTTTTTAATCCTCTTGAAATTATTTAACTATTCCTGTTATCTGAAAATATTTCCAACATGTTGAAATGCAAGTGCTCCTTGAAGAGTGAAATAAGATGAATTAAACTTTTTTAAATGGGCTAATGGAACGCAGGACGTGGTCCTTACATATAACTCAGAAAAAGTACTTATGAAACACCTAAATGCTATTACCAGACTTAGTATGTAAAAAATCGATAACTTCATCCTACTGAACCGAAATAGTGCTGCCAGTATAATAAAAAAAAATGGAAGTATGCGTTTCCAAAACTATATTATTTTTTACCAGCAGAGAACATCGGAAATTAATAATACGGAGAAATTATGTTACATTTTTGGATGCTGTCAATGTATTTTAAACAAATAATTTTATTTTCTCAAATGCTAAATTTTGACGTGTGGCGCTATTGCTGAGTCCCCCTATTTCACAATCATTTTTGCAATAATTGAATTGGTAAACGAATAATAGCAATATTTTAGGGAGGAAATACCGCGTTATTAAAATCGATTTCTGCGATCTGAGCACTAAGCTGTTCAATAAGTTCTGATTCATATTAGATATTTCAGAAAGATAACCTCCATTGCTCTATCTAGAAAGAGAATTGTATTTACCAGAGCCGCTGCGTTTACTTGTATATCTTCTCATGCCTTGCATGTGCATGTTCTATGTAAATTTTCGATAATTCCGCTCAGCTACTTCTGTTCAGTGAGGCTCCCATACACATTCGCACACACGTATTTGTACGTACTTACACACATAATCTTGCAGACATATGAAACGTGAAACGTGACTAAAATTCTTGAGTTAGTTTCTGCCCTTTTCTTAATATCTGAATTTTTAACGTGCTTTTTTTAAAGAAAAAATCGTGCGTAACAAGTACAAATAAGCAGTACATACACACATAGATACGTATGTGTATGTACATGTTTGAAGATGGCAGTATTTTCTCTTTTGCTGGGAAATTTAAATGACAATGAAAAATGCGATGCTTAAGATAACGCCCAGAGCGTTATGACACCATATATTATTTTTGAAGAATAAATATGGTTAAAATGTTAAGATTCAGCAAATGAGTTGCATGTATCTTTTAATAGTGAAACAGCTAATTTTGATTCTCAAGTGTAGAACTAGCAGGGATATGAATTTCGAATGAGAAAAAGTACTTTTTGGTGGTACGATTAGCAAAATCCAGAAAAACTAGTAAACCGGTCTGAGACAAATTAAAAATATTGTAAGTACTTACACAATATATTTTTATTTCAGACTTACTTTTTGATATTTCTGAAATTGCAGTGCCGCAACTATCACGAACACCAAAGTCTACGAAGCTGCGAACATCTGAAATGCAAAGTGGGAGGACGAAAAAGTCTCGTACATGTAAAAAGTTGGCGGAAGAAGTAGTTGTAACTGGGGAAGAGAAATAGGAAATTTTGAAAAAGCTTGCTCAGAAGGAGCCGGACCACTAAAGAATTAATTAAGAATTAATTTTTAATAACGTTCTTTTTTATTTGTTAGGTTTTGAGTTTCTGCTCAAATTAATGTACACAATGATTAATTAATAAAAAAAAAGCATTTACTTTTAAAACCAAGTCCATTTTAACAAAAATGTAGTTATTTTTGTGGTAGGCCATCAGAGTACGAGCTCTGCTTTGCTCCTTTGCATGAAGTCTGGGAAAACTCTATTTTACATTTTATATCGGTAGCATTTTCCAATAGCTTACTTCGAGCATGCCGTGCATGGAAATGTAGGTATTTATATTTATATTTAATTACTTTTCACCTTCAAGTTCTAAGCTTGAAGCACTAACACAGGGAATTTTGGTTGTTCTATTGAGGCTGAATTCATTCCGTGGCTAGTGCGCAATAAAAGTAACACTGACCTATTTTCTTATTTTCCGATAGCTCTGTCATATTTTCCCATTCTATTAAAATATGTATATCTGCAGCTGCAAAAACAGCGAACATGTGGAATTTTAGGGCTTATCCCAAATCTGTCATGTTGCATGCGGACATTAACTTCGAGCTGAAGTAATTCAAAAGCTCTGAACATCTGAATGCAGACTGTGAAAAAAAATGAATATAATGTTGTTCCGTGCCAGCTACCGATTTCGACCAAAATGGTGACAGTTGTGCAGGGTAGCCGCAAAAGGACACTTATATGGTTTTTGAATAAAATAGCTACAGACTGGAACTTTAATGGCTTAAAGTGTGACATTTTTGACACTCACTGTACTTACATAAAAATTTTCGTCATTTCATTTATTTGCAAACTAAAATAATAAAACCAAATTAAAAACAACAGTATCGGCAACAAATCAAATCGTAATGAAAAACATCTCCATTCTTATATCTTCTTATGCTCTTTTATTATTCTATTCCAGAGTTTTAAATTTATGACATTGACAAACAATAAAAGACATGCCGGCAAGCATCAACTAAAGAATCACTAAACCCCTAACCATACACTCTCTGCTCATACCCACATCCATCTAAACATATATATGGACGTATGCACACATGTATGTTTGTGTGCATGTGTCTGTATTCCTATCATTAACATAAATATCATCGATTTTATCAATGGATAATGGTTTTTCATAATATTCTTTGAAAATAAAAGTCAATCTCGTTTAATAATAAATTTATCAACTGAATCTTTATTTCTTATTCTTACGTTTTTGTTTGCATCTGGGGAATTGACATTTTCTCAAAAACAATTTTCAAAAGGAGAAGGATAGCAGGCTCATAAAAGCTGGCCTACACAAACAGGCATACACTCATACATGCACATGTATTAACTTCTAAAGCTGCTGTTGGTTGCCATTTTCCCTTCTAGTTATTAACAATTATTGACTGAGTATGTTGACAGTGGCTCTGCGATATCCACTGGCAGAATCAAATTATCTAGGCAATAATAAAGCCATTTACATTTATTCCATTCCCATTTACCACATTTCATCAAGCATCCACTACTTTCGGTCGGCGTTCTTGTAACCAACATTATATATTGTATTATTATATACACCATCGGTAATGCTGGCCGCTATGTCGTGTCGCCAGGAACCCTTTAGTCTTATGATTGAAACGTGTCAAATGTTTGAAAGTGGCAAACTGGATGAACTCAAGTAGCCGAAACTGCTAAAGCAGCTGAGGACATTTTTTTTTTTCTTTTAATATTTTTACTTTTTATTAAATCCTTTATAGAATGAAAACGCAGAAGATGGGCCAAAACTATAGAAATTATAATAGTTGACTGAAGACCGCATTATCCTAGAATGGTCTTGCATTAGATTACCCGTACTATTACTATTTGCGCTTAACCAAATGTCAAATTGTTGCTTTTTAGGTTGGCAACACCAATCCAGTTGAGTTGATAGCTGTAAATGGTGGTAATTGGTGCAATAAAATATTATATAAATTTCTACTTAGTTTTTAATTTTACTTGCAAAATATTTTTCGTTTTTTACTTTTTGACTGTTTGAAATATTATATTTTGTGTCTTTTTGTCTTGAAATTATAATACGTGCGCTAAATATTCGGTTATTTTTATTACGAATTCATTTCTTATCAATGAGAATGGTAGTTGACATACTTGACGTATTCAGGGTTGCCATAGTACGCAGGATTATTGCAATTATAACATATAAAGCGATATAAAAATATCGCTTTCCGGCTGGCCCTTAGCCGGTTATTATTTCTAAATAAAAAATGCATATTCTACGTGATATTATATATGTCAGTTCAGAACGATTTGAATATCAAATAAAGGCAATTTTGTCTATATATCCTAGAAATAAATCAGAAGTAGTTTTCACAAAGGATACGAAATATACAATAGTAAAATAAAAAAAAATTAATATTCCAAGTTATGTTTTAAAATGTTGTTATGTTGTTCAAAACTTCATAGAAACTTATTTTTAAACGCTGTGATTTCTTATTTCAGGTTTTTTGTACGATTTTGATTGCTTTCGTCCCTTTTTGAGATGCGAATTCTCCTGGAACTGATGGGATAAAACCCTGGTCTTCTCGATAATGCCATGCGCGTTTTCCGTGTTCTATATACAAGACTTTCCCCGTTGACCTTGTAACTGAATAACACGACATCTTTTTTGTCCATTGTTATGATGTAACGATAATTTAGTTTGAGTTGTAACTTTCGAGCACATTCGCGTAGAGGCCTTGAAGTTTTTTTGCGGCTAAAATATTTATTTCAGGGACATTTTTTTCCCGCTCCACTTTTTTAATTTTGTTTATTTATGTTTCATTTGTTTTGTACAATTCCGAAAATTATTTCCTTTCATCTGATAGCAACCATTTTGTAAAGATGAAGGAGAACTTGACTGTGTTGTATTTCCGGATTAATGCTTGTATGTATTGCAGATTGCCTATGGAGAACGCTGATAGATTGAATCTTTCCAAGATTGATTTTATTTTTTAAATGTTACAAAATACACATACATACATTTACTTATTTCGGAATATGCCGATAGTCTCCATTATCATAGACGAAAGGTTTTGTTACAAAAGCTATTTGAAGCAAACACAGTATTGCATGCAATTGTTATAGAAACTTTAAGCCGCAGTTCAAGATAGAGAATTGCAATAATGTGACAGCTAACGACGATAAGCTGGCTAAAGTGGTTCAAATGTAATGATTTATCTACGATAATAAGAAAATGGTGCGTTTGTAGTTACACATTTCCCGCTTTCGTTATGCATTCGCACAGGGTAGAGCAATAAGAGAGATTGGAATCCAGGAAGAATAGAAAGTAAATAGCCGTCTACACCCCTTTCTGCGCAATGCACCACTCAGTGTGCAGGTAAGAGGATATATGTGATGCACCGTACTTAAAAAGGAATTAGAAACCAATCCTTCCAATATTCGAGAAAATAACAATATCCAGCAAATGTTCATTAACTCGATCAGGCAAATAACGTCTAAAAACGTCACCTCTCATATACCAGAGAAGTCATTAAATTGTGGAGTGGACGTCATGCTGATTCTCGTTGTGTTTTAAAATATTGCGTAAATGTGGTTGCTCTTCCTTGGAAATATTATTTAACAAATCTTTCACAAATGTATTTTAATTTTATTAATCAATTGAATCATATTGAAATAAAACAAAATGAAAAATAATATTCTTCTCGGTTAGCGGCAATTAAAATTACAATACAACTAATCTGATTAACAGAATCTAAAATTTCATCTGAATGTTTTTATAATTGCAAGACTCATTTTGTTGCACAGTGTAGCTTGCCCGACGTTGTGCAAGATATAAAAGCCCCACAAACCCGATCGCTCGGTTCGAGATAAAACAAGAACGAAAATAAAATAGTTGGCTTGTTGAATGCATGGCCAGCGACTAATCGCTAATAAATAATATTAATATAAAATTATAAAGCGAAATATCATGCGGTCACTGCTTTAAGCAGTTGAGGTCGGTAAGTAAACACACACATCAAACACATATACATATATATATTTGTTATTGCTTTCCTTTTTATTAAAATAAAGGACACATTTTTATTTTACCCAACAGACGGAATGTGTTCATCGTGAAATGCTGTTGACACAAAAATTGTGCTGCCTGCAACAGTCGTTATTAAAAACTGAAGTGGAAATAAAAGTTACAGCAAAAATTGCAATAAATGTGACAATCAACAATGATAAGCCAACTTAAGCGGTCGAATTGTGATGATTTATCAATATAAAAATAAAAAATAATCAATAAAAAAAATCTACTAATAATAAAGAAAATCTGTTGACCGCATGCTGTTGTTTCACAGAGTCAGCAGAGCGGGGGATAGAAAAAATGTTATCCTTTCTTCCGCTTATCGTGCTTAATTTACTCACGAAACTTATTACGTTTTCAGATATTTGCGATCAAAAACCATTGATGCAATTCACTCGAGAATAACAACGCGGAAAAATTTACATCTCAAAAGAATCCCCTAATCCCCTTCACCTTTTCTTAACCATAATTCTCCGCAACATCTTTTTATATGGATTATGAACATTTCGGCAGAGAAACATTTCGTACGTCGCAAGTAGAAAGGCTCTAACTTGCAATATTTTTTTAGTGATTTCAATGGATGAAATCAAAGATTTGTATTTTGTTGATAAGCAGGAGATTATGTATCTTTCCCCCTTGTTATTCACGATAATAATAATGCTTGCGAACTTTAAGAAATGAATTAGTCTTAAGTGCGGACTTGGCTTTTAATAATAATTACCTTGAAGTGTGTATCCAGAAATCATTATGTGTTTCTTAATTTATTCCCCAAGACGCACAACAAAATTTGTTTCAGCAAATTTTCATCTTATTTGTGTATCAATTTCAGCGCGACAAATAGAAAAACGAAAAATAATATTAAAGCGTCTTAAATTCTAATTTATTTAGTTACTTTTTCAATTATTACTGCTGTGTAAATTCTTTATTTCAATTTTGGTTTCAATTAAAAATCTACTATTTTAATAAATTTGCTTGTAATTGTTTGCACGAGCAAATATTAAATTTTAACTTTTTTATATATTTTCTAAATTAAACCTAAACTCGTATTTTAATTAAATGCAATTCGCCAACTATTATTTATTTACATACACATGTCACTCATTTTACACAGTTCATACTTTCGCGAGTGACAGTTGTATTCGGACAGTGTTCCCAAAGGCGAGCAATTACGAATGACAAAGTAAAATGTATCAATCTTAAAAGTAAGACTCGCATTATCGGATCGCAGACGGGGCAGTAAAGGTGGTGTCAAATATAGCATGTTCAGATGAATAGAAAATATCTAAGTTTATTTTCTAGTCTCATGTCATAATCACGTTTCGCTATATATATTTTAATGACGCCATAAATTTTTATAGGACCCAATTGTGGCTTTTGGCCACCCTGTACACACTTTTATGTATGTATATTTGAAAACGTTATTGAGAAAAGATATAATGACAATGAAATATATTTCAAATCCTACCGGTGGTGCGATATAAAATATTGACTTTAACTCGTCTCGTTAAAATATATATATCAAATATTTGTGGAATTTTTTACTCAGTAAAAATTACAATGATATTCGCTATCGGCGACAAGCAGCTGTTATTGTTTTCTTTTTCTCTTGACAGCCAAACGAAAATAATTTCTAAATTTGCAATATATAGTGGACAAATATATATGAAAACCCTTTCAAGAAATTCTAATAAACATATTTTTTTGGTTTTTATGGCATACAGTTGTATATAATTGTGACATTGTATGACTTTAGATGAAAAATAAAATTTATATATGTATATACGAGTACATACATATATTTGGATATACTTTTGTTATTTTCAGACTTTTATCTTTATAGAAGATATATATATCTTCTGTAAAAAAGAAATGTTTTTTGTTTCTTAAATAAAATATGCCGGAAAATTATAACGCTGATGAAAAAAATATGCTGCAAACGAATGTAAAAGTCGATAAGCTTTGACTTTACAAATCGTTATAAGTTGGTGAATCGGAATACAGAAGTATTTTGCGGCTTTGCACAGGACACTCAGCAATGTACAGCGTTTGCAATATTACTTCAAGAAAAATCCAGAGAGAGTGTCATACTCACCAAAAATTGTTATGCAAGCGAGAACATTCCCGTATGTACAACGGGGCGCAGGTGTAAAAATTTATATACTTACGTATGCACATAGATACATACGTATATTTTCTTTTGTTGTTTTTTCTTGTTTTACTGTGTTTGAAAAATAATATGATTGATTTCTGAAAGTGTTATAAAACTAAATTATTTCAAATAAACAGATATGCAGCCACAGAAATATGTACGTACAAGCACATGGCGATGTACAGATGTGTGTATATAATTACCCGAAGTCACAACCACAACAAGTGCAACACCACGAGCATGTTCCTCTTTTTAAACCACTGTATAAAGTCAACAAGAAAACAATTTTGACGTTAAATTGCGGTGTAAAATATCGGCTGGTTTTTCTTTTTAAGTCTGTAAAAATAGCCTCCGAATTGATAGAAACCTTGACTAGCCAACAACAGTGTTGAGTAGTGATTAGTTTTTCAAAGGAGCAATTATAAGGAAAAGTATTTTCCATAATTTATATAACACTTATGTGTACGCGGGAACCTCAAACCTAATTTGGATCCGATCAAATGAAGTTTTGTAAGTAGGAAAAATAAAATAGATTCAAATCGAATGAAATTTGTTTGTGGTATTGATTTGAAAAACTTTTCAAAGCTTGCTATGACTGTGTTTTTAAAATTCTCAGTTGATTGTTAAGAATATGGGAACATGGTTTGGGATTACTTTTCAATACTGTTTGGTTGAAGGTGTACTGACGATTTTGGGTTTGGCACCAGCGAAATGCGGATCAACTGGATCACACAATAAGCAACAATTGTAGGAAAGCCCCGATAGTAATAAAATTCATTAAATACTAATCAAGAATAGAAAACATATAGTCCACTTACTCCGCCCTCTTGTGAGCATATTTCAAAGGTTGGTCCCATTTCTTTTTGACACCGTTTCACCTAATTTGGACTAAAGTTGATTTTGTACGGTTTTATAAGCGCATTTTTTAAAATTTCGTCAAATATTTGTATTTTATGTCCGTTTCAGATATTTACTTTGTAAATATAAACCAAAATCAGCTGATTGGAATATTTCATCAGAATTATTTTATATCTTTATATTTTATCCTCTTGCGTTGCAATATGTAATATAATAAAGTTATGGAGAGAAAGAAAGATAGAGAGAGAGATTGAGAGAGATAGAGGGGGACAGATGCACTGATCTCCCTTATTCATAGAAAATAAAATGAATAAACGCTTTTGGTTTGTGTGTGTTTTATCTTAGTTCTTTAAAATAATTGTTTATATTTATATTTATATCGATATTTACATCGCACATATCAAATTCAGAGTAAAAAATTAAAATTTTTTAGTTGGTTTACAGGACGACGACGTCGTTAGTTTCATCTATGTTTATATGGCCTCGTACTGGGTCCGGTGCTAGCCAGTAGTATCAAGTCTTTAAGAACAGCAATTGAAGGCGCGAAATCCTTTATTGTTCTCGACATGAGGATGATCAAATTAATGCTCAAGATCACAGATGCTGATGAGGAATTTAAATTGTCTTTGATTAGCTGGTCTTGACAAAGGCCAATAGAATCAATATCAAGTTCTATCATTGCACGACCATGAACTTCAAGGGGCGAAATGCAATAGTTATTCTGCAGGAATTCAGTCAAATTATTTGCTCCTTCTACAAGAGGGCTATCAATGAGGGTATGTATTTGGCAACCGCAAGGAAAATGATTGTTGATAAGTTGTAGATTTTCGACGCCGTCAACGATTATTTGATTGGGATCCGGTATTTCTAAAATGTGATTGCCGTATATTTTGAGATATTTAATGTTTGCTGTGTAGGTGAAATTTAATTCGTCTATGGCATCAATCTTGTTGTTAAGTATTTGCAGAGTCTCTACATGTAATAGGCCACTGAAGGCATTACTGCACACGACACCCAAGTCCGACTCCTGCAATGTTAGTAGCAGGACATGCGATAGTCCCCTGAAGGTGAACGATTGCAGTTTCTTAAGATCCATATAGGGCAATTTAAGTAAGCCCACTGTCTCCGTACCATAAAACGCGTCTGGTTTAATTGTACGTATGCCGGAGGGCAGTAATAAATGGCCAACATTTGTGAGGCTTGAAAAGGCTGCCGTCTCGATAGTTATCAAAGGATTATTGGTTAGCAGTATTAACTTAATGTTTGAAGTACCGGCAAAAGCATTCGCCTCTATGCGAGCTATTTTATTGTGGCTCAAAAGTAAAGATGAGAGGTTCTGAAGTCCAGCAAACGAAAATGAGGTGACGCATTGCAAAGGCGTATATTGTATAGAGAGTTCTCTGAGCTTCGGCAGGCCACGAAATGCAAACTGTTTGATTTTTGTAATATTATTGGTGTCCAAAGAAAGTTGTTTCAGAGCTCGTAGTCCGGCAAATGAATCAGGCCTTATAACTGCAAAATTATTTTTTGTCAGCGCAAGGTTTTCCACTGTCGCAGGCAATTGAAGTAAAGGAATCTCTTCCAGTCCACCAGTATTACAAATGACCTGAATTTCATTGGAAAATATCAATATCATGAAATATCAAGATGGAGGGGAAGTACAAAAATTTGTTTGCATTCATTGGAAATGCTCCCAAAAACTAATGGCATAAATGCAAAAGCAAAAAAAAAATAAAATGTAAGAAATGAAACGAATGTGACCAGTCACACGATTATGAAGAGTTTAATTTCTCATGCTACTGCTGGTTCACCGGTATCATAAAATGTGTTCGCATAATTTACAAATACAGGTGTTTGAAGCATATTTTTATGGTAAGCGGTTACAAATATTTTTCTTCTCCACTCCTAAACTAAAATCAGCCCAACAAAACAGTTCGTGAGTTGCATTACATGTCAGTACTCTAAATACTATAGTTGTTAAAAAAAATAACATTTTTTTTATGAAAAATATTATTTATACTCGTATAAATATTAAAGTTCTAAAAATCGTAATTATTTCACTTGCACTGTGCCAGTTTCACTGGTTTAACTTAAAGATGTCGTTTTTGCTGTTACCCAGGGCCCTGCTTTGCTGATACTCCTCTTGTTGTGTTCAGCAGTTGCAGCACCTGAGCAATACAATATTAATGGGCCATGAACGAAATTCCTTCAATGTATCAGGTAGTCGCAGTTATCTAATAAATTCAAAAGGAGAGAATCTTCTATATGTCGTCTATCCAAATATAAATAGATGTAATCGGCGTAGTCAAAAGATACATTTTTTTATATTTTATATATTTCATAAGAATCCCATACACACATCAGTTATAATCCAATTTATTTTAATTGATTTTATTTTAATTTTTTTAATTAAAATTTTAATATATATTTTAATTTTTGTTATTCAACATTAAAACACTATTTCTTGGCCGTGATAATATGCTTCTGTTCCATGATGTTGATGGATTGAGAAAAATATTTGCAACTCAAGCTCAAATAAGCCAATTTAATAAATTAATTAAGAAATAGTGATTAATAAAAAAAAAAAATCTTTTTATTGTGCTGTACAATTTTGTTTTCTTTTAACGAACTTAACCTGTAAAGCTTTCGGCTTGCCCGCAAGAAAACACCCAGGGTCTAGGCAGGAATCGAATCTGCGACATTCTGTTTAGTAGGCTGCGCATTATTCATTCGCCTACGGAGGCATCCATTACAATTAATTGCCGGTAAATTTGCGATTATTCAATTCTTTTTGACGTAAAAATATGCATGTTATGAACTGCAGCCTGACCTCAAATTTATTATTCAAAATATTAAAAGAAAAATAAACGGAAAGCCATGAATAATATATTTATTTGGAGAGCTCTAAATAATTGTTTCATAATAATTGTTATACATGGATAATATAGTGAACCACCATATACGACATTTTTGTTTGATTACATAACGTATAAGGCTACGGCTTGATATCACTTTCGTCTGAATGAGTCGTTCGACTGTGTGGGATAGTGAAACAAGGCATTCAAAAGCCAGTATTTACTACCTCACTCAATTACAAATATGTCATGTTTGCTGTAATAGTATGACACTGTGTACAAAGGCATCTTTGTAACAGATGTTTTTGACAAAAAGGGAATAGTGTGCCATTAAAATGTCCGATTTTTACCACAAGCAAAATTTTTACGTTTCATGGCATCAAATTTGCTCAGGAAGGCCTATGAAAAACTAGTTTTGGAAATTTTCATAAATTTGCGTCCAATTTCATATGAGGTGGCGACATACTTTTGTACTGTGTTGCCACTATTTGCATGGCACAAGTCACAAACACAAAAGAAAACTACAAAGCATGGAATAACAAGAAGTATCCAAAAAACAAAAAGATTTGATTTTGATAACCCTGCACACAAGTACACGTTCTTGTAGCAGGAAGAAGGCCTATCGCTGCATGCTTACATAAATACGGGTGCGTATACTTATTTAAGTGCCTTGAAGGAATTACGTAGTATGTATCAGCATCTCTTATCACCAGAAGCATCTGTGTACACATACGCCATAGACACGTGTGTATGAGTATAATTAAGAAATTTACTATCGCACAGGTACTCGTATTAATGCAGAGGGGCATGAGTACTGCGATTATCTCGAGCAACGTACATATGAGTGCTCCAGGTATTCAAATAAAAAAAATTTGTACATTAACTAAACTGACAGCTTCTGTACGAGTACAATTTTAGATTGCACTGCTTCAGTACAACACTAAAAAATAATTATTTAAAAAAAAAAAAATTATCGTAAATATCGTAACATTATCGTTATAGTAGTCCAACAAGGTTCTATAAATACGTTTGCCTGTGGCGTACTAGGTAGATATAGATATGTTACAATCGCAAGCTCTCCCTGTCTGCCTCAGTAGGACGGTTTAGTGACATTTTCGGCACTAATCCAATGCCTTATAATAAAACACATGTTGTGTCAGTACAAAATGACAATTTTCATGCGATCAGAGTTGATTTTACTTTAATTAGCAAAGAAAAAATTGTTTGCATTATTTTTGTATTATGTGGAGGCACCAGCAACAGAATTTTAGCAGGCTATCACTATCAGTTATTTGTTAGTTATTTGGACGATATTGTATGGTTGGGTTTGCAAAAAGTTACGGTAATTCTAGAAAATATCTCGATATATAAAGTTGTATAAAGCGGTGATCGCTGAATCGGCCTATTTGCAATTGCTAAACCCAGCATTATATACCTTTTTTATTATTTTTTTTTAATAAAAGCTAAATCTTTATTTATTTAAATATCTGCGGAGTAAAAATATCTGAGCCAATCTGTAATCACTTTTATTTATTTTATTTAAAGAAATATAGATAAATATATATTTTATTTATAAAAGTACAGATTTATAAGAACAACCAGAAGACCAGTATTATTCATCTGTTTCTTTTCTATGCATTTCATTTCAACAGCCGTTTAATAAAAGGAGTAAGAATTTCACAGGAATAGGTAGACCGATTGCATTTATTCCTTCAAGCGAAATCGGAATTTCGTAAAAGTAAAAATTGCACTTCTTTTCAGAAATGTGTTTTCTTTCATAGGCGGTAATTATTGTACGGTACGAAAGTTTTTTGGGAAAAGGCGAAAGCGAAATTTTGTTGCATTTTTATTGAATTTCAACAATAAAATAAACACATTTGCTTTCGCATAGAAATCACATTTCTACAATGCTAAACATACACTGTCTTCTTCCGCAACTTGATTCTACAACAGCTGATACTTGTAAACATTAAATTTATAGATTCCAAATCTGTTATGATGTTTATTTAAATTTTACTACAAAGATGCACAAAAATAGCTCTCACTATCCGTGAAAAATTAGTTACAAACGAAGAGTCACAATAAAAAATGCACCCACCCCTGAATACCCTTTTTAAAGATTCGATTGCCGACTAAAAGGAATCATTAAAAAAAAGGAAATAAAATTTTATGCTGCAGCCTTGAATGTGGCAGGTAATTAGTGGGCATTGTTCACTGTGCCAAGTAACATTTAGGCGCACCCACATTTATTGGTCACTTGTTCCAGGATATAAAGTTCATTATTGTTTTTGTTGCTCTATAAAAAACTAAATGCAATAGTTCGAAACCATATTAAAATTAATTATGCACGTTTATGCACTAAAGCACTCAAAAAAAACCTAAATTTTCTTTTTTGCTGTTTTATACTTAACTAGATGCATATGTGTGTGTATATGTATACTTTGTTGTGCAAGGATATGCACACTCGCATCCAAAGACATGCCATTTTCAGGTTTGTAATATGCTTACTAAGCACTGAAAAACACTTTTGAAGCTTTACCATCGCAAAGAAACACATTAATATACGAGTATTATTTTGCTGAGGGGCGCTTTTCAGGAGCCAATAATACAACTCGGCGCTGGCTAAAGAATAACTAGTTTTTCGTTACTTTAACTTAAATAACTTAAAGGGAAGCTCATTTTACTTCTAACTTTAAGGGGCACATTTTATCATGTAATGTTGCCACATTTTCTTAGGTTGCCATATCTGTAAATTTCTTGCAATAGTGAAACGAAGCATAATTACAGTAATTAGATCTCGATTTTTTCCTGTAAACAATTTGCAAAATATATTCAATAGTTCTCAGGGGGAATCTCTGGTATTTTGAAAATATTTTTCGAGGAGATGTGGTAACGAAAAGTAGTCACATAATTGTCAATTTATTGCGTACTGTATGTAAACGTATCTTTCTAATAATTCATATTTAACATCAAAATTGAGGAAATCATGTCTTTTACCCGGGGTGCATTTTTATATCTCTTATCTTAAGAATATTAGTGTAATTTTAAATAAAGATCTATTAAAGAAATAGATAAGATTAACTTATCTGTCTCTTACTCTCTTTTATGCCTCTAGTCTCGCTTTTTATTCTTTTTTAAAAGCCGTTATGATCAAATGACCAATTTCCTTTGCGTATGGATTCAGTGATACTGTAGCGGCTTTACATATCACTTTCCAAGATCTTTGTAATACTTGTATCCTCTTTATCTAACTGAAAATGGAATAGCAGAAGCGTGTATGGGTCACTCTCTTTTAGTGTATTCTGAAGTAATCGATCAGTTTAAGGAAGTTGCGAAGAAGCTTAGCGGATGATCAAGTCTATTACCTTGCTGGTGCTTACACGCAATATGGAGAATGTTTCGTGGTTCTAAAGGAAACCGAGAGGAACGCCTTCTTAAATTTAATCGCAATTTGCGCCAGCGAACCATGTTACGGATTACAAGTAGAATATGACACTTACGAATATAAGATAAGCTTACTTCAATGACCTTTTAAACTAATTCTTCACATGTAAACATCTGAAAGTCATCTTAAACTATTCATAAATCAGGTCCGATAATCGGGAAATATGGGTAACCGTCTTATAAGTAGCAGAAGTATAGATTGCGAATAACTCAATTGTGTGACGACAATCTGATACTAAAAACGAGTGCCGAACCAATTTGGCGGTCAACCCATTTGTGCCATCAAGATTTTAAAGCCAAAATAGAGAAGGACTAATGAAATCACATTTGCATTTACAGGACCTCTTGGCTTTTAATGTGATAGTATATAAATAAGTCTGAAAAGCTACCGTATATAAAGTTCCAGTTCCGAAATAAATAATAAGGCTATTGGCTCTCTGAAGTATCTCTCAAATTTAATTAAACAAACTAAATTTGATCCAGAAATTGGAAACAGCGAAGTATACAATTAGAGCGATCTAGCTGGGATTTTTCATGACAGCACGGCTTCTTTCACACATGCTCTATGACTTCAACATTCGTTTGCTTCGGCCTTGTCCATAATATGAAACTTTTGCTTCGCAGCTTTTGACTTTCTTCATGAAAGAGGAAAAGCAAAGAGTGCAATATATGAAACTTGTATTGGATGTTTTCCTTTCACTTCTTTTGGAATTGAAAAAAAAAGATGGAGAAACGTGAGAGAGAAGTTACGAGTTTCATCAGTCACAGATAGAGGGAATGGTTGATATACGCCTAACTTTGCTTAACTACATCCAGTAAGACCATACACGAACGTTGGTCCAACGGCACTTGGAACCTCAACGATAAGCGAAATGCAGAAACATGCAGATACAAAATAAATTGTCGAAATCAAATCTTGTACGACAACATGGCCAACTGGGTTATATTGCTATTGCTATGTTAACTGGAGCTGTTTTTATTAAATGAAAACTTTTTTTTAAATTTCATTGTCTGTCTCCGCCACTTGACTTTCAAAGCAGATAATTTCTCTTCTTGCAGAATAAATATTTGCTTATGTAGTTGATTTCTTTCTATTGCTGTTTTTGCCATTTTGCGAAAACTTTTGTCAGACTGCAGTTGCAAAACAAAACAAAGCCAAAGTTTGAAAACACGCATACAAGCATACTAACGAACACACATGCATATACCTATATATGAAAGGGTATGTTTTAGAGGTGCACAACTTTAAGTGGCCTCAATTGCCATTTGCGGTATATGGTAATTTTCGGTCGCATGTAGTCTTCCCAGTTATCTTGTTAGACCGCATCTGATACAGCCAAAGTTGCTTATAAGAAATCAATTGGAACAGTCGATGTGAGCTCTTTCACACAGAATTTTATGCGCAGTAAATTGCTTAACAACAATTTCATTTCGAACTGTTGCTATTCAACAATTCAATTTTTGGTGAATTTCGCCAACCGAAATATTTTATAAAGTGGACAGATGCACATATCAATTCATTCAACATGATACCGAATGGAGTTTTCCTCGGCAGTGTTTAGGAAATCTACCAAACTAAAGCAAATGAGGGCGAAAAATTTGCGGAAAATGATGGCCTTGTTCAGATCTTGCTCTATTCATAACAAGCCCAGACAAAACCAGTGACAGCAAATAAGATCAAACAGTGCTGAGTACTTAAATATTCTACACCTCGAAAAAAGTACCCTTTAAAACAATACTTTAACGAATATAAAATCAAAATTAGCAAAAGAACAAAATAAATCTTGCTTACTTGCACATGCTGGCCCAACCATTCGAACTAGAGATGGGATCGTGAGCTGACTGTCAGTGAGACTCAATTGAATATTGAAGCCTCATTCGCGGTGACATTAAAAGTCCAAAAAATACATACCAAAAATTCACTAATATAAAGCAATTATTTACCGATAATACGCAGCAGAGTTTCTGATTGGAATTGAAAATCTTACACAATTTTTCTTTTTTTGCGAAATTGCCATTCCCGAATATTTCAGTTGGAAAAACACTTTTCCAACTGATGTTAATACAATGCACGTGACCGCTGCCCATCTCTAATTCGAGCACAATACCAAAATGGATGTACTTACTTGAGTCTGCGATAAACAGATACATTCACTCGGACATGATATGGATGATGTTTGTGCTAGTTGCGAATTCCAGAAGCATCCAACGATAGTAATTGCTATGATGAGTAGCCAAGTATTGCACATTTCACGTTAGTTAACACAGAAAATTTGCAATTACAGTACAATGATAAAGTACACTGAAAGAAGAAAAATGAAAACAAAAAGTCTTAACTGCAATAATCAAAGTAGGAAG
Source organism: Ormia ochracea (assembly GCA_963402855.1). Taxonomy (NCBI): domain Eukaryota; kingdom Metazoa; phylum Arthropoda; class Insecta; order Diptera; family Tachinidae; genus Ormia; species Ormia ochracea. The sequence goes on from OY727107.1 coordinate 41,850,795, forward strand.
TCTCAAGCATCTTTAAAGAAGCACAATTTGCATCTACAGTGCAGATGTAAATTGCGAGTATACTTAATAACCGAAAAAGGGTTAAGCACAACCATGGCTGCAGCAGTTAAGAATATGTAAAACTTTATAGACTTTTGATAAAGTCACTTAAGGCTCCAGCACACAATTTGCTCGAGCTTTACATTGCAACTGCATTATTGGAGAAATCGGTTGTGAGCTGCTTCAAACTGCCCCTTTGCTAGCCTTGTTCATGGAAAGGTATCTAGAGAGGTATCTAGAAAGGTATCAATACTTAAAAGTTTTCTTTTCCCACAAAATGGGAACTTTTCAACTGAATGGTCTTTTAGTAAAGTCCATGTCTCACTATCCTACATAGTTGCACGATTCTATAGCACGAAAATCTTTTTTTAATTAATTATTGAACCTGCAAACCTTTCGGCTTGACTGCAAGCAAACCACCAGCGTGAAAGTTGAGATTTTATTTATTTGGTCTCGAGCACGAATCAATCGCCTGACAAGATTTTGTGCCTCAATGCCCTCTGTATTGTATTTTGCGAAACTGTCTGAATGTTACGTTCGGTCTACAGGTCGTTGACATCTTGAACAATCACATTTACCATGTAATACTTTTTAAAGATTAAGCGGTTCTTAAAGAGCCAACGAAAAAAGATCACCGATCTTCGATGCCTGCCGGAATTCACATAAAGGAGAATGGACTTCCAACATCCTTCATTTTGTAGCGTGTTTACTTATTCATAAGCAATTTAACTGTATTGGAATGCTTACGATTTTGTGTAGCTTTTCAGAACAGTCGCCGACATTTTCCTAGAAGAGTTGTACTTGTGCAGTTATACACATACATGAGTACATACATGTAAGTAGTATATGTAGATATTTATATGTGTATGAGTTTCCTTACCTTCAGGCACTTTCCATCACACCTTTCAATTGCATAAATTATCACAACTCATAGAAAATACCCCATTTAATAATTCCGTACTGAAATGTATGAGTGAACTGGGAATAAAATCTCATAAGCACATCCATACATACACAAAGTATATGCAGGGCTGGGATAACTACATGCTTTGATTAAATTAAGCATGTAACATGATGTAAAGCCAGCGATGCTAACTGATACATACAAATGGGTTATTGTAATAATATTAAAGTAAATTAATGGTTTTAATTATTATTTAATAGAAATAAAGTAAATTAATTATTTTAATTTATTTTTTTATTTATTTATTTATTTACCAAATATTACAATCCCAATTGATCCGCGATCGTAATAGACGTCTCAGATGTTGTATGTTCATGCAGCATTAGCTTTCATATAAGTTTAAGGTAGGTTGTGGTTCCAAAGGGGCAGATTATGGTTTCAGTCTACATACGAATACAGGCAGATAATAATGAAAGTACCCGGTAAATGTGTTATATTTCCCCCATGCAGATGTTATATCAATCCTTTGCATTTTATTAAGATCGAAACCTTAAATATTCTCTTTAAAAATAATTTTTGAATAAAAACAGTTCAAGTGGGATTACGTATTCAGAATGCTTTCAAGTTGTTTACTTAAAATGCGAATATCGTAAAACACTTCTTGGTATGCTAAATGCGCACCTATCCATCCCTGAATATATTTTACTCCCTACTATACATACATAAATATGTAGAAATCGTTTGTAAGTTGAATTAAAAACCTTTTAAAATAAATAAGTGATAATAAAAAGAAATTTCTGCAACTGCAATATAATAATCATTAAGGACTTCCGGTAGGGCACATCGGGGAACAGGAGACAAAAGAACTTGATCCAAAGAATGTTCACGTGAGCCTTAATAACTTATTTTATTTTTGGCCAATAAGTGGGAGCTCGCGCATAGAATGCTAAAGAGACACAAAAGTAGAAACTTAAGGCTAATTGCAGCAATGAGCCCTTTTAAGCTTCTGTTTTATTTTCGCTTTCACTTAAATATTTGTTTTTTATATCTGTGTTTCTGCCCACACTGTTTCTCCGTCGCTTTCACTTATTCCACTTTTTTTATACGTGTTATTTAGTAGAAAGCAGTGATGTGCTTTACTGTTTCCCGGAGTTGAGGAGATGACAGTGGCAAAAGTTTAAAATAATGAAATGTGATAAATTGTTTAACAAATTGTTAAATAAATTGTTAAAAATTATGGCTCATAAAATGTAAAACAGCATCAACAGCTTATTTGTATGTAACTCAGCATATCGTATACATACATACGCACATGCATACATTGCGATATGCATAAGTTTTTCTAATTGAATTTCATTGTTATAGTCTCATCCAAAAAGGATAGAAGGATATTAATGGCCTTGATACACGAAAAGGAATTTTTTTAATATTTATTTGCGGCCCCAATAATCAAATGTTGTCTAAAATCAAAAAATTTTAAATCCATTGCAAGTACAAGGAAGATAGATGGTTAGTGTGACCATTTTACTCATAGCAAAGTACTGTTGCGTATACGTAATATGGATAAATACTAAATTACGCATACGTATCCCATGCTCACTGTTTGATTGATCATTTCGACAAGCTTTCACTAACCCAGTCAAACGTTTGATTTCTCCAATATGATGTATATGTGCTGGAAAATTATGATAGTGCGCTCTAAAAATCCAACGGTGTGACAAATGATTTTTGAAAAATCATACGATTTGATAAACTATATAAAAATGCTCACCAAATAATGGTGTGCATGCGATCCGAGGACTCTTTAAGTAATTCAAGCGCCCGAATGAAATATTTTGATTGCTTCATTTTTATATAACAGTATGGCATCTACAAATACATTTTGTGGGATAGTGAATACCAACCTTTACGGAAATATTTTAGGGGCAGCTACAACCACCACCTACGGATAAAAGCAACAGCTATCAACTATTTACTCATACCTTCATTTAATATTTCTTCATATTGCGTATACCCAGCAGTACTACACTGCCGTCTAAAAATTGGGAATAGAAAAAGGAGATCGCTGATTGTGCTAAATAGTGCCCCTTATATTTGTGTCATTGGCCTTAAGAGAACTTTGTTTCACAGAGAGGAAATTAAATTAATAATATCATGAATGTGAAGTATCAGTTTGATGAAACACAGCATTTGGAGAGAGGAAATTTATTTGGAAAAGTCTTGATCTTATAAAAGAGACCGGAAATATTTGTAGTGCTGCTGACGTTTTCCCCATAATAATAAATAACAGATGCAATGCATTCGAAAGGAAACTTTGTCACATTGTCACATTAAATTTCTCCTGTCTTAGAAAGAAATAAAATTTAAAAGAGAATTCCAAAAAGTTTGTAAAGAAGAAAAAACCTTCATTGTATAAATGCGGCAAAACTATTTTGTTCTATTGTGTTCTTCTAAAGTGTAAAACGAATGAAACACTTTCTTGAAATATGGGGCACCTGTAAAATCTGAAAGTATGTTTCTTTAATACACAAGGCTATATAAAACCAGCAATCTTCAGATAAGGACACAGTCATTTTTAAAATTACCTTTAGGCTTCAGTGATTTACATTTGTTTAGGCAAATTTAAATAATTTTATAAGATTCTTAAAAAATCTAAAAACTTTCATTATAAAAAACCATACAAACCATAAACCGGCTTGCTGCCTAATTTGAGAAATTTTACAAAGGAACTTGTATAAGAAGATAAATTACCAAGAAACTCCCTGCAAGAACAATACTAGTCGTCTAACCGATAGTGGCAACTGCTACATCCAGAATAACAGAAACTAATTCAACTCAATTATGAAATTCGGCGCGGAATTTTTTTCATCCCCAATCTTTTGTTCCCGAGAAAAGATCCCCTATGTAGTATGGCTAAGTTCGGTTTTTGAATAGCACGTAAACGGTTAATTCCTGAACACTCGTAATTTGGGAGAGGAACAGACATCAGCAAAGTAGTGCATCGCAACTAAAAAATACAAAAGTACCAAACAAATGAAAACTCTACATTAAATTAAATAAATTTTTGACATTTACCGGTAGGCAGTCAGCTGTCTTCCATGCGTTTAAGGCTTTTGAAAATGAAGTTGAGGAAGAAAACAAAATTAATTCGATGAATACATCTATAATTGAAGGCTGCTCCAAAAGCAGATGAATTTCAATACATGCTTGTAACTTTTTGTTCTAAAAATTAATTCTTTTTAATGTGTTACAGTAAGGAGTTTTTCATATATTTTTGTTAATAATGAAATGAATCGAGATCCTTAATTTTAAATTGGGTGAATTGATTTAGTATATGCGTTATTTGTTTTTTTTCCTTTGCGACTTCAATGTACGTCAAATAATTTTGTTTCCATAATGTTGCTGTGTACTTGGCTTTGGGATGCAGTAAAAACACGTGGTAGGGCTGGAAGCACATGTAACATGGGAGTTTTATATATGTATTTAATTTATTAAATTTGAGAACGAGGCCCAGTGATAGTCCTCCACTTTATGAAGAAGTGGGCCACTGTCATTATAATGTGATTAAACTTTTTGCATTATTGCGATGGAAATCTCTTCTAAATCTCTCTGCAATTCCCATACTTGGACTTTAGCAATAAAATATTTTAGTGATTTTTATATAAATTCCCGACTAAAATTTAAATCCGCACAGATCTGAAGAATGGCTGTATTAAAAACAAGATCAGCAGATTTAATTCTAGATATTTAAATGAACTTAAGCAACCATCACACGGGAGAAACGTATGGATATAAGAGACTGAATAGATTCCACATATCTGATCTATAATATCAAAAATAATAGAATCGAAGATGTTTATAACGAACACCTGTTGTAACGAGCTTTGCGAATAGCGAACGCTTTTCTCCGATGCCAACATTTTTGTACCTATTTTTCATACAAATCTCTACGTTTATAATGAACACGATTATAAAGAACTTTTTTTTTATAGCTAACTAGTTTTTTGTGAGCCACACAATGAACTTGCAAAGACATTACAACAATTGAAAAATCTTTTTAAAAAAAAATCGCCACAAGGCAACACTTATATGCAAAATCACTTCACAGCTGTTTTAGAATGTGCATACAAACAATAAAAACAGATGATTAGTTTTATGTTCTGAGAGAATCAAAAGTGAAATATGAATAGAAATAAAAGAAATTCCATTTTGATTGCAACAAATGAAGTTGAGGAAGGAAACAAAAGTAAACAAGAAATTTGTGAACTTTATAAAATTCCAAAATTAACATTATCCACTGTTGTCCAAAACAAAGATAAAATAAAAGCATTTTGTATACAGGTGGCATCACGAAATGTAATAAAAAAAAATTAGCTTCACATGAAGCGTGAAATTCTCAAAAGGGCTTTATCGGTGTGGTTTAAGCAATGTCGAGCACAAAATATGCCTATTTCTAAACTATTGGTAGCCGAAAAGCCAAACTAGGCCAAATGTTCGGCCCGTTTGAGTTCGTTATAACTGTGTTCGACTGTATATCAAACTTCAGTTGCTTGCATATACTTTAACTAAATATTCCACACCGTTTATTGGACTTAATGTATTCATTTAACTTTATATTAACAAATTTTCTAAATATTGTCAATTAGATCGTGAATAAAGATTAAAAAAAATAATAAAAAACTATTGAATATATTTTTTTTGGCAAATAATAAATTAACTGTTAAAAGTGTAAGTGGGCCATTTTTTAAGAAAAGCCCATTTATGTGAATGAGCACCTACACCGTATGTATGTGTGTAACTATGCATGTGCGACTATGTGAGTCCTATTTAATTAAATAACAGCTATTTTTCTAAGATTCAAGTGAAATTGTCTCCTTCAATTTCCTTACATTTTTGAACACGTGTATGTGCAGCGAATGCATGTGTGTACGGCTGTATGTATGTATTGATGCATGTGCATACAAGATTATTTTTTTCTAGTATATTTTACACGTTGTTCGTTTAAGCCTTGAAAATGTGTCACAATTCTTTCAGTAATTTATGTTAAAGTCATTTAAATATTTCCACTGGCGATATAATTTATTTCCTCTATTTTTTATTCCTTTAACGCTTTCTCTTCTACGTTTTGCCATTTCAAAAATATAAAATATCGTTCGTTCTCTTTTGCATTACATTTTGCACTGTACAAAATATTCGCTTGCGTTGCTACTTTTATTTGCTGTATCACCTAAAGGATTAAAAGCAATGGAAGTGTGCATTGTGACGTGTGGTCAATGTGACCGAAAGATCCTTCCTGCAGAACAGGACGTAAACGATACAAAACTGCGATTTCGAAGAGAATATAAGCAACTTCAATGAAAATAGCGTGCATAGGCGAAAGAAATTGCTGTGAGTATGACGCGGATGTAAAATCCGTTCAGGATTTTGGTCATGGTTATAAAGTATACTTGCATTTGTATTTCGGTGAACTCATCAGTAAACCTTATAGAAGAATCCCTATGATTACAATTACAAGGCAACAGATCGAGCAGTTATAATATCTAATCAGCGAGAAAATCTGACGAAGTAACCAGTTCTCGCAAACCACGTTTTGCGACACTTGTATATATTTTAGAATGATGTTATTATCGGAAATAGTGCAAATTTCTTCTGATTAATATTCAACAAATACAAATTGAAAAGCTGATACGTCCAAGAAGCACTGCATTAGCGAATCCACAAGACGGTATTAAAAAGCTACTCTCCCAGTCGTACATATAACGTTACAAACATTAGGCCGCTCAGCTATAAAAGACTTGAATCTACTCGTATATCCTAAGAGGCTAAAATATGTCCTAACTTTTATATAAGAAGGCTTTCCATTTCTATTCGAATATTCCAAGAGTAAAGATTTCACATAAAGAGCTATTTTAGAGGGCAGTCCTAATGAATATTCTCATTCTGCTGTAGCAATGTGTGCATACACAAGTCCCAAAATAACCATAAATTTATTTGTATATCATCACCACTCAATTTAAGATAATAGATGAGTAGCAAATTGATTGTTACTGTTTTTTTCTACATGTTTGCTTGCGACTCTTTGCTGGAAGAAAGAAATACATACATAAAAAACTAATAATAATAAATTAAAAGTATGTTTAAGGGGCCGTGCTGCGTACGTTGTTAGTTTTATTACCATATAAATTTGACCCGAAACAATTTCTGTCCATAAGAGAAAACAATTTCCGGCTACTTACTTAAATGAAGCACGTAAGGATCCCTTCAGACATGCGAATTGTCTGTCCAGCACAATAATACAGTCAGCGGAATTCCCACACACCAACTGCACTAAAAACAATATTCTCACATGTTCTATGAATGTACGTATGTTTGTTTGTTAGTTTGTTTGTTCGTTTGTTTATTGCTTAAGGGCTGAGAAATTATTATTTAAAGTTTTTCTTTTCTTTGCCAGTCTTTTGCTACACCAGATTGTGAAATTAAATATAAATTGAGTTTATCATTTCAAATATCGTACCCTCAAACCTTCAAACGCGTCACATGTTTATTGTTCAGTTGTAAGTTAATTTTTACTAATATTGTTGTTAATTGATACGGGGGCGCAGATATGAATCTCTCTTAAAAAAAAATATTATCTAACATTATTTCGAAAGATGTGATCGCAGCATGTAGTCACGTATAATTGTTTCATATCGAAAACTGTGCGTGTATACCCGTAATAGAAAGTTGACCAAAAATATTTTCCGGGGAGCCAGAAGCCAAAGGCCTCAGTAGCCGGTGCTTCTATACATATTGCAATTATATTCATATAATTGTAATATTTGGTGAATAAATAAATTAATTAAAATAATTTATAAATATATTAAAATGCTTTTCACAATAGGAGACGATTAAAGAGTTACTAGCTTAAGGAAAATAATAAAAATTTTGGAGTTTCATCAATAAAAGCCGACAACGCGTAAATGTAGCCGAAAAACTCAACAGCATACACTTCGAAGTTTCATATGGTTTTTTTCGCCTTCGGGGCACTTTATATAGTTGCTTATATATGTATGTATGAGTATGCGTGTAATTTTGTGTGTAACGTCTTCAATAAAATTTGTAAAACAAAATTTCTCGTTTTCGAGTATGTACACTAAACCAGATTAAAAAGAATATTGTAAAGATTTTTTCACATTAAGTTTGGCTCTGCGAATTGTATCCTCGAAACTTAAATAACATCATCCAAAGCTTTTTTAATAGCTTCATAAAAGCTAAATCTACTTTGATACATTGTTATAAACAAATGAATTTTATCACAAAATATTTTGGTGTATTGCAAGAAGACTTTAAAGATGCAGTTCAGGCTGAGTGCTGGCTCTGAAGAATCAGCTGATCTTTGACTTGAAAAACATAGCGCGGCATCCAGCAATGCTGTTCAAAACTGTTCAAAGCTGTTATATTTGTTCTTTCATCATGGCCGCTTTGCCAGTTCCTCAAAAGTTATAATAATAACCCAAGAAAGTCTCCCAACTGGTTTATACGATAGAAACAGCAAATTTAAAAATAATATTGGAAACTTTAAATGTTTACGAAGCCAGACACTGCGGTCATATGAATGAAATCGCATTGCATAAATTTATTCTCTCCATTTAAAAACATTTTCCCCTTCTTCCTCTTGAAATAAATTCAAACTGTGTATTGATGATAGGTACTCGAACATAAAAAAGGAATATGAATATATTTAAATTTGTTGTTCCTTTCTGTTTTCAACTTTTTTTAGGTTTCCCATATGATTTCAAGTAAGCTTGCTATAAGATCTTTATTTATTCTAAAAAAGTTTTGGTGATGGAGAATCGATAAACTGTATTATCAAGGGGTAAACTGGACATAGGATCCACTTGGTAGCCCTGTAATCGGTTGCTCAATTACCTTAGCTTTTTTACATTGTGTATCGACCGAATTTACGTTTGAAACGTAAGTAATGACATGCTTCTTAAAAAGCGTATATTGCTATTATTCTTGATTAATTTGGATTTCCCTGGCAACGTTGTTTAAGCCCGTCGATAACTAAAAAAGAAATGGCTGAATTAGAGATTTTTATTATATAGTCAATAGCTTTTATTGTCAATCGATATTGTCAATACAGCGTTAAGCCATGATGTAGAACGCAAAATAGCTGATTGCTGTTCACAATGCAAACGAACGATTTCGATCGACATCGTGGACTAGGTGATTCATTTCAAAGAGATACTCGCATTTCAACCACACATTACCCGGCATTTCATAAGCATATCGCTTTGCTAACTTATTGGCTACTATCCTACATACGCACACACAACACATACTTCCATATGCATGCCGATCTGTCTACAATAAATGATGTCTGCGTCTTTTATTAAGTAGTAGTTGCGGAACTACATGCGACATTTGTTTTCATCATCTCCAATTATGATTGCATGGTGTCAACGAGTGCTTATCACGTTATATGTTTTACTTTGAGACAGAGTCAATGCACATGGGCAGTGATAAGTATGTGAAGGCAGGCACAAACCCATGCACATATGGATGTGTGCATTTAATTTTCACACACATTTCAACATAAACGTGCTCATTTAACATTTTCCGACCGAGATAATGTGAACGAAATTTGAGAAGAGAAATGTGATACTGGAAAGCAAATCAACAGCCTGAACAGCAGAGCAACACAAACGAGATGGTCATCGAAAGTCTATCACAAACAACATTTATATACAGGCGGATATCTTTGCCACTGCATTTATTCGAAAAGGACACACTTACCCCACTGACGCACTCATTTATAAAGGATTTGCTGGTAAAACCCGTTTCTGTTATTATTTATTTTTCTTGAAATCCTTTATTCAACACTTATTATTTTTGTTTAGTAAGAGAATAAGCAAAAAGACATCGGTTGTATGAATGAATTTATAGTTTTCGTTTATTGAGCACATCTCACTTGATGGCTTGTTCAACGAGAAACACTTTTCACACCATCGCTTTTTGACAACAAATTGTTTGAAATGCACGGTATAGTAACAATAATTGCGCTTGATATTGAGGCTAGAATTTCACAACTGTTCAAAACTGAAGGTGCGAGACTGGAACAAAATAATGTAGAATTTCGACTGCTGTTGCATGCCAGACCATCGTGCTCATCCGCAAATCGTACCGGCATCAACAGTATCAAATTCGCAACTAGCATAAAATTACTTTAAACGACGTTATGCTTTGCATACAGAGGAACACCTTCGTTTAACTCGCGAACGACAATAACAGAACACATATAGTTTCGTAAAACTTCGTTTCCCATCTATGAATAAGTTTGCATGGTTGTATTTATGCGTTGGTGTGTGTAAGTAAAATTCTTTTTTAGAGTTCGGTTTAATAAATTTTATTTCTGAAATATAGAAATGTTAAGTATTAACAAGACATCAATTCGAAATTTAGAGAGAAGTCTTTTGTATCAACTCTCTCAAACATTTGTCTTGCTCCAACCATTTCTTCAGTTCGTTTCATACTCATTTTGGCCCGTTTCCATTTACTGTGTGGAAGGCATTTTTATTAATTTCCACAAGCTCGTCAACACAAGCGACCAAACACTTTCACCTCTCACGAGCCGCAAACACAGTTACCATTTTTCCGACTAAATGCAATTATTTTTATTGATAGGTTATAAGTCCTCCTACATATATGTACATATGTGGGTGGCTGTGTTTATATGGCGACGCACAAACACACGTCTGCATATGTATATAGATTTGTAAATACAGAGAAAAAATACTTTATGTGGGTAAGGATTTATGCGACCATGACTTTCGCAGACACGATGTACACCTGTGGCCAAAATAACAGGTACGCATGCACATACGTAGGAATATTTCTACATATTCTTATTCTGTTTGCATGTGCATCTAGCTACACATGCTCTTGTACACATAACACTCATTTGCCGGCCCTTGCAAATTATTTCCACAAATATATAAATATATACATATATATACATATTTTTGTTTTTGTTTAAACTAATTTAACCTACAAATAAACGAATAGGGTCTATGCAGGAATCGAACCTTCGACCTCCGCGTCTTGAGCCATCATTAGCGTGGCTTACACATGTACGTAAACGTAAAGTTTGCAAAGTAAGAAAAGCTTGCAGAGAGCTTTGTATCTGATAAAACTTTAAAGTGGCTTTTTATTGTATTAACATTTTTATTGTTCAAAAGAAAAATTGTACTAACAAATATCGAATTAAAAACACTTTGCTTGCAATTTGTGACAATCCTGATAGTTTCATTTTCGTTTTTTTTTTTGTTTTTGTTACTATTATTATTTTTTATTTAAACTATCTAACGTCGACAAAACGAAGGAAACTCGCAAAAATATGTGTGACATGGTATAGCGAACATTAACTTGCTGGTGACTTTATTGAAGGTGGATGCGGATGATGATGAGATAGGAAATGTAAATATTTGCAAATGTATAAACTAGAGATCCGATTTAAATCGTTAATATAAATGCAAGATGTAAGGATGGAAATCCAAAAGATTTCTTCGTTATAATTGCACTGATGTTTTATTGATTGTGTAAAATATTTAAATACTCGTATTTAGAAATAAAATTTAGTTTTGATATAAAAGTACGTCAAATGGCTACATTTTGCTCTATATTTATTTCCTTTGTAAATATTGTGTTTTATTTATTTACTTAATTACTGTAAAGAAAAAATTAAAAAGAATTCCATACTTCTATTGCAAATTGTTTTATTATCCTTGGTCATTTCTTCCGACTTGCAATGCGTTTTAATATGTCCAATTTTAGTACCAAATGATGCACTTTCTTCAATTTGCCGCTTTTTCCCTTTTCCTAATTTATTTCATCCAATCAAACAGAGTTCTACTTATTGAAAAATAAAATTGGTGCTTTATAAGTGCCATTGGTACTTTATGACCCTACGAAGACATACGGTTCAGTCGCACTTGTACTTTTGGTTACACTTATTGAAAAATAACGTTGGTACTTTAGAGGTGCCAGTAGTCAGTGCCCTAGGAAGTGACACGGTTTAGTCACACGTGTGCAGTCTGACGTGGTTTTATCTTATTTAAAAAATCGTAACAAAGTGGTCTCTTTGGTACCACATAAACCTGATTAAAATAAATTTTTCGTTCATCTGCTTGAAGTAAATGCTTCTCTCTCCGCATACATATATGACAATATTTTCCATATACATATATATCTATGTATATGTGCTCATATATTCGTAGACACTTGCAAGCAATTTCTTTTTTGTTAAAAATAGCAACAAAGAAATTATTGTCGTTTGGTTGCCGATAAAAGGAAAACCAAATAATAACAGCTGGTTGCCGTCGACAGGGAATATCGTTAAAATTCAACTGGATTTGCTATCGATTAATTTTCTTTACATTTATTTTACCGATATGATAGAGGTTACCTTATCGTATTGTGAATATGTAGTTCGTTACACGGGGAACTGCCTGTATGTGTACAAGAGCTTAAAAAGTTAGTACATTTTTATTTATTTGTCCTTTTACTTTTGGGGAAAAGTTTTTGTATTCACAAACTACACACAAACTGTTAATACAAATATTTTGCAGTCCGCAGCTAAAGCAAAGCAAGCACAAGAATTGTAATCGAAATGTAAGTTGATCTGCAGTGTCACAGAGAACGAAGAATTTTTTCGCAACAAAATCAATTTTTACTTTTAAAGTAGAATTAAAAAATCGCTTCAAACGATTTGCATGTTAAAAATTCGAAGCGTCGTCTTAAAGCGTTAATAATTTTACACTGCAAAATAAATATTAAATGAATTCTTACACCTGAAAATTTTTTCCTCGTGCATACGAGTACTTAAATTACTTTTTGGAGCTGTTTTGAGACCAATAATTTTAATCCATTTTCGCCTGCTTCTGCATACAACCGAGACCTTCCTTAATGTTTGTTTGTATGCTTCTATGTATGTATGTATGTATGTATACTTGAAATTTCTAATCTATTGCCTCTAAAACAAATGTGAAGGAAAACTGAAAACATCTGCTGTAAATTGTTTTGAAATACAAATAAAATATCTAGACTTCATACACGGTGACGTAAAGGTACACAAGCACATGCACTTGTGATTTCATACGGCATGGCCGTTACAAGCTCAAACGTGGTAATTCTTAAGCCCACATATGCATGTGTGTATGCATACATAAAAGTATAGGAATGTGTTTGTGTGGATGCACATACAAGAAATAATTTAATCTGTATTTGTAGATTTGCAAGTTTGTTTGTTTTTTGTGAGGTAAGAAATACAAAACTGGCGGTTATGAGGTAAAGGAACCATCTAAATTCCAGTGCCGAAAATCCATCATTTACAAATTTAATTTTTAATTTTTTATCCATGCGATGTAAAGAGACTCCCTCCCTGAGCGGTAGTTATTGAATTTCAAGCATGTGAGTACATCTGCATTTGACTGGAAAGTTAAATGAGGCTCCTTCCACTATAGAATCTTTGCGATTCAAAGAACCATTTAAAATCTCGAATAAGAGGACTGTTCCAAGTATTAAGTGAAAATCCATTTGCATATGCATATATTTCAAACCAGCCAATTAATATATGGACCAAATATTTCTAATGTATTGATTAATTTTTGCTTTAACAAAGACTGCAGATATGATTTCGTTAAGCCACCATTACACGGTTATACTCGTGTATGTCATACTAGTTGTATTGGGTACTTTGCTATTAGACAACCATCCCAAGAATCCAATAAAGATTGAGGTTGCATTTATAGTGGCGCGTGAGTCATTCTCTGTTTTTATAAATGATAAGTTGTTCCAAAGCCATTTTTCCCCATATGTTTATTGTATTGTATGTGTTTATCTGGTAATATATACTCGTGATAGGCTTTCGAAAACTTTGGGTAAACTCCCCTAAATGTGCGACCTCTAAAGATTAAACCACACCACCGCCTCACAACTAAATAAGGGATTAACAAAGTTAGGCGGAAAAATTCCTAATTTGCCATTTCTGTATGCTCCTTCTTATCAAAATTTGATTCTAAAAAGGAACGAATGGGCTGGGACCACCCCTTATAATTAGGCAAACAACAATGTGCAATATTTGTCTGCATTTGTTGTTTGCTGCCATTCTTATTTGACTAACATGAGCCGTATTGAGTCTTTTGTCTGTTGCAACTTTAATAATCAACATCATCTCCAAAAGATAACGTCACTTGCAATCATCCTCCGTATTTAAAATTAATATATCACAGTCAGAAATAGGGAGGCAAACACATATACTCGTACATAATTTAAATTAGCATAACTTGTGGCAAAGTGTTTCGTCAAGTACACGTGTTGCTTAGAAATGGGAGCAGCTTTGCCATTTTGGTGGCTTTCCATCAAATTGGGTCATATTTTTGGCAATGTGTAATCCCGCCCTTTTTTATTTACTTAGAAGAAGAAATCGTTTTTATTATTTTTATTTAGAGGCATTATTGGAAATTGGCGGTGCGCTTAGCTGAGCTAGAGCGTTCAAATGGCTAAATTCATGGGTTCGAACTCAGCATCTGGCAATGGTATACAAAATCTCATTAGTTTTTCTCAATTTCTTCAATTTTTGTAGTATTTAGTGACGAAGGCACTAAGAGCGTATTCAGATATTAACTTTATAAAGGTTATTATCTCCCCTTAAGCATTAAGTAGTAACTATTCAAAATGGTATCTTCTTCACAAATTCTACAATCTAATTTACGACACCACAAGGTATATACATACATATTCTGAATCGTTATAATAAGAGAAGTCGGTCAGTCCGTCCGCTTTTGTATTTTCTTCATAGGCAAATTAAGCTTAATTTTTAATCAATACAAAAATTTTAAAAAGCCATTTGTTTACATTTTTCACATATTTTGGACTAAGAATATGGCTAAAAAAATTTTAAAAAAAATATTGAGAACGCCTGTCAAGCCATCCGCAGCAGTCCTTTTTTATTTAGTTCGTGATAATTAATTGAAAACCAAGAAAGGAAAAATGAGATGCGATATAAGAAAAATATTCAAAGTGCGAGCAGAGCCGGGCACTTATAAGCTCGATTTATTTCTATACAATAAAAAAGGTCCCAGTGCAAAAATAGAAACATTGCAAAAAGGATGGAAAACTTTAAATGAGGACAATTTTATTGCAATGAATTTTTGGTTATTTCCGCATGAATGTTATTTCAAAATATTTTTTCTAATTCTTTTACAATATTTGTATCGACTAAATGTTTTTTTTTACATATATTTTTATTTGACAATTGGCACCAATAAATACTTAAAGTTGTTTAATTTTAAATTAGTTGAAAAAAAATTTAAAGTGTATGAAAGTCGCTGCACATTGACAGCACGCACGTCAAACATGGTGACGGTATCAATGGGAAAGTGTGACAACAGCGATACTTGAAGAAATCAAAAATTTTTCTAAAGCAAACGTATATGAATTTGATGTCAAGCACTTTGGAGATGATACAAGGAAGCCAATTAAAATGAAATCTCTACTAAAGAATAGCGAACGCGAGTGCGGATGGGAATATGCGGAGTCAATATTAGCGTCACATCGCTACAGATATTGCAAATATTCAATTTAAAATTGGGCTGAACCGTTCTGTTGCAATTTAGTAGAATGAAAAGAAAATGTTTTAAATTGAAAAAACGTCTTCTCTTCACGTATGAAACTGCATTGGAAATCATTGATAGAAAGGACTGATAAAAAAAAGTGTAGGCGATATGAGGAAAAGGGCTTAATTTTTTAGATCATACATGGAAAAGAGGAAGCACACAACAAAGGTAAAGAAGGAAATATTTAATAATTTTGGAGTACCGTAACGGTCCATATTTTACGCAGGATTGCCTAAAACACATATAAAATAATATGTAAAAATATTAGAAACTTGTAACGCAGTCCTCCGTATATGATGATGTAATAAAGGCATACAATAGAGAAGTGCGTTAAGATTCTTAAGGCCTTTTAGGAAAATTAGTATTCAAATCAAAATATATTTCGTACCCTTCCTGATTTTTGGGTCAGCATAATTGACCAAATGTGTCCACAATCGGGAGAATTGTGGGCAGATTTCAATAAAGCGGATCGCCAGGAAATGTGAAAATACTTGCTCCCTTAGTTTGTTCTATGGAAAACACTACAGTTGTTCGCGATATTATAGCACATGAGTCGCATGGTGACTTTAAAAGCACAACTGTCCTCAGCGGTAAGGGCCGCTTACCTCTTCGGATTCGTTAAGTAGAATTGCCCCATTCACAAAAAGCGACTGTTTGGTGTAGTTTATTAGCTGGTGGCCAAGGTGCCACGAAACAGACTCCTTGTAGTCAGAAATTTAGGATTCGGATCTGCGCAATATGTGATTCTCATTTTATGGCGATGGTAATGTAGCGCCAAGATCATGTAATGTGACACAGTTAGACTTTTTTCTTTACTGGTTACAAACTAACAAACTTTGTGTTGCTGGATCGTAATTTTACGTAAGTAAAATTAAAGAAATGTAAAATGTTAGTAATTCATATGTATTTATTTCACTAATGTATCCTGTATTGTAAGAAAACCGATTATGTGAAAGGCTGCCCATCAGGAGGCAAAGCAGTGATTGTATGAGATCTAGTTGTCTTGATTCCCTTTAAAAGTTTCTTCCAAAACTGAAATAATTACACGCAACACGGACAGATAGAACAAAAATAAAGCGTAACAACATAAAAACAAAAGTGAATGCAAACGGAATGCCAAAAAGGAGATGACAGACGCAAATCATAACAATTTTCTTCTCTACACGGTTCGCTACCAAATTAAAAATTACGTCCAAAATTGTACGTCGGTAAAAGACTCCTGTGAATAACCTGAAACTTCACTTAATCCCGAAAAGTGCGGGGATAAATGGTAAAAAATTATCCTTCAATGAAATTGGAGTGACCACTATTTCACTATCCTACACAATCATACTTGTATTTATATAGTGATAGTCTGCATCCTACAACGCCTTTTTGATAAGTTTTTTTTTAAATAGACTGGAATAACATCAGATGTTCTTTTGAATGAATCGTACGACTATGTAGGAGTGTGAATAAACCAATTAAAAAAAATTATATCTAAAATTACAAGTGACTTTTATTATTTATTATATATATTTTTAAATTAATTACTAAATAAAAATACAACTAACGAAATTACATTTATTTCCTATAGAAATTCTAAACAATTGCCTAATAAAAGAAATATTTTCTGTCGTTTTTACTTACAAGAAATTAGTATTTACGAGTAGTGTAATAAATTTTGTAAGTTGTATAAATATTTTAAAAGTGGGATTAAAAGCACAAGCAATTGTTGCAATTGCTCAATTCACAAAAACTTGTTGCATTGCCTGTACTTGCATAGAAAAATGTATTGCATTGTATTAGAAACGACGTGGAGGCTTTTAATAAAAAGAGTTTTTTAATTGTAGAATGCATTAAGAGTTTGAATTATAAATGAAATTGAGGGATTATAGAAAAATTTTTTCATTTTAAGCCGTACCGCACGGTATACAGTGCATAAAGTAGTATTACATTCATGCATGATGTATGATATTAATAGATATTGAGTCACTTTAACCTTGTAAACCTGAAAACACAGATCATGATTCGAAATTCGTATCAGTGATGTTCGTGAGATGTTCAATTTTTGGGTGCGACGATGAGTGATGATGAAATTGACGGCTCTTGTGGAAGAATAGTAACACTAGTTTAGTTCAGTTTAGTAGTAAAGCCAGCTGATTTATTCTCTATCACATAGTAGCGCAGTATAAAATAGAGTGAAAAGAAATATATTGTTAGCTGACTTTTACAGTACCGGTACTACCGGTAGCTAGTGATCCAAAGATTTTTCAACAGGTTTTTACTTTATTTAATTTTTTTTATTTTAACAAAAAAATTCTGAGGAAAATACTTTAATATTCCAGTACCGTGACATAGAAACATTCTCAAGGTGTATAAACTATGGAAAAACTAAAGAGGAATAATTTATCTACTGAATGCATTCATTTCAGTGTTAATTTATCAATGAGCTGATGGACCAACCTTTAAACAATTAAAGAAATTTAAACTTACTAAATAAACGAAAGTTCCTTCCTTTTTACTTCGTTCCTTTTTAGTGCGCCATCTTCACGTTTCCCGACTTATAAGCTCATAGGCACCATTTGCTTGCACTCTACAACTATTATTTAGCCTTAAATTTAAATAAATATTGTATTTTTATTACAAAAATAATGGAAGCGCAAAGTACCTTTGCATAACCTTGATAGGCCCAATTTCCTAATATGCACTTAGTTATTTTGCATTTATCTCTTTAATCGAAAACCTTACTTTAGTGGAAATGTGTGTATTAACGATTATTTCAATTAGTTGTATATCCGATTGTTTTTTTTAATTCCTTTTATTTTTTCGATTTTTTTTTTTTTTTGAGTTTTTGTTCATTAATTATTTTCATCAACTCTCAAGTACATGCCTTAATTATTTTATCAATTCAAAAAAAAGGAAAACGCTTCACAAACAACATCATATTGTACGGATTGTTGGTAATCTATTGTTTCTTTTTATCACTTTTATCCAAACAAAATCATCATCGTCATTATCATCATCATCATCATCATCTTTATTCGCTGTAGTGATGACCTCAATTGATTTCATCTACACAAATCAACTTTAACTGACTGGTTCGCTGGTTTATTCAAGTTGATAAATGGGAAAAACAGTTTGATGTCAACAACAGTGTTGCCGCACTTTACATTTCAAGAGTTTCCGCAAAAAGAATTGTAAAAAGAGGGCAAAAAGTCTTTATGCCCATATGCTGTATTTATTGTGGTCGACTTCGAAGGCATTTAAATGCGCTATTTCGTTCTGTCGCATTACCTGCCAGCACTGCTGTAAAAACCTCTGCTTTACATAGAGTATTTAATTTTAAATATTTAAATATTTTCCGCAAAAAAAATTAGCAGTTTTACGCTTTTTATATTCAAATAGATTCGTTAATCATGAAAAGTTTTTACCAAGATTTTTTTATACGATTCTGATTAAATGTTGATATTCCAACGTGCCCATTTTGGGACATGTTAATTGCAAGCAACATTCATTCATGTAAGTATATGTTGCAATACAGCCGAATCATCTCTGTTCTACACAGTCGTGGAATTCTTTCAAATAAAAATCTGTCGTGATTCCATCTTTTTTAAAAAAAATCGCATTACAAGGCTTTCTGGGTGCCACACTGTTAAACCAACATTTTCTTTGTTAGTCGCTTGGAAAGTGTTATTTTAAGGAAATTATTACAAAATTTTGCAAGTTATACTTGCCAAAAAACATATGTTACCGTTCCAGATGACAAATTTGCAGAATTTTACGATTGCGTAGGATAGTCAATAGGTCAAGACAGCGTTGTATTGTATTGTGCGTTGCATTGTCATTTAATGGCAAATACTTTATGGATTATTTGTTTAACACATAAATGAAAACAGATGGCTGAAAATAACAGCGAAAACCAGAGTATATTCCCAAAGTCCCACTAACGTTCTCGTTAGGACGTAATACATATTTTCTTCATTCAGACTCTCAAAATATTGCGTTTTTCAAAATTTTTTTAGAAAACTGCCACATCATTTCAAAATAAAATAAATTGAGAAATGAAGAACCGTTTCAATTACTTATAACAATTTGTAAGTAGTAGAATTAACGATTTTGTGATATAGTAACTTCTTGTCGATATCGTTAAATATTTCTGTCATATGTCATCACTCCCAAAAAAAATATACAAAAACCACAAAAGAGAATAAATAAGAAGAAAAAAATCATCCCTTAATGATGGTCTTCGACAAACAGACAAGGATGTAAACCAAATTATTGCGCATCTACTTATTTTATGGTTAAAAGCTTCCAATAAAGTTTACAAATAACCAAAAGTTATAAACATTTCCGAATTTATTGCTGCTCAAAAATGGTTAAAACCACGTACACAAAATTCTTCGCAGATGTGTGTTGGATTTATTAATTGGATTTACTTGTGGGATCATGTTGGCATATATTTTCTTTTATAGATGGATGAGTGGCTACCTAAAATTACAACACTGGCAACTTCGGCTCATAAGGATATTTTTATCAATCACTGCTCAATGAATGTTTCAATACTCTTTGTTTCTTCTTATTATTATTTTCTTACGTTCGTACTACACACATGGCTGCGAACATACACATGCACATTTATAGGATCTGTATCTGTGTGGTAAGTTTTCGCAATGATTAAACAAATTTTAACAAAAAAAAAAAAACTTATAATTGATGGAATTATTGTAGTTTTTGCTCGCATTTAGCATTGCCAGGAAGACAAGAAAACCAAAAACCTGTTTGGTTCATTTAATAGCATTTTTTGTTATAGATTTTAATTTTAAGTGAGATGGTTGCAAGCAGGAAGTTGCCTCGAGCTCTTTTGATAAAGTGTTTACCACAAGACATGTGCATTAAGCTGGAATAAAAATTATTTTGTCTTTCCTATTCTAAGGATTGGATTAATGAAGAAACAAGTAATAAAATATAGAAAAGATTTGAAGTTTCTGCAAAATTTGTTTAAATTTTTCAAATACAAATTTAATTTAAAACCAAATGGACATTGTACCAATTGTGGAATAGCCATACTGCTTCACTGTCGTACTTTTTAAACCGAATTAAATGTTAAATTTTAATTCCCTAATTTGTGTTTTTGGAAAAGGAGAATCGTAATGCGGCTACGGTCAATGGAAATCGCTACGATGCTTTTTGTGGCGAGAGATTGATGATTGAATCGTAAACAATATGTCGTTTCAACACGATGCCGCCAAATGTCAGACATCAAGACAAATAATGAGATTTTCGAAAGAAAAGTTCGAAAGTCCAGTTATTGCTCGCAGAGGATAACTAAATTGGTCACCAAGATCGTGGCATTCCACTCCTTCAGAGGAAATGCAAAAATGGAAAGATTTTACAAAAGCTTGAGAACTTAAAACCAGCATTATCAAGCAGATATCAACCTTTCACAACACCTTATTGAAAAACATGTGAAGTAATTTTCCTTAAAGGTTTGGCATAGAGTCCAGTATTCACGGTCGTACGATTCATTCAGACGAAATTATGACCTGATTCTACCGTATTAAAAACAATCGTATCCAATTGCCATTGTTGCGCCACATTATATAAAAATGACGCAAGAAAATGTTATTGCTAAGTTGTTTTAAGACTTGTCACATAATTTTATCAATAGAGATGCCATATTTCACAAATCGTGCAAATGAGTAGTATATTGAAGGCGTTTAGTGTACCCGCAATGCATCTTTTAACACGTTTTAAAGCATTTCAAATTGATTTACAAAATATTAACCAATCATATTTAATATCCTTTCCATTGTTACAAATCCCTTAATAATCATTACCACTCAATAACGAATTATTTTAATCAGTGGGTGTCAATTATTTTGAGTTGACCTTAGACAAATAAAATACACCTTAGCAAAATTTTTCATTCATAGAGTAGCAGAAACGCTAAATTCTTAAGTAACAACGATTATTATGTAATCATGAGACAAATAAATAAAACAAGGATTAAGCGTCTGCTGAGTTACCGTACTCCAAAATCAAATTGAAAACAATATTTGAATGGCAACATTAAGTCCACTATTCTAGAAGTATCAACCGGACGGTAAAATGGTATACACATCTTGAAGTAGTCAATCCCCTTTAGAAAAGGAATGAACTGGTTTGACTTACTAGTTGTGTTATAATCTGAAATAACTTTATTATGTTTATTACTATTGTTGTTGGCCAGTCTTTGCTGAGGTCTTTACTACTTTCATCCAGTCGACATAAACTGTGTCTCGCTTTATCTTTAAAAACATGCAACTCTTAATCTGACAGTTCATGATTTACACATTCGTAAATGCAAAGAGAATTTTTAATCGTGCTGGCCAAAGATGACCAACAATGTCTCAGGTCACATATTTGCAGAATTTAATTTCATGGAGTGTGACAAGTATCATAATGCAAAGTATACATAAATTTCTAAACACCAACTGGAGTACACGAAATAACAAAACTTTCTTAGATACAAACAAATATAAATAGCTGTATATACTCGTGCATATATATAAATTTATTTTCGTACATATGTATTTAAATACAAACACATTCGTATAAAACTTAAGGAAGCCATTTTACAAACGCAATTTTAGGAAATTTAATATGTCAGAAATTTAAAGGCCATCAACTAGTTCACGACTGACGGTGTAAATGGGAGTGACTTTTAAATGTTAAATAAAATTAACTAAATTTAATGTATTTTGTTTTTGTTTTGGATATTTAAGGCGTTTCCATTATCCAAGACTTGGTTTATGCGAGGAAGAGAAAAAACGAAGGAGGGTCAGGGATACATACTTGGAATTCTCTTCTGTTATCTCAATTTCATTATGACGCCGTATTAAATTTCAACCTAATTTGAATTTTTGGTCCTGGGATATGCTCGGCTTCAAATGATGCTTAAGCGCCAGAGAAATCGGATTGATTTCTAAGCCCGTTGCAGAATCATTTGACTTTACTTGTATTTGCATTAACACAAGTTCTACGGCTTTCAATTTTAATTGACTGCAGCTTTTCTGCTCGCAAAACGCAACGAATATGTTTACAATTTCATCTCTAGGCACCATCCATATCCATAATAAATTAAATTTGCTACCAACTTTCCTTGGGTATTTTTGATCAGCTGCAACCAACCCATTTAATTGTCCTGTGATTTGATCCCACTTTTTTTATAGCTCTCCTCCCCCAACATAGGGATCAAGTTTTTAAAGTTTAACAGCTGTTGGCTATTTCCATTTTTTTATCGTATTGTAATTTGAGTGATATGTGTTGTAAGCTTTTGACAGTACTTACAAGCACTATATGCGATTATCGGTTTCTTTCGACGTAGGCAACTGACTTGAAACAGAGTCGATAACAGTTACAGATCATGTGTTGTAATCTTTCGACAGTACTGACAAGCACTGTATGCGATTGCCGGTTTCTTTCGACGTAGAACAATGCTGCTCTGACGAGAAGTCGTCGATATTTTATAATATTTGTACATCACATATAAACATACATACATACACTTATAAATGAATACATTTCACGAAGAAAAGATCTTTAACTAAAATTGATTTAAACTGTTTTCATATATAATTATGTAGTATGTATTCGTAAACGGACACGACACAATATAAAAAATTATTATCGTTAAAAATAACAGCATATGAATTGCTGTCAGTTGGTTGCCAATATTGCCATCTATAGCGAAGATCGGTAAAAGTTTCACTGCATTCATTTAAACGACACGAATATCGTAAAAAAAATTAATGAATCGTTCCACAAACCAGTCATTTGTACAACAAGCGCAGAGTTAAGCCGACAGCTTCTCACAGCTGAGCATTGCATTACACACATATACTAAAATATATATGTAAATATAGAATTATGAAATTTACTTATTTTGGTATTGTCGGATTATGTAGAGTATGCGAAGAAGCCACACAAAGCAAAGCGTCTAAAAAAACAAAATTTATTAAAACGTAGAGCAATGCGACTGTGAACGCGACGCGTTTGAGTTTTTAGTAACTGAACAGTAGATGAATCCATAACCAGATAATTTATATTACAGCATCAGCATATTTCCATATACTCGTAGTAGCTTTCATATTATTACAGCTGTTGCTTATTCAATGATATGTGTTTATATCTAAATAAGGTGAATCGCCCCTAATAGGAACAGTTGATTCTAGAAAAATTTAATTTCATTGAAATAAGAAACTCATATATGCATTTTCTGCAGCCCTACGCTTGCTAAATCGTTTAAACTGCAACGAAATGATTTCACAAAGTCGTATTATTCGAAACATAATGATGTGTCATCTCTTTTATATTGACAATTTAAGGCAACTTTTGACATCAGCCGCAAGTCATCTGTCTCTTGTCATATGGAGTTTACATTGGAATGGCGGGTGCAAAACTATGTGTTTGAAAAAGTACTTTTCATTTCACACGCGCTTTTTGGAAAGTATTCATTTTGTAAAATATACTTTCTCGAAATGTTTGTGTTTCAAAAATGTCCCCTCATTTTGCTAACAAGTGCAATTATTCACTTTGTGTTATAAGGAAGCGGTAGCATTACGGAATTGAGCGGTCTGATATTTACTTTCAAAATTGTTTCAACCACTTTTCGACAACGGTACCATAACCAAGCTGAATGGTTAACTGGGTTACTAACTCTCTTGTATTACCTGAAAATAAATTATGTATATGTATGCACCCAAAAATAAATATACGCTTTTATACAAAGAATATTTCCAGCTCGTTGCGTATTTAACAAATGTAAATTGTATGTGTGAGTAATGGGTTCCATACACCCAGTTAATCTCGAAGTTTAAATGTAATAATACAGTTTATTGTCTCCAGATATCCAAGAAGCGAAAAGAGACCGAAATGATAGAGCTAATCCTATTTGAATTGCTGGTAGAAAATATTTTGAATCTCATATTTCACTATAAATCACAAACTGTGGCTGTTACAGCGTCATACAGGGATAAATGAAAAACTGGTCATTTACAGGGAGAAGAAAACCTCTTAAAAGTATCATGAGCCATTTGACCTACAAATGGAAAAGATTTATTTTTGCTACCTAGTACTCCAAGGGAAAACTATTCATAGCAAGCCCACAAGCCCACAACCCTGGATTTTTATCAATTAAAACACGAAGCCCTTAAAAAGTACAGCTTTTGGCTTTCCCATAACCAACCAAGAAAACTTTCTTATCTAAGAGATTTTCACAGGTGATAATTAATTGTGTAACAGAGAATATTGACCCGAAAGCCCAGAATGGGTAAAAAGAATTACTTCTCTTGAATAGATCTTGTAGAATCTCCTACAAACATCGTTTAGACTCCAAAGATTATTTCTAACAAGGGGGAATTCTTGCGCAGCCTCCTATCAAATTAGTATGGTGCCGATAACGGTCACATTTTATAATTAAAACGCACTAAATTTTAATTCAGTAGAATATAAATTTTTTTTAAATTTTTTGATATTAATTATTCCTTAAACTAAAGCATTATCTAAATGGGGCGCTATTTTTTATATATGTATATAACTGTTGCGTCAGACAACTACAATTTCATATAGGAAAAAGTTAGCCAGTGTAGCGAAGGTAAAGGGAAATAAACTCTTTAATTTTAAGCTTCCTACTTATTTAAGGAATTTCGCTACAGAATTTTAAATACGAACTTCAAAGAGCAATTTCCTTTGGGTGACAGCTGAAACCATAAATAACTCAACTTTTTGGGAAAAACTTTGCACCAGTCGTAATTTTCAGCTGTCACTGTACTCAACATACCTTTCACTATATTTAAAACTAATATGGCTTTATTAGCCGTACATATTCTTTTAATATACGAATAAACTAAAATATATAGACTTAATTTGGTTTCGTATATAACTAACCGGAGATCTAGAGAACACGATTTCGCTCATGTAACTGACACATTTTTGTTTATGCTTTATTCAGGAATGACATCCGAATTTTCCAATACGCTGAAGCAGCAATGATACTGCGAAAGATACTATCGAAGCTCATTTTGGTGTTACACTGAACATCAATTAATATATCAGATGGAGGAAAAAAGCTCTTCGTATCTGTCAAAAAAACACATGATTTCTAAAAATTCGTAGATATGCGTGAGCAGAATCCTATAAATTTTAAATGCTGCTTACACATGTACACACATTCGCACGTATATATGTATGTGTGTATGGATATATAATTTTTTGATTTCATGCAAATTTATAATAATTTGTGCTTTCCAAACTCAGGTTGGCTGGGTATGATCACAACAATGACTTTGATTGAATTTGTGTGGCAATTGAAATTGTGAGTTTGTAACTCACGTCGCATTACTAATTCAATTACATGCTTAGATTCATTTTCAATAAAGCAAATTTTCATTCTACTTTTTTCAATTTATTCTTTTCCATTTTTTTGTCAGATGACAATTGTAAAAAGTGGAAAATGAAAAAAAAAAATTTTTTGGTAAAGGAAATATTATATTTTGTAAAAATAATCAGGAATTTAATGATAATATGTATAGCAAAAAGCCATTTTGATTTTATGTGTGCGTGGGTCTGTATGTACATATATACATACCTATGTATGCACTTGCTTTCGCGCACACACACACATTTCTGACTTGCATGTTGGTTTGCATCAGTATGCACTTTCGGGAGATTAATTTCATACAAACATTTCAGGTGTTCGTAATAAAGATTTCACAATATAGTTCGGTGTTTTAAAGGGGACGGGCAAAGAAGATGCAAGTTTTACTTTTTGGTTTATTTATGGGAATTATTGACAATTACAAGTAACTGTCTTTATTTGATATTTAAATCGCACTAAATTCGCAAAATTAATTCCTACTCAAAAACACAATGAAATTGTCCTGCGACTTCAGCTGGCTCCTATGGGAATTTCATTATGTCGTCGTAATACAAATCTTCAGAGAATGCTTATATACATAAATATTTTCTTAAAGTTGTTGCATATTTAAACAACTTTCAATTGACAATATAAACAGCTTCTACATACTTATCGCGGTACTGCCAATCAAGTATTTACAGCTGCAGGCCATCTTTACTATCCTACGCAGTCGTACCATTTATTCACCATAAAAAATTGCATCAAAATGGCATTATTGGTGTCATACCATATAATATATATATATATATAATTTATATAATGTAAATGTGCTGATTGAAGTAAAAGCAACTCTGAACGCATGAAAATGATCATTTCATGAAAATTTTCATTAACTTTTTCTTGTCATAAAAATCGGACATTTTTAGGCCACACTATTAATTTTTCAGAGATGTAATATTTGACAAATCATATGACTGTCTAAATAAAAACTAAACAAATAAAAATTTTTTTATTTATTTTCTTTTATATTTTATGTATTTATGCGAAATTTTATAGAGATTCATAGAAAAATTTTTATAAAATTTTATAAATGAAATAACTCAATTTAATAAAAACAAATGAAAGAACTATTTATTATTTTGTTATTTTTGAAAAATCTTCTAAATAATATTTAGTAAAAAAAATTATATAGAAACAATTCTTAGCTAATATTTGTATTTGTGGTCCCACTGTTACCTACATAAGTATTTGTTAATTACCGGTTCAATATTTATCTTTATGTATTATCGAAAATATTTAAAGCAGATTGTTGTTGTCGAAAAGAAAGCAATGCAAATGCATGCAATGCAAACAAATTAGTAGCTGCAAGTACATGTAATACCAATGGGAGACAAATTGTAGCAACAGTGGGGACTCTTATGTATATATTTTAGTTTTAGGTAGATGAAGAATTCATTCGAATCATTGGTAGTTTTCATTGCTTCCACAGAGTCCACCATACCACTGGCCAAAGGGCTTTTCATTATCAGGGTATGGAAAACTATCTGGAATAATCCATATATATATGTATATATACTTCTAATTACTTTCAGCTGAAGACTTCTTTTATCAAAATAGTAATATACATATGTATTTATTTTTACAATATATCGCTACTTCGTTGCGTTTCTTACATTAAAATCAAATTTATAAGAGTTGTAAAATGTACGACAAAACCAAAACTGTTATAAATTAGAAAGGCGGAAAGAGCTTTGCAGTAAATGCACGCAAATTTAAGCAAATTGCTTCGTAGCAGACTGAAAATTAATTCTATCAGCTGGCTGTATCCAAAGAGCAATGTGAGGGCAATGCAGTTTTACTTGGATTAAAATCTAATTTTTTTTATCTGCCTATGAGTTCTAGTTCGTCATTTAAATGATCGTACTACAATTCTCAGTTACATTTGCAAAGTTTTATGTTGTAAGCAGCGCTATATTTATTGCTGTCAAAGAACTGATCTGTTCTAATCTGTGCTCACACTGGTGATACATGTAACTCATTGCCGTGGAATCTTTCTGCTCTACGATGTTGTTTACATTATGAACACTTCCAAATCCATACCTATTCGCTAATATTTCTATAATTGTAAACAGACTTTTCCTATGAAACTTTTCGTTTTATAAGGCATCCTACGAGAATGAAAAGATTATTGTGCACTGTGCCAAAAACAAAATGATGGCGGATAAAAATACTCTGTTCTGAGCACTATGCAGAGAATGATTCACATTTACTCTCCACTCATATTAATATTACTCTTATTATCTGTTTACACATCAGTATGCACTATTGTGGTTGCTCGCAGTGTAAACTCTTTTATAGGAGCATGTGTGGTTTTGCAATGTATTCAAATAACTCACAAAAGCTCATTTTGTTTCAAGTGTACAACACTGTGCATATGTGTGTACATATATTGTTTTCAAATAATTTTCAAAAAATGTTCAAATAATTTTAAGCCCTATATATAAGGATTTATTATAGTATTTGTAATAATAAATTGTTAAATAATAAGAAATGTGAAAAGAAAATAAAAACAAATATAATGGATGGAATTTCAAAAAGCTCATGGAATATAAAACGCCCATAAACATGTTCTACAAATGTTAGCACTGCCTTATTATGCCTGATTTAAGACTTAATATTCATAAATAAACCACCGTATTGTAGTTTTAGGTATTAATCCCACATTTCTTCTTATATCGATATGTACGAATTTCTATAAGCATTGAACGGCATTAAGCAATGAATGATCATGCTAAACGCCTCATTTCACTATCCTAGACAGTCGTAGGATTCATTTAAACGAAAATTTGATTGATGTAAAAGCAACTCTGATTGCATGAAAATTGTCATATTATAAAATTGTTCATAAACTTTTGTTTGTCATAAAAATCGGACAATATTTTCAGCAGAGATGCCATATTTGAAAAGTTGTACGACTGTCTAGAATAGTGAAACGAGGCCTTTATACATAATTAATTTTTTAATGTTTAGTTCTAACCGATAGATCTCTTACTAAAGAGATGAAAATATGTCGTTTATACTACGTTGCATGTAGGCATGTACCGCTATGTTGCAAGATGCGTCATGTCGTAACTAATTGCAAGTAAATTAAACTGTAATATTAAAGAGGCCTATTTTGAAGCAATCCGTAAAAGCCATTATTTGAATAAGTATGCTTCCTCACAAGAACGAAAACATATCGAGCCTACGAAAATATTATCAATCTATTTTTAGTAAAATAAACAGTATGTAAAATGTTTTTGCATTAAATGATACTTCACCATACAAATTGCAAATAATTTTTTCATACTGAATTATGTTTGAATGCAATCGTTGAGAACTTTAGCACATTAAAAAGTTAATATTCGAAATAAATCAAATTTATAAAGGAATAAAATAAATTATTTATATTCGGAAACTGTCAACTGAAATATTAAATTAAGTTTTTCGTAATTTGATAACATCATGTAGCAAACACAGGCAAAGAAAAGAAAAACTTTAAATAATCATTTCTCAGCCCTTAAGCAATAAACAAACAAAGAAACAAACAAACAAACATGCATACATACATTCATAGAACATGTGAGAATATTGTTTTTAGTGCAGTTGGTGTGTGGGAATTCCGCTGACTGTATTATTGTGCTGGACAGACAATTCGCATGTCTGAAGGGATCCTTACGTGCTTCATTTAAGTAAGTAGCCGGAAATTGTTTTCTCTTATGGACAGAAATTGTTTCGGGTCAAATTTATATGGTAATAAAACTAACAACGTACGCAGCACGGCCCCTTAAACATACTTTTAATTTATTATTATTAGTTTTTTATGTATTTCTTTCTTCCAGCAAAGAGTCGCAAGCAAACATGTAGAAAAAAACAGTAACAATCAATTTGCTACTCATCTATTATCTTAAATTGAGTGGTGATGATATACAAATAGATTTATTGTTATTCTTGGGGCGTGCATATGCATGCCAATGTAAATATTTTTTAGTATGTAAGCATATTAGGATGGTCCTCCAGTACAACTGTTACAACCATCTAGTTGTTTATTTGAGCAAGACGATGTTTCTTGTCTTATTTTAAGAAAATAAGACAAGTTAAGTTTTTAATTTCATTGTTCAATTAAATCATCTAAGACCAAACTGTGTATATACAATTTCCCTAACATATTCATGGGTTGCAACGAATGCAAAGAAGATCAACAAACCCCATTTCCACGAGAGAGCAATGTCCTTTTAATTAAATAGAACTATTGTTATTGTGAGAGATATTGCAACTATAGTGTTCTTCTCAGTCAAACCACACTGCCATTATCTAGATATTCCCTCAAGCTCCGACGGATTGCTTAAAACAATGAAAAAAAATTAATAAGCAAAATACTCTCCTATCCAATACATTACAAAAGTTTGTCAATCTAACTGCAAGAAAATTTAATTTAAGTTAAAAGTTCGCCTTTGGGAAATGGTTTGCATGTGATCTGTCTGTAATTTCAATATACTTATAATATGCAAATAATTATCTGGATCAAAGCCAAAAGTTCGGTTTATTTCACGCCATTTTCCATTTAGCGGAAGAGTCACAAATTCGAGAAGTAAGTAAGTATGTTAATATATATATATATATGTGCATTTATATTTCCAATATTTATAGTTGCTAATCATCCATATTTTACATGTTAAAGACAATATCGTCATCAATTTTGAGCCAACAGAAATTTAACACAACATCAATACTAATTTTGTATTCCCTAACCGCATTCCGATAGAGTTGCCTGTTATATTTAAATCAGCTATTTCATTTTGCTCCTGTAAATGTGTTTTTCAATAAATAAAACTTTTTTCAGAATACGTTGAAATAAAAATTATGTTTCTTCTCGATTCCGACTACAATAATGAAGAAGAAAAAATTACATTGGAAAGAAGATTCTTACTTGCCGGATCAAAAGTAAATATTATATTTTAAGCAATATAATAATTAATAATTATTTTTGCTTAAATAAATCATCTTTTAAGTACCTGCTTGAAGCAAAAAAAAAACCCCCATTTAAAAAAGGTACGAGAGCAACGTGAATTCCAAAGACAAGAAAATTGGCGGGGACATCCTACAGCTCCGTGATGATTTCAACCTGGGACAGCAGCAGCGAGTCGTGCCCAAAACTTTTTCCGATACATCTGGTTGCCCAGTACCAACACTCTTCCTTTGGGAAATCCTCTGGCTAGCCAGCTTTCTCAAGTTTTTGCACACAACACAATATACAAAAAAGTCAACAGAAATCTATAGAAAAAACAAAATCTAAGCTAATTTTACGTCGATTTTTTTAAAAAATTCTTAAAATGCAATACAATGCAACGCCAACCACCTCCTGAAATGAAGATGATAAAATCAAAGGCGACTAGACACAACATCGCGGTTCTTTTATTTATAAAATACCAAACATGCTTTGAAAATTATCTACTATTGGCAACTCTGCCAAATAGAAATATCCAATAAAGGATAAAAAACAGATTTGCCTTCTTTAGCCATTGCCAAGTAGAATAAGGCTGAATATATTTTATATGTTCCTTCCTACTATTATTCTTATCAGCACTTTTTCTAAAACCCTGCTGAAGAAACGCTTAGATCTTTGCATTTTCGATAATTATTATCAGAAATTTTTAATGAGCGCAACTAATCTGGTTATCTGAGAGAACCATCTTCAACTAAATCTCATACGTTCGCTGTATCAGAATCCAATAGCTTTATGTTCTTTATGTTTCTTTTTTTAGCTGTACTACAGGCGTTTTAAACAAGTAAAATGCAATTGTAGAGAATTTTTATCATACTTGAATTAGTAGTTTTTTATATTTTCTAAGCACGCACACCCCGACATACACACAAATTTGCGTAGGATGTGTACATGTATTTGTTATATTATATATTTCAAATCGTGACTAAAATTACAACCGCAGCTACCACTTGCGGGAGGAGCTATTTTTGTACATCTGCCTAGTTTAATAGAACTTACAAGCGTCTATTAAGTATTAAACTTTCCAAAGTAGAGTGGGTCAGCAAATATTTACTTTTATTTTCAGATAATAAGACAGTAATACCTCAATGGAACCAGCCAAGTTCTAGTAAGCCCTTATACGAGACTTTTAGAAATCGGCGCAAACCAAATAACTCTCAACCGACATTGATCAGCAACATTTCCTTTGAAAAATACAAAACGATTGCAAATTTCAAAGTGGATAATTGTGTCATAGTTGTCGTCACTGTTATAATATACTAAAAAAACTTGGCAACCCATCTTTTTTTTAAATTATTTTTGCCTCAATCACGATTTACAACTCAACTTCATGTCAGTAGTAATTTTGACAACCTGTCAAAAATACGAATGATGTTAATGCATCTTATTTCAAAATTATCGTATTATTACAACTCTGTATTAGTGAGATTGGCAGAAATGGCAAAGAAAATACAACTCATCCGTAGCAGCTGTTTTAAAAAATTATTTGTAAAGGATTTAATTTATTGAAGATTTGCAGCTTGTGTGTGGAAAAAATTGAACTGCAATAAAGCAAAAGTTTGAAAGAATGTCCGAGTTAATGCAATAGAATCCCGAAACTCGCAGAGACAAAACCGCAATGGTTACAACTTAATTGATTTACCGCTTTGTACGACATAGTCAAAAAAAAAATATATATATATATATATATAAATATACATATATATATGTATTTAAACAAAAGAGAAAACATAAAAATATAATTATATTTTTTTAATGACCTTAATCGTTCATATGAGCAATCTAAAAAGGTATTTGTGCATGCAGTAGGTACTTACTCATAGTTGGTTACGTTGTGCATTCAATGTTTAAGTGAATAAATAATGTAGTTTTCCACGTAGTACAAATTTTATCGTTACCCGTTAGTTAAATATGAAAATTAAGTTTATCTTTAGCATAAATTACACATAATAAAAATGTTTAATTACATCACTTGAAATCCTTTTTGTAAATCTTCTTACTTTCTTTCGTAAACTTTTGAAAGAGATAAACGAAAAAAGGCATACGATGTTTCTCAGAACTTTTTGTGGGAAGCATGAGGAGACAGTAGGAAGGCTCATTTTTAAGTTATATTTATTTAATATTTCTGGTACAACATTTACTTGTACTAAGACGATCGTTTAAGATTCTTCCAAAGCTGTAAGCGATTTTTCATACACAAATATTAAATACATACTCGAATAAATATTCGTATGTATGAGAATAAATCTTGTTAGACTACATTTAAATTATTGACAATTACTTGTAAAGGCCTAGTTCCACTTTCTTAGATACCCTCCTATTTTTAAAAATAGCATCAAAATGGTGTTACTAGTGCCACACTATCATACAAAAATGGTGCAAAAAATTTTTTCACTGCTGATTGAAGTAAAAGCAACTCTGCTTGTCATAAAAATCGGACAAATCGAAACGAGGCTTTGAAACCACGAATCAAAGAATTGGTGTCAGTTAGGAACCATATTTTAAAATTTTTAAATAAATTGATTGAAGGATTGATTATTAAAATTATTTACAAAAAATATACGATATAAAAATAGCTACGGAATATATTGTATATGTGCACACATAAATATATAAAATTAAAATCCTTTTCACTGTAATTAAATTTTGGCTATTTTAGAATTCAGAAACTCGGTGCTTCGTCAGGTTTACATACAGCGCATCACTGAAGTAAGTATGCAACATTTCTATCCACAAAGTTCATACAATAACTCAAATTAACTCAAACTAACTCAAACAAAAAAATTTACTTTTGTGTTGTAGGCTTAAAGATAAATTTAAATATTAATAAAAAAAAAATTACATTGAGAAAATACGCGAAATACTCTATGTGTGATACTGATAATGTGATCTATTAGAGATCACATATATTCGTATATAGCTGTATCCCATATAAATGTCAATCTTAAAACTAGGTATTCAAAATCGACGATATTAGTTTTTTTTAGGGTTTTTCTTGTTTATTGTAAGAGTTACTCTAAAGCGTTTTTCTCCAATAATTCTGACTAATTATAAAAATTCGTTACAACGGTGTTATTCTCCCACACGTCTTTAGGTCTGCGGTCTAACATTTTACTTTTCCCCCTAATTTTCTTTTTTAAATTACTTTTATTTCCCTTTACATAATCTAAGGCTCACATTAAACTTTGGAAACCTTTGGTGTACCTCCCAGGAGCTCCTTTAAGGCAGTTCTCACACTATGTTATACTCAATTTTTAATTTTTTTTTCAATTTTAAAGATGTGGCCTCAATAATAAATAGAATTTTGTGTTTTCTTATTCTACGTATAAAATTTAGCGTTGCCATAAACCCAGTAGTGGCTTTTTATATCGTACTTTAATACGCAATTACCATAATTTTAGCTACAACTTGCTCCTGTCAACGCGCGCAGAATGTCCTCTACTTTCCGACTTCAAAAATAGGAGAACAAATATAAAACAGATTACACAAAAAATGTAAAAATAAAGTAACAAAATAAAAAATTATAATACTGTATAAGAATACAGTGTGACAGCAAATGTCCCTGCTACAAACCTGCCTCTGTACACCGTTCAGTGGCAAAACCAAAATGACTACTCCAACAATTTGCTGTCCCAAAAACCTAACAAGCATTTAGTTTCGTTAAGTAAGTAAACATTGTCAAAATAATATAAATATAAAAAAACTTAAAATTTTATTTGCCGCGACTGGTTGTCTGGTTCAATTCGTCTTGTATAGATTGTCACTATGTTTCTGGCTGCGTTTACCAAATGGTGGGCTAAGATGTCTGTACGTACAGTGATATTTGCAGAGTTATTAAATCATTGCATTGTAAATTGTTATCAATTATAACGTTTTTTGTCATACAAACAATAATAATTGTGCCGATAATATGAAAGAGATAGCTGCTAGTCGAGGCGAAATTGAAAATCATATAAGATACTGGACAGTGCAGTCATACCTAATGGGTCACTTGCGGAAGGTTGTCATAATAAAATTGTTAAAGTATTTTGTGTAATTTTCGATGTCAAGTTGCGAGACTTTGATTCAGTTTATTAACTGTCGATTGGTGCGAAATCATGAATTGGTCAAAGATGACCTCTGGATACGCAATGGTCGCATTGTTAACCCTGAACCAATTTTTTTTGATGAAAAAGTATTGCCTCATGTGAAGTACGATTGCAGGAATGCTATAATTGCTGCTGGCTATATAGATCTACAGATAAATGGTAAACATATTGCAGCTTCTCATACTAAAGGGTGGCCAAAATTGAGGTATCATTTAAATTTTAAGAAAAAGTGTGCTTTGATGTTTTTCACAACGTACAGTTTATCAAAATATTTATCACACAGTTGCATTTTCAATGCACATGATCATACTTCACGGACAGACGTCATTGGTTTGATATAAGAAAGCGAATACTGGCTTTTTCGTTGTACAAATGGTATTTCGTTTTTCGGATGGAACGACTAATTTGTCTTCATTCTATTACTTACTCCTAATAGGTATTCCTACATCTTCGAAGAGGTTGAGACGTTTCAAGACAAATCAGAATAAAAACATACATACATATGTATGTACACACACCCATCCAGATATATTATATGAAACAAAATTGCATTAAATGTAATTTTTTAAATTATATTTCAAACTGAATCCCAAATGACTATACCAAATAACGATTAAAATCAAATTAGATTTAATGCTCAAACTTTGATACTTCAAATTACACAAAAATACCTTGAAATTGATTTTTGTGGGGATGGGACGGGTGCCAGTTAACTTCGCAACCAAATTGAATAAAGAACAGATAGCGTAGGAGATAGCTAGCCCCACAATAATCAATTTCATTGCATTTTTAAGAAAAACTCACTTTTTACAATTCTTGTTGAAATAAAATGTTAATATTGGAATTAATATTCTTCCTGATGATGCTATCCAAAGAAGTAGCGGAATATCGAGAAATAAAATTATATATTTAAATATTTACATATAAAAAAGAGGACCTTGAGCGGGATAGAATTAGAATATTTCAAATCTGGAAGAAACTCGAAAAGGAAAATATTTTTAAGTTGTAATAAATAAATCATAAATAAAATAATAAATTTAATAATATAGACTACGATTTTAATCCTTATTGTAATGGCATACTCTCTTAGCAGGATATTGAAATGTATATTTTTATCTTGATTTGCTCTTTAGGCGGTTACGGTGTCGATTTTTCATTTGATACCGAAACTGTTGAGGAAGGAATTAATAAGGTCGCTAGTGGATTAATTAAAAATGGTGTAACATCATTTTGTCCAACTCTCGTTACTTCACCGCCAGAAGTTTACCGACAAATTATACCTCAAATACCAAAAACTACAAATGGGGCTGGAATTTTAGGGATTCATTTAGAAGGCCCCTTCATAAATATCGAAAAGAAAGGTGCTCATCCCCAAGCCCACATTAAAACTTTGGATGAGGTTATTTACATACAAATCCCTTTTTTTTAAATTTGTTAAAATAATTTTATTATTGATGTTCTTAATAAATAGGGATTAAAAACCGTATTGGATGTTTATGGTTCATTAAACAATGTAAAAATTATTACTCTGGCTCCGGAAAGTGATCCCAGTGGCAAAACTATAAGAGAAATTACCAACATGGGTATAACTGTGGCTTGTGGGCATTCTATGGGAAGTCTGAAGGACGGTGAAAATGCAATTAGGAATGGGGGATCATTAATCACACATCTTTTTAATGCGATGCTACCGGTAAGTTAAAAGAAATTTGTTTATTGAACTCTAGCATAACAAACTTTCCCGTAAACGGTTTCAAAATTCAACATAATATATCAAAAGTAAATACGATATGTAAAAGGGGAGTGTTTAAAATCTAAATAAAAAATAATACATTTTTGGTTATCCTCAAAATAATTTCGTTTTGCATTTATGAGAGAAACATGTATGTATTGTGTAATTTATAGTTCCATCATCGTGATCCTGGGTTGGTTGGTCTTCTGGCCTCAGATGACATCCCTGACAACAAAACTGTGTACTTTGGCCTTATTTCCGATGGAGTTCACACACACCCCACAGCCATGCGCATTGCCTATCGAACTCACCCGAATGGCTTGATTTTAGTGACAGATGCTATTTCAGCGTTGGGTCTTGAGGAAGGTATACATCACATTGGTCAATTGAAATTGGAAGTAAGAGACTCAAAAGCATTTGTAGCAGGGACAGAAACTTTGTGCGGCAGTATTGCCCCTATGGATGAATGTGTTCGCATTTTTAAAAAATCAACAAGTAAGTTTACCCGTTAAAATATCGAAAAGTAACCACGAAAATATTTAAACGCTTCATTTTATTTAATTGGGGTTTTAAACGTATTATCATAATTAGCTTACAGTAGTGAGCCTAAGCCGCTGCTGTCATGGCCTATTAAGTGCATTATATATAAATGAAGCAACTAGCAACTTGAGGCAAGTCGCGTCGGTGAAATGCACAAAAATTAACGTTGGTAATATTGTCTTCAAAATTATTTCAGTAATTAGGCCATGCTTCGCTATCTTCGACAGTCGTTCTATTCTATTTTAAAAATAGGGCTGATGCCAAATTATAATACAAATATGATGCAAAACAATGTCTTCTTTGCTGATTTCAGTAAATACATCTCTGATCGCATGAAAATTTTTCTCTTTATGAAAATTTTCATAAAACTCGGATATTTTGAGAAGTCGTACGATTTGCTGCCACACATATGCATTTTTTGGCCACATCCATACCATATTTAACAGATCGTACGAATCATGATCGTTAGTTTTTACGAATGTGTAAATATTATATACTAATTTTGTAAGATTAGATATTAATTTATTATGGGAATAAAAATTGGTGAATCCCATTGTAATGTAAGTGCGGTAAGCATTTTGGGCGTTTTACTTGGTGCCTCGCTCTGCTTATTTCATTTATCAAAACTAGCTACTATATACATAAATTAACTTTAAGTTTTATTGTCACTTCTGTAATTTCATTTCTTTTGTTTTTAAAGGATGTTCTACTGTCTTTGCTATCGAAGCTGCCACTTTACATCCAGCAAAATGTTTGAATATAGAGAATTCGAAAGGAACACTCGATTTCGAGACAGATGCCGATTTCATTTTATTGGATGAAGAATTAAATGTTTTGTCTACGTGGATCAATGGAACTTGTGTATATAGTTCTGATGCTTCTAAGCTTAAAGGTTAAGTTTTATTATTTTTAATGTGCATTTCATATACCACACAATTTTTATTGTACAATTAAATTATTTACTTTGGTCAAAATAATAAAACTTGTGTAATAATCTTATAGACAAATTGAAAAGGCAAAGGAAATTTTTTTTTGTTGTATGAAGGTTTGAACCTTCAACTTAAGAGCGCTTGAAGTTCAGCTACGATTTCAATATCAGAGGTCCTGTTTATAATTAACATGTTTGTTTCCAGGTGTCCGCTTTGACTTCTTTGGATTGCTTTTATTTTACATTTTGTATGGAGAAAGTAAAACTGCGTTGAAAAGTTTTTAAAATTTAAATTGCCTTGCATCGCCGCATTGTATAAGATTTTTATAGTAATTTTATGATTATAATGTTAAGGTATTCAAATGCTAATCGCACTTTTTTAGCAGTAGTTTTTACAACTTTTTAACAACTTTGTTGCAAAGCAAAATTAAAGCTCAATTTAGAGCTCGATCGGGTAAAGCCAAATCAACTTCCCTTATATGGATCCAGAATATATACTCTTTATAGGGTCGTAAACTAGTATTATAGAAATTACCATAGCCATAACAAACCTATGTGTACCGATTTTTTCTTTTTATTGGAAAAGGCTTTAATAGTCACAATCATATTCAAATTTAAATATTTAATGGTAACAACAAATTCCATACATAAGGTAGTTAAATTTGGGGAGACGCGCTGGGAAAAGGAAATAAGCGTAAAGTACTAGTAGTACAACAGAGAGGATGTTCATCCTACCAAACAGTATCAGAAGCAGAGACCTGTTAGTGTTCGAGAGCAAACAGAAGTGAAAGCTAAGAGAGGGGGATCCTACGATATCTACGGAGGTGAGATCCGAAACCATCTGACAATAGCGGAATGGATGGAATTCAGAAACAAGAGGGAGATAGGCAGTGAAGCTCATACCCAATATTGAAGGATGGGCCAAAAGAAATTTTTGGGGAAAACAATTATTTCTTGACATAATTTCTCGTGCTACAAGAATCTTTACCGTATAGATGAAGCAGTTGATCCCTGTTGCATATAATGCGAAGAGTTGAATGACGAATGTTCAAGAAGCGATTTCAAGGGTGACATTGGTGACTTTACTCCCGAAGCCATTATTACTAAAATGCTGGAGTGTGAAAGCTACTGGAAGGCCGTGGTAAAGTACGTCCAGACCACGAAGCAGTATAAGAGAGTGGTGCGCTATCAGGCTGGAATAAGATGTAATAATTAAACTACGCGATAAGCTGCTTTCGATTCAAAATAAAATGCAAAATGAGACGATTAATTTTTTGTTCGTAAATTGAACCACAAAATTAGTGCTGACTGTATCCACCGAATTTTTCCTTCAACTCATATGCCACGAGTAAGCAAGTTCAGCATTTTGAGAGTGTACTTATCATTTACTCGTACATAATGATATGATCCACAAATTACTATTTCTAAACTAAATGTTTGTAATGAACAATACAAGAAGGGGGGTATTGAATATTTTTATTTTCGAAAAGGTACTCTTACATTTACGACAATATATGTATCTATTTTTGTTTATTATTATTACAAATTGTTTATAAAATATAAGCAACAAACACGACAGAAAAGCTCTCATATGTATCTACATATGTATGATATATATGTAAACCTGTTATATAAAATTATAAGCATATCGTAATATTCTCAAAAGTAAAAGTTATAATAGATCATAATAACAAATTATAGTAGTTGCATAAATGTTGCTGAGATACATAGTAAATGCAACATGCTTTTGCGCTTGACAAATAACAGTGTCTATTAATCGATTAGTGTTTTTAGTTTTTTGTTGGCAAAGAATTTTTAAAAAATTTATTTTTAAAATTTCTAAATAAGATATGTATGCGTGTGTGTATAAACATTTTTCTTATTTTATTTGTTATTGCATTATTTAAAATGTGTGTGAAACGGTAGCCGAGGATTGCTGTAACTGAATTTTATTCATGTCCTGGCGCAAGCGAAGAACTTTCTGAGTCTTACTTACTAGTTGTCTTTGGATTAGATACACTTTAGTTCACTTTACTCTTCTAAAAAAAGGGGCCGCAATTTACTTGTGCGTGCTGCCAGCAACCACGGTATGCGGGCTGTGGTACATTTTATATTATCGACCAGATTAAATTCAAGTTAAATATACGTATTATTTAGTCTTGTATAAATATGCGTGTATAAATGTGCATAAATGTATACACATGCACATGCGTGCATGCATGGAGGGACTTATTTAAGATGAAACTACACTGATGTATCAAGTAAAATTCTCTTCTCACTGTTATCATCTTTATCGTTTCAATTAATTTACATATATGTATATGTATGTATTTATATAAAGCTTATATATCTTTTTCATAAGTGTAAACATATAATATTGAAAAATATGTATGGATGTATATTATTACACACACACGCCCTAATTAAGCAATTTTAATTGTGTGTGTGTGTGGGTGTGTGTGAAGGACTAAAAAATTTTTTTCCCAAATATTTCAAATAAATTTATTTTCATGTGTCTGTTGCAATTTTATTTAAAATTAATCTATACTTTAGCATTATCACAGGTGGAAACTAAACTCGATAATCGTAATTTGAAAAAAAAATTTAATCACACTGTAAATAACAAACTGCAGAACTGTGCATACATACATATGTATGTATGTATGTAAATACGAGTCTACGCATGCGTGTATATGCATAAATCCACACGTGTATATAAACTATAAATAATTATTTTTATTAATATTATTATTATTATTATTATTATTATTATAA
This sequence comes from Ormia ochracea, assembly GCA_963402855.1. Lineage (NCBI taxonomy): Eukaryota > Metazoa > Arthropoda > Insecta > Diptera > Tachinidae > Ormia > Ormia ochracea. The sequence goes on from OY727107.1 coordinate 41,891,877, forward strand.
TTAACGGTGTAAAAAGCCTAAGGAATACAGTCAGCATATTTCTTCAAGCTGTTAATTATTATATTTCTTAAATACACATACTCTATTCATCATATTCATATATATTGTTTAATTATTCATTCGTTTTACTTTAATATGTATGCGTGTATATATTCTGTTTTGTAAATAGGTTTTGTTAAAAATTTTAGTTTTGAAGAAGAATAAATTTAAAGGTTATTGGTGTTTTAACATTTTAGTTCTAGAAAAACATTTATGTACACGTAATATTTATTTAAATAATGCCAAAAAATGGCTAAATATTTGTAAATGTTGTTAAACATACATAAATACGAAATACTCATACATATCCATATGTACATATTGACGCACACATATGCATATGCATATGTACATCTATATCTCTTTTCATTCTATTTTAATATAAATTGAGGCAGCTTTTACATATTCTTTTGTTTGATTGAAAATAAAAAAAGATAAACAATAAAATATTTAATTGAATTTCTATATTAATATTTTATAATATGAAACACTGAATATTTAACACAACACAAAACTATTACATTGAAATCTTTACTAAAATCTAATATTACAAGTATTGTTTAATATTATTTTGAAAAATTTTGATTTATTTATTGGAAACACTTCTATTTCTACTTAATGCAGTATAAAACTTTTTCTCTCGTCTTTAATTATTACAAAAATGTACTTGCCTTAAAAGTAATTAATTTTTTTTTACTGATTTTTTATTCAGATATGAAATACACATACGCTTGTAACGTAAAGTAATATATGCACACAAGTATGTACGTATGTATGCTTGTGTGTGTTACATGTACGAGCAGCGGAACCACTCCAGGTGCTTAAATCTGTTTATGTTATGATTTTATTGTTCGTCCGCTAGTTAATATGAATGTGTTTAATAGTGTCAATGTTGACTCTTCCTGGCATGGATATATGCATACATCTGGATGCACTTGCATGTGGATATGTGTATACATATCATGGGGATGGGAGGAAGATGTTTTTTGGATTTTCTTTAAAGATGGCCATTGTTTGTAGTTGAATGGAAATGAATGAAACAACAATATACAAACTATTGTATGACGACTGAGCGAAGTGCGTTGAGCGCAGTGTACAATAAAAGTATCTAAATGGCTCAGCGTACCACTTAACCTTCAGTACCAAGCGAAGGTATTTTAGGGTCACGCTGAAAAATTTTAAAAATTGAGTTGGACAAGAATAGAAATGTTGGCTATTGAAAGTCTTGTTCTACCTACTAATAAGCAGGGAAATTTGGAAACATGCCGATTTTGTTGCAGGACACTTTCATAATCATAATCCAAGCATAATTCTCTCCATAAACTACATGACAACAGCAAAATTAAATTGATTTGCTAATACATTGCACCTATTCATGTGAAGTGTAGTGTATAAATAAATTTTAATTCGTATTCGCAACAATCAACTGAGAATTTTAAAGACACATCATAGCAAGCCATGAAACAACCCAATTTTATTCGACATGAGTCTATTTATTTATGTGATATACTATTTGTTTTATATTTATTTCTTTATTTACACGCTATAAAGAAAAACACACGCTTCTAATAACCGGCAAAAACCATAGTGTTTAGTGGCCAGAGAAAAAAGAAAAAAACAGAGAAAAAGCTATTCAATAGTCAATGGAAATTTGATCCGTCTTCGAATAAAAACACTTGACTCTTCAGTTTTCAAGATGAAATTTAGATATTTAGAAGAAAATTCGATAGAGAAAAGGTTCCAAGAAATCGTACCATCAAAAATCGTTTTATTGCTCGAACTGTTTGATCCTACGATTTGACACCTTAGATTGATTAGATTTTTCAAAGGGGCTTTAAAATCGGAAATGTACATGTATTCCCGCAAGGTTTAAAGAACTTAGAAGATATCAAGCAGCCATAACCATCAAACGCAGTTTATTGGAAAGCCTGATGGATGATTTTGAAAAAAGATTTGTAACTCGCTTAGCCAGTGGGGAATATCCTCACCGATTTAATTTAAAATTTTTAACTGCAAGTTGGTTGTAATAAAATAAAATAAGAATATTTTTAAAATCTTTAAAAACGTATTTTGTTCTTATGTATGTGTATGTACGTCTGTACATAATAGATATAAATTAGTAACTTTTTCTACGTCAGTCTATGAAAAGTTTGTTCCGTGTGTACCTACCTGTTGGATAAAGTCATCTGTGGCCAACGTGTTTTTCGATGATATTAGCGCACTTATTATCATCTAATGGCCATCGCAGGGTGCTCCTTCGATGTCAAAGTGGAATAAATATTTGTTAGTAGTTTAAGAGTTATTGCGCAATTATAATATTATAATTAATATAATATTAATCACTTTCTAGCTCTAATCACTTTATCGGGTTTTTTGCGTCTGTCTGTCTGTCCTGCCTTTTTTGCCGCTGTGTAATTTGGGCTCAAAATTAAAGTTTACTTGTGGTGGGCAAAAGTTTATGGAACATATTCTTGGAGAAGAATATAACAGTTGAATATAGCATTTTTACTCGTTAAAGTAGGACCCGATTAATGAAATCAAATCATATATGTACTACTATTACCACCTCATTAAGGAAACTTTGAATACGTAACGGAAGCATAAATTCTTAAAAAAAAAAAAAAAATTTAATATACAATATTGTATTGCGTTCTTTTTTTATAAAACTAATAAAATTTAATATGAATAAATTTTTTAAAAAAATTCCATACATGCATACGTGCATATATTATTTTGGTCAAACTTATTTATTACTTTGAAAACAGAAAAAAAAATTTATAAAAAAAGCGAGCCAATTTTTATAAAAAACAGTCTTAGTATTTTCTACCACTCACAGGGCCATATTGTCCTGATTTGCGAATGAAATATATATGAATATTTGGTTTTTGCATGAGCATGAGAAAATAAATTTATTTCCGGAAAAAGTTTTTATTTAAATATTACGTTCAGATAAAAATTTTACTCAGAAAGTTGTAACATAAAAGCTTTGCAGCATGAGTGTCATTTTCTAGTTTGAGACTACCACAAGTAGTGGATTTCAAGCTTTCAAAGCGAATTGAAATTAATATTAATTATTTAAAGCCATGACTCGCTATACTACAAAGTCATACGATTTGCTGAATGTGACATGACTGCTGGAAAAGTATGATACAGTGTAACAAAAATCCATCTGTATGGCCGATATATTGACACGCTTTACCATCTCCAAACTTTTTGATCATTTTCATGCAGTCAGAGTTGCATTTACTTCAAACATTTATTTGTATCATATTTTATAATAGTGTATAACGTGATTTTTGCGTTATTTTTTAAATGGATAGAATCACATCAGATTTGTGTGCGATTAAATCGTAATAATCGAAGGATTCAAATGCGGTTGTAGGTATACATACTATGATTTTGATACTATTTTAATGTGACAGTCTTTAGTGTGATTGTTTATTATTTGTGTAATTAATCTATACACCTCGATTATAGATTTCCAACTAAAATATTGAAGGCGTGTAAAGAGGTTTCAAACTACATGACACCATATTGATCTTTTCATTTTCCATTCCATTCTTATAAATGAACTCAGATTATGAAAGAAAATTTTCGTATTCTGAACCGTATAAAAAGGGAAGTAACACTCAAACTATTTTGTCTAATCGCAATGACCATTATCTTCTTGATGGAAGTAGAAAAGACATATGTTGAAAAATTAGATATGAAGATAAAAAAGAGCTATTAATGGTATAATCACTTACCAGGCAACCTCGAAGAGCTAGGTGATTATAGCAGTTGCTGTCAAAGCACACAAGCATCGTTTGCACATGTTCTTATACAAGAGATAAAAAAAACTATTATGTAGTAATGTAACTATCTATCTCACTTTACTATAGCAATCGATATTTTGTAAAGTGACACATGATAAAGGAGTTTTCAAAACGTTGCTGTTGGATATAGCGAATAACATTTTAAGGAAGCAGTCAGCTGCCGTTTGACAGCAGTATTAACGTAAAGCAGCAAAAACTGTATTGCATGTGGTTGGAAATGGTTAATCCATTTCTCAACTCATTTATAGATGATGCTTTTATTTATATTGTTTTCTTGGCAGTGCCAGAGCAGTGTTGCAGGCAACCACTAGTAACAATAGCCGACTTCCAAAACGCATCAACACAATCTTTATCTGCAGTGTTCCAATCGTGGTAGAAAAATATTGCAGCAACGAGAATCAACATTAAAATTGATGCTGTCATTACTTCCATGTTGTTTATCTTACACTTGTCAATGATATGTGGCATTATGAGACGTTTCACATTGGTCGCATTCAAAGCAATTTAACTTGCTGCAATGCAGCCAATGCGTTCGTCTCATGCACTTTCTATTCACTATTCAGCAAAGGAATATTAAGCTAACAAGAAAGAAGTTTAGTAATTAATTGTTTTTATGACTGGTGAAAGGCAGTGAGTAGGCTGTTTCGCAACTTAAATGTAGTTTTTGGCATTTTCCGATATAAAATTCAAATAAGTGTATGTATTTCTTTTTGTTAATATTTCACGAATAAAGCTTTGTTTGTAAGAAGAGAATCATTTAATCATTCATAATGATATTTCAAGTCATTTCACACGCATACTTACATATGTACATACATCCGCACATACAAAATGCTTCCAAATTGTATGCGAAAAATTGAGCAGACATTTCTATTCTGATGCAACACGATCCATGCGGAGGGAGAAAGCAATGAAAACTACTGGCTTCGGTGTCGAATTTAATCTCTTCTCACATTCTGATCGGATACGATATGATACAAGTATTAACTAGAGCCGGTGTTTGAAATGAATTGTGTTTGTTGAAAGGTTTTCAAAATTTGAAAGAGTTCAGATTAAAGTTTTTTATTTTGATTTAATGTCAAACATCATATACGATATTTTATTTAATAAATAAAAATATCAATAAAAAGTTTGTGTTTTGACTGGAAATTTAATTTTAATTTAAAAAGAATGTATAATTATTACTTGTATATTTTATATATTTATATTTGCTTAACACTAAAAAATTACAGGATTTTATTTGTTTGTTTTCAAAACTTATTTTTATAATTAAAATTGGCAAATTCCTACAATATGTTTTCACAACAGTAATTTTTTATTTGTATGTATTCGTCTTATGCTTTATATTTGTGTTTGCTTACAATTACAGGGTACAATATTTGTGTATCTCTCTTTTTGCATTTTATGTGTTCTAAGATATTTTCTTTATACAGATCTTATCTTTAAAGATCTTAGTAAATTTTTTGCGATCCAGATCAACACATTAGATTCGATACATTCGATACATTCGATTTCAAATAAAAGTGAACTTCGATAATAAAGCAAAATAATAAAATACAGTAAACCATCAATAATATTCTTCCGAGGTTTGACATCTATTGGCATGTATGCAAGACGAATTGATAAATATACAACTATTTTTTTGAACAGCTGGCACATTTCACCCTATCCTAGCAATAGTTCCTACTCGCCATGCAAATGTACATACATATATGTATATATACATAAATATATCTATACATGTTACTAAAATCAGCAAACTTTAACACTGCGTTCACACACGTCGAGTCTTAATTTTAAGATTGCTCCTTTACAGGCGAAAGAGAATAGGGGAAAGGAAAGGAGTGTACAATATCATGTATAGTGTATACGTTTTGTTTTCTCATTCGTTTAAGCACACTTTTAATTAATAAAAAATGAAATATTCATATATAAACATCGAAGATAGTGCAAAGGAGAAAAAGTGTTTGCTTTTGCATTAAGACTCAACCCGTCTGAACACAGTCTAATAAAATATTTTTTACTCATCCAATCAATACCGAATATTGGTAATACCTCAACTAGGACGAACAATGAATTTTCTTCAACACTGCTTTTTCCAACAATAATTATTTGTAATTGGATAGTATTATAATTACCACCAATGTGACCATGTTAAACAAATATTATTAAACAATGTAAATATTATTAGAACGAATTTTTTTGTTCAACTAATTAATAAAATAAATATTAACGTAAAAATGAACTTTATTTAATAAAACGTTTCAAAGCTAAAACCAAACTTGGACACATCGTAGTAATTTGTTTTTCATATTCGAGTTATTTTTGGCAAAGACTATTCTCGACTTAAAAATTTGCCGTTCAACAGAATTTCGTTCTCCACTCTTACATATATATTTTTAATACAAGAAATTTGGCGCGAGACATTCTCTTTTCAAACAATAATTCATTAATTAAATATAATTAATATCATAATCAATTAGTTTTAATTCTAAAACTAAATTCTTTTTTTTTTTTTTGCTGATCTAGTGATACTCTTTCCACTTGCTTCATTGCCCCGACAAGGTCGAAAGGTCTTTACGTTATTCTTATTTTTAGCAATGCACAAAATATTGCCTGATTGAATGGGACCAACACCAATTCCCCTTCGATGCCAATTCTTTTAAAAAAAAAATTAAATACTTTCTAATTTTTTAAAGCGAAATGCTTGTTACACCAACAACTTTAACTAATATCAATTCGCCTTGTATGTATACATATCCGTACAAATGTGCAATAGTATAACGCTCATCCCGTATTCGAATTTTTTCATATTTTGAATAAATATGTAAATACATAAATACATGCTCACATCCATGCATATGTATGAAAATGTATGTACGTATGTATGTAAATTTGAGCATGCTTTAAATTATTGCTTTAATTGTTAAAATATTTTCTGTTTACTGTAAATAATTTTATTTCATTAACAGAACTTCATTCCACTAGATTTCTCCATTACTTTTTGTTAATATTTTTCAAAATATTTACGAATTTTAATATTCAATAAAAATGTTACTTCTTATTCGGAATTCACAATTTGTACTAATTACCGTAGCCATTGTACATGCTAAAGTTAAAAAAATTAAAGTACACATTTAACATTTCCAAATTTTAGGTTAAACAATCTACAGAATAGTTAGTACAGCCTTGTGAAAACCTTTAATATTTTCTAATTGTTATATTTTACCTCTTATTTGTATAGTAAAGTTAAAATATTGGTCTGTCTTGATCCTAATTTATGAGAAACTGGTTTTAAAAGCAAAATAATGGAAACACCAATAGATCTAAATTTACATTTTAATTTATAAAAATTTGGAATGAGTATGCAGTTTTTTAAACCAAACTAAAGGGGGAAGTTTGTTTTTAAATCAAATTTGAACATATTAAAGAATTTTTGAAAAATAATTTAAAATCACGTGTGAATACGATAAATATTGCGTTGAAGCGGCAGGACTCGGCTGCTGCTACAAGTCAGCTGATGGTATAAGGTACTGAAACACTGAAGCTGCCGAAATCATTTATTATTAATTATTATATGGAGAAGCATTATAAAGTTATATAAGAAATCAGACAAGAATAGTGATAAGGAAATTTTAGACCGTTAACACTTTTACTGCCAAAGTAATTTTACGAAAAATGTGTTATTTTTAGGAGATAAAGGACTGTAGTGAGATGAAGTTGTCTCCAAACATGAAAACGTTACAGAAAATTGTGAAAATGACGATGATTTGGTTCGTTTTCTAATAATAATATTCTTTTCGCGCAAGCAAACCTTGATTTTTTGTTCTTTTTCCAGAAAGAATTCGCTTTCCATCTCAGTTGCAAAATAAAAGGGCAGTTTAGTGAGTACGAGATAACTCCTACAAGGCAACACATTCTACTTGTTATCTTGAAGTTGGCAGTCATCGTATTAAAGGCCATGTTTCACTGTCCTACACAGTCGTGCGATTAGTGAAATATGACCTCTCCGCTGAAAAAATTGAATTTTGTAACCTTAAAATGTCAGATTTTATATGACATTTTATGAAAAGAGAAAATCGGTTGCATCATTTTTGTATGATGGGATGGCACCACCAATAATGACCTATCCGAAAGCATTAATGACTGCTTTTTGCATCTGCACGCTTTTTGTTTACGAACGAACAGAAGTTGAAAAGAATTGCTTCAACTTGTGCCCGCTTACACGAAACTTGAAAACTTGCAGCGTTTACGTTTAATGCTATTAAGCCAAACAATTAGCTCGCATGGCTAATAAAAATTTAACAAAAGTTTTCAATGAAAATAAAAATTTTTATATATAATAAAACCGCGAAAAATAATAAAGTAAATATATATGTACGTATAATAATAAATTGTTTTATTGGGAGGAAACTAAAAATGGCGACTGTATTTTTCTCTTCTTCTTAGTATTTCTATGCCTTTTGCAAAGAGTAACAATATGAGTATGGTAAGCCGGCTTATTGACATCGAGAATCTCCTTAATAAATAAATAAATTTTAAAAGTAAACTTTATTAAATTTAAAATGGCTGCGGAAAAATGTTTGTCATCTGTTTTCCCTTATTTTGCTTTCAATTGCTTGTTGTCAAAAATACGAGATGTATTTTAACATCTGTAATTCATAATATTATTATTGTAATATGTACGTGGCTATATATTTAACTTTTAGCACATTTTATAAATAGATATATGTACATACATTTAGTTATATATACATACATGTATATATATGTATATATATATAGATATATATGTATATAATATATGTATTTATATATAGATATTACAAATATATTTAAATTTAATACTTCTTATACTTTTTGTCAAAATATTGAATGTAAATTACATATGTTGTATATTGTATGTTGTAAGTAAGTTTTCATTACGCTTATCATTTTAAAATTCAAGATTTATTTTTCTGCAGGTGCTTACAAACTAAATAAAAACTATTTGTAAACATTATTTTTTTTTTATATTTTCTTTTTTTTATATAATTTTTGCAATACAATTAACAACCCAGACTATTTTAGTTAAAATAAAAATATTTTGAATATTAACTTTTTTTTTTTTTTTGTTTTGTTAGACACTGAGAAAATGTAGGAAGAATAAGTTTTTCTTAAATGTTTTTTATTTTAAATTTAATTTTAGATTCTTTTTACCTTTCTATCTGTTGTGTTAATTAATTTATTGTTTTGTTTAAAATCTTTCCTAAACCATGTTTTTCATTTCTTTTTGTTAAAATTTTTTTTTTGTTCGTGAAAGTTTGTAAATTTATTACTTTTTAAATTAATTTTTTGTTCTCTATTATTAAATATTTGTATCTAAAAAAATAAACATATTTGATCTATAATGTTTAAGGTGTGTATATTTAGGATTGGTTTAATTTTGTTATTTATTATTTTTATTTATAATGGCACTATTTTTTAAATATTATTTTGGTTTCAATTTTCAAATATGAAAGTAAATTAAAAAATTAAAAAAATTACTTGTTAATTTTGATATGTTATGTAAACAATTTATTGGAATTATTTATTATTATTAAATCTTTAAAATTATCTAAAAATAAAGGACATTATGAAAGGACAAGTCCTTAATAATAATCTTCCAAATATTCAGCAGTATTTAAGCATTATCAAAAACTAAACAAAACTAAGTTTCGAACATAAAACTAAAAATTAAATTAAATTTGAAGCGGCTTTTAATTAACATGAAAATAAGAATTTTTTGTAGAGGACGAGCTGCTGCCGATAATCTCATTGCTAATAATAATAATAAGAAAAATATTTAATTTAAAATTTTCATGAATTTTGTAAAATGGACGAAGCGATGCACTCAAAGAGCTCATACTTCAGGAAAAGCTTTCATAAGGTGTGGCTCACGCAGTACAATTTTTTTAAGTTGTCAATAGGAGAGTAATTATTGCTACAATATGGTATTTTATATGTCAATTTTTATCCTTTTGTCTCGTTAGTTTTCGTCATCTGCAATTCATTGCAGATTGTATGTTAAATTGCTCTATCGAACTTATATTTTTCTACAGAAAATCTCTAATTTTTGATTATAAAAATGGAATTAAAACTGTTGAACAAGCTTGTTCTGTGAAAATAGCAATGAAAAGATATATATCTTTGAAGAAAATGTGGTGACAAATATTTCCAATAGTTCATGTTTCTCAAAAGTTTGGCGAGTTTTAATAAATTCTGGGATCAGTTGCCGATATTTTAATATTATGGGAGTTATCGGCATTTCTAAAGTAATTCTCTATAGCCATCAGGTCATACGATTATGTGTGGGTCCTTATTATGAACTTGAAATTAATTTGTGACTAATTTCAAAGTTATTGGTGATTAGAGGATTAGCAAATGTGCTTCTGTAGCGATTTTATGCAACAAATGTGTCACAATGTTATCAATTCGAGCACTTTTCGCATCAATTTCGAAATTTTTAAATTTAATTTCTTATCGTTACGAAAAAATTGAGAATTGTTTATACAGGCCCAAATTTTGTAGGCCGTGAGCGCATTTGCAGCCCTCACAAGCTTTGATTAAATCACGCAAGTATTTGTGTATACAAAAACTGAGTTTTCTTTACAAAAATATATAATTTCAAAATAAACAATTTTAATCCTTTAGGGAAGGGTGTCCTCAATGTCATTGTCATTAAACCGAATTAAAAGGTTATGCATACATACTCGTATATGAAGGCTTACAAGATTAGTTTACCGCACTTTGAAGCATATATTCCTGATCCATATAAGAAGTAAAGTGCATTAAGCTTTGTCCGTCTGTTTGACTGTCCTGCGTGTTTTTGTCGCGATTTAAATTGATCTTATAAACAAGAAGTGTACAACAATTCTGCTCAAAATTATTTATTTTGAAAATCACCAAAATCGGATAATAAAAAAAAATTAATAGTTTTATCCTATGCAGATAATTGAAAAAAATTACATTTCCTGGAATTCTTTTATTTGCATATATTTTGAAAAAGCGCAATTTTAGTAAGCTTTACTGATAACTCAGATGATCACAACATTATGTCAAAAGCTGAAAGCATAAAATTATTGAAGAGAAATAAAATATTTTATCATTTTAAAGTTATACTGGTTATTTCATTTATTACGAATTCTCCTTGACCATAGATCATTGTGCTCTCAGTGTAGAAGCTTAATTCTAACAATAGAGATATATCCGATAAGCAATGAGATACCGACTAGTAAGAGATCGTATAACATTATGAAATTAAGGCTACTATTAAAATTCGTTCAGCAATATCAAATACAGCACCATCTATGTAGCGAAAAGCGTTTACCAGCTCACAACTTTGCAACTAAACCGATTCCTTCACAATTATATATAATTACTACTTTTTTTTATTACTACTAGAGAAATGATTTGCGGCTACTTCCACGCTTATGAAAAGAAATTCTTATACAACTAAAAAAATATGTCAAATAGGTCTGGTTAAAACATGTACAACTTTGCGAAATATCTAAAGAAGGAATTTTATTCCATTCGTAAATACAAATAGAAAAAAAATATTTCTGTTTAGCTTTACAATGAAAGGATTATCAAAATATTATTACAATATTATGACACGGTATCAATACAATTACAAATCCATCATTGAAGTATTAGTACCATTTCATTCTTTCTTTTCGGAAAAATATAAATGCGAATACCACTGAGAACTCACTGCGATTTGAAGGCCCTGTACATCAACAACAACAATCCTTTAAGAGGTTTAGCACCATGATTACGACGCATCTGGTCGTTACTTGAAGTTTTGATTTTATCGGCTGAACAAATACAATATGTTTCATTATTACAGCTTTAATTTAATGTAAAATTAAAAGAAAGTTTTAGATGTTATACACATACAATATATTTTTAATAGTATTCGGTGCAAAAGCAGAAAATTTTTAAAACAATCAAATAAACTGACAATGTCAGATAGTCCATGACAATGTTGCCATTGTTTGTTGAAGCTTTAAAAAGTTTCCGCGAATGGCTGTTTTAGGCCAAAGTTGTAGCGGCAAAAATTGTTGAAACTGTCAGTCTTCCGCGTATCTTTGCTGAAGGCGTTATCAGCTAATGTTTACCTTTTTGTAATATTGACATTTATACTCCTAAGTTACTCTCACAATTCTTAGTGCCGATATTAAAGCCGGTTTTCAAGGTACAACTTCATCTAAGACAAGAAATAAAGTGATCTGTAAAAATCGGTGTTTGTTACTACCGGTTTTGAAAATAAAATTTGTATATATTTTTTTTTGATATTTTTATTGAAGACCGATAGGACAGCAATGCCCCTTAGGGGTATTCTGAATACTTATGTAAACATTTATTCGTTTGTCTAAATTTGATAATAACGGTTATTTTTGGATTACACCTTCTATGGCAATTTCAAATGATCCAAGTCGGTAGACTAATATTATAATATATATTATAATATATTATTTATTTTTATATATATTTATTGATTGTATTATTAATTTAGTATTTGATTTTTGCTCAGTGACATGTATGTGATCAATCTTGGGCAATTGAATGCTATTAAAGTTTAGACAGTGAGTTCTTATTGTATACACACCTTTCCAAATGCGTCAATCATATACTGTCACTTTGTATTCATTAAGACACTTTTTAGACAAGCCAATTTTACTTCGGAAAGTATTAAGTTTGTTGAAGGCTGTACTTCTTGCACTTTTCAAACAAAACTTTTTACGACTTAACAGAACAAAGTTTAAAAAGATTCTTAGAAGTCTTTGCCAAAGTGAGGCCTAATTTAGAAGCATAAAATTTACTTTCAACTTTTTTTTTAAATCCTCTTGGCATATACTCGTACACATATTAGAGAGTACACTGTCCCTTAGTGGTGGGATGATGAAGAATGGTGAAAATTTTTGGATATGAAATATTACAAATGGTAGCTTTTACCAAAAGGAAATTTGCATGATAACAGAATTGAAATTCTAAAAATTATTTTTAAAATTTCAGGATTTCCCGCCCTTTTGAAAACGATAAATTTTTGATTCTCTAAAATGCATTCGAGTACAGATAACAAGGGAGTCATAAATAAATAAATTTTCAAAATAAATTTGTAATCAATTTAAATTAAAAAAAATGTATGCAAATATTTCTTCGGCAATAGTATTGATCCTTTGCCCTCTCATCAATAAACTGAGGACTTTGCAAAGTAAACTTGTGAACATGTCTAAATTGGTTGTAACCTTTGCTGGTTTAAAAGAGGTCTAAAATAGGTCATTAACTTTTGACATTTTCATGATGTTGCCTTACTTTTGCCGCAATTAAAAAGACCAAGTCAAGAACTGCCCTGTGGCTTATACGTCTAAATTAACTGCTAAACATGCCGTGAGAAGAAAGCAAACTTTAACGTATTTCATGCAAACCGAGACATCAAACATTTTTTTATATGGTTTTATAAAAAATCGTTGGATGTCTTCACTTTTGCATACGCAAGTCTAATTTTGTTACAAAGTGTAATTGAATTTAAAGTTTATACGAACACAGTTACATAAGTTTCAAAGAGATTTTTACCCATTATATTTAGGGTCTTAAAAGCTATCATTGTAGTCGTAAAAGTTACTTTATTTTGTTTAGGATGCTACGAGAAATTAAAGAAGATTCCGGCAATCTCTTTAACACAGACCTCAGATTGTAATTAATCCGTTTTCTTTGAAGCCCTGAAACTATTACTTGCAAAATACGTAAGACGGAAAACTGGAGACCACCAAAAGCAAAAAAAAAAAAAACAAAGGAAAATAAATAAAATAATTTTATATAAAATTTAGTACAAATAAAAATTTATTAACATTTCGAATGAAATATAAAAAATTAAAAATAAATTAAACAGAAGAAAACTTTTATTTGTATATTTTTTTTAAAATCAAATAAAATTTATAAATTAGAATTAAAGAGAATGCACGTGTATGTATGCATGTAAATAAATGAAGGAATTTGAAATAATAGAATGCACACGCCCATACACACACCCACCCACATCCACACATACATACACATACAAGTGTAAAAGCAGGATAATGGTATTGATAACAATTTAGTATTTGAGGAACTTATACACCACCAGGTAAAGCAATTATGTATGCATGTTAAGTTGTAATTGAATCTGTTGTTACATTACTGAATTATATATTCTATTTTATAGTGAATTAAAAACGTCTTATTAAATTCTTAATTAAATATTATGATCTCTTATGTACTGCTGTATGTACTAATAAATATGGTATGTATAAGTGTGTATTGCATTATAATAATTTAGGTATTATTTTTATTAAGTGAAGAACCACAATAAGTTTTCATTTGGTATTCAAATTTTTCAATTTTATTTTTATTAAATTAAATTTTAACTTGAGTCTAGGAATTTTGATTCATTTAAATTTTTTTTTTGCTTTTGTATTTTTTTTTTTGTATATTTTTTTACAGTTAATTTCTCTGCTCTTTTCTTCTCATCTCTTGTTTTCTTTTATCTTTTTGGTTACTAAAAAAAGTTGTTGAAGTGTTTTATATATGCGCTTTTGATTTATTACCCTTAATAATAAATATATATATATATATATATATATTGTTTTTTTCTTTTGTATTTTAAGAAAATTAAGTATAAATTGATCATTTTTTTGTTTTTCCCGCCGACTGGGTAGCCAACTAAAGTTCGGTTGCTAACCGCAATCGGCCTACATATATGATATATTTGTAAACGAACAAAAATCATCCCAAAAAATATAACTATTATTGCAAATGTTGGGGGGAATTTGTTATTAAATATGTTCATATAAGTATGTATGTATGTATATATATTTTTTTTTTATTAAATTTTTATAAGGCGTAAAATATCATCATCAAAAATTGACATACACTAGGATTGTATTTGTTTGTTTTTTTTTAAATTTTGTTTTTTTTTTTTTTTGTATTAAATTAAATAATATAATATATTTTATGTACGTATGTATATATGTATTTAGGAGTAGATATATATAGACAATTTAATTAAGTATATGTATGTATATACTACACTTCAAAAGTGATTATAAATTGATGTCTAATAAAATTATATGAAAAATATGCTTTTAAAGTTTTATTGTAAAAATTTAATAAAATGGGGATTCCATTATGATGCTAAATTTTTGTTAGTTAATTGTTTAAATTTGTGTATTTTGTATAATTCCCTGTTAAAAAATCTTCAATGTAAATCATCATAACACTTGTCCTGTAAATTATCAATTTTTAAAAGGAAAAAAAAATTATTAAATGTTTTCAAATTCAAATCATAAATACATAATAATAATAAAAGCAAAATATATTTTATAACGATTTTACATAATTTTATACCAGAACGAATGTTATAAGAATCCAGTAAAGGTTTTCTTCGAAATAGTCTGCTAATCAACTTTAAAAAGTTCTTTATTTGTTTTGAGCAAAGCTGGAGTGTGGCGGCATTTAGAGACTTTAAGGAAAGGTAAAATAGATGCAAGCCAAAAAAAGGTTAATTGTTGTTTACTTTTTTAATAAACATAACTATTAAGCCTCAGCAAATTGTATGCCATACAAATATGCACAAATAAGCTTGCCATACAGCAAGATGTGTGCAAGTAGGTACACTCAAAGTAGTCATGTCTGTTCTGGAATAATGTTCGAGGCAATTTCTTAGCCTCTTTGGATAATAATCATGTTTCCTTTACAGGTACATACGCTAACCATATTTTTTAACATCTTCACTTCAAAGATTTGTAAGTCTTTTAACAATTTTGAAGATCGTTTTTACAACAAAATATATTTTAGATGTGCTTTGCCAATATGAAACGAATGTTCACGCTCAATATATTCAATATATCGCCACATAAAAGCGGAAGTATCACGAAGATTTGAAATCGATTACGGTTTGCTCTTGCAATTCTAAATTCAGAAATTAAAGGAACTATGCATAACTATGATGGAAGTGGTTGTTCTTTTAAGTAATACCGATGAGAGATGTTTACAGAAGTAAAATTTTTATATTTATTTTTTTAAGAACACTATGTTAGAGAGAGAAAATAATACGAAAGCTTAAATCGTTAAAAGTCTGCCACTGGGCTTTACATTAGGATTCAAAAGAGTATGGGTTGAAGTACCTCTGGTGTCCTGCATACATACACATATATGTATGGATGTGAGTGCCCATACAAGATCTAGTCACTTACGATCAAAAAAATCGATTTCTTCGCGCATTGAACGAGAAGTACAAAATAAACATTGAGTGCAACATGAATCAAAGAATGACCCTTTAAGCAAATAAACGTTCAAGTCTCCTCACCGCTCTTGTAAGTCTATTTAAACGCATGGCCACAATATGAAACTTGTGCTGGCCAAGTCATGAATTTATCGATAGAGGAATGGAGGAGCATGAAATCTTAATGGCTGCAACATTTTGCTGGACGGGTATCTGTGTATGTAAATAATTTTTATACTCCTTAAATAAAATACCTAATAAAAAAAAAAGATTGGATAACATCTTGTGAATGGCTTTTGCGCATGCGGCCATGTATTCAAGTGTTAAGTTTCTTATAACTTTCCTGTTCAAAATTGTGCAGTATATCTGCTTCTAACATACTGATTTCCCACAGTTATAATTCTCTTATCTGCTGGCTTGGTGGCCAGACCAAATCAGATATGAGGAAATCTTATTTTACTTGTAAACCTCAAATTAGACATCACAGCGTTCTAATAACTACAGCAATGTGTGGAAATATCTGTGTGTTGGTATTCCCTAGTCCAAATTAAAGAAAACCAAAATGTTTTAAAATAATTGTATTTATCTATCACACATCATTTTTATGACGTTCAAAATTGGATATCATTTTTCATTATGAGCGAGCGTCGTAGAGGGAAGAAGCTTAGAAGAATAGACACGATATTTGTTCTACAGGTTTTCCTTGTTCCTCTGAACTTCTTTTTTTCTACATTTTGTATGACTCACGGAGAGTTTCTCCTCTTAGTTTTCGATTGGTGCGAATGAGTCATAAAATAAACGTCATAAAATTCATCGTGGGAATCGACGGAAACAAAAATGCGAACCACGAATTTACAAACAAAAATAGACTGGAACTATCTAGAAAAGGGTGATTATTTTGAGGAAGACGTTCGGTTGCAAATGCTAATTGCCAGTAAGTACAAATAGATTTACAGGTTATGGTGCAAGGAGGGCTATGTTTGTATTTTTTTTTTTTTAAATTGTACATGGGTCAGGCAGTATAGAGTAGACTATTTTCGAACAGAATAAAAGCAAAAAGCAGACAGTCAATATTGTTCTAAAGATATCGCGATATAAAATAACGCTACTTTTTAAAAGGTCCTAATAATTAGATTTGCTGCAAGTGCCACATCCGAAATTTTAATTTAAAAATGTCAACCGTGTCAACTCTACTGGATTGAAATTGTTGTTATTAAGAAATTGAATTATGCATACTTGCACATAAATATAAATTTTTTATCTTAAAGTAGAATAGAAAAAAAATTATCTAATTTTGTTACAATTCTTTTTAACTTTTGCTTTTATTTATTTGGTTTATTATGAATTCTTATTTGGGCAGGAAGCCAGGTTTTATAAAAAGCTATTGCAACAAACAAATGTTTATTTTACAATATTTGGACTTTTGCTCTGCGTATCTTTTTCAGGCAGACACACTTTCACATAGATATTATAAAACCTGCCTCTTTGCGAAAATGAAAATTTATAATAAATTTTATCAAATTATGCCAAGAAACAGAAATCCGTTTAAATTTTTTGAACTTATGAATATAAAAGATAAAATGGATATTCTGATAAAAAGTTAAAGTAACATGAAAAAAACAATAAAATTAAATTAAAATTTGAATTTTATTAAATAAAATAAAAACATTTTAGGTGGAAAAGTTAACAATAAAATATATTTCTAAGCTTTAGTTTTTCCGTTTTATTAAGCGTGTACTTAAACAGCGTACAGTAGTGTAATATATATAAAAAAAGAAAAAATGAATCTAAAGTAAACTAAGAGAAGATTATGTAATAGTTTTCTTTTTAAGCGTGTAATATTTATATATGCAATATATGACTAGTGCTGCATACAATAAAGTAAAAGTTTAAAATTAATTCATTTTAACCTGCAAATGTTTGCCGAACTTTTGCCCACTCGTAACAAATAAATGTGTTTAGGATAAAGAATGCCAATGTGTAAGAGAATGTCAACAGTGGACCATTTTGGTCGGCAAAGGCTACACACAAACAAATTGTTACGGGATAAGGTGGCACAATAATCCCATTACAGCGGCTCTCGGTATTCTTACGCCGAAAGGTGAGCATTTAAAAACTAAACCATCATTTTTTAAGTGCCCAACTTTTGGCTTTAATACGTCCATGGTTAAAATGATGAAATGTATGGTCAAACCAAAAAGAAATTTTGTTAGTGAAAAATAAAAAAAAATATTCAAAATGAATTTTTTGATACACAAACAAACTTGTACGAGTAAGTATGAGTTAATTAAATATATTATAAATACTTAAAAATAAAGAGAGAATTTTCTTTTGTATATAAAAATGCATTTGGTTTAAAGTTTAATACAACCTGTTAAAAAATAATAATTTAATAGAATTTAAATAATTTGTAATAGTCTTTGTTTTGTATTTTTAACACTACTGTACGTTTAAATTAAATAATTCTCTTTTGTTTTATTTTTTTTAACTTCAATATATTCAATACAGGAATCGTTAAGTAATATAACAACAAAATATAAAACGGATTAAAAAAATTAAAATTAAATTAAATAAAAGTAAAAAAAAAATATATAACTGTATAATTATTGACTTGCAAATTTTTCTCTTTCTTCTTTTTTCTTTGCTTGGTTTGTAATATCATTAGGTTAAGCAAATTGGTGGAAAATTATAAACTATAACAAGAGAAATTACACACTTTTGTAAAAGTGAAAAAAAAACATTTAACTAATACAAACTATATTTTAATATCGTATTTCAAAAGAAGGCTTTTATGTATTAACTTCAATCATGAGAATTTTTTTTTTTTTTTTGTAAGTAAATTTAATAAAAATATGTATAATTTTTTAAAGTTTTGTTCGACAAAACTTCTTTGCTTGCGTTTTGTAAATTGGACAATAAAAATAATTCTATGAAACAAAACTTAAACTAAATATTTAAAGTAAAAGCTTATGGAATTATAGTTTTTTTTTGTTTTTTGTTTTTTTTTTTCTTTCAGTTATTTTTTTTTTTGTTGCAAAATACACATAGCTAATGATTTTTAATTATAATGTATAATATAATTAATTTTATTCCATCAGTGTATATAAGTGTATACATTTTAAATAAATAACTTTAAAAAATTGCATTAATTGTTAATGTAAAATATATTTATAGATGTGTGTGTATATATTGGTTGAAATTTGTTTGTTTTGTAACATCTATTAAAAGGCTTTTTTACCCGAATATTATCAAGCAAAAATCTAAACTTAATTAAAATAACATAAAACAGAAAATCACACAAAATTATTTGATTTAAGCCAATCACCTGCTCTGTACATACGCCTCTCCGAAGCACGTGCACACTTGAATATTCATAAAAATGTCATTTGTAATTTTTTTTAAATATTAATGATGTAAGTTTTATACGGTAGGTGTTTTAAAATATTCTGCCTTATTCTGAAGAATTTTTCAAAAACCATAAAAGTGTTTCTTGACTTAGAAGGTACCTCCTACACAGTAAATTAAATTCCTGAATGAAATGCAGTTGAATATGCTTGCATGTATACTATGTATATACACACATACATATGTACATCAGCAACGGGTGTTTATTTATAAACGAAAAAGTTATTTTTTTATTAAGAGAAAAATATTACAGTCTAGATTATTATCCGATTTTATTTTTTTTTTCTTTTGTTTTTTGTAACGATTTAGTGAGAGTTCCGGTATTGGGAATATTAAACAGACATTTAATTGACTTTGAGCAGAAATATACAAAAATACGCATACACTTTATATGTACGCATGTATGTATATTAGAAATAAAGCAACCTGTCTAACGATATAAGAGCAGCATTTCTCCACATTTAAATTCGTATTGAATAGCATTTTGTCATAAGTTATTGTATCTATATCCAAGCATAATAAAAAAAAAAGTATAATTTTAAAACAGCTAAATTGCAAAATAATTTATAATTATACTTATACATAATTATTGTTTACTATCTTTCAAACCTGCCTTTTTTCTTTTTCTTTTATTTTTTTTTTTTGGTTTTTTGTTTTGTTGAAAAGAATAATTGTATAATTAGCATAGACTCCCAGAAGTATTGAAAAATTCGAGTGAAAAGCTTACATGGAATCGCATAAACTGGACTTGGTTTACAGAATGGCAGAATATATATATATATATATATGTGTGTATGTATATATATGCACATATATGTATATAAATTTGTTTAAATTAAGTTTGAATAATATAATTATTCTATATTTGTAGCTCTGTGAAAAGTATAAATTCGAAAAAAACTAAATTCGAAAGTGAACACTTGACCGACAGGAAACGGACGTCAACTTTTAGTGGGTTCACCTCCTTCTGTGTATCCGATCTTTCTAACACAAAATATAAAGAAATTTAAACGTTTGTATATAATAAATAGTAATGTGATTTCTTGTATATGACTATTTCATTAATAAAAAAAAATCTACACAATTAAACAGCCAAACATTACAAATGTATATGAATAAATTGCCTTTTTTAAGGGGAAAGTTTTCGAACAACTGTTTTTTTTTTGTTTTTTTTTTTTGGTTTTTTCTTTTCTTTTTATGTTTAACATTTAAGCTTTATAATTTAAATATGTATGTTCTAAATCAAAATAGTGGTTGGCCTTATTCAAAAGAAACTGAAACAAAAAAAATGGGAACAAAATGTAATTTAATGAAATTAAGGAGTTGAATAAGGCAGGAAGTTTTTAAAAACATTGTTGTTACTTTAAATATATTATTTTGCTCATTTCTGCGTTCTCTTTTCAAGATTTCTTATTTATAGAGAAAACATTACTTTGGGTACTACTTAAAAATATTAATATGTTTTCATAAAGGATTGCTTTTGGGTAATTCTTGTAATCGTTGTTAATGTTTATATAGTAATTTAAATAAAAGGTATGATTGGTACAGATTATTTTTTTGTTTGTAATTAAAAACTACAGCCTCGCATAATAATAATGTTTAACTATCTTAATCATTTTTTATTATTATACTAATTAATATTTTTGTTATTTTTGACATTTTTCTTTTCGTCGTTCACTATGGTGTTGCTAAATGTACACATTGTTTAAAACAAATATTAATTAATAATAAAAAAAAAATATATATATTCTTTTAGCTATATATTTCTTCTTTGCAATAAAAATATTATATATAAAAAATTAAATAAAAATACAATAAAAATGACAAGAAAATATTTGAAACACATAAGTTAAAGTTAAATTAAATAAAAAGTATAATATTTAAAACGTATCAGTTTTCATTTTTTTAATTCTTTTTTAAAGTTAAAAATTTGTTTGTGTTTTTATATATTTTATATACAAAAACATTTGTTTATGTAAATAGTTTTTAAAGTAAATTATTTACTTAAAAAAGTTAACAGTTTATTTCTTTTATAAAAAATAACACAAGTGAGTAAATAAAAATAATGTCTTGTAAAACCAGCCTTATTTAAAAAATAACATGGGGAAATTGATTCAATTAAAAAGGAATATAATGCGGTTACAATTTAAATACATTTACGAGCTAACAAAAAGCATAAACTTTGAATAAAAATAATATAATAAAAGGAAAACATAACAAAATTAAAAAAAGTTAATGTAACAATATTTTTACAATTTTAGTTTTTTTTCTTTTGCTTCTTTTTACATTGCAACATTTTCAAAATATTTCTTTGCTTTTGCTTGGTTTTGTTTTTTTTTTGTTTTGTTTGTTTTGTTTGTTTTATTCTTTTATTATTTAGTGCTTAAAGAAAAGTTTTTCAAAAAAGAAACAATTTTTGTTTTTGTAAATAAATTTGTTATATTAACTGATGAACTATATATTAAAAACAATTAAAACGATTTGAATACATAGAGATCAAAATATTGTATAAATTATATGCTTGGTTTTGAGATTTATTTATGAAAAACAAAATGGTTTTCTAGTTTTGTTAAGATTGTTTTTTTTTGCTTTTGTTTATTCTGTTTCTTTTTTGATTTTCAATTAAAACAATTACCGTTTCGTATAAAGTAATGTTCTATAAGAAAACTTTTTTTTAAATTCTACCGTAAAGTTGTTATGTAATATAAATAAAATAAGAATACATTTTTAAAATAAAATAAATCTCTTCACAAATGTATATATATATATATATATATATATATAATATATATATATAATATATATATAATATATATATATAATATATATATAATATATATATATAATATATATATATATACATACATACATGTATTCATATATGAATATATATATATATATATCTTCGCATATATATGTATATAAGCTATAATATTGTATATAAAAACGGCCTTTTATTTGTTGTTAATATTTTAAACTACATTTAAAAAAGTGTAAAGTGTAAAACGATGTAGAATATAATTTATAATAAAAGTAGTAATAGTTGTAGTAGTTATAATAGTTAAGAAGGGGGTGTTTAAAAATATATGATTTTTCTTTTTGGCTTTTTGCGGCGTAAATTCAAAATTTCGTCGTATCTTTGGAGGCGTTGTTATAATTTATGTGTTTATAGTTTGTTATTTCTTTAATATGTAATAATAATAAAAATAATTAAAATAATACAAAATATTATTGCCTTAAATTTCATCATAATTTATAAAATGTAATTTGTTTTTTTGTTCAATATTATCACCATTTTCATTATAAAGCTGCTTGCTAGGTAAAGGCAAATTGAAATTCGCTGCTGCTAAATCTGCTGCTGATGACGACTTCGCTATACCTGGCAAAGTTGGCAACGTCAAATTTTGATTTTTGTTTACAATTGCATTTACGGTTGTAGGAAAAACTTTGTTTTGCTGAATTGTTTTCAACTGTAGTTGCGACTGCGATTGCGGTAAATGTTGTTGTTTCTGAACTGAATTTTGCTGCTGCTGTAATTGTTGCTGGTGATGATTATGATATTTATTTATATTAATGGATTTTCCACATTGTAACAAATCGCTTTTTGTCATAAGCGCCTTTCTTTTCTGCAATCACTGAACATACAGGGTATTGAGCACTAAAACATGATGGTTATTTTTAGCTAAAGTAACAACATAACCCTCCGATGTAATTTTTAAACCGCAACAACGCGAAACCTGCATTTAAAAACACTCATTACTAATGCATACGAACATTATCAGAAAAAAAATTGTAGCTTTTTACCGCACTTAGTGATGAAATAATTACATATTTTTATAATGAAATGCATACGTGAATCTCTGAAAGCACTTTGTTGCTTACATTTTTGATTCACAACTATAAATTAAATATGTTCTTATATATCGCTATAAGCCCAAAAGCTCTTTCCGAATTCATGATTATCAGAATTTGTTTTTAAACTTTCGGTATCAAGGTAGCAACATTTAGACAAATTATGTAAATTAAAAGTAAAATTCTTTATTGTACATATATATATATAAGTACAATATATATATATATATATATATATATATATATAAATTACGGCCTAATTGTCGGTGTATTATTATCGAAATAATTATAAAAAGTAACACTAAGAGTTACAAAACCTAATATTGAATAACGGGCACATAGTAAATGTAATAATTGTGACCGAATAAATTAAGTGGTTAACCAAATTTCGCTTATACTCAACAACTCAACACAGCTTCAATTGCATTTATTTAAGGCGGTATGGCATACTCTTAACTATTGTCTGTCTTATTTAATGGGTTAGATGCATCCTTCAACCTTTTGCCTAAAAACATAGAAAATATTTCTTTTTACTTTTTGAAAACCTAAATCAATTTTATTTTAATCTACTGGTGTTGACGTTGGGTTAAACATGTTTTACACATCCTGAATTATAAATTTTTAGACTATATATAGTATTCGGCTTCAATATTCTAAATACTTGCTAACTGCGTATGGTTGAATAACGAGTATCTTACGCCGGTTAGCAAGCTGAATTTTTATTTCTTTAGTGAAGCAACTTCTACGTCCAGGGCTGTTTTAATTCATCTTTGTCACCATACCTATTTCTGCAATAACACGCTTTCTCATTGCACTTTTCATTCAAGTGATTTATTGAGCATACATCTCACACTTTTGATTCGCATCTCTCAGATCCTGAATATTTGTCTGTCTTCTGTATATTTTCCGCAGTTTTCTCGCGGGGCATATCGAGCTTAAATTTTGTCTAAAAATTAAAACAAAACCCCTAAAAAAATCTAAAAACTATCTGCTTCAATTCGTTCCAGACGAAAAATAAAATATATCCAAAAAATTATTTCATACATTTATAGTTAAAAATGCAAAATTGCGTCGTTAAGGAAACCAAACACAAGCGTATCAAACCAGGAGACTAGAGACTTGTGGGTCACAAGACACAAGCTCTATGTGAACACTTTTTCCTGGATTGGTAATGGAGTTTGTTTATGTGTTATGTGTATGCATACCTGTATTGTTGGATCCAGGCAAGTATGTATGTAAAATAAATTTTTAGGTATTTGCAGTACGTTTATACGTTTGTATATTATTCTCGTATATGAAGTGTTTGAATAAGAATTTTGTTACTTTTCATAGCTTTTTAACCCAGTGGTTTTTGTTTGCTAAAATTAATTTTATTATGTATGCATGCACGAACAACAATTAGCTTATTAATATATGCAATATGTATTATAAAGTAAGACATTAAAAATTGAAATTCTCCTGTTTGTTTTTTTTTTTTCTTTTTGATAGAACAACACCCATGGAGAAGGGTATATAATATTCGGCATAGTCGAGTATAACACTTTTACTTGTTTTAATCCAAATTCTCTATTGTATTTTATTCACTTGTCGGTTTTCCTCAATTTCACTACAGCTGTTCACACTTTTCTCCTGTTGTTAATAAATTTGATTTTTAAAGTATACTGGCAGATTCCTATGAATTCATAAATAGACTAGTTTGTAAATTTGGTACATTTTCTTACATTATGAATTATAATTTTGACGCCACATGGTTGAAGAACCATATACGAGTACAAAAGAAAATTAGTATAGGAATATATGCACTTTCTATTACTTGAATGGTTGAAAATAGTACACGCAAACGCAAACGAAGTGTTATTTTTTCTTTTTTTTTTGTGATAAAAAGGTAGGAGTTTCATTATATTTATATAATAAATAAATATATAAATTGATTATTTTATAAGTTTTCTTTTACTTTATTCATAAAAAATTCTGGCTCTTACCTTTACATGAGGGCATTCAAATTCTGACTGCAAAATTCCATCTCGTGAATAGCAAGCAACATGGAACCTATTACCATGAGAGTCTCCTATTAATATATCACCTGCATTTGAGATGTCAATTCCGTTAGGGAAACAAGTAACTTTTTCATTACCAATACGATATTGGAATGTACCATCCTCGTGGAAGACTGCAACGCAATGCCCCTTAAAGTCACATACGTAAAAATCATTTTCTAAGAAACGTAAAAAAATAAAAATTAAAAATAACAGATATTATATTATTATATTATAAACACTCAAATAGTAACTTATCTATGGTTACGAGTATTTTATATATTACCTCTTATCGCAATATCGGAAGGTTCACGCATGTAATCGCTGCAATCGAACCAACGCACCAATTCGCCGTCTTCTGAAATAACAAAAACAGTAGGAGATACGCTGTCGACAGCAACAATATGTCCCTTCGATGTTACAGCTAAACCAGCCACTATATCTATGTACCTGAGATAATATTTCCAAATTCAATTACGGACATATAAAAATTATATATGTGTGGATATACCTGATGGCTATTTTACGCATAAAATGACCACTCTTTGAAAATATCTGCATACGTGAGCGTTCGTTGCCACGATCGCAAACTACAAATTTGCCGGTTGTATGCATGACAGCCACCTTTCGAGGATACCATAATTGGCCCTCTTCTTTGCCAGGAACTCCGAAGTAAAATTTTAAATTGCCTAATTTGTCAAATATTTCAATACGATGGTTATTGGTATCGGCTACAATAATTTCCTCATCGACACCCAAACAAAAACCATGCGGTGAATTAAACTGCCCCTTGGAAGTACCCAGTGATCCAAACTTGCAACGTATTTGCATTGGGGTGGCCTTATTACGACCGGTTATTATACTGGTTGTATTGGGTGGCGGTGGTGGTGGCGCATGGAAATTGGTTAAATTCATGTCATCGACTGATCCACCACCATTGCCACCAGGACACATCGGTGGTAAAGTGGGTAGACTTGGTGATGGCGCTGTTGGTAGGCAGAAATCTGATAATAAACAATCAATTCCTGTTGGTGAGGGTCCACTCGATAAAAGCTGATTGCTTGTCATGTCTGTGTGAAAATCTACTTGTAATATGCCAACATTAACAATAGTTATAACACAAAAATTAAATCGCGCCGCCATCAGCACAACAACAACATCAACAAACAATCAGTTTATATACAATTTCAATTTCAATTTTTAAAATTATTGCTTGTTCCTTATTTAAGTTTAATAGTTTAAGATTTAAACGCTGGTAATTTGTATATTGTATGAAGTATTATTGTTAGCCAGTGGCAATAAAATATTAATATTAAAAAATTATTGTTAAAAAAATTAATAAAAACTCAATACATAATGATTCGTCCGTACTTAATACGATGGTCAAAGGAGACAAATGGAAATAGTAATAGCAACATATAAATTTATTTTTTCTGGTTTTACTTTTTCATGAATGATGGTGACTTGTTTTAGCTGGTACTGTAAAGTGAATATCAATTTGTTATTTCTTCTTTACCAGCAAACGCCCTACGCTTGACTTCTTCAATAGCAAGCAGTACTGACCACACAGTCAGAACTAATTTTTTTAAATACATTCTTTACTAATCCTCAACCGATTGCATAAGTGTTGTATTTGAAACAATGGTAATAAATATTTATTTCATTGAAAGAGAGAGTGATAATTATTTAAGGAAGTGAATCACAATCACCCCTTTCTAAAATTTAATTTTAGAGCTTGTATGTAGCAAGTATGTAGCTTGCAAATCTTAATGAAACAATGATAGACCCTGTCAGCTTGCACATACATAGATACAAACATATGTTAATAATTTATATAGCTTGTAATAGGGTAAAGCTAGTACATTAGATCGTTATCTTCTTATAGTATCAAGCTGTACAACACTGTACTCCTCTTCATACATAACATATTTTATGTTTTCTTTTTACATACATCCAAACATTCTCATACAAAAGTATAATAGCCGATGACCTCAGCAGCCAGAGCTTCTACTCATATTATAACTACACATATTCATACAATTGCAATATTACGTAAAGAAATAATAAAAATAATAAACAATTGGAATTTAAATAATTTCAGCAGTTTTTCAGCCATTTTCAACAGAGGTAAATAATAATGTTTTAAATTATGAAATCGCTTGCGTTTTTAATTTTCTGAAACATGGTTGCAAAAATTAAAAAAAAAAAAAAAAAAAAAAAAAAAAAAAAAAAAAAAAAAAAAAAAAAAAAAAAAAAAAAAAAACCAACGCGACGATAAATAATCGCCCTCGAAGAGAAAAATATTTTGTCTGACGACGACGACTGCAGTTACTAATTAATAATTTTATATTTAAAATTTTAATATTCAGTGCCATTGCAATATGGTAAAGCATTGTAATTCAATATGGATGTATTTTATTTTAAATCTTGCCGGACGCAGTAATGAAATCGAAAATAAAATTCTATGCAGTGTATTTCAAGATAACTTAATGGCGTTTTATTTATTTCACTCAATTTTGCAACAAACTAGCCGAACTATTTCGATATTTCTGTATTGTTTGAAAAAGATCACAAAATCGGAAAACATATTTTGTAACTATAAAATATTTTTTGAGGTTTTTTAATTTTCGTATCACTGTTCAAGAGTAAACATTATCTGGTGCAACTTTTGGAAGAAGAAATATATATAATGTTTAGTATGTTCTTTTGTATGGAAAGCTTTAAAGAAAAATGTTTCCAAATTCACGGTACAAGTAGTTTGTTTAACGCACTACAATTTTTCTAACCTCTTTACATATGCTTACATAATGATTTCGCAAATAAGGTGATTGGACTTGAATTGCATTACACAAATTATAACAGAGGAAGTGTTTGTGTACAAGTTTGATGTGTATATGATTGATATGAATGTAATAATGTGTCTGTCTTACTAAACTTAAAAAAATTTTTTGAGACTGAATGTTAAACAGTATTGATAATCAGCAATTAATTATATAAGTATTATAACAATGGATCAATGTGGGGTATCACCGACGACGAATTAAAGGACTCAAATGAGCCAATTCGTCACAGCTAGTACCTCATTAAACTTAGTCTAGTATGATAGACTTATAGATGTTTGTATGTATGTATGTATGTATGTATTAGTGATGAACGGAACATAAATTTATTTAGTGGAAATACAAATCATATTTTTATCCATTGGAAATTAATTAGTTAAACCAAAATATAATTTAAAAAAATTATAATTTTTTTTTAAATTCAAACCAAATTACAATACGTAATAGATTAAATGCAATTTAAGAATTGATTGAAATCTTTTAACTTTTTAAATTTGGTAAACAAGAGAGGTCTTTATTTGATCAGTTAATGAAAATGAACAGTTAAGAGTGGAACTGTTACAATTTGAATTAACTTATTTATATCATGTCATACTACGTTGTGCACAATTAATTTGAAAAGTAAGTAAGGTGTAGCATCCAATGTGATCGGTATTGTATTTAAAACCCACAAAAAACTGTATTTGCTGACATGAAATCCAATGGTATTAGATATTAAGAATACAAATACGAATAATAGTTACATCACTGATACCTACATACAAGTATTCATATTCTAAAATAATATTGAAAACTAAATTTGAATAGGTTTGAAACCTCATATAGAGAGAGAAATTAAAAAACTAAAAAGTACTTACCGGTGTTATTCAAGCCTAATTTTGCGAGTGCTTGGAGGTTATTAAAAGCACGTTGATCACCGGAAAGTATATCGGCTAAGGTTATATGTTGATTCTGGGAATTCGAAGCGGGAACTATAGATTGATTTGGAGCTGCAGTAGGCGGTCCAACCAGGGCATCGTTAAGCGTATCAGGAGTATTTTCAGTTAAACTGGCAAGACGAGATAGATTATATTCGAGTATACTGTTATAGCCACCATTTGGCGGTCCACTGCCTACACCTCCATTTCCACTGAGGGTGCCATTAAGAGTAGCAGCAAGACTGTTATTAAGTGGATTGTTTAGAGCACTTATACCATTGGATGGCACAGTTCCATTTAAAGCATTTAAACCTTGTGGTCCCATTAGCGGTCCACCATTTAAGCTAGCCCCCAATTGGGAACTTCCCAAAGGCCCATTTAAGCCTGTAGATGTGTTTATGTTGCTATTGAGATTACTTCCGCCACCAGATCCAATCGATCCGATGCCATTGAAACCATTAATACCGCTATGATGCGAAGATGTGCTGTTTTGATGTTGTAATTGATGATTATGATGAATCATGACAGATTGGCCCTGTGGAGGGGAGTCTGGAGTAAGAACATTCGACATCATAAAATTATTTCCTAAGGAATATAAATCGCCATCAAAAGAACTTTGCATAGAGGTTGGCAAAGAAATTGGGCTACTTGCAGTTACGGAACTGGTCAACTGACCTTGGGGACTGTTAGAGCAGTTTATTCCAACATTTCCACCACCACTGTTAGCCCTACCACCATTTATTATGTTTGGTGGCATACCAGGTAAAGTAGGTGGGGGAGTGCTCTCTTTTGGTGAGGGAGGTGTAGATTCAGTGCGAAATTTGCCAAATGTTTCTTTGGCAATCTGCTCAAATTTATCTGATTTGGTATCAAAAGTCAGTGAATAATTTATGTCGCATTTGGGCGTAGAATTGATCAAATTTATGAATTGAGTGGCGATTACTTTTTTCATAGATAAAAATTCAGCAGCATTAGCTTGTTCGAGAACACGATTAGTGAACTTGCACGAATTATCAATTTTTCCCACAGTGTTTACAATGTTTTGCATTAGGTCCATTATTTTTAATTCCCTTTCCGAATGCAATTTTTCAAGCTCACTCATTGCTTGATCTCGGCACTTTTCCAAAATTTTTGAATAATTTTCAAATGTCTCCTGGATAAGATCTCGAGCAGAATCATGTTGAACTTGAAGTTCAGTTAATGCACTGGATAGATTAGTAGCTGCATCATCGCAATATTGTACCTAAAATAATTTTTTAATTAATTTTATTACTTTTAATCCATAATATAATTTGAAGGTAAGAAAAAATATTTTTTGAATTATCAATAAAAATAAGTCGAAATATTTAAATAACTATTAAATATTAAATGACTATTTAAATTTTATAGTTTTCAGCGAAAAAAAAACAAAAGAAAAATGAATCCTCTTTATTTTCTAAGACCAACACTAAGAAATAGATCTTATGACAGGTTTAGTAAAACAATATTTACTTACTTTCGACTTGGCTTCCTTCATTAAATTCTCAATGTCTCCACGTACAGACTTCTCTGCTAACCTAATAATATCATAGTGATGTTCGCTTGCCTTATGATCGGCAATGAAACAGTCATTGCAAAGCGGAATTTGACAGTTGAAACAGTAGTACTTGAGATTCTCCGATACATGAACATTGCAATACAATGGTTTGTGTATAACCAAAGGCTTATCGCTGTCCGCCGATTTTTGCAAATCCTCCAATTTTACAACTCCGTGATTTTCAAAGCAAGTCATAAAATTGTGCGCATTATCGCAGCTACTGCAGAGAAAAGTAGCACAATCATTGCAGCGAGAAATAGCATTTTCCTTGTTTTTACAGGAAGTGCAATGCAACTGTTCGGATTCAATAGTAGCCAAATCCAAAATATTGGTTAATATATAATCACATGTCAATGATTGGACTCCTTTTGGGCCAACCTGTTGATAAGAAAGATAACATAAAAAATAAAATTAAATTTTTTACTCAAAAAAAAAAAGCCTGCGTAATAAAGATCCTTTTATTTGTTTAAAGGAACAGTATTATATTTTATAAAAGGACCCTTTGCATTTTTGGGAAAAAATTGTAGTTCTTTCAAAACGTCCTTTTGTGCCTTTCTGAATGAAAAAATTGCTTTTTTAGCTCTGGTATGTTTATTTTATCTTTTCAATGTTTAAAATATATTTTTCCTAATACTAAAGAAAAAAAAAAATTTTCGATATTTGGGGTAAATTGGAGTTTTTGATACGGGTTCCCTCTTTGCATTTTTGGGTAAAAATCGCCCCTCTTTCAAAACGCCCGTTTGTGTATTTCTGAATGAAAAACTCGCGTTTTTTTTTCTCTTGTATGTTTCTTTTAGCTTTTCAAACGGACAATTTTCGATTTTTCATAAGCGGAGATCCTTTAAATAAAATTTTTTACTCAAAAAAAAAAACGCCAAAAAGATCCTTTTATTTGTTTAAAGGAACACTATTATATTTTATAAATATATATATATATATATATATATATATATTTCTTTTTCACTTCATTAAAAATATAATATTTATTGCAAACGCGCGTAAACTTTGACGAAATATTTTAACTATAACGAAATTTTAACAAAAAAAAAATTAAATTAAATTAGTCGTTAGGCTCAGAGTTCCCTTTATTAAAGATTCCTTTTCGGATTTGTAAAGGCGAACTGTACGATTTATATGTAAATATCTAATACGAAAAATAATATTAAAGTAAACATCAAAAAAGAAAATTTCTTTAAAAAGATTTATCTATAAAAAAGTACAGAAAATTTTTCAAAAACTGAACGCTGTGCTGGAATTAATAAAGGTATGGTGGCGACGAATACACTTTTTCGCAGCGAACTAGGCAATTTTTAAAGGATTTTTGGTAATATTTTATATTAATGGTTTTTACTTTCTCATAAAATGGTTTTACAGAAGAACAGAGAAGGATGTAGTCAGAAGTATTTCATCATCGAAGTAAATTTTTGATTTTAAATGTTGTGTGACCAGTGACTCGGCATTCGTTATTTAAACATTCCAATAAGAATTAAAGATATGTATATTCAATTTTATGACTTCGAGAAATAATGATTGAAGCCTCGAAGTTAGTTACAGAAAACCAAACAATCATTTTTGGTTTTTTTTTTTGCCAAAAATTCAAAGGAAAATAACTTTATATATACTGTGGATTGTAGACTTCACCATTTCGCCTGGTTAAGAATGGAAAAATGAAACGTATATAAAGCTTTTATTTCTTATTCAAATCATGAGCTTTATTAGAAAACCATAATACTTTTTTGTAATGTAAGAAAACAAAATTAAGAAAATAATAGTAACTAGAAAAATCGTTTTTCACCCAGCAGATGTTTAACAAAAAAGGATATGTATAGAAATTTTCGTTATAGAGAATTTTTGAACAAATAATATATGTATATAGGAAAAGTATAGTATACGCTATTCATAAATATGTATCTATAGGTGATAATGGAAAATTGGTTAAAAAATGTGATTGTACAACATACCGCAGTAATTTGCTTGCATGTAGGGCACTCAATTTGCGACTTTGAAGATGTTAAAATATTTTCTCCACCAGCTGCTGAAATAGAAGGCGACAAGGATGCAATGCAGGACGACTCATTGTTGAGCAACTTGAATAGACAAGATTCACAGAAGACATGAAGACACGAAAGGACACGAGGTGATTGCAAGCGAGAGCTGAATTAAATTAAATGATATTTAAAATGTTTACAAGATATGATTGACATTTTTAATTTACCTGCAAATCTTGCAAAAATTTTTAGCACTTCCGTCTCCTAACGAACCGCTTGAGTCTTCTAAGGAACCAGACTCCAACTCAGTGCCGATATTACTTTCAAAAACTTCGCTAAACATGTTTCCTCCTCCGAAGTTTAAAGTTAAGCTGCCGGCGACTGAAGAAGATCGTGAAGAAATGCTTTTTAAATCCTTTGCAACGCCGTTGCACGCTAAAATAGAATCGTTATTCAAGTCCAATGAATTGGAGATCTTATCAGCAACTGAGTCCACTGCGGAAGTGTTGCAATTAGAATCAGGTTCCGAAGTTTTAGAAGTTGGCGGTAATGAGGTTTCAAAAGTGGTGGATGCGGATGTACAACTTATGGAGGTGACAATGGTAGCTATCGTAGATGAACTGGAGGCGGAACTATTTAAGATACTAAGTGTGAAATCCTCGGGAGCTGCCATATATAAAAAAAGCTCTTAAACAGTGCTTAAACAAAATCACAAAAAACTGTTGATGGAAAAACTTTTATTTTTTTATATATTTAAATATTTTTTGTTTTTAAGGAACGTTGATTGTAAAATTTCTCCGCTTTTTTAATTATGTATATTAAATTTTTCTTTTAAATATAGTTTAATATGGCGTTGTATTTTCTTTTAATTGTCAGTTAATGGCATAAAACAACCTAGTAATTATGTTAAATTTAGAAACAGGTTTTTCAATATAGATGGATGTATGTAAGTTTTGTTGTGCTCTCCGAAATCGCTCCTTCCGAAATGAGATTGACCACCTTCCAGATCAGCCAGTTTTAATTGAAATTATATTTTATTTTATTTGCGCACTTCTTTGTTTAGTGATTTCAATAATTTTTTTTAATTATTATTTATATTGTTCTTGCATATATATATATATGTACCTATATGTACATATGTACGTATGTATTCACCACTGTTTAATGAAATTTCTTTTTTTAAATGTCTATGGAAATTGTTGTAAAATAGGGGTTTCTTTTAAAGTTCTATATCTTTTAAATAATTGGAATATTAGTTTTTCTTTTAAACTTTTTGTTATTCTCTTTTTCATGTACTTATTTCGATGTCTTCCTCAAAATAATGAGACATCTTCGGCTTTCATCTGGTCAATATTGTCTTTAATAGCTTTCAATGAATTCTCACATATGTGTGTATGTAACATATAAACTTTAAGTTGACAACTTCAGGATATTTTTTTATTTTCCCGTTGACGATAATAATCCTTACATGTGGGCCTATTTTGTATATGTTTATACTTTTAAATAGTAGTCCGCTTCCTGCAAAATCAAAAAATTTTGTTTATTTTAGAAACTTTCAAAGAATGATGTTTTTTTCAAAATTTATTAAAACTAAGATTGCTTTGTTGTAAAGAATATTTTAAAACAAGTATTTTTTCTGAATTAAAATTATATATTAAGTGCCTGTTCAGACCACCAATTTTCGCTACTACAATTCTTCGTTTTTAAAGTGAGAAAGGTAACGAGGTTCTCAAGGTTAGATTTTGTGTATTGAAAAAATATTTCATGCGACTAATCAGTCTTTATTGAAGTTTCCAAATATTGTAAACTGATGTACTGTTGCAGTTTCTCCTGGTGTGGCAAAGGTTTTAAATTATGATTATCATGCTTGTTCATTTGCACAAAGCAGCATTCTTTATGCAGATGACTCGCCCCTTACTGATGACATTAGGACGCATTTCTGCTTATTTGAGTGAAATTAATAAGTTGCCTAATTTTTCCCCCTTTCTGTGATAAAGAAGTTTAAATTTTTTTACGCCAAAAATTCTGAAACTCAATTCTAAAAGATTGAGCCTACTGGGAATGATTATAAATATATTTTTTTTGGAGTGACTTTTTTACATTATTATTATTTTAAATTTTGTTTTTATTACTAATTTTTGTTGTTGTGCAGGAAGTGTAGAGAGTGCAGATTTCCAGTTTATATCCAATTTTAAATTTTCTTATAGCAAAAATCTCTTTACAACGCAATACCATCCAAAACGAAAAATTTGGGAATTCTTCTGAAATAAATAATTTTTTATACCCTTCTACATCAAGTTTGATATAGCGACACAATAAAGTATATAATATATTCTGGATACATATAAGAAGGGTAGTAGATTGAGTTCTGACCCCCTGTCTATCATTCCTTCGTAATTTTGTCGCTTTGGAAATAGAGATTAAATTTTGCTGAACATCTGGTCAGACTTTTCTTAAAATTATCCAATATGAAAATCGTCAATATCCGATAATAAAAAAAGCAAATGTAGCCAAAAAAATATTTTATACAGTATAATTACATAAAATTACAGTATAATTGTAGTGTACAAAAACTGCATGGAATACATTCTTGGACGAGGGTATATAAGATACGACCTAGTCGAATATACATACATATGTAGCTCATTTAAATTTTTTGTAAAATAAATTTACCCTTATTTTCTTTGGAGTTAAAAATCGTTTTTAAAAAAATTTTTTTTTTAAGGGTAACTTCTCCGCAACAATTAAAAAGGTGTTGATTGGTATACGATAACTAAAGAAATTTTAACTCAGAGTTAAGAAGCAAATAAACACAAACATTTTTTAAATATATGAGTGTTTCTCATAATATAAAACTGCTTAAATATCTGTTATCTATATAACTAAATGTCTATAACATTGAGCAAGATTTAATTTTTTTTTTTATTTATGCCTAATTGTTTGTGTGGGTGGTTCTGATATAATGTTACATTTTCAGCACACAACTGCGTTTTGTATAATTCTCCCTATCTGAAACTACGTCGTTATTTAAAACTTACGTTTAAATAAATAATTTAATGTAAAGGTGATTAATTAATAAAGTCTTAAGAAGAGTAACTTTGCTTTCCCCCAATTTAAACTTTTTGAATTAACAATGTTTTTGCCTTACACTTTGAGAAATTTCGCAAATAATAAGTTGCTTTCAGACAGGTAAAACCAGCATATTCAAAGTTTTAATGTACAACCCATTTTGCCAACTAATCGAATAACAAAACTGAGGATACCTCTTTCTATATTATTCAACTATGATTTCAATATCTTAACTAACTACAAGGCAGAATATATTCAAATCATATAACTTTCATCAACTGAATTCTACTTTTCCAGATTTTCGAATTTTAGTGTAGCATTACAGCTGTTGGATATTTAATTTTCTTTGTAAAAATTTCTGTGCGACCTCCGGTTTAGTAAGCTGGGCCTAATTCATTCGCCTACGGAGGCATGCAAATAACAATTAATACTTTGCAAAAACATATTACATATGTACATATAGTCAATCTAAACTTTTTGAACTTGATGATTTCGGGGTAGCACATGTAATGCTATAAAAATAAGTTACAAAATGAGAAGTTTAAGAATGCAATTTTCGCATTTTTTTCTGGTATTTTGGCATACATGTCTGTTATATATGTTAACAGTCTGTTATTGACAGATAAAAAGTTTAGTAGTGTTTTGGTGTGCCTTTTTTAATTTTTCACCATTTTTCACAAACTTTTGAGCAAAAACAACGCCGCATGGAAGCTGTTGAACGTTGTCAATGACGATCTGGACTGGCTCTAAAAGGTCATACATGCTGACTAATCATGGGTGTATGGCTGACATCCAAACCAATGCTCAATTACGCCAATAGATTGCAATGGTGTGGTACATCATGAATTCTTACAACTATAAGGAATACTGCCCTAAAGTAATGCACCGTTTCCGCGAAGCAACTCGGCAGAAACGAACAGAATGGCTGAAAACCCAATCATAGATTTTGGAGTATTGTAGTTCAGAATGATGTACATGCAGACATGCATTAGAACATGCATTTTAATCCGGCGAGAAATTTGATCATGGTTAAAGGTAACTTGAAATATTGCAACAATATATTATCAACAAAAAAAAAAATTATAAAAACACTTTAAATTAGAAAAACCAAAAAAAAATCGTAATAATTCCTGTTTTCTTGCCATAAATTACATTTTACATGTTAAAAGATGAAGCAGAAATAATTTTCGTTTTTTGTTTGCAAAAGAACAATAAGCACATCGTTTTATAAAAAATATATTTCTTGAATTTGATACTAGTGATGTTTGTTATATATAATTATTGTAAAATTGTATCTATGTATGTACATACATGTATAAATATGTACTAAAGAATATATACATACATATATTATATAAAGACATTTAGTTAAGTTTCTATTAAAGAAAGTCAACTTATTTTTTATACAGGTTTAGAAGTTTTCTAAAAAGTTAAACGAATTTACAGAAAATTAATTTATTAATTAATTACAGAAAATTAATTCATCTACATAAGAAATATTGTAAAACGCAAGGAATTTACATTAAATTGTAGAGTTTAAATGTCGTTTCTTTAATGAAAAGGGGAATGGGTTAAAACCACAGTCAATATAAAATATTTTAATAAAATTATGAAATTCTTTGCTTTCAGAGATCAGTTTTGTTTATTTAATGGGTGTACAATACCTTAGATTAAATATAGCTATATACGTATTTATATACGGTTACATATGAATGTACCTATGCATCCTATAATTGATATATTTGGTGGAAAACTAATATTTTCAACTAAAATTTATTTTACTAAAAGAAATACTGGCGAAAAGGGTTTTACTGTGTTAAGTTTAAAGAAAAAAATTTTATGTAAAAACAAAACATTATGCAAACTACATTATTAAGATTATACGATTGGATTATTAATACAATACGACGTAAACCTTGAAAAATTACTACTACATGTTTTTGGTAGGCTACATGTAGGAAAAAACAATTGCAAGCTATTGCGTAGATATTTAAAATCAGTTGCGAAAAAAGCGCTACTGAAAACACAACATTTTTAAGTTAATACATTTTGGATGAACGCCTTCAGATTAGTTTGTTCTTAAATCATTCTTAATTCGGGATTAAAGTTTTGCCTTTGCTAGGTGCACATGTGTATGTAAACATGTGTACACATATGCAATAAACAGCCAATACATACACTTCCCCATACAAATGAGAAATGGAAAGAGGCATACACATTGGCTCTACTTGAACCAATTGTCCTTGAACGAAACTTTCCACCTTCTCTCGATGCTTTCCCATGCCCTTCGTTTTTGAACCAGTACACCAAAGTTATCAAACGTTTTTAATTCAGTAACGCTAATATAATTTTTTATTATAGTTTTTCGCTTTCGTAAAAAGAACTTTTTCAAATACAATCACACACATAAATTTCATTCGCAAATTGGGAGCGTGTTGGATTTACAAATTATTTTCGTTCCTTCTTTCTACAAATTATAAATAACTTTTACACACACTAGTAACTTTAATTTTTGATTATATAAATCTTATATTTATTAGTTTTATGAGGCGCAAGTATTTCACACAAATATATCACTTACCTGTGCCATTATTAGACTTTTCACAAAAAAATTAATGGCAGACAAAACCAAATCGAGCACTGTAATGTGAAAAAATTATTTTCTCTGCAGTAGTAGTTTTCTACACAGTTACGCAGCGTTGACTTTATTCCAGGACAGTGTTGTCGCAGTTCTAAAAATATTATTTATCATTCCAAATATTGTGATATTACCGTTCTATTCCCAATATTAATTAAAAATTTATCTTTAATGGTCTAGGCGTTCTTTGCTACAACGTACAGGCAACCATATCTATACAAATCGAAGAGTTTATGTATATTTGGTACCAAAATATACAACTACGTATGGAAAAATTAGGAATATATATAGTGAAGACTGGAAAATTGCGCCGGCCCAAATGCGCGTTCTTGGAATCCAATATTAATACCAGCTGTTAAAAAAGTATTGTCACACAATATTGATCAACGCTGCCGTTATTAATTTTTAAATCATTTGCGATGTTTTAGTGTGAGAATTTGAGGACAAAAATGGCGATATACTAAACAACTGTAAACAGTTTTTAAATGAAAATTTACTAACGGATTTTTATTCATTTTCGTGTTATTCAGAAAAGTTGCATAATGTAATATTTATATTTAACAGCTTGGAGTTAATGCTGGTTTTTTTTGTTTTTTATTTCATTTTCTTCACCATTTTTTCACAGAATTCTTTCAGTAGAATTGGAACAAATTTGCCTCCTATTGGAATTAATCAATTTATTACTCAGATTAAATAAACTAAATGTTATACTGGAACAAAAGCTGACATTCATATTACACAAAGAATTATTATTACATATTTATTATATATTATTTATATAATATATTCATATATTATTGATTATACACGACTATATTTAGAGTTAATCACATAATTATTAAATGGATTCGGGTAAATGATTTTGGTATAAATTGCCTGATCAGTTGTATAAGACATATATATATAAGTATGTATATATAAATATTTATTGTATTAGACTATCTAAAAATGTACGCTTGTTAATAATCTTAGTAGTTGCGATAACTATTTCGGCGTTATTATCCTCTTGCTGCGCAAGAAAACGTAACGCAGCTATTTCGGCAAACGTGCACCCACCAAAAATAAATACTAATATTACACGTGGAACGTTAAGCATCGATCCTTCACTGGGAGTGGTCGAATGCCTTCCACCTATTCCAACAAGTTGAGCTTGAAAATCTTCAAAGGTTGGTCCTGGTAAATTATTAATCTTAGTTTTAAGCGATTGCCATCCAAGAGGTCTTAATGATTGCTCAACAATACGAACGGTTAGAGGAGCATAGAAACTATGGACGTAGCATATGTCTCTAGGATTTACTTCAATAGGGTCATCAACAGTTAAATGAAGAGTCTGTAAACAAAATTTTTTTACTAACTTAAGCCAAAGCATTTTATGTTAAAACACCTTTCTTAATACTGCATAAGTTCTCAACTCCGACTGAGTATATAAAATTCCAGCTTTTTCCAAGCTGCTTATTTTGAGCAGAACATCAATACCATAGACATGAGCCAATTCTCGTTTATAATAGTTTAGAACCTAATTCAAGAACACAAATTGTAATTATAAAATAATCGAAGTCAATGAATCACACAGAGCACATGAAAAAAAATAGTTATGAGGCACAGTAAGTATATAGACCACGTTAAAATATAGGATGCTTCTTAAGTCGAAAATAGCGTATGTAAAATGAAAAAAATTAGCAATGTTGGTAATTTTAATGCTGTTCATATTTGCATTTTTTTTTTGTTTATTTTGCCTTCACGTATTAACATCTTTATTGTTATTCCTTTTTCTACTTTCTTTAGTTAAAAAACTCTGTAAGGAATTCAAACGGCAAAGCATTTAAAAAGAGGAATACTAAAAAAAATATTGAATATGGATCAATTAGATTAGATTACCGGGAAACAAAGAACGGTACCATTTCGGGTCTAACAAATATAATTCCGTTATAATGTCTACTAATTACGAGGGACGCTCAAATAATTACTTGAACGGGATAAACAACTGAATCGAGTATAACTGGGTTTAAATTAATCCTGATAAAACAGCTGCAAGATTATATATTTAACGTCATATGTTGATTGATTATTGCTGAAGCGGAATTCAATATAATATATACAATCTAAAAACAAAAATGAAAACTAATCAAACGTATGATATAATAAAATATAGTATATAGTAAAATACAGTACGAATTAGAGAATTGACGTCTATATTTCGTGTCGGTGTGAACATATTGTATAATTGACGTTCTAAGGGCAACCGATATAGCAGTCAAATTACTGTTCGCGTACAGAGTGAGATTAGTAATTTGTCATTACGCTTATTTATCAAGTGTCAGCGAGCTTTAAGTATACATTGAATCTACGTACCTTCTCCTTAAGCCCTGATGCTGCAGAACATTGAATGCATATCAAACGTAAAATATTGTTTAAATCTGACTTTTTACCAATTAAATCTTCTATATATGAACTAGGTTTATCAATATTTTCACACAGCATAAAGTCCTGTTCAGCAGTTAAATCATAACCGAATTTAATCGAAACTAATTGCGTTCGTATTAATTCAGCTATTGTTGTGTTATAGGAAAGGGACTTTTTCTGTTCCAAAAGAGCTGGCAATTTATCTACTAAACGTTTCATATCTTGCACTGATTTGTCTTGTGAACTTGTGTCAGCAGTTATTTCCCTGGCAATACGAGCCAAAATTGAACCAACTTCGTTGAAGTTTTTGTCGCGTAATTCCGCAAAAAGTTTATCACCCGAATTTAACATGAAAACTTTTTTGTTAGGTGCGAAATGAGACGGCGATGGGTTATCTGTTGAACGCGTCGTAAATAGATCTGCAGACATAGTTAACTGATTTTGGTGAATACCGTAAAAATCATCCACAAGTCCTTCATAAGTTAATGGTGTAGCAAATGCACTTAGTATATCAATTGTACGATCTAATAAAATTATTTGATCTATTATGCCTTTTTCGCCATTCGATAACAGTTTCTCCTCTGCACCAAGCAGCTTGGCTCTTTCCCAAACACTCTGCGACATACAACCTTTGCCATATATTTTAGGTA
Source organism: Ormia ochracea (assembly GCA_963402855.1). NCBI lineage: Eukaryota > Metazoa > Arthropoda > Insecta > Diptera > Tachinidae > Ormia > Ormia ochracea. The sequence goes on from OY727107.1 coordinate 41,933,388, forward strand.
TCCTGCCGTAGATACGCTGCAACTGTACTAATCCTGTTGCAGCCTGATAAATAGCAGTAGGATCTCCATCTATTGCAACATCGCGAAACGCGTCGGCAGATTCCATGGATATGACGTCGTTTTCTAGTGGATAAAAATTCCAAGTCAATTCTTCAAACGAAGTAAAATTTTCATGAACTCCTTTATATTCCAAATGTTTTAAGCATAAGCATGAATTTCTAGGAACAAAAAACATGTGAAACGCCAAACCATTTTCATTGTTTTTTAGTACGTGAGCGGCCACTTCCTCCATTACGCTTACCAAAGGCCGAACTAGGTAAATTATATTATTGGCACCTTTCGGTAATCCTATGTCATTGCTTAACTTTAACAGTTTTATATCTCTATCGGAGAACAAACTTGGAGCAGCTATAAGTCCAATAGGGCCCAACAAAACATCATCAATTACAATGGATTTATTGCCTTCGATCTTTTCAAGTAAACACACAAGATCGCGACATCCGGACTCCTGCAATAATTGAAGGTTAACTCTTCGTCCTTGCAGATAAGAAAACGTTTGCTGATACTTTTTAAAATCTGCCATATCACCAAGCCTTTTGCTTAAAAAATCAATCACATTTCCAAAACAAGATAATAACAGTATAGTAGTTTTTCTAGTCACGGTGAACTTAAACTGGAGGCATTGTATCAGCAGCTGATAATCATTTGTTCCAGCTGAATTGTCACTTTTTTGTAAGATTGTGTTTGTTGATTATTGATTGCAGTACGTACGCACCATGCAATGTATTTGCGCAATCTGGCAAATTTCATTGCATATTACATTGTTTAAAATCGTATTATATGATTTCATTGTTGCTTTTGTTGTATGTACCAAAAGATGCAATTTGATTGAGATAAAATGAAAATTATGTAGCAGAGAAAAAAAAAAACATAAATATGGTGTCGTCATCGTTTCGTATTTCTTTAAAAAGTTATTACATTTTCGCGTATTGGCATTAACAGTGTGGCAAAACAAAAGATTGCAACCCTTTTTGCAGTTATATTAAAATTTCCGTTATGAAAAATATCGTGTAATTTTAAATAACATAGCAATCGTCGTTTCGATTTTTGTTCCCAGCAACCTGAAATATAAATAACACAATAAAAATGGATTTAATCGAGAAGAGAGTATTTTCTATATTAAAAATATAATAAAAATTAATTTTATTATTGCATCTCTGTATGTATTAACAACATTTGAATTAAAATTAAAAGAAAATTTATTTACAATGAAGCTGTATGTCATGCCACTGGAGAAGGCTTGTTTAAACGGTTCTTACTAGCACCTATAGAGGAAGCTGAGGCAAATTTCCTTCAAATGAATTCTCATTTAATCCGCCAATTCTTCTGTATGGCATTTATGACACTAGTAGAGAATGAGAATTACATGTCGCAGGACATGCGAGTATCTAAAACCAAATAAAAAATTGCTAGTCAGTCAAAATTATTGAAGAAGAAAAACCATCATAAAATGAAGAAAGAAGTTTTTAGTTTCGAAAACGGAAAAAATTAAAAAAAAATCATCGAAAAATTCTCCCCCAGAGTAACAACTAAAAGTTCAAGCAGAATTATACACAAAAGTAAATGATTCTCTAATTGAAATAAAAATTACAATTCAGAGGAAGAAAATTTGAAAATTTATAACCAGAAGTTGGAAAAAATAACTACATTAGGAAATTGTTGAAACTGAGAAACGAAGAATTAGAACTAAGTAGACATCTTGAATTAGATAAATTAACATAAGCTGCCCACCGTTGACTTTAAACTGCTCCTCTTTATTGAAAAAAAAATTTTGTATTTTAGTTTAAATTGAATAAATAAATAAAGTAAAATAAAATATAAAAACAGCAATGAAAAATGAATCTAACGATTGTTTTATTGGTTGTCTTATAAGAAATGCATTAGAATCATTATTCACTACAGGACTTTTTGTAGTTATTTCATTAATTATATGAATATCCGGTATGCAAACCTGCACAAAAGGAGTAATCTTACCACCCATTTCCGGTATACAGTGTAATTGCCTAGCGCCTAGAATGCACCGAAATTGGCTCTTTTAACTTCTAATGGTTCTTTCAACTATATTTCCTCTCCAAGCACGAATATATTTTAAACGGCTTTCTTGAGAACCTTCGGCGGATGATATGAGCGGCGTAATGAAATACATTTTAAAAGATTTTATTTTTTTTAAGAGCACCAGCCGGAATTAAGTACTACTTCTGAGATTTTATTGCTTTAAGTATCCTTACGTGTTCCCGTAAAAGCCAGTTTTATTACAGAAGTAGTCCTTTATTTCATGTTTTGTAACTTTTTCAGTAGGAAAATAAATCAATTTTTTGCCGAGTCGTTCATATTTGGCATATATATATATACTCCTTAAACGTATTGCAAGTTTGGTTCATACTGATGTTGAAGTCATTGTCATCACCTTTCTGATAGCTACCTTCAACTGGAATCCGCATTGTTGCAGTAAACTTCAATATACTGGGCAATTGTGAGTTGATCTCACAACCAATATTAATTTCGGCGTCATACTACCGAAAAAAATAAAAACCAAATAAAAAACGGTGTCCTACTTGAAAGCTTTTTCATTTAATCGGAAGTAACTTACAAATTATATAATAATATGAAGCTTATATGTACATACTACATATACTAATCAATTACACCTACTTGTAAGGCGATAAAGCAAATATATAAGGCTGCTCTTGAAGTTCTCTTCTCATAGTATTAAGCTCTACAACACTGTACACACTCCTCGCCAGCTTCAGAAGAGGAAAATGAAGCCACACTTAACACATTTTATGTTTTATCTTGTATTCATCCACACATATATAAATATTAAATTACTGGAAATTATATAATAAGCGAAGTACATATCTTGGCGTAATCGCCAACGTTTTTATGCTTACAGCATGGGAGCATAAAAATGATTAAATAGTTCTTTTCTTAAACACACGTATTGTACGCATGTATATTTTTTTTATTTATTGTTAAAAAAAATAATAATAAAAATTCATGTAAACAGAAATATGAAATTAACAACTTTAGATACTTATGTTAGCGTGTAATGCTATAAATATATAATTAAAATAAATACTTTGTAAATATATTATTGATTTACTGCAAGTTGATTAAATGTACAAAAAATCACGCAACGCAACAGCTGTTTCGTCCACTTGCCGTTGGAGTCTTACACCTGTTTTTGCTTTTCGAGCTGTTACTAAAGGTATTAAAACACTGGGAAGTTGTCAGCGCATAAGACTTTAGCGTTGATTTCACGGATGGAGGCAAAGGTAAAGAGTCGATTGCATAAACACTAGTACGTCTGACAATAGTACGACAGCATAATTCTTGTAACGACAACACTATAAAATAAATCAAATCGATAAATATCTTATTTAAAATGAAGGAATAAAAAAAGAATTCTGAAATTCGCTAAAAAAAAGAATTCTGGAATCAGACAAAATACGCAAAAGTATAAAAAGTGGCAACGAGTTTAAAAAAGTGAATAATTGTAAAATATATTTACAGGGTGTTTAGCGGGAAGGTACTCTACTTTGTTGGTTTATAAGTTTTGAATAAATGAAAGATAATGGATTTCATACTAATAAATTATTTATTTAAGGCCTGCAATTATGTATGGAACACAATATCAGGCAAAAGTCCGCTTCGCAAATTTGTTCTATAAAGGCCTAGCTTCTGCGCACGGCGTAGAATTGAGATTGATGGATGGTTTTAAAAACTTTCTTCTTTCATGGCGAGAAAAATGGTTTTTATTTTTTTATGAAAAATGAAATATTTTGTAAGCACCTCTTTTACAGTATCGGATTTTAATGAATCAACTTTTATATAGTGTTGCCCCAATGGCAACCCTTGATAAAGTTCGTAAGAGTTGATACATTACTGATCAGAGCCTCCTCTAGTAAACTGTAGAGTATTGAATATAGTAACCTGAATGTGCGCAATAAGTTTATTTAAATAGTGTCGAGTTTGTGAAGAAGAAGAAAGAAACTGTTCTCTTATCTTATTTCAATTTACGAACCCAGCAAAGATAAGCGCTTGTGCGAATATTATGAGTAGTTTACTTTCAGTTGACACTCAAGCTATTTCATTCACAATTCCAAAAGCTGATAAACATTTTAAAAGTTTACATATTTGTAAGACACTAAATGTAAATTTTCACTTTCTACTTAATAAATCGATGACGAATGGGTAACTTAATATCATTATTTTTTATTTATAGATAAAAAAAAAAGCCATTGATCAATAACTGTGAAAAGAAAGTAGCTCACCCTTATTATTCCTCCATATCCTTTCCATGCCATTTCTGTGCAGAGCCATGCGTGCCAGTTCGCAAAAAGATTCTCTTATGTTAAAATCGCAAAGGGGTGATATTTCAAAACAAGACATGTTATTGCGATAAGCATAGAGCTCAGCTTGTTTTGCAGCTACTTGCCGTTTAAACGCCAGATGAAGCCTATTGCCTACAAGAACTTTTGGAATGCCCGGTGCATGCTAAAAACAATAAATGTATGTATTATAAGCAGAGTAATATATATATAAATTACGTTTAAAAATTATTAATTTAATTACTTTTAAAAATCATAAATTTGTATATGCCTTTCTTTAAATTCAACTCGCGCCAATCTTTTATTATTATTATATTTTATTATATTATATATACATATTATATTTTACTGTTTATTATAGAACCAGAAACTTTTAGCTTCTTACAAAACCAAAAACATTTTGGCTCAAAGCACGAAGCACTATTCTGCAAAATATAAAAAAGAAAGACATCTAACACCGTTTCATCCTCCATTTTCTAGAGAGAGCAAGACAAAGGCATCTCTAAATTAATGCCACTTGATTACATGACAGACTGTTACTATTACGCGACTTTCATCAAGGCGACAGTTGTCAAAAACATCTGTTGTAAAGAACCATTTTTAAAACACACTATCACACATTTTCTTGTATAGAATATTGAAACGAGACCATTAAGTATTCATTTACTTTTTTCCAATTTTGGGAGGAATTTTGCCAAATTCGCTTTTACTTTCTCATTGCTACTTTACAAAATTCTACTACTTGTAAAATATATATAAATCATAAAACTTTAGCTACAGCGTTTAAAAACAGCAGTGATTTTCTCAAGAATTACCTCTTCCACTTCTTTTAACCATCTGTCAATTCCATCAAAACTCCACTTGTTGGTTATGTCGTAAACTAATATAATTCCTTGTGCACCCCTTGAGTATGATCGTATTATAGTACAAAATCGCCCTTGACCCGACGTATCCCACAACTGCAGCTTTACTCTTTTCCCTTCCAAAAGTATTGTTGTAGTTTTATAGGCTTCAATATGAAACAAAGTTGTGAATTTTTTAATTAAATATACACATTTAAAAGTGTCTGTAAATTATTTGTTTTTAATAATTAAATATTTTCTTTTTGACTAATAATTGTAAAATTGTGATGTAAATTAAAATATTTTTTAATAGTTAAAGCATTGAATTAAATCTTTTAGTTGAATTTAGTAGTCCAAAAAATTTTTTAAGTATTCTGGTTTAACTTCGTTAGAAGTTTAATTTAATTTTTAATTACATTAAGCATTAGACACATATTGAAATATAGAAAATTTTTTTGGCTGAATAGAGGTTTGACGGTACAAGTTTACATAACCCGTGTGGCAGGCACTCGATATTGTTGTTTGTTCTAGTATATTGAAACTAGCAATATCTTGTCTATATGTTTGAAAAAATACGTCTACATACCACTTCCACTGCAGAAAGGACTTTCTGATGATGCATCCTCCAACCCTGATAAAATTTCATGTTTGCCAACATCACTGTCTCCTACTAATAGTACCTTAAGCAAATAGTCATAATCTTTCGTCATGTTGTTCATAGACTACAAAAGTAAAATTTTATTAAAAGAAAGAAATTTTATTAAAAAAGCATTAAATGTTATACGACTATTCATGTAATGTAATTCTCATTCATTTATACATATATTAACAAATTATCCAACAATTTAAAATCTTTTTAATGCGTCGTAGATTTTCATTTAATAAGCAAAGTTTCTTACTTGCCAGCAACAATTATCTTATCCTTATCTAATAATAAAATTAAATATTAATAATATTAAGGGTATAAAAGAGTATTGAAATAGAAATTGGGAATGTCTATATAGTATGTTCTTCAAGTATAATCTATATAGTTAAAAATTTAGTTGACATTACAGAAGTCTTAGAACAAGTTTTGTACTTGCAATACTAAGGAGGCCATGCAAGGATAATTGATACTTCCTTATGATTTTCAGCGTTTTGCTCGAAATGTAAATTGATATGGGTGCAACAAGTCAAATTATGGTTATGTTGCTTTTCGAAATGCACCGGAAAGTCAAGTAAGGAGTACATGCGAAGGTCATGTTGCGTTAGAAGTGACTATAGTTCATTTAATAAAATTGATTGTGTAGGGTATTTTTTTATGTTTGACTCTTGCAATTTTGGCACATCATTGACATATAACAATGTCGAAAGCAGGCTCCACTCATTGTTTGAGATTATATTAGGATCTGTCATCGATGTGATTGTCTTAAAAATTGTAGAAACTGCAGATCAATTTCAATGTACAAGTATATCCAAAGGAGCAAAGTTTTGTAAAAACAAATGGTAACTTCAATGAATTCCATATTGGGTTTTGTATACAAGAGTTAGTGGGAGCTTCAACAATATTTATATCTGATAAAAAGGATACCTTATCAAAATTAACAGCAACTTTGGCGCTTTCTTCACTTGCATATTTAATTAATTATTGCATAGACATTTAAATTTATTATAACAATTTTAACTAACTTTTCAATGATATATGCTCTTTAGAATACTTTGTTACCGGCTTACAGTTAAAACTATAAAATGCGCTGTCAAACGGTGCCTCCATAGGCGAATGAATAATGCACAGTCTACTAAACCGAAGATCGCGAGTTCGATTTTTGCACAATCCGAAAGCTTTGTAAGTTGTTAAAAAAAACAAATTCTTTAATCTCTACAGAAAAAACTTCAAGATTCTCAGATTACTTAGTCACAAGAAAAAGTCTGGATTGTATTAGCATCGTCCCTTGAATTTCATGTAAATATTACAAAATTTAAGCTTCGTGAAGATCTTTATGGCACGAAATATCGATTACATGATGCATCTAATGATGTCAGATTCCATCGCTATTACCATTTGCCCAAATTTTGTGATGATCCATTAAGAGTATGCGGAAATAGCTGTGGACGTCAATCTAAAGACGTTGCAAAAAATGTAAGGCAACACTTTGTTTAACAAAAAAGTAGACTACTTTGCGGAATATCACTTAAGATGTACATATATGTACATACATATATTTTTTGATTTAAAATTTAATTGTTTTTAAGTTTAATCTGAATATGATATTTTTCAATACTAGTACATAAAACATTTTAATGAAAACAAAAAAAATGCTTTTAAATTCGTTGGCAACTAATGACCGATGTAGTGTCGGACTGTTATGACCGACACTACAATTTGCGATGCCGTATTTAAAAGAGAGGACCTTAACTTAAACAAGAAATAATTATTTCAATATTGATTACTTTAAAGAAATTATTCACAAAATAATTTTCAGGTCTGAAAGATACAAATATATAATTTCTTATAAACACTGTAGTTAAATATATTGAAATATGCACACACATATGTATGTATATCACGGGTATAAAATATATCAGTATTCTCATGGTATTGGAAAATAAATTTTTGGAAAATGCATGGAGGTTACGCACACACGTAGTGACATATCACGATTATTAATTACAATCGCAAATGTATTTCTGTCCGGCATTTTCCTTTTTATGAATAACTTTATTAAACTCAATTTTGTTCTCACTTGAGTCTTTGAAATTTTTAATATTTCCTTCCCCAATCCAAAAGAGACAAATACTTGAAGTACTCGTATAAGAGGAAGTCTGAAGTATTATTCAGGTACAATAATTTTTATCAATGAATATAACTGGTATTTTTAATCTATTTTGCCAAACTGTTTGTGATGCTTGTCTACAATTCCCCCTAACAACTTACTTTATAACGGGGCTGATTCTAAAGGTATTACATTTCAAGCTTTCGACCTTGCTTTTATTAGACTGAAGTGGAATGCAAATAAATGTATAATCGCAATATGTGCAACTTCGGATGAACGTAAATTAGAATTTCCTTTTCTAAATAAGTTGTATTTAATTAATATCAACTGCGGATACATATGTATTTACAAACATACTGCACTTTCCATGCTCATTCGTATCAAACACAAAAACATATCAATAAGTTTAAGAATCACATTCATAGATAATTCGAAAAATTAATATTAACAAACCATTACACTTATTAAGTCACTCTTTTATATAAATTGTGTACACGTTCTTCAATTTGGTAAAATGTTGCATTATTTTTGCAATATAAAAATTATGGTTTAATAAAAAGAGTTCTGTGCCGTGAATTCTGCTATATTTTTGACAAAGTTGTCAACTACTTCTTTTCTAAAAGCGCTAATAATTCTTTAACTATAAAGTACATGCAACTCTACAACTACGACGTAGTAAAAGGCATAATGTCAATTACAACGTAATAATTTTGTGAGAAATCAGTGGCGTAGGAAATTTCGTTTGGTTTACGACAAATATTCAAATTAATGGGATCTGAATAACCTTCTAATAATTATTTATATTTTATAAGAAATTCCATTATTTTTAAGTTTGAAATACTTACATATTTGCAAAGTTACATTTCAATTTGTCAGCACCATTTTTCCCAACAGTCGTTGTAATATTTTTTCTTTTATTTATATTCATAACGCCTACGTTTTTTTTCTTCGAAAAACAATCCCATTACTCATTCGTAACATTCATACTCATTCGAATAATAGAAAATTTAAGAACAAATATTCAAAAAGTAAGGAGAGCGAAAACCACTTTCCAAAACTATGTATCATAAAATTTGTCGTGTAAATCGCCTGTAACAGCCTTACCAGCGACAAATATTGCGAAAGTTAGTTAAAATTAGCTATATACTTTTCTGTTGCAGAAAAGTTGCTTTATTCATATTGCATGCAGTGACTCCTATTAAATGCTTAATTGTTTAACCTTTTATGAATCGAATAAAATATTGTTGGGATAAAAACTGCATGGGTGAAATATCTCTCGACTAACCAAAGACCCTATACGAATCAATCAAAAATAAATTCTTTATGAAATTACGTATAACGATAACTTTATGCATTTATTAAATTCGTAAATGAAAAATAATAACTGTAATGAAATCGATTTTCAAAAACAAAAAACCTTGTACGCTCAATTTCTAAAACAATAAAAAGGTGCTTCTATTCTGTTGAACCAAAAAAAAAACCCAGAATTTGTAAATAAAAAAAGGGAGAAATGTATAGATTTCATAATATGCTTTGCTTAAACTACCGCTGGTAGTAATTATTTTTTAGCAAAGCTAAATTTTTTATTCTACCTATATTTGCAAATAATATCGCGTTTTTACTTTAAAATGTTGTATCCCGATAGACGACAGGTGAGAAGTTTTAAATCCAACTTTTTTCATACTTTTATATGTTGTAAGTTTATTTTAAAGAAACAATTTTATTTTCACGTATTTTTTTTATTTCTAGAAATTTTTCAGCTTTTTATTTCATAGTCAAAAATATAGAGAAAAGTAGGTAATAACCAGAATCCTACACTTCAATACTTGTGACTAAAATTATATATGATATACTTAAAAAGCAGGAATTAATGGAGATATTCACAGTTGTGTAGTATCCAATTATATAAAGAATTACTACTAAGATATTGTCAAAAATCAAAAAAGAGCTACTGTTTTCTATTCTTCGACGCCGTCTTGGTCATTTGTATTCCTTGATACACCCCCGTATAATATCCACTCATATACCATGACATAAGCATCGCCGAAAGATGTTCAGAATCTTCACAGTTCTGACTAACGGAAAGCATTGGTGGCATCGGTGGTGGTGGGGGAATTGTTTTTATACTGTTTGGTTTGATCCTCTTGGAAGTGATGCTATCTGCGCTATCCACTTTAAATTTTTTTTCTGTGTCGTCTAGCTTAGCTTTGGCAAATTGCATTCGGCGAGTCTTTTTCCCCCATGATGGAATTAAATTATCTATAGGCAACTGTTGCTCATTTTCGTAACCAATATATTTTAAAAGGCACATTCCGGAATTTTCATCTATGGCTAAAATTTTTGCCTCATAATCTATACCATCGTCATATGTGGCACGAACGTAATCCCCGACTTTGAAATCATTTTTGGTTTTTGTGGTTTCGACACCATCGCAATTCAAATTACTAGTCTCGTTTGAACTACGACTGACATCCTTACTGGTAGCCATTGCTATACGTCGAGCTAATTCCTCACGAGCTAATTTTATTGAGTCGTCATAAGCCTTCACTAGCAATGCATCATCCCAAGGATCATCTTGGCTGTCAACCTAAAAATCTCAAATAATAAAACACAATCTCATTTTGCTTAAACAAAATTAAAATCTATAACACACTTTCCCGGGTATGTCCATGTTTCTACTTTTCAAAACAATTACAATACAAGCCAACATTTACTATACACAGTCCGAAGCCGACAAAGTTTTAATCGCTTATAAAAAGAGCCGTACATTATTTCAGCGTAGCACAAGCTAAGGCGAATAAAAATGATTGAATTCGCCTGTCAGAGGCCATCATATTTGTAATCGATTTTAAAACTTGCGGTACGGAAGTGAATAGAAAATAAAAAAATTCGCCTTGTATGCCACCTGGTAATTATTTCGCTTTGTCACAACCCTACACAGATGATTTTTTTAAACCTTATCTTTCACTTTTGTGTTGAAGATTCGTACTAAAATTAATTTTGTGCTGGTTTTAAGCTCTACAATTTTCAAAAACGATTTTCTGTAATTTTTTTTTGTAATATAGGTTTAGTCAAGAAGTTATCCACTAGTTTTGTGCCAAAAACGATTGTGTAGTTGGACATTTCATTTGTGTGTAGAATTCATATCAAATTGCAGTTGCTTTGGATGTCCATGATGAAAGGTTACCATGTTCAACCATCCCACGTTCCAAAACACAAATTCCCAACTCTTAATGATACAATTCTGGTGCAATCCATATTTTTAGATGTGGCTGAATGAATTTGGTTGTAGTACCACCAGACCGTACAATGTTATCAAATTCTTCTGGAACATTTCGCCATCATTTAAATATAGATTTCAAAAGAAACTCTTGCATAAAACTTGTGTAGTTCGGAATATTGCAAATTTCCCACAGCGGCTACCGCTAACGTGAAATAGATATTGGAGAAGATATTTTACCAAAGTTCAAAAGTATGTATATGTATATATGTTTATATGAACTCGCTTTTTGACAATTCCAAACAATGGAAATTGCATACAAAAGTCTTGCGGAGCCACTTTGTAATGGCTTTACCTTTGTTTTGTACCAACCCTCAGCAAATATATAACATAACAATTAGTTACTATGAAAAAAATTTTAAATTATCTGCACTGCGAATACAATGGTAACTTTGGTTGACATATTTACTACATTAATGGTACATTTAGTATACATCGCTTAAAATAATATCTACCAGAGTACTGGTAACACTTCAATTAAATTCTATCTACTTTTCATCTACACATTTCTGAATACATTTTTAACAAATATTTCGTGAATAATAATATATTAAAAAAACTTTGTAAGTGAATTGTTAAATTGAATGTGCGTTTGTTGGAACTGAGAAGATATACTAAACCGAATGTGAATTTTTTTTTCCAATAAAGTTTCTTACACTTACTTTATCTTGTTGACAACGGAACTGGTAGGAAAATTCAACCTTGTTAGGAAAGTCGACCATTTTGTGTGGTAAGGCATCTTTTGAGTATATATATTTTTTTCTGTGTTCAAACTTTATTCTTTTTAAAGATTAATTAGTTACAGAAAAGATATTTCCACAATTTATAAAGAAAGAAATATATTTCGCAATATGTAAAAAATCGATATGTATATACATAATTTTGTGCATGTATATATTTATTCAGTAAAAATCACATCATATATTCGACATGCCTATGTCATGTAAGCCACATATAACATATGTATATATTTGTGCATGTTGGTAGTTGTGTTAAGATTCGTAACATGTAAATAAGTAGGTATTCGTATAAACATATGTGTGGGGTTAACTATAAATGTGAATATTCCTGTGCAAATAAAAATTTATATATATATATTTAATTTTGACCTATAGTCTTATTGAAAAATAAATTAATAAAAGCACATTTTTAAGTATGTATACTTACAAGTACTATTTTGGTTTAACAACCTGCAACAACTTCCAAGCTTCATGTTGTTCAGCGGAGAAAAATGTATCGATTATGATTTAGTAAATATAGTGTTTAGGTCGCCATGCACAAAATACATTATTTTTTTGCATACAATATCTGCGCTTTAGTAGGAGTTACGCAAATAGTTACATACAAACATATGTATGTAAAACGTAATAAATAAATTTTTGCAAAATTGCATCAAAATTAAAATCATAGATGAGAATTCTATAAGTATAAGCCTTGTGTAGACGGAAACTTATACAAAAAAGACAACAAACAAGTTTTATTCGAATTGAAAGGTTGTTAGGCAAAATAAAATAGGTATGTATGTATTTATACATACATACATATATTCATATCGATTAAGTTATTTTCTGCTACTGTAGAAGTTTCTCACTTAATTCTTGTCCTTATTTATTTGTTGCCTGTTTGGATGAATGCACATTTTATGTATATATGTATTTGCGTATGTGTATATTGTTGCATTTACAAAAAGCCATTAAAAATTTTATCCTTTCTTTTCCCGCCACCAACTAGCATAAATTGTTTTCAACACGACTTTCACATATGTAAGGATGTGAAAAGGCAATTTAAATGACCATTTCGAGTTTTATGCGGAAGATAGTAGTGAAATTATAAATAAAAAAATTTTAATGTTCGACGGACCTCTGCTATTTGCATATTTCTCATTGGAAAAGCAAGCATACGGTTTTTCCTATGAAATTTTTATGCGATCAGTATTCATTTAGAAAAAATTAATGTTTTATCATTCACTTTCGTGTTAATTATATACATATTTGAGATAATTCTAAAATAATTGGTTTTTTACATAGCAGGTACTTTTTTATCCATGTAAAGATGTGTAAACACTCGTATATGCAAGTATGTACGTAGATCGTGTTTTCTGCTGAGCTAATGAACAAATAGAGTGACTTAGTTGAAAAAAGAAAAGTGATATAATGAGAGCGTACACTCCACAGAATTAATAAAACACAAATGCATATCCGGAAAACAATTTAAATTTAAAAATAAAACCAGCCTAAATGTTGATATGTATCTTATGAAACAAAAGCAAGAATTATAAAGTTCGAAAAGTACTTTAAAGTAAACTTATTTTTTTCTAGTTTAAGCTGTTTCAATAAATTCGTGGATATTCCAATATGGATAAATTTAATTCGATGAAGATTCGGTCCGATGCCACCGTTGGTGGGAAGTACAGATTAAGTCGAAAGATCGGTAAATATAATAAAATATAATCAATTGTATTAAAGTCTTAGCTTCATTAATTTAAAGGAAGTGGTTCGTTTGGGGATATTTATCTGGGTATTAGTATTCAGAGTGGTGAAGAGGTGGCTATTAAAATGGAGAGTACTAATGCTCGCCATCCTCAGTTGCAATACGAAGCAAAATTGTATCGCATTCTTAATGGAGGAGTTGGTATTGCGAGGCTTCGTCATCATGGCAAAGAAAAAAATTTCAATATTCTTGTAATGGACCTTCTTGGCCCATCATTGGAAGATTTGTTTAATTTTTGCACTCGCCACTTTACTATTAAAACTGTATTAATGTTGGTTGATCAAATGATTGGACGTTTGGAGTTTCTTCACATGAAGTGTTTTATTCATCGCGATATTAAACCAGATAATTTTTTAATGGGTATTGGCCGTCATTGTAATAAGCTATATTTGATTGATTTTGGTTTAGCTAAAAAATTTCGTGATCCTTTAAATCGAACTCACATTCCATACCGTGAAGATAAAAATTTGACAGGAACAGCACGCTATGCATCAATCAATGCCCATTTAGGCATTGAACAGTCTCGTAGAGATGATATGGAGTCTTTGGGATATGTTATGATGTATTTTAATCGTGGTGTTTTGCCATGGCAGGGAATGAAAGCGAACAACAAAAACCAAAAATATGAGAAAATTTCGGAGAAAAAAATGTCAACACCAATAGAAGTTTTGTGCAAAGGATTTCCAGCTGAGTTCTCCATGTATTTAAATTATTGTCGCAGTCTCCGATTTGATGAGCAGCCGGATTATATGTATCTTCGACAACTTTTCAGGTAAGTTAATTTCATATAAACCCCTATGAAATTCTCATCCAATTGGATTTAATTTGCTTTGTGATGAGTATAAATTTTTTTCAGTACTACTTTAGGTATAAACCATTATTTAACTGTCATATACATCCATATTTCTTATATATCAAGGCAGTTAGCTGCAGTTATTTTCTAAAACATACAATATGTACATTTGTACCAAGAAGTATAAATATGAAAAAAATTAAATAACATAAATTTATTGTATGAATACCAAATATTCTCGGAATAACGTAAAAGAATGTAAATGGTAAAGCAGCATGATAATTGGAAGAACAATGGACTACGAAATTTTGAAACGAAAAATTAACTCGATACTTCTTACGATATTTAAACGAAATAACACACATATTTGATTTTGAATGTTTATTACAATTTTACATCTCAGGTCTTATTGAGTGGCCAGAAAGTTATCCTATATCAGTAGAAAGTCTCATAGGTGATCTGCAGCAAGTTTTATTGTTATTTTCTTACAGATGGATGTATTTTTGGGAAAAGTAAGCAGATATTTCAGTTGTAGTTATCTGAGACAAGAAATAGTTTCTTTTGTATCATATACATTCATACTCACATTTTCCATGGATGCATGTGTGCATGATAAGCAGCAATTGTCAATTGTAATTGAAAAACCACCTGAAAATGAACGTTGAACTACAAACATCTTTGTGAACAACACATCTGTATGCACATATTAAAAACGAACAAAAAACAAAAAAAAAAAATGCCACAATCAGGACATCAATATTATACATATTATATATCAACATTACTGTGTAGAAGAGTTTTCTTTATTTTCTTTTTGTTTGTTATATACGTAAGAATTTTTACATTGAAGTGTGTAGAATAATAGGCGAATGATTTAGAAATAGTTTTTGAAAAACTTATGAATTTGAACAGAAAGATTTAGAAAGATTTTAAATTTATTTATGAAAACAACAATATTTTCTTTTTTTCAATCCTCCTGTATTCTTATTTTATAGTATCGAGTCAAAGATATTTTTTTTAAAAAGTAATAATTTGAGAACTTCTATAGTTTAGATATCAGTATGGCCGTGTGCTAAAGCGGAAGTCCGGGGTTTAATTCTCCGTCATTACAATTATATTCATATAGTTCTAATATTAAGTAAACAAATAATAATAAATTTGTCTAATTTAGTTATTCCTGAAGAAAAAAAATGTTTCTATAAATAAAGGTCTTGAACCTTATGAAATAAAATAGGAAATCTAACAGTATTTAATTTATTTATAAAACTCAGTATTACGCCACATCTCACTTTGTGTCTAAGGATTACGAAAAACATTCTGAAATACATACGAGTATTTCAAGAAACAAAGTACTCAAATCCATAAATCTATTTTCCATTTATATATTTATACGTTTTCTAGTATTTTATAAGTATGATGCCATTTATATTTAGGAAACTTTTACTTTACTTTAGATTTACTGTTATTAAACTTTTCCATTTAGTGCTTCCAAGTTCGTCTCCCATCCAAAATAATTTAGATACTTTATTTCTTCATATCGACAAGATTCGTCCATTGGGGAACCAATGGAAGCGGTATATGTAGGATATTTCTTTGCGTATAGTAATTTTTTCTGTTATGTTGCTTAAGCCCACTATGATACCCATACAATTATGTTAACCGACTAGCCCGTTTACATTGATTGTGGACATGTTACTCAATTGTATGAAACTCGCTTGCTATTCAAGGTTTCCTTTGTTTACATTTCCTTTTCCGAAGTTGACAATTAACTAACTTCGAAAAACATTAGGACAATGCTCAACTAGCTGCATCCTACTAAATTTCCCTATTGTACACATTAGCCTAAATATTTTTCTAAAAAATTTAAAACCATTAAATGGATTTTTATTGTAAATATAAGTCATAACAACGACCACAGATTATTTTATAAAGATACATCCTCTTTTTGTACAAAAGTTTATGGCTTTATCTTTTATAATTTAATAAAGAAACTTTCGGTTTAGTATTGTGTCATACTCTCGCGAAAATAGGTAAATAAAGAGAAAAGTTTTATATGTTAAATTTATTACAATTTTTAATATATTTATTCATAACGCGCCATTTAAATAATAAAAGTTGCGGAAGTAGGGCAATTGCGCGTTTATGAAATAATACTGTCCCTCAGTCCTCCGTCCACACTGGCGAATAACATTTTCACCACAGCTTTTCAGTTATTGTTGAAAATATGTAATTTTTTTAAAAATAGTAATAATTAAAAAAAAATTATTAAAAGTTTTATATTGATAACTTGAATACTTTCAGAATCCTCTTTCGAACCCTTAATCATCAGTATGATTATGTGTATGATTGGACAATGTTGAAGCAAAAAGCCCATCAGAGTCAACCAAATCCAACGCTTGTGTTGCGACAACCTGACACCCGTAACGACAGAGAACGCGAAAGAGAGAAGGAGAAAGAAAAATCTAGTGGAAAAACTATGCTTTCTGATTAATGTGAAATTAAATTTTTTTGGTTAACATTGAATATAGTTGAAATTTATCTGATACTGTAAATTCAACATTAAAAAAGTCTACTTTTAAACGTGCTGCAAAACAATTTTGCATCAGTTACTAATACTAAAATAATATTACGATAATTATTAATATTAATAATTTTGAATTTTGTCAATAATTGCTAGCTGTGTTGGAGTTAAACAATAAATTAAAATCAACAACAGTTTACATAAAAAAAAAACTTCAGTAATTGTTAAACTTATTGCTTGGAATACATTCACATATATACTAAGAAATTTTATGATTTCTTACTTATTAATGCATATCTTTTTGCTTTTACTTTATTCACTTTGTTTAAATGTAAAATCAGATTAGAGTCTTAATACTGGAGAGGGGCATTTATATATTGCAAAAAATTCCAAGTTTGAAGTTTTTAGGAAATTGTATTATGGATTTCTCATCGTATATGGTATGGTGGAGCAGCCTGTGTTATTTATAGACTTTTACAAATACCGTTCTGAAAGTCTTTCGCATATACAGAGATCATATTTCATCATGCATTTTTATACAATACGATGCAATCTCAAGTCTGTCCTACAAACATTTTACAATTTCGTTAGGTTCAGAGACGTTCTTCAATATAACTTCCATTAGTTATGACGCTGGAGTATTTTAAACCTATCGTTATTTACACCACGTCTTGGAAGGGCTCATTAATATTTAATATAAGCTTTCTGAAAAGTAATTACGTTTCAATTATATTGCCAGCTTTTATAACTTTTGTTATACAAAGTAAAAAACATTGGAGCTAATGTGGGTTAGAGCAAAATAAACAAGCAAAGACCATCTATAACAACTGTTTTTTTAAAAAGGTAAACAAAGAAAAACACACGTTCACAATAACAATAATGTGGAAAAGGCATACGAAGGCGGTCATTATTTTTTTTATTTCATGTCGTGCATAAAAATCTAATTATGCTTGTACTCATGTTCATATACACATATTTGTGCAATTACATGCATATTTCTTTCAGCTCTTTACCAATCAAATGATATTCTTTTGTGCCCTGGCAGTTTTATCAGTGTCTTGTTATCACTATGTTCTACCTCAATCAAAAGTCCTTTAAAATAAATATGAAGAATGTAAACGTGCTCATAGTATTGTGCTTTTGAATTTGATTTTGTTTTATTTATACTGGGAGACAGTGTTGTAAAGCTGGTGGCTGCTGTAATTATTTTTATAGGTGAACAAAAAATGTAAGTAGAAATAAGTTCCGTGTTTTAAAACAGGATACTTACTTGCGTGCCATGAAAACACTCTGAAAGTAAAAAAGTTAATAATTATTTGCAGCAAATAGTCGGAATAGCTGAAAATATGAGTAGTTTCTATCACAAGCATATTTAAAAAGAGGGCATAGTGGAATTGCACTGATTTCAAGAAAGTCGTAGGAGATACACACCATCGGAGCAGAAACAAAAGGCACTACACAAGCCTCATGATTTACTTTAAGCTTCACAATTGCTTTTCTAATAGTAATAATAATGAACTTTCGAAAATTTTTATAAAATAAAAGTGATTTGCTAAACATGTAAGTAAAACATATGCGAAGAGGTGCAAACGTAGCGGTTATATTTTATCGATTAATTTTCCAGCACGGTGACAAAACGATTAAGAAATAAAAATATTCTAATTTAAAATATTTAATATTCTATATTTATTTTGGGAAGAAGTAACTAGTGAAACGTCATCCTTTATGATGAGTTTATTTATAAGTAAAGCATGACAGAAGATACGCTCCTGGACAATTGTATGCTACATGGAACTCCAAATTCAGGATTGACATCTGAGAAACCAAATGCCACCAAAAAACCCTTCTGGATTTTGATTGCTCAGATCAGTACTGAAAAGAATTGTACGGATGAAGATTTACTGAATAGAACCATAATTGCCATCATATACTTCGCAAAGGGTCTACATTTACCTGCCAAGGAACCAGCATGACTTATGTAACATCAAGGTTCTTTGCATGCAATCAAAAATCACACAAAAATATTTGAAAAAGACCTCTAAATGTTTTCATAACTGATTTATACGAGCCGGTTGCCTATTGACACAAGGCATATTATAAGGGGAGATACCAAAATAAAATATTAACAATTACTATATTTAAAATATAATAAATACATTATATTTTAGATTTATAATTTTATCTGTGCAATGCTGTAAGCCTTTTCAATATCGAAAATTTCTTGATTTTGAAAGATACGAACTTTGTGTATATATAATAATGACATCGAAAATAATTCATGACTAAAGTTTAATGTTGTATACAGAGAACTACGTC
The DNA here is from genome assembly GCA_963402855.1 of Ormia ochracea. NCBI lineage: Eukaryota > Metazoa > Arthropoda > Insecta > Diptera > Tachinidae > Ormia > Ormia ochracea. The sequence goes on from OY727107.1 coordinate 41,952,774, forward strand.
CGGATCGAAGTTTTAGAAGAAAATCCTAGGGTTTTTTTTTTAGCTGCGTACCATGTTCAATGATTTTAAAAATGGTCAAACAAAGACCACCTGTCACAACGCACAGTAATGGTTACGCTGACGACATCTTTATTTTTGTGGTGGAATGGGCAACAAGCATATCAATTTGCGTAACTACATGGCATGCTGCTAAATTTAACCTTTTTAATTAGACGGCGGGCCATTCGTACTGTTTTAAATACTCACCATAATTCTGACAGAATACCATTGTTCTACCGAGTATTATCCTGCGATCGAGTTGGACGGAGAAAATTAAAGTAGAAATGCTATTGTAATGAGCATAGCTACTCTAAGACACCACCTGCCTACCTGTACTACTACTTATTTTAATGTATTTACAGTGATTTACAGATTCAAAAAACTTTGCCTAAGTGAAATTGCTTTAATTTTTTTTTTTTGCAATTTTTTGGGGGAAATTTAATGTAACCACTCTTACTATTAATAGATGTATAACGGGTTTTGAAAAGAATAGAGTTTAGGAAGCTTGTGGAGATGTATTGTAAGGAAACTTTGTGATATACATTTACATCAAATATATTAGTCAATAGTTGCTCAAAATGTTTATGGGGCCAGTCATAATTAAATCTAAATATGTGCAAAGATAATGGAAACTCAACTGATCATGTTTTGCAACGAAAATATTTTATACAAAAAAGTTAAAATATATTTACATCGAATAAAATTTATTTGTTGTGCAGATTTGAAAAAGTTGTTCAATGCTTGAACTCTTGTCCTTCTCAATTGGTTTTGATGCAATAGGCACCACATAAAAAAGCTTTTTCAATAATTTTTCAAAACTGTTTGGTTCAAGGTCTATAACTAAGTTTGGTTTTAGCGTCAAACTTAATGGAGGCATCAGGAGGCATCTAAACTACCTTCATCAAACAAAATGAATAACCAAAAATAAAAAAATGATTTTTTTTTTAAATTGCTTGCATGGATTACATATATATACACACATATGTACATATATGTATATAAATGCGATATATGATGAGATTTTGTTGTCTTAACTTGCTATATTTTAATTTAACTTTCCTATTTATTACAAAATAAATGTACAATTTAAAATGCAAATATATTTTAAATTATAAATAATACTTGACAACTATAAAACACAAGGAAATTTGGTACTACTTTAACAAAATGTTTATACTTTTTTGGTTGCGTTCTCCTTAATATTAGCAACGTCAATGTTCTTCAGATGCCCAGTGATGATGCCATTGTTTAATATATTATTTTCGGAACTGCCTGAAACATCCTCGCTGTCACTGGATCTAATGTCACCGGACATCTAAAAAGACAATTAAAAATTTGTACAAGTGAATATATACAAATAAGACTGTTGCTACAATAAATGTATTTCTTTCCGTGTACGTGGCGAGACTAAATATAATTCGTGTATTCCGATTTTGGTTGAATTACCTGTCTTCTTGGTTGTGCATATATAATGTGTTAGTTTAGACCGCCTTTGCATATTTTCATTCTATATATTTTATATTTTCATTTCGTTTCAATTACAGTAGCAGCCATTCATTCTTCATTCTACTAGTTAGATGAAAATACAGTTGGCAATTTCAAGTAATTTCTTATAGATCCAAATGATTCTGTTATAAAACAGTTCAATCATTAGAAGTTGAAATAAATACAGCATCTTGAATCATACGGTGTCGGTACTTGCAAAAAAAATGTAATTCTGAATCATGCAGACTAACTTTCTGCAGATTACAGAAATTTTCTTAGTACAACTCCGATATAGAGACGTCTCTGAGAGTTCTCAATCGAATAATAGCCTGGGACATTTTTCAATTTATAAATTTTTTGTAAAAATATTTAAAATCAAGCTATAACAAACAATATAAAATGTTGGTCCTTTCTTCGGACACTGCCACTACACAAAAATTTATTATACAAATTCGAGAAGGATCGTATCCACTGAAATAGGCATCAGCCCTTACAAATTAAAAGCTTCTGACTTTTCCAAATGATCATTCAAGTAGTAAATAATGACGAAAACCTCCTAAACTATACGTTTATGTTGTACCAGTGCAAACAATCGTCGAATATGGAGCGATTATAAAGCATGCACCTGAAACAGTGCTGTGCAGTTTCACCAAGCTGCATTGTCGTACAAAACTGTATTGCTACAACTAATAGACTTTTAGTTAAAATAAAATATTCAGATTTTATTGTAGGGCATATAACAGCACTATTTTTGGTAGGTGTAGTCGAATACTTTGAATTTTTAAAAAATGCCAAAATCTTGAGTTACGGTTCAAAGAAAGCGGATGTTTGAATAAAAATGCACTTAACAGTCTGCAACTGATTCTAGTTGGCAGATTAGAATCGGATCATAATTTTGTTAGCAAAAGCGACTACTACATATGTCACGATTTTAACCAATTTTTAAGTGATTATATTGACTTAGTCAAACATGTTCCTAAAAATTCATTTTCTCCTTTCCAATTGACAATCTAGACCGCCAAAGGTATTTCGATCATTTTCAATTAAAATTAGTTTTGCACTCAAAATTGCCTACCAGAAAAGTGTTTGCAGTACTGCAATACATTTCATCTCTCTATTGTCTCGAGATGATGAAAGTTTATTTTTCATATTTTACGGTCACTTTTAAAGATTTGTATTTCAAAATTCAAAAATAAGCCATGAATACCAACAAGTATCAAACCACCAAAGTTTGGATTACCACCCAAAGCATTTGCATTGCAGTCAAATTTTCTATTACACCTATTCATTTCAATATTTTATTTATTTCATTTTATTATTATTTCTTGACAATGAGAAATATATTGCAAAATTAAAGTTTCACTTCAAAGCAGTATAAATGCAGTGTAGAAAAATACCTATGGAACATGTACGAGTATTCTTGGAGAAGGACATATAAGATCCAGCGCAGTAGAGTATAGCACTTTTATTTGGTTAAATGTAATAATCACTAGTTTAAATGAATATTCATTTTATTTATTTTGTTGTAAAAATTTCAAGATATTAAAAATATTTAGAAAGATGAATACATTCAGGCCAATTGAACGAAAACGAATTAGCCTTTAAAAAATTTACTTTATAAAAAAAAAAAACAATTCATTGCACACTTTTGACTTGCGAAGTCTACTGTAAAATTTTTTAGTTTTACTTTGTAAAAATGTTTTTAATCGAAGAAGTATCTTGAAGAGGATCTATTCCACCGAAGGCTTAAGTTAAAAAAAAGTGGATCTCAACTGTGCAACTATGAGCGCACACAACACAATACTTTTATTAAAAAAATAAAATCCACCAACTTACGAGGAGAAATTAAAAAAATTATTTTATTTTTATTTGAAATAAATAATTTGTCTGGTGTTTATTTAATTTAAAAGAAAAAACAACCTAGTAGTGTATTCGTCTTGTCTATTAGATACAATTGAAAAATTATTATAAATACTTACCAAGCCCTTTTGAAGTGAGTCAACCACAATTTTAATTATCATATAAGTCCAAAAAATATGAAGAACCAACAACATTATAAGCAAACTATTGAATATATAATAAGCAGGGAACATCGGGAGAATTATAGGTGCTTCTACTGATGAACTGAAAAAGGGAAGGATTGAAGGCACGATTGATAAAAGCTTTTAATGTAACTTAGTACTTTCAGTTATAAAAATATATACGAGGTGTGATAAAAAAAGCGTTATTTTAAATTTCCCCCAAAAGTATTTATTAATTTTTTTAATCAATAACTAACTGTCTTGTCCCCTTCAGAGATAATACACTTATGCAAGCGTTTTTCCCAGTTATCGAAACACCTCTGAAACGCGCTTTTTGGTATCGCTAACAGCTCCTGTTACCAATTTTTTTCTGTCCCCTTAATCGTAGCAAAACGCTTTCCTTTCATCGGTGTATTCAGTTTAATTCAGGCAAGAGGAAAAAGCCATCTGAATAAGATGATTTAGGCATGATTATGGTATTGTTTTTGGCCAAAAACTGACACAGAAGAAACGATGTGTGAGCTGGTGCATTATCATGGTGCAAAATCCATGACTGGTTTTTCCACAATTCTGTGCGTTTCTGACGAATTGCTTCACGTAAACGGCATTATTGACCGTACAACCTTGTGGCAAGAATTCATAATGCACTACGCCATCGCAATCAAAGGAAACAGTGAGCAAAACCTTAACATTTAACAGTACTTGACGGACTTTTTCCGGTTTTGGCTCTTCTGCGCACTTCCAATGGGATGATTGGACTTGGATTTCAATTTCAAAGCCATACAAGCACGATTCGTCACCAAATCTCTTTTTGACCAAATCTGTATCGTCGTTGACGATATTCCAACAGCTCCCATTTGACGTGTTTTTGCTCAAAATTTAGTAAAAAATTGAAGATCGTGTCAACACGCTAGTAAGCTTTTCGTCTGTCAAAAACACACTGACAATCCAAAGTGGCTGATATTGTCAACATATGTAACAGACATGTGTACCAACATAGCAGAAAAAAATGCAAAATCGAACATACGTAACTCACGAAATTTGAAAATAACGTTTATTTTTTGATCACACCTCGTATATTTCATACAATAGAATGTTCAGAGCAAAATATTATTTATCTAATACTCATACGGAGTTTGGACATGCATGCACTTTTGCTCATGCAAATTAGCACTTTCGATTTTTAATATTTTAAACTCTAAAATTATGAATGGAAATGATTTTGTTTTGAAACTTTTGGATTTTGGTAACTGAACACATCGGCCTTTGTTATATGTACATGTATAAATTTAGTATAAAAGTAGCAAAATGTAATTTTATGTAAAGTAAAACTTATTTTCTGTTAAACTACGTATTTATTGTAACAGCAGGCCACATACACATGCAGATGTGCTTATGCAACCAAAGCAATAAATTCCATTCAAATTGCCTATCGACAATTTCGAAAATATGTTTAATGACTTAATGGGCAGAATTTCAACAAATTAGGAAACTGAACCACTCCCGATGCAAAATGAATTTCTAGTGATCAGTTGTTATTGTAATTACTTGAACTGTTGCGTTCTGTACGTAATTTTTTAATTGCATACTCGTGCAATCCGATTTTTGATACTGATATATTAAGCATAACATTTTTTTTTTTGCTCATTCTGTTTAAGTTAGCACTCTTTGTTACCTGTATATAATTCGAGGGTAAAAACCAAGCCTTGTAATTATCCAAATAACCGTGAATATTCCAAAAATTATATCACATAATTTTTGATAATTTGCATACTTAGTCAACTTCGCTGCCTAAAAGTAAAACAAAATATGATATGTGCGTATATTATTAATAAAAAATTATAACAGAAAAAGAAATACATTCTATTATAAACATTGTATAAATTATTATATTATATATGTAAGGGATAAATGCAGACGATGTAAACTTTTCATATCATCGAACTAACAATTGCACAATCCTGAGTTCTCGTTAACCGCCCGTTACATACAATAAAAATGAAAACCATATCGAGAAAGTGAATAAATTCGTAGAATAAAATGACATGATCAAATATTAAAGTAGTTTGCATAATTAATTTAATTGCAGTTTAAATTTCGAAATTAGCAATGATAAATATGAATACTGTTTAGCTAAATTAAGAAAGTACTGTTTTATAAGAACGAACAAATTAAAGTGTGGTAAGTTTGTAAGTAATATGTAAGAAATAAAAACCATGAAGTTTTCGGTAAAAAACGACACGGAAATTAGCTAAAACTTAATAAAAGAAATAAATTAATTATTTTTTTAAGAAAAACAATAAACGTGTATTTATATGGCTAGATATTGAGTTTTCAGTTATCAAAACAATTTAGGATTGGGGAATTATTTATTATTAGAGGCGAAATCTATTTTTCCTTATTCCTATTAGTGTCCTACGTACGCTATCATCGCTTAAAGTAGTAAAAGCTAAATTCTCTGACCTCATTTATCAAAAATACTCGTACACCTATAAGAAGAACTTTATGAAAATAACACATTGTTGCAAGATAGTAATCGTAAGCACTTCTTTCGAATTTCAAAATTTTTAAAGTAAAGTAAAAATTTTTTTTTGCAATGAATACAAATATTTACAATTAATAAACAAATAATTACTTACTTCTAGGAAAATATCGGCACAATCATGGATAACTAGTACTAAGGATCCCACTCGGTGCAAATTACAAATCCAACTCAACGACATCAATAGAAGTGTAACCATGTGATGAATAAACATTTGCCAAAAATCTTTTCGTTTAACATCAATAAATTGAGTAACCGTAAGTGACCAATAAAATGCCATTGATATCATGTAGTACCACCAAATATCGCTAGACACTGACTAAAAATAATTACAAATTAAATGTCATTAATGTAGAAATTTTAAAAATATTGGTAAATATGCCAAATTATAATTATAATAAACTACATGTATACAAGAAATTAAGAAGGATATTGTTTTCCTAGTACATTTCATTCGCATCCTTCGTCATTTAAGCTCTCTTTGACATGGAAAACTGAACTTTGCATTTACTTAAATGGAAAGAAATTACAGTTGGAAAGCTGATCATAAATATTTACAGAGTTTAGGAAAAAGTTTAAGTATCCACTCCAATGAAATATATTGGAGAATAAAATATTGTAAAATTTCAACTACCTGAAGGTTATCCAAAAATATTAATTCATATATAAAAAATCAGAAGTGTGATATCCAAAACTGTATCAATTCTCAAACACACAATGTCCTTGTAAAGAGGTGATATGTGTATGTATTACATAAATAATAATATATTGTAGAAGGTACCGCACAATTAGGAAAAATTCATTCTGCATACTGATAGAGTCATTTCTAAGCAATTATAAAGTTTATAACTGTAACATGGGCTAGGCAAACACAAAATGGAACATTATAATGATTTTTGGAATAATTCAAACGGTACGGAATTGAAGAATAAGAAATGGCGTTTTATGAATTTAAGAGATAGTTTGCTGTAGCGAGCAGTATTTGAAATTACCAAACTAACGGGTTTAAAAAAATGTTTATATTTATTATCACCTCTTTCTATTTCACGACACTGCAATGAAAAATTAATTATTTGAAATTAAAAACGAGTACTTACCTGATGGGGATATCCATACCAGCAACTTTTAACATCCCAAAACCACGGTTTGTCCCATAGTACAATCACACCAAAAATAAAGCTGTATGTGTAATAGATGCACCTCCATGTATTTTCGCAGAATTTCGTCAAAGTTGAAGGTTTATCCTGTGCTCTTCTTAAACGCCACCAACGCTCAATTTGTCGTTCTGTCAAGTCCAACTGCTTAGATAATGAAACAGTCTACAAAAAAAAAAATTCATATATACATCAAATTAAAATTATAAACATATAAAAATCGATAAACTAAGTTATATTTAAGCTACACCCAAGTGTGAACAGCTAAAACAACATAACGAAAGAGGTACTATTTCTGGCATTCGCATACGAGCCAACTTTCAATAAGATGTTCGAATTTTTATCCTTCGCCACTCTATAGGACATTTCAAATAACGGCCATGTTGTCGTTTTTGCAACACTTACGTAAATAGCAATATGAAAACGATTAATTTAACTGTTTAATGTAAAGTTTTTAAGATCGCACGATATTACCGTGGTCAATAGCCCTCTGAATGCTGAGTGTAAATAAATACTGTAGTGGATTGATCAGGTATTATATTTAACTGGGTATAGGAACATGGAGCCATTCATGGCAATTTAGTTGCGGACGACCCGCCAGTTAATGCGAAATCGATATCTTCTTTGGTTTTAAGATAGAAAAAAAATTAATAATAATTTTTCCGGTTCTTCCCCCCAAAAAATAATCAATGTTTGATCACATTTACCAATAAATTGTTAATATACATGCTTTTTCCATTTTACTCCCCTCGCTACAAATTCTTTGCGTTAATAAACACTTTCAGTTAGGAATTGCTATAAATTCATAAATTTGGGTGACTGATTTCACATCAATAGTTTTTGGCATTTCCTAATGCTGTCATACTTTTGCAGCAGTTAAATAAGAATTAGCACATAAGACTAAAAAACTGAAGCTGAATTTAAATACATCTGAACCTTAAATGATGCAACATAAATTATGATATATTTACCTTTTTGTAATCTAGCCTTGTAGATTTTTCGTATGCCTTCTCTAAAATTGGAATGTTTGGGACCTTTTTTGATCGGGTACTTTTAATACCAAGCGATTTACCAATCGGAGATATCCAAAATCTAAAATGTTACATTTTCATATATTAAAGCATATTGCATATACATATGTATGCACATATCAAAAAGTATATAGGTATTATTCTAGAGTTTACTAAAAAATTTTAATTTTTATATAGTTACTTTCGATCACAAAAAAACAAAGAGTGCGTGTGGGCCTTATTTGACGTATACGTGTCAATTTTATTTTTGTAAAAAGTTCTATGAAGTACATGTATCTAGAGAACATTGCAAAAAAAAAAATATATCTACATACATACATTGAAAAGTGTAGTCCATCATTCACGATTTATTGTTCTACGGGCATATAAGAATGCCCAATGTTTCCTATTACTTATCAAGATTATTATAAAAAAAATAATTTAACATCACAATCAACAATAGCCATATAAGCAAAATGTTTGTAAGAAAATTAAAATTACACTTCAAATAAATAATTAATAAAGTTCTCTTTTGAAAACTTATAAATTGAAATCGTTTTTACATAGTATTGCTATAAGATAAAAGCTTCTAATGTCTTGAAAAAACAAACCCAAGCGGAAAAATTTTCGCATCTTATTTCAGTTTTTATTATTTTTCCCCACTAAAATTCAAAAAATTATATCTTAGTAGTACGAAATATCCAGAAACATTTTAGTATAATATATTACTACAACACTACAGAAACTACAAAATGAACCAGTGGTCCAATATTAAAAAATAATAAAATGGTGTTAATGAAATTTATAATTATATGACTCGTAAAAGTGGGTCAATATCAACCAAAGATTGAAATTGAATACAACAAATTTCAATCATAAATTGAAATTGGGAGATACACCTGATGACTTGGTGGGCCAGATAAGTTATGTAAGAGAAACGCAGAAATGCTAATGATTCAGACTACATAAAGCTAAATTATTTTTCTATAAAGGGCTAAGGTTACAAAATTCAATGTCAAGTGAGATAAAAAATTAACAAAATAATTTATTATGTATTATTAGAAATATTTTTTTATTGCAATGTATTTTTAGATGAAATTTAAACAATTAATGTATGAATATATGTGTATGTATGTACATACTACTTACTACAGATTAAAAAAATAATAAAATTTTTGCAGTATCCGCATAATATATTAATATGAATTATCTATTTAAAATATAACAATATTAATTAAATTCATTTTTATCGCTGCGCGTTCATTTTCAAAATCTATCATATATTTCAATTATTGGGTGTGTCGCCGCTCCTAGATGACAAAATATTAGAACACATGCACGACCATAAACATTAGCACATATGTACGTATGTAGTCAATGTCTATATATTTAATTTTTGCTTAAAAATTTTACCGGCAAGATTTGTCAAAATATTCTTCTATAACATTGTATGTACATACATACAATTATCTGAGTGGATAGAATTATCGCTTAATTTGTGCCAATAGAATATACTTTGTGCGTATGTACTTGTGCATATTTGTGTAATAAATACCTTTCAAGTGAATATCTAATTAGCATGACTAGAAGAGCTAAAGGTAGAGGCCAAATAAGATCTCTGTAGTCAGCATGATTTACATCTGGCCGAGAACCCGGAGCAATATCTTCCCAAGTTGTATTCGGTGGTAACCAAATATCTGTTGACCAAAATGTGCTTCTTAATTTATTCACCACCTCCATCATTAGAGCAATACGCAATACTTTTCACTTAGATAATTATTTACGATTAATCTTTAACATTGCCAAAGGTACTTTATAAATCGTGATAGGAATAATAAATGCTATTTTAATAACTAGGAAGTAAAATAAACAATGGGTGCACCATATAAAATTTTTTCATTAAAAGTAAGCTCACCAAACGGTCCGCAATAATTGCGAGCGAACATATTTTGACCTCGAGGTGAAATAAAATCAGCCATTAACTGGATAAATCTACAATAAATCACAAAAAGTTACAAATGTATTAATCATTAGAACTCAAAGTTATAAGTTTGGCAAAATCATCATAAGTAACGAGTCATTTTAATGAAGATATTTCTTTTACTCTACAACCACGTCCGTACTAAAGAAGCTCACCATGAGAACATATGATACACATGTGTCGTTTATATCATTTTTGTAACTAACTAACTTTCTTTGTTGTAAGCATCACATTTAATTTTAGGAGTTCTTATTCTCAAATTACTACTTAAGATTTAAGTTAAATTAAACTTGAAATTATATTCTAGACGAGTTAACCCAAATATGTATATTTATATCTTCTATTGTGAATTTTAATTTGGATCTTATATTTTCCATATAAATTACTGTAATAATTGCACAAATTTTATGTTCAAAGTTTGTATCATAGGCTAGGTTATTCACATTTTTTTCCAATTGATGTTTTTTTACATTTGTTATATGTAATATATATTGTTATATTATAAAACATTACATAGAGAAAACCATACATATATCTGCCTCGCTCTTCCAAAAATCAGGTTGACATCTGACATGGGCGTTTTTGAGCTTTCACTTTTGCGATTTCTGTTATTCAGTGGTTTGTTTTTCCACCCCATGTTGTTAACATTTGTACATGTTGAAAACACTTTCTTATATATTTTCTTATATAGACGCGTAAACAAAGAATGTAGAACAAAGTTTGACAGTTATTCTGTTTTATTTCCTTCACTCACATTAATATATTCTAATTCATCAAATTTTCAACAGTCATAGATTCCCTCCCCAATTCGCCTTTATTTATGTTATATATCAAGGCAGATTGAAAATGAATGGGCATTAATTCGCCTTGTTATATTCTTTAAATCGAAAAACATATTACTTTATCGATAGTAAGCATGTACACAATCGAAGTACGTGGATGGGTTATTACAAAATTATTTCTTTAGTTTGTTGTGTAGAAACCTTCATAGCTCTCAAAAATTTTAAGTGATTTTTAAAGGAAAAATGGCTGATTTTCTGGATTCTGAAGCTGAAGAATCGGAGGTAATAATGGATCCTGATATTCTTTTCCAACATTATTGATGTTGAAGATTATTTGTTTTAATGAAAAAGACATTGTGCTCAAACTATTGGTAAAAAATGCATTTAGCTTGAATCATATATATGAACTTGCAAATTTAATATATAATATACTATATATGGATATACATATGCATGTACATGGAGTACTTATTAAAATTATTCAATATATGTGAATTAAAATATGGATCTCTTTAGTGATAGCCCAAAAAGTATATTATATCACGTGTAATTTTCGAAATAATCACTGTACTATACAAATATTTCACATCAATCAATATGCCTTTATGTATATTTAAATATGTATATGTTACATATACGTGAATACGTAAACTGCTTTGCAAACTTGTTTCATAAATAAATATATATGTACATATGGCTAAAATTGTATGTATGTGGGTACATAAGTAAGTTAAAATGTGTAGACTTAATAATAAAAAGAAATATCCGCATGGATGCCATGTGCATACATACGTATGTATGTATGAACTTCTAGCGTCCTACAAAATTGCTGATTTAGTTTCTGCTATTCTGAAAACGTAATTTAAATTTGGATTGTTCGTAATTAATAAAGCACATGCAAATGTGAATTAATTGCTTTTAGATTTTGGGACGAAAATGGATGTTTCTTTATTTTTTCATCGGTATAATAGTCTACCAAATTCATCACCACATCTTTCGCAAAAATGGTATTGTCTTGATGTTTAAGTCAGACTAAATTTCTAAAATCAATATTTGATAGAATATTATTATTGTTTAAACACTGCTTTTATTAATTTTGCATTTCACATCTATGGTATATAATATATAAATACTAGAATCTAATGTGACTTCTCTCCCAATATACTTGGTATACAAAAGTACCAAGTATAAACTTGTTATTTGGAACATATGCATATGCTCTCCATCTATCAGACTTCATGAAATATTAATAATCGTAACATTAAAACAAAAAAAAACTTTCTCATTTATAATTTAATATAGGAACTCGTATATATATACAGTCTGTCGACTTCATTTTTTTACGGGATCCGGAATATATGTATATAGGAATATTATAGGAATTTCTTCTTCTGAATCAAACCTATTATTGCCCTTCCATCCTTCCTTTTTGGATAAAGGTATAAGAATATTTTCTAAAATTGCACATGAAAAAATTAGGGTAAGGATGCTAGTAGTTTTTGGAAGTAACTTCAAAAGGTGGGTTAAGGAAAATAGACATCATTCAATTCCTCAATACTGCCTATCTTTTTACAGCAACGATTGTCGAGTTTCATATCTTTCAGACTCCCCATGATTGAAATGGTGTTGCTAGCAGCATTTAAAAAAAAAGGTGAACTAGTATTTTGATTTTGATTACAAAATCCGCTTACTTCTTGCGCTCTGCAAATGTGCCATTTTCTTGAAAAAAAACGTGTAGGATTTTCGTTCCGCGATTCAATTTTGTATACTTATGAAATGAAAGCAGTTGATTAAAGAACTCTAAATTATGCAAATGTACTGTAATAAGAAAAAACGTTGGCTTACTGGGAGAGCGCATGTCAACGCTCGAACTTTGCTCTTTATTTCCTGAGCAGAACTAGGCAGCTCAAAGATTTGTTTAATTGTTCTTGTCTGCAATAGAAAACTGGGTTACTTACAAGCTAACTTTGATTAGGTTGTCTTAAGTCTACAGTTTAGTGACTTCCTAAACCCGACCAAATAACTTAAATTACGCTCATTAGTTTTAAGATTAGTATTTTCCAAATTTCCAGGAGACCAGGAATTCAGAGTGATTAAAAGAATTAGTTGTTGAGTGCTAATTATTATAAAAGGGAATGCTGTCAATACGGCCGAATTCGAGCGAAAAAAACACCTTTTTTTTCGGCATGATTGTTATTTAATTTTTTTAGTTGCTTAAAGTAATAGGATTCTGTAAAGTAATAACGGTTAGAAAAATTTAAATTTAGCTAGTAAAAATGTAAAGTAAATTTAAAAAAAATTGTGTCTTCAATTTTTCTAGGATGAGGAGGATTTGGAAGTGCACGAGAAAAAAAAATTGAAAAAAATGAAAGCAATGGCAGACAGCAGTGAAGAGGAAGAAGAAGGTAAGTTTGTGTGGGAGAGTTACTCTACATATTTCTTATAATTTTGGTTGTGTAGAATCTCAAATAAATGGATCTAAATCTCTGAAAATAGTGATTCGCATAAAATACTGCTTTACGGCTTTCCTAATATAAACTTTAAGATTTTTCTTCAATAATTTGCTATCAACACATGGTTTTTAGTATATGGTACTGAAATTTATGTGAATTTAATAGTTTTAAATGCTTATTTAGCTAATTTTACACGATTTTCGTTTCGCAAGTTTGTTTGTTTATTATTGTTATTATTATTGTCCAGTAGATTACAATTCATAAGCTCACTTTTAACATCAGAAACTACGAATTCTTATTGGTTTGCAGATTATTATATGTAAATAACTACTAACCGAAAGTAAGAAGAATTTTTTCTTTGCGATATAAACGAGCCATCATCTGAGCTTTAAGTGTTATTTGAAAGTAATCCCTTTCCGATTTGCTATAACAATTTCGGAAAGTTATCCGAAATATTAATAAGCACTGGCTTTCCTAAAATTTACAGTTAGCCCTGAAGGTAAATTTATACTAATGTCTGCGACGTAGTTTGAAGGACTTTGGGCGTGCCCTATTTTTGTAATTGTTTATCATGAAGTGGCAGAACATATAAAAAAATGTAAAGAATATTCTAAAACAACGTAAAAGTAGAAATTCTATAATATCAAATGTAAAATAAATAATTTGTAACAAAAAATTATGTACGATAATTTTAAAAAACTTTCGAAAGCAATCAATCTCTTTATTACTTGCATAGATCTTACATAAAGATAAATCTTAAAAACCATAGGCGGTCACATTAGATACTTAAAATCTTAATGTATCTAATGTGTTCAACTTTATATGAAGTGTGAATTCCGGAAATGTATACAAATGTATTGAGTTGCAACTTTTTGGTTTGAAAATGTTGTAGAAAAATTCTTAAAACATTTATATGTCTGCTCCTTTAAAATTATAGATGATGAAGAACGGTTGCGAGAAGAACTTAAAGACTTAATCGATGATAATCCCATAGAAGAAGGAAGTGATGGGGAAGACTCCGATGCATCAAATTTATCTAAAAAACGGAAAAAGCGTGAGGACGATGATGATTTGGATGACAGATTAGAGGATGATGACTACGATTTAATTGAAGAAAACTTAGGTGTAAAAGTGGAAAGGAGGGTAAGACGATGATTTGAGTTAAAAATAATGTAATTTTAATATTCTCTTCAAAGAGAGTTGAATGTTTAATGTGTAATGATTACCAAAGTCGATTTTCGAATTGTTAAATTTTTGGTAAATCAAAAGTAGAAGTTCCATAAAGTATAAGACAAAAGAAACAGTTTGGAAAACCCTAACTTCATATATTCATGAATTTTTCAATTACAACTTACCTTAGTTTTTGCGGTTCAGCTTCGATGAACTTTTCATCTTGGAAGATGCCATGGTATACCAAATAATTCTATGCGAAACTGAGAATAATCATTTTCAATGTATTCCCTATTAACTTTATATGATAATTGGAATCAAACTCAACATTATCACAATGGAACCATGATTTTGAAACCAAATTCTGGGAATTTCTCTTAGCTTATAAAACTAACACAAAAAAAAAGGGAAAACTAAGTGTAAGACTTGCTCATATTTTCTTTTCTCACGGTACCCTTGTGATGAGAACTCATCTTATGGCATGTTTTGAAGAATCATAAAGACAAGATACTGACAATTACAATTTAGAAACACAGAAAAAGAACTTATTTTCTCTTTCTGCCATTGTTTATACATTTTCTTTGGAAAAACTTCGAGCTTAATAGAAAAAGTTCAACTTCTTAGAATCGATTACTTATTAAAATGAACATCTTTTTCTTTTTTTGAAAAATATGTTTATAAAAATATTTATTTTAGAAACGTTTCAAACGTTTAAGACGGATACAGGATGAAGAGAGTGATGGAGAAGATGATAATGTAGATGAAGGGCTAGCAAGGGAAGCTATTGCAGAACAATTGTTTGATGATGATGAGGTAATAAATATATTAATTAATTATTTACAAAATTAATGTGTTACAAAATTTTTTTTAGCATATTGAAAGACGTTCGGAACACAGTCATAGAGAACCAGAAAACTTTGAAGAAGAAGAGGAGGAATCCGATTCTGATGCTGATGATTTTATTGTTGATGATGACGGTCGTCCTATTGCCGAAAAGAAAAAGAGGCGACGACCAATATTTACGGATGCGTAAGTAACATTTCCTTTTATTGTTATTTAATTATTTTGTAATGTATTCACATAACTCACTCATTAGCAAGGGATGTGCAACACTGTGCATATACGAGGTGTGATCAAAAAATATCCGTTATTTTCAAAATTCGTGAGTTACATGTGTGTGATTTTGGCATTTTTCTCTGTTCTGATTGTACATATGTTTGTGATATATATGTTGGCAATATCAGCCATTTAGAACTGTCAGTTGGTTTTTGACATAAAAAGGTTAGTCGTAGTTTGATGTGCCCTTCGAATTTTTACATTTTACTAAATTTGGAGCTAAATCAACGGTGTATGGGAACTGTTGAACTTAGTCAACGACGATCCCTTTGCTTATTGTAACCAAAGCCCAATCATCCCAATGAAAATGTCCAAAAGAGCTAAGGCTAGAAAAAGCAATGAAAGAAACGTAACAGTTTTTTTTTCATTGACCAATAACGTGAAATTTCCAAAGGTTGTCTGCGCCGGTAAAATCGTTCATAAACATGCCAATTCTTACGCATTTTCCCTTCACAAACTATGCCTATCCATTACTAATTTGAGGGGCTTTCTACTGGTTTTAACGAGCTTTGATTTAACACAAGGCACATTAAAAGTTTTCGCCGCTACGCTACTGTCAACGGAGATTACAATATCCAATTCTTTTACATTTATACGTAACACTTCTATAGCCTTCTAGATAGCTAAATGTTTGCTCCAGTATTTCGATATAAAATATCCTAATAATGACCAAATGATTGTCAACTAGTAGTTCCTTAACGGTTACCAGCGGAGATTTTATAATAAAAACAAACAAATATAACAAATTGTGTTCGCATGATGCAACTTTCGCAGCATAAAAAGAAGACACTAGGAATATTTCCCTTTTGAGAAACCAACAGTATGACAAATCCGTAAAATTTAATATTTTAATTAAAGTAATTGGTTTTTGTTTTGTGCTTGAATAATTAGCAATAACTATTTTGCGAAATATAGTTCAGCAAATCGTGTTTTCCACATTTTCTGTCTTTAATGTGTATTTCTAGATCTCTTCAGGAAGGACAAGATATTTTCGGCGTTGACTTCGACTATGACGATTTTTCGAAATATGAGGAAGATGAATACGAAGATGATTCTGATGGAGAAGAATACGACGATGAAGCTGGCGAGGATGATCGGGGAAGAGTCAAGAAAAAATTAACCAAAAAACTACCGAAAAAAACCATATTCGATTTATATGAACCAAGCGAATTGAAACGGGGTCATTTCACAGATCTTGATAATGAAATAAGGAAAACTGATATTCCAGAACGTATGCAACTCAGGCAAATACCAGTAACTGCAGTTCCTGAAGGATCGTCCGAATTAGACAATGAAGCGGAATGGATATACAAACAGGCATTTTGTAAAGCTCCAGTTTCGCAAAATGATAAAGGTGAACAAAATCGAGAAAAAAGTAAAAAACCACCTAGTGCGATAGGCAAAATAAAACAAGCTTTAGAATTTATTAGAAATCAGCAATTAGAAGTTCCCTTTATATCATTTTATCGCAAAGAGTACGTTAAGCCAGAATTGTCTACCGACGACTTATGGAAGATATATTACTTTGATGAACGCTGGTGTCAACTGCTCAACCGGAAAAATAAGCTTTTAATACTTTTTGAAAAAATGCGGGACTACCAACTCAGCGATATTATGAAAAAAACTGATAATGACTTGCCTGAAGATATTCGTGTAATAAAAGATAACGACTTACAACGTTTACGGGATGTTCAAACTATGGAAGAATTAAAAGATGTACATCTGCAATTCCTGTTGTATTATTCGCATGAAATACCAAAAATGCAAGAAGAAGAGAGAAAGAAAGAGAAGGAGTTAAGAAGACAACAGCAAAGAGAACAACGGCGACAAGAATTAGAAAATAGCGGTCAGCCATCTGAAGATGTTAATACTAATCTAGATGACAGTCCGGACGAAGCCGAAGTTCTAGAAGAACACTTAAAGCAAGCAAAAGATTCTGGTCCATATGCAATGTGCCGAAAAGCTGGTATTTGCGGTTTTGCCAAACATTTCGGCTTATTCCCGGAACAGTTTGCGGAAAATGTGCGAGACGGCTATCAGCGACATGAAGTGGATCAGCAACAAATAAGCCTTAATGATTTAGCAAGGCAATATTTATGCCCAAAATTTATGACAATTGACGAAATTATTCATGCCGCAAAATTTGTTGTGGCTCGCCAACTGTCTAGGGAACCACTGTTAAGAAAGACAGTTCGTGAAATTTATTTTGAAAGGGCGAAACTAAATGTTCGTCCCACTAAGAAGGGCATCAAAGAGATTGACGAGAACCATGTATGTTACCCAATGAAGTATTTGTCTAATAAACCAATTCGAGATCTTATTGGGGATCAATTTCTTAGATTAACTTTGGCCGAAGAAGACAATCTAATTACGATCAATATAGCCGATGAAATCGAAGGCAATACGTCAAACTCTTACATTGACGAAATAAAACAACTTTACCAACGGGATGAATTTTCTAAAGTGGTACAGGAATGGAATACAGTACGAGCGGAATGTGTAGAAATAGCTTTAAAAAAGATGATCATACCAGACTTGAAAAAAGAATTAAAAGTTATTATTTTGACTGAAGCTAAAGAATTTGTTTTAAGGTCTTGTTGTACAAAGTTAAGTAACTGGTTAAGGGTTGCTCCTTATAAACCCGATATTTCCGACGAATATACCCTTGATGATTGGGTAGCAGTAAAAGGAATTCGAGTGCTAGGGCTAGCATATGTTCCCGATTATTCTCAAGCTGCTTTTTGTGCAATAACAAACCCAGAAGGTGATGTTAGCGACTATTTGCGCTTACCTCATATTCTCAAACGTAAAAATTCTTATCGAGCTGAGGAGAAGTCACTAAAAATGTCCGATCTCAGGAATTTGAAGGAGTTTATTCGGAATAAGAAACCGCATGTCGTAGTAATTGGGGGTGAATCTAGGGAAGCTCAAATGGTTCAAAGCGATATACGAGAAATTATTAAAGAACTCATCGATGATGAGCAATTCCCAGAAATTGGTGTGGAAATAGTTGATAACGAACTTGCAAAAATATATGCAAATTCTCAAAAAGGTGCGTCAGACTTCAAAGAATACCCCACACTACTGAAACAGGCGGTATCTTTAGCTCGAAAAACTCAAGATCCTCTTTTGGAGTACTCTCAACTTTGCGGAGCTGATGAAGAAATTCTATGTCTGCGGTACCATTCATTGCAGGATCAGTTGAATAAAGAGGAACTTTTAGAACATCTTTACATTCAGTTTATAAATCAAACGAATGAAGTTGGTGTGGACATTAATATGGCTGTGCAAAACTCTTATACAATAAATTTGGTTCAATTTATATGTGGCTTGGGTCCGAGAAAAGGTGCTGCATTAGTGAAAATTCTTAAGCAGTCAAATCAGAGATTAGAAAATAGAACGCAGCTTGTAACGCTGTGTCATTTAGGTCCGAAAGTTTTTATAAACTGCTCTGGTTTTATTAAAATTGATACTAGTTCCCTTGGTGATAGCACAGAAGCTTATGTTGAAGTGCTTGATGGTTCTAGAGTTCACCCAGAAACATACGAGTGGGCTCGTAAAATGGCAATCGATGCAATGGAATATGATGATGAAGAAACAAATCCCGCTGGAGCACTTGAGGAAATCCTGGAAAGTCCAGAAAGATTGAAAGATCTTGATCTGGATGCATTTGCTGTAGAACTAGAGCGACAGGGATTTGGAAATAAAAGTATAACATTGTATGACATAAGGTCCGAATTAAATTCCTTGTACAAAGACTTTCGAGCTTCGTATCGTTCGCCAAACTCTGAAGAATTATTTGATATGTTAACTAAAGAAACACCAGAATCTTTCTATGTGGGTAAAATGGTTTTGGCAACTGTTGCAGGTATTTCCCATCGCAAACCACAAGGTGAACAATTAGACCAAGCTAATCCTGTTCGAAATGATGAGACTGGAAATTGGCAGTGCCCATTTTGTTTAAAAGATGACTTTCCTGAACTTAGCGAAGTTTGGAATCATTTTGATGCCGGTGCATGTCCTGGACAAGCTACAGGAGTTAAGCTACGTCTTGACAACGGTATATCCGGTTTTATACACATAAAAAATTTATCAGATAAGCATGTTAAAAATCCAGAAGATCGTGTACAGGCTGGACAGGCAATACACGTTAGAATTATAAAAATTGATGTTGATCGATTCTCGGTGGACTGCTCCTCCAAAAGTTCCGATTTAATGGACAAAAATCACGAATGGCGTCCTCGAAGGGATGCCTTCTACGACTATGAACAGGAAGAGAAAGATAATGCTAAGGAGAACGATAAGAAACAGGTTAGGTTAAAACAACAGTATGTAAAAAGGGTTATTATACACCCATCGTTTCACAACAAATCTTATGCTGAAGTTTTAAAAATAATGGAATCAATGGATCAAGGTGAAGTAGTTGTGAGACCATCAAGTAAAGGATCCGATCATTTAACTGTCACTTGGAAGGTAACAAATGATATTTATCAACATATAGATGTCCGGGAAGAGGGCAAGGAAAATGCATTCAGTTTAGGACAAAGCTTGTTAATTGGAAATGATGAGTTTGAAGACTTAGATGAAATAATTGCTAGACATGTTAATCCTATGGCAGCTTGTGCCCGAGAGCTTTTAAGTTACAAATATTACCGCGATACAGGTGGTGGAATCAAAGATAAAATGGAAGAGCTGCTGAAGGAAGAAAAGCTAAAGGATCCAAGGAAGATACATTATTTTATATCTGCTTCTAAAAATTATCCCGGTAAATTTTTATTATCATATTTGCCAAAAACAAAATGTCGTCATGAATACGTAACAGTTGTACCAGATGGTTATCGATTTAGAGGCCAAGTTTTTGACTCATTAAACTCTTTTCTAAAATGGTTTAAAGATCATTATTCTGATCCCATTGTATCAACTACACCAATGTCTACACCACATACTAACGCAAGTGCGCGGATTAGTGCTGGATATGACACACCTCGAAATAACGATTCAAAGTCTGCATCCCAACATATGTCACAAAGTATTGCAGCACACACTCCTCACTTTGCAAGTACACCGGGATATCATGGAGGATATGTTAATACTCCATACACTCCTAGTGGCCAAACACCATTTATGACACCTTACGCAACTCCGCACACATCACATACTCCCCGATACGGCAACGCCACCCCAAGTCCAAGTTCAATAACCTCTCATATTAATTACAGTCATCAATCTCATATCAAAACTGTTAAAGATGTACCATACCACGGAGTATCTCCAAGAAGCTTTGAAATAAATCCTCATACAAAAAATAATCGTTATAATCGCAATAATAGTAACAACGAAAGCCTCGAATGGAAAATGGCTTCTGATTCGTGGGCTAGAAGAAAACGTCCCGTATTACCTCCTACCCGTGCATTTGTAAATGATTCTGCCAGGTCCTCAAATTATGGTATGCCAAACACAGGAAATGATTATTCTCACCAGCCTGCTCACCCCTACTTAGATGAGCATCGCTCTAGACCTGCAGAATTCCAAAAAAGTCCCAGGTCCATACGTAGCACTCCGCGCACAAATACTTCCCCACATTCTATGAATTTAGGTGATTCTACTCCACTATATGATGAAAATTAAACTATCACATAATTATGAAATTAATTATTTTCTTAATGTATCAATATGTACATATAAATATTTAAAAATTTGTCTTTTTTTACCCAACCAAGGCTTAGCGAAAGTGTTCCAAAATTAATAAAGATTATGTTTTAAACTTAAACTGAATACAATTTTCTGTAAACCCTTTGCTATATTGACATTGAATTTGCTTGGAAATAAGATAACAAAAATTTTCATAAGTCGATGTCGCTGGCTTTCGAGATTGATTGGTGTTATTACGGATGGAGAAGTAATGATAAAATTATGAATGAATGAAAATTTGGCATGTAGATGTTGCTGCATGCTACAATAATAAAGATGCTCTTACAGGGGCTATTGTGTCACAAAATTTTTATTAGTTCTTTTACACTGCGGTACCGGCACATTTTATTAGATTAAGTTTATTCTTTACTACGCCATCTGCTGTATTAGTCACACCAAATAGACGGTTCTGGTCTTTGCAGTTGCAAAGATTTGATTAAATACATTATATATATTTAGATTAAATAAACTATATATCTCACCCAGATAGTGTCGTACTTGCGAATGATTAATATTATTTCGCTTTAGTATGGTGGAAATTGCAAACGAAGTATATTTTGAGCCGTGGTTTAAAATGGCGGTTACAGAAAACGGAAAAGTCGCAGTACTGCAGTACTTTTTCATGTAACAGCTTTCTTTTATTCACATATTATATACTCGAAATTTTTATTTTTTCACTGTTTCTATCATCAGCAGAGACCCCTCATTCTTTGTTATGTATTTACGAATAGTGAATTTCATTTCTATTGTTTTCTCGTTACCGTTAGAGTAGAAATGCAAGGGAGAGGTATTACATTATATACACTATTTATTGTGTTAAGTTGCTCAGGAACTGTATTACCTACATATATTTTTATTGTTTTTATTATTTATAGTTTTATTTAGTTTACTCTTTAGACACGTATGAATACACAACAAAGTTTAAAAGGAAATTAAAGAAACTTTGAAAAAGTGAACTTTGCACCTTTAAAAATGTTAGTTATTATTGTATGACTTTATATTTAGGAGTACCTAGTGTTAGGTTTCTTAAGATAATGGTTAATTTATATCATTTAAATTAACGTGTGGAAAGAGAAGTGGCCAGAAATTGCTAATATTGTAGCAGATGTATTCCATATGTGTTGATATTTGTTTATGTGTACGCAGTTTATTATTGTTTTCTTATCCATATTCATACATACATACATATATATGTATAGTACTTTTTAAGCTGTAACTAACGATATGGTCACACTTCTTGTTCTTAATATAACTAACAACACTAAATAACTGAATCTATTACTCGTCAAGGCGAATTCAAAAAGGTGCCCTTATATAAGGATATGTGACAATCTGTTCAGCTCAACTGTCAAATTTTTTTTTATACGTTTATAATTGCGTTGATGATTGTAGTGAAGTATTTTTAGTATTTTGCGCCAACTCATTGTATAGTCTGGTTCTACGATTGCAATTAAATTATTATTAGATCCGAAAATGATTGAGAAGAATATAGTTAGTTTCGCTTTATTAAAAATATCACAGCTATACGAATTTCATTTAGGAGCAAGAACAATATATGTATATAATAAATGAAATTTCTATATTCTAAATGCTCTCCATATTTCCATCACCATTCTCAAGATTCATAACTTTTATATTTATATAAAATCGGACGTACTTATGAAAAAAACTTTTTACAATGAACACTATCGGCCATGTCGAAGTTCCAAATTTATTTCTACCATCGAATCCGAATTTTCAAGAAACAAATTTGAATTTCACACAAGAAATTTGTGAATTTCTCTGCAGCTTCAGGTGCGATTCTTAATAAAACATTCTTGAAATTTCAACATTGCTTAAAAAAAATTTTTGACAGACCAGCTCTTTTACAAACACCAAAATAAATGCAATGTCACCTTTTTAAATTCGTCATGATTATTCGTCTGGTTAAATAATCGATAATATTAGAAGTTGCACTGTTTTCCACAAAGAATCAGTACTAAGAAATTTGTTTTTGTGAGAGCTGAAAATAATTTAATTTAGAAAATTAAAAAATAAATATTAAAAAAGTGGTCGGCGAGAAGAAATGACAAAGTCATGAACTGCCATCAAATATTAAGTGGAGCCTGCAATGCTGGGGATCGATGCTTTGCAATTGGTTCAGTTGAAGGCATTCCGTTTACTGTAAGAATACAAATGATATTATTGGTTTTAATAAAGTTTTATGCAATATCTAAATAAGATACATACATATGTAAGTAAATAACACCCAGATGTAAATACATGCATACATATGTGATTGCATATATATATATACAATATATGTGATTCTAGTGAAAATGTCGTAGCTAAAGAATTAATTATAATAAATTACATCGCATAAATTCCGAAATATAATTTGGTCAATATGAAATGTGGCCGAAATCAATTTTCGAGGTCAAAAAAATAAAGTAAATATCGTTGCTAAAAACGATTTAGGAACGCATTAAAATGTGTTATATATGCGAGTTTGCTGAGATATGTACATGTATAATATAAAGAATCAAGTTTTTTAAATTAACTATAGGTTGTATTATAAAATAATACTCTCTGAATTGCGTGAGTCAAATGAAAAAGTTAAAAATGATATATACTTACCAATATACGTACATGTGAATGCACATCATGTAAGTATGAATACTTGTATCCATACATAGCACATACATATGTACATCAGTATATATTAATAAATTCTTTTCAGTAATAACGATTTTAATACGTAATGTCTCGCTTTGCTCTAAATTACTGATGCCCAATTGGTTTGACACTCTGAATATTCTGAGTCAAAAGTAAAAGTTAACAACGATTTGTATGTGTGGACATATATATGTATATATATAAATGTGTAGATATATATATATATATATAAGTATATACCTACGTCATGTAAGTACTGATACTCGTCCTCATGCAGCCATATGTAGTTAGGTAAATGCATACATGTCTAATGCATACTATGTATGTACATACATACATACCTACTTAAACAAGGATTTTAATAAGATTTTTCATATAAAGCACGATTGATTTAGCCAAAAGTTATTACAGGATTTAAACAAAAGTCTTTGACTGGCAAATGAGTTTATATCTATGCATTATCTTCACGAGCCCATCGATTAAAAGGTTTTAAACTAAAAGTCAGAATTTGCCATTTTGGTCTATAATTATGGGTGAGCATTGCTTATAAATTCAGTCGCTCCATCCTCCGATTTTTTGTTATTTCTTTGCAATTGATGTAGAAATGGTACACTACAGATATTTTCCTCTGCATACAACGTGCGATAATTAATTCATTATATTATTTGTAGTAGTTTTTCTTTCTTCTATGTGAGATAGTCGACATTATATTATGTAACTTTGGCAATACAATGTAGTACTATCCAATATCTTAAATTGTAACTTAACAGAGACATTTTAACATATTTTTTTCACTCTAAAGCAACAAAAACAAGCAAAGTTTCAATGTCAAAGTTAAACTGTACAAATTCTGAAAAACTATTAATTTTATTCGTCCTCGATAATATAGTGGTCAGTAGCACGTGTGTTACGGGTGATGCAGGGGTTTGAAAGCTGTAATTTTTTGATTTTTCTTCCAACAATGTATACAAATTTATGATTGAAGTCGTTATAAAAAATCCACATCCGAACGTTTTGAGCTTCGTGCTTAGAATCGTTGCCTTGGTAATATTGAATGTTATTAAAAATTCCTAAGTTTTTGTTTTGCAGTAGGTCTGAGATTACGTTTATGGAGCACCCGGTTTGGCCTTCACCAAACATAAGTTGGTGAAAAGTCATAAGTCAGAACGAAAAACATTAATCTTTTTGTCAATTTTGATGTACTTTTCAGGTGTTTTTCTCAATGTGTTGAAGAAATGTTCACTCAGAAAAGAATTTTGCCATCTAATAATATTATAAACAATGAATGACTCCTGTCCACACCAATGTCACAATGACTGCTACCCTTTTATTACTTGAAGCCTATTCCCGCTGATATTTCATCATGTCACTTTTTATTTGGTAGAAATTTCTTTGTATGTTAATTTTGAAGCTTATGTTTTCGCGTATATCAGTACATTTCTTTAAAAATAGGTTGCTTAAGAAAGAAAAGAAAAAAGACAATGTTAACGACTGTCCTAGTTCCAATTTGATCATTGCATACATATATATGTATATCTAAAAAATTTTCGATTTATACGAAAATATATGTGAAGTTACTTGTAATGCTCCCCTCTTTTGTTAACATTTTTAAAAGTGGTGCTTAATCTTTGTGCAACGAGTTTTAACACTAAATTTTTAAATTATAACACGAGTATAATTTATAAATTCTAGATTTTTAACTTGTGTTTTGAGAAATACGGCATTAAATGAAAAATCTCTGTGAAATTTTTATTCGTACAACAAACCTCAAGCAAAATAATTGTGAGTCGACCTTTTACGTTCAAAGAGCACTGTAGGCTTGTACGAGTATATGCATAATAATCAATACATCTCTGTGTATATCTGTGGATTAATTAGAATTTTTTTTTAGATTGCCTTATAAAAAACAAAGTTTTTATTTCATTGTATGGCTGAGAAATATATTCATTTTATTAAAATGATTGGCTATAATCCCACTTGAAGTCGTACCAGGGAAAGCCACGACCTCATCTATTTCGTCCAAAAAAACCACTGCTTTGTATTTTTTGCAAAAATTAGAAAAACTGAAACATGTGGCTTATATTTATTTAGAAGCTGATTAAATTATTATAGGAACACACCAAAAAAAAAAAAAATTTCAAATTTATATGAATTTTTAATAAAATATTTTATATTCTAGTGAATGTTGTTCCGAATTTTAATTTTTAGATCTTAATGCAATTTTGAAAATACATATGTATGTGTTTTGTTTATTATGTGGTTAAACTGTTCTTATTGCTTGCATTTCATTGGTGCTAAAACTGAACTCGTCAGTAGACCAACAACCAAAAAAAATTCCAAAACCATGCGATGTTATGCTCATATTCTCAAAAAACACGTCATAGCAAGAATTGAAAAAGTTGTTGAAATCAGCAGAACAAACAATTCTTATTCGATATGAATCTATTTAATTTCTTTAAATGCAAAATGAAATGTAAGAATTAATCATTAAGCTTTCCTCGTTGTGTTGTTAATGAGTATAACATGGCAGGATTTCGGATGATTTTTCAAAAATTATTGCCTTGATTGTAACAACACCGAAATGCAGGCAATTTGGAATAATTACAATGAGTGGACTAGTAATTTGGTTAAAAAATTTTACTGAAATTCTTTACTTAATTTTAAAATTTAATTTTAGGCTTACGCTGCTGGTTGTAACATTGTCGTCTTAGCAAGTACTTTTGAACGCGTACAGATTATTCCAGGAGCTAGACATGGCTATGTAAAAATTTCTGCTCTGGACTGCAGTACTGATACTGGCAAAATTGCTGCGGCTTATGAAAATAAGGTTTATATATTTGAGCCGACTCCGGTTTTACAAACAGAGAAACACTACACTCACTTTTTGGACTACAGGTATACTTGATAAATATAAATGTTTAACTTTTATTTTTAAACTATTAATTTGATATTTATCCGCTTCACTGATTTATACAGCCATATAAAGTGTATAGCAGGTAATGAGGTTACATTTTTACGATTTGTGCTGAAATATTTGCAACGCAACAATTATTAAAAAAGCTTTGTGTTTGGAAAGGAATATTTATTAGTTAAAGGCCGTCTTTCTTTTGAAAAACTGCTTTTACAGGAAAGAAAATTGCATTTAATATCAATAAAATGAGGGGGTTATTGAATAGAAAATTTTTCGTCTACTCTGGAACATGAAATTTTACAAACTTTCAGCAGTATTGGCTGTTGTTTTTCGCCAATACCTCTTCGGATGTTAATTTTTAGGTGTTTAGTTCTCACCCGGTTTATCGACGTAAACAAGTAACTACATCATCTTAAAACCAATAATATATAATACACTGCTGTTAAATCAAACGGTCTTTGTGGTCTATTATTTGTACCAATAAATGGAATTATTCTTTCATTAGAAGTTACGTTGAATAATCCAATAGTAGGATTGCTGTGGGACATTTTGCTCCCTGCATGGTGCGGCCCCATTTTATTTTATTTTATTTTTTTTATTAATATTCATAATGTCACAGTCTTTAATCCAATTAAAATTATTAATTATGATTTTGCTGAAAAAGAGCACCAAAGACGCTCGAAATATCCGAGCATTATATAAACATTAACAGAAAATACATGTTGTATAATTAAATTAAAAATAAGAAAGTATTATTAAATATCTGTGTTGCCTTTGAGTCTACCTAAAGAGAAAGGAGAAAAAAACTTTGCTTAAGGTTATTTTTTTATTATTAAAAGCATGCTTATTTAATCGAAAATACACTAACTACGAAATAAACATTTCTGCATACCAATTGAACCATCAGATCAAATATAACACTTTTTCTTGAAAATTTTTTAAGGGAATAGCACTCATTCGAAGCTATGTTTTGTAATTTTCAGATGGGTTCAAACGGGAGCATTCACCAGTCATTCACATGTTATTACTTTGTCATGGAATTTGGAGGGTACACGCCTTCTAACTGGTGGATCGACAATTCAGTTATGGAAAGAAAAGTCAACTGAACATACAGATGATACCTCTAGTGGTAAGATCCCAGAAAAAAAAATTTGAAACTATTTTTTTTCGACCTTAAAATTTTTACCAATTTTTTCGACATTTAGACAAAAAATTTTAACTATTGAAATTGAAAGTCCCTATTTCGGAGGGTAAGCCACAAAAATTGGAAAATTTCAAGCCAAAGAAAAAAATAAAATAAAATAGTTATAAATTGCATAAATATGTATATAATATGTACATATGTATACAGAACTTTCACATTTTATTAATTTTGTAAAATTCGTTTATTTTTAGGTGTTAAATTTGTAATAGGGGGAGGCGATAGAGACAACAAGACTCCTACAAATGAGTCAACAGAAGGTGATAGTATATGGGAAAACATTTGGTCATGTCAAACAGCTATACCTATATATCATATGGCTTTTAGTCCCGATGGTACTCTATTTGCAACGTGTGGCCGAAATGACAGGCTTGTCAAAATTTGGTATGAAAACAAACAAAGTAAGTATATTTTTTCTACATTATTTTACATTTAATGCTCTTTAAAACCAAATCAGATAAAAAATATTAAATGTTGAATTTTTCTACTAAAATCAAGGTGTCTTAAGATACGGTTTTCACTAAGATGTCATGTTGTTTACAATGTTTCTTCATGCTTATTTACAATTCAACAGTTTATTTATTAGGCAGATTTTTATTAATTTTTATTAAACACTGTTTTCTTCACACCGGCTCTCATTAGAAATATGTTACATGAAAATAATTTTCCTAATCGGTCTTCGATGTAAATTAGTAAAACAATACAGATATAAAAAATATAACCCAAATAGTAATTCTAAATCTAATTTTCTGAAATATATATCTTATATATGTACCTCAAATGTCAAAATGCTTGAATAATCAGTTATATGGGATTGGAATAAATGTAGAATGGTTCAGAAAATAGATCAATAAGTAAATAATTTAGAAAAACTAGAGTTAAGGTTGAATAATTTTATGAGTCTAGTTTATAAGATAACGTGTAGTAATAGCAATCGGAGATGTGATAAGATGTGATTGATAGGTTAGCTGGCAGAAAACGTAGAAATTACAAATAGTTATAACGTAAGCTTGCACTATCTTCTTATTGTCATTAATAGATTTCTGTTCTGATTATGATAATGCCTTAGTTATAGATAAGCAAACGAATTCCAAAGCTGAGGTATTCGAGCTCCATATCCCGTCTCAGAGATTATTCTCTAGAGCCAGTAGTTATATCTATATTATAATTATATTCATACAATTAATTTTAAGTAAATAAAGAAATAAATGATAAAAATAATGTGAACTTTTCCGTCAAAAAGTAAATCTATAGCTTGATTAAAAATTGACAAACCCGTTAAATAATAATATGTCAAATATTGAAATTTAATTATTTTCATACATTAAAAGTAGTTTATATTAGTACCGAAGCCATATCCGATGTGGATGGATGGAAAAGATTACTGTAAATAAAAAATCAAAAAGAAAATCTATAATTTGCATATTTTTTGTTTTTATTTTTAGTACTTTTTCCATCCAAAAGTAATTCTAAATCGACTGCGAAGGATGAAGGAAAGGAACTCAACTTCACTTATGTTTACATTGCTCATCCCAGGGCAGTTACAAATATAATATGGCGCAAAACCAGTAAATATATGCCAAAGGGTTCCGTGTCGAACATGATTGTTACTTCATGTCTGGATAATATATGTAGAATTTGGATTGAAACGGTTTTACCGGATGATGGACTTATTAATATGACACAGTTTGACCCATTAGCTTCACAAAACCCGAAATTTAGAACTCACAGACACAAGCATAGATTCATGCAGAGGCTAAAACATATGAAAACATGCTTTCATATACGTCGTCATGCAAAAAGTGGTGCAAATGTTGGAAACGCTAGTGTAAATATGGTGGCCAATAGTTATCCTGGTCCAATACCATCACTACCATCATCATGTAGTGTGCATGATTTTCACTCGTATGGCTTTCATGGTAATGGTATATCGCAAGGTGTCCATTTCCATTTAGCTGCCTCCATAAATGCAGAAACGGACATACCGTTGGTACCATCAATGCATTCCAATAGTTCAGATCCTTCAACACAAAATAGTTTTATACTCCACTGGTTGAACAATAAAGAAATGGACTTTACACTTCAAGCAGAAGCTATACTTCAGGAATTGACCAAAAGGGTAATCAATGAGGAAAATAATACTGGAAGCACTAATTCCGAGTTGGTCGATAATTGTTCTAATGGAGGTGGTCCACCGAAAAAAAAATATATAAAAAATGCATCAAAATCAGTATCAGTAGACGACAATAGTGGGGCTGGTGATGATAGTAGAAATTCAAATTTGCAAAATATTAATTCTATGTCCAATACAACTTCTTTGAATTCTTTAGTTAATGATAATAACTCAATATTAAATCAATTGACAGATTCGCTGGATATAAAAATCGACTGTTTATTACGTGATTGGCATCAAAGCCCAGATTTATTGTTTGCTATTCATCCAGTCGACGGTAGTTACTTAATTTGGGTAGTTGAGTGGTTGGATGACTATTACCCTGGTTCATTCAGACAAGCACAAGTTTCTTTCTCGACTCGAATCCCTAATGCTTTTCCACTTGGTGATTCCATGTCTATGTCAACAATGGTTAGCTTGTTCAATACGGGTACACATCCGTTGGTATTTCGGGAGATCGCAAATAATGTCAAAAGTAAAGATAACGATATGTCGGAGGAAGACGAAGTTTCAATGAAGGATGAATTAGATGAGCAAGAAGATGAAGATGATGAACATGAAGTGGGAAATTCCCAGGAAAAGAAAGTTAGCGAGGGATCTAATGATAAAAGCAAAGAGTCTCAAACAGGAACTATTTCCTCAGACCTTTCGCCATCTGTATCAATGGTAACAAAACATTCAAATGGGACTTTGAACTTGTGGCAATTATCATTTGCATATAAAACCAAATTTACCCAAGTATTGAGTATTGGACATGTGAGTCGAGTGTCCGGCCACAGGTTTCGTGTAAACGACATTAATTGTCACCCGGTTTTACCATTATTAGTATCTACATCCCATCATAATTTGTCGGAGTTTGAAAATAAATTAGTAGGTGGAGGATCAAATTCCGATACAAATGTCATAAATGAAATTGATCATATCTTTACTACATCTGGATTTTGTTCCGAGTTAATATTATGGAGAGTGGACTCTGTTGGTCCACTTTGTCATACAGGAGGAGTTAGCGAATTAGCACGTATAAATTCTCCGGAAATATCAGCATTTAGTAATGTTGCATGGATTCCGACACTATTGCCCAGCACAACACTAGGCAGCTACAGTAACTCTCCATCAGCCTGTTTTGTTGCCAGTGAT
Organism: Ormia ochracea; assembly: GCA_963402855.1. NCBI lineage: Eukaryota > Metazoa > Arthropoda > Insecta > Diptera > Tachinidae > Ormia > Ormia ochracea. Next base: position 41,984,295 of record OY727107.1, read on the forward strand.
GGAGAGAATTTACGAGTTTACCAGGCTGTAATTGATGCTAGAACACTGCTGGCAGAAATTTCTGCATCGGAAAGTGTGAATATCCTACAAAAGTCTGGATCGATTTCATCCTTATATTCAAATGTATCTTCGACAATCAATGGACTTAAGTCAGCAATTCATGATAAATTGAAAGTAGTGTCACAACAATCTACATCGCGCCCAGGCTGCATTATTCAGTTGGATCCAATATCTGATGCCAAGCACGATTGGCAAAATACACAATTTTTGCATGTATTTCAAGCGCAACTTATAACCGGAGGAGAGTTTACCAAAGATGATAATAAAACACCGAAGCGTAGCAATCAAAGTGATATGAATGCTATGGTAGATCTGCAACAAAATGCAGAATTTGAAGAGCCTTTCTATATTGTTATAATAGAAAAAACTGTTACTGGCAGCACAATTCATATGTGGCGTATTGTTATATCGTCGAAGCAACAAAAGTCGTTTCTGTCAGAAACTGCAATGTATGTACCGGATAGCAACCTCACTCAAGATGTCGAAGACATAGAAGCTCATCGCAAATCATCCGAAGTTAATTTTGATACAACAGATGTAAAAAATAAAGGCGACAATGTTGAACCGCCTCACATTGTCATTACAACCGAAAAGCTTTGTACACAAGAACTACCTCTTCCAGATGGTGTTGATGTTATACATGCATCACCAGCTGCCGGCCATCTTAGCTCATCTTCAATATACCCAGCATGTTATGCTCCTTATATAATAGTCACAGCATGCTCCGATTCTATTTCTAGATTTTGGAAGTGTGAACCCAATTCAGACGAGAGCAATAGGTGCCCAGGTGATCACAATCAGTATTTATGGTCGGAGTGGAAAATGTTTAGTAAAAAACAAGATTCAGCCATAGAAATACCTGGGCAGCCATTAAATATAAGCGCTGCATATTCTGGCCGAGTAGCTTGTGCTTATAAATATGGCAAGAGTTTTACTCGTCCCAACAAATGCGGTGATCCAGATTCCAGATACGTAAATCTTTGTGTTAGTATTTTTGAGTGTGAAAGTTCTGGTGGCAGTGAATGGGTTCTTGAAGACACTATAAACTTAAAAAACATTCATTTGCCACGAATTAACGTTGATCACGGTATTGATTTAAGCTATCTACATGATAGTCGAATGCTTCAAAAAAAGCAACGGCTTAATCAAGTCATACATAATTTTACAGTGCACGATGAAATGAGGTCCCCACGCAGTGGAGATTCAACGCCAGATTCAAACACTAAAAGTCATACTGGTCTCCTGGCGGTACCTAGTTTTAGTACTTTACAGTCTTTAAGGAAAAGTATTGCTGAAAATGGCAATACTTGTCCTTTAACGCAAAAACATTTGGTACAACTTGACTGGGTATCGAAAGAAGATGGATCACATATTCTTACAGTAGCTGTCGGAAGTAAAATACTTTTGTATACACCAGTTTCATCTGATATTGCTCAGGCAAATATTAAAGCAATGAAGGAATCTAGATCGGCAAATCGTCCTATTTTGCGTAAAGCAAGCTCTCTAGCACAACCACATTTTAACGATGAAATACGTTGGATGAAATTACGTCAAATTGATTTACAGACTGCTGATGGTTTGCCTCCTTTGCCTATGCAAATTTCCTGGGTGAGAGATGGAATATTAGTAGTTGCAATGGATTCCGAAATGCACGTGTACTCGCAGTGGAAGCCACGATACAATCAGCAGCACAATGTTGAAGATATGTTTGATACTAGAAATTTAAGAGATGAAGATTTAAGATCGATTGCAAATGAATCCACAAAACTTAGATTGAAAGGTGCTGCTTCTATGCCGCTTATGAGTAAAGTAAGCACTGCAAATCTGCAACTTCTTTCTAAAGATAAAAAGAAATTTCCTGGAAGTAGCACAACGAATGCTCAGAATGGGCCTGATGCAAATATAAATGATGATTATATGACAGATTTTGGCCTGTTTCAGGCATCTCGTATAGCCTGCCCAGTATTACCACAATATCACCCCAAGCAATTAATGGAACTACTCAATTGCGGTAAAATACGATGGGTGAAAGCTATCTTAGCACATCTCGTACGTTGCTTAAGTGCTCCCAGTATTCGAGGCGCTAATAACGATGGTGATGATGCTTCCATACGACAGGTAATTTAAAATTTAATAATTAACTAAAAATATTATTTCACGCTTTATGTTTTTCCACATGACACCGATAACGAACATTTTACGTATTTCATTATTTTAAATATCGTAGACATATTTTATAAAAAAAAATATTTTAAAATCAAATGTAACAGCCAGTGCCATCTACATGTGGAATAGGTAATTTTTAGAGAATAAATCTTTTATTCCAAAATATGTTGGAACCATGGGGAATAGTAAATTTTTGTAAATAAATTGCTTGTTTTCAATCTCTTTTAACAAATGCAACAGTTTTCGCCTTCTAGTTATCAAATTTTCAAGTGAAAGTTTTTTTATACGATTCCAAGTTCTGCTTATACATATTAAGGAGATATAACGTAAATTTGTTATTTTATATCCAATGTTTTGTTAAGATTGTCCAACTTCAGTACGAAAAATTTTATATAAAATAAATATGTTTTTTTATATTTGTTAATATTCACTTAATTCATGTGGTTTTAATTGTTGGTTAATGAAAATGTGCGTCGAATTGATATGTGTTACGATATCGCTGTAATTGGAATCAATTTTCATGAAATTCTTTACGTTCATTATTTTCTATTCATGCAATTTTATTTATTGATATATTTAAATACATAAAAAATTAACAAAATATTACAAATCACGTTTAACATTATTTTATTTTATACTTCCTTTTTTAGAGATCATGGTCAAGATCAAGAACGCTCTCCATTAGCTATGCAGCAGATACAAATCTACAAACAGATCATAGAGGTTCAACGACTCAAGTAAGATAATATAATAATACAATAATAACTAAAAAATAATAAAATTCTAAAGAATAAACTGGGTGATACCACGATATCATGTAGCCTTCAATGCACGAGACTTCGGCTGCCGATACCAAAGTAGTACTAAATGCTTTCAAAAGCTTTCATAATTCAATTTGTTTAAGCTACAAAAAATAATAATAAATATTAAGTTAAAATTTATATATTTTTTCCAGATTCCTGAAGAATTAATGTTAGATTATGCGGAAATAACTTCAATTCCACCATTGCCATTGTGGGTATTGCTAAATGCGGACAAAGAATCGCCTGGTCAAGGAAATCTTTTATCAGAGGATGCTAAAGACTACGATAAATTGTTTGAAATGCAAACTGCGGACGAAAACCTAGATGATTTATTAGATAACGAAAACGATTTCAAGCGTGCGGATAGAAGGTTATCTCTTCCCGAAAAACAAAATATTTCGCATTTTGGTCCTCGCCAGGGCCAAATGTTATCCAGACTTTTGACACACACTCATCTACCAGGTCTTTCATCACTTGACCAAATGCATCTTTTAGCTTTGGCTGATACTGTGTCAACATGCAACACAGATTTTTCCGAAAAGTTTATATCAGAAGCAGGAAAGTTATCAACAACAAAAGATACAACAGGAAATTCCTTAACAGAAACGTTAGATGATTGTGGTCTTAGGTTCCTCATGGCTATGAAACACTATACTTATCTGTTACGTTGTTTGCCTCTAAATCAAAGAACACAATTTCAAAAGCATGGAATCGGTACATCAAATATAGTTTGGGCCTTTCATTCTGAAAGCGAGGATGAACTTTTGAATTTAATTCCGTCTTATAAGAAAGGAGATCTCAAATGGTCAACATTAAAAGACTTGGGGGTCGGGTATTGGTTGCGCAACATTAACATATTACGGCAATGCGTAGAAAAGCTCGCCAAATGCGCTTACCAATTGAGGGAAGATCCTCTTGATGCAGCTATATATTATTTAGCTATGAAAAAGAAATCCATTGTTTGGGGTCTCTTTAGATCTAAGCGAGATGAAAAAATGACACAGTTTTTCTCAAATAATTTCTCAGAGGACAGATGGCGTAAAGCTGCATTAAAAAATGCTTTTGTTTTGCTGGGCAAGCAACGTTTTGAACATGCTATTGCCTTCTTTTTGCTAGCTAATTCCCTTAATGATGCCATTGAAGTTTGCATCAATAAACTAGATGATTTTCAGTTGGCACTTATAATTGCTCGTATTTACGAAGGTGATATAGACATTAACTTAAATTCGACATATAAAAAAATGTTATGCGAACATGTTTTGGGTAGCGATGACGAGTCTATTTCATTTAATTCAGAAAAGGCACATCCAGATCCCTTTTTACGGTCAATGGTTTATTGGATTTTAAAAAGATATCAAGAAAGTTTAAATACTTTGTTGCTAAATGACGTTGGCCAGTGTCATGTTGCGTTTAGAGAAGAAGATATTTTTAAGCCTGAAAATCATTCCACAAATCCCAATGTATTTAATTTTTATATCTACCTGAGGACCCATCCATTGCTTGTACGACAAAATTTGGCTTTGTCGGCACAGGAAAAGAAAATAGCTCACGTTGTTTTATCTGGATTTAGTTATGCCGTTGATGCGGCAACATCCAGTTCTAATGACAAGCAGCTGCAAATTGAAGATACTATAAGCTCCATAGAAAGACAATTATATTTTACAACTGCTCACGCTCATTTCAAAGCGGGTTGTCCAGCATTGGCGTTAGAAGTATTAAATAAACTTCCAACAAAAATTGTAGATTCAAATGACTTGGAAGATATGCAGTCCACATCTAGTATCAATAATGATCTAATAAATACGGGAATTATAGAATGGGGAAATAAATTATCAAATAATGTTAATCAGAGCTCATCATTAGACATGGATTGGTCCACTCCCATAACTTTAGAAAAAAAGGAAGATGACACTTTTAAAATACAATGGGATGAAGAGGATGAAGATACAGAAAATGACGAGCAAACGATAGAAAAATCTAAAGATGTGGTTGCAAAGACTGAAGAAACCCCATCTGGCAATATCCCTGAGAAAAATGCAAACAGTGGAAGACAAGATAATGGAATAAAAATTGATATAATGGCTCAACAACTTAAATTTGTCGCCTGCCTTAAAATATTAATGGAAGAATTATCGACCTTAGCCACGGGATTTGAAGTTGATGGAGGCCAATTGCGATACCAACTGTATGTTTGGTTGGAAAAGGAAGTCGAAGCTTTACAATATTTGTGCAATTATTGTAATTCAGATTCAGTTGATTTAAATAGTTCTGAAGTTATCAAGGTTAGTATTTTTATATAATAAGTCTGATTAATTAATCTAATTTACTCAACCATTTACATTTGTCAGAATATCTAGATTAGCAGGGAAAAAATTAAAATTAATTTTTCTCTAAGATATTTATATGTGGGTTTTTAAAGGGAAATAACAATGTAACTATATTATGAGTTATGGTCTCAGAATTCTAATGTTTCACATGATGGTGTCCTTTGTGTAAATGAGTTCCTAAAATAGTACGAAGCGTGTAGAAACAAACAAAACGTCAATCGCTCTTAAGTTAACAATATCGCGTATTTTCGATGTACGAAAAAATATATTTTTCGTGACCAGTTTCCAGAAAACATGACCACCAATTTCGTCCCTTTCATCTGGTTTGTCTTTAAGAATTGTTTGGCGACATATGTAATACGATGAAAGTTATATTCGCCACTAAGAATACATATGCTGCATCGAAATTCAATAATAATATCATTGGCAGTATTTCGCTTCACATGGATGACAATGGATCTTTTAAAATTAAAAGAATAAAAGATATCTGAATCGGACTGCCGCCTGGATATTAACTGCTGTTAATATTATCAGGCCTCAATGTGAATATCAAAATTGTTGGGAATGTCGGTGTTCGATTGTCCAAAATAATATAACGAATATTTGCAAATGTAGCTTTCTAAAAAATTTTTAGTGCAATTTCTAGCGTAATTAAATGTATTCAAACTGTTATTTTTTTCCAATAAGTTCCTTGTATTCCAAAATTTTCATAAAGCAAAGTTATGGTTGAAAATCGTCTCATATAAAGGCTGTAAAGTAAATTAGTAAACAGTCGATAGTCAAATAATTATAACAGATTTAATTAAATTAATTTTCAATTTACGCTCAACTCTATTCAACTAATTTTTAATGAAGTGGTTCACTTTTCAAATTGCATTTTTAATCGCATTTTTATTCTCCTTTTTAGCGTTTTTTTTATTTAAAAAAAAGTACGTTGCTTTCTGCTATGAATCATTTTTTTATTCTGCTTTTCGTAAATCCCTGCCATATTTTAGTATACTTTGCTATGTACCTACGTATGTACATATATATACATACATTCAGATGTTCCGAAATACCAGTGCATTCAAACAAGTATAAGTTACTGTAGGAGTGTTTACCTATACATAGATATGAATTTTAAGATACTGATTTCTAAACTTTGTTATTGAGTTCATTAAGACGAGCGGGTATCCAAATATAAAGTACGATAAAAATTATAATTATGGTTGGACGAGCTAAACCCAAATTTGGATTATTTCTAATTGAGATTTTTCCTAATTTTGATCGATATCTCTACTGTCAGGCTATATCTTGGATGTATTAAGGGTTTGTAAAGCATCCTTTGGCTTAACTATAGAACTTAAGCTTAGAATTTCTTACGCAATCATCTTTTTCAGATTCTTATTCTAGTTATAAATGTTTTTCATTAGGTTTACAAAATTAAAAAAAAAAAAAAAAGTGTCATGTGTTTGAGCAGCTCATATAACTGAATATTAACGTTTCTACGAGTTCAATGCAATTTGATTTTATTTTAAAAATGGTTTGCTGTAATTGTATACAGTTTCCTAAAATTAGGAATTATTTAGTTTAATTTGAAGAAAATTAATTTCATTTATTTTGGAAAAGATTTCGTGTATTTTACAAAAGATTCAATTTGAGGAGGAAAAATGTTATTTTAAGGAAGTGCTATAAATGCATGTTCAAATCTCGTTTAATGTTGTGCATTTTCACTTAAATAAGAATACTTAAACACTTTTTTTCAAAAATATATTTTTGTTACATTTGTTTTTTTTCAGGAGAAAGATATGTCTACTTCATACATATTATCGGAAAAGCCCACTCTTCATGAAATATTGATGCATGAAAAGCATGACTTTGAAGTTAAAGTTATGAGAGCTGCTAAAAGAAAACGGTGGTTGAAAGGTTGGTTGCAGACGTTCATTAAGTTTTTTAAAAATTCCAAAAAATTGACATTTTTCTTATATTTTATATATTTTTTGTTTTTTTTTTTTTAGCTAATGAAACACTGTTGAGAACGTTGTTAAGTTATTGCTCGTTACATGGGGCAAGTGGTGGAGGATTGGCTTCAGTTCGAATGGAATTAGTACTTCTCCTTCAAGAGCTTCAGCAAGAAAAAACCCAACAGCAACTACTGAGCCCTTTACCATTTCCGACTACTCTTCCATTGCTTAGCGCTTGTGTAGCTGGCAATAAAACAGTTATTGCTGATCCTATTAAATATTTGCAGGTAAGTTTGGAAGTAATGATAGTTACACGTTTCAATTATTTCATTTCTACTTTCCCGGTGAAATGCAATAGTTGAAAATATCTCTGGCATAGAAACAAATGCGAACTTGATAGTTTTATAAAATATTTTAATATATTATATTATATACCCAGCACATAAAAAACATCTTTTCATTAATTTTAAAATTCGTAGCGAATACAATTAAAATAAAATTGCTATACAAAACTTATTTAATTTGTCTTTTTACACTTTTTAATTTAATTTTATCGTAACTTAAGCTGTTTTAATTTAATTAAATCCAGGACCTACTACATTTCGTGTTCACAAACAAGCCAACATATTTTTTTTTTTTTTGGGTTTATAAACTTCGTAGACTTTGTAAACTTATTTTATGACTGTTTACTTTATTAACATTATTTGGATTCATTATTTTAATCTTTCTTTTCCCATTTTAGTCCCAAACTGTCGACATGCTACACAGCGTTATAAAGTTTGCGCCTTTTGCGTGTTCTGATACAAATGCGTTTTGTGAAATATTTATTATTCGAGATCTTTCAGTTGCATTATCATCTTGTATTTATCAATCGCTTTGCGATTCTGAAAGCTTTGTTGTTAATAGCACCTCTCAAAATGGTTTTCAAAGTCCGGGAATAGAAAATATTGCTAAACTGAACTCATCTTTTGAATGTTCACATTTAATAGGTAATACAAATATTTATAATAGAAAGAGAATGTATTCGACAGATGAACAAACAACTGTTTGTACGACTCCTTCAAAATGGCCCGGAGTGGCTAATTTGAGAGCTCTTTTAGCTAGTGAAAAAGATGAAGATATACCAAAGTTAAATGTACTCTTGTTGGAAAGTTTTATTGCAACATACGTGTCATTAGCGACATACGCGTTAGTTACCTGTGATAGTCGCATTTTGTATCGACTTGCGGCTCATAAATTTTCTAATGACACATGGTCCAACATTTTCGGAGGAGGAATGAAGAAACTATTAAGGAAGGCTACACGCGAAACTCAAGCAGCTCCAAGTAATACCTCAACAGAGGAACAAAACGAGGAAAGCAGTGTCTGGAATACCGTCACGTCTATAACAAAACAACGTGTAAAATTAAATATGAAACTTCTTGGAAATTTCAGTAACAATAACTGCTCTACTTCTATGAAAGAAGATAAGCCTACTTATCGTGAACAATTTGTCCCACCCGAGATGTCCATGTTGTCATATTTTTTGACAAAACCGAAAAATATAGGTAAATATTATGTATTTATTGATTTGATTTTATTTCAAAATAGTTTTCATATACTATCTTTTATTTTACGTTACAATTACCATTAATATAACGTCGTTAACAGATTTTCAATATCAATCATATATCGGAACTTCATTATTACTTTATTGCACCGTTCTCTTGCAAATATAGTCAGTCATATTCCTATATTTTAAGTATCGCCGTGTAGAATCCAAGACCCAATTGTCCAAATTGTCTGCAAAAAAGCCACAATTATAATTATTTTTTGCTTATAGTACACAAGATATTGCTGTCATCTTTTATGTGCGAGAAAATTTTTTTTTAAATTTCATTTAAATCTTAAATGAGTACATTATCAACTTTTCTCGAGAATCCATGTATAATGCAAGTAAAAATTCTTTTACATGTTAATCCTTTTATTTGATAGATTGTGATGAATATGATAGTGATGATCCATACGAATCCGACGAAGAAGATGAAGAGGATGACGGTATCAGCACTAACGCTAAGAGTCATGTAAAAAGTAATAAGGATAACAAAGAACATTTGGATCCAATGTCATACTCTTGGTGTATTCTAAGATTGGCCTTCATAAAAATGTTTGTGAAACATTTGCAAGATTTTATTAATGTATCAGGAATTGAACTTCAAGGTGAGTAACTTACTTGTTGCTGAATATTTATCAAAAATAATTTTATACAACAGTTAAAAAATTGGAATATATAGCACCAAACTGAATTTATAGACAGATATGGGCGTTGTATAAAATTTTAATTTCATACTTATCAGATCTTTTCTATTTTATTCCCTCCGAGAAAAAATCTTTATTACGCCAAAAAACAATAATAAATAAACCCTTGCTATGTAGGATATATTTTCCTCTTTGAAATGAAATGCCCCTATTATGGTTCACAGCACGTTTAATATTTATGACCTGTAATATAGGATTTTATAAAACGCATCCAAAAAATACGTAATGAACATTTTATCTGGTTTATTTGGTTTTACTGATATGGGTGGACTCGAATGTGCTTCTCTTATACACATTCTCAATTTAACTCCTTTGAACGTATCGTGCCACCGTTTACTTCTCGAGGAAAATTCGACTCAAGTTTGCATTTCGCAGCACCGACTACTACAGATAAATGTCCTATGTGCTTTGGATATATATACAAATATATATATTTTATAATATTCGAGGTTCGAAGATAACTTTTTTAATCAAGATCTTCCAACATAGCGAGCATTCCATGAAGGATCTCAGAACAGCTGTAATAACCTAAAGTAGCTATTGAAGTTCTCACCACTGCTGCTCTCCATCTTGGCATTTAAAACTGCTTGCGTACATATATATTTCAAAGAACTAAGCCTAGATCCCAGTAGTAACACATGCCTTCGATCAATGCAACGAAGTGAATAGTAATTTGTTAGACGGCATTTATTCCACAACATACCTCCCGGGTGGTTATTCATATGTTAGAAACATTTGCTTAGATCACAATATAGTTCACAAGCACAATGTTCAGTTCAGAATCTATTTTTTAGGTTATGTTAGTAGTTAGCACGTATTGGAATGACACGATAATGATACTCATAATTATCAATACAACACATTTCCATATATTTTTTCTTTCATATCCATATACATATATATATTCTAGATCTACCAGTCCTAAGTCCTTTATCGCATGAAGTACTAAGAACATTGAATCGGTGGCAAGAGGTGGCACTGAAAATTGTAGCAGCTAAAGGTCCCCCCGATGATGACTATATTCCAGGTAATTGCTGCTAACAAACATCAATATCTATTTCTAGTTAATACTAAAAAAACGACCATTGATTTTTTAGGATGTTTATCGAACTGCGGAGTACCCGGTCTATCTATTCATAAATATAGATCATTATTAAATAAAGATAACACTCCATTTGTAACAACCTCATCAGGAGGTCCTGCTCGTCGCCTTTGGAACTATCTGGTTCGCCAAGAAGAAGCTCAAGATGTATTTATTAAAGCAGTATTCGGCAAAAAAATGGAACCATCAATACATGATGCCCACTTACATGATTCTACGGATAACGGTAATACGATCAAATATTTTGTATGCCAATTGTAAAATCTACTTGCTTACACTAACAGCATTTTTAATTCATGAGAATTCTCATGAGAATTTATACCAAAAGAGTGTAAATTACATACAAAACGAATTGAAGATAAATATCTTATTCAGGATAGTCTGTCGCAATTTTTTTTTTTTATAGGGGCATCTGAACCAATTTATCATAGTTTATTCCTCTACGAGTATACATAGTGTATGAGTAAATAAAAGGCCTTCGCTATGATTACAATACACAGCAAATCTGCAAATAATTCTTCATTCTCCTTCCATTTCACTCTTATACACCACTACATCATTTATTCTTTAGATATGACCAAGTTCAATAATACGTCAGTGCATTGCTTTAGAAGAACCAATATAACCAATATGAATCAATCTATCGATGACAATCAAGAAGATTAATAATGTCGACATTTCATGATTACTGACAATTACTGGTAATAATAATTAAATTTTTTATATTATTTTAGGTGCAAGTGGGGCAACAAAAGACAATGAACCTATACGTATTATTCACAAAGATCATGAATCTATTTTGGCATTTTGCTTAAATAATACCTCTTCAGCAATGATTGCAGTTGCTAATCCCCGAGAAATACAAGAAATGGATATTTCCCTTCTGCTCGAATCGCCCAACTGGTACGAAGACGAATGCGATTATGATATGCTTTGCTCATCCAAGGATAGTGAGAATACAGGATTTTTAATGATTCAAAGCTCAGAACAGTAAGTTGTACATATGTTGTATTGTCACACTGACATCTATTTTGGACATTCTGTACCCTTCAACTATAATAGTGCTGAAAATAAAATGGAGCCGGGTGCAAATACAAGTATTTTTTACACATTAAATAATTCGCAGTGAATTATTTGTATCTCACGGATAACGGATCCATAGAAGTCTAATGGATAGCGTAATAGGCTTATAGGATGGTAACAGTGTAATATCATACTCTGGCGTTTCTAGCAGCAATTTTCCAGAAAACTTCAGTTTTGCTAATATTCTTGTGAAAAATTGAATGAATGACTGTCGTTACAATTTGGTTCATAAATTTGCATGTGATGCAGCTCCCGACCAAAAATTCCATTTACATTAAAAAGTCACAGAAATAATATAACTAAAAATATTTCCTACTCTACTACATTATTACATGTATTAATGTTTTTGTTGTAGAATGACATATGGATCATCTTTAACGCCTGAGCCAAATATGAACTACCAGTCCAATTCATCACAATCTGGCAGAGGAACTGACATTGTAAGTCTGAAAATAAATGATTTAAAATATTCATAAATATATACACACGTCTGAGAATATAAGTATTTACTGATTGCTCTTTTAACGAAGAGCAGCTGTGAGATATTGTAATGGAGTTTTCTTTTCTACCACAAAAATTTATGATGTAAAAGATACATTTTTTAAAGGTTTCGCACGCCATATTTGTTGAGTATAAATCAAAGATTATGAAAAGCCGGGTTATCCTCTCCTTAACATCTGAAAAAAAATTTATTTATTTATTGATTTATTGTTATTTATTCATATTTTTTTTTAAATTTCTGTTAGTATATATAAAATTTAGAAAAAAATAACTGCAATCGTAATGAAGCGAAATGCAATGCAACACAGAATAAGAAATTTGTCAAACAGAGCAAAAAGATGTCAATCGTCTGAGAGCGCAATTTATTATTCTTAGTAAAATGTAATTTGGTTAATGTAATAAAATGTTTTACTATGTTTTTACAGATATTGAAGCACAAAATCGATAATGTTAAACGTATGAGCGCTCATCCACTAATGCCTCTTTACTTAACCGGTGGTCAAGATGGATCTGTTCAAATTTGGGAGTGGGGTCATCAACAAGTAGTTTGTACGCCTCGTCCTTCTGGTACTTTTGCGAAAGTTACAAGATGTAGATTTTCCGAGCAAGGTAATAAATTTGGGATCGGTGACGGCGATGGAAACCTAAGTTTATGGCAAGCTGGAATGGCTTCGCAGAACAACAGATCGTTTTTCGTATGTTTTATAAAATTTACAAACCTGCACTTTTAATTTACATTTTTTTTTATTTTAGTCTCATCAATGCCACAATAAAACTTTATCTGACTTTGTATTTTTGGGTTCATGCAGTTTACTTGCAACTGGTAAGCATTTCTGAAATTTTCAGCAACTTCATTTTTAGTTTCTTAATTTTTCAGTCTGCTTAAAAAACTAAAACTTTGGGGTATGCAATAATTCAGTGGCACATTTCTTATTATTTGTTCCAAGTATTTTATTGTTTTGCGTAATACTTCATTCCTTTGTAGCAGTACTTCAACGGCGAATGAAACCAATTAATATATTGCAATAAAATTGAATAACAGTACCATTTGGGTTATCAGTAGACCCAAATATTGGTTATAAGCAATTTAAAATAGATTTATATCCAATCAAATTTTATAGGTTTGGGGTTGGTTTTCAATACTATTAGTTACATACATCTGGATTACACTAGATGAATATTGAAATCGTTGAGATAGTAGTAGTGCTAGAAACATACTTACAGTTTCTGTAGCTTCAAAAAAATTCTTAAAGATAATTTTTCACTGAGAAATATTTTCGGTCTTGTAGGCAATTCATCGTAATATTTTTTTAAAAAAATTAAATTTTCAATAAAAATTAGGTGTATTGACCTTTTTGTTAAAAATTTAATTGTATTGGAACATGCCGGTTAAAAAATGGGCTGTGTTAGTAGGCAGTGAAAAATGCATAGAAATATAAAAATGCATAACAATATATTTAAATGTATTTTTAAGTACTAAATTAATATTTTGCTGAATATTAATCTATCTCACATTAATATACTAATATTGTGTGAATTATATATTTGAATTCTAGCTCGATAGCATTGCAGAATTTTGCCACATACTTAATTTGATGTTAAGTACGAACTAGAATTGGGAGATTTTAATAGGATTTTTTTTTCAAAAGCTTTAAACAACAATTTTTAATTGCTGTAATATTTACATTTCAATTTCTATTTTAGCTGGTCAAAGTTCTGAAAACAAAAATATAATAATTTGGGACACATTATTGCCTCAGAAGAAGTCGTGCGTTAGTGGTAAGTAAATTTTATTCAAATAAATATTTAAATTTCATACACGCATCGTAATAAAGGATGTCTCTTAAAATTAATGCAAAATTTTTATTAAATGCAACTAATGAAAATTCAAATGGCGTTTACATTTTTTACATTTTTTTTAACCATGTATCCATATACATATTGCTTCATATGTAATTGCCTATGCCAAAAATTTCAAACTAATTCATAGTTCAGTACGAAATATCTAATACTCAAGATTGCTAAGGGTACTAAGAAAATATCTTTCGAAATTTAAATTTGAAAAGTGTAAACATATCATTATATAAAATATTTTTTCTTTTACTTTTTATTATTTATTTTAAACTTTTTATTTGAGCAAAAAATATTATTTTTTTAAAAATATGAAATAATAAATATAAGTTAAAAAGTTAATTGTAAGTAAATTTTGTGGTTTTAATATTTATCAAAAAATAAGACCTTTTTGTTTAAATAAAAATTTTATAGTGAAATAACTAAAAGTTAAAACGAAAAACCCATTTTAAAAGGCTACCGGTAAAAAACTAAAAATAAATACACTTTAATTAAATGAAAATAAACCGATAATTTTGTAATATTTGTACGAGTACTTTTAAAGAGTAATAACTGAGTAGTTTGGGGCTTTTATACATCATGTATCTTTTATATTATTAGATATTATTTTTTGCGATTATTCACATTTTCTCTAATTTATTTTATCATCAGCCATCTTTGCATGTATCCATGAATTTAATGAACGTCCTCTTTACTTCTGAGCAGTTTTCTTTTTACAAATTGATCTTATTTCGTATGTACGGCTCCACAGTATTTTCTACATGATATGGTCGATTCAAAATTTCTATCCTGATCCCAATGTATTTCGCATGAGGCATTGCATCGGAACAAAATATTTCTTACAAAAGGTTCTACAATGGCCACAATGATATTAACTAATACGGTGTAACTTTTTTGTTCAAGAGTCATGCCAGAATTGAATTCAATATGCATTAGACGTACGTCACTCACAGATTTTTCCTTTCGTGTGCTTGTGCAGAGCTTACGCAGTGTGACATTATTTCATGTTTTAATTATATCTGTTGCGATGCCGGATCTTAGTCTGTATTCCTTTTAATATTTTATATATTTAATATAATACAAAGTAGGAGCCCCGTATTGCTTTTGTAGTAAATATAATATTAATTAATAATATCTATTAAAAACACCATATCTAATTTGGTAATTGCAGCATTTACATGTCACGACCAAGGAGCATCTTGCTTTGGATTTGCACCTCAGCATCAGTTACTTATTTCTTGTGGAAAGAAAGGAGACATTTGTGTATTTGATATGAGGCAAAGAACTTTGAAACACAGATTACAGGTAAGTTTTCTTGTGAAATGAAAACTTGAGGATGTATACAAATATGTGCTTTTATATAAAAAAGTTTCATCTGCAAATTAATTTAGAAATAAATTTGAAACGACAACAATCAATTGAGAATTCCAGACAAGGTATTATAACTCGACGTTACTTGAAAGGTAACAAATTACCGAACAGATAGCGAGTTTATCATTCTTACAACTGTACAATATTCAGTAAACGAAACTTGCATAAATTTTACAAAATATTTTAAAATTGTGCTCTGTTGTTTCCTCTTGGACTATCAAGACTAAAAACAAGAGCCATTTATTATTTTCGACCTCAACTTGAGCCCGTGCCAGCAAAATCCCGATTTAATTGGGTTCTAGCGTAATATTCTTTAGAGATGCAATGCCTGTAATGCTCTCGCAAGGCTTAGAAATATAAAGAACCAGGTTTTCCTTGTGTACACTTCTTGGTAGCAGCTCAGGAGCACCAATATGCCAAAGTTATTCAATACGAGGTAGTGTGTTGAAAAACAGCGCAAAGTAAACAATAGCATAATATCATAAACAGTGTGACATCCTTCATGAAAGCTTTAGAACACTTGGCCTCAATTAATTTTAACACATGCAAAATTTTGCATGTGTGTACTCGATTAAGTTCCACTAATAAATTTACTTTCTGCCGAAGGAAGGCTATAAAAGACTGTGTGTTGTGATGCCGCATCCCAGTTATCCGTGGCCTTGTATTTACGAAATGATGTATACTAAGCAGGGTCACATGTATTTGACTATACACAATCAAAGTCCTTCAGTTTTAAGTCCTTGAAAACAAGTGAAAAGGCTGTTGGCGGATTAGCTGACAAATTTTAGTACATCTTGGCATGGTACGCACGTATATGAATAACTTGATGTATTCATGTATGCCGCTAAAATATGCAAACATAAACCAACATGTCGTGGAAGCAAGCACATGAATTCATTCAAAGTCGGCGAGGTAAAGGCAGATTAGAAAAGCATTATTTTAATGTTATTCAAAGATAAAATTGTGTTTTACGGCCGATTAGAATAGGTCCTTAGGATTATGGTACCTTTTTAATTACCGTTTTTTTCTATATTAATATCGTTCGTAGTTTAAATCTAAATGTGAATAATAACGGAATATGAACTAATTTTTTTTATTTTCATTGTAGGGACACGACAGCTGCATTAAATGTATTAGCATTGATCCGCATGAAGAATTTTTTGCTACTGGATCCATTGAAGGCGAAATTAAGGTAATTTTTTTTAAATAACATATCAAAATTATATTATTATTATATTATACAACTCATTCCCCTCTAATTAATTTTTATAGTAGTCCGTACGATTTGCATTACCTTTTGTATGGCTTTTATTGCAATGCCACTGTCCGGTTGTTGCATGACCAATTGCAGAACTTTCCAAAACCATTCTTAATTTTCTTCTTGCTTAAATAAACAAGCGAAAGTTTTAAATTATTACATCCTAGTCCTATTAAAAAGTATCAAAGTCAATGACTACTTCAATAATAAACCATACCAGCTAGAAAATAATGCCGATAAAAAAATAAAATGATATAAAAAAGTAATTTTAATGCAGATATGCAGTGCACATACAGTGTGGTTCATCAGGATAGAACCACAAACTTTTAAAGTACATGTAGAAAAAAACAGCTTTGCTGAAAAGTAATTAATACAAAAAATATTATGAAAATGGATTACAGCGGTACTTCCCTTCTCTTGTTTTTGACAAGTACCAGTTCTACACTTATTTTTTACTTCAATAGAAAAGAACCACTTGTATTTTTAACTTAATCAGTGGACGGTTGCGACAAATCAAATAAAATTAAATTTCACTTTGGGTCTACAGTTAAGGTCATAAGTAAAAATTTATGAAAGTGTTCACGGTATAACAATTTTCATGCGATCAGATTTGCTTTTACTTCAATCAGCAAAAAAAAAAAAATTTAGCGGCAGTTGGTGTAACTTAACCAACAGTTAAGCAGTTAACATTTGCAGCTCCGAAAGCTAAGATAAAACCCCATTAAATGCAATTCGTCAAAAACAGCGCAGATCATAAGAAATGGGATGCACAGAAACAACTAAGTGATAATAATTACCGAAAATTAATCTTTTCGGTTGAAAAAAATTTAATTTGGATAAGCCTGATCTGATGGCTGGCTACAACTTTTATTTTAAAAATTTTTGATCCGTCATAATAGGAGAGATAGACGTGTTATGATATGGTATGCTGTTTCATACTACTGCACTATTAATCTTGTCGTTCAAATTAGCCGAATGGCCGGAAATAATTACAAAACTCTGTGGCAACAAAGTTTTCCTTAAAGGACATTTTTAGACTATTGGAAGAGATCTATCAAATCAAACAAAAATATAATTTATAATTTATACTGTAAATAACGGTAAATTTACGTTTTATTAAATTAGTAATTGAAAAATAATAATTAAAAAAAAACGATTTTCAAGAACCGCAAAAAAAGATGAAAACTTCCGTTGTAATCCATTTTCAAAATATTTTTTGTGTTTAAATTACCGCTAATAGTATTAATTACTTTTCAGCAAAGCTACATTCTTTATTCAACTTTTATTTGCAAATTACACAGTTTTATATCGTGGTTTTAATCAGTTTTTTATACTGATCAATAAAATTTGCTTATAATATAATTGCTGATCAGATACTTATCAATAAAATGTGCTCATAAAATAATTGCTGGACTCTTTAAATAATTTTGTTTTAAATTTATTTATAGGTTTGGAGCCTAAACCAATATTCTTTGATAACCACATTTACTGGGGAACATGCCAAAAACAGTTTCTTCAAACACATTGGTCAAGGCGTAAGTCAAATACATGTAGACGCTTATGGCCGCCTTTTCTCTTGTGGTTCTGATGGATGCATGAAAGTTCGACAGTTATTTGAAAAAGATACAATTGTGCAATCAATGTATTAAGATACTTATATTGTACTTTATATACAATAAAGTATATAAATACAAAATTATTAGAAAAATCGTTAATTAAATATATAACTAATTATGTAAACTATATTAAGAATTATTGTTTCTATACGTCAATTTGAAGAATAAGAATTTGTTTCCTTCACTCCTCTTTAATTTTCAGTATACAAGCAAGTTTTGTTGTGTAATAAAGAAAATAGCAAAATCTGTTATATGTAATTCAGATCAGAGAAGGGAGCAATCAGATGAAGTGCATGTTTTATACTACGTTTTTTCAACTATGGCACAAAGAAGGGGAATGGAAGAAGGAATTATTCTTGTGATGATTTTTAAGACTGAATTCTATGTAAAAACTTTAGCAAGAGAACATTTCAGGAATTGTGCAATGAAAAAGAAATCCTGGTATTAACATCATGTTGCAAAACCCATATTAAATCTAGAACTGCGACGCTCTACTTCCTTCCTACTAAGAAAATATTTTCTTTCCCACCATCTCCAATACATTTCACAGTAAAAAGAGAATCGATTGTTGCTTATGTTATAATGATTTCAGACCCGAACATTATTTTGACAATTCGAATTAGTTGTTATTGTAAAGTGTATGCCGGATCGAAATGCCAGAAATATATTACGGGGCATTGTATTAAATATTGCGCGAATTTTACATTTGTTGCAACAGTACATCCTATCCTTATTGTCGCGTAACGCAGACTCCCCATTATGACCTCGCATCATAGGGATTTCTGGAAAATATCTCCTTAGGTACTCAATTCAAATTTTAATAAACATTTCTGAATGACAATGTGGTGATTTCGGAAGCTCTATATTCGGGAACGGAACACTTTACCATATATCTCTTTTTATATTTTATATATATTCCAAAAATGAAAATTCTTCGTTTGCATCTAGACTTCTTTAGTATATTTCAGTCGAAGTCCATACATATGGATGTATGTATAAATTTACATGGTAAAACACACGTGAGGGAACCATAAAATATGCATATCTGTATTTCATAAATAAATTATTGTTTTAATTTAATTGTTTAAATTATTAATTACTTCTGACACTATATGTACATATACCACCATCAAAATTTGGTATTTTGTTTTAAAATGGTTTAAAAACAATACCTTCCATTTAGCCGCATGTCTACCACATTAAATATTACTCTGTGATTAAACTAAAACTGTTTCTTATTTTTGCAAAGTTTTTTCCGAAAAGGAATTTCCTCACGTAGTTTAGTGTGAACAGGATAAATTTTATATTTGTGCTATATTTATTTAAGCCTGAAACTATACTTTATAACGTAATATTTTATAAAATTACATAAACGTTCGAATTGATAATACGTGTTGCCAGCATTGCAAAAACACCATATTTTGTTTAATAAAGTGAAAGTTTATATAATTTAAGACTATATAACATAATAAATAATTACTTTATAGGAGAATTTAGCGAAAAATATATTTATATGTGGTTGTTCTAAAATATTAAGTTCAGCCGTGTAATGCTGCCGCCAAATGCTGACCGCAGTTGTATTCTTTCTCGCGGCACAGAATTATACTAATATTTTTTACCAAATTAAACACAGCTGATGTTAAATTGTGCAATCACTGTTGCCAGAACTTTTAAAGGCGAAATCATTAGAGATTACAGATTTCTTTGCAAATATTCGTCATGTCATTTTAGAAAATCGTCGAAAAAATTTCAAATCCAATATATTCAATTTGTTTCTATTTTAATTGTTTTATTACAAAAACTATAATGGTGATTCAAACTTATTAACTATACTTTCAACAAATATAAGCATATACATTAATACATATATATGAAAACCATTATATTTAATTAAATTGAAACTTAAAACGAAATTAGAATTCACATACGTACATATAAAATAATAAACGTTTTTGTTATAGAAACATTTTATGAATAAATATCAATATTTACAATTTAATACATTTGAACAATTTGACTTTTTAAGTTTATATAGTCAAATTTGTAAAAATTTTGACAGCCGGACTTGAATAAAATTTTTTCATTCCGAATATTTTTATCAAAAATTCTTTCAAAATCGAAAAATTGCAATTGCCTAAAGTATGTTTTCTTGTGTTCGTTTAGCAGAACACAAAAACGAAATGATATAATACCAAAATCCAACTCTATAAATGCAATACCAAAAACCAATTCCAATATACTTATGTTGTATCTAGAAATATTTTAATTTTTCGTTATAAAGTCGTTACTAGTGTATTTTCAGAAATCAAAATCGTCATAAGACAGAGAAATCGTCAATTCTGGCAACAGTGTGTAAAATGGAAATTGAACATGATCTAATTGGAAAGTTGTCGCAATAGCAGTAACATCGTGCGAAGGCATTAGTTTGTGAATACGCCAGTCGTTTCTCTATAGTTAGGGGAAGCACTTGTTACAGTTTTATTGCGAAATGAGTGCAGAATTTAGAAAACAGCCCAAAGGTTTTGCTACGAAGGCTATCCATGCTGGACAAGATCCTGAACAATGGAAAAGCATGTGTGTAATTCCACCAATATGTCTAAGTACAACATACAAACAAGATGGGCCTGGTGAGCATAGGGTAAGAACAAATGCTATTGGTTTACACATCGGCACACAAACACATACTTATGTATATCTCCATATAAAACCATGCTCGCAAACTTCGATATGTAACATGTGTTCTAATACATACATACTTATGTATGTGTGTGTGTACATTTAAATAAGTGTTTTGTTTTGTCGTTGGTTATCTTTGGCTATATGTAGAATTTGTACAAAGAAATATTTGGAGAGATGCAATAATTACCGTTGCCTTTATGATGCTTATTATTGGCGAATGAAATATTTCTAGCTTAAAGCTTATTTATAGGCAAACCGAAAATGAAAGCAGATAGTAACAATCAAGATAATTTCATTATCAGGTGACCTTAGGAGACGAAAAGACTTCTAACTTGCGATGCGAATTTATTTATCATATAAAATTTTTTTTTAATTTTTAGGTATAACAAAAACGAAATCTAATACTTAAATATAATGAACTACTAATAAGACAAGGTTTGAGCAAAATTAGTCACAAAAAACCTCTTACAATATAAAAACTATTGTACTGAGATTTTATAAAACTATTACGAGTATGCGGCGATTCTATTGTATTATAATATGGATTAATTTTAACTTTTTATTCTGAATAATCTGGAAGGCCTTAATTATATGGTTCCTAGCTGTTATGAGAACATACACAGCAGCAATAACTCGTCACGCGAATACAGCTTGGACCACCAAGCAGAAATGAATATGTCATTATTTACTTCTCCATCAAAAAGGATCGTAAGGAATATACATATATAGTTTTGATAACGGGGACGTTAATTTCTACTATTATACTCTTAGTTTAAGACCAATCCGAATGACAGATGTATCTAAAGTTCTGAATTTTGTTATTTCTGTTAAGATATTAACTTTTATCAGTAAGACCCTTTTGCCTCTTTCTTCAGGACAAGCAAAATTCCAGCAGCTCAATTTAATTTGCAAATAAAATTCTCAACTCTTTGAAAAAAATATCACAAGTCACGAAATATCACAAAATTACACTTTACATAGAAAATTTCAAATATTTTTTTTAAAAAATTATTTTGATAAAAAAATTTTTACAATCTAAATAATTTTAATTCATATGCAATATTGGTTATTGCATTTGAGGCTTTTCCACAGTATATAAAAACACTTCTCAGGATAAAAGGGTTATGCTGATTTCACCACACAATTAAATAAGTAATAACACCTACTCCTGTG
The DNA here is from genome assembly GCA_963402855.1 of Ormia ochracea. Lineage (NCBI taxonomy): Eukaryota > Metazoa > Arthropoda > Insecta > Diptera > Tachinidae > Ormia > Ormia ochracea. The sequence continues at coordinate 42,006,526 of OY727107.1, forward strand.
GTAATACAGAGAGTATTGGCTTTTCATGAGTAAATTCGCCTTCAATAGAGACTACAAATAAATAATTCCTTAAAATATGAGAGAGAAACCTAATATACCGAGTTTATATATTAGAATATCGTGCCAAATTTTATCAAAAGTCTTTCCAATGCCGATTATTTTAACGATTAAAGTTAAACTAAAATATTTTTTATTGTTTTAACATTTTTTTTATCTCTAAGAGATTACGCTCACTTATAATTTCCTTAATTTCGCCGATTATTTGTATATGAATTTCTTTGTATACATACATATAATATATCTTATTCTTTTAGGGATTTGAGTACTCCCGGAGTGGAAATCCAACTCGGAAAGTTCTGGAAGAGTGCTTGGCTGCCCTAGATAATGCTAAATTTGGATTAACTTTTTCATCTGGCTTAGGTGCTAATACAGCAATTCTAACAATGCTTTCTTCTGGTGATCACATAGTGGTTTGCGATGACATTTACGGAGGCTCAAATCGTTTAATAAGGTGGAAATACATACATACATATATTTTTATTTAAAAATTATATTAAATACTTTTTTGCAGACAAGTTGCTTCTAGACTAGGCATTGAAGCTACTTTTGTCGACTTGACTAACGTGGAAGAATTGAAAGCAGCAATTAAACCAAATACTAAAGTAAGTAAATTATACTAACATTTGACATTCCCTTGTTTTGTAAAATAATGATAATTTCTATGCATGCAGACTGTATAATTACTGTATCTATTATCCCTGCATAAAGTAGTTTTGAAAATGATATAGACATTGAAGAAAAAATTCTTTTGTATGCTAATTTATTTCGTTTAAAGATGTGCTCAGGCATGTATGAAAGAAAGTGATTTTTTTATGTGTCAAAATTCTTTTTAATATAGTCTTTCATTGTAGGGGAATAGGAAACCTTGTTAAAAGTGAATATTTTGTGATTAATATTTTTTTTTACAACTACTTGAAAGTTGTCATGACATTTCTTTTCTGCACATTTTTTATGTGCATGTTAAGCGCCATATATATGTATGTATATAAATAAATGTATATAATACGTTTACTATTTTGCTTGTAAAACTATTATATAGAAAAACTGTTATATTGTTATATTGACTCGAGTTATCTCATTTTTTAGTTAGGATAATATGGTCAAAGCATTTCTCCACTCTTGGAACCACATGTCGGACATGCCCATATTCTAATATAGTACAAAAACCAACTGTTTTGCACAAGTTTGCACAAGCCAATTGAGAATTGCAAAAGTACAACAGGCTTTGCAAAACACAAAAAAAAATTTTTTTATTAAATAAATTCGTATTGATAAAAATTGTTTGTTGTATTTTCCAAAGCCTGCTGTACCTATAAAATAATTATATTCTGTGTGTACGGAAACGGCTTATTTTAAATTTGCTTTTATCATTATGGTGCAAGAAGGTTTTATTTCGTGTAAGTTTAAGTATAATGATTTTTACTATCTGTATATTTTTAGTTAGTTTGGGCCGAGACCCCAACAAATCCTTTGACTAAAGTTTTGGATCTACAAGCTATAAGCGATGTCATACACGAGTCTGGCGATATAATTTTTGCAGTGGATAATACATTTTTAACATCTTATTTTCAACGACCATTGGAATTGGGTGCAGATTTGGTTTGCTATTCATTAACAAAATACATGAATGGACACACTGATGTCGTTATGGGAGCTGTTACCTTGAATAATGTAGACCTTTATGAGCGTTTAAAGTTTCTTCAAAATGGTAATATTAGGTTAAACATTAAAAATTGTTCGAAAGTGTTTTAGTTTATTTAAGTTTAAAACGGTAGGGCAGCTATATTAATATTTTAAATCAGACAGTGTGTGATAAATGTCCCGTCATTCTGGAAAAATCGGCAACGCTGTTTTCCCAAAAAAATACTACAATTGTTACAAAAACATAAATGTGGAAATGTAATAAAGTAAAGTAACAAAGGAACATCTCATTTCTTAACGAACCTGCTAATTTGGCCACAGTGAATTTCCTATTTATTAAATTTCTTTACTAGCTGATGATTTGGCAACTCAAATAAAGAGGAGAGAAAAAGGAATCATAAACAACAACTGCATGCTTAAAAGCAAGTCTATAAAGCCACAGTGGTGTTTCCAAGCAATCATAGTTTTGTTTGTGAAGTTATGAATATTGCAGATGCATGCTGCAATAAATCTTCCAGCATAACATGCCATGCTATGCTCATATTCTCAACAATCTATTGAAAATTTCAAAAAAAAAAAACATTATAGAAAACTTTGGAAAAGTGTTTCAAATCTGCACAACAAACAGCTCCTATCCGAATTAAATCTCTTTAATTTTTTATGGTTAGACAAAGATGAGTAGAAACGAATTTTATAATTTGGATTATTTGCGCAATGTAAATATTATGAATTATTATTTTACATTTAATTCTGGCCAAAAAGATGGGATTTGACCTACTTTAGACTAACATTTAAAGTTCGAAATATAGGCATCACATTAAAGAGGTAACCAAGTAGACGGCTATCATTACCTTTTTTTTTTATATATATATTGTTTTAATATGTGTAATTGTTATAATCCAGTAAAGCGTCATTCTTTGCATAATTCTGCTCTTTTCAGCTGTTGGAATTGTTCCCTCTCCTTTCGATTGTTATCAAGTAAATCGTTCTCTTAAAACACTAGCAATTCGTATGCAGCAACATCAATCCAATGCTATTGCTGTAGCAAAGTATTTGGAAAGCCATGACTATGTAGAAAAAGTTTTACATCCAGCTCTTCCATCGCATCCACAACATAAAATTGCATTGAAGCAAACCTATGGATATAGTGGAGTTTTTTCTTTTTACCTAAAAGGAAACTTGGACAATTCAAAGGCATTTTTAAAGGCTCTCAAAGTTTTTGCATTAGCTGAAAGCTTAGGAGGTTATGAAAGTTTAGCTGAATTACCGTATGTCTTACTTTAAAGAAGGCAAGAAAATATTTTTCAAACAATCGGTTGTATTTTTCAGGTCAATAATGACACACGCATCCGTTCCTGCAGAAGACCGAGAAAAGCTTGGCATAACGGACTCTTTGATTCGCCTGTCTGTCGGTCTTGAAGATAAAGACGACTTAATCGCGGATATTGAGAACGCATTATCAAAAGCACAATCAGTCTAACAAAACCATGAACAGACTTCCTATTCCAGGTAATTAATAGGAGATTTTTTTATAACTCATCGGTTCTGAAAGGACAAAGATTTTATTTTTGGTAATAAAATTACGCAATACTATAATAACTACACATATAACAATATTGTAGCGTTTTATTTAATTATTAAAAACACGAGCGACAGAGTGCCAATTAGTTTTTACGCTTTTACTGCACTTTCCAAGATCTACTTAACCTTGCTGGCATATATATATTTATTTTTAAGCCATTTAATCCGAAATGAATTTTATTAATTCAATTTTTTGATTTTTTGTAATTTTTTTTATAAATTGCTTGAAGTTGGCAAAAACTTCAACTCGTACGAGAAGTGATAAGCAGAAGTGATAAGAATAAGACTGAATAAGAATTAAACTGTTTTATTACAATGAAGTCATAAATAAAAATAATACTTTTTTCACCACTATACGAAAGCAAATCTAGTAAAACTAGTAATTTTGCTCAGTAGTTGTCAGTTCGGTATTATGATTTACAACTAAACAAAGCAATTACTAGTTAGCTTTCAGTTGTGTTGCCAAATTTTTGGCTATTATAGAGTACAACTAATGTAATTACTGGTTGTCAGAACTGCCAAATTCTTACAACTGATCTTTTGCAGCTGTCTTGTGATTGTCTTGCCGCCGAATTTGCATCGAAATGGAGAAAAAATTGAAAATATGGAAACCATAATTAATGCATAAATGATATTTATTTCATTTAAGGCATAGCAAAATGCATCTTTATTCAAGCGAAAATAGCTGATGAATCTGAATAAAGTTCATTTTTTTTCTATTATGTTCAAAAAACATTTCTTACTTTGAGTATGTAAAATAGATTTACACTTATATCCATTTTATATTATACTTATGTACAATTTATTTATTTTTACTTATATTTTTCAATCGCAACGTTCTCTTGAAACGGAAATGAAAGTGAGAAATTGGCTGTCAAATTTCCATTTAGTAAAGGAAAGGAACGAGTTAAATATAACCGAGTAGGTTGAAGACTATACTAGTTTTGGTTGTAATACATAATAGCAAAATGAAGTTTAGTCTAGTCTACTTCAAGATTTAAGTAAATTGAGTCATTGTTTTCGGTAATATTTAGCAAAAGGGATTTTTTTTTTTGTAATTTCGACCAATGATCTGTATTTGCAACTCGATTCGAAAAGAATACAGTTCAAACTTGACAACTATTCGAAAAATATATTAAAACTCAGATTTTGCAATCCGGTTAGTGTTATTTGGGAATCTTTGTTTTTATCCAGCAAGAGATGTTTCATTTGCGATTGCTAATAAACATAATAATTTATATCTTCGACGTTTATTGAAAAACACTTCGTTGAAATGATGGTATAGAGCATTGCATCTTAATACGGAGATTTCTTTAACCACACAGTTTGGTATATCCCACCTGTAAATTTTTCCCTTTCTCAATGACAATGCGACAACGCTGTCGTGTTTAAACTCCTCTACATTTATATTGGTATTTGATCTTTAAAATGATTGACAACAAAAATAAAAGAAGATGTTAGTTTGTAATGGATTTGAAGAAAATCTTTTTGGGTGCGATATTCTTGGCATTTTTTTTTCTCCAGGTCAAACAGTACGTTGCTGACATATGACGATCCCATCATTCTTGATATCTGGGAAATTCGTTTTCACGGGAACTGAGTACTGATAATATTCAAGTTGACTAAGGCAATTCCGCCCACAGAATTGGTGTTAACCTGCGTAATAGATTTTGAGTGTTGTAAAATTCATCAATTATTTAGAAATTTATACCCACTTTAATCATATAATTAGTGAACCAAAGGCTTTTAGGGAAAACGTAAAATATATACATACTTCTATTTAAAGAAAGTGTTTTCATAAAAGCAATAAGCGAGAAAACGTAGTTATTAAGATGAAATATAAGGAAAAAAATAGAATAATAATGACACTTTTTTTTATCAAAATGTGGAATGATCTAAGAGCAACAATATTACTTTAAGAAAACTGATCGATGTTGGTCAATGCTCTTTGGACGAGACAGCTCTCAACAATGGACATGCTGCACGATCAATTTAAGGGCAGGGCCACCGCACGTTGAGGTGATGGTGCAATATCCAAAGAGGTTGTGAAGTTCCTTATGGTCGTTTTTAAATTCCATCTCTATTTGATAGCCCAGTTTTCATGAAATTTCTTTCCAGTGTAAAGACACAGTCAACAAAAACAATTAAGGCAAGCAGATATGTAAGTGAATTAAAAAAAAAAATGAGAGATGACAAATGCTACCGTTTACTTATTTGTATTTCCCATTTTTGGTACTGCAATTTATAAATGCCTACGCGAAAGCAAAAACAACACAATGAAAAACTATTTGAACTTTTCATGAGCTCAAATATTATTAAACAAAACAACAGAAATGCCCATGTAACAGTAGTCTATTAAGTGCAAATATGTGATAAAAAAAGAAATAAATAAATTCAGGTATTTGATAGTAAAACAATTTTATCGTACAAGTTCATAGCCCTCCTTCGGAAATAAATTATTTTCCATCCTTCTTCGATGTGTATTTTTGGTTGTTAAACTAAACGATATGATTTCGCCTACTGAAATTTCCATCCTTTTTTCACTCTGCATAATTTTTCTTTGATTTACTCTAACTTATTTGCAGTATTTCGTGACAAAGGGTACAGAATATTTGGATATAATATTTAAAGTTCTAAAAAAAATTTAAATGCTGTAATACTTGCTTACAGAGCGGAGATAGAAACAGGGAAAGAAAAAGTCTCTAATTCACCCAACGTTCTAATGCAAATATTGCGTATAATACCAAGACAAATCAATTATAAGATCTACATATTTCGACAAATACTATACAGCACTGATTCTTTTAGAATTTGTTTAAGGAGATATTCTTGGAATAGCTGCTATAAGAAGAATTGAAATTTCTACTTCTGTAGTGAAACTTCTAAAAAATGATTGGGAATATTCTGGAGAATCGGTAGGTAATATCGGCGATGTAGACTTGTCAAGGACTTTGAGAAGGACCAACGCAATGTGTATACTAGCTTTCATCTCTGCAGGTATGACAAAAAATTTCAAAATACATAACAGTCTTAGGAGACTGTTAATTCTTAGAAGAGTACAACCAACAAATGGGCAGTGTAGATCTTATTGTCAGGATAATGATCATCTACACGATACGAGAGTAAACACTGGCACTGAGACCGCAAAATGTGAAATTTTTTAGTGATCTATAAGCTGGTAGAATACCTGGGGAACCCATGCTTCCACCAGCAGTCCATCAGTATCAAATCGGTCGTTGGTCTCAATGGGCAGATAAAAATATAAGATGTAAGTGTCCAAAGTGTTCTGTGTTAAATCACACAGTGTGAGAAATGCAATGGAGCTTTATGCTTCATTTATGCTAAGACATTATTTTAAGAATTTTCATTTAAATAATTAAATTCTATTCTTCTCCATTACTAAGAGCAATAGGGGTTTCTCTTATTTATTTTCCAATCACAATATTGATGAGCTTCTTCAGGTAATTATTTATAATTATAATATATAATTACAAATTATAATTATATATATAATTACAAATAATTGTAATATATAATTATATAGCATATTTGTATAATAACTATTATATATACATATACTCGTTTTTATTATTATAATATACTAGTGATTTTATTAAAAAAGACGGAATAACGCCTTAAGCATCTAAAACTCAACTACTTTAAATTATTCATTTTAAAAAAATCATATTTTTTATATTTTTTTATATTTTATATATTTTTTATATATTTTCGCCCATTAAAACGGATAAATCTTATATGTTATAAAGATCACAAAATAAAATAGTTGTGGCAAACTTAACGTAAAAAGCATTAGGAACTCATAATTATTTATGTATGTATATCCATACATATACTCGTATATACATACATAAATAAATGTATTCCAGTGCCTGATTCTTTAATCCTATAGGATTAATTCCAATAGATTGATTCTCCAGATCACGCTTTATTTCCAATGTTCTTTGATTAGTTATTCTTAACAGCAATTGCTCCCCTACAATCTTTGAAAATACAGTTGAACCTCGATTGTATTAACAAGACCACGGAAAGTAACCTTACAGTTTTATGTAAATGCGGATGCAAAATCATTTCGCCACCACATTTTAAAAATATAATATATATTGTCTTTACTAAATAGCGAACAATATGATGCGCTACACTAAAGTTATCACGCAACAAATTAATAGACTACTTTTACGACAGTCATAAATTACACGTATGTGAATATTTTGGTCTCTTTTTGATAATTTACTATTTAAAAGGCCATGTCAAATACATACACACATATGTATATTTGTATAGTAAAACAAAATATGATATAACGTAATAAAATAACATTAATTTATATTAAGACTATATTTCAATTACAATTACATTTGCTACCCAAGAACAGATAAAGCTGGGTTGAAAGGCGCATAAACGTGAAAGAAGAATAATGAACGTTATAAAACCATGAGCGCAGCTATTGATTAAAAGAAATCCAGATAATCCCATGCCAGTGCGAAAAACAAAGAGAACGTCTTAAAAGGAAAATATTGCCTCGAAAGAGGCACGTTTAGAAAAACATCGTATGAATTGTTAATAAGTTTTTAAACTCATGATTCTTAAAGTACATTTTTAGCAACAAAATTTAATTAACGGGCTTGTCATCAAGAGCATCGACTTTCATTATATCGTCATAAGCCGAAAATCACACTAAAATTTTGAAATTAATAGTGGCTTTACAAGGCTCGTCTCGTCGGCTTCGCATCTTTCCGTCACTAGTGACAAATTCGGTTTTGAAAAAGACCGCGCAATAAGTAGTGTAACTGTTTTATTTCAATTAGCGATTGTTTCCTTGAAAAGAACTACGGATATTGTATGTGCGAGTATTTCCAATTCTGCACATTTTAAATTAAGAAAACAAAAGAACTCTGAAATGAAACACGACTTATAAATTTGCGACCTTGTGTTTACTTCTTATGTGGGTGTTGCATCATTTATTTTCTGGGCGTGTGTATAAACTATTCTAAAGCTATGTATATATGTGTGTATGGCTGTGCCTCCATATACACATATATACTATGCATATATATAGATACATATATGCGCGAGTATGTACTGCATTAATATGCCTGCCAATGGAATACTATTGAAACACAATCTTAGAACGTTATATAAAACATGTTTACTGTTCTTGACTTAGTTTAGTAAACATCTGCTCGCCGAAAAAGAAACTAAGCCGCTGTACAATAATTAAATATAATGTCTTACTTGGGTAACACCTCGGATTTAGAGAGTGACAAAATAGAGTTTGGTAGAAATCGCAAGTCCAATATTGTTACGAAATCGCAAGCGCAGAAAATATCAAGTGAACCAAAATGGTCAACTAAACCCGATGACGATTCCGACTTGGAATCCCTAAACGAAAACTTTTTAACGAAAGGTAAGTAGGATAGTGTAATGCGAGGCACATAAGTCTACGTATAAATTGGGGAATCCATTCATACATATGTATGTATGCAGGCACGTACATATTAAACATTTTATACATGTTTCTACATTCCCCCTTCGAAGTGGTAACTACTGATGCATACAAAAATTAATATTAAAATAAATATATCAAATTACGATCATATTACAAATGCTTGTCAAAGTTAACCAAACCGAAAAAAAGGGGTTACGAATGACGTGCTTCAGATTGACAATTTTATATAATATTGAATGATCGTCAATTAAATACAAATTACTGAGTGAATCCTTGCCTTCAGCAGTCATAGAAAAATGCACTCTTGGAATGCTTAAGCGATGTGATAATATTTAGTATTCCATCCTTCTTTCCTGGTCTTCTGTAGGCTACCTCGATACTAGTTTATCGCCTTTCCCTTTTACGATTTCCTATAAAGATTTGGCCATCAATAAATGGCAGATACGCGGAATGGATTTGGAACAATGATAATGTTCGAAATAGCATTGGGAAAAATGTAAAAATAATTTACGTTCTCTTTTAAAAATTGTAATAACTTTTGCATTTAACTTTTTTGTTTTGGTTTTTTAGACGTTTTATATTATTTTTTTATAAAAAGCCTTAACTCCACTCTTTTGTAGTTATTTTTTAATGATACATTTTTCGCCTAAATTGACAGTCAGAAAAAAAGAATTTATCTATAAAAGAATTATTATAATTACAGTTCGTATTAATCAAAATTATAGAACACGAGACCATAAAACGTAATAAACAATATAACGCGATCCTATAAAAACAATTAAATGTTTAATTAAACAATTTTGTGGGAGAACAAAAAAATTTGTTAAAGCAATTTTTGGGCGAAAAAAATGTATATCAGAAAAGTTTAGTTAAAATTTTCATTCGTACCGCATTCACGATATATTATTTATTATAAAAGTTGGGGTACCACTAAAATATATATTATTTTCTTTTATTAATTATTTTATAGTGATATAATTTAAATTATAATTTAATTTATAATTTAATTTATAATTTAATGATATAATAATCTTAGCTAATTTGGCCCATCATTTTTTTTTAACCAAAACTTTCCACAAGTTTATTAATTTTATTAATACGATCCCTTGATAATGAAAAAAAAGCCTACGAAATTTCGGGAAAAGAATAACAAAATTAAATAAAAGTTAATAAAAAAAATCAATAAACACTAACACACAAAAAAAAAAAGAAATAGTTATTCACTATGTTGTTTTTAAAACATTCCAAATTAAATTGCCACAGTTCCAAACAGCAAAGCGACATTTTATAAGTTTGAAAACTCCTTTATAAGAAAAAGCAGCTGCCTAATAATACTTTCCATTTAAAAAAATATCAATTGAATTTTTTTTGGTGCCACATTTGTATTGTATGTGGGAGCGTAGTTTAGCTACTATGTAAATAAGACTGAATATTTTTTTATTTTAATCACAGTGCATATTATCATTACGCAAAAGAAATTATTTCATTTGTCGATTGGGGGTCCAATTCAGAATACGACAACCAATTAAAAAATTCTAGCAAAAACAGTGAAACCTCTAGCTATGCAACTTTTGTATCAGTTTTGTAATGCTACAAATAGTTGTTATTGGAAGCAACCAACTTGACGCATATAGTTTTGTACAAACACGTATAAAATTGGTGAAAGCTCATCGATACTGTTCCTCATTTTTACCGTGTAAACTTGGTTTTGAGGCAATATTATGCATGTCATGGCATAAAAGTGCTGTGTTATGAGAATATGCCCAAAAGTGCTACCACAATTAAATTTAATCCTTGAAAGAAAAACTACTAATAAGATCGGAATTAAGAAAAATCAGTTACAGAAAAACTGCATTGTACATGTCATTGATGACTAAAATCGAGCTAAAGGTTATTTAGGATAAATCAAAACCTTATTTTCTCCCCTTGATCCCTAAATCTATGAAAACTCAAGCACAACGCTTACAAGGTCTCAGTGCTAACGTTATACCAACGTTATCTACGCAGAACTCTGCAAATACATATAGCAAAGATAACCTAAAATGTCTAACGGTGCTGATGTTCCAATTTATGTAGTAGCGAAAGTAAAGTTAATGAGCCTAAAACAATAACAGGTTTAATTTAGCGCTATGCTGGATGGGTGCCATTTCCATAGTGCAGCGAACTCCCTGCTGGGCCAAAGGTCCATCAAATCCAAAGCAGCACATAAAATTGGAAAATGCACTCAACAAAATATCCCTGAAAATGAACGAGAAAAACTGTACTGTGTAGTGTGTAGAAAGGCGGCGAGCACATATAAGAGTTTTGTAAAAGACGATCACACATTTACACAAACAGCTGAACTAACAACCACTGGAAAGGATAAAATTTTTCCACCTTTTCCAAGTTATTAGTTTGAAAGAAATATTTTTAAAAAGCCCTCAAATAATTAAAATAAAAGTCAATTACTCAGTAGCGAAAGTAGTTCTCAGCCAACTCCTTACATATACATACATACATACTTAGACAGGACATAAAGTTAACTTTAGGGACTAACAGCTGATACGTAGAGAGAAAAACTGTTTTTCTAGAGGATATGGAAGCTCAATCTGAATTAGAAATGAAATAAAATATAAAACGTTTACATTATTAACGTACACTTTCAGGTGCTTTTCTCTTAACTCCATCGTATGAGTTATCAATGGAACGGGCAGCAGTGATATGTGAAAAAATGACTTTCAAGGGATGTTTTAGTTTAACTAAAACCGCCAGCGGAATTCTTTTTAAATTTTCACACCCAGATGATTATCAAGCTGTTTACCGAAAGGGCTTCCATATCGTCACTGGAGCTCGATTTTATCGAAAGGTAAGAAAATAAAAGAGATTTCAATAGAAAAACGTAAAAGTGATGAAATTTTAATATTTAAACTTTTTTAAATTATTAAAAATATTTTCCAAAAAAAAATTTATTAATGTCCATAACATTTAAATTATTTAGAATAAACTATTTTACACTTACAACTCAACTTATAAAATTTTCGCAGCGGGCACTTGACATCCACAAAAAAAAAAACAGCGTATAAAATCAAGATTTGTATGGGGAGAAATTAAATAAAATCTTATACGCAGATAACACCATGATACATGAAATTTTTCGCTTTATACATCACATCTTCATATTACATCTTCCCCTATAGCTTCGAAACTCCTCAGACGACGTTCTCTTCCAACCGGCGGTGAAAAAGATTTCCTACAATTCAACTGTTTACATTATGGGCCAGTGAGCTTAGTGTTTACTTAAAAATACAGAGGGAGGGCAGTTCCTGATATTGAATACCATAAATCCCACAGGTCTTAATTATAAGCTGTACAATAGAAGTCCATAATACACAGTCAGTGTAGATTTTCTCCAAAGTAACTAAGTAGTTTTAATTTTCGTAAAGTAAATTTCCAAACAATTATTTGTGTTCCTTTAATATACATATCTTTGCCAAGATCAATCAGGATCTCATTTTCTCTTTTGGAATACTATGATAAATATTTTCAAGATCGGGTGGCCAACTGAAGTATTGTGGCCTTTCGAAAACGAGCCCATTCTTTGCCGCCCCTTGCCAGGAACAATTTATGTAATTACGTTGGCATGCGCTGCAAGAGTTATTCGATACCCCTAGAAAATAGGTTCAGCAAGTCAGCTCCTAGTCTTAAAAATTTTTCTTCTATATACTGACGCCTATTGGATCCCAATCTTGGGTGTAACATTTTTATATAAATTTATAAAAGACTTTACACCCGGTATTTTTGATCTTCCAATATCTGCAAGTATTGTAGAGGAAAGTGATGAAATTCCAATTTGTGCCTAAATAAATTAATTTAATTAAAATATAAATTTAAGAAATTTAAAGCAGAAGAATTCAATTATTTCTCCCGTTGAAAATGTTTAGTGTGATTTTAAAAAACTCATATCAAAACTTTGATTGTGAAACAAAAGAAAATTGATGGTGTCATTTCAGTTGTTCAAAAGAAAATTTGAGGCTCTAGATTTAACAAAATCCGCCCAAAGGAAGAATCTTTACGAAGTTGTTATTTGTCTGTCTATCAATCTATATATATCTTACAATATACATATTTTTGTTTCTATATTTCGGCAAAAATTCGATATATTTTTACGTTTATTTAATGTATACTAATGATGTTCCAAGAATGTCGTTCATCAATCCATTGAAACTTTTGGCATTGAAGGTTTCCAAGAATCGGCTCATATAGAGTGGTAATGAGAATAATATTTTAACTGTATGATTAGCTGATAATTCCATCTAACGCACATCCGAAAAACTTGGTGTACTTTCCACTGGAAATTCATTTCTGGTTTTTACCTTCAATCTTGTCTCGATTGCACATTTCCCAGTTTTATTGTTTAGCTTCCAGGAGTCGCTTTCCAGTTGAATAATGCCTGCGACTTTTAAAGCATGGTTCCCATTAATGCGGGCATAATGGTATCCCAAGCTGGTTCCAATTTATATTTCTTCGCTGTGTTTCTGAATATTGAAGGCAGCAGTTGCAATGGCAATGGAAATGTGTAGAACGTTTTGTAAATATAATTTAAGCATTTATTCTCCAAGGCATTTTCATATATGACTTTTAAGTCAATTACTCCAATTTTTAGCAAACGCGGATTCTCGTTTATTGTAAAATTGGTAAAATTGATGTTTATTTACAAGAAAATTGTTTATTTTAAAATATTATAATTCCGTTCGAGTTAATATTAATTAATGTTGCCAAAGTTGGTAAATTTTGAACTTACAATTATATACACATATTTTCTTTTAGATTGCAATACCATGTCGTCCAAGGAAAACCTTTACCCTTTACGTTTTAGATGTTCCAGAAGATCTGCCCGTGGAAGATATAAGACACTCTTTGTATAAATTTAACTCTGTAGTGGAAGTTGTCAGACTTCACAAGTATTATCAATCTAATCCAGTTTTAGTTGGAAAAACTAATGAAGGTAGGCATCACTTTGCAAATACTACTACTACGCTAAATGAAACTTCGGCACATTCTTCTGGGTTAGAAGAAGCTTATTTTCTAATTATATCACATTCGCGTATATAGAAAAAAAACCTAAAGATTATATTCTTGAATAACACTGTACATTGCTTAAGTAATATTTAATATGAATTAATAAATTACGATGTGGAGAAAAGCAAAATGTATTATCTTTGTCACAAAATAATTAATAATAATTAATAGTTGTTTGTAGAATAATTCTAGGGAATGTTCTACCGTCTTTAAATATAAAAACAACTTGATTTAATTACCATAAAGCTTCACTGTATTTGAATAAGGTTACCTCTAATTTGCATTCATTTAAATTAAACTGAAAATCCTTTATTCCGTAAACAGCATGCCGAAAATATTAATTGACCAAATTATTTATAAAATAGATGATTCAGTGGCTTGTTACTTTTATTTTATTTTTTTTATTAAATTATACAAGTTTTCCTTCGAGTTATTAATGATATTTAAGTATATGATAATTTTGCAGCTGCTCCACCAAAATTAGAGGGAACTGACAAAATCGATCGTGCAGAAAAAAAAGAACTTCCCCCCGCTGTTATTCGAGTAACACTTGCTTCGTTTGATGAATATAACATACTTTTACAAAATGGGCTTAATTTTTACGATGCCACTTTCTTCCCCACTGAAGTCAATATTCCATTCAAAGGCGGAAAGATTGAATATAAAAGAAGGTAAAGGATATATATTTTTCATATTCCTGAAGAAACTAATTTATACACAAATATTACTTTTGCTTAGAACCTTGGATGGCAGCATACCAGGTCGGGTACGTGAATTACTACCCGTTTTCGATGCTGCAGGCTTTTGTAAACTGTCTCCGCCCGTTAGCAAATTAATTAAACCGCCACGATCATAGATTAAATCCAAAACACGACAACAGCTACGAAACTAATGAAAAATTAAAATATTTCACTTACATGTTTTACATAATGTTTGTACATCAGTACATCCGTACAATGGCACGATCTAGTAAAGAAAAAACGAAATAAAATAATTTTAAGTATACGCAAACGGAAACAAATATATTATATGAACGTATTAATAAATAAAATGTTTTTATGTGCAGAAAATGTTTATTTCTAATCAAAAAAATGTACATAAATGTCAAGGTCTGGCTATGCGAGTGTGGGAACCGCAAGCAATTAAGGCCTTAATGAGAGTAAAATGGAGGAGGTTATTTCGATGTAAATACTACTAATTAATAGTGACTCAACTATGGGTAAATTAATAGTTTCCACAAATAAATATAAAATATTATTAATTTCTATAACAATTATTCCCATGGCGACAATTATACATATTCTTTCTTTGTACATCATTGGTCTTATGCAGAAAGGGCCCTACCAGCATTTTTTTACAATAGATTTTTTTGTGATTTCAATATATGAATTTTATATACATAATATATAGCATATTGGACCTCTCTATAACTTGAAAAAGCTTGTCGCCCTTCTTTTTATTTGATTTTACAATTAATTCACCCCTAAGATAGTATGATTTGGCTCCATTGGATTATTTTCTTTCGGGTTGTGCCATCCGTGCCGACCACATGATTAAAATCATATTTAAACATTAATGTCATAAAATGTTCTTTTCAATAAAACCTATTTAAATAAATATATTTTTCGGTTTTAAAATCTTAATGTAATTTTTTTTGAATTTTTTATTTTATTACTTACTATAAATTCCTATTTGAGCTAAGGGCCGTTTTTTATGAAAAACTTGTTAATTTTTCGATCTTTATAATGTTATTACTTATGATTAATAAATCTGAATAGAGGAGGAGAAGCTTTGATTTTTTTTCAAAAAACGGAACTCTTCTCTCACTATCCACATTTCTGGAATACTTCTATTTTGGATATTGAAAGTAATTATAATTAGAGATTTGTTAATTAATAATATTTTAATAGCTAAGAGCATTAATTTTAAATCAGTTATTGATGGTGTTGTACAACGATAAGGATTTAGTACATAAAAGCGGAAACGGTAATTACATTAAATGCTAATAATTCGTATATGTGATATTATATGTAAAATATATGTTTCAAAGGTTTTTCACTTCCTCAATATTGGCAATTGTTTTATAGAACTTGTAATATAAAATATATTTTTTATACAGTTTAACATTTGAAATAATTGCCTGAAGTAGTATTGTAAAAAATAAAATTATATTAATTAAAAGTTTTTTATAAAAAGCGATATTTTATTCAATTAAGTTTTTTTTTATTCTATATTTCCCAAACTTTAGTTTAAGTAAAAAGTTCTTTCTTTTTTATTTTTATAGTTTCCTTACGAAATCACCGAAGGTTGGCGAAATATTGAGAAATAAAAGTAATAAAATATAAACAAATTGTTTTGTCCAAACTAAAAACAATATTATAAATTTTATATTTTATTATAATTCAAAAAACACACGCATTACGTTTCTTGCAAGAAGAATACAAAACAGGTGACAACGGAATGAATTCGCCTTACATCTAGTCAGCTTGTGTGAATTCGCCTCATTTCTTTACATACGGCAAAATTTAGTTCCAAAATTTTCTTTTGTTGTTCAAAAAATATAACATTGTTATTTAAGTACAAATTTCCTAAATATGTTAAGAAGTTGTAAAAATATAACAAATTATAATGTAAGTTCTCTGTTTTTACACTTACGAATGGATAAAAATATGTCTGTATTTCTTTTGTAGAATGTGGGGAGATTCTATTCGTTGAAACAAACTAAATTAGAGAGTTTCGCAGACAAGCCAGATCCATATTTGATTAAAAATGATTACATTGGGCCTCCAGATAAAGAATCGAATTTGCGGCCATTTGTGCGCAGTATACGAAAGGATGAAAGTTATATTGAAATGAAATTAAGAAAGAAACTTATAGAAGTTGAAGAATGGAATCAGTTGTTTTGGTCAAAACATAATAAACGCTTCTATGAAGTAAGTTCAATACATGCTTATGTATAAAATCTAAATACTCTAATTGCCGTTTCCATAATGCCAAACGTTACCGTTCGCTTGGAATTTTAAAGAATCCGTTTTGTTCAGTCCTTTAATGAATTTTCTGGGAAATTAGTAATCAGAACAATTTAAAAAAAATTAATTTGACGATAAAATAGGAAATGAAATAAAATTTTCATAAAAACTCAAGCTTATTAATTTTATTTAAACGAAGACGACGTGACCTATTCCCTTATATTTCGGGGGGAACTGAACGGAGCAAGCATAAAATATTACATCTTTCTATCTCATTATTAAAACGAAAGACACAAAACGGTTATCCCTGGACGAACTATTAAATCATCGTACATACAACAATCAGTCACATAAGATTTAGTGGTACTAAATAACAAGGATATATTCGTCAATCATTAATATAAAAATGAAAAAAATTTCATATAGTTAGAAATTTATTTCCAACATACATATATTTCCGCATTTCATGAATTACAAGTACTTATTTTAAATTGACTTATACACCTGTATTAAAAGATTGATTATAATTGAATTATTTTAGCATTTTTATTTGTTCTTCATTTTAATTATTGTTTAACCAACAAACTATTATAACTGTATGCATGTGTGTTTTGTTTTACTTTTTTTAGGAAAAGAAGGATTTTATAAAATTACACAACGAATCCGGAATTGATGAGATTTCTGCCGACAGACTAAGTGAATTCTATAAGTCATTCTTGGATAAAAATCGAAAATTACATATACTATATAATATTTCGTGGTACTTGAAAAATTTTGAAATCTTGATGCTTTCTTTTCAAGTTGCAATTACAAATTTTAAAAGGAAAAGAATGATGTAAAAAAGAAAAAAATAAAGTTGTATATATGCACCCAATAAAACAAACAATTGATTCAATTCAAATTATGATTAAGAATTGTTAGTGGTGAAAATTACATTACGGATGATGACAACTTGTATTTATAAATTTTACTTTCGACTGTTTTAGATATAACAAACTATCAGTTACCGACGGGTAAAAAAACTCTGGTTTATGAGCTATGACAAGAATTGCTGCTTCAACTCTACTAATGCATCAACCGCTCATTCAAGTCCTTGTTAAGGCATTGCGAAATAACTCACTCTATCTGACCAAGCAATGTGTATACAGACGAAAAGAGTCATCGGTGATTGTAAAATAGAAAAGCATATAGACACGTTGGGTCATACACTACTAAACTTCACTAAGCATTACAGCGAAAATTTATGTTTATTTATCAGTCTCTCTTTAGAGGTCTTTCCTGATAAATTTCGGCACATTTTTTTCATGAGCGGAAGCTGGTCCTAGGTAGAAAAACACTAGGGTACTATCCTCTCCTAACGAACGAACTCAATATAAAATACATGAAATGCATTTGCAATTTATTTAATATGCTTTACTAATTTAATTTCTGGAATACGTTTTTGCTTTATAATTTCGGTCTCTCTCAGGTAAGTTTTGAGTACATCTGGCATTTTTACAGTATTTTTGTCAGTCTAAAAAAGAGAAGTAAATAATTTTTATAATTAAAAAGAGTATTACATACCTGATTGGATTCGACGAGAGCTATTAATAATCTAGGTATAGCGGATGCAGTCCCGTTAATTGTATGTGCAAAATGGACTTCCCCATTATTTGCAGTGTATTCTATATTTAGCCTTTTCGACTGATAATCTGTGCAATTGCTACAACTAGAAATTTCACCCCACAACTGCCTTCCAGGCATCCATGCTTCAATATCATATTTTTGATAGGCCGGATCACCTAACTCATTGGCTGGCATATCCATAAGTCGAAACTTTAGATTTAGCTTCTTGAAAATATCCATTTGTAAATCTTTAAAACATTCCAACATATCTTCAGACTGATTTTCTGTACAAACACAGAACATTTCGACTTTATTAAACTGATGAACCCTAAAATTAGTACAAAAATAATAAATATATAGGTTATATATAATAAAATATATGGATTTTGTTGAAGTAAACTAATCTGACTTGCTTTAAACCTCCAATTAGCAATATTTTTGAGATTCTTTAGAGAGAAATATACCATAAGCACTAAAAAACTGAATAATAAGTTTCTTGAAGTCACCAGGCAAATCAAAGGGAATATGTGTTAATTTTAAAGCTACAGTGTTTCTTTTGTCGTATGAGGAATATAATAATTTTTATAGATCTTGGTCAATTTTTATTTTATTTATTCATATCTGGTAGACTAAAATAATATATTCGGAATTCAATAATTATTTATTATAAAATAACTTTATCTTTATCCGATGAACTCAGCATACGCTAAATTATATTCATATAATAGTAATATTAAGTAGACCTACGAAGAGACAAAAAGCGTTATATATTTACGTTAAATTCTATTATAGATAAATTCAGAAATTAAAGAATATCAAAGTAGATATATAATTCCGCAAATCAAAAGATTTGTTATCGACATCACGAATTCTTATACGAACTAATAATTAAGGGTTCCATTCTGAGTATTAAAATACTAAATATATACGATAAAACCTAAAGTTTTGTTCCAGAAGTGCTATTTATATTAATATATTGAATCTTTTAAGCAAAATGCAAAAGGAAAAAATAGTTAGTAATTAATAATGATTTACAGATAGAAAAATGTATGAAATGATTATGTTGAGTTTTCAACATGCAATTGTAAGTTTTTCTAAAACAAAAAAGATTTCTTTGCTATACATGCAAATACATGTTAAATTCATCCAATCAGATATTTCAACAAGAGCCATACATAGTTTTATTGAAAAAATCATTGTGATGTTAAAACCTGGATAGCAATGGTTGTGTAATTTATCTGTAAATACCAACCTATATATTCCTTTTTCTTCACTCAAACCAGATGTTTCTGCTCTGTAGCACCGACTCACTGCTGCGTATTTTAAAGGTAGTTCACGTTCTGTTAGAAGTTTGTTGGAAAAGAACCCAGCCAAAGCCATTTCCGAAGTTCCTGACAAACATCGGCCAGATTCAATTTTATATACCTAAAACATGGAAAACTATAGTATAGTTCAATCGCCTTTTTAAAACAATTTTGTGGATTTATACCATTTTTAATGAAAACTAAGAACTTTCCGCGTGAAAATGAATTTCCAATTCAAAACATTTTTATCTACCAGTTTCAAAAATTTTATTACAATAATTATTAAACTGCATATTTTCTATTGTTAAGTTTTCCTTTCAGTACGAATTTCTAAGTGCCCCGTTATTACAATTGCATAGTAACCCTTTATATATTTGCCATATAAATTATTTTTGTAAATTAATCGACTCTTATACGAAATAAATAATATTTATTATAGCTCTTACTTGCGTTCTATCACCATCGGTTTGCATTCCGCAGCCATTTATCACATCTTCTGGTAAAATGTCAGGCACTGAAATTATGTTGAAAGAGTTTTCTTTCAGAACATCTATTGTATATTGTATTAAGGCTTGTTCAAGTTCGGCTAAGTTTCCAAACAAATAATAACTTTTATGTCCTGTGTAATTTCCTAAATGGTCCATTCGAAATATATTCAGATATTTGCATATGTCCGCGAATTCCAGCTTTCGGGATTCTCTACCTTCTCCTGAACCATATTGATAAATTTCTTTCATTTTATTGCCATAATTGTAAATTTTGGGGTGGACATAGTTAGGCAGTGTTAATAATACTTTCTCCAATTCATCTAGATTATTAGCAGATTTTTGTTCATCAATTGATTTGCGTAGGATATCGATGTTGTTGTCAAGTCCTCTTAATAATAAAGATTTTTCTAATCTTGACCAATCTATTCCCTTAATTAAATTATGTAATTTCTTTATTCGTGTTCTAATTTTAGAAAAAAAAAAGAAAATTTTGAAATGTTAAAAAAATTATATGGGACACTTTATTTACCCCATTTTTGTGAACACGACGTGAAGTACAGAGGCGACATTGAAAGCCGGTTATCGACGACAGAAATTAAAGTGTTAATACGTACTTCAGATGAAGAGAAAATAATTTCGAATCACCATGTTAGTAATAATATTTTTGAGATGAAAAAATCATCTATACGTATCCACCTTGCATACTATAGCTAATTCAAGGCGAATTGAATATTGGATTTGCCTTGGACACATTTATTTGTCAATTATATATATTCGAGAAAATAAACTTTATGATAAGTTTAAAATAACTGTGAACAAAGAGTAATGGAAAATAATGTAATGATTAATATCGATTTGTTTAATAAACTTAAAACCCAAGATCCCACTATATATATATTATGTACATAGATTTACACCTACAATATTCAATCTTATTTTCGTTAAATTTATTCTTGAAGTTCTACTATTTTAAGGTTCATAATTTTGTATTTAGGTATTTTTTCTATAACTCAGAAACTAAAATTCTTGGCCGGATGCCACTACTTCCAAAAAAAAATTTAGAAACGTATGCTGTTTAAAAAAAATTACACAGCAATTTGCTTATATGTAACTTGAAAGAATACTTCCGTAGTTTCCAACCTACTGATGCTTAAATTTTAAACCCCATGTACAACTTGAAAAACACGCTATGTGCATATGTATGTCGTTGGTCTCAAATGAAAAATACCTAACCCAAATATTTTATTTCACTAATAGAAATTCCAAAAAAAACACGGTCTATATGAAATGATAGAAAATATAAATTAATCCGCTTTTAATTTTGGTAAAAAAAAATGTTATACATTAATGTACAATTAACTCCTCAAACTGGAATTCCAAAACACAAGTGGACACGCACTACAATAATTACTGTAACTAGTCTTTTTAATACGGAATAAGTTCCTGTTTAATTACCACATACTCCTAATATGTGTTATGCACATGTATCCACAAGAATATTTTAGGTATCGACCAACTTTAGGATTGTATAAAAAACAATGAATTCATTAAAAAATAGTCTTGAACCGGTTTCATAAATTTTACTAACTCGGACATTGACAGCAATACCACAGTCGAATACAGTGTTTGCTATTAAACTGTTTATTGAAGGAATATTAATAAAACAAATTAGGCTTTTACAGCATATTTTCTTTGTGGGTAAATCGACCTCTTTCGGATTTCCTTCAGAGTTTTTCTGTTAGCGTCTCTAGGAGACAGAGCTTTACGAATAGCACGAGTCTTCTTTTTTCTCAAATCCAAAGGCTTATACTTTTTGTTTTTGTATACTTTCCGCAAATTTTCCTTTTGCTTTTGGTGCATCACAATGTAGACACGGGCAATAGCTTTGCGTATAACACGACTAAAATAAAAACAGAGTTCTTTCAAATGCGCTAAATTAATATAAAAGTACAACTTACATCTTTGAGAGTTTAGAAGGAGCTCCACCAGTAACCTTGGCTACACGCAAGTTAAGCAACTCATTCTTCAGCTCATCGAGCTGCTTGGTGAGCTCTTTCTTATCCTTTGTTCTCAAATCGGAGCACTTAACTTTTACCTTAGTAAAGAAAATATTAGCATTTATTAGTTTAATTTTATATACTTTGCATATTTCAATAAGATAATTTATGAATATACATGGGATGAAAAAGATTTTCAAAGAAAACTTAAATTATAAAATAAAGACGAACCATTTTGCTTGCAACTCACGCCAAAAAGAAAATCTCAAAGTTGTTTTTACGTCAAATAGTTTTTTTACGTTTTCACAAAATGTAGCTTTTATATACAATATGTTATATTTAAACATTGTTTACACGAGCAGTTATTGTAAGTATGCAGAAATACAAAAAAAACTTGATTACAATTTCTTTTTCAACGAATAATAAAAAGTTGCTGAAAAATTGTCACAACTAAAATTGAAATTGCAATATGATTAAAATATTGCTTATACTCATACTCATGAAAAATCTCAAGTCATTATCAAAATTCGCAAAAATTTAAAACACTGACGTATCCTACAAGATATTTATATATAATTCCATGAACTGTAATACACTTTTCAAATTTTTGACTTGTCAATGTAAAAAGGCAATAACACGCCACTGTATTTATTGTTTTTATGACAAAATACAAAAGTGTGTAACGTTAAAATAACATTTGTTTGCCTGTAAAATGATATATAATTAAAATTTAAAAAAATATAAAATAATAAAAACTAAAGTTTTACACCAACAGTCAAAACCACAAAATATCCTATAGTAAAAGCGTGAAGTGACCTTTAAAATTTTGTTTTTAAAATAAAAGTGATTATCAAATAAATTCAAAACAGTTTTACATTTACTAGTTATGCTGACCAATCTCAGAAAGTTATACATAATATTCAACATTAACCTAAGACTAGTTATCATGTTATACAAAACGGAATGACAGCATATAGATAGATATAAATAAATTTTAATGTACTTTCTCACAACATATGTATGGCTATGTTTAATGCCAGCATCAGTTTTGTCTTTGTATTACAATCAGCTACTGCTGACAGTATGCAAAAATGTTAACGTAAAATTTATATTTGAATGAATTGCTATTGGAACGGGATTTTGAAAATTTTAAAACTAGCAATAACATTTTTTGTTTTCAGCAGTTTATCCAAATATAAAGAAAAACTAATTTAAGAGGGAAAAATTATAATTGTTCTTTTATCTTTACAAAATTACATTAACTTTTCATTAATATTGGTAGCCTACAGTTGCCTCCCCATTAAAAGGTGTTGGAGGAAACGGAGCAGTGGGGAATCCCGATGGTGGCCTCCAATTTGGAGGCGGTGGTGCAGGTGTAGCAGATGACCATGCATTAGGAGGTGGTAACATCCTTGGGGGCGGAGGTATTCCCACAGGCGGTGGTAAGGTTTGACTTCCTCCAAGTGGGGGCAACGGAGGTGGTGGCACAAATGCTGACTGAGGAGGTGGTACAGGGGGTGGTGGAGGCAGCATCGATGAAGAACCTGTGTTCGGAGGTGGAGGAGGAGCTAATAATGGAGGTGGAATTAATTGACCTGGCATTACTGGTATCATGTTAGGCACAGGGGCATCAGCAAAAAGCTGATGTGGTCGATCAGCATGTGAAGACGGATTTTGAGCAGCTAATAGACGTTCTGCAGCTGATCCATGCCGTTCTCCCTTTGAATCTTTTTTGAATGCATATGAGACAGATATAGGTCGATTGCAGAGATATTGTCCATTCATTGCGTCCATTGCGGCATCTGAAGCTTCAAAACTAGCAAAATTTATAAAAGCAAAACCCTTCGAATTTCCAGTTTCTGGATCCCGCATAATTTTTGGCGTTTGCAATATAACCCCAAATGCTGAAAAGGTGTCATATAAAAGTTTTTCATCAACTTCAAGGTCCAAATTTCCAATAAATATATTCGCCCCAACATCTAAGTTTTTCTGATGAGCTGAAGCCTTATTTACTCTTATAGGTTTTCCATAAAGTTTTATCATATTCATAATTTTTATTGCATAGTCTGCATCATCTTCACTTAGAAACTCTACAAATCCATAGCCTTGATGCATTTGAGTAACTCTATCTTTTGGCATATGAACATTGACTAAAAAGAAACATCAAAGTAAATCAAGTAGTTTGGGTTAAAAAAAATTCCCAAAAACAAGTGAGAGTTACAAAGTTATAAGAAAAGTGCATATAAAACTATAGAATAAAGATATGTTATTCAATATTGACCTATATATTTCAATTTTGCTGCATGCATTATTATTTAAAATATTATTAATTCTATTTAATTTAAGTAAATAAAAATCTAAAAGAATTTAGTGAGCTTTTATAACTAGTAGCAAGATACTCGTACAACTCCTAAGAGCTTGGTGTTGGAGGCACGGTATTGTTATTCTTAAATTATCTTTATACAATTTCAATGTACGAAGAAATAATACATGAAATATTGGCAAAACACATCTAAGTTTATGGATTTTGATATCATATTAGCTGTCAGGCCTACATTGGGACAGACGCATTGGCACAACACTTGTAATGTAGTATAAATTTTCCAAACTTGTATATACTTTTGGATATATTTTCCCAAACAAATATTCAATTTGGTATTTATAATTAGGAAAAACTTTCGTTTCAAGTTTGGTATTTTATAATAAAAAACACATTTGCAAGTCTTACCTACGGGACCGGCTTGAACAAATAACTCCCACAACAATGTTTCAGAAACTTTGTCATCAAGACCGCCAACATATATAGTTGCATCTAAAAATGATTATTTATTATATGCGCAAATACTAATATGACATAAATACCTTGATTTCTCTCAGCTATAGGTCCAGCAGCCATTAATCAATTTATCACGAGAAATACAAGTAAAGCGTCCTGTGGTAAGAATAGTCGTTTATTTTCATGAATATTTCCACATATACCTACATGTGAAGATAACAAACGCAAATATTCTAATCAAGGATGATTAGAGTGTTAAAAACTACCATAGATGATAATTATGGGATCAAAGGCAATATTTAATTTTTTCGCTTCACAAGCGGCGAAAGCCAACTCAGAAACAATCTCTTAAATGAAAAAGCAAATTGGTTAATGTTTGAGCTTCTGTGCAAATAAACGCGAAGGAAAATGAAAATATGCAATATAAAATTATATATACTATATGCATGGATATATAATAATACATGACAAAAGAGTATCTTAGAAATTTCTGGTGCTCTATACAATAAAAGTATTTTTAATTTTGTCAATATATACATACATAATAATATACATCTTGGCAATATACAAAAAATTATACAACTAAACACGAAATTTGTCCATGTATTTCTCTCATTTTATTTTTTTTATTTTTAATGTAAATATATCTGACTCCATTCATTCCGCATAATTATCTTTTTCTATCGCGCGTATAGGCGATATACGATAGTTGTAAATTTACATAAATCAATGAACTATATAATGAACTTGATTAGCAGTATAGCAGTAAATTCTAGAAAAACAAATATGAAATAAATTGTACCGTCAAAGAATTTGCAACGGTGATTTACGTACTTCTTTTTGCAACTATGGTTGTATCGACTTTTGTTTTTAGTATTATTAGAATACTTTGTGTAATATAGATAATTGTCTGGTGAAAATTTTTGTAGAATTATATGTGAAGTAAACATAAAATATATAATAACATTGAAATTGTGTTAAATTTTCAATTGTCCGCAAAATGTGTAAAATACATATGTTTATATTAAAAAATTGCGCTAGCAAGTGCAAATTAAAAAAGGAAAAATAATAACAGTGCTCCACCTACATACAAGTATAAGCATTCAAAATCTCTATACTATTTCACAAAATGAATCGATAAAGGATATGCTCGTAAAGTTAAATTTTTAAGCAAATACATTTATAAAGAAGTTAAATTAAATAATTTTATATGCCACTATTTACTACAAAAATCTAAAAAGTAAATGATTGTAAAATGAATTTAATGTATAAAGTTGTTCTTCAATTGACAATTGCTTGTAAGTAAATACATTCTTATACATATTACATTTGTAGATAAATATAAGTATGCATCCTCACTCATGCCAATACTTATGTCTGTAAATATGTGTGTACAACCACATAAAGTCCTTTCACAGGTTTCCCCATTTATTTAACAATACGGCATCAAAAAGAAAATTTGCAATATATTTTTTCATATAATCGAATTTTTAGTTTGATCATCTTTAGAAATTCTGTAATATAATGTAAATTATGAATTTGGTATTCTTGCATGCGTTCTGTTTTGGACATAATCGTGATACTTATAGCTTTGTGATTCTGATAAACAGTTTAGGTTTTGAGTATGTAATAAGAATTTAATGTTCAAGAGCTGGTTAATGAAAAGTTTAATTCATTTAGTACCATCAATAGCGACACCCATGTTCGTGGCAGACAAACTAGATTACTATACGCTAGCACATGGAGATTCCTAATTTTAAAATTTGTAAATATTAAACATCAACAAAAATTCAAATATTTCCTTACTAAATTCTTTCGTAAGTTGTGTACCTGTATTTGCTTATAAATAACAAATTTGTTTAGTAGTTTAGTGATTGTATGGTATGCAATTGGCTTTTTGCATATCCTGTTGTGTACACATACATACATATTCATTTTTTTCTAGAAATTTTTTTTATATAAATTAAGATGATGTTTAAAGCATGTCATGTTTCGTTATATTTGCTATGCACGACTAGATGGTTATAAATCAATTAGCTGGTATTGAATTAAAGGACAAAATTATTTTATTTCTATTCGTAAATGCTTATATGGAAAGCATATCGATTATCTAATATTTATAAGCAGATTACAAAAACTATACTATTTGTGAGGGAATTATTAGTAACAAAACCTAAAAGTATTAATTTTTATTTTTTGTCCGAAAAATAACTTTTTTATTTACTAAAAGCCATTTACTATCCTAGAGAATCTTACAAGTTCTCCGATTTGCAAAAGTTTATGCAAATTTTCATAAAATGAGAATTTTTGTGTGATCAGAGCTAATTTTACTTCAATCGACAAAGAAAAAATTTGTTTGCATGATATTTGTATGATAGTGTGGTATTTGCAACACAATTTTGATGGAATTTCTTAAAAAAAATAAAATGGAATCGCAGCGTATTTTCGTCTGAATTAATCTCACGACTGTGTAGGATAGTGAAGCATGACCCTAAAGCCCTTGTTTCACTGTAATACATAGTCGTACGACTTAACACTTAAATAAACAAACAGGAAAGAGTTGTCTCTTAATTAACGCAGTAAACTTAAATATATTTTGTTCACAGTGATTTATAGCATAACCCGTATTAGTTATTTAAAGCGTTCCAAGTTGATATTTTCTCAAATTTCCCTAATACAGCATATAAGGGCAAGGGAGAATAAACATTTATTTGTTTTATTCTTCTGATTATTATGTCATTTTCTTTTGCGTGGATGTTTGCAATTTTAATAAATAAAGCTTGTAAAAATTTGGTTTTTGTTTAAAAAATGCATAATTGAATAAATTTTTCCTGCTTGCAATTGAAATATAATGTTATTTATATATTTTAAAACTGTTTGGAATGTTTCGTTTTTATTTTATTGTCATAAAATTTTACAATGTCTTATTCGTTATGGTTGAGTACTAGAGTTGTCCACTTCTAACTAAGTGATGGGCTGAATTAATTAATAAGTTCATCAACTGCAAATGACTAAGGTCATGCTTTTAATTCTCGTTGAATTTTTCTCAAGTATTTTAACGTCTCATGTGTTAATTGTTGTTGGAATGTTCACATGACTAAGCCACAATCACTGGATACTTAACATTTACCAGCAAACACTTTATATTGATGATAATATACATCTGAACACAAGTATCATTCCTGTTATGACCGAAGTAAAACCAATGAAAGACATGTCGTCCAATAACAGCTTATCGATATCGAAGGCGCTGTAGAAAAAGTGCTCTATTTTCTCTATCACTATTTCCAAAATGTCGAAAAAAATTAGTTTGTTGTGAAAATTTTAAAAACTTTTCCAAGTAAAAGGGTAAATCTATTATAAGTAAATATATAAATCATTATATTTTTAATTGCCTTTAATAAATTAAAAGTTATGCTATTTTTACATAAAGAGGTACTTTACAATAATTTATGATTGTGTACAATGTTAAATATAACTGGCCTTAATTTAAAAAATTTTGTATGTAACTCATTAATACTGACTGCAATTTCTATGTCAATCCCAACGACTGTTAGCATTACCTTCAGGTCATCTATCTAATTTTTAAAACCAATACATTTATAGTTGAACAATGCCCAGTCTACTACACTACAAAATTATTTAAATCTATAATACGAAATTATTGTTTTCCACGTCTATCTGTTTTAAACGAATAATACAAAAAAAAAAAAATTAAAATGCTTATAAAAACTATCCACAATAATTTCTTCCATAAAGCGACCCAACTTTTCCCGTTTATCATTTCTCTTAATATTATGAAGAAAACCTCCATAATTCCACCAAAATAAAAACCAACTTTTCACTAACTAAGCGTCCAACTCCTTCCTTTGATTTGATTTTTAGCCGTCCAACTCCTTCCTTTCTCGTATAATTCCTCCTAAACTTGCATTCTAAACGTGAAAATACATTAAAATGGCAAAAACTTAACTAAAAATAAAAAAAGATGCGTAATTCGATGATTACCTTCTTCTGGATGTCAGCCTTTAATGGAATTCCCCATTTTTTTAAGCTTACTTTTACTAGTCAATTTTTTGACTCAAAATACGAGGATATTTCTTATATATTCGCCAATAATTAAATAACACAAAAAATTTCGATTTTTATAAGGTAGCTACCTTAGTGATTTTTAGGCGTCCAACTCCTTCCTTTCTCGTATAATTTCTCCTAAAGATGAATTCTAAACGTGAAAATACATTAAAATGGCAAAAACTTAACTAAAAATAAAAAAAGATGCGTAATTCGATGATTACCTTCTTGTGGATGTCAGCCTTTAATGGAATTCCCCATTTTTTTAAGCTGAACTGGCGTTTATATTACTTTTACTAGTCAATTTTTTGACTCAAAATACGAGTATATTTCTTATATATTTGCCAGTAATTGAAAAACACAAAAAATTGCGATTTTTATAAGGTAGCTACCTTAGTGATTTTTAGGCGTCCAACTCCTTCCTTTCTCGTATAATTCCTCCTAAAGTTGAATTCTAAACGTGAAAATACATTAAAATGGCAAAAACTTAACTAAAAATAAAAAAAGATGCGTAATTCGATGATTACCTTCTTCTGGATGTCAGCCTTTAATGGAATTCCCCATTTTTTTAAGCTGAACTGGCGTTTATATTACTTTTACTAGTCAATTTTTTGACTCAAAATACGAGTATATTTCTTATATA
The DNA here is from genome assembly GCA_963402855.1 of Ormia ochracea. Classification (NCBI taxonomy): domain Eukaryota; kingdom Metazoa; phylum Arthropoda; class Insecta; order Diptera; family Tachinidae; genus Ormia; species Ormia ochracea. The sequence goes on from OY727107.1 coordinate 42,036,183, forward strand.
TTTGCCAGTAATTGAAAAACACAAAAAATTGCGATTTTTATAAGGTAGCTACCTTAGTGATTTTTAGGCGTCCAACTCTTTCCTTTCTCGTATAATTCCTCCTAAAGTTGAATTCTAAACGTGAAAATACATTAAAATGGCAAAAACTTAACTAAAAATAAAAAAAGATGCGTAATTCGATGATTACCTTCTTGTGGATGTCAGCCTTTAATGGAATTCCCCATTTTTTTAAGCTGAACTGGCGTTTATATTACTTTTACTAGTCAATTTTTTGACTCAAAATACGAGTATATTTCTTATATATTTGCCAGTAATTGAAAAACACAAAAAATTGCGATTTTTATAAGGTAGCTACCTTAGTGATTTTTAGGCGTCCAACTCCTTCCTTTCTCGTATAATTCCTCCTAAAGTTGAATTCTAAACGTGAAAATACATTAAAATGGCAAAAACTTAACTAAAATTAAAAAAAGATGCGTAATTCGATGATTACCTTCTTGTGGATGTCAGCCTTTAATGGAATTCCCCATTTTTTTAAGCTGAACTGGCGTTTATATTACTTTTACTAGTCAATTTTTTGACTCAAAATACGAGTATATTTCTTATATATTTGCCAGTAATTGAAAAACACAAAAAATTGCGATTTTTATAAGGTAGCTACCTTAGTGATTTTTAGGCGTCCAACTCCTTCCTTTCTCGTATAATTCCTCCTAAAGTTGAATTCTAAACGTGAAAATACATTAAAATGGCAAAAACTTAACTAAAAATAAAAAAAGATGCGTAATTCGATGATTACCTTCTTCTGGATGTCAGCCTTTAATGGAATTCCCCATTTTTTTAAGCTGAACTGGCGTTTATATTACTTTTACTAGTAAATTTTTTGACTCAAAATACGAGTATATTTCTTATATATTTGCCAGTAATTGAAAAACACAAAAAATTGCGATTTTTATAAGGTAGCTACCTTAGTGATTTTTAGGCGTCCAACTCCTTCCTTTCTCGTATAATTCCTCCTAAAGTTGAATTCTAAACGTGAAAATACATTAAAATGGCAAAAACTTAACTAAAAATAAAAAAAGATGCGTAATTCGATGATTACCTTCTTCTGGATGTCAGCCTTTAATGGAATTCCCCATTTTTTTAAGCTGAACTGGCGTTTATATTACTTTTACTAGTAAATTTTTTGACTCAAAATACGAGTATATTTCTTATATATTTGCCAGTAATTGAAAAACACAAAAAATTGCGATTTTTATAAGGTAGCTACCTTAGTGATTTTTAGGCGTCCAACTCCTTCCTTTCTCGTATAATTCCTCCTAAAGTTGAATTCTAAACGTGAAAATACATTAAAATGGCAAAAACTTAACTAAAAATAAAAAAAGATGCGTAATTCGATGATTACCTTCTTCTGGATGTCAGCCTTTAATGGAATTCCCCATTTTTTTAAGCTGAACTGGCGTTTATATTACTTTTACTAGTCAATTTTTTGACTCAAAATACGAGTATATTTCTTATATATTTGCCAGTAATTGAAAAACACAAAAAATTGCGATTTTTATAAGGTAGCTACCTTAGTGATTTTTAGGCGTCCAACTCCTTCCTTTCTCGTATAATTCCTCCTAAAGTTGAATTCTAAACGTGAAAATACATTAAAATGGCAAAAACTTAACTAAAAATAAAAAAAGATGCGTAATTCGATGATTACCTTCTTCTGGATGTCAGCCTTTAATGGAATTCCCCATTTTTTTAAGCTGAACTGGCGTTTATATTACTTTTACTAGTAAATTTTTTGACTCAAAATACGAGTATATTTCTTATATATTTGCCAGTAATTGAAAAACACAAAAAATTGCGATTTTTATAAGGTAGCTACCTTAGTGATTTTTAGGCGTCCAACTCCTTCCTTTCTCGTATAATTCCTCCTAAAGTTGAATTCTAAACGTGAAAATACATTAAAATGGCAAAAACTTAACTAAAAATAAAAAAAGATGCGTAATTCGATGATTACCTTCTTGTGGATTACCTTTAATGGAATTCCCCATTTTTTTAAGCTGAACTGGCGTTTATATTACTTTTACTAGTCAATTTTTTGACTCAAAATACGAGTATATTTCTTATATATTTGCCAGTAATTGAAAAACACAAAAAATTGCGATTTTTATAAGGTAGCTACCTTAGTGATTTTTAGGCGTCCAACTCCTTCCTTTCTCGTATAATTCCTCCTAAAGTTGAATTCTAAACGTGAAAATACATTAAAATGGCAAAAACTTAACTAAAAATAAAAAAAGATGCGTAATTCGATGATTACCTTCTTGTGGATGTCAGCCTTTAATGGAATTCCCCATTTTTTTAAGGTGAACTGGCGTTTATATTACTTTTACTAGTCAATTTTTTGACTCAAAATACGAGTATATTTCTTATATATTTGCCAGTAATTGAAAAACACAAAAAATTGCGATTTTTATAAGGTAGCTACCTTAGTGATTTTTAGGCGTCCAACTCCTTCCTTTCTCGTATAATTCCTCCTAAAGTTGAATTCTAAACGTGAAAATACATTAAAATGGCAAAAACTTAACTAAAAATAAAAAAAGATGCGTAATTCGATGATTACCTTCTTCTGGATGTCAGCCTTTAATGGAATTCCCCATTTTTTTAAGCTGAACTGGCGTTTATATTACTTTTACTAGTCAATTTTTTGACTCAAAATACGAGTATATTTCTTATATATTTGCCAGTAATTGAAAAACACAAAAAATTGCGATTTTTATAAGGTAGCTACCTTAGTGATTTTTAGGCGTCCAACTCCTTCCTTTCTCGTATAATTCCTCCTAAAGTTGAATTCTAAACGTGAAAATACATTAAAATGGCAAAAACTTAACTAAAAATAAAAAAAGATGCGTAATTCGATGATTACCTTCTTGTGGATGTCAGCCTTTAATGGAATTCCCCATTTTTTTAAGGTGAACTGGCGTTTATATTACTTTTACTAGTCAATTTTTTGACTCAAAATACGAGTATATTTCTTATATATTTGCCAGTAATTGAAAAACACAAAAAATTGCGATTTTTATAAGGTAGCTACCTTAGTGATTTTTAGGCGTCCAACTCCTTCCTTTCTCGTATAATTCCTCCTAAAGTTGAATTCTAAACGTGAAAATACATTAAAATGGCAAAAACTTAACTAAAAATAAAAAAAGATGCGTAATTCGATGATTACCTTCTTCTGGATGTCAGCCTTTAATGGAATTCCCCATTTTTTTAAGCTGAACTGGCGTTTATATTACTTTTACTAGTCAATTTTTTGACTCAAAATACGAGTATATTTCTTATATATTTGCCAGTAATTGAAAAACACAAAAAATTGCGATTTTTATAAGGTAGCTACCTTAGTGATTTTTAGGCGTCCAACTCCTTCCTTTCTCGTATAATTCCTCCTAAAGTTGAATTCTAAACGTGAAAATACATTAAAATGGCAAAAACTTAACTAAAAATAAAAAAAGATGCGTAATTCGATGATTACCTTCTTCTGGATGTCAGCCTTTAATGGAATTCCCCATTTTTTTAAGCTGAACTGGCGTTTATATTACTTTTACTAGTAAATTTTTTGACTCAAAATACGAGTATATTTCTTATATATTTGCCAGTAATTGAAAAACACAAAAAATTGCGATTTTTATAAGGTAGCTACCTTAGTGATTTTTAGGCGTCCAACTCCTTCCTTTCTCGTATAATTCCTCCTAAAGTTGAATTCTAAACGTGAAAATACATTAAAATGGCAAAAACTTAACTAAAAATAAAAAAAGATGCGTAATTCGATGATTACCTTCTTGTGGATTACCTTTAATGGAATTCCCCATTTTTTTAAGCTGAACTGGCGTTTATATTACTTTTACTAGTCAATTTTTTGACTCAAAATACGAGTATATTTCTTATATATTTGCCAGTAATTGAAAAACACAAAAAATTGCGATTTTTATAAGGTAGCTACCTTAGTGATTTTTAGGCGTCCAACTCCTTCCTTTCTCGTATAATTCCTCCTAAAGTTGAATTCTAAACGTGAAAATACATTAAAATGGCAAAAACTTAACTAAAAATAAAAAAAGATGCGTAATTCGATGATTACCTTCTTGTGGATGTCAGCCTTTAATGGAATTCCCCATTTTTTTAAGGTGAACTGGCGTTTATATTACTTTTACTAGTCAATTTTTTGACTCAAAATACGAGTATATTTCTTATATATTTGCCAGTAATTGAAAAACACAAAAAATTGCGATTTTTATAAGGTAGCTACCTTACTGATTTTTAGGCGTCCAACTCCTTCCTTTCTCGTATAATTCCTCCTAAAGTTGAATTCTAAACGTGAAAATACATTAAAATGGCAAAAACTTAACTAAAAATAAAAAAAGATGCGTAATTCGATGATTACCTTCTTCTGGATGTCAGCCTTTAATGGAATTCCCCATTTTTTTAAGCTGAACTGGCGTTTATATTACTTTTACTAGTCAATTTTTTGACTCAAAATACGAGTATATTTCTTATATATTTGCCAGTAATTGAAAAACACAAAAAATTGCGATTTTTATAAGGTAGCTACCTTAGTGATTTTTAGGCGTCCAACTCCTTCCTTTCTCGTATAATTCCTCCTAAAGTTGAATTATAAACGTGAAAATACATTAAAATGGCAAAAACTTAACTAAAAATAAAAAAAGATGCGTAATTCGATGATTACCTCCTTGTGGATGTCAGCCTTTAATGGAATTCCCCATTTTTTTAAGCTGAACTGGCGTTTATATTACTTTTACTAGTCAATTTTTTGACTCAAAATACGAGTATATTTCTTATATATTTGCCAGTAATTGAAAAACACAAAAAATTGCGATTTTTATAAGGTAGCTACCTTAGTGATTTTTAGGCGTCCAACTCCTTCCTTTCTCGTATAATTCCTCCTAAAGTTGAATTCTAAACGTGAAAATACATTAAAATGGCAAAAACTTAACTAAAAATAAAAAAAGATGCGTAATTCGATGATTACCTTCTTGTGGATTACCTTTAATGGAATTCCCCATTTTTTTAAGCTGAACTGGCGTTTATATTACTTTTACTAGTCAATTTTTTGACTCAAAATACGAGTATATTTCTTATATATTTGCCAGTAATTGAAAAACACAAAAAATTGCGATTTTTATAAGGTAGCTACCTTAGTGATTTTTAGGCGTCCAACTCCTTCCTTTCTCGTATAATTCCTCCTAAAGTTGAATTCTAAACGTGAAAATACATTAAAATGGCAAAAACTTAACTAAAAATAAAAAAAGATGCGTAATTCGATGATTACCTTCTTGTGGATTACCTTTAATGGAATTCCCCATTTTTTTAAGCTGAACTGGCGTTTATATTACTTTTACTAGTCAATTTTTTGACTCAAAATACGAGTATATTTCTTATATATTTGCCAGTAATTGAAAAACACAAAAAATTGCGATTTTTATAAGGTAGCTACCTTAGTGATTTTTAGGCGTCCAACTCCTTCCTTTCTCGTATAATTCCTCCTAAAGTTGAATTCTAAACGTGAAAATACATTAAAATGGCAAAAACTTAATTAAAAATAAAAAAAGATGCGTAATTCGATGATTACCTTCTTGTGGATTACCTTTAATGGAATTCCCCATTTTTTTAAGCTGAACTGGCGTTTATATTACTTTTACTAGTCAATTTTTTGACTCAAAATACGAGTATATTTCTTATATATTTGCCAGTAATTGAAAAACACAAAAAATTGCGATTTTTATAAGGTAGCTACCTTAGTGATTTTTAGGCGTCCAACACCTTCCTTTCTCGTATAATTCCTCCTAAAGTTGAATTCTAAACGTGAAAATACATTAAAATGGCAAAAACTTAACTAAAAATAAAAAAAGATGCGTAATTCGATGATTACCTTCTTGTGGATTACCTTTAATGGAATTCCCCATTTTTTTAAGCTGAACTGGCGTTTATATTACTTTTACTAGTCAATTTTTTGACTCAAAATACGAGTATATTTCTTATATATTTGCCAGTAATTGAAAAACACAAAAAATTGCGATTTTTATAAGGTAGCTACCTTAGTGATTTTTAGGCGTCCAACTCCTTCCTTTCTCGTATAATTCCTCCTAAAGTTGAATTCTAAACGTGAAAATACATTAAAATGGCAAAAACTTAACTAAAAATAAAAAAAGATGCGTAATTCGATGATTACCTTCTTGTGGATGTCAGCCTTTAATGGAATTCCCCATTTTTTTAAGCTGAACTGGCGTTTATATTACTTTTACTAGTCAATTTTTTGACTCAAAATACGAGTATATTTCTTATATATTTGCCAGTAATTGAAAAACACAAAAAATTGCGATTTTTATAAGGTAGCTACCTTAGTGATTTTTAGGCGTCCAACTCCTTCCTTTCTCGTATAATTCCTCCTAAAGTTGAATTCTAAACGTGAAAATACATTAAAATGGCAAAAACTTAACTAAAAATAAAAAAAGATGCGTAATTCGATGATTACCTTCTTGTGGATTACCTTTAATGGAATTCCCCATTTTTTTAAGCTGAACTGGCGTTTATATTACTTTTACTAGTCAATTTTTTGACTCAAAATACGAGTATATTTCTTATATATTTGCCAGTAATTGAAAAACACAAAAAATTGCGATTTTTATAAGGTAGCTACCTTAGTGATTTTTAGGCGTCCAACTCCTTCCTTTCTCGTATAATTCCTCCTAAAGTTGAATTCTAAACGTGAAAATACATTAAAATGGCAAAAACTTAACTAAAAATAAAAAAAGATGCGTAATTCGATGATTACCTTCTTGTGGATGTCAGCCTTTAATGGAATTCCCCATTTTTTTAAGCTGAACTGGCGTTTATATTACTTTTACTAGTCAATTTTTTGACTCAAAATACGAGTATATTTCTTATATATTTGCCAGTAATTGAAAAACACAAAAAATTGCGATTTTTATAAGGTAGCTACCTTAGTGATTTTTAGGCGTCCAACTCCTTCCTTTCTCGTATAATTCCTCCTAAAGTTGAATTCTAAACGTGAAAATACATTAAAATGGCAAAAACTTAACTAAAAATAAAAAAAGATGCGTAATTCGATGATTACCTTCTTGTGGATTACCTTTAATGGAATTCCCCATTTTTTTAAGCTGAACTGGCGTTTATATTACTTTTACTAGTCAATTTTTTGACTCAAAATACGAGTATATTTCTTATATATTTGCCAGTAATTGAAAAACACAAAAAATTGCGATTTTTATAAGGTAGCTACCTTAGTGATTTTTAGGCGTCCAACTCCTTCCTTTCTCGTATAATTCCTCCTAAAGTTGAATTCTAAACGTGAAAATACCTTAAAATGGCAAAAACTTAACTAAAAATAAAAAAAGATGCGTAATTCGATGATTACCTTCTTGTGGATGTCAGCCTTTAATGGAATTCCCCATTTTTTTAAGCTGAACTGGCGTTTATATTACTTTTACTAGTCAATTTTTTGACTCAAAATACGAGTATATTTCTTATATATTTGCCAGTAATTGAAAAACACAAAAAATTGCGATTTTTATAAGGTAGCTACCTTAGTGATTTTTAGGCGTCCAACTCCTTCCTTTCTCGTATAATTCCTCCTAAAGTTGAATTCTAAACGTGAAAATACATTAAAATGGCAAAAACTTAACTAAAAATAAAAAAAGATGCGTAATTCGATGATTACCTTCTTGTGGATGTCAGCCTTTAATGGAATTCCCCATTTTTTTAAGCTGAACTGGCGTTTATATTACTTTTAGTAGTCAATTTTTTGACTCAAAATACGAGTATATTTCTTATATATTTGCCAGTAATTGAAAAACACAAAAAATTGCGATTTTTATAAGGTAGCTACCTTAGTGATTTTTAGGCGTCCAACTCCTTCCTTTCTCGTATAATTCCTCCTAAAGTTGAATTCTAAACGTGAAAATACATTAAAATGGCAAAAACTTAACTAAAAATAAAAAAAGATGCGTAATTCGATGATTACCTTCTTGTGGATGTCAGCCTTTAATGGAATTCCCCATTTTTTTAAGCTGAACTGGCGTTTATATTACTTTTACTAGTCAATTTTTTGACTCAAAATACGAGTATATTTCTTATATATTTGCCAGTAATTGAAAAACACAAAAAATTGCGATTTTTATAAGGTAGCTACCTTAGTGATTTTTAGGCGTCCAACTCCTTCCTTTCTCGTATAATTCCTCCTAAAGTTGAATTCTAAACGTGAAAATACATTAAAATGGCAAAAACTTAACTAAAAATAAAAAAAGATGCGTAATTCGATGATTACCTTCTTGTGGATGTCAGCCTTTAATGGAATTCCCCATTTTTTTAAGCTGAACTGGCGTTTATATTACTTTTACTAGTCAATTTTTTGACTCAAAATACGAGTATATTTCTTATATATTTGCCAGTAATTGAAAAACACAAAAAATTGCGATTTTTATAAGGTAGCTACCTTAGTGATTTTTAGGCGTCCAACTCCTTCCTTTCTCGTATAATTCCTCCTAAAGTTGAATTCTAAACGTGAAAATACATTAAAATGGCAAAAACTTAACTAAAAATAAAAAAAGATGCGTAATTCGATGATTACCTTCTTGTGGATGTCAGCCTTTAATGGAATTCCCCATTTTTTTAAGCTGAACTGGCGTTTATATTACTTTTACTAGTCAATTTTTTGACTCAAAATACGAGTATATTTCTTATATATTTGCCAGTAATTGAAAAACACAAAAAATTGCGATTTTTATAAGGTAGCTACCTTAGTGATTTTTAGGCGTCCAACTCCTTCCTTTCTCGTATAATTCCTCCTAAAGTTGAATTCTAAACGTGAAAATACATTAAAATGGCAAAAACTTAACTAAAAATAAAAAAAGATGCGTAATTCGATGATTACCTTCTTGTGGATGTCAGCCTTTAATGGAATTCCCCATTTTTTTAAGCTGAACTGGCGTTTATATTACTTTTACTAGTCAATTTTTTGACTCAAAATACGAGTATATTTCTTATATATTTGCCAGTAATTGAAAAACACAAAAAATTGCGATTTTTATAAGGTAGCTACCTTAGTGATTTTTAGGCGTCCAACTCCTTCCTTTCTCGTATAATTCCTCCTAAAGTTGAATTCTAAACGTGAAAATACATTAAAATGGCAAAAACTTAACTAAAAATAAAAAAAGATGCGTAATTCGATGATTACCTTCTTCTGGATGTCAGCCTTTAATGGAATTCCCCATTTTTTTAAGCTGAACTGGCGTTTATATTACTTTTACTAGTCAATTTTTTGACTCAAAATACGAGTATATTTCTTATATATTTGCCAGTAATTGAAAAACACAAAAAATTGCGATTTTTATAAGGTAGCTACCTTAGTGATTTTTAGGCGTCCAACTCCTTCCTTTCTCGTATAATTCCTCCTAAAGTTGAATTCTAAACGTGAAAATACATTAAAATGGCAAAAACTTAACTAAAAATAAAAAAAGATGCGTAATTCGATGATTACCTTCTTGTGGATGTCAGCCTTTAATGGAATTCCCCATTTTTTTAAGCTGAACTGGCGTTTATATTACTTTTACTAGTCAATTTTTTGACTCAAAATACGAGTATATTTCTTATATATTTGCCAGTAATTGAAAAACACAAAAAATTGCGATTTTTATAAGGTAGCTACCTTAGTGATTTTTAGGCGTCCAACTCTTTCCTTTCTCGTATAATTCCTCCTAAAGTTGAATTCTAAACGTGAAAATACATTAAAATGGCAAAAACTTAACTAAAAATAAAAAAAGATGCGTAATTCGATGATTACCTTCTTCTGGATGTCAGCCTTTAATGGAATTCCCCATTTTTTTAAGCTGAACTGGCGTTTATATTACTTTTACTAGTCAATTTTTTGACTCAAAATACGAGTATATTTCTTATATATTTGCCAGTAATTGAAAAACACAAAAAATTGCGATTTTTATAAGGTAGCTACCTTAGTGATTTTTAGGCGTCCAACACCTTCCTTTCTCGTATAATTCCTCCTAAAGTTGAATTCTAAACGTGAAAATACATTAAAATGGCAAAAACTTAACTAAAAATAAAAAAAGATGCGTAATTCGATGATTACCTTCTTGTGGATTACCTTTAATGGAATTCCCCATTTTTTTAAGCTGAACTGGCGTTTATATTACTTTTACTAGTCAATTTTTTGACTCAAAATACGAGTATATTTCTTATATATTTGCCAGTAATTGAAAAACACAAAAAATTGCGATTTTTATAAGGTAGCTACCTTAGTGATTTTTAGGCGTCCAACTCTTTCCTTTCTCGTATAATTCCTCCTAAAGTTGAATTCTAAACGTGAAAATACATTAAAATGGCAAAAACTTAACTAAAAATAAAAAAAGATGCGTAATTCGATGATTACCTTCTTCTGGATGTCAGCCTTTAATGGAATTCCCCATTTTTTTAAGCTGAACTGGCGTTTATATTACTTTTACTAGTCAATTTTTTGACTCAAAATACGAGTATATTTCTTATATATTTGCCAGTAATTGAAAAACACAAAAAATTGCGATTTTTATAAGGTAGCTACCTTAGTGATTTTTAGGCGTCCAACACCTTCCTTTCTCGTATAATTCCTCCTAAAGTTGAATTCTAAACGTGAAAATACATTAAAATGGCAAAAACTTAACTAAAAATAAAAAAAGATGCGTAATTCGATGATTACCTTCTTGTGGATGTCAGCCTTTAATGGAATTCCCCATTTTTTTAAGCTGAACTGGCGTTTATATTACTTTTACTAGTCAATTTTTTGACTCAAAATACGAGTATATTTCTTATATATTTGCCAGTAATTGAAAAACACAAAAAATTGCGATTTTTATAAGGTAGCTACCTTAGTGATTTTTAGGCGTCCAACTCTTTCCTTTCTCGTATAATTCCTCCTAAAGTTGAATTCTAAACGTGAAAATACATTAAAATGGCAAAAACTTAACTAAAAATAAAAAAAGATGCGTAATTCGATGATTACCTTCTTCTGGATGTCAGCCTTTAATGGAATTCCCCATTTTTTTAAGCTGAACTGGCGTTTATATTACTTTTACTAGTCAATTTTTTGACTCAAAATACGAGTATATTTCTTATATATTTGCCAGTAATTGAAAAACACAAAAAATTGCGATTTTTATAAGGTAGCTACCTTAGTGATTTTTAGGCGTCCAACTCCTTCCTTTCTCGTATAATTCCTCCTAAAGTTGAATTCTAAACGTGAAAATACATTAAAATGGCAAAAACTTAACTAAACATAAAAAAAGATGCGTAATTCGATGATTACCTTCTTGTGGATGTCAGCCTTTAATGGAATTCCCCATTTTTTTAAGCTGAACTGGCGTTTATATTACTTTTACTAGTCAATTTTTTGACTCAAAATACGAGTATATTTCTTATATATTTGCCAGTAATTGAAAAACACAAAAAATTGCGATTTTTATAAGGTAGCTACCTTAGTGATTTTTAGGCGTCCAACTCCTTCCTTTCTCGTATAATTCCTCCTAAAGTTGAATTCTAAACGTGAAAATACATTAAAATGGCAAAAACTTAACTAAAAATAAAAAAAGATGCGTAATTCGATGATTACCTTCTTCTGGATGTCAGCCTTTAATGGAATTCCCCATTTTTTTAAGCTGAACTGGCGTTTATATTACTTTTACTAGTCAATTTTTTGACTCAAAATACGAGTATATTTCTTATATATTTGCCAGTAATTGAAAAACACAAAAAATTGCGATTTTTATAAGGTAGCTACCTTAGTGATTTTTAGGCGTCCAACTCCTTCCTTTCTCGTATAATTCCTCCTAAAGTTGAATTCTAAACGTGAAAATACATTAAAATGGCAAAAACTTAACTAAAAATAAAAAAAGATGCGTAATTCGATGATTACCTTCTTGTGGATGTCAGCCTTTAATGGAATTCCCCATTTTTTTAAGCTGAACTGGCGTTTATATTACTTTTACTAGTCAATTTTTTGACTCAAAATACGAGTATATTTCTTATATATTTGCCAGTAATTGAAAAACACAAAAAATTGCGATTTTTATAAGGTAGCTACCTTAGTGATTTTTAGGCGTCCAACTCCTTCCTTTCTCGTATAATTCCTCCTAAAGTTGAATTCTAAACGTGAAAATACATTAAAATGGCAAAAACTTAACTAAAAATAAAAAAAGATGCGTAATTCGATGATTACCTTCTTGTGGATGTCAGCCTTTAATGGAATTCCCCATTTTTTTAAGCTGAACTGGCGTTTATATTACTTTTACTAGTCAATTTTTTGACTCAAAATACGAGTATATTTCTTATATATTTGCCAGTAATTGAAAAACACAAAAAATTGCGATTTTTATAAGGTAGCTACCTTAGTGATTTTTAGGCGTCCAACTCCTTCCTTTCTCGTATAATTCCTCCTAAAGTTGAATTCTAAACGTGAAAATACATTAAAATGGCAAAAACTTAACTAAAAATAAAAAAAGATGCGTAATTCGATGATTACCTTCTTCTGGATGTCAGCCTTTAATGGAATTCCCCATTTTTTTAAGCTGAACTGGCGTTTATATTACTTTTACTAGTCAATTTTTTGACTCAAAATACGAGTATATTTCTTATATATTTGCCAGTAATTGAAAAACACAAAAAATTGCGATTTTTATAAGGTAGCTACCTTAGTGATTTTTAGGCGTCCAACTCCTTCCTTTCTCGTATAATTCCTCCTAAAGTTGAATTCTAAACGTGAAAATACATTAAAATGGCAAAAACTTAACTAAAAATAAAAAAAGATGCGTAATTCGATGATTACCTTCTTCTGGATGTCAGCCTTTAATGGAATTCCCCATTTTTTTAAGCTGAACTGGCGTTTATATTACTTTTACTAGTCAATTTTTTGACTCAAAATACGAGTATATTTCTTATATATTTGCCAGTAATTGAAAAACACAAAAAATTGCGATTTTTATAAGGTAGCTACCTTAGTGATTTTTAGGCGTCCAACTCCTTCCTTTCTCGTATAATTCCTCCTAAAGTTGAATTCTAAACGTGAAAATACATTAAAATGGCAAAAACTTAACTAAAAATAAAAAAAGATGCGTAATTCGATGATTACCTTCTTGTGGATGTCAGCCTTTAATGGAATTCCCCATTTTTTTAAGGTGAACTGGCGTTTATATTACTTTTACTAGTCAATTTTTTGACTCAAAATACGAGTATATTTCTTATATATTTGCCAGTAATTGAAAAACACAAAAAATTGCGATTTTTATAAGGTAGCTACCTTAGTGATTTTTAGGCGTCCAACTCCTTCCTTTCTCGTATAATTCCTCCTAAAGTTGAATTCTAAACGTGAAAATACATTAAAATGGCAAAAACTTAACTAAAAATAAAAAAAGATGCGTAATTCGATGATTACCTTCTTCTGGATGTCAGCCTTTAATGGAATTCCCCATTTTTTTAAGCTGAACTGGCGTTTATATTACTTTTACTAGTCAATTTTTTGACTCAAAATACGAGTATATTTCTTATATATTTGCCAGTAATTGAAAAACACAAAAAATTGCGATTTTTATAAGGTAGCTACCTTAGTGATTTTTAGGCGTCCAACTCCTTCCTTTCTCGTATAATTCCTCCTAAAGTTGAATTCTAAACGTGAAAATACATTAAAATGGCAAAAACTTAACTAAAAATAAAAAAAGATGCGTAATTCGATGATTACCTTCTTGTGGATTACCTTTAATGGAATTCCCCATTTTTTTAAGCTGAACTGGCGTTTATATTACTTTTACTAGTCAATTTTTTGACTCAAAATACGAGTATATTTCTTATATATTTGCCAGTAATTGAAAAACACAAAAAATTGCGATTTTTATAAGGTAGCTACCTTAGTGATTTTTAGGCGTCCAACTCCTTCCTTTCTCGTATAATTCCTCCTAAAGTTGAATTCTAAACGTGAAAATACATTAAAATGGCAAAAACTTAACTAAAAATAAAAAAAGATGCGTAATTCGATGATTACCTTCTTGTGGATTACCTTTAATGGAATTCCCCATTTTTTTAAGCTGAACTGGCGTTTATATTACTTTTACTAGTCAATTTTTTGACTCAAAATACGAGTATATTTCTTATATATTTGCCAGTAATTGAAAAACACAAAAAATTGCGATTTTTATAAGGTAGCTACCTTAGTGATTTTTAGGCGTCCAACTCCTTCCTTTCTCGTATAATTCCTCCTAAAGTTAAATTCTAAACGTGAAAATACATTAAAATGGCAAAAACTTAAATAAAAATAAAAAAAGATGCGTAATTCGATGATTACCTTCTTCTGGATGTCAGCCTTTAATGGAATTCCCCATTTTTTTAAGCTGAACTGGCGTTTATATTACTTTTACTAGTCAATTTTTTGACTCAAAATACGAGTATATTTCTTATATATTTGCCAGTAATTGAAAAACACAAAAAATTGCGATTTTTATAAGGTAGCTACCTTAGTGATTTTTAGGCGTCCAACTCCTTCCTTTCTCGTATAATTCCTCCTAAAGTTGAATTCTAAACGTGAAAATACATTAAAATGGCAAAAACTTAACTAAAAATAAAAAAAGATGCGTAATTCGATGATTACCTTCTTCTGGATGTCAGCCTTTAATGGAATTCCCCATTTTTTTAAGCTGAACTGGCGTTTATATTACTTTTAGTAGTCAATTTTTTGACTCAAAATACGAGTATATTTCTTATATATTTGCCAGTAATTGAAAAACACAAAAAATTGCGATTTTTATAAGGTAGCTACCTTAGTGATTTTTAGGCGTCCAACTCCTTCCTTTCTCGTATAATTCCTCCTAAAGTTGAATTCTAAACGTGAAAATACATTAAAATGGCAAAAACTTAACTAAAAATAAAAAAAGATGCGTAATTCGATGATTACCTTCTTGTGGATTACCTTTAATGGAATTCCCCATTTTTTTAAGCTGAACTGGCGTTTATATTACTTTTACTAGTCAATTTTTTGACTCAAAATACGAGTATATTTCTTATATATTTGCCAGTAATTGAAAAACACAAAAAATTGCGATTTTTATAAGGTAGCTACCTTAGTGATTTTTAGGCGTCCAACTCCTTCCTTTCTCGTATAATTCCTCCTAAAGTTGAATTCTAAACGTGAAAATACATTAAAATGGCAAAAACTTAACTAAAAATAAAAAAAGATGCGTAATTCGATGATTACCTTCTTGTGGATTACCTTTAATGGAATTCCCCATTTTTTTAAGCTGAACTGGCGTTTATATTACTTTTACTAGTCAATTTTTTGACTCAAAATACGAGTATATTTCTTATATATTTGCTAGTAATTGAAAAACACAAAAAATTGCGATTTTTATAAGGTAGCTACCTTAGTGATTTTTAGGCGTCCAACTCCTTCCTTTCTCGTATAATTCCTCCTAAAGTTGAATTCTAAACGTGAAAATACATTAAAATGGCAAAAACTTAACTAAAAATAAAAAAAGATGCGTAATTCGATGATTACCTTCTTCTGGATGTCAGCCTTTAATGGAATTCCCCATTTTTTTAAGCTGAACTGGCGTTTATATTACTTTTACTAGTCAATTTTTTGACTCAAAATACGAGTATATTTCTTATATATTTGCCAGTAATTGAAAAACACAAAAAATTGCGATTTTTATAAGGTAGCTACCTTAGTGATTTTTAGGCGTCCAACTCCTTCCTTTCTCGTATAATTCCTCCTAAAGTTGAATTCTAAACGTGAAAATACATTAAAATGGCAAAAACTTAACTAAAAATAAAAAAAGATGCGTAATTCGATGATTACCTTCTTGTGGATGTCAGCCTTTAATGGAATTCCCCATTTTTTTAAGCTGAACTGGCGTTTATATTACTTTTACTAGTCAATTTTTTGACTCAAAATACGAGTATATTTCTTATATGTTTGCCAGTAATTGAAAAACACAAAAAATTGCGATTTTTATAAGGTAGCTACCTTAGTGATTTTTAGGCGTCCAACTCTTTCCTTTCTCGTATAATTCCTCCTAAAGTTGAATTCTAAACGTGAAAATACATTAAAATGGCAAAAACTTAACTAAAAATAAAAAAAGATGCGTAATTCGATGATTACCTTCTTCTGGATGTCAGCCTTTAATGGAATTCCCCATTTTTTTAAGCTGAACTGGCGTTTATATTACTTTTACTAGTCAATTTTTTGACTCAAAATACGAGTATATTTCTTATATATTTGCCAGTAATTGAAAAACACAAAAAATTGCGATTTTTATAAGGTAGCTACCTTAGTGATTTTTAGGCGTCCAACTCTTTCCTTTCTCGTATAATTCCTCCTAAAGTTGAATTCTAAACGTGAAAATACATTAAAATGGCAAAAACTTAACTAAAAATAAAAAAAGATGCGTAATTCGATGATTACCTTCTTGTGGATGTCAGCCTTTAATGGAATTCCCCATTTTTTTAAGCTGAACTGGCGTTTATATTACTTTTACTAGTCAATTTTTTGACTCAAAATACGAGTATATTTCTTATATATTTGCCAGTAATTGAAAAACACAAAAAATTGCGATTTTTATAAGGTAGCTACCTTAGTGATTTTTAGGCGTCCAACTCCTTCCTTTCTCGTATAATTCCTCCTAAAGTTGAATTCTAAACGTGAAAATACATTAAAATGGCAAAAACTTAACTAAATATAAAAAAAGATGCGTAATTCGATGATTACCTTCTTGTGGATGTCAGCCTTTAATGGAATTCCCCATTTTTTTAAGCTGAACTGGCGTTTATATTACTTTTACTAGTCAATTTTTTGACTCAAAATACGAGTATATTTCTTATATATTTGCCAGTAATTGAAAAACACAAAAAATTGCGATTTTTATAAGGTAGCTACCTTAGTGATTTTTAGGCGTCCAACTCCTTCCTTTCTCGTATAATTCCTCCTAAAGTTGAATTCTAAACGTGAAAATACATTAAAATGGCAAAAACTTAACTAAAAATAAAAAAAGATGCGTAATTCGATGATTACCTTCTTGTGGATGTCAGCCTTTAATGGAATTCCCCATTTTTTTAAGCTGAACTGGCGTTTATATTACTTTTACTAGTCAATTTTTTGACTCAAAATACGAGTATATTTCTTATATATTTGCCAGTAATTGAAAAACACAAAAAATTGCGATTTTTATAAGGTAGCTACCTTAGTGATTTTTAGGCGTCCAACTCCTTCCTTTCTCGTATAATTCCTCCTAAAGTTGAATTCTAAACGTGAAAATACATTAAAATGGCAAAAACTTAACTAAATATAAAAAAAGATGCGTAATTCGATGATTACCTTCTTGTGGATGTCAGCCTTTAATGGAATTCCCCATTTTTTTAAGCTGAACTGGCGTTTATATTACTTTTACTAGTCAATTTTTTGACTCAAAATACGAGTATATTTCTTATATATTTGCCAGTAATTGAAAAACACAAAAAATTGCGATTTTTATAAGGTAGCTACCTTAGTGATTTTTAGGCGTCCAACTCCTTCCTTTCTCGTATAATTCCTCCTAAAGTTGAATTCTAAACGTGAAAATACATTAAAATGGCAAAAACTTAACTAAAAATAAAAAAAGATGCGTAATTCGATGATTACCTTCTTCTGGATGTCAGCCTTTAATGGAATTCCCCATTTTTTTAAGCTGAACTGGCGTTTATATTACTTTTACTAGTCAATTTTTTGACTCAAAATACGAGTATATTTCTTATATATTTGCCAGTAATTGAAAAACACAAAAAATTGCGATTTTTATAAGGTAGCTACCTTAGTGATTTTTAGGCGTCCAACTCCTTCCTTTCTCGTATAATTCCTCCTAAAGTTGAATTCTAAACGTGAAAATACATTAAAATGGCAAAAACTTAACTAAAAATAAAAAAAGATGCGTAATTCGATGATTACCTTCTTGTGGATGTCAGCCTTTAATGGAATTCCCCATTTTTTTAAGCTGAACTGGCGTTTATATTACTTTTACTAGTCAATTTTTTGACTCAAAATACGAGTATATTTCTTATATATTTGCCAGTAATTGAAAAACACAAAAAATTGCGATTTTTATAAGGTAGCTACCTTAGTGATTTTTAGGCGTCCAACTCTTTCCTTTCTCGTATAATTCCTCCTAAAGTTGAATTCTAAACGTGAAAATACATTAAAATGGCAAAAACTTAACTAAAAATAAAAAAAGATGCGTAATTCGATGATTACCTTCTTCTGGATGTCAGCCTTTAATGGAATTCCCCATTTTTTTAAGCTGAACTGGCGTTTATATTACTTTTACTAGTCAATTTTTTGACTCAAAATACGAGTATATTTCTTATATATTTGCCAGTAATTGAAAAACACAAAAAATTGCGATTTTTATAAGGTAGCTACCTTAGTGATTTTTAGGCGTCCAACTCTTTCCTTTCTCGTATAATTCCTCCTAAAGTTGAATTCTAAACGTGAAAATACATTAAAATGGCAAAAACTTAACTAAAAATAAAAAAAGATGCGTAATTCGATGATTACCTTCTTGTGGATGTCAGCCTTTAATGGAATTCCCCATTTTTTTAAGCTGAACTGGCGTTTATATTACTTTTACTAGTCAATTTTTTGACTCAAAATACGAGTATATTTCTTATATATTTGCCAGTAATTGAAAAACACAAAAAATTGCGATTTTTATAAGGTAGCTACCTTAGTGATTTTTAGGCGTCCAACTCCTTCCTTTCTCGTATAATTCCTCCTAAAGTTGAATTCTAAACGTGAAAATACATTAAAATGGCAAAAACTTAACTAAAAATAAAAAAAGATGCGTAATTCGATGATTACC
Source organism: Ormia ochracea (assembly GCA_963402855.1). Taxonomy (NCBI): domain Eukaryota; kingdom Metazoa; phylum Arthropoda; class Insecta; order Diptera; family Tachinidae; genus Ormia; species Ormia ochracea. The sequence goes on from OY727107.1 coordinate 42,055,118, forward strand.
TTCTTCTGGATGTCAGCCTTTAATGGAATTCCCCATTTTTTTAAGCTGAACTGGCGTTTATATTACTTTTACTAGTCAATTTTTTGACTCAAAATACGAGTATATTTCTTATATATTTGCCAGTAATTGAAAAACACAAAAAATTGCGATTTTTATAAGGTAGCTACCTTAGTGATTTTTAGACGTCCAACTCCTTCCTTTCTCGTATAATTCCTCCTAAAGTTGAATTCTAAACGTGAAAATACATTAAAATGGCAAAAACTTAACTAAAAATAAAAAAAGATGCGTAATTCGATGATTACCTTCTTGTGGATGTCAGCCTTTAATGGAATTCCCCATTTTTTTAAGCTGAACTGGCGTTTATATTACTTTTACTAGTCAATTTTTTGACTCAAAATACGAGTATATTTCTTATATATTTGCCAGTAATTGAAAAACACAAAAAATTGCGATTTTTATAAGGTAGCTACCTTAGTGATTTTTAGGCGTCCAACTCCTTCCTTTCTCGTATAATTCCTCCTAAAGTTGAATTCTAAACGTGAAAATACATTAAAATGGCAAAAACTTAACGAAAAATAAAAAAAGATGCGTAATTCGATGATTACCTTCTTGTGGATGTCAGCCTTTAATGGAATTCCCCATTTTTTTAAGCTTACTTTTACTAGTCAATTTTTTGACTCAAAATACGAGGATATTTCTTATATATTCGCCAATAATTAAATAACACAAAAAATTTCGATTTTAGTAAGCGATTTTTTGCGATTTTTAGTTGTCCAGATCCTTCCGTCCTCTAATTGACAGGCAAGAGTTCAAAGATGCAGACCACGTTTATAGAAAATGAAAAATGTCATAAACTAAAATTAACTTTATTTTTGTGAGCTTAACTGATAATAATCCCGTAAATGGTTTCCAGATGCAAATCAATTCTTAAACCTACACTTTTTTTGGGAAACATTTTTTCCAGGAGTGGAAATATTTTCTAAGATGTTAGGAATGCTGTGTGTGTAGTTGTGAATTGCTTTAAAATGCATGAACTGCTGTAACCTTTTTATTTACTTCTAATAATTTTTTTTATATCTGAATAATATTTACTTAAGTAAAATATTATCGAGAATTAGAACATTTGATAAAGTATTTTTAAGGAATTTTTCAACTTAAATTTATTCAATTTAATTTTTTTGAGTGTACATACAATGAAAATATTATCAATTTGATAGATGAATCCATCTGAACACTAAGATGATATAGAATAAATATATTCTGAAACTTTTGTATTTAAGAAGAAATTTCTTAAACTCACATTTGTATTGTACATGGTCTCACAATCGGAATAGACATATTTAATGAAATATAGGTCTTTATTTCGTTTGCTGTGTGGTTAAGGTAGTCTAGCTGGTTGCATTTCGTTTGGTGCTAAAACCAAAATAAATGAAGTACACAAAAAAAGTACTCTATATATATTTATGTTATAAATAATTTTGTGAATAATAAATTATGTGATTTATATTTTTTAGATTTATGCAACTGCGTAGAAGTTCATTTTGAGTCCGCTGACAGTGGATTTTTCTTAAAACATACTCGCCAACCTCCAGTAACACCAGAGATAGCTACAACACATTCGTCCCCAATTCCTCTACAAAGGTCACGCACTAATTACGACTCTGTGTTGTCGGTTGATCGGTTTACGGTTGTACAAACAACTCAAGCAGTATCAATAAGAGCAAGCTATGGACCCTTTTCTACAAAGCAAACAGTGCCAGCCAGATATATTGTGCCCGACATAATTGAAAATCAACCTGACTACTTAAATGTAAGTATATTATATTCTTTCATACGAGTATATCAAACATTGTTTTACATTTATTTCCTTGACAATTTTATTTTTGAGTTTATGATTATTCGTATATTTTTGGTTCCTTTTGTTGATTCAAATTCAATGCATTTAATGTTATAAAAAATTTGTCGTTGGTATTTGCAAATAGAATTTTTTATTAACATATATATATTGAAATAAATCTCTATGCAAATCATAAAATTGTTATTTAAAAGTTCAGCTAGTACGTTAGTTTCGTTTCAATATTTTATAATAAACGCAATACATCAAAAAATTTACTGACTCGACTTAACACCACCCTTCAGGTAAAAATATATGGGCTATCGTATGCCTTACGAGTTTTTACTGAACATCCACCTAAAATTCTCAAATTGTATATTAATAGACATTGATCGCATTTACATCATACAATTACAGCAGCAATCTTTTGGCATGTTTGTAAGAGATACAGAGAACAAAATTTTTGTTTTGTTCCAATTTGGTTTTTTTAATATGACGTTTGCAATGTATCAATATTGATTCTGTTCGAAGTCCTGTCATGTTTTTATAGTTAATAAAAAAATAAAAAAAATTTAAATTGATTGTTCAGTATTATCCAGCGGTCAAATCTTAGGAATTTATGTCTTGTTGATCGAAGGATAAAATGAATCTCATAATTTTCGCAGTCACTTAAAGAAGGACATTAATAAGACTCCATATCAAAATCAGTTCCTTCTGTTAGTGAAAAAAACTTTTTTTATTCGTTATTCCAAATAATATTGTAACATATTGCTCACTTGGATTTCGGATTTTCTAATGAGTTAATACGGCATTTCCAAACTTTCCATATTATTAAGTAGAAGGCGATAATCTGGCGATCTTCAAATGTTATAGAAGTATAATTTTTAATCATGCTTTCATACGGCTTTTGTATTTATTAATTCTTAACAAACAACAATTGCCGAAACTGTATACTTTGCTTGTGTATGCAATTGAAAATTTCTGCTTCGAAATTATCGTTTACACAAAAAATAAAAAAATTACCCAACAAATAAATTTTATTCGCACACATTATTTAATGGACGTATTTAGAACTGAACTGTGCATACATATTATTATGAAATATATATATATATATATAGTCCTATATAAATGCATTTATGTAGTTTAATATTTTCTTTATTGTTTTAAGAATACAACGGCAGCTCTACTTGAGCTACAACAGTCAAATCTCCATTTAGATATTTCTGCCCATCTGGTTAGTCCCAGTGTATCGCAGGACTCACCAGTACTACGTGTCCTTTTCCATGCTGGTGCGGATCCTGGCGGCCACTTGCAGCGGCAAAAGATTTGCGTTTTATTACACGTTTCTAGCAGTAATCATTTACCATTAAAAGGAAGATGTATGCCGGAGGGGGAGGATGGAGTTTGTGTTGCCGAGGTACATATAAGAACATACATATCATTTTTTCTGTACTGAAGATATTTTTAATAATCTGTTTCATTTTGTTATTAAAATAGGTTGTTATACCATTCAATTGGTTTCATACACTGCCACCACCACCATTAGAAAATGTAAATAGCACTCCCATTAAAGTGCCACAACGTCTAGTTCAAATTTCTTATAGCGTGTTTGAACCTCCAGTAAGGAATTCTGAGCTTTGCGAACCAAAAGTCCAAATACAGCCTTTAACAAGCTTTGGTCAAGTTCCTCTAGTCACTGCATTAGCACCCTTTAAAGAATTCCACGTTGATGAATCTCTCATTATTCTACTCCCACAACAGCCTTTATATCCATTATCCAAATTTCATGTTCCAGTTTTTTTACAACAAACTCTGGAAAAAAACATTTCATCATTTACGGTAAAAGCACGAATAAAAGCAGGCATCAAAGTAATAGGAGCCACGGCATCTTCGGACTTGTGGAACATATCATTGGAAAGAGAAAATTCTAAACACTCTATAGTCCGTGTTACAGCTGTAAAAAGGAAATCTGAAAATAATATAACATTACACGCAACTGAGAAGAGGTATATAATATATTTAATAAATAAGATTTTAATGTAAACACATTTAAAATTGCTTTTGTTTATTTACAGAGTTAATGAAATATTTACTTGGCTATTGGAAGTGGCTGATGATACTAAAGATTTAATTGAAGGTGGTAAAATTGTTTGGTCTGTATCCTACATCTATGATAATCCAAAAGATTCGTTGGTTGATATTTCCCCTGAAGAGAATAGAAGGAGAATTATTGCCAAACTTGAAGTAAATAAAGATGATGTGCAAGCTGTTTTGCCAATGGCTAAGGTGCGTAATTTACAAATGGAAATGTAATAAATATGATACTATTCAATTAGACCGAATGCGAGTTTGACTAGTCATATAAAAACCAGTTGATGAAACAGAAGAGAATTAATAACGTAGTAACGAAACATCGTAACCATCAAATCAAACTTTCAAACATCCAAAAATTTATATCTAAATAATTAACTTTTTTCAAATGCTAAGTTGAATGAACTGAAGTCAGAATAATTAAAAATGTTCTTTGGATTAAAAACCAAAAGAAAAAAAAATTTAGCTCAAACAAATTCTTTATAGAATTATTGATAACATTTTTGTCAAAAACAGTAAAGTTTCAAGACCAGTTTCGCTGGAATATTCGAAGTAACTTTAATTTAAAATTCTATCAAGAATTTAAACTTTTGTCTCTATAGCTTTTTATTTCTCAACTCTACTTTTGGTTTTAACCACATTATTAGTTGATGAAATAATACGAAAATATGAATTTTCAAAATACAATATGATAAATTTTTGAACCAACAAAACCAGTGCATTTTATTCTTTTTTATTGCTGTTTATATTTAATTATAAAAATTATAAAATATTTCACAAAATGACCACTCATGAAATGGGTTTAAATTTGTCTTTATACAACTTCTATTAACAATATAAGTTCTACTGATAATTCCGTGGGAGCCACACAATCGAAGTTCAACTGTATAAGTAATTAAAAAATGTTTAAGAAATGTTTTAACGTTATTTTTAATGTTAATTTCGGTTTCATATCGGTTGAAATGTTAGACAATTTTTTTTAATTCCATTTTTATTTTAAATTTCAGAATTGGGAATTAATGAATACTGCTGTGTTGACGGGACGGCAAGTAGCACAGGCAATGAAAGTTTTTATGGTCTCGCAAGGAGGAAAAGTTGCCGATGTTACACTACAAAGTTCATGCTACGCTGAAGATGAAAGCGTTATAAAGGTAAAAATTAATAGCCTAAAAAAGGAACACAAATATTTACTTTCGAGAGTCGGTTTTCATGAGCTTATTTGTTGTTTTGGAAATTAGGTTGCATTATTTTATACAATATGTTTTATAAAATTATAAGTCAAGTAATTTTATAGTTATAAAAAAATCAGTTTTATAAATGGTTTTGCACCGTCTCTATTATATTATTTCATATATATATATTATATATTATATTATTTTACACGATTTTGTAAACGATATTGTTCGTCTTGTATATTTTTTGCATAGAAATCTGAAAATTTTATTATTAAATTCCATTTTTTCTGTTGGATTTTACCACATTTGTTATCAATTATTTGCCACATTTTAAGAAAGTTGTATATTTTTAGGTGTCATCATCTTGCAGTTCGGTATATGTTGATGGTTCTGAGATTCGTGGTTCCTCTAATGCTTCAATTATAGTCAAATATGGCACTTATATTGGACTTGCTAAATTTATAGTGTGGATGCCCGAGTTTCCATTAGAAGTATTCGTCAGTGACTATAGACTTTCCCAAATTAAAGGGTGGAAAGTTATGGATGAGCATCAGTACATGTAAGTTAAAAATTTTAAATAGAATTAAAAAATAAAGAAAAGACGTGTAATACGTGTTGCCATTAGCAGAATACGAATGTCACGCACTTTTATTCGTACTTTTTAACAAAAAATTAAAAATGCTTCGAAATTTATTGTTGAGCTAGATTCTATGTGTTTTCACAATTTAATAATCTACATTATCAGGAAACGTTTGCACAAAAAATGTTTTATAGTCCTTTACTATAAAAAATTTTTTTTAGTCCTAAAATATATTTATTGCAGGTTCGTGAGTTGCAATAATTGAAATTAAATTCATTACAAACTATATAGAGAACTGTAGATCCCATTACTATTAACACTATCGTACTATTGTAGTTAATAGATGTTTTCCTCTGAATTAGATCCCTATAAACTGAGTTAATTTTACTAACGTCTGTTCGCTTATGATAACTTTTTTGTGCACTATATCTATCGGAAAAAGAAACGTACCATAATTAAAAGAGTATTAAATATACTATAATATTACATATGTAAGATATCATATTTAGCATGATTAAATTGGAAATATTTTTACTTTTAGCCATAAAAAAACTAGAAGAAAAAAAAGATCCTTCATTAATGTCAAGCACAATAGCGGATTTTATAATAATGTTTTACTGGACAAAATGACTTGCAAAGCGCGATACCAACAAAGTCCCGTTGAAGTATATGCTAAATTTGTAGCTGTTGACCAGGTAAGAAATATTAAAAATGTCTGTTTTTTTAATACTTGTATATAATAATGGCATATGTACAGATTTAAAAAACGTCATATGTTATACATCTTTTCTCACAGAGCTTTCCTATTTTACATATCAACAACTTGTTCCTTATTTTCATCTCTTAAAAAGATATTTGTGTTAGAATATTGGTATTTTTATAGTTTGTAAAATGAAAATAGAAAATTCTAATGCGTACTACTACTGGTGATCATTTAAAATTTCACTCTAGTAAATAATATTGCATATAGAACGATTTTTCGTTAAGAAATTTCGCCAGAGTATAAATCTGTAAGACGGAAATACATTTAGTTAAAGCCTCTTGTCGGAATTGTCTGTCACTTGCAATGTAGGATTAGTTAGCACAATACTTGGGTTCATTACCCATTTAATGCAGGTACTATGCTAATCAAGCTGCTCACGTTCTAAGGGAAGACTTAAGACATGTATAAATGAGTATTTACGTATATTAAAATTTAGTGGCGTATTTTTTCACTTAAATTGTAAATATTTTGTAAACTTTTGTTTAAAACTAGATTAGAAAAATTGAAAAAAAAAATTTATTTCAATGGAAATGTGGTCTAAGCAGGCTTTTTGATATGATATGAAATTTCAACAAACTTATCACAGTTCGTAAACCACATAATAGGTACAGAAAAAAAAAATATATAAATAATTTATTTAAAAATAATTTTACTTCTACCGAATCGTTAAATGTGACCGAATTGGGATACAAATCTAGGAAAAGATATACTCTCTTAAATTTTTTAACAAAACGTACGTGTAAGATGTTTATAGCAAATACTTCTTTTTAGAACTCTGGACGCATAAGCTATTTTATATCTCGAAAAACTGGATTACGCGTTACCGATTTGGTGCAACCATTACTACGCATTGCAGATCCTAAGGTTGCAAATTTAAAAGGTCGTATTTTGCAAGGAAAGTCCATGGGTCGAACAGATGTTCAGGTGAAAAGTTATATTTAAACAATTTCATATGCGAATATTAAATTCACTAAAACTTTTCTTTTGTAGGTGTTATCTCCCATCACCGGGAGAGTAATTGGTGCCAAAGAAATACGAGTCGGAAGTGACAAAGTAAGTTTAGTTAAACTGCTTGTTCGTGTTGTATCCGGCTTACAACTGACTATAACTCCGGATAATACTATTGAAAATGGATATATTGCTGAAACAGCTGTAACCCACAAACTAACCGCGCAGTACCAAGAAGGTCTATTGGATATAGATTTGGAATTTTCTGATGGTGCTAGAACACCTTTGAGGTAAAAACCTAAATAATATATGTGACATTTGTAGAATAATTTTGAACAGAATTCAGTAGGCCTTATTGTGATAGTTTTAAAATTTTATTTATTGTTTTTATTTTTCTTAGCTTATTTAAGTATTTTATTTCTCCGAAATATTGTACGATTATCAGCTTATGATTATCAATGGAATATTTAGTAAAGTAATATTTTTTGATTCTTTCTTAGTATGCTTGCACGTTAATAAGTAGTAAAAAGTGTTCTGTCAAAATTTAACTATAATTTAAATTAATCAATTAAAGTTACGTTTAGCAACTTATTTCTAAAGTCTCTTATCTGTCTCTTAAAAAAGATTCAAACTTAAAATTTCAAATTTCATACACAAGTCAAGTATTAGAATTTTGCCTTACAAAGATCAAACAAGCATTCAATTCAAAACAAGCATTCGTGTTCTATATTAAAATATAGAGCTCAGAAGCGGTTTGTGAAATATACTTTAGAAATCAAATAAGTAAATTATGCCCAAAACACTGACCGCTCAACCATATACGAGTACTTTAACATATTTTCGCGTATATGCATGGATGTGTATTTATATGTACTAATCCTTATCCATACATACATTTATGTGCATGTGTGAGAGAAAATCTATTATTCACATCATATTTAATAATAAAATTGAAATTGATTTCTGAATTTTTATTTGAAACAAACATTTCTCTTTATTTTCAGAGATATATCTGTTGATGACTATTTCCTTTTGGTTGAAAGTTTGGATACTGAAGTTGTGGCATTTGCTCCCATGTTAGCGTCACACCATCCTCGTGTCATTGCGGTTGGAGAGGGCAATGGTAATTTGCTAAGAGTAACTTTACTGTTATCAGAAGACTGCCGAATTCGTCGCAATATGGTATCGACAAAACCGTCGAAATACAATGCATCACCTCTCGCAAGTGCTTTGGCAGCAGTGGAAGTTGATTTTAACAACGCTAATGATATTGTGAATAAACACGAAATAGTACAGAATGATGGTATATATCGCAGGGAGAAATCAAAGGCTTTCAAAAATAGTGGCGATTTAGCTGATATTATAGGTTGTAAACAGTTTTCTTTAAACTTAAATGCATATACTTATTAATGAAACATATATTAATTTTTCAAAAAGGTATACCGCTACGAGATTCTAGTCATTATGAACCCACAATACAAGCAAGACAACATAAAGGAAACAGCAATGCTTTCAACAAATTCAATATTTCAGCAAAACGTTCCACGAGAAATATGTCTGCAATAGAAATAGGCATGTATGTGCTGTTGACTGCATTTTGCTTTGCAATTGTTATTTTTGTTATATCATGTGTTGTATATGCATCAAAATTCAAGCCATCACATATAGAATGTGGCTTAGATGCATCGAATATATCTAAAAACCCCTTGAGCACAGACCTAATACTGCGAGATCCCAAATTTTTTAAAGAACCCACAACAAATGCGCATGATTGGGTTTGGCTAGGACGATCAACTATGGACAGATCGTCGATGTTAACATTTTCTTCTCAAGACCAAAACGTAAATGTTCGAGGTATGAGCTCGTAGATAAATATGCAAATTTTCATTTTATTAACTGTGTACAAAACCTTAATTAATTTTATTTAGATTCAAGAATAAGAATAACAAATAACCCAATCAACAGCTATTCAACTAAAAATACAGAGGCATTTCAAAACGTTTCTCCTACAGTCTCAAATGGAATTATATGCAATGAAGCCAGCCACTTTAACAAAACAAAGTAAGTGTAAGATTTGTATATATTGAAAGATTTATTTAAATGGCATACGAAGGGGATACCAAAGAACTATTTTTTCCTATTTATATGTAGCGTTTGATTTTACGAGTAAAAAAAAAGTTAATCATGACATTTTATAATTTTTATCGCATTGGGTTGTGCTCCCGATTTCGTGCAATATAATTACATCTACTATGCTTCAATTCTTTTTACATTTCTAGAAAATAGAAAGAAATTTTAATTCTGTGGAAAAGAAGTTAACGCGAGCAAAAAAAAAAATTATTTTCGACATTCAGTGAAATATGTTATAATTAAAAAATGTCTTGCAATTTATATTAAAAAATAATCACAAACGTTGTTTTGTTAAATTTTTGTTAAACTTCAAAACTAAAGATTGATAAGAGTAGATGTTAAACACAAATCAAAACTTAAACTATGTTTTGTTTTAATGAATTTTATAGTTTAATAATGTTAACTTATGCATTTTTTATGTTTACAATTACTAACAGTGCTGGCTACTGATGAAGCCATAAATGGAATGGATGAATTGGGAATGTAAAAAAAGAACAATATCTGAATAATATTTTGCTAATCATTCCGTGCGGTCACCAGGGATATTTTCAAATTTCTGTGAAATTTTTCAAAGTACTACACAAAAACCGACATAATACAAATTTTTTTCTGTTCTGTTAATGTTTACTGATGACTAATCCACAAAAAGACGTTTTAATCTATTCACTTACATACGCAGAAATGCGACTTATTTTTTCAAGCCGTGAAATTCCATGTCTACAACTATTGGTGGCACTTAAGCCATTTATATCGATCTATAATTATTATTTGACATTTTTATAAATATTTTCTGTGGTATTCTTAAATGAAAAATTCAAAACACGTACGAAAATCAAGATTACAGATTTTGTGTGACTTCGATTCATTAAATAAGTGCTGGTCCGCTGCCCCTTCCCATAATGTCTTCTATGTTACTTTTAAGAATAATTTCTTGAACTTTCTCAATTAAAGTTCAATAAAACTCTCTGCTAATCCGACGAAGTAATTCTGATGTTGACATATAATCGCGAATCGTGAAATCTATGTATTATATATATTGTGAATGTGCATATAATTGTGAATGTGTATATTGAAAAAATTTGATTATCAAATAGTTTTTTTTTTGTATTGAATAATAATTTTTTAAATTTAGTATTCACTTTAACTGCGTTTATAAACTGCTTTCTGAAGCATTTGATTATAGTTATAATTGACTTCCTAATGAGATGTTTGAAATATATTTATATTTTGAGCTCGTGTTGAACACTTAAATTTAAGCAATTCTTCGAACACAAATATGATTGGAGTTACGCTAAGTGATGTTAAGGCGTAAGTTAGTTAGTAAAAATTAATACATTTTTCATTTTCATTTCAGTTCATCCAATACGTTTGTTAAGGCAACTCCTAAACCAAGTGAGTATCGTCCCCCTGTGCCACCTCATCGAAATATTGGAGTTAGGCAAAAAGCTAACCATAACTGCATAAACCTTAATACTGTAAGTAATTTTTATTTTTAAAATTAATTATCTCGTCTTTTTTAAATTATAATAGGAAGTTTAAACACCAACAGTTTTCAGAGAAAATTTATGTTCTACTTGAAGTATGTTTAAACTTTAAAGGTAGATTTTGCTGAAATCTGAGTTAATATTGTTTTTTTTGTACTTCTAAAAATCGTGCACCTAAGTTTTAGTCGACCAAAAATAATAAAAACACGTTCAGCGATTTATTTATGCACTAAACACTAAAAGTGCATTAATAAATTTTTTTTTGATGTGATAAGATTTAGATTTAAAAAAAAATCGTCTTCATATATAGTAAAATAAAGTTGTCTGAAAATGTCTAAACACCATCGGCTCTCCAGGCTACATGAATACATAACTATATAGTATACATATATTTAACAATCCCATTCGGTGTCTTAAAAATTTACTGAAAAATATTTATCGCTTCATAAATTCAGAATTGCTTAATCTTTTGTGCGTCTATATGATTAGCTATATATATATATACATGTATACGAGTGGGAGTTTGTAAATTGATATATGTACAATCAGTTTGATATATAATCTAATATTTTCAGCGATGTAACAACATAAATGACAATGTTTTACAGCAGACCACCAAAGAAAATATCAATTTGCCAACAACTGAACCGCTATGTTATATGAACGGTGTTTCTAAAATGGCAAATAAACATTTGGGAAAGCACATGTTAACTTCAGATGCAACCACCGGAGACATGTACAATAAAAATGACAATGTTCTTAAGAAAGAAAAACACAATGCAGAAAAACTTGTAGAGTGTACTACTCACAAAAAAAATGTTTTCCAATTTGATACATTAACACCGAAAATAACATTGGATTCCAGTCAAGTGTCAGAAAATGGTGAGTGCAACAAAAAGTAAATAAAAAGTAAATAGATATGATAATAATAATTACGAATATTAAGTTGATGTCAATTTTATTCATCTAGTTCTTGATACTAAGATGCTGAAATGCTAGTGTGCAATCTGTAAACATTTCAATTTATGGCTTTCTTTAGACTTTTTTTAAGTCCATTTAAATACTGTGAGGTCTGCTTGCTATGTCCAGTGTTCAAGACTTCTGCGTCTCTGTCTGGTTAGATTTCCGCGAGTACTAACTGTATAATTATACGGTTCTCATCATTTGAAAATACTACTACTAATGTGGAGTTATAACTTCCTTTGGAATTCTTGACACTGAACTATGCATGTGATTTTCTGATATTATGGGCCATCCATTTCTGTTTTCATATTAGGGGGAAAAAAATATAAATAAGATAAAGTTAAATTTTACTTATGAGTTTATTTTTATTTTAGAAACGTGCCCACATTCCGTTCAAACTAACATAAATTGTATGCCTAACAATGACTCTAAAAATTTTGTTAAAATTGAACAAGGACAATCTTATCCAAAAATTAGTCGAGTTAAAAGGGCGACTGTTGTCGGAAATCCAATGTTTTCTGCTACAGCAGATGACGTAGTCAGTGGCGCAGAAAGTTTAAGCTTAGATGATCTTGATATGGATTATGAGCAAATTATGCATTACTTTAACAATTTAAAGGTAAGAGTTATGAATTTTTTTTAAATTGTCTGTTATTTATTTCAATTTTAAGATTCTCCTAAGACATAAGTTAACGACATTCCAATTACTCACATGATGGATAGGTACTCTCTGGTGTATAAGTAACTTTGAGATATAAAAATCTTTAAATACAGTCAATATCTCTTTTATCATTGCGCGGAATATATTAGGCCAAGAATGATTGTACATAAAGGTCCATCTTTGAAAATATTAAGGAGATTGTAGAAGATACATCACACAAGTGTGATATGCCGTGAGACGTAAGATAGAAAAGTTTTTAAAAGAAATACTATCATTTTGAAAATACACAATGCATATTTTTCAGTTTACTATTGTATTCTTTGTGCTGTAAACATTGAGCATAGTCTGCTTTATTTCGATACGTCAAATGGTAAACAATTTCACGTAATATACAAATTAGATGAAAAATAAGCCACTCAACAGAATTTGTAAAAGTTTTTTTTCTTAAACAAAACGTAAATGTATTCATTTTTCTGTATAAAAAAGTGGACAATTTCGCGCTAAGAAAGAAATAAAATTTACAAAATTTATTAAGGTTTGCCAACAACACACATAATTTTCAATTATTGTTGGACAACTTCGACTGATGAGCTAAATTATTATATATATAAATTTTATGGTTTATTTTTCGAAATGAGCAGCAATAAATCCTACCATAAGTTGCCTTTCTTTCCGAATTATTTTAGTTGTGTTGGCCAAATTAACAAATATTATGGTTTTCGTTTAGTTTATATAGACATAAATTAATTTTAGTTACTTCATATTTTTTAATTTATAATATTTATTTGTAAAATATTAAAACACTTTTTTTTTGAATCTTGTCCAGGATTTTTAGAAATGTTCTTATGTGTTGCCTCTTTTTCTACACAATTACTCCTGCGGTGTTGCTTTACCTTGATGCATGTAAATTTACAGCAGTTTGATTTCATGTTTAGTTAACGGAGGAGAAAAATTAATGAGCGTAAGTTTTCGCAAGATGTTATAGGATGTTATCTGATCATTATTAGAGACTCACAATACGGTCGGAGTCTCTGATTTGAGGAATAATGTTGTTTTATCAAGACCTTTTTTCCACTATTTCGTCGTGAACCTTTTCAATGAAGGTTCCTTCGATTACATTATTACTTATAGCAGCGCGATTACGTACTTTTGTACAGTGTTATCGCCATAATAAGTAGTAATAACATAATAACATAAAATAATAATAACTACCTTCCATTAAGCCGCGACTAATTCAACACTAATTATTCAAAGACTATTATTCTTTATAATTATAATTATAAAGACCAAATTTCAAAGCATTTAGTTCGAATTTCTCAAATACTGCTGTAACGTTATTTTCGAAAGTTACTTTCATTTAGAATAAACGCTTTTTTTTTTATTACATGCCGTATTATTTTCTTAAATGAAAACTTTAGTTACTTTAAATTAAAGTTCGAAATTAAATCACTTTAAAAAAATTTTTTATTGTTCCATTTTTTTATTTAATTGCAGGAATCAAATGCCTGAGTGCAGGAGATAATTGAGAAACACACATAATTTCTATCAGCAATATAAAATATGTACCGATGCTAGTCCAAATCTCCAATAACCCACAACAACAAAACGGGAGCTTAATGAAATTTATTATTAAGCAAGCTAAGTAAATAAATCCATCAAAAACTCATTAATTTTAAATTTATATATAATGATAACAATAATATATATACTTATATATAGCTATACATATATTTATATATACATATGTGTGTATGCACCTCTGTACGTGTACATCTAAAAATATATACATACATCTTTACATATGAATATGCATATATATGTATATATATATGTGAATATATATATATATATATTATATATATTGTAAAGCATATTTAATTTGTTAATGCATAAGATAGTCTGCATGTGTGATGTCTTAACAGCTTTCAATACCACAACCAAAGAAAACATAATTTTACAAATACTTCTCGTACAAAGGACTGAAATTTTCCGACGCCTAATATAGAATGTTTAAACTTTTACATTTTACTCTAGCCTACAAATTTAAACAGCTTGAAATTGTAACTTAGTCTGCAAGCTTATAAATTTATAGTGTTCATTGTTATGATCGCTCATCATCTTATACACTAACATAATTTGGCTTTCTTTTTTAATAAGAATAAGATCTCCAGGTTCACATATGCCGGGACTTACGTTACTAAATATCAACTGCCGAGTATTTTCCAATTATTTTTCAATCGTACTTTTAATCGTTTACTCCACTTTCTCAAGTCATCACTCTCTAAAAAATATTAATATGAATAATCGATGTATATACGAATATATATAAAGCTATTATTATTGAAATATTTACTTATTTACATTTTAAATTTTGAGTAATGAAACCATAAATTACAGTCGTAACTTAAGGTTAGCGCAAATACGAGAAAACACATTCACTCGTTGCGGTGCAGACATTTGATTTTGGTTTTTATGTATAAAACTTTTTCCGAAACAGTCATACTTTAAACACGTTCTTGCCACGATCAATTACCACGATTTTTTTAATGTTCTTTAAGTTTCAATAACTTTTTAAACGTAATTGTTAGGTTGCCAACGAATTTTAACCGTATGTTAAAATGGATTTATAACGAATACAATTGATTTGTTGTGTAGATTTGAAAAATGTTTCCAAGGCTATGGTTGTATTTTTGTAATTCTCAATGGATTTTTGAAGATATGGCTATAGCAACAAAGATTGGCATTATATTTCAAAATTGGAATTACAGATATCTAGGCTGGCCTAATCACTAACACCGATTGCTAATACCGATTGACATCTCTGAATAGTACTTGAAGTCTGGTCAATTTGTATCTTATGTGCTTCACAGTCTATATAATTGCCTTCAGGATCAGATGCCGAAAAGGTGGGTAATGTAGTGAGATAAGGCTACAGATTCTGTTTGTTAGAAAACATTTTTGCACATAGACAAAACAACCGTAACGGAAGCGTTTCTTTCTGGCTTAAGAACTTTTCCATACATTGAAATTCGCGGAATGATCTGAGTTCATACTACATATAAATTTCAGCATTTATCAATATTGCGGCAAGAAATGAATGTGTTGGAAGGATATGTCTCCAAAGTAATGTTGTATAAGAACTCTAATGCAAATTCACTGTGCATTCGTAAAAAATCAAAATACTTACGTTGCCAGTAAATGTAAGTGCTGAAATAAAAACATTTTTCGATAAGCAATTCGAATTATTTGTGTTTTGCCAGTACCAAAAAAATATCCAAAAAGATTTGCAGAGTATTGCACTGTTGCGATCCCCCACAAGGTTTGAATAGTCAACGTCTGATGTTTATTTAAAATCACACTATGCAGTTAAAATTCCCATTAATTCAAGGAAATTGGATGTCTTACAGTGTCCACTATATCAAAGATAATTTATTTGTTTTTGAGCTCTTGAATTAAATGGTTGGGATTTGCTGTTCATTTTTGTGATAAAATGTAAAGCATAAAATCATAAATTTTGCGTAGTCAGAGCCAACTAAATTTTATGTTGGTTGTCCTCAATTTTAAACCAGCAATATATACTGACCCCACTTTGAAATTGCTCTCCACTTCTTGCCACTGTACATCATAGTCCTCCTATTAATGCATCTATCAAATATTTTTGACCATCTGTCACATAAGCATTTACGGAATACTTGACCCACAACAAATAAATGGTAGTTTTTCAAAATAATGCAAATAAAGAAATATTTCAATAAATGTGTATACTTGGCGGCATTTGATTTCATACTTTATATTATTCACGGATTCCTCTTAAACTACGTCATGCACTGCACCATTGTTTAATTGTATAAACGTTATTATTTTTTTTATTAAAGTTATGTTAATATTAATTTTTGTTACTACACTATATAAAATAAAATAGTTTCCATTCTTAGACATCACACACTAAATGTATCAAGAAGCTAATTTTAATAATAATCATAAAATAGTTTATAATAGTTTATTGCTTTAGAGCTTATGAAAGTAAATATAAGAAATATATATTAAAAATAGTTACGTCTACTTCATTCCGCTTTATTACTTTAATTTTGTAAATGTTTCTGTGATGGCTGCTACATCGAACCACATAAAAATGTATGTACGCATGTTGTAATCACCCGAGATTTGTTAACAAAGACGTGCTGCAATTATTTACATTCACTTTGTCCCAAAAATTGTGGTTCTGTGTTGTAATACCATCATGGAAATTAATTGTGAAATTATTTATTTTAAAATAGTTCCGTCCAAATACATACATATACTTATTTAAAATAAAATACTAGCGATAGTGTCCTTACCATTACACATCACATTGACAGTAAAACCCCTGAAGGATTGTAACTTTTTAAAATATAATCAGATTACTTTAACAAAAAAAAAAAAAAAAAAAAAAAAAAAAAAAAAAAAAACAGAGTAAAGAGTGTTCGAATTCAATTAAATGAAGTCTATTTCCACAATAAAAAGAAATACATATTTCTCTTTTTAGCGCAACTATTAAAAATGTCTTGCGAGGGCATAGCACACACAAAAAAATACATATATAAAATTGAAAACTGAGAAAGTAAAGTTGAGCTGAAAAGAAATTTTCCTTAATTTTTCGGTTTAATTCTAAGGCACACAGAATGGCATTTGCATGCGGACTTAAAGAGTATAGCAAAATGTATGTTTTTCTGCACTTGTTCAAAAAATATTTTGAAATTTCTTTCTGTATGATCTTCTTGGCACTACGCCCTTTCGGTAACAATTTTACTTTCGATTGATTTTTAAAAATAAACAATTTCCATATATGTACTTGTAAGCTGGTGGCAAATATTTATAATTAGTAGTAAAACAAATAATACACTACCTAAGCCATTTTCTACTTAAATTGTTGAAATTTAACTTAGTACGTACGTAAATACATATTTGCTTCGGTATAGGTAATCTTACTTTTAAACTCTCCTCAGGCTTATTTAGACTTTTCAATTTCATTTCAATTAATGAAATTTATTGTTATTTTGTTTTTTCTTAGCGATAGGAAATAGATAGAATAGATACTGTTGTTGTGTAGATTTGAAAAACTTTTTCAAATTTTTTTTTTTTTTGAAAATTTGATTTTGAAAATAATATAACAATGTTTGGGATAATTTTCTCTTACTGTTTGGTTGAAAGTCTACTGGTGAGTTCCATTTCAGCACCAACGAAGTTCAGGCATCTAAAGTAGCTATAAAAATAAAATAAAATTAATTTTTTTTTTCAATATAATTTTTTGCTTTGGATTTTGTTATATAGTTTTTATATTTGGTTGTATAGTGCAGATCTAATTTGTTAAGGTTTTAAATAATTTTGTTTTGCTGCACTGATATCTAAGTATGTAGTAATAAGCAAAAATTCAAGGAGCGAACATATCAAAGAGTACATTCACTTCAGTAAGTTCAGTAAGCATCATGGGAAGGCAATAAACAAATTTATACATTTTCATATACGCATATACGCATCTGATGTATGTACATATAAGGCTTATTTATATGACAATAACGTATCAAAATTGTCAACAATTACAAAATCATGGCCTTGCCCCTACTAAAAGGATTGCATATTAAGATCAGTTGCTAATCTCTTTGGCGTACTCTCTAAAAACAATACTCCAAAGTGTGTGGTAAGGACTTTAAAAATTTCTGTAATTCAATTTTTTTCATTTTCATTTTGTTAAATAATTCTAGTCAATTTTTTTATTAATGTTATTTTAAGTTCATCATAAGCTATTTATACATTATTAAGGAAATGTTTCAGTAGTCAAACAATTTGTAAGTTTCGGTTTAAAAATTAAGTTGCCACAAATCGTAAGGCTAATTAGAAAGAACCAGGATTATGAGAACATTTAGCCTTAACCTTTTTAACGGTTAATCATATTTTTCTGATTCAAAGATCTGTTTTGTATTAATATATACTATATATTTAAAGAAATATCCAATAATAAAATTGCACAGAAACAAATTTAATAAAAATATATATAAAGGCCATACTTTTTATTCTTAACATTGAAACATATAATTTCCAGTACGGAAGTAAGTATGGATTTGTAGGTATGTATGCAATGAGAGAATTTTTATAAAACAAAAGAACAAATAAAATTATGATAATTATAATAAGTAAATCATTATAAAACAAAATACTAAAAATGTGCGAATTTGGTAGGTCTATTTTCTGCTAAAAAGGAAACCAAAACATATTTCTATTTAAAGACACCTATGCACTAAAAATAGAGTTTATTTTATAATATATCGCGTTTAAATCACTCTACAAATTGTATGAAACTTGAAAAGACAACCGCCGTTATTATTCAAATACACTCAAAAATTTTAATAGCAAATTTATTTTGTAATTAAAATATTAACCAAGTTATTTTTTGTAATTTCTTTTGACAATCTGGAACATGGTGCAACGAAAAATAAATTTTTGTAGTGATATTTCATGTATCATTTAATCATAGATTTAAAAACATTATTTTCCGGACAAACAATGTCAAGATAGTTTAGTTTCCTGTAGAACCACATAGGACGTCTTCGATGTAAGCAAAAAAATTGTATACATAAGTATTTAGATTTTTTTTATTATAGCAAACAAGAGATGCATTTAATTATCCCCACATATTTTTTGATTCACTACATAAACAACACTATATAACCATAGTGTACATATAGCAAAATTGTTAAACATCCGCATGAATTCAAACAAAAAACTACAATGGATTAAAAAACAAGAAGTAGTTGGAATATTAAATATATACTCCTTATATATAGAATTATAAATGTTTTCCAAACCACTTGTGGTCAACAGGTGAAAGCCATCTATGGCACCCATTTAAGTTATTTTGTATAACGTATTTGAGAGTAAAATAATTTGTATTTGATTCACTTAAATGTTTTTCTTCTTCGGCTCTTTTCTCTAACATTTCCTGCGAAACAGCTTCAGCCTTAAAAGGTAGAATATTAGCAACTTGTTGAAGAAATGGTTTAACCTCGGCAAATTCGCATTTTCCTCCTATCTCCAATATCACCCTTCCCGCTTTAACAGGAGTAACATAGTGGTCAATAGATCCCTTTCCACCACCCATCCTCTGTCCTTGCCCCTTCTTAGTAATTGGTTGCCAAGGTGGCGGTACTCTCCATATCGCAAACATTCTATCTACATCCATTTTCCGACCAATTGTAAGACGGAGCATTTCAAAATGTCCATAACGCAGACGACCACCGCCAGTTGCCATGATTCCATACTGTTTATGTAATAATGTATTGTGAATGAGCTCAGGGCCCCGCATTAACTTTAGTCTTTTTTGCATTTTTGGAGGACGAAGATTTCCTGGATACTGCGGAATTCTTTCCATTATTTTCAGCTTTGGCCTTTCCACCTTTTCAACGTCTTAAAAAATTCAAAATTTTTATCTGCATGCATATGTACTTATTCATGTATTTACATTATATTCTAGTACCTACCATTGTATTGTAAAGGTGGAGCAAAATACTTTAGACCAGCACACTGTTGAGCTACAGGAACATCTGCAATTAAAGTAAGGATTATTCTGTATATAATCTACAACATTATACTTACATTTTTTGAACTGGAATATTTTTTTTATACAAGTAATCATTCTAAATAATTAAATATCTGGATAATACACATACGCATATACATGCATAAGCATGCGTGAATAAATGGACTATCAAAGCGAATTCCAATTGAATTCGCCTAGTAAAGTACGTTATAACACAGGGTAAACATTACAATTTGCACAGTCGAGGACTTATACTTTATTCAGTTGCATCATATGTCGTGTTTTTATAATTTAAATATAAAAATTGTTTTTTTTGTTAGCATAAAAAAAGTTAGGATTTACCAGCTAAGTTTTATATTAAAAAACACCCTCATACTGTATTACTATACATCAATTATGCAAATTAAGTTTTAATCAATTGTTAATGGGCTACAAAGCACCCCCGCACTTAATAGCTTTGCCACAAATGTATTTGATATGTTCCTTAAAAATAAGATTTTTGTGTACTAGAATACATATGTAGATAATCACGTCTATATTTAGCGCGTTGGGTTTTTGGCGTCATCTTAATATCCTTTTGTTGTATCCTATCAAAACCTTTTCAGTTTCCACGAATTTATATAACACAGTTTCTGGTTATTTTATTAAATCTACATCTGTTTAGGATTTAGATATGTTTCTTATCAGTAGGTAACGGTATGTAATTATATTTCACCTTGAGAATTTACCATCCCTTAACTAGGCATAGAAATTTGATGATAAAGAAATTACGAAAGTATATAGATAACTCAAATTAAATAAATAACAAAAATCAAATTGAGACAATGTCGCAAATACAAATAATAAAAATCTGATTAATACATGACGAATGTAGTATATTTAACTAAATGCATAGCACCCTTATTAATTATTGCTGGCTGCCTTAATGCGTCTGCTCGCACTTCATCTGCTGTGTGGAGATTGTCGGCCAAAAAATATGTTAAATAAAAGTAAAGGCTACATGCATTCATACATTCCCTCATAGTATGTATTTAATAAATTCACAGAACTGTATTACGTATTAAATTGTTGTTTATTTACTACATATTGTACAAAGTCATCTCTATATAAAACACTTTCGTCTAGTATTTCAGTTTGTTCTGCAACCTGATATGTTTTTGTCCATTTCCACAGCAAACGCCTTACAAAACTATTTCTGAATGACGCGTATAAAGTACGGTGCATTTCATCGGGCATATAATTTTTATAATAAGATGTATTTGTACTTATATTGAAATAGTAAAGCATGTTTTTTGATTTTGACACAGTTGAAAAGAAATCATGATTAATTTCACAAAATAATAATATTCCACCTGGAACAAAAAATTTGGTATCAGTATTATTAAGGGATAAACCCAGACGCGTAGCACCATCTTTAAGTGTATAGTGTCTCATCACACTAAAGAATTTTTTCATATCTGCTAATTTGAAAAGCTTTTTACAGCGCAGTAATAAAGAACAACCTTCCTTGTAAGGCTTATTAAGGCTGGCTACGAACTTCGAACACATTGCTAAACGTTCTGTTAATGGCATGCGCCTAACGTCTTTACCGCCTAGCATTATTGCATCAATTATATGCAAACTGCAGATGCGGGTTTGTGTTCGTCCTTCTCCGCTATATTCGAAAACAAGTTCACCATAAAATAATGATTTGGGGGAGAGTTCGAACATATATTCAACTTGTTCCCACTTTTTCATATCGGTATAACGCAAAAGCTTTCCTCTTGTAGTGCAAATGAAAAAACTGCAAGCATTAGCACTTGTTTCTCCTCGTCCGACTGGCACAAAATACCAATCATATATACTCAAAATTGATGTTTTTAACATTACTTTTGAAGTTAGCTCGGCAGGCATAGAAGAAATAAATGATCTGTCGTCATACCAATTATTTAATATTTCCTCAAGAAACTTTTCAACGGATTTGCTTTCGGGCGCCTGACGTAGCTTATCTGGTAATCTCCAAAGCTCTAAACATTTTTTACGGAATTCGGATTGCCTTGTTTCTTTCAGTTGCGCGTTATTACAGTATGCATCAATTTTATGTAAACCAACAATTTGATTACGGCCAATTATATTGTTTGATTCTCTTATATAGTTAAAAAACTCTTGGTTTTGCATAATTACATCCAACTCCACAATTTCTAATATATCTTCTTCGGATTGTTTACTTAAATGATTATTAATTTCATTTAGGTATTTGCAAATATTTTCAGTATCAGCTTTTTTCCACTTACAAATCAAGTACCTTTCTGAATTTGCGGGTCTGCTACTGTTTGGTTTTATAATTGATATTTCTTCGAAACACTGATACATTAGATATACTAAGCCGACACTAAATGGAGTAAAAATATCAAAAAGTTTACAGACAAAACTTCCATTACACCTTAAAATTTTGAGAGCTGTAAGACACTGGCACAAATAAAGTTGTTTTGATATTATCTCTTGAATGTTTTCCTGCCCTTCGACAGAAAAGCCACCATCCGCCATAACAAAATGAACACCCTTTTCGCAATGTTGAAAAATATATTGAGCAAAAGAGTCTTGATTTGCCTCGACATATATATCGCCATCATCTTGTACACCATAATATGCATCAAATGATTCCGGAGATCCAGCACAAAATTTGTCCAGCTTGAAATCATTTGGACCTCGTAATGTGAATCCAAATCCTTTGGCTTCCCACGATTTTCTATACAGTACGTATTCGGAAAATCCCCCAGGACCTGTTAATAATACAAGAAATTATATTTATCTTGTTTTTGTATTTTATCAAAATTCCTTCGTTTGATACTTAAAATAAAGTAACCCCAAAAATTAATATTAAAATAAATTGTTCTTGGTTTTATATGTATATATTAGAGAATCATACCTGCACAAATGTCGGCAAAATATAGCAGTTCATTTCTGTTGAGAAGGGATTCTCCCATTTTATCCCTAGGGCTGGTAAACATAAAATCTAACAATGAATCTATATTTGCCATTTTTACTGCGGCTCTATTTTGGAAAATTGAACTTCGTATCGTTTCAAATGGATTACTTCGAGACCGTGCTCTTCTTAATTCACTCTCGTTAAGTTGATCGAAAACAGATTTTGCAGCCAAAATACCATTTAATATATCTGGTTCGACAAATAATGTTTCATCTTCCAATGTTTCTTTACGGTTGCCAAATTTTATCCATAATTGAAGGTCTTGCAGATTATATGATTCAGAATTTGTATTATGAAGCCATGAAACAACCTCTGGCACAGTCGTTTCTTCACTTACTGGATCCCAGTGTTCAGCTGAACATAAGGAAGGTTCATGTTTTAAGCCCAAACCTCTTCTACCGTCCTGTTGAAAGGCAACAACAGGTTCCAGTCGTCCTTGATTTTGTTTACCCAAGCCTTTGTCCGATTCAAATCCCATTTTCTTCATCATATCCATTGCTTTATTTGAGTAGCTTTTGGACCACTCTGTTTTCATTTTCTTTGGAAGTACTTCGTAGTACTCATTTTCACTGTTGTCTTCACCTTCCATGGTGAAATATAATTTTTATTATACGGAAATCGCTTCGAAAAACACAGATTTAATATGTATATATATTAATTGTTTCTAATATGCAGTTCTATTTGTCTGACTAATTGATTGTTTACTGAACAACAGCGCTGGTAACTTAAATTTACACAAATTTAACTTTACAGTTAAGTGTACACGAGGCGAATTGAAAACGAGTGTCAACAGTAGGCCAGGTGATTTCTTTATGTATAAATAAAATGTAATCATCAATCACTAACAATAACACATGATCACGTGCTTTGGAAAAAGGGGGTAGTTTGCAGTTATTTTAATATACATATGTTTTCTTTTTACTGCTTTTGAATTCGCTTATGAATATAATTCATTAAATTTGGTGCTGCAGGAAAGGGTTGATTGCCATAATAAAATAACTATAAACAAAACTATAATAATGAGTTTTTTCAAATTTTTCTTATTTTGCATCACAAAAGAATAATTAATTAATAATTAACTTTTGTTTGTCATAAAATCGGACACTTTTATGGCCTACTATTCAACTTTTTCAGCAGAGATGCCATATTTGCTAAATTGTACGACTTTCCAGGATAGTGAAGGGTTTTAGGTTGTCGTTCAATATTGCACAAAAATGGTTTGCGACTTGTTTGACATTTGTTGTATCATAGAACATGCTCAAATTTTAAACTGTTATCGTTATATTTGCAGTTATTTCTTCTTTTCTTAAGAATAATAACTTATATATGAATATTTTTTCAGCGTATTTAAATGTTTTCCTCTATTTGCGTTTCAATTCAGCTTTCGCAAGATATTTGAGTTCATTGAGGTGTTTTGACAATTTCATATTACACAGTACCTAACTTTGAATAAGAAAATTAGGGATGCGGTAGGAAAAAAGGAAAACGTAATCGTGGAATAGTACTCTGGCGGATTTGTATAATTTTTCATAGTTTCTGACAGCGGTAAGAAAGCTCATATCAACTAGTAGGTATACGTTAAAACAATTCTAGTCTTAATGCAAAACATATCTTTTTCTTCTTTTTAACTATCTTCAGTTTTCTTTTAAAAGCAAATTAATTTTTTAGGCAAACAACGCAAGTCATATGAACAATGCATAATTTTTTTCTACAAACAGATAACGCTTAAATAATTAGCATGAATCTGATGGTGAAACCCCATACAATCCTCGAATGGGCAAGGCAGATGGAGTTTAAAAGAATTTATGCCATATTTTAATACTTAAGGAAAATTATACTGGATGTGAAATTTAATTACTTTTTTATTAAACTTGCAGCCTGTTTGCCAATAAAAATTCGTATTTTCTTGACAAAAATAAAAATCCTATCTCATTAAAATTGTTTAAAAGTTATTAAATTTAGTCTTTCAGAGAATAATTTAAGTTCATTGACAATAAATAGAAATTTTAAAATTAACAAAATAATATCTTAATTGAATTCAAAAATATATATAAAATAATACAAAGTTTTTCAGCTGATAAATGAAGTTAAGAAAAAAAATATATCATCATGTGATATAATAAAAGCCATAATTCACATTCAAACATTATTAAATATGGAATATAAATATTTTGTTCTTCAAATATTGCAAACACCTACAATTTTGCTGGATATCGTATTAATTTGGAAAAGAGGTAATAAACTTGTATTGAAAATTTTCTGTTCGACTGAAGATTGTGTTTTCCACACCAACCTACATGCTAGAATGAATTTTAAAATAAAAGTATGTCCAAAATTTACTTACATCTAATTTAACGCATAAAATTACCAATGAGAAAACAAAACGTATCGGCGGTATATGTTTTTTACTTATTTCTATTCCCTTCGTCGCTGTCACCTAAAAACTAGCAATCTTAATATTACCAATCGCACTTTGTAAACGCATTTTAAGCAAATTTTTTTTTAAAGTTTATGTTTTTTTCGTATTGTATTGCTGTAGCAATAGAAATAACGGCATTTCTACTTACGAGAATTTGGGTAGGCTTATGAGAATATTTGTTTATTATGTAGTGAACAGCATTGTATATCTTATACGTGAATGCTTCCTCAAAATAGACAACAGCGTTTTATTTGCCGTAGTAGATCACGATAAAAAAAAAGTCATGGGTGGGGACCGCAATATGTAGTACGGGATCCCTGTGTACGAAGTTACTACCACTCCTAACCGAAGTGTGAATTTGCCTTAAAATGGTTATAAGTCGTTATCTTGGCGGTGCAATCGTTAAATGTCAAACTCGTTCAACCGTTTCCAACTTTGTCTTGTAGTCAAGTATTTGAAATGTCAAATACATACATACTATGTATGTATCTATTTATTTAGCCTGCAGTTGTGCAGACTTTATAAGAATATCAGATTAAATTAAATGCTCACATTATTTATTACCTTTTTAACAAATTCATAACTTTTTTCAGATCTGTCATTGTTTTTAATTTCTTTATTCCTTTCAGCCGTTTTCTGCTTAGCACAATAAAAATGACTAATGTACTCGAAACCAACGTGTGACTGCCAAAATAAATGAAAAATAAGATATAACAGATCCGCCTATAAGGAGACCGAATTTATTTATTTAATAAATTAATTACACACCGTTCAAATTTCTGATATGCGCTTCTATTTTTTAAAGAATTTTCCTAATAAACATTTGTGCATATATGCATTATAACCAGGCTTCACTGTCATACATAGTGGACGATTCATTCACTTCAATAGAATATTGAATAGGGAAAGTATTATTGCATGAAAAGTATTATTTTATGAACATTTTCATAAACTTTTGCAAATCGTACGACTTGTCAAAAAAAATATTTTCCAGAGGAATTTTTAGGTCATACTATCCTATTTTTTGCCGTACACACGCCATATTTGACAGATTGTACGATTGTGTAGTGCAGTAAATCATGGCCTTTAGTAATATATGTATAAAGAATAAATTGACTGGAGTAATTTT
The DNA here is from genome assembly GCA_963402855.1 of Ormia ochracea. Classification (NCBI taxonomy): domain Eukaryota; kingdom Metazoa; phylum Arthropoda; class Insecta; order Diptera; family Tachinidae; genus Ormia; species Ormia ochracea. The sequence goes on from OY727107.1 coordinate 42,081,839, forward strand.
TTACTTCAAAATTGACTTTCGATTTACAGTTATCTAAAATAACTTTTTTTTGGTTTTTAGGTTAAAGCCAGTCATTAAAACACGCTTTTTATTTTTTTCTACTACATAATAATTTTTTTCTTAAACTTCTTTTCATATAAGCAAGAAAAAGTCGTTCCTTTCTAACGCTTCTTTGTGTTGCAGCACTAGAGACCCTGAATAGCGCGCAAGCAAACTTAAATGAATTATTTTTAACACTATGTTTTTCTTGTGTGTATTTGTAATTATAAAAATATATTGAAACAGTTATTCTCACAATGTCTCTTATTTAAATTCTTTCCACTTTACCTTTCTATATGTAACTATAAATACTATTTTTTTGTAATACTTTTTAGTAAATAAAGATTGAAACAAAAATTAGTTAAAATACATTGTATTTACCTCGAAAAATAAATAAATAGAAAATTATTTTATGTTTCGGTTACACTATTAACTAATTTAGAAAATATCCGAGCGACAACATGCAATTTTTAATAAAAAAAATTTATGGTGGTAAAGTTATCATACCATGAATCATGTTGCCATGTCCTTAGTCCGTATTGAAATCACACATGTATACATATGTATGTGTATTTTTGTTGCTGTTCACTGGTGCTCAAGTAAGTTCTTTGTATACGCTTGTGAGAAGCACGCTGGTACATTTTGAATTAAGTCCGCATAATAAAGCATAAAACAGTTCCATTTTAACTTGTTTCCGGGTACATCGTAGTCAATAAGTTATAATTATGTAATGAAAAATAAATACAACCAATCCAATTTACTGAAACGATAAATATATATGTATGTAAGTATATATTTGTATTCCAAATACATATCAATTTTGATTGAGAAGATATATAATAATTACCAAATATATCGATCGATCTGCTGCATTTTGTTTCTTATTAGCAATTTTAGAACCGAATTGAATAGCTCTTTTCTTTAAAAATATGGGTCCCTTAAGGCCTAAGTAATATCCATATAGTCTCAAAAATAATTTATCACCGACTCCATCCCCCAATAAAAAACAACATCTTTGGTTAGATAACAGTGATCGAACGAAACGAACTACACGTTCTTCAATGAATGGAGCGCGAGCTGTTTTTCCACTATCAGATATTACACGATCGTCTCTCGCCAAATTACGAGATGGTATGCGATTCCAGTCCTTTTCTAATTCTCTATGAAGGTTTCCTTGTTTTTGCTCCTCTGTTCCATTGTAGCGAATATACGCGTTTTTATGCCGCATATAGCCACCAAACAACTCATCCGCACCACTTCCTAAAATAATGACCTAAAAAAAAAAATCTAATTCAAAATCTAAATCAATAAATTATCATAATAAAACAATTATTGGAATAAAAATAAAATTGCTAACTTTTTTTCGACAAAGTATATAAAAATTTTTATATTTTAACACAAGTGCGAACACTGCTTTATTTCACAACACATTTATGTATTTTCATAGTTGGTTTTCTCGAATTTCGCTTGGCATTATACTGAAACACAAATTGATATTGAATTTATTTCAATTGATATTTAATTAAGTTTTATCTTCTCGAAAGAAGATCGTTAAATGGATACGTGAATGATTAGAATTATAGTATTTGAGTCGAAGTCATTGTGGCAATGTCTTCAATTCTGAATATATGTATATTTTTCACAAAAATTTCGTGAAAATTGCTATTCAGAGAAACCATATTTAAACATTAATAACATACCATTTCAAAAACACCCTTTACGGACAAGACCATTCAAACAATAAATTTTAACCAATAAGTTTCAATTTCAAAGTTTCAACAAAGCAAGTAAATAAAACAAATGTTATTTAATTACCCGAGCGGACGATTTCCAATTTTTATTATCTTTTAAGCCTTCAGCTCTTGCTGCAAACCAGAATGCACAACCAATAGACTCATCAAGCACGGTATTAAGAGGATAAATCAAATGTTTTACATGTGCTTTTAAATTAGCATGTAGCTCCTCTTTGCCAACATTAACTTCGATAAAATTCCATTTCCTGAAAGAGGATTTCATTTACTTCTAAATGGGCATGAACTTTTGTTAAATTATAAAAATATACTAGTATGTACATACCTTTCAGGGCATATATCTTTCAAGTTTTGAAGTGATGCTTTTGCTGATAGTCTGTCCGGAACATTCCAACTACCATCCATTCCTGATTCGAATGCAACATTAACTAAATCGATTGTATCAGCTTTTGAAACAAATTTGTCTGCCAATACCGCCAAAATGGAACAATCAATACCACCAGAAAATAAAATTGCTACCTTTGAATGACTACATGAAATTTTTTGTTCTAAGCAAAATGCACAACAGTTGATAGTATATTGAACGCGTTTTTTAACAGAATCTTGTAGGAGCTCTGAAAACTCCTTTACAGCTTTTAAAATATCATCATTTCTTAACAGATTATCATATAATTCCATAACTGTTGAGTATGGTGTACTTATCATGTCATAAAAGTTAAATTCATACTAAATAAAATTCAATTACACATTAATAAATGAAAAGATTTTTCGGATCTGATATATTACCTTTTTATTCTTTAATTCATAAGTAGACCAGTGATGTTCAATTTGTTGCACAATATTGATGCGAATATTACAGATTTTTTCCAATTTGTCTAAGTGTTCGTAGCAATCGGCATCCATAGTGCGCCAAGGAAACAGATTGCAATTCTGAAACTCATTAGTGCACAATTTGTAAATTCCCAACGGTGGAAGCTCCATGATGTTGTTTTCAATACCATCATTATCTGCAAATGTTGTTATATGTACATGTTAATTTTTAAAATTTACTTTTCTTAAAACTATCAGTTAGTAAAAAGTGCACGAATCTCTGCTCAACTCAGGAAACCGATATTAGCCAATATAATCCGATATGTGATAAAACATATGAAAGATAAAGATTTAACGACGAATTTAAACAAAACGACGAATTTAAAAGAATACACAGCAAACACATGTAAATGCCATTTACGGAGTTGCGCTGGACTATGGCTGACGAGGTGAACCAAAAACATAATAACAAATGTAGTAAACAAATTAAATTAAATATACTTTAAAATAAATACTTAAGGTACTCTTGTAATATGATATATGTATGTATGTAAACATAATAACTTTAAAAAAATGTTTATATATTTTTGTTCACGATAAATAGACGACCTTTGAAAAAGTAGATATATAATCATTAAAATTATGGTATATTGTGTACCGTATTTATGGATGATAAAGTTACAAGAATTCAAATTAATAATTTTTCTCAATATACATATGCAAGTCTTCATTAATGCTGATTCCAAATCATCATTAAAAGATTTTACTGTAATAAAACGTATTTACAGTAAATCTAATAATAATTACACGAAATGTATGTAATTTGTAAGTCACGTAGCAATTTTTCTGAAGTACAGACAAGCAGTGCTCCAGTATAGAATACAGTACCATTTATGGGTAGCAAATATAGATTGATAATAAATATACGAGTTGTACATTTGTATTAAATACTTCATATTGAATTTTTTACTCACAGGATGTGCTAATTAAACGAAAATGATTAGTATTATTTTCAATAAGTAGTGAATTTCGTCCAAGTGAATCCCTAGCAAAATAAAGAATTTTATTTTTTTTATCGTAAAATAAAATGCTGTATGGTCCTTCGATATTTTTGAAGCAACTAATAATTTTATTTTCTGCAGCCGCCATCGATAACTGGTCAAAAAGCCACTTCGAATCGGAAATATCTTGTGATTCAAAGCTATTTTTGTTAAAAATATCTCCATTGTAAAGCAGAAGATATGAATCAGATTCCACTGGTTGCGTGCACATTTCATATCCTTGGTGCCATAATACAAATCCTCCAAATATAGCATTACCACTATGTTTAACTTCCATAGAATTTGGGCCACGGTTTTTAAGTAGTTGCATTAGATTCTGAAAATAGGGTAAAAAAAAAATTATTTATTTAAATCCACTAATAAGTAAGTAATGCCAGTGTCAAAAGAAGGTGACAACGCTACCAGTACACCTTATTTCCAAAAATAAAACAGCAATAAAAACTTCAGCAAATAAAATTTCAGTTTTATTCAAACTTTATTATCATAAATAAGGCATTATAAACAGATCTTACACTAAATGACTTAAAATTCACATTAAAAAATATACATAAAAATTAAAAAAATTAATACGTTATTTCGCAGAATCTAATTCCGAAAGTAATTTCTCTGTTACTTCATTACGATTGCAATGATTTTTTCGGCTAGTTCGTCCATTAAACATTGATCTTTACAGGTTACACGTCTTTTTGCAGATACGGTGGGTACCGGTACGAAATCTTCAAAAATGATATCGCCTATGTCTACACCAACGACCTGAAAATGAGATATAAATATAAATACAAATACAAACATAAAAATATTCATTTATAGATTTGCAGTTGCACACCAAAGGAACGGAAGAAATTTCGTCTTTAATATCCATGTTTTCCTTTAGAAACAGTAATTGGTCAAAGCAGTAGGCTGTTGTGGTACAAATTTCTTTATTAGCCTTACCGTTCTTACAGATATCTTTTATTTTATTTAGTTCACGACAGTGCCTAGTCCACAAGCAGTTCATATTAGTCTGTGGATGAAGAATATTGAATATCATGTTTAAAAATACATAGGTGTTTTCTTTTACCTTGATCTCATTCGATGTTACGTTTGGAATTTGGTGTGCTTGTTGGGATAGAATTCGATGTGTGGATTATAAATGCATTCGAATTGTTCCCAAGCTCGAATAAGGGCCAAAACGGATTCCTTTGACCACTCAATCTAAATACGTATGTATGTACATAAACATATTTCAATATTTTTAAGCATTAATAATATAATAAGTGCATACCTTGATATTTTCAGCTTTATTCATTTTCTTTCTTTTTTTTTTTTTTGTAATAAATTTTTATAAATTAATACATAAGCAAACTTTAAAAAAGTAATTTTTTTTTTGTTTTCTTTGGTCAGCTGCTTAAGGTAAAAGCAACTCTAATCGCACGAAACTATCATCTTATGAAAATTTTCATAATCTTTAGCGTTTTTAAAATTTTATTTACATATGCCACATTTTGGGGAATAAATATTTGATTTTATATCAAGTTCAAAAAAATTAGCACATGAACAAGTAATTTTCTTCCTTAATCAAAGTAATATGTATGCTGTATCTTACCGAATTGTGGATGCATGTATGAGGGCCCGCAGTGTGTGAAAAGCAACAAAATATTCCACACATTATTAGGTTAAATTTACACTTTATTTACTTCACGACATATATTTTACAAAGTAGCATGAGGTAGATTATAAGCATTTACTAGGCACTGCACAGTGTCTATATATGTACGCACTTATAAGTTCTATTAATTACTTTTAAATTAAATATATAAGAAGTATACTTTGCTATAAGGATCAACATTCAACTTGACTTGTCTTTAGTATTACAAATGTACAAGATTGTCTTGCAATAGACTGATCTAAAAACACAGAACTTGAAAAGTACGGAATACCACTAGTTGTGTGTTAAAAAGTATTAAAAGAACATCAACTGATAACTTTGCTGAAGCAATTTTACGCCGTCAAAATTTAAACATTTTCGGCACATACAATCGCTATCAGCCGTTGCGTTCACAAAAAATAGTATGATTTTCTCTTATAGAAAAAATTAAAATTTGGATGCACGTTTTATTTTATGTATTTTATATTCTCCACATCTTTGACGCACTCCCTAATAGCTGATTTACACTTATCAACATTTTTCAGCCACTCAAGAAGATGTTAGCATTTCCCTATAAAAAAAACGGAACATTCTTCAAATCTTTGCAAGATGTTGCTTTCTCATTTATTTTCAGGCACCCTCTTTGTATTATTTTTGTCATCTCTAGAAAGAATTACTCTAATTTGTTTGCTATGATAGTGTGGACCATATGACGTCATTTTGATTAGAACTTTAATAATTTAAGTTACTATCACATAAAAAATTTTTAATTAATATTTTTCATGATGATAAACAAATAAATTTATTTAAATTTTTATAAAAAAGACCTTGAGCTGAAAGTAATTAGAAGAAGAAATGTTCATTCTTTTTAATAGTAATTATTTTGTACAATTATTTTAGATATATGTAATAATTGAATTTGTTTTTTTAGGCGAGTTTGCTGGTAAATATATAGACCGACGACAAGTTGAATAAATCACCGAAAAACAATATAATAAATTATATAAATTATTTATTTGGATATATAATTAACAATATTTAATAGTTAGAAAAAACACATTTAAAAAAAATAGATTTGCAACTATGTATCTATATAAAATATATTAATATTGTTAATGATTAAATATTCTTAAAATCAGGTTAAAATACTTATTCTGTGGGCAACATATAGTATGATGCATAATTAACAATATTTAATAGTTAGAAAAAACACATTTAAAAAAAATAGATTTGCAACTATGTATCTATATAAAATATATTAATATTGTTAATGATTAAATATTCTTAAAATCAAGTCAAAATACTTATTCTGTGGGCAACATATAGTATGATACAGGCATAATTTAGGCATAGTTTCTAAAAGTGGTAAACAAGCTATACAACACACGCAATGTTGATTTTAAATCCATATTGACAATATCTGAAAAAAATATATGTTCACTGTTTTTATATTTTAAAGTTAAAACTTTTTATCTTTTAATTTTCTTATAAAGGGTTATTTTTATATAGGTTTTTCCATATTTCGTTAACAATTGGTTAACATAAGGATATTAAACATTTTCACAGTATAATTTAATTTAATTTATATATGTACATATATATACATATACATATATATGTAAAAATATTAAACATTCTTATATATATTATTGTATTACATATATTTATATATATATATATGTATATAAAAAAATAAGGAAATATAAAACTATATAAAAAGCCGACTTTAGGCATAAAATAAAATTAAAAACCAAGCAGTTTTAGCTATATAATAATTATAGAACTGCAACAAATATACATACCCTCAGGACGAGCTTTTGGCTTCGGTAACCCAGCATCTTGCATTAAATCAAATGAAAATGCCACATTACTAACCATTTGTTCAGTATCTTGCGGGGTCAAATGAAATTCGTAAAGGGGCACAAAAAATCCTCCAAGTAATCCCATTAAAAGGCATAGATATACACCATCATGAAAATCGCTATTTAAATCAGTTATCTCAAAATTCAATTTGGACAAATGTTTGTTAACAAAAGTTATTAGAGATTTTTTGACGACAGCCAATTTGTCGGGAGCACAATCAAACAATGTATCGAAAGCGTCTTTTTCGCAACGCATACCCACATCGTCATATTCAGAAGTTATTTGTTCTTGAAATTTCCTATTAAATAAATTTTCCATTTTTATATTTTTGCACAATTACATATTTTGAATTTTTCTTTACTTACTGCGCATTGAGTACCCCACCACTTTTTTGTGCAATTACTACAGTAACAAATACATTTTCAGGAAGACGTATCGGAGCTCTAAAATGGCGAACTAAGGCAACTAACAGATGTAATATAGCAACAATATTTTTAGAATGAACACTTTCGACAGACCACTTTGGTATTTTCTGATGAAAACCTAATGTCTGGAAATATTTAATACAAATGATATAAGAAATTAATAAATATTTCGATACATGGCAACTCTGCTGAAACTTATAACAATATGGTTTAACTTTTCGTGTATTTTAGAAGTTTTGAAAGTACAATCGCAAACATTTCTACTTTTTACATTTATTCCTAATAAAATAATAATCATATTCACCCTTTAATAAATCCATTTTATTTTTCCTTATTCTGGGTATAAAATTATTTGCCCATTGGTCGAAACTTAAAAGTATTTGTTACGCAAAGTAACAATTACAAATATATCTTTGTAAGAGTTTTAGTTATGTCTTCGGATAAAAGTTAGAAGTAACATCCTATATAAATTCTCGACAACATTGTTATAGTATACAACAAAAGATTTGAGATTCACGATTGACGTGAATAATCGAAAATATGTATATGAAAACAATTAAAATTATGTCATATATTTGACTCCGAAAAAATTCAATAACGATATGAAAAATTCGAAAAAAAAATTAAAATTGCTTTTAATTAATTTACTTCGTCTAGAAATCAAGCATATGACTAATGAATTTATTAAGGAACACAACTTTTCAAAAGAAACACAAAACAAATGCAAAATCCAATAGTAAGCACAAGCGAATTCGAATAATCGATTGCAAGAATACTTACAGTTAAATACACAGTTCCCAGAAGTTACTTACATGATTTACTGCATTTAAAACAATATTAAGTTTCTGCCTCTGACCTTCTTCTGACTGAGTAACTTCTAGGACGTCTAATTTTTTTCCAGTTAATTTTTCCCACAGTTTATGCAAAACCTATGAAGAATATCATAAATATACTATATATATATATATATATATATTAGTTACATATCGTTACCTGCCCATCGTACATATCTTCATCTATACTTTGCACTATAATGCGCTGTTCAGCAAGTTCATCATTTATCCAATCAATTAATATTTGTTGAAGTTTTATCACATCAGGGTCGTTGATCGACTGAGGATCTATTACAGCACGTTGTTCATGGTCACCTAAATCAATTTTGGTAAGTATTAAGCTAATCTTAGTGCTTTTATTTGTTACATGATTTATTTTTTTCATCAAATAACACTTACGTAAAGCATAATCCTCGGGAGGTATATCGAACTGACTTGGCGCTCCAGGGGAATCAATTGCATACTTGCCCTCTTCCTGAACTTTTTGAACTTTAATGAAAGAAAATACAATAAAAGTAGGTAAACTAGTAAACCTTTCAAAATTCTGCGTTGCGGAGTGTGAACAAAATTTAAACGTTCCGAAATATAACGATATTATTAGAAAAGACTTTACAAAGGAAAAATTAGATTTATCAATGGATTGTAAAAGTTTCAAATAATTTAATAAAAAGAAAAACAAGTAACAAAAATTTTAAAATAACCTATTTTAATTCCTTCCCTTTTTTTACCCTTCAAGTTTTATTTTTAAAGTGTCTAACAAGTAAAATAATAAGGCGTGCAAGTAGAAATATTAATTCTGTTATTTTTATATTCATCATAAATAGCAAGAATATTCAAAAAAAAAAAAAAAAAATAAATTAAACTTATTATTTACTTTACTTAGTAAAAATTCCTTACTTTAGTATGTTTTGAAGCCCTTTTAGCTTTTTTCAAACTTAATTTGTTATTCGTATTTCAATTTATCGGCCGTGCATAATCGCTAGTAGCAAGTAACTCACGACCCCATCTCTATCCGTACATACTAGTAAACATTTATATGAAAATATTGCATGACGCAATCCGCTATTAATAAGTAATTCAACTTGCGGATGAGAGAAGTAATTCATAGTAATAAATAACTAAGTATAATTCAAAAAATATTTACAATTTTTAAAGAATTTAAAAATACCTTCCTTAGTTCCTTTTTTTCTTCCTAATGTACTAAATTTGTCCCAGAAGCTCTCCTCCTTTTCACCACTTTTAATTGGATTAGTTGTATGGGGTGATTTTGGGCGGCTAAGCGTGCTCATTTTACCCAAATATTTAATAAAAACAGAATAAATTAATATAATTGTTAATATATAATTGTGTAGTCAAAATAACAGAACGTATAGAAGCAATGTTTTGTTTAATGACAGCACCACAGAGCCTATTACAATCTGAATAGTAGCGCCAATCTAAAAGCAGATGGTAACTTCTAAGGCAAATTGAAAACACGTAACAGATGTTTTTTTTATATTTTACAAAATATCATCATTAATCGCTAAGTAGAAATTGTGCTTTAGAAAAGAGCTGTCGTTTTTAATTTATTTTTCTATACACATGCATATATAATAATAAAAGTGTACTTTTTCATTTCTGCATAAGTATAATATATACTACTGCACGAAATTATAAAATTTGTATTAGTTATTATTTACCTATTGTAATTAAATATTTATTATTAATTTAAACTTTATTTTAAATATATATATATATAGATATGATTATTATTAATATTTTTAATTTATAAATTAACACACATATTTATACTAATTTAAAATTAACAAATATTGCATATGTATATATATTTATGAAACATAACAAGTAAAAATAACTGTAAGATTGACAACAGACGGCTTTATTCGAATTGTTCCTGAAGAAGAGCATCGTATTTGTTCGAAATATTGAACATATTAATATAATAGAAAATTAATTGAACATTCAAATAATTTGATTTAAAACTTAAAAAAAAAATCCATACATAATAAAATTTTTTTTTTATATATATTTAAAGTTTTGTTACTAAATTAAAATTAAATTGAATTCATGTCTGTTTTTAATGCTACCTGGTAATGAATTCGCCTTTTTTAAGGCCATGCTTCACCATTTTACATAGGCACACGAGTGAATCACACGAAAATCCAATATGATTCCATGCAATTTTAAAAAATCGCATGACAATGGGGTTGTTATTGTCACACTATATAATAACAATAAACAATAATTCTATTTGCAAAATAGAATTCTAATTCTAAAATGTAACTCTGATCGCATAAAAAGTATCATTTTATTAAAATTTTTATGAAATGAAAAATGTCATTTTATGTATTGTAAACTCATACGGTTTTTTTTTTGTACAAATAATTTCACAATAACAAATAATGTTTCGAGAAAAAAATTAGCATACATGTGCATTGAGTGAGAGATTTCTAAAACAAAAACAAAATAAACTTTTAATTCGAATACATATAGGAGTTCTTAGAAACTCACCACTTACAATAATAATGTAAATAAAAGAAATTCAACTAAATCAGATGGTATACCAAGAACTTTTAACTTCCTCAATTCACACCGGAATAATATTCATATGTTTTGACATGTTGAAAGTATTAAAATTACCTATTTCTTTTATTAATTCGGTTTGTGAAGTACTATGGAAAAAACTTTGTTAGACAGGTCGCAAACGTGCAAAAAGCCTAGTTTCAATCGTCACCAAAAAAAGAAACCACCTCGAAAAATAAAAAGCAGACAGAACGACATTTATATTACAACTAAATCCAATTTTAAGGTACTGAAACTTATTTTTGCTGCATATAAATTTCAATACATGCATATATTTGTCTATGCATTCAGGCTCAACAAAAACAGTGTGAAGATCTTCTGAACTCTGGAGTAAAGGAAATATACTTACATTGTTTGGGTAACGCTATTGTACGAGGTCTTAATTTAGCACTGACCTTGGTGAACAATTCCAATGACGCTCTTACGTATGAAATAAATACATCAACTGTGCATTTAATTGGTAAATTCATTTTTATTTAATTATATTTTTTTAAGCATTATAGCGATTTCCGTAATGATCCCTTGTCAGCATTCGTAAATTTGCTTTCCTCATTGTGGCTACCGTAAAGCCATTCCTTCCAAATCAGACTAGAGCATTTCCAGTTCCCTCTTTAATTCCTTATAAATGTTCCGTTTTGCTTCGACTTTACCTTTTTAGCTGTGAATAACATCGATGCCATTTTATTTGCTTTTTCACTTACACTAGCATTCCAGAAGTACTGCGGTATTCCAGTACCGCATGACAAAGATAGATGGTAAAATTGGCATCGCCATCGAAGGCGTCCTGTAGTGTTTTTCCAATAAAACACTACCTTCTCTATTTCTGGGGCCCCTCACGGGGCTAATTTCATTACCGTGAGGAATTACAGATACATATATTTCTATTTGTATCTACAAATAATTTATAGTTAATATTTGTATACCAATTTTAATTTAAGATTCAATGAATAGAATGCCATGCATTCCTATTGATCTATGTTCATTCGATGTAACTGGAGCACATGAATTTAGTAACAAACCTCCAGTGGTTATATTATTAGATGCTGCCAAAGTGGACAGTAACACTGGTCGATGGAACTAATTTCTTAAATTCTTCAAATGTTTTTATTCAAGTCTCCCAAAATATCTAGTTGCGTTTTAGAAAAACGCAACTAGATATTGGTAATCGATATAGGATTTGAAAATATTACTCTTTCATTTACGGAATTTATAGACAAAAATTTCCTTCGTCAGATTTTTGAATCATTCTAAAATTCCAACATTAAAAGAAATGTTATTTTTGGGATTTCAGCACGATTTAAATACAAATTTAAAAAAAGCGTTATGTTCTGATAGCTACGAAAGAGCTGAACTTACATCATTTCAGACTAGGGAAATTATCATTTACTATTTATTTACAAATTGACTTTTTCATAAATTTCAGATGAATATCATCCATTGTGTGATGAAGACGACATATCAATTCAACAAAGAAATAACTCTGCTATTCACATCAAAATTGTACGAAATTCAGTGTGCGACGTCGATGCTGCGTTTTCAATTTAAATAAACACAATCTTCATTTCATAAATAAATATGTTCAAGCTTTCGGAACTTGTCCGTTGGCTAGGGCTCACCGAATTTGAAATAATGGTCAATTTATGTGGTCTATTCGTTTTTACAATAACACTTGCTTTTCGAATATCTGGAACTATTGTAAAAAGTTCTGTTGATTGGTTTATGATATTTAGCCCCCTCTTTTGCATTGATATTTGCAATGCATATTTTTGTATAATTGTTGGAATAAGAATGTACTTGGACTCAGATAATAAGCGCAAAGCATTGCATCGTTTTATGTGGAGCACGTATTTCTTATTTCTTGTAGCAATTTTCAAATACTTGCTTTGCCTCAAACTTAGCGGTCAAACAAACTTGGAATATAGCGAAGTATTTTCACCCATATTTGTCCTACTGCAGCTCGTAGCGGTAAGAGCTTGTCAGCTACCCAATTCAGTTTAATTATACACCTAAATTTGTGACGGCTCAGGAGTATGAAATAATGTATAAATATTTAATAGTTAGTATTTTATTTTAACTTCTTTTATGAACTATAAATAATGAGAGGAATGTAAAAAAGCAATTTTCATAACATTAACGAACATTATATTCGGCATTTACGATTTAAGTTATAAAAATAAAAATATTTAATGAATAAATACACATTTTCTCGTTATTAAATTTGATATAATAAGAGGATTTAAGTTCCAATTTTTTCAATCTCTTCGCTGTTGTCAGCATTCAATTCCTTGATGACTTTCTTAAAGTGATTTTCTATAGTGCGGCAGATTGCCATAGCTTTATCGCTATCAACTAGATTAATTGCTATGCCATTTTTACCTAGTGATGCAAAAAATTATATAAATGTGAGTAATTACAAATATTCATGGGGAAGTTAGAATTACCAAATCGTCCCGTTCTGCCAATTCGATGGAGGTAAGTTTCACAATCAGCATTCCCTTTGCTGTCCATTGGTAAATCAAAGTTGACAACAATAGTAACTTGTTCCACATCGATACCTGTAAGTTGTTCAGTAACAATTTACTTGATGGATGTAAGGCGAAAAAACTGCGCTTTTTATTTAAAAGTATCACGCTTACCACGGGAGAGAACATTAGTTGTTATTAATACTTTTTCTAAGCCTATCCTAAAACGATCCAGTACTGCTAATCGTTGCTCTACGGTCAGATCACCGGATAAAACGGCCACCGAATGTCCGTCGGATGAGAGTTTTCCGGCCAACCAACCAGCAGTTTTCCGCGTCTAAAATTTATAGATATAAATAAATATATATTTCTTTTTATTTGTTTTAATAAAAATTAGAAGTAACACAAAAGGAGTGCTAGCCTCCAAAAAAAACCTTTTTGCAAATTTAAAAATTAAGTTTCTTCTACATGAATGAAAAAGGATGGGAGATGGTAGTTTCCAAAATGTACGTTTACAACCCTAGAAACTATATAAATATGTATATTCTAGAACCAAATAAAGGAAGTTGATTGGGCTTTGCCCGTCTGCCTCGGTATTTTTGCAAAAGCAAACATTTTCTTGGAGAAGGGCATATAACATTTGGCACAGTCGAATAGAAAACTTTTAATTGTTTCTTTTGTTAGAAGTTTAGGAATTTTCACTTTTAATGCATTGAAGTAGTTGTACATTTCATTTGTAAAAAGTTGCATTCACTGCAATTAATAACAAAACTGGTTAAAAAAGAATGGAATCTCATTAGATTTTTCGGTGAATGAATAGTACGACTGTGTAGGATAGAAAATCATAAACTGAAGTACTCTACTTCCAGCTTTGATGAGTGTGTTCTTAGCATCAAACGAACTCCTTAAGTCATAACTGAGAGAATCTCGCAGCGATAGTAAAGAGCGTAGAGACCAATAATTTGTTACAACTAATTGCTAGCCAAATTTTAGCAGTATTTTTACAAATGATTTAGTTATTACTTTTTTTCTGAAAACTTTTAGGTATTTTACAATTATAGAAAAATCTAAGCAAAACTTGATGCCTCCTCACTTTAATATATTATTTTTATTCATTGACGGCTGCCTCTGACAAACAAGTAAAACAGAGCATTTGTAGAAGGGTAGTGTATTAAAGTATTGTCCAATCAATGGGAGAGATTTGTGCTACATGTGTGTACGAGAAATATTAAACTAATAAACAACTCACATGGCAAAAAATTATAGCTTGTCCAATTGTTATACTTCCATATATATTTTGAATAGCTTGATATTTCTCGTCTTCGGAGCGACATCTCACATAGTATTGTTTAATATTGTCGAGCGATTCCTGCTCTCTCTTGAGCCTAAAATAGAAGGGAATAAAATTTAATTTCCATATCCACAAAAAGTCAGTATAAAATTTTTTTATTTACAATATTTTTTTTAAAATTTAATGAGGAATTCACCCATTTATTTAAAAGCTGAACATTTTTTTTTGTTTGATAGTGTAAATGAGAATAGACATAAAATTGAAAAACAAAAAAATAGGGAAACAAGAAGCATTAAATTTGTATTAAAATCGGAGCTCGTATTGGTTGATAATCCAAATATATATGTATATGTGAGTACTCGTATATGTATATCATATAAAATGTAGAAGATATTTTGATTTGATTTGATTTGACGTATTTTCTCTGCTGCTTGAGATAATACTGCTGAATATGTAGAAAGAATATGCATTTGAAAAAATATTTTTATAAATTATTTACTTTTTTATGTAAATACTAAATATTTATATTTGTTTCGTTTTCTTGTCTGCTGACTAAACTTTGACAGCCCATTTTATGAAAAGCTGTTCGATACAATCGTATTTTTCCATGTTATTATTTCAAACGTGATATTAGGACTACTAATTATGCTATAATTCTATCATTTATATTTTTTCTATTCATTTTCAATTCATTTTCTATTCATTTATATTTAGATATTTTGTTCATCAAGGTCGACATTCTCAGGAATTATTTTTTGAGTTAAATAAATTCTCAAAAACTAATTGACAAGTTTATAAAAAACGATACATTAAAACCAAATTTATTCCTTATCAACCCATTACATTTTTTCTATTATTATGTGTAAAATTTTTGTCTTCCTATTGTAAACACATAATAATTTGTTTTTTTTTTTTGTTGTATTTGTTTTTATATGTTGTTTTATATAAAATGCCATTGTTTTTGTTAGAAACTCATTGAAAATTATAAAGGATTTTATGTTCACAATTATATATTTATTTTATTTTACCTTATTATATTTGCTTCTGGGACTATGTGTTCTGCAAATTCCATCACCTCCTTATCATACGTTGCCGAGAAAAATAACATCTGGCACTTTGGCGATAGTTGTCTGAAATCGTTTACAAGCGAATTTTAATAACTGCAGTATAACAAGAATATGGTCAATTTACTTATGAATACGAATACACTGATCGTGGTGTCCTTGGGTAGCAATCATTACGTCGGCTTCATCTAAAACAAAGACACGAATTTTCCTCAGATCAAAAACACGATATTTGAGACCCCAATCAAGCACCTTTCCTGGCGTTCCTATTATTATATGGTCTTCCAATTTCATACCGGGTGCAACTAATTTAAAAATTATTTGGAAAAAATTATCATGTTCATTTTTAATGTTTCAACTTTTTCACTTAGTAAAACATAAGAATTTTTCACAGCAAAAAAAAAAATATATATATACAAATGATTTTCAAATTTTTTTCTTGGCATATTTCTACTTCGATTTTTATGATATTGTTACGTTTTGCCCTATTGTAAAACATATGAGATAGATTTTAATGCAGACCGAAAATACTTAAAAGAAGTACAAAAATCGTTTAGCATGCTTACGATTTGCCGAAAATGCTAGTATGCACCATCCTACTTTATTGCACGATCATCACATTTGTCGAATATGGAATGTCTCCTTGAAAAGTATAGCAGTATGTACATAAAATGATTATATATGAAAAAAGGTGTGAAGCCCAAAAGATGAAAAGTGGCCAACCACTACTAGATATTTATAAGCATCTTGCATATACTGTATAAAGTTTGCAACTTTATCGTCTTTCATCTGTCATTTGTCATATTTAGAAAAACGTGATTGAGAAAACCAAATTTAAAAAATTAAATTAAAAGATTTTTTTAAAAATTGGGCTGGTTACTGTTCTTGTAGAGAAAAAGCATTTATTAGTACAGAAATATTGAAAATGAGGCATGAAGCCTATGTAACTCATTTTTATGGATCGCATTTTTATCTATTTAATAGATAAATTGATATGTATTATGTGTGATTGATATGTAATTGATATGTATGTTTTTGGAAATCGATATTCCTAAAAATTAATTACTTGTTCTAACCACCTCATTTTTTTGGTTATATAATAGATTTCCAGAATCATTCATGCTTGTGTAATCAATTGATTTAATTGAAAAAATCATCGCCACGAATTTTCTTAAGCTAAGATGTGTAATTGAAAATATATCATGAATTTCTTATTGTCGTTTTTGTTTAAAGCAGAATGTTAAAAATTAAATTTAAATTAAATTAAATCCAATAATTTATATAAATATATATATATTACCTTCTTCGCCACGGACAGCAAATTTTAATTTTATATCTGGACAAAATTGCGCCATTTTTGCTGCAGCTTCTCCAGTTTGAATTGCCAATTCGTACGTTGGCGATAAACAGAGAACCTATTAAATGTAAGACAAAATTTATATGGTAAGATTTTTATCAAAAAAAAATTTTTCTTTATTTGAATGAGACTATAAATTAAATTTTGTTTTATTTTTGACACAATCGAAGTTGAATTGCCGATAATGGCAGCCGATATCGATCACAATATTCATGTAAAAAAAATTGTGTTCCACAAACAATGAGAATTTTTTTTTTGTATTTCCAATAAACCCTTAATATACCAAATGAATTAATTTTCATTTATTGTGACCTTCCTTTACTTTGTGACACCATTATGGAAAGGGAAATTTGCAAAGCTGCTATAGAAATGCGGTTCTTAGTGATTAGTTCCTTTTTGCTTGCAAATTTTATTTTTATTACCTTTTTATTTGTAACCACAAAACTAGATATAAATTAGAGAAATGTTAAAAAAAAATGTTTTTGTGTGAATGCCAACCAAACGAGTAACAGAGATGCATCGAATTGTGTGCATTACTTCCAGAACGAATAAACCGAAATAATCGAATTTTTTTTTACATATCTGGAATGTAAAATGGAAATCATATATAAGGAAAGGAATTTAAGGAAATCAATAGACTTCAAACGGGATATTTTTAATAGATGTAATTAATTGTTTGCTGGAAATAATATTGACCTTAATCATACCACAGACATTTTTAAATTACATATTCTGGTACGCAATAACTATCATAACATCGCTGCAATAAAGTCATTTAAGTTTGCTCACACTTCTTCCCAAGAATATATTACACATATACATATATAATGAAGAACGAAGTGACATCTTAAAATTCTTATTTGTGTAATTTTTTCTTAAATATTTTTACTAATGATATTATTTGAATTTATTACCTGGGGATAATTAAGTTTCGTGTCTACCCTACTTAACATTGCAAGAACAAAAGCGGCAGTTTTTCCAGTACCTGACTGGCTTTGTGCTATCATATTTTGTGGGGGATCAGCTAACAATATGGGCAAAGCGTTTTCCTGAATTTTGGAGGGTGCATTAAAACCCATTGCGTAAATTCCTTTTAAAATTTCTGGTTTTCTAAAAAGATAAATTAATTCACGTAAGGATAACCAATTTGTTGAATATTTAAATGTTTACGTACAAATGAAGTTTCTCAAAGGTTTTCACTGAATATAGGGGTGATGTGGGATCTTGACGCTGAACCTCCAAATCCAATTTAGATTCTACTAAGCCCTTACGAATAATTTTGAGTAAAAGGCTTGTTTCAGCAGGACTGAAATAAAAAATATAAATACGCGTTGTGTATGAATTTTTAAATCATTTGTAACACGATGATAAAACTAAATGATTACAGTTTAGTCCTAAACAACGATATTAATTTTTCCAATTATGATATATTGAAATAAAAATAATGTTTAACTATATATGGAAATTTTTTACTTTCAAAAAATTTAGTTAGAAAAATAATTATTTGCTCCGCGGTTTTGAGCTTATTTATCGCTAACTTTTAAAATTACTTTCATAAACATTACCTGCTTAATATGATAACAAATACATGTGATATATTTCTGGAGAATATTTTAAATGTTTTTGTTGAAAGGCGGTTTAAATTACATTCATATTTTCGAAAATATACCTTATATAAAGATATTTTGCAAAGGTTTAAAATAAGATAAGTTCATTTTATATTAGGCCAACGATATGTAAAAAAAGGAAGGGATACTCGTATAGAATAGACATACAGCTTCCAAAAGATATATATGCATATCTATATTCATACATACATTCTTACCTTACAACATCGGCTTCTTCCTCCTTTTTCTCTTTCTGGTCATCAACTTCCTTCTTGTCAATTTCCAAATTGTTAACCTATATACAAAAAATGCAAAAATTTATATTTAGATTTATGATTTCAATGAAACTTTTATTTCCTTGTATTGCTTGGGTCTTATCATTATTACGTATAAAATGTGTTGATCCTTTGGGAGGGGTATTCAAAATTGAGGTGTGATTTTTATTAACCTTAGGCGAAGAAATCTCGACGTTTTCTTATCATGACAAAAGTTATCAAGATGTAATCAAAAATTTAGAACAACATTGGAAATGCTCCAACAAATCATCCCATCAAGTTAATAGTTGAGAAATTTTGAAGAACGATTCTTATCTTAAGCCATCGTCAAACAAAAAGAAATCGAAAAAAATGTGCATTGACCTTCGAAATATGGCTCTATAAATTTAGATGCACTTGCACATATGTAAATAGTACGTTATATTTTTTAAATTAAATTTTTAAAAAATCTACAATACTAAAAGGTTGCATGTAGCTGTACTCGACAGTTTGGCATTTTCCAATTCTTAAAACGGATGTTATTATTAGTACATAATTCAATTTAATATTTTTAAATATCTTTTGTTAAATTTATTTAATTTATGATTTTTCTAAAAAGGTCCTAATAATATTAATATTGTATGTAAGTAAGTATTACTTCAGCTGGTGGCTTTCTAATGCAGAGTTAAGACTCATCAGATTTTTTTGTTGGCTCATGTATTGCCAACAAAGTGCACTTGTTTGCAGAAAAAGTATTTCTGCAAGGAATAGACTGATATTAGAGTATTTTTGTAGCTGGAATTTAGAAGTACACACGTACAAACAAGTATAGGTATTGTTGAAGGCTCATCTGATATTGTGTGAAAGGAAATAAATTGGACGTAAATACACATGAAAATACATATGTACATTTAAATTAATGCACCTTGCAAAGAGAAAAAACCTAAGGCAATTTGTTGCAAAATCTTATATTTAAAATTTAAACTGTAGAAGAAAAAAATAAAAGGCGCAACTGGAAACTTCTTTCGTAAATACAAAAAGTTTTAATAGAGGAAGACAATCCAGAACGATATAACAGGTGAAAATTTCTTACCAGCTTTGACACCTGGTCTTCCGCTTTTTTAGCCCAATCCATTTTAAATTTTACGAGTCACTGTAACATTAAGCAAGTAACATTAAGTAAGTAAATTTATTTTAAACGCTCAGCATGAAATTAAATGAAATTATTAAAGAATATAATATTACCCTACGACAAAATATATTGTAAAAACAAAACTTTAGAAACACACTTCGACAGAAATCTAGAGCTGTAAAAGTATTGAGTAACGGTTACTGAGTACAGAATACTGAGCTACTTTTAAAGAAACCCATCAGTACTGTTAACTTTAATATTGTAAAAAGCACTAAGTTGAAGACTTCGCTATAGTGAATTTGATATTGTTAGCGGAAAAAAATGAGAGAGAGAATACGTACGTTTACAAAATTGGTTTGTTCATCCTGCTGCCAGTTGTTTCTTAGCCCGCAAATTAGATGTTTTAACAATAGAATGTAAGTGAATAATTTTTTTAAATACGTATGTACATATATACATACGATAATATTCTTTTTTCGGCATTAATACATTCATACTTATTTTTAAATTGGGCTCAAGGCCATATGATATATGTACATGGATATAAATATGGTAGATACGAAAATCTGATCAAAGATGCAAAAGATGTAATGTGTTTGAGGCGTTTCGTATTATAAGTTTAAATTTTAATTTTTTTTTCAAAGGGAAATATAAAATGCCTAAAGCACATGTGCAGTATTTAGTTTTCGATCCAAGATTTGTTTAAAGGTCATCCTCTGGAAAGAGTTTTACATGATGGTAAATCATATTCATTACAAAACCATTCTTTGGTCAGCCGGAAGTACTAAATAAATGTAAATGTGTATACATTATAACGTGTTTAGATACATTCCTCTGGATTGTGACTAAAGTAAAAATTTTCTTCCGCGCTCAGCATGGATGCCATTTGATTTGCAACACAGAACTTTTGTCAAGTAATATACATATATACATATATATCTCTTTTTAAATGCAGATGATTGTTTTATTGCAATTAATGTGCTAGTGAATAAAACTAACATTGAAGATGAAATCAATCGAAATTCATTGAGTTTATTTTCTGAAACTATCGTTTTCCGTTAAATATTTGAATATTAAAAAGCAAAGGGGCCTCTTATAAAAGGATATATTTTTTTTAATATGATTGAAAAATTTAAATATTTAATTACATATTTAATTGAATAAAAATATCATACCTGTAACTTTTGTATTTGAAATGTGACACAAAATGCAATATAGAAGTTTTTTTAACTATTGCAATAAAAATAGTTTGGAAGAAAAACATTTTTATTTGAATTTAAGATTTCTATTAAAAGTTTATCAAATATGTTTATCTAAATATACATACGTACATACATACGCATATTAAATTAAATTTAACTTATTCTAATTGTGCATATTCTGGTTTTGGAATGCAGTTCTAACTACATACTATAATTAATTTATGCTAAATTTTGAATAGATTAATTGAAATATTTCATTGATTCTTGGAAGACATACATATAATATATATTTATTAAAAACTTCAACTTAAAGAATATACTTAGTAACGTACAATATACATACAATTACAAAATAGTTTCTTATACTTGTATTGGTCGTTGTAATAATTTCAATATCCTTGACTTAAGTACTTTTTTCGTACATTTAATATGTGTATATTTAAATAATTTTTCTTTTAATAAAATTACTATAAAAAATAAAGTGACACGCGCTATTAATGAAGCACTTTGCTTAATATAGTCTCCAACTATTCAAATTCATGATTAGTAATTGCTTCTGATTTTGATTATTGAAAATCTTGATTATTTGATACGAATTTTGAACAAGTTCACATATTTAAATTTTGATTTAATTTCATTACAACAAATTGAAATATTTCATACATCGGCACTTTGTACATAAATATATTAAGTAATCAAAGTGAGATTAATTTGTTAGTCTCACCCCGCTATTAAAAATATAATTATTTACGCATGTACGACATGTTAATTATTTATAATAAATAATTTCGCTGTTCACTAGAATTTTTATTTTCATTTTTAACCATACCATTTATTCCTTACATGATACAATGCTAAATATTTACCCATCTGCTGCTTTTTTTAATGAATTGGTATTTGGAATTGATGCGGAATGTAGGATCACAGGATACATACACATATATTCTATGTATGCAGATATAATCACGCATGCATATATATATTTACGTACTGTGTATATACGTATTCACGTGTGTACTTAGCTTTGTGATTCTGATGATGCGTAGTTTATTATTGCTCGTTAATAGTTGTATGGTCCATATTGGGATCCATGGTAATATGGACCCGTAAACATTTGTGGTTGGGGATAATTAGCGTAAGGTTGATAAGGGGGTTGCTTCTGTGAATACACTGCAAAGACACAAATCAAATTTATATTTAATGTAAAAATAATTTGGCTAAAGATTATGCCCTCATCGCTTAAGCTTTTCAACAATAAGGGCATGCATTATTAAAGCATTTGAAAAAAATTAATGAAATTTTTTTTATTTCGTGAATGGCTAAGGTAGGGTTTGAGCCCAAAATTTTACTAACTAGAAAAAATTACTTTACTATGTTTATATAAATAATTTATAGTTAAAATAAATTTTAATGGCATTATAAATACCTGGCATGAGGTATTGTAAGTTTAGCTGTTCTTCTTTTTCACGTTCACTTCTCAAGCAAACAGCTGCTCCCGACAATAATATAGCTGATAAAAGACATGATCCAACTCCAGCCCATGCAACAATGTAAGACCAGTCATAATTAATTTTGGTATTATCTTTTAAGACCTTTAAAAGAAATGATAAAATAAAAAAAATTCCAGAACACAGAATTTATACTGACAGTATTCCACTGTTGATAAAAGTCTTCTCCAACCACTTTTTCCTTTTCGAAAAATTCCACGGTGTGCCAAAGTCCCATAGCACCAGCTGCCAGCAGACATGTTGCTAGTAATAATATAGATGTTGCTGTAATTGCACCTGATGATCTTTTCCAGCAGCCAAACAGGCCGGTCCAAAAAGCAGATAACGTGGTTATAAAGCTATTTCGATAGGTAAAAAAAAATTGAAAGTGCAAGGCATTAAAAATATATTTATAATTCAAATTTTTATATTATGTGTAAAAAACGTTCATATTTTATTCTGATACTAGTGCTTTCATATGTTGTGGAAAAGTCACAAATCCAATAATCGAGTGATTGTAGCTCAAGCTTCATTTCAAAGCAAAAATAATTTGATAAATGTAAAATGACAACAAACCAAAGATATATTATTTTCATATAATAAACCTCATAAACGTGTTCCTACAAAAAGTTTGCACGGCGTATGACGTCTTATTCCTTTTAAAGACGAAATTAAATATATATTTATTATACTACACAAGAAATGGAGATCTCAGAGCATATAAACTACATCTGTGACAAAGGTATTATTTTTATATATTATATATATTTATATAAAGTCATTGCTGTATAGTACAGCATTATAAGCCCATACTGACTTATGGTTAGTCAAAAAAAAATAATCCAATCTCTCTGATGGAGCGAACCAGATTGTTAATTTTTTGGTTATTGATTTCGGAACAAGAACTAACTAAAAACTCGCTGAGAATTTTCTTAGTAAAAAGAGTTCAGTTTTTCGATTTAATTGGTGTACTACTTTTAAATAAATTCCCATTTTACTGTACCCTTATTAGCTCGATTCAATTTTCTTATTGTTTAAGAACATCATGCACAAAGGAGTTCGGTATCAGACTGACCACGTATGTGTTACATATCACGATATACCCAAGGAACTTAACAAAAGCAATATCAGCACGGTTCTCAATATTATCACGAGTCAATTGTTGGTATTATTTGAGTAGAGTTTCACAGTAATGAAGAAATTTTCAGTTGATGTAAAAAAATATTTTTCTTTGATATAACTTGTAGATATATCAAAGAAAGTTACAGGTATTACAAAGGCATGAATGAATCATTTAGTAGGTAGTTTCGTGAGTACCGAGTTCTCCATGCCGACTTCATAAAAATCCTACACCCCTCTCCACAATACTTTGCCTAGGGCGATCCAAAGATATTTTCCCATTGGACCAGCGTTTTGAAAATCATTGAAAATCTTGTGTTATGATTATTCTTTTTTCATTCGTCGGTTAACCATGCTTCATCAATATGTTGGTGCCACCAAGAACGCTTGAAGTAGCTGTTCTTATCAGGAATGAGGATACCAAATTTAACGATTTCTATTCATATAATACTCAAACAATGTTACAATTTTCTAATTGGCGTAATATACGCATATGTGACATCAGACCACGTGTTTTGAAGAAAAAATTCATTATTTGCAGTTTTATTCCATACATGGTGCCATCCGATAGACATTTTGAAGGAACAAAATATTTCGATGAACTTTTACACACACGCTCTACATTATTCAAATTTAATGATTTTAAAGATTACCTTAATATAAACATTGCCACACAGGACCGCGCTAAATGTAATCTAGAGGTGGAGTCTTCATTGTAACTTTTGTCCTCATCTATTTGGGGGAAATAATCAATATTTGAACAGTGCGTTTCGATTGGCGATAAATATGTTGGTACTGAAATTGTATAAAAATATGGGTAAAAGTGAAAAAAAGTAAAAAATTTATTTTAATTGAACTCACCGGCACTAGTTGGTGGTCTCTCCTTGGGATAGCATATCCTAAATAGACCCCGAGTTCTCGTATAATAATAATATTTGTTGTTTAAATTGTTCAATAGTGCTTCAGCATCTGAGTGTTTTGCGGCAAATGCCTAAAAATATCAAATAATAATAATCGTGTAATTAATATCATAAAAAAAACAATAGATTCATTAGCCAAAGTCTCAAAGTTGCACTACTTTTCTGGCAAATGCTCAAAAAATGAATTATGAATATTGAATGAAAGTGCCGTATTGGAAAAAGTACATTATTTTATTTTCCCTTGTCCTGTATTATTTCCCCTTGTCCTGTATTCCGGATCGCCAATATTAAAAGAAGCATTGTGGATATGTGTAACTAAAATTTGGTCAACATGCACACACGGAACAATGAGAAATGCACACCATACTGGATAAAAATAAACATTGTGAATCCTTCCGCGGAAATAATTTATAAACATACAACATTTAAGATGAAAAACAA
Organism: Ormia ochracea; assembly: GCA_963402855.1. Taxonomy (NCBI): domain Eukaryota; kingdom Metazoa; phylum Arthropoda; class Insecta; order Diptera; family Tachinidae; genus Ormia; species Ormia ochracea. Next base: position 42,107,167 of record OY727107.1, read on the forward strand.
CACATTGTAGCAAGCCTGATCAGTGGAAACTATTTTACATGAAGTAGTACATCATATAGAAAGCCCTTGAGAAATCGCCTCTATATTCTTTCTGTCAATATTGATATCTAGAGTAAAGTGCTTGTTAAGGAACAAATGGATTGATTGCGCTGCACATAACGTAAGTGGCAGACATAAGTGTTACGTGGTGGAATCTTATCACCACTTTTATGTGTCACTAGTTTTTGAAGACTATAGTACTAAGGGCCCAGTCAAAATGCTACGTAGATGCCGTCATAATGTTTTAAACAATTAAACATCGGAAACCAAGAGAGTTGAATGTTAATCCTGAAACTAAAACTATAACTAAGATAAAACTGAATATATATCAGCATCTTATAGAAGGTCCAGTGATCATGCTGCCTAAGAATAAGCGCCACTTTTAGAACCACATTAACGAAGGCAGAAAAAGGGCGAAAAGTCGATGAATACCGTTACCGTTAAGCTCAGAATGGCATTCGAATGTAAAGAAGCAATCAACCGTGTCTTCAAATAAAAATACCACAGTCGTACACAGTTGATGATCCACGCATTTCTTAATTTTTCTATAAAAATAATTCTCCTATAGGAATGCCATTTGTAATATACATATTTGGATACATATGTATGTATATATGTATGGATGTACATACGTAAGTTCATATATAAAAAAAATGTGACATTATTTTCTCCAATTGTGCAAGAAAAAATTGTTCGCTGCATTATTAATTTAGAATTCTCCTTAAATTAGGGAATGTACAGTATTGTGAACTGAGTTCACATTTCACTTGTGACAGTGCATGATTAACTCCTCAATAATTTTTCTGCTCAATTACTTACAAACTGTCTTATACGGAGAAGAAAACAATTTTTTTTAAAAATTGCATTTTAGGGATTCCTATAAGTGAAGTACGAGAAAAGAACGTAAAAAACAAAGTGGAAGGAAACTGCGAAAGTAAGCGCATAAAAATCATTCAATATAGAAAAACCGGTGTATTCTTTATTCAAACGTTTTATTCTACGTTTTAAAACAATCGCCGCCGTACAACAATAAAACTATTGTACAAATAATACAATTGTGGTGCCCGGTACACAGGAAATCATATTTAGGTAAGCCATGTGTCGCAAAAAAGCTTGTACACATTATAAATAAGAAACAGCTATTTAATGTTTATCCAACTTGTGCTTATAAATATTATGTATATATGTACGTATACATACATATGTATTTAAATATTCAGTTAATTTTCTTATTTAATAATTAAAACGCAGTAGATTCCCAAAATCAATACTAAGGTTTTTTTTAATTCTACTGAATATTAATTTCAGAAATTCACTACGCACTAAGATAATGCGCACATATGTACATACATATGTATGTGCATATGTTTTCGATTTTTTCAATATTGTGTTGTTTCACGAATGCCCAAACAGTTCTATAATATTTCAAACGCAGAACATGGCAGAACTTCTTTACACAGTTCGTTATTAGCTATTCCTTTGGAAATCGTGCATTATTTTATCGCAGTATCTTATCGTTACTTGGAAATAATCTGCTAGATGAATAGAATGCATGATCATGTACAATATCAATATACAAATTGTTTCAAAATTCCATTTATCGGTATCAGTTCACCAAACCCGTAAAATTACATTTATATCCAAAACAACACATTTCGTCCACCAAATCGGAATTTCCATAAAACTAAATTTCTACGCAGTGTATTCGCATTTTAGACTACATTTCTTAAGCACAATTTTGTTAAGTTCCAAAGCACTGCGCTCTTACGAATAAGCTCACTAATTTGTGAAATACGTTACTAAATTTATCGGAAGAAAATTGGTTGTATATGTAAATGTATATGTATATATGTGTGATTAAAATATTGAATTTTTAATTGTGATTGGGAATATTTTGTGGAAAACTTTTTTTTAGAGAAACAAAAACCATCATATAAATTTTACTGTTTCTCAAACAGAGAAATGAGTTAAAATTCTCACATTAATTGTTGAAATAGAAAAATTATTGTGAAAATTTAGGTTTTACCTCCCAAAAAATATTTACTTTTTCTACAAGTTTTTAAAAAAAACCACAATTTATATTTTAACGCTAAAAATCTCAAACGAAATAGTCTCTCCGCCAAATAAAATATCACAAACAAAAACCCCTATTTGGTAGTAAATCATTAAAACTGGCAACGCTGGCTTTTCTTAGACATTTTCGACAATATTTTGTTTTGATTGTAAAAGCAACATAAAATACACACAAATCTTAGCATCTTGAGTTCCTCAAATTGAGTCGAAACCATAAATCTACAGAAATGTACACACATACACACGAACACGAATAGTCGAATTTCAAAAACAGAATACTATAAAGCCAAAACTAGTTTTGCAATGGAACATCTAGTTATAGTATGGATGCCTGTATGTTTATGGAAGCAAACACAAATCAAGATGCATATACATGTATGTACATATAGGCATGTATGGATCTACATATATGCATATATTCATGATTGTGTGGATTAGGGCATAACTTGTTTACATTTTAAGCAAATATCATATTAGTTTAGAAATTAAATGCTGTAAAATGAAAAACTGTTTTTATTTTATATTTACACATTAATATGTATGTAATAAAAACAATCAAAAATAACAACACAAATACATGTGCACACTCATATGTTTGTAAGGATGTATGCAAAATGTAGCCTAGTTGCGTCTGAGCGGCACAAAAACAAAACTAGCTAATATTGGGATTGTTAACTAACAAAAAATTATATTATTGTCTAATTCCACAATAGAATATTTATGTTTGCCGATCTATTTTTAAACCCAACGAAGAATCCGTAAAATCTATTATGAAGTTTTTTAAATAGAAACAAATATGTAAGTTTGCATATTTATGAACATACATATATGTAGATAAATGTGTATTTGCAAGTATGTACATAATTTTATCTCGTATGTATTGATAGAATGTAATGTCGTTTTTATCTCAATCCTTTTGCTAAACTTTTGTATGAATGGTTCGAAAATTCCACTTTCTCCAATTTTTACGTCTTAGCACTTTGGAACAGTAGAATTTGAAATATTTTAAATTTCATTGAACATTTTTTTTTTAACTTAATTTATAGAACGCATTCATACTTCCAACTGTGTGCAAAAGAGTGTGGGGGTTTTGAAAAATTTCAACAGCTTTTTTTTATAATGTAATTTGTCTGGAATAACAGCGATATAAAACTTTATTTCAAATTTATATATAATGAAAATCCTTCAAGCTGTTGTCCAACGCGTTTGAAATAAACAGGAGAACAAACCACTTGGAGCATTTATCTACTTGTACTTGGTTTGTGTTTCACAGTCTTGTCTTTATTAGTAATACGTAACGTTGAGTAGCGCAATGGTTTTTCGATTTTTCTCGTTGTCGGTGTATTTTCATATTCATATTTATTTATGTTTGATGCTGAAGGGAACATTCCATTTCGTTTATCTTTGCTATAAACACATTTACCACATTATCGTGAAAGGTTTTTCCATATGTTTCCTTCAATATATTGTTTATATTACAATTACGAATTGCAAACGACGATATCAATATTGTGATATACTGATCAAACGTTTTCGAAGTCCACTTTTTAGAAATCACATCCAAAAGCCATAGGAAATCAATTTTGTCACTCCGTCTCATGTACTCTGTGAGAATTCTTCGCTGGGGCGTCCAATTTAACAATATATTTACATTTAAACTGATTCACATTTTTACATAGAATTTTCCTAGACGTTTTGTTTTTACCTTGACATCAACAATCCGGGAAAGTTTTGTTAGCATAAAACCAGTAAAATAATTTTATTTACATCACTATTTTTTAACAGGAAACTACTTTGTAATACTTAAAAATCCAAAATGATCAATTTTTTTTGATTTTGAAAAAGAACGTGAAATTCTGCTTTGTTTTATGATCAAAAGCAAATAAAATTATCTTCAAGAGATGATTCATCGACATCTTAAAAAATTTCGAAATTAAAAAAATTCAGAACTTTGCTGATTTTTTCAGTTTTTTATATATTTTTTTTATTTAAAGATTTTTTTTATTCCTGATATTTCGTTGCGTTTTGTGTAACTTCGTCAAGGCAAATATGTATATTTTATATTATGAATTATTATTTTATATTATATTTTACGAGTATATTATTATTTTTATATATGTTTTATATTTTTAAATTATAACAATCATTTTATACTATTTTGACTGTATAAAAGACCTGAAGATTAATTATTAAATAATAAATTATTCAAAAAGTAAAAAAATGAACAAAAATATTTTATCAAATAAACGAAAAAACTAAATTAAAACCAAACTAAAAATGAAAACGATTAAATATTTACTATCTATTAACAGATGTCTATAACCTTGAGCAACATTTAAAGTTCCTGTTTAATAGTTAAATCTTTGTGTAGGTGGTTTTTTCCAGCATGAAACTACACTTTCTACTATTCTCTTTATCAAAAATATTTGTGTTACCAAAGTGAGACTAATGATTACTGTTATTGCCATGAATTGCTAATAGGCATTATATAGGCATCTATAGTTTTTGTCGTGTGTATGTCCTTTAATCCTTTTCAATTCCTTTTGTCCTTTGAATTGCTAAATAGTTTTAATAATGTATTAAACATCTTGTGTGCACGAATGTTTGATTTTGGTAATCCTTGAGATACAAAAGGAACACAACTTAACATACTTTTGATTCAATAATGTTTCCTTTTTCCCAATTAGTGCAATACTTATAATGCCTTATTAAATTAGAGATTAAAGTAATTGCGTAATTATTATTACGTAAATAACTCTTAACTTGCTCTATGAAAATCTACATCAGTATTTTCTAAAATTCTCCCAATAAAATTCTTCGCAGTAATAATTTATAATTTTTTTGTTTTTTTTGATATTTTGAATAATAATCTATAAATAATTTATTGCCTTTCTGTATTATAAGTGTATCTAAATAAGGAATTTGGGAATGAGACTCTTTTTCAATTGTAAATTTTATATTATTAGGAAATGAATTAAATGTGTATCTAACAGAATATTAATTATTTCTAAATTGGTTATTTAGAAATTACGTAGAACAAATCGTCTTAAGAAAATATTAATTAGTTTTATTCAATATTACAATGAAATTCACTACTCAGCTGAATAACAGGTGAGAAAACTGACAGCTGAAATATTATTTTAACAATTTAATGCGTTTTTAGCTACCAATATTAGAAATACTCGTATACCTACTTCAAAGGTATTGGATGTGTGCACATCCATATGTATGTACATACGAGTATATGTGTACCTTCCTACGTAAGAACATTTTTTTCGAAAATAAAACTTGAGATTTGTGTACATACATATATGTATGTATGTATGTATGTATGTATGAAAATCAGTAAAGTAAAGAATTTTCATTTTGAATATTGAGATTTATGTCAGCAAATGATTTTTTAAGTATTAAAAACTACCACTTATATACTATAAAAAAACTAATATTTAGTTGGCTCACCTAGGCACTCACGAATGAATGCCTCTAACCTGCTGGCCATCGAAGTAACTAAATTTTATAACTCTATGGAGCTAATATTTTGCCATCCTTCTTGGAGATTTCATTTTATTTTTGTTTTTGGATTTTTCTCTGTAAATGATCGCACACTTAATGATGGTGGGTACAATTGTTGTGGAGCATGATATAGCAACCAATCTTTGATAATTAGAGCTTCTGCTTCCAAGGCTTAATTTGTTTTAAGTTTTGCTCCAGAATGTATTTGTATTAGTGCCGATCCATAGTACCTTCAATAAATACTACTCGAGAAACAGCGACAGCACGAAACCATAAATTTTACATTTTTTTCTGCTAAAGGACCCGTTGTTTTTGAATGTTCTTAGTACGTTCCTTGACCTCATCTTCCTGCTAGCTTTTCGGTCCACTAGCTAGCAAGTGGTACATGTATCCACAGAAATAATAGCATACATATCTAAGTGCTAATGTGATTATGTACATACAGTTATTTCGTCATGAAAAACATTCGCGTACATAACAGCGTTGATCATTATGTTGCCCCACCAAAAACACGAGCATACGCACATACATATTTATTTCTTCTTATAGAGGAATGTATTACGTAGGCACACGTACCAACCAAATTCCTGCAGCAAATGATTATTCAGCCAGACATACATACATACATGCAAACAAATATTTGCATTTATGGATGGATGGGTGTGTAAGTATGTTCAGTGTTTTAATTTAATAACCACACTTGTCCATTTTTAATTTCACCTTATTTATATATGTTAGTATGTACGTACTTACATATGTATGTACATACAGGCATGAAATAGAAAATATGTAGCGTATATTTGTAATACGTTTTATAATAATGATCAGTAACGCAACTCTGCATTACGTAAAAATTTTAAAATAATATTCATGTCATTTATGAACTCAGTTAATTTGAGAATTCTCCGAAGCTGAAAAAACTTTCACTCCAAAAAACCTTTTTTCTGTGGGGAACGAAATATCAATGAAAATATAATATGATTTGCCAACATAAGTAGATGTTTAAAACTCTCAAGATATTAAAGAGATAATATTGCATAGTAATAATGTGCGTAATTGAGAATGGAAAAGATTACTTTTTTTGATAAATGACTTAAAACGAACTGAAGCGGAGTACCTGAGAATGATTCAATTTATTGAATAAAATTGTTAAGAAATCGTTTATAACGCGCTTTTTTTAAATTTGCATAAAATAAAGCGTAGTTGCAAAGTATGTATGTATATGAAAATCATGGAATGTCCATTCCTACGAATTTGAAACATTAAAGTTTTCTTGACTCACACAAATTAAATGGAGTTCCAGTTTATTGCCATTTGCCTAGAAGTTAATAATATCCAAAAGAAGAGGCTTGATGTGAGCTTAATGAAATACATATGTACATATGTATGTATTATCACAATTGCCATCTGCTCTGGTATGATGCTAATGGTTTATTTTTTATGAGAATTGTTTACATATTTTTAATTACACTAATGATCCCAAATATTAATATTTAGCAGAATATTAAAAATGCAGTCTTCCATTTTAAAAGCTAACTTAAAATTTGAACCAATTTTTTTAAAAACTGAATTGAACTTAATTATTGAAAGAAAATTATCTCAAAGCGTCTCATGATATTCATAAAAAAAGTAAGGAAATGGAATGACGCTCAAACACATATCTACATATGTATGTATGTACATATATATATATTTATACATACTCGCATTCTTTTTATAAGGTGAGATTACTTAGGAATTAACATTTCGGTGTTTGTGCAGAGATATTTTAAAAATATTGTTTTTGATTTTTGAATCTGTTCTAAAAATATTTTTTTATGATCTAGAAGGAAAATTGTAGTTGATTTTTGTAAATATCAAAATTTTTTAAATTTTACATACATACATATGTATGTATGTTGCAAGCATTTAAATTCTGAGCAATATCCATATGAAGGTACATAAATACATATATGATGTATACACTTGCATACATATTTATTTATATTAAAATATTTTATCCGTAGCTATGTACATAAACAGATATGTATATATGTATGTATGTGAAGATATAGGTATACAACAAGTTTCTCTGCTAGTTTCTTCACTTTAAGTTAACGAATATAGGTACGTACATCTACACAACATTCGTAGGTTTGTGTTGTTGTTTTTGTTTTGTTTTCTTGTTTAAAGTCACATTCCAAAGAAACGAACACGTACTCAACGGACCTACCCAACTATGTACAAAAATTCATATATACATATATGTATGTATGTAGATATCCAAACACATATTTACACATCTCTGCATATACAAACACACATACACATGCACGTTCGTAGCCAGCTACTCAAATACAAAATAGTTTCAAAAATACATTGAACGGTGGCACTATAAAATGTAGAAAGTTTGGATTTTGAGAAAAGCGAAAAAAGAAAACGGTAACGAATTTATTCCCCACCAATAAATAAAATACACACACAGTTCATAAAACAAAATTAACGTTAATAGAAATTTGACATAATATTTGTTTATTTTATGTGCATACTTGGCCTCTTACATGCATTCGTAATCTATAGATATACATATGTATATTTATTTATATATATGTATATATATTTTTGTATGTAGGTGTGTTTATAAATATGTATGTATATATAATGAAAGTACCATTAAACATAGGGCTATGTATTTTCGTATGAATGCATGTAAATACATAAATACATATGTATGTGAGTACTTAGTACTTACAAAGTTATGCTTGTTTTTTTTGTATAATATTCCTACGTGGGTATTTTTTAGAATGAAGGAGGTACACACCTGTATATTGTTTCTTTTCACTTCATAATGCAACCAGTTATCCGTAGAAAATGCAATTGCCAATAAAGCAGTTGCAATAATGGCGGATGTGGTGGCTATAGAAAGCGTTACTGCAGAGCACGGCATTTTGACTCTATTTACTATATGTAGTATGTACGAGTATGTAAAAATATTTAATTTAATATTTATTTTTTAATATGTATATTTGAATTTTATTTTGTTTTTTTCTTATTTTCTTCTTTATAAGTATTTTTTTATTAACAAAATAAATCACAATATTAATCACTGCTCATTTTAACCACAGAGATTGTAATAAAAAAAGGCTTTAAATTTTTTGAACAAACCAGTTTTTTGGTATCTATGCGTTTTTCCAAAATAAAAATATTTTTCGCAAAACACTTCAAACTCTAACTCATCCAAGTATTTATCTCTACGACGATTGCTTAACGACTAACAGGTAATATTCCTCTAAGCCAAAGGCTAAAACCGAGTTTTATTATTATGAGAGATTGAGCGAAAAGAAAACTAACGTATGTGACGAATTCCACTCATTTATTGAGCATGCATGTGCACACGGTTAAATATAAAACAAATGCATATTATGTGTGTATATTATGTATGTGTGCATATTATATATATTTACATGCAGAAGAATTGGATCTGTTGAACGAACAAAGGTCTGAAAAGATATTTGAAATATCCTAACAGGCCTACGTACAGCTGCGGTAAAAAAGTAGTAACAGCTAAAAAGTTTTTCTCCCAATTTTAGTATAGCTCAAGCAAAAACACATTGTGAAAATGCTATTATTATTATTTATTATTCACATTATTATTATTATTTATTTATTTATATAAACATAAAGCGAATAAGTTAATTATAAGCTTATGTGCTAGAATAATAGCTATAACTGCTATGGCTTAAGCTCATGCAGTTGAACATAAATGGTAAGACTAATTTAATTTATTTCTTATTAAGCGATCAATTTTAGACTCTTTAAGATTACATCAAGAAATGAGGGGGTTCTGAAATAGACTTCACATCTTCCAAAAACGTAGTATAGCCCTTTGAATAGCTTAGGCGATGAAAGAAATTTTCTCTTATACTTTTGGGAAGAAATAACTAGATCTGTGAGGGTCCTGAAAAAGATTTCACAAAGAAAGAAAAACAAGTATAGATAAATAAATAAAAATAATAAATATAATAATAAATAATAATATAATATTATAATAAATATAGAATACTATAATTAAAAAAATGCTAACTGTAAATAACACAATTTTGTTATTCAAAAGTGCTGACTAAGGTCTGCACTTTTTTACCAAAATTTAATGTGTAGACTAAGAAGCAAACTTTATAAAGAAATATGTAGATATAAATATTTTATTTCATAGTAAGCATATTAAAATAATTCATACGCAAAAAATAAGTGTGCAGTGAAATGCAAGCATTGCGTGTAATGTTATGCAACTTCGTAACAATTCAAATAAAAATTTTAGGTATCAGTTTTTTACAAACAAATAGATATTAAGCATTTCGTGAAGGATTCTTAAAAATAACTAGCTTAGTAAAGTTTTTGCTGGCACAGTGACCATACACTGTTATACAAAAGAATTATCACTTTAAGTGTTTGCCACAGTAGATATACTTCCTCTAGCTCTTGAAACATTACTTTCTGTTACCCAAGTCCGGAAATACTCCTAGCGGAATAAGATTGGTAATAAATAGTTTTCAAACACTAAAAATCTTCAACGCTAGGTTATAGTTAAAAGTTCTAGCATATCACAGATTTAATCCAAGGGCATTAACTCAACTAATCTATCTCACATCCTTCGTGTTCGAAATTTTGAAATGAGCTGTCGGAATTTATTTCCCTCATTGGCTGAACACAAAATAATATATTATACGTAAGTATTTATGTATATTGTAGAACTATCAAAAATTTAACATTGTTGGTTGTCTACGATATTAACAATCCGTTTTCTTGTCGATTCCAGCAAAACAAAAATAGAACTATACCGGTTATCTTGCAAGAGTTTTAATTAATTTGACGTTTATTTAGTATTATGCTTCGTAAAATATATAAATTAGACATTGAAAACGTGGAACCTTATTAAATTTGTGTGGTTTTTCATAATTTTTTATATAAGACGCGTGACTTAATTTATGATTAAAAAAAATGTAGAAAATGTAATTTTTGAAGGAAATCCAGAATTCGACTAACAGATTTTAGACGTTTCTCGTACATGAAAATCTATGGAAGAAAATGTAGCAAAACACTGGTTATATCAAACAGTAATTAATGTGAAATATGATGAAAATGCTGGATGTTGTCAATTCTGGGAAGTAACAGGATTGACATCTGTTCATGCGATATACTAGACTTTTTTATTTGTATAGAATTGGTTTCCCATGCTGATAAAAGTAAAGAAACAAATTCATAAAAAAATTATGGATGGAAATTTATAGCCACTTGATAAAATAACTAATTCCTTGCATAAGGCTTATATTGGATGTCATACATATATCCTTATTCAGTTGTAGCTATTATAATAGAACGTGTAAACATCTACATTTAATAATCTGCGTTTGTGAAGAAAAACGACACTCTGGTAGCACTCTTTAGACCTTACATCTGTACTTGCCAGATGTGTTTAAACATTGCATTATTTGTTTTAGAATAGTAAGTAAAAGGCTTCCGAACATATTTTATCAACTGTTCATAATATGGCTACTGAATTGATTGTATATTTTATAGTGGAAAAATGTAAAAAATGTTAAAAGCTGTGTGCAAAAAATATTATTTTGATGGAAAATATAATATAAAAATACAAGTAATAACAGATTGTACAAGGATTTACAAATGTTTAGAAACGCAATAATGACGACATTATACATGCTTATGTTTTTATCCAAAATTGTTTTCTTAAGTGCAGTAATATGTTTAAAAAAAAGGGATTTACCTACTACATTTATAAAGAAAAGAAATTGTGTAAATTTTCTTTTTCGAATACTTTTAAATATATATATTTACATAAACATGTACATATCCTTGTATATAAATATATAGATATGCACACTTGTGTATGCGTTTAACTACACGTATATAAGTATATACATGCGAATTTTACCGACAACAGTGCGTAAAATTATAATGGGCGTGAATTGTTGTAGAGCATCCTGTCAGTACAATAAACAAGAACAAAATTAACCCTTACGGACTTACAAACATTGCGTTTTACGAGAAGTATAAGAAAGCATTCTGAACATTCATTTATACCATATATATAAAAAAAGTTAATTTGGAAAAATTTAGCTATTAATATAGTGTTAGACGAAAAGTTTATTGTAGTGGTACTATGGCAATCAAAATGTTCAATGAATCGAATTTGAAGAGGACATGAAGTTTATTAATTCAAATGCATAAGTCCAATCTTATTGAAGTCTATCAAGGAAGATAGAATATATATTAGTTGGTATGTTTTGTAATCAGGATAAAAACAGTAATATTTTATGTTCCTCTGTGAAAAATTTGAAAATGTACAAATCTTTCCTAAGCTTGGCAATGTTTAATATATAATGCATATTTTGAGGAAGACTTTCGAATGTGTTATTTTTCAAAAATTAAACTTAGGAAGCTACTGTTTTTAAGTTTCGGTTTTAAATAATCTGGAGCTGTTTTTGTATGGGTCTTACCTTAGCAGTTTTTCCTATATCTTATTGATTTTCCACTACTTGTTCTATCACTGTGTCGCTTATGCATTTTCAAATCATTAGTGGTTTTATTTTTTGCAACTGAATTCTTTCCAAATTTTAGTGTAATTCCCTAGTTCCTCTGATTTATTACCACCGTTCAAAAAAAAAAAAAAATTGAACGTAATCAACGTGACCCACGTGTTATTTATGTTGTTGAAATTGGATTTTAATTCAAAAATGTTAACTTACTAAGTTTCAATTTACAATTTATCTCATGTATGAAATTGTGTTACACATTTTCGATTACATATGTAATTTAAATTTTTCCAATCTTTCAAAATTTTTCTTATAATCCACTACACAAAGATAGCTAAAAGTATTTTGTTTTTAATAAAGAAATCAAATTAAAATGCCCAACTGATAGGTAATTAAGAAGTGAAAATGATTAAAAAAATAATTTTTTTTATTGTAGGAATGACATTGAAAAGCGTGGAATAGGTGAACGAACATTCATTTTTCTAGCAGAAATTACAAGCGTTGAAGAAAGGTAGTGTTGAGATCACAATATATATATAATTGTGATAATATATAAAGTGTATAAAGCCGTTTTCAAATTATACAAAAAATGAATTTACAAATTCTTTGTATTCAGTTTATAATTCGAAATTGAACGTTTACATATTCCATTGCATTCATTATTGTCAGGTTAGTAATAAAATAATAAATCAAATGTTATTTTAATCAAAATACGGATTTTTTTGGACAGATAAAGTTATGATCCTTCATCACAATCATTCCACTATTTCTATTGTTTTAAATATCTACATTGGTTGCCAATTAATTAAAAAAAATTTTAGCGGAAATTTAATTTTTGCCAAAAATTACATAAAAATCAAAACCATATATGTAAATCTGTGAATATCTGTGAATAATTTTTCTATTTAAAATATTATTAAAAAACAATGTAATTTTCAATTTTAAAATTTTTATGTGGGTTTTCGGTCTTTCATTGATGGTTTTGCGCGTGCTTGCACAATTTTCAATAAGAATTAATTGTGACATTTTTAGTTACAGAACGACACAATATTCAATGTACACATTTTATATTTGTAGGCTGAAGACTGAGTATTTTCGATATGGATTCTTCATCTAAAATAAAGGATTCGTGTTGCAACTCTTCAGCAACTGCTTCAGTAATAGCAAGCATCTGTAGCAGTGAGAGTTTCAGTATTTTTCCACAACATCATCATGATTTAGCTAGTGCAAACAGCATTGAACTAAACGCAGCTGCATCATTGAGCGATGACTCCGGCGTACCATTAACTACAAATAGTTCAATATCTAGTGGTGATTCTTATCGATTAGGATTGTGTAAATTCGATATTGAGGTATGGTTTTGCATACGTATCTGTATATGTACATTTATGTACTTAAAGATCTTATATGACTGGCTTTATTTTATTGTACATATATTAATATATCTTTAGATAGTTGAGAGTGATGGAGAAGTTTCACAATTCGATTCATTGGACAATTGCTCAGAGGGTGGCATGAGTGCTGAAAATTTTAATACTTTGAAAAAGGGACCTCTAGCGCCAATAGATCCACCTCCAGAATTTCAGGATTCGCCTCAAACGACGCTAGTACGTTCAATGACAAAAAATAGAGTCGGAAGCTTAAGACGTTGGACGTCATCACAGTCCTCTTTTGAACATCTGAAAGATCATGGTAGTGGGGAAACAACGAGCGTAAGCATTGCTACGATTGGTAACACAAGTTGTGTTATTGAAGGCCATATTAATATTGATAATTATACTACTGAAGAGGATAAAATTTCAAAGGAATTATATGCGGTTAATAAGCATTTATACTCCAGCGATACCATTCTCAATTCATATACGGATAACATTTATGATGAGCCAAATAATATATTAAGCTCGTCCTTAGGTAATAGCGTTGATGTATTGGAATCAGACTCTCCATCACACTCTCTTCCACCACCTCCGCCTCCGGTATCTATAGTAAAAATAAAACAGACTTTGTGCCCCTACTTCCAAGATCACACGCGATATTTTAAAGCAATACCGTCAGAGCAGGACAATATTACAACTGCTGCCCAGCGGTTCAATATTCCCGGCCTCTCAGAAATACACGATTATGATCTCTATTATGGAATTAAGAGAAATACATATCAACAATACGATAACAGTTTACAACGAAAAATCATGTATAGTCCTTTAAGCAACTCACATCATTGTCACAATCATATCTATCATGGTGGTAAGTGTTTTCTTTTGTTTTTTGTTTGTGCTTTTAATTCAAAATTATTTTTTAAAATAATTTTTTCTGTACGAAGGTATGAGTAGTAACCGACCTAACTCAAGAAACTCTTTAAACAGCCGCCTTTCAAGCTCTCATAACTCACTAAGTGTGTCGTCAGCTAACAAACCAGATGACTCCATATTTATAACACAAGCGATGTCACACGACGCTCTTTTGACAAGAGAAATTTCTGATTTTTACAACGTTCCAATTGACTCTGATATTTACGCTTTGCCCGTCGACATGATTAGATCAGAAAAAGAACGATTCAAGCATAGCCATAGAACAAACATATCCGAGTGCGTTCAAAATGAAACCAAAGAAATATTGTTACAGAATACTTGTAATAAGCACAGTAATGCCAAATGTCATCATCAGACGAAATCAAATCGTAAAAATAGAAACAAAAGAAAAAAACGAACAGCTTCAAATTGCGGAGATAATGGAGATTGTAGTGATCAGGCGTCTAGTCATATATCAACTAGCACAACATCAAGGTACACCACAACGTTTATTTCGACAGCGAGTATGCAGGACGATGCAAATATAAATGAACCTTTACACATGACATTGGATGAAGTCAAACAGTTTTATCACACCTTGTACTCAGATACGAAACCGACCACAGATGCTAGTGGTTGCAGTAGTGGTGGTGGGGGAACATCCCTCCGATACAATAAAAATATTAACCATCATGCCGTTGCGAAATCTTCAAATGAAACAATTTGGAGTGGGTCGACAGCTCGTTCTCGTAGTAGTAATTCGACAATAGCCCAAAACAGAACCGAAAAGAACATCACGTCACATTTGAATAAAGTTAACATAGTCGCTCAGAAGCATTTTGCTTCCGATACTGAAACAATTCAGAGCATTAACAACAATAATAGCTTAACTGCTGTAAATAATCACAACAATCAAAAACTAAATCAGAGTCAGAACCAATCACCCGTGACTAAAGCCTGCCAATACCAGGATAAAAATCAATCTTTACAAAATACGCACACAATTCTTAAGCCAACTGTTATCACAACGAGTGAGAAGAAGTCCCAATTTGCATTGAATTTAAAACAAAAGTTTTGTAGTATTTTTCGTTTTCGAAGGAATCATAACCGGAGTAGCAATAGAAATCTGGCAAACGAGAGCGAGGAAAATAATTCAAATTGTGAAAAGGGAATTAGCAATCATTCGAAAACATCGGATGACAAACGTAAAAAGTTTCAGTCAAGAGCTCTCCCACCATTACCAAAGAAAGGTATGCCATTTAAATAATGATTTAATACCGCTTGTTAAAAAAATTAAATTGATAGACCTGTAAGTTAATTCTAGCAGCTTGCATCACATCATCACACAGTCGTGCGATTTGCAACTGTGTTACAGAGATTTTGCTTGACAAAAAATTTCGTAAAATAGTAATTTCAATGGTTAATTTTTTTCTGTTTTGTCAAGTAGAATTTAGTCGCTTTATAGTTTTTTACTTCCCCATTTACCAAAATGAGAACCTTTTAAAAAATATACTAAATTTGTAAAGTTTTACTAATTTTCCAAAAGGCTGTAAAGGTAAAACTTTTTAGATATTACTTTGTTCATCTATAAATTCAAGTGATCATAATCTAAAGAATATGTGTAAAAATTCAAAGTATGACATTTGTAACTCACTACAATTTAAAGATGAAATAAAACAAACGTAATGTTGTAAATGATGATGAAGTATTGGCACCGGTTGATATTGTTTCATTGTTCCCAAGTGTGCCTGTAGAATTAGCAATTTGTATTATAGCAGAGTAGATATTTTAAATACGACACTAAATTTTATATGCAAAAGAAATGTTTGTAAAGGATATCACAAAATCCAATTTCCAATAGTTTCTCAATTGTCTGACAGAGCAAAGATTATGATAAGGTATGTGAATTGTAGTGTTTGACATACTCGTATTATAAATTGACCAATAAAACATCAGGCAGAATTGTTAATTTTATGACTAATAATACAATAAGAACTGATGAATAGAGTGCTAAATATTAGTGATATTAGAATTCACATTATAATTTTTTGTCATATAGGAAAACAGCGGATAGAACGGGCGTAGATAGGCGCAAAACCAAAATAAACTCCATTATCACAACACTGCTCGCCAAGGTTGACGAAAAATTTAAATATAAAAATAAAAAGAAAGAACTTGTTTCTTCAAAACTGAAAAAGAGATAATATATTCAATAGTTAAATCCAATAATAATTACGACGAGGTGTTTTAAAAATGTGGAAATTTTTAAGATTCACGGATGTGCAAAAGTCCGATTTCTCAAAAATCGTTTGTTCATGTTTGCATATAAGTTTTTCCCTTAGTTATTTATTGTTTACTTTGTCTGTGGCAGCCACAGATTTCCGCGATTTCTGTCTTGATGTAACGCTTTTTTTATCATTCGTTACATACCCGATCGTAAGTCTACTAGAAAAAACCCAAAAAGATATATTTCTTTAAAACTACTTGTGAATATAAAATCAATATATTAACTTAAACATAAATTACAATAACTTACAGTTGTTATTTCTTATTTTTAATTATTTGAATTAAATTGATATCTCCCAATTATATATTTATATACCTTTTTGTTAAATGTATATGTAATCTCTATTTTAATTTATTTAGAACCTACAGAAGAAGAAAGTCAGGATATGGCTGAAGACAATCCTACCGATAAGGAGCAGAAGAAAAATGGAAATCGTTCATTACATTTCACATCCAGTATTGAGAAGGTTAAGGATGTGAGTATTGCTGCTGCAAGATAAATAGATTAAATTGATATAAAACTGTTTTTGTGTGCATCCCACTTGCCCAGCGGTGGTAAAGAAATGGGAAAACAAATTTTTGAATCATCATTTTTATGTGAAAAAATAAGATGAGATTTTTATATAAAGAAAATAAACATCTCCTCAGATACAACAAGTGAGATGCATACAGCGGACTTAAATGTAGTCATGGTTACTAATTTACCAATAGAATTTTGGTTAAAATGTGTGTAAATAACAGATTGGAAGTCAAAGACAGTTAACAAATTAAAAAAAATTATTTCATAAATAGTAAAATTAAAATTATGAAAACATATGGAAAAGAAAATGCTCGAATCGAAAATGATTTTCTTGTTGGAAAAGCAGTAAATAACAAAGCAAGAGGAGAACATTCTGACAAATATGATGTGTAGGAAAAATAAATTGAAATGCTTTAAAACATAATTATGAAAATGAACGCAATAAAGAAAAGTAAATGAAGTAATCTTAAATGCAGTAAAATAGTGATATTGGAGTTCCACAGAAGTTTTGTAGACGTACCATATCACAATTTTTAACGAATTAAAAGGTAAAGAATAATATGAATTTAACATAAACCACGATTTAGGTAACAAGGTGAATGGATAAAAATTAAAAAATTTAAACTAGACGAGAATAAAACAAGAATAATTGTATTAAGTATGTATAGACAGCTGTTGGGAAAGATTCATTGTATTTGAATTGTTGAATTTGAACTAAATGACATAAATATGGTATACCGAAGCAAACCATGTTGTTGCGACTATTGGTGCTGGTCATTCTAATGAGACAATAAACTCTGCGATTCATGAAAAGTCATTTCAATTCCAAATTTAATTAGAAAAGCTTCTATTAATATTCGAGATTTATATGCATTTTCAGAGAATGAAAGATTGCTGTTTTGTATTGGTGAGCAGTGCAGAACTATCTATTAAGACCGTTAATAGCCTCTAATGAAAGATAAATGCTGATCACTTCTGAATTTGGCAATGTGGCGGCGTGTTATTATCAGAAGCGCCATAGGATTTTGGCCTTTTTGCGCGATTGAGAATGTACATTTTAAACACAGTAAAGCGTATTTAGTTACAAAGCCGAACAAGTCTGTATTAACTGATATTTTTATATATAAAGTAGCAAAAAAATCAATTAAATAATTTTAGCTTGCTTTGACTAAAACTTTTTTGCACATTTGCGAGAGAATGTGGAAGGGCTTGCACCCGCGGAAATACTCATGTTTGTCATTTAAGAGTTTTTGTCAAAAAGTTTCCATAAAATAATAAATTAAACCTTTTCATGATTTTCATTAAGTTAAACGTTTTTAGAAGTTCTCTTATAGAAATTAATAGTTATTTTCAATTTTGTTAATTTCGTTTTTGTTAAATTTTGATTCTGAAATGAATTCTTTTGCTGATAAGCCAAAAACCATTCATGAAATTTAATCAAATTCATTCTCTCTCGATAAAGTCCCTCCAATAATTTCATAATATTTTACAAAATAATTTTTTTTTACTAAATAGAGTTCTTAGATGCTTAAAAGTCAAACACACCTTAAAATATGAATCTAAGTGGATAAGTTAATGGGAAAACAACTGCACCAGTTATGTAACTTAAATTGCATCCCTGAAATAATTGGAACAATTATTTTTTTTCATAGAAGCAAAACAAACTTAATTAAACGTCATGTGTTTTATTTAATTTACTAATAAATACTTGTATTTGGTCCATCCAGTTGTACTTCATACAGTGCATTATAATATACTTTTTTTTCCAGATGCACATGATATAAAATATATTGATGTTAACAGCAATAATTATTTCTTCTATTTTAAAGTATGGCTGGTATTGGGGACCACTGTCAAGTGAGGCAGCAGAAAAGGTTTTGTCAAATGAACCGGATGGAAGTTTTATAGTGCGTGATAGTTCCGATGACCACTACATATTTTCCTTAAGTTTTAAACTAAATAATTGCGTTCGTCATGTCCGAATTGAACAAGACCAAGGTAGGTATAAATTACGTATATTCATATATATTTACGAATGTGTATTTATATTTATGTATACTAGGTAAAGTATGTTTTACAAATAATCTTATATATGGCAGACTGATACGGTTTTAAGAAAAAATTGGTTTTAATGTTGAAACCAATCATAAATAACAAATAATATAACATTGCTAAAATCTTCTTAACATTTTATTTGCATTGCTTTGTTTGAGTAGGTTTATGAAATGTATACAATATTTTTTGATTGTAAGCAATCTGATATGAGTATGAATAGTTTAACTTAGTTTCAGTGGAAAAGTGCAAAGTATATGTATGACGTATTCTATGTGAGTAGATCATAAGAAGTGTAACTAATTTTCTATGTTACAATTTTACCAGCCTTGCAATTTTTGAAAATATTGAAAAAATATCATAAAATAGCAATAAAATTCAATGATTGCTTGATTTTTGCATTCTATTTTTTAATTTTGTTTAAACAATTTTTTTATTTTTTGTTTATTATATTTTTTAAATTCGTGGTTGACTTTGGTTTTAGCATCTAGGCTGACAAAAAAAAAAAAAAAAAACAAACAAAACATTGCGGGATGTCTTTTACGCATCGCCCGTTTTAATACAAATTAGTAATATCTGTGTAATCGAAACTTATAAGCATTGAAAAACGATTCAGATTTATATTTCAGTAAAAAAATTGTATTATCAAAGTAATATCATTCTCACTATTTTATTTTGTTTTACTATTTAATTTCCTCAAAGGCACATTTTCGTTTGGTTCGTATGCAAAATTCAAGTCACAAACAATAACGGAATTTATTGAAAAAGCTGTAGAACATTCCCGAAGTGGCAGGTAAGGGATATTTAAAATAAGTTTACTGCTCATTATGCAAAATTTATGTACGCTACTATTTTATCTTAGATATTTATTCTTTTTACATCGAAGACCAGAACATGGACCAATGCGAGTTCAATTAACAAATCCCGTTTCTAGATTTAAACATGTGCAAAGTTTACAGCATATGTGCAGGTAGAACCACAGCATGTTTAAAGGTTGTGAATTTTTATTCTAAATTAAAAATTATTGCTTTTTAAGATTTGTAATATTAAAGGCCGTAGTGAGAAAGGACTTAATACAAACGTTGCCATTGCCAAGAAGACTTCTAGACTATCTTAATTATAAGCATTGTTATTCAGAACAAGTTGAAAGTGATAGTTCCAATTCTCAGGTAAGCATTACAATCCAAATAACTGGCATACAATTTCAGCAGACATTTTTTCTAAAGATTGTTTCCGATAATTTTTATTGCATACTCAACGAAACTTTGGATTTTAAAAATATTTTCTTTTGCAAAATTGAAACATTTCTTCTAAAAATTCGCAAAAAATCTAAGATGACTGAAATTATGTATTTCTATTAAATTACTAGATTATAAAGTTACATCTGTATTCCTCAAATGAAGTATGTCAAATATCATGAATATGGCAATTTTATTTTATACCTTTTAATAAAATGTTACTGTATTGTGTGCATTGCTTCTCCGGCTTCCATTATCTTTCTGCACAAAATTGTCTCTCTAATAGATACTTTCAGCTGTTCGACTGTGAGTTCTACTTAAATTTTATGACAAAACCATAAATATATTTCAAAAAGTTACGATTTTATATGACATTTTTAGTTGAATCACTTGATTTTACCTCCATTTTGAATACCTTAATTATTTTATAATTAAAATTAAAAGAAAAATATTTACTATCCGACAATGGTGTAATCTCATTTACAGTTATTTATTCGAAATCTGTTTCACAATGATAAAAAATTATTTAAATCAGTTTTATCCTGCATTAAGAGACCTTAAATGGCGTATTTGACTTTAGTTATGCTAAAGCAACAAGTTATTATTTATTTTTGATTAAAGCAAATAAGCCGGAATGAAATCAATTGAATATTATAATGGAATTTCGATCAATAATACCTATAAATTCGGATGTGTGTTTATTAAAGATTTTTGTATTCTCTTCTCTTTTTAGATTTCCGGAGAAGGATCATTGTAGGCTTGCCCCATTATTGTTTTCAATGTTATCAATTTATTTTACACATAGAAGTAGTTACCATATTATACACTATAGTTAAAATTACAGTGCATAACAATTAATCGATCGTCTCTTAGTATCGGATTATGTTAATAATTAAATTATTGCTGCTCAAAAAGTATTTGTACTCGGTGCTATAATATAAGATATGTAAAATTAAAACGAAAAAATTTATAATACTAGTAGTAACTACTAAATTATGACTGAATTGCAAATAAAACGCAAATATATATTAATACAGTATTTAATTTAAGCTATATATACCAAACAAAAATAACTGAAAGATTTTTTTATTTGCAAACAGTAAGTGAATCAATTTGCATAATAAAACAACAACTACTTTTATGCAAATACATATGTGCATTGTTAAATCCGCGAAAAATCTGATATATACAAACATCATGCGTAGTTAAATTCTTTCAAGAAAGTATATCTGTACGGTTTTAAAGTTTTTATTTTCTCACAAATGGCTCGAACGGTGTTGGCGTGAAGATTGTGCAACGTTTTCAGTCACACCACAAGAAAAAGTCTAAAAAGGTCGTAAAAGATCTCTTGTTTGACGAGATGATATGCTGCGACATAGCTGTAATAATCGCAAGTAAGCACATCCCACATTGCAAGTCATAAAAATCCTCTAATCATGTGTCGTTAAATGTTGTTTTCAGCAACAGACGTTAAATAATCCAAATCCACATGAAGTTGTTGCTATTTTGTCTCCCACTTGCGGAATCGAAGAATTTTCATAAAAAAACCATTTGCAATAGTGCACTGTTTAACTGGCTTTTATATATTCACCAAGTTGGAAATTATAATGTAAATTCATTATATATCCAGCGACAATTTCATTATTTTCAGTTTGAATTTTTTTTATTAGGTGCAGAGGTGGTCGCGTATATTGGACGCATGTAGACAATATCGAAAATACTTATGCAAAAAAAATATGCAAATTAAACAGAAAACTAGTGCTGTGCCAAATGTCTGTTTTGAGATACTTTGTGGTTTTGAGTGAGTTGTCTCTTCCGTTCAATTAACAGAAAACGATTCGTTCGTTCATTGCTTTACTTCGAAGATCACATGGTATATATAAGAAATGAATAACCCAAACATGCAATTTTTTTTACTACGTTATATGCATTCGGCTGTCAGAAGCGAACATTTGCCCGTCATATATTATAGATTATATCACAGCAGCAATTTCCATTTCGGGACAACTGATAACTCTGTAGCAACTACATATATATAAAATTTGCCCGCGCTAACAACGAAAATTTAAAATAGGCAACTCTGATACAAGTGACTACTCTTTTTTGAAAATTGTTATTTGAAGAAAATGTTTAATATGTAATTGCACATTTATATGGCTTGTATAATGTCCTGTTTTTGAATTTGTATTTAAATGGACACTTTACCAATTGTTATATTTATTTTTGTTTGAAATGCTAAAATCTAACTGCAAAGACAAATGTTGCATAAACAAAACTATTTATGAAATAGTTTAGTTGTTAAAAGTTTGGGAACTGCTTATTGGCAGCGGCTGCTACTTTAATATATCTAACGCCGTTTAATTAAATTTTCTCTGGCATCTGCTTATTGTTCTATTTAGTGACAGATTCTACAACATTACCAGCAAGAAAAAATACGTTTCTTGAAAAAATATATATAAAGTTTATTGATTCTGAATTTGTTGAATAAATATGTCAGGTTTTGATGACAATCCATTTGGTGAACCAAATGTAGATAACCCATTTGCGGTAAGAAAAGTAATTACTATAGAATTAAAAGACAATTTGCAACTTAATTAAAAAATGTATTCATATTGGTTTACATCCTTATCTTAAATGTGGATACATTGTGTTAGACAGTGCACAAAGAAAGCGATTAGTAATTTTTGTAATGTTTTTTCTATATAGGATCCAGCCATTCAACAAGCAACTCGTACAACAACAAATGTGCAAAATTCTCTAGAGGATTACAATCCATTTGACCAAGAGCAAAGTAAACCTCAGCTACAAATTAATTCAACAAACAATGCAGCGGTGGTTCAACCTTTATCGCAAAACATTCCGCCTACTCAGCAGCGCGTTGCAACCACAGCCACACCTAGTACTAGTGTGCAAATAACCACAGACGAATTGCAGGTAACATGATCTCCAATCATTTGAATCAAATATCAATTTTAACTTTATTCAACATTGAAAGGGCTACTATCAATTTATAAACCCTATAAGCATATAATATGTATCAATATATATACATATATACGTCTTTGTATACACATATAGACTATCGATATGCACTTACGTCCAGTTTCACCATGTTTCTGTGATTATATTTCATATTGGGTTTACTTAAAAAAGTAAAACATACGCGTTTATAAAATGATTTTTATAATGTTATAAATATATTTACTTCAGATGTGCTAACAATTTATATCAAGTGATTTTCTTTGAGATAATTTTAAAACTTACAGCACTAAGATATAATTATAAAAATAAAATATGAAGTAAAATTGCTATGCATACATATTTTCCAACTTCTGACAATGCAGGAATCTATCTGTTTCATCTCCAGTTAATGCGCTTTAACCTTTTGCGTGTAAATTTTTTAGCATTAAAATATTCACATGTGTTATTGGTGTGACATGGAATTCATATTCTTGTATTAGGGAAGTTCAGCTTTTTTTCCAGTTAGTTTCCTTGCAGCATTCAGACATAATTTGAACCCCTGAAGCACTTTTCGAAGACAGCACTTTTCACGTATTTGAATACTTGCTCCTTCGCTTATCACTTCTTTTGTCGCTGTTTTTTCTTTTTGAAATTTTTCATTCTTGCCGGTAATAACCAGTTATTTACAACTTGTCTGATTTGAATTAGTTGCTGCAACAAGCAACACAGATGCGTATTACTACGATTATATTGAAAGGGTTTTTAGTAAATATTTTTTTATTTATTTTGGTTAGCCAAGACATGTTAAACTGTGTTTGAATAAGTAAAGAGGTCTATAGAGATCAATTTATACAAATAGATAACTAATATAAGTAAAACATGTTTGGAACATTGGATATAGAAATCTAAAGCTGTTCCTACTTCCGACAGTCGTTCACAAATTTCTATTGGCTCTTTTTCAAACTGTTTTAATATTTTATGTCATTTGTTGTTAAAATGTTTCATTTATAAAAAACCAAACACGGTTCAAAAATCTGCTCTGTGTTCTCTATCATTGTCCTATTATAAATCTGGAAAAATGCTTCGCATGAGTAAAGGCAATTCTGGAAAATCGAAATTATTCTGTGATGTTTTTTATTGCGTCTAATAAAAATTTAGATAAAGATAAAATTATTAAAAGATAAAATATAAAGTTATATAATTAAAAATTTACATAATATTTTTAAGATTGAAATTTGTAGATACACGTATCTACAATTTCGTGATGCCAGCACAATATTTTTTGCATTTATTACAATACTGGTTTGTATCTGTTTTGTTAGTTTTTGCTTTATTCTATAGTAGGTTTCTATCTTATGTCTTGTCTTTTAAAGTATTATTACCATACTGGTAAATTGGTTTTCTTATCAGGTAATGCATTTTCGAGTACAACATTATATAGTCATTACAATTTGAGTTTACCTGCCCAAGTTGCTGGCCGTCAATGTCTTAATTAATTTCCTTTATTAAATTTAGAGCCTCTCTCTTAATAAATTTTCTTCACATTTTTCCGTTATGATCCTAAATGAGTCATTCATATATTTGGTTATTCATTTTATGTTTATGTAAGTGGTGTAAGTGGAGTTCCTAAGCATGAAATGCAATATTACTAATGCACTTTTCACATGCGCTGGAAGAGGCGAAAAATAATTCAGGTGTTATGCTCTTCGTGCATTTATTTAAATTATCTTCTACTCATAGACTTATGTGGTATCATATTTCCTTATAATAATAATAATTACCACTCCATTACAAATGCTTTTAATCACTCAGGTATTTTCCCATATAATTGACGTTAAGTTAATGAGTTATTTCAGTTAAGCTTAGGAAGTCATTCAAATCTATCTCATGGATTGAATATAAGTCAAACTAATTTTGTCACCAACGCCAAAAGCGAATTTATTCACACCTTCGTCGGAATTTGTTTTGCTTAAGAAAATATTAAAAATTTGAATTTCTTTAAATTTCAATCTTTTACAGTACCGTCTACTGTTATGCTCTTTTTATAAATCCAATACCTTTTTGTTTTTATAATTGCAGAGACGCCAAGAGGAATTAGATCGCAAGGCTGCAGAGTTGGATAGACGCGAACAACAATTACAAGGGAATATACCACAGCTTAACAATTGGCCTCCTTTACCGGACAACTTTTGCGTTAAACCATGTTTTTATCAAGATTTTAATTTGGAAATACCTTCAGAGTTTCAGAAACTTGTTAAACATTTATACTACACATGGATGTGTAAGAAATAATTGAAGTCAAATAATGAACAAATAACTTATATATTGTTTAATTTTTATAGTTTATACATTAACTATGCTTCTCAATATTCTTGGTGGCCTCGTTATAGTATTGCATACTAAGGAATTTACGAATTTTGGTCTGGCAATTTTCTATGCGTTGCTGTTCACTCCCGCTTCATACATATGCTGGTGCGAGCGATGTTTTTGCCATTTAAATATTGCAAATATTTATTACTAATTTATTTTTATAATTTTATTTTTGCAGGTTCAGACCAGCCTACAAAGCTTTTCGCAGTGATTCAAGTTTTAATTTTATGGTTTTTTTCTTCGTTTACTTTTTCCAAACTATCTTTTCCGTTTTTCAAGCTGTAGGATTCCCCCAAACTGGCTATTGTGGTTTCATTGTGGCCATATCTCACTTTGACTCTTCGGTGGGAGGTGTCATCGCCGGTTTAGTTTTGTTATGTATTGCATTCTGTTTTGCTGTAACGGCAGCAGCAAATATTACGATGATAACAAAGGTAATTTTGCTGCTATAGAGTCATAATTCAAGAAAAGTACTGTCAGAGAAAACTAATAAGTTCCAATAAGCAATAAAATTATATACCCCTTTGTAGGGATATACATTGTTCCGATGCGAATATTAGCTTGAACTTGCATATTGAGTTTGTGATTTTAGTGCTGCAAAAATTCAATATGTTGTCTTTATATTAGGAAATGTAATCTAACATCTTGTGCATAAATATTTATTTCAGATTCATTCAATATATCGTAGCACAGGGGCTAGTATGGCAAAGGCTCAAGCTGAATTTGCAACGGAATTTATGCGCAATCAACATGTTCAGGAAGCTGCTTCATCTGCCGTGAATACAGCTGTTAATTCCCAGTTCAACAATCGCCGGTACTAATTTAGTCGATTATGAAGATAAGTGACACATTTCACTAAATTAAGTAAAGCTTTGCTAACACCATGATAACAAGCGAAATGATTAAAAATAAAGCAACAAAATATTGTGAAACGATCGGAGTAGTAATACGCATATACATATTATATAGAAATAGAAATATTATGCCAATTAAACTACCAGTTTTTAAAACGAATATATTTGCTTACTATTGGTTAGTCACATTTTTGATTTCTATTACTTTAATATACATTCTTACTATCTGTTCCGAAATGCAAACATTATTTGAAATTAATGTGTCACTATAATACTTCATTAACTGTTTTTTTCAAAAATGTTCTTCGATTTGAGGAATGCGAATGTGTACGTCCACTTATATACATACATATATTATATAAAAGTAAATAAAAAAGATTTAAATTGTGAAATCATATTTAACTTAATATTATCTTGAATATATTCATCAGAACAACAATGACAAGAATAACAATAATAAATTATTATTAGAATATTTGTTGCCTTATATTCCTTTATATAAACTGTTCCTACACAGTATTTCCTTATATGTTTATGTATACTTATTATTTTTTTTTCTCATTTTTTGTTAGTTTTTACTTGAATCCAATTTGTGTAATAAAAAATCATTTTTATTATTAGATGTACATATATGTTATTTATGGAGGTGTTTTATTCCTATTTCGTCAAAGGTGTTATGGCAAACCTCATATTCTTAGGGTTTTGCTTTTTTTACAGACTTTTTATATTTCTTATTTTATTTTGCGAGTTGCAATTCATTTTCTGCAATAACAATGCAGTACGCCAACATGCTGTTTTTAAAAAAATTTATCTTGTATAATTTATGTATTAAAGAAAAAGTCAGATAAAAGATTTACACATTAGATGATAAATAGAAAACAAATTTCTAAACATGTAAATTTTTGCTGGCTTACAAATTAGAATGTTTGAACTTTATTTTTGATCAATTTTCGTTGCAAAAGCCTTAAAGTTTTACCCACCTTTAATAATTGGAACTGAAATTATACGTGAATATATAGATCTTATTTATGACATTTTGTTTAAAACTGCCATAAATAACGTATTGAATACATTTTTCATTGATGAAAATGTTTTGCTACTCCAACAAGGATCGATATATTTTCGCAGAATTGAAAGAGCAACTAAAAACTGAATGCGAAATCACAAAAGCAATTAAAAACATTTCCTAAATTCTTTGCCGCAAATTGTTCTTTTTATTATAAGAAATTATACTAAACCTTTAAAGTTATTGAACTAATTTATTTACTATGAATTTCAAGATAAAGTGATTTAAGACACAGACGGAATTTTAAGAATCCCACTTTAACCGTTTTAGGTGGATGGTGTTGGACCGGCTAGTCTGTCACAGCAACCAAATTTGCATTGCAATTAAAGCACCGTGTCGTATGAGTATTTTTCAACTGTTTGAATATTAATCATACGTCAACCGCGATATTTCAAGGTATTTGTTAGAGTTGCCGGAGTGGTATTTTATGACCTTTTTAATAGCTTGAAGCAGGGCAATGTTATATACCAATAATGATTTTTAAGCGTGTATTTTAACATTTGTAACCATTTCTTATTTATTAATAGGAGAAAAATTAACAAATTGCAATGGATTGCGTAAACTTTGCCGAAACTCAATCAAAATTAGGATCAATATTTTCATTACGGTCAAAAAACTATTTGGTTACTAAATATATTTTTTTTGAATTAAATCTGCACTTTAGCAAATAATTAAATTATACTTTTTCAATTCTTTACAAAAAAAAAAAAATATATTACAATAGATCGTTCCTTAATTAGTTTTAATTCCTAATACAAAAAAATTAATTCTCGGACAAAATATAGAAAAAATTCAGCTTCAAACGGCTTTAAATATTCATACAATGAATATATGATGAATGAATATCTGCTATTTTTTATTCTCATATAATTGTCGGTGTTTTAAGTTCTATGGACGTTAACGTAGGAAGTTTCTCTTTTAACGGAAAAGTGGGCATTCCAAAAGACTAAGTTTTTTATTACAATTTAATTTTTTTATTTTATTGTTATAATTTACTTATTTTTTATTTTGAATTTTTTATTTTTTTTATATAAATATTATAAATTATATAATATTTATTTTTTTATTTTATTTTTTATTTATTTTATTTTTATTAATTTTGTTGCAATTTTAGAATTTAAATTGATGTAAATATCCATATTGTCGAAACAATTATAACTCATTGTTATTTTTTATCATGATTAAATTATTCTTCCTTGGACATCTGAGTTTATAATTAAAATAGTAGAATATAGCAATAGTTATTTTTTGCCTTATAATCCTATAACTAACATTTATTTTATTAGGTACTAATTATATATTTTCTTAGGTATTACATATATCATTAATTTTTTTAGGTATTAACAGTGTTTTTGTTTAGATACTCAATGCTTCTGTTATTTGTTTCTAGTTTCCTCTCTTTTTATGGGTTTTAAGTAGTCAACATGGGAACAGCTAAGAGAGCAGAATAATAAAACTGTTCTCTTATCAAATAAACCTGAGTTGTATTATTAGTTCATTTTGATGAAATGTTAGGTTCATAATATTATAGCACGATTTATTTCCAAGAAGTTCACACATCCCTCTAAAATACTCCTAAGAAAGCCTCCAAAATGCATCGAACGAAAATAAAATTTTTCGCTCATTTTATGAAAAAATAAAAAAATTGTAGAACAAGTTATACTACTTGTCAATACAATTTGTCACACATTTACATACCATTTAGTTCACATCATCATACTTGCGGAAGATATAGCATGTTTGCCACATCTTCTGATTGCGTAGGACAGGAAAGCCGGTATTTAAACTTCTTTACATTTTATTTAAAATTTGCAAAGTGCTGCAACTGTATATCCAATAACACAGCTGGCAATGAGCCTTTCAGTCATCGCTTACTTTCAATTGACACATTTATTTTACTGCTCCTACATGTACAATGTAATAACTCACAGGAATCAGGAAGTCACATTTTATGCAGATGACACTGCTTTTATATGTCGTGGAAATGTTTCAAGTGAATGCAGGAGCGCTTTAACTCAAGCCAAGAGTATTATGATAAATGAAAAAAAGGAGAACGGCTACAAATCCCAATTTATTGTACTTCTATGTAATTTTTCTGTTTCCAGAAAAATATTTCACGGCGGAGGTATTATTATTTCTATTAGAGATGAAATTAGGTATCTAGGCATTATACTGGGTAAAGAACTGTAAGATGACACTTTGGAGCATATGCATTACATTTGTGAGAAAATTATAAAAAAAAAGTGTGGCCGTGCCTTGAGCTCCATAATAAATAGGCATACCAAACTAAATTTCCATGACAAGTTATTTCTGCAACAAATGATTGTGTGCATTCGTTTCAACCTGAATTGTGGGTGGCGGGTCTTACTTCACAAGACTGCTAAGATCAATACAAAAAATATTCTGATTATTCAGAATAAGTTTTTAAAGGTATTCCATAGATTCTCCCGAGGCATTCAACCACGTCTCCGCATGTCACATTAAAATACATATAATTGGAGCAATAAAAAATTTAATCCACAATCTTTTTAACAAAAGAGTTCATTAAAAAATTTTTCATGTTATTAAAAGATTGTTTTTTTTTTTAATAAATTTTCCCGGAATCCGGTCGTGTTTGTGTTCAAGTGTTAGATTCAATGTTCGTTCTATTTGTAACAGTAGCCATGCCACAGTACCTCATTTATATGTGCGATAAGTAAATAAAGTTTAGTTTCATTAAAAAAATGAATTATTAATTAATTAATTATTAATTAATTAATTATTAAAAAATTATTTTGTGTTTGCGTGCCATTCCATTGATACGTTTATAAATATTCGATGAAGCTTTGCAGCTTATTTAGTTTTTGTTTTATTTACTTTTTAATGAAAAGTTCATAAAGAAATCGTCCATGGAAAACTGAAATTGGCAGTATTTTTATTTGCCAACGTAAAACTGACAATATAAATTGCATTTCATCTGGTAGCCTTGATTTTTAGTATTGTTGAGTGGTCGCTACCGTGCGTGTAGTAAAGAAGAGCAAATCTTAAAGGATACTACTAAACGTATTTGTGATGTATGGGAAATGAGAAGTGCGTTGAGAGTATTTATTCCACATCCTCAATGCGAGATGCGATTGCTCAAATTGAAATTGATAAGTTAACAATCAGTGCCAAACTAAACACATCCGAGTGCGGATTAAAACAATTCAAACGAAATACAACTCTCGCACACACACTCTCTAGTTTAACAAAAACAAAAAATAAAATAATTATACATCTATACATGCATTTGTGTATTTATGTACGTATGTGTGTATCTATCTACTCGTGTATATACAACAGACATATACTAGACAAACTTATTTATATATTTATGCAAAGAGTGAAGGATCTGTGGATATAAAATATTCTAGAAGTGAATACATTAAATAATTAACAAACAAAGAAGAGAAAAATGAAAGAAAAAAAAGTGAAAGGATAAAATTATATCTGAAAGAGTTCTAATAAAAGAATAAAAAAAATTGCAAATACACACACATCTTTTGGATTTAATTTTTTTTGCATATGAGTACCTCACAGAAAGCACACATGCATGGCTTAAGCAGGAATATTTCATACATCCACGTTTATGGTGTATAAATTGATATGAATATGTAGATGGATGGGAATGTGTGTGTATTTGTTGTGTACATAAAGTGGGTCATTTAGTTACTACACATCATGTTCACACGAGTAAAAAAAGATACTAATAAAACAACTGACTGTATGTGCGTACCTTTTGTACTCGCATTAAAGTGTATCTGTTCACATACTTAAAATCACTTTAAAGGTCATTTATTTATAACCGTTGCAAAAGTGTTTTGTTTTAAATTGCTGATTAACACAAAAACCCCCCCAAAAAAAAAAAAAAAAAATAAGGGAAAGAAGAGAAACAATGACAAGGAATAGGAAACAGTTATATTTAGTCCAAGGATTGCCAGTGTGTACGGCTTGGAACTGGCAGCCAACTTATAAACAGGTGAGGAGCACTTACATACATACATACATACATACATACATACATACATACATACATACATACGTACTTATTTGAAACTAATATCACTGTTAAGTTACAAATCAATAGCATATAAAATCGAGGAAAAATTGATTTGTACCCACCCAAAGCGTGATATTACTCGCATTTTGTTAAAGTAATAAACAAAGAAAAGTCAAAAGAGAACAAGAAAATGAAAATGATAAAGTAGTGGATAAGCATGAAAAGTTGAAGACATTAATAATATAATAGAAGAGCTGTAGGACATATTAAAGAAGAGATACATTTCATTCAATGTGTTGTGTGTTTGTATGTGTGTGTGTGTGTGTGTGATTGTATTTATAGTAGATGCCACAATGTTAAAAATGTATTTAAACTGTACACACACATACACACCCCACAAATACACGAACAGATAATGTTGTTTAATTTAAGCAAATAATCGATTTCCACTCATTATTTGCTTTGATTAAATAAATGGCAAACCAATTTGCACTATCCATTACATAACATTATATATAAGTACGCATACAGTACAAATACACACATACGAGTACAAATTCATATATAAAATAATTATAATTTCTGACTAAACAGGCAATTTAATGAAATTCGCAAGAATACGATTAAATACACTCACACCAATTTGTACATCCCGAGAAAGTATTATATAACTGATACTATAAAGCACACATACGTATCAATGCATATGGGTCTGTGAGTGTATATGTTTCAGCTACTGATATAAAGCATAACAGCCGGAATTATAAAGTCGAATGTGCTTGTTTGCTAATGTGTTAATGGCACAGAAGCATTACACAGTGTGCGAGGATGCCAGTGGGCATGTACACCAGTGATGCCGCTCTGCTACTTTTCGGATCATCGCGCAACATGTGTAAAGTTGCGATTTTCCGCCAAACTTTCATTATCTTTAATGTATAAAAAATTACTTTGTCTCCGCCTTTATTTCGATCTAATCACTTGAAAGTGAATACATTGCATTTAAGAAAACCGAATTAGGAAAGTAGTATGTAAATATTTTGAGTCTTGTGCTTGAGGGTTTTAAAAGATTCTTTGTAAAGATTTCGTAGCGAGTTTGGGATATTAACGCTTAATAAGTATAGATTTGATGTGAAGTTTAACGTATGCAACAAAATTCATTTCAGTGTTGACCACTTTCATATCCATAAAAAGCAATACAGTTAAAGCGTAAGCTAAATAAAATGGGACGTCAAAGCTTAGGCTGCCCCAAACCATTTTAACTAACACTGTGTTCTCACAGCGGCAGTCCTAATTTTAATATTGCTAGTTTTTGGGTGAGAGAGGCGAGCGGAAAAGAAACGAGTAAACAACAACATGTACTGACGATACGTCTTCCTTATTCATCCGTAACTTTATACATTAAGTTAGATAAAATAAAATTTGCCATTTTCTTTTATTTTAAAATTCTTTGTTGAATGCTGAATCATAAGGTAGATAGAACTCAATATTAATATTCCTGCTTAATTATGTTTGATTGTAAATTACGGCTTTTTTTATTTCACATGACGATATATATTTTGTAGCATTTTTATTTATCAGCTGAAAAAGTTTGTGATATTTAATATGTATATGAATTAAATTTATTTTTGGTTAATAAAATATTTATTTATTTGTTGCTAAGGATTGCCTACAGGTGTACAGCGATTCCATTCGCGCTTTAGCAAATTATCAACAAATTTAATAAATGTTTAGTTTGGATAAAAAGACAATTTTAAAACAATTTTATTGAAATAAGATTTTTCATTAACGAAAAAAAATTAAATTTCACCTCCAGTCTAGTTTTCTTCATTATTAAAAAATTGCATAAATTGTTGTCGAATAGTTCCTGCACAGGCTTTTCGAAGATTGTATGAGGTTTTATCTTTGCGTTCATGCGTTAGCTAATGCATGAAGTATGCGTTTGCCTAATAAAAGAAATTTGTTTTGAAAAGAAAATATTTAGAAAAGAGGCGTATAAAACATGGTTAAAAAAAAAACTCGTATTGTGTGAACGTCGAAGACTAAAAGACTAGTATTGTGTGTTCGTAGGCTAATGCTATCAAGTCATGAGTTTATCCGAACTAAATGATTTTTATTGTATAGTATTATTGAATAGTGTCTATAATTGCAGCTTAAGCTGTTTAATAATATCAATTTTAATTCTGCACAGCCTATTTGAATAATAGTACTTTATTATTAAAAGTGATTATTTGCATTAGAAGCTGGTAGAGAGCAACATAATTGTACCTAAAAATTTCAATTCATTTTTGATCCATTTGGTATTATCTTTTCTGCACTCCTCCAAAATTTGACTAATTGAACTTTTTCCAGTGTTGTCAGTTAGTAGAATGTTGGGTATATAAAATTTTCTATTTCCATTTCAAAGCTTTTAAAAAATGTGGAACGTAAGATTTCGTTGTATGAGCATGTGATCTCATTAACCAATAAAATGTGGCCACACGGGAGGTGGTGCTGCAATACGACTGATTTCACCAGAAAGAAGAGATGTTAAAGATTTTAGAACAGTTTAGTTTATATGCAAAATCATTATAGCTTTTGATTAAACAAATTTTAAAAAACTTGGAACTTAATATTTTCATGTATGGGCATGTGACCCCTTTGAGTAATAGGATTTGTCCAAGGCGGAAGTGGTGTTGTACCCATATCTTGCCATTGTCTCTGATGTTAGAGGAATTAGTGACTGCAGAAAAAAAATTTAATACATGAAACGATGTGTTATTAAAGTGGGAGGAAAGTAGTGGCGGTAAAGTCGTGAAATAAATGGGGAGAACGAAAATCACTTAATAAAAAGGGATAAAAAAGAAAAATAGTTGTCCATTTTTCTTTCTCTCTCTCTCTTTGTCTCTGACGCTTTCAATGATTCGTGTTAAATTAACAAGAAAAGGTTTCTTATTATTTTTTCCAACATGTCCCACGGTTATGTGTTTATACATACAGTTGTAATTATGTACGAGTATGTGCATATGTGTCGACAAACTTTCCGATGTACATATTAACTTAGCTGATGTAATAAGACAAATGTACGTACCAGGGAAATATGTTGCTTCATTTGATACAAATTAAATTTTTTTTTTTTTTTTTTTTTTTTTTTTTTTTTTTTTTTAACAAACTCTACGCGCAAAGTTTTTGGCTTGTCCGCAGGAAAACACCCAGGGTCAAGGCAGGAATCGAACCCGCTACCTCCGGTTCAGTAGGCTGAACCCCATTTGGGCACAAATTCCCACTGATGACAAAAGACAAAACACAAATAGTGTCAACTGTAGAGCCAGTTGGCTCTAACATACATGTGGAATTGATCAAATCCATTTGTGGTAGTTTACCTTCTGTTTTACACATTACATGTATGTATAATTGTGATAAGTGCTTAATTAAATTGAAATTCGATCATTTAAATCAGATTATAAATTATTAATCTAATGCACGTATTTTGTTGTCTTTGATTTAAATTGAAAATAAATTAATTTATTGCCCAATTTTAATTTATTACTTGCGGAACAATTTAATCTGTGATTATTTCCAATTGATATTTTTATCAAATAAAACATGACATTTAATATTTACTATTCGCTTTTTGTTATAAAAGTTCAATATAATTTAGTATAATTTACGACTTGTAGTTTAATTTTGAGGTAGAAAATTTTTGATAATTACCTTTTTAGTAATTATTTATAATTAAGATACCTTTATATCGGCAATTCATATTGTATAAAATAAGAATTCTGATCGAAATTGTATTAAAAGCATTTTTCAAGCATAGCTACATATCTATACATATGTATTTATGTATATGTATATGGATATGTGAATGTGTCAGATATTGATATCATAATATTTTGTAAACTGAATCTGGCATCTCCACCGAAAAGCATAGAATAATAAGAACCAATAAAGAGCCAATATAATTTATATGCCAACGGATATGTACATGTAACACAATTATATGCAACACTGTTGTGTTGACATCCCGAGGTCTCTATCAATACTTCAGCTGCAATCGCATAATTTCGCTGCTTATATATATACACCCAGAAACATTAATGAACTTTCTAGAATCTCTGCTAGAACCTTTTAGAACTACCTGTACGAAGTTAGCTTAAAGTTTAGTAAAGCCAACAGCGAACCTACTGCAAATAACTAACAGCTGGCAACACCGCATTTATAATGTTTATAAACTATGAAAATCAATAGAATTCCTAAGAAACACAACACACGTAGTAATGATTAATTTGCAGTGGCGTAGCAATGATTCATTCCCAGTGTAAAATAAAGGATGCCGGAAAATATCAGGATGAACAAATTAACAAAACGATAATTACACAAAATTAGTGTTTTAAAAATAGGCAGATCATTCAAAGACAGTGACTTACAACTG
The DNA here is from genome assembly GCA_963402855.1 of Ormia ochracea. Taxonomy (NCBI): domain Eukaryota; kingdom Metazoa; phylum Arthropoda; class Insecta; order Diptera; family Tachinidae; genus Ormia; species Ormia ochracea. Next base: position 42,143,386 of record OY727107.1, read on the forward strand.
AAAGTGTTTTAACTAAAGTATAACTAGTCAGGTTAAGTTAAAGTATAACTAGTTTTAAGTTAGTATCAAATTGTATCTATCTAATACATTAAACATCCGTAGAATAGAACATAAGATAGATAGATGATTACAATAGTTAATAATGAAATTTATTTTTACAAACAATACACAAAAGTCCAAAAGAATGCATTGAATAAAATAAATGCCAAAGGAAATACGAAACGGGCCTTTTTATCTATCCAAAGAGAGACCTCATGCGGCGTCATTGTTGCCCAGGAGTTGTTTGCCGAAATCTTATTTTCGCTTTCATTTTCAGAATCATCCCCAATGGTCGATCGACTTATGATAGAATTCATGGAATTAAATTTACTTTTCGGTTCTTCATCTAAAGTTATGATCACTGGTGACTCGATAATAGAAAGATAACGTTCACATCCATTTTTTGGAGAGCTTTGATTGTCAGAGCTAATCGGGCTGTCAATAATTTTGTGGCGCTTCATGTTTGGTGTTAGCGTTGACTTTAAAATGTATTTGCTCTTTACTTTTTTCACCTCCACGCTGTTCTTACGACGCCATATTGTGTTGACAAATGCAAATTCCACAAGGCTGCCAAAAATGAAGAAAGTGCATCCAAGAAACCAAACTTCAGAAATTTTTATGCAACTCACTTTTGGTAAATTATTTTCTTGCGATGAGGCTAGTGTAATGAATGACAGTAGGGTTGTACAGCCGAGTGTAGTGCGGGCCGGCGTCTGATCAGCCTGAAGCCAAAATGATACCCACGATATGGCCACAATCATTATTGAAGGCAGAAAATAGTCCATAACATAATATCCAACTTCGCGACTTAAATGGACAGTAAATGATAACGAACTGTAATTGCCCGTGAAGGCACCGTGGCGTAAATCGTCAAAGCCGGCACTAATAATGCTTTCGTTCGTCCATACATTGCGAATGGCATATTCAGTTAAATGCATTTTGGGGTTAAAAGTCACAGGTTCTAGTTTTTCCCACTCTAGAAGAAGTTCGGAAGAATTATACATCCAGCTTTCTAGCACTGTCGGACAAAATTGCTCATCGAACGGAAACTTTTGTAATTTCATCCAACAAAAGAGAGTGGCTTGAATACGTAAAGATATAATAACAGTGCCGTCAGAGTTTATAGATGTCAATATGTCCTTTTCTTTAGTTCCCAGTACCTCAGAATTATGCTCGTTGGCCAAAAAAATATGTGGAACCCAAATGAGATTGCGTAGTGATGATTCCCCCATTATTGGTTGCACTCTATTGGGTGCATACTTTGCAAACTCCAGACGAGGATCATTAAAACGCATCTGTATTAGTCCATGCACTTTAAATTGTAAGTCGCTTGTGACCAAATTTTGCAGCACGTAAATATAGACTCGCACACTAATTTTAATAGGAGCATTGTTAGTAAGACTTTTATTTATAAAAACTGGAGGCCGCTCCAAACGATCGTAACGACAGGGTGCGGTCAAACGATTTATCAGTTGAGTTTGTGTCAATTTAGCGGCATCTGTCATAGGGGGACAACTATAATCTGAATTTTCCGTATTGCTTAAACTAGTGAAACCATTTATTGTGCTGCTATCCGACTTTAAATATCCGTCCAAATATTTGTGATGCTTTTGTTGAGCTTCATGTTCTGTGCCCAACAAAGCTGACGTTACCATATCACCAATACCATGCTTATCGAAACTGTTCGTCAGTATTACAGCCGATGCTAAGCCAGAAAAATCTTTGATATCACTTACTATTAAGCAGGCAACCAAATAATAAATATTCATTATTGCTTTTGTTTTTACGTTTATTGTGTGCTTAGTATCGTTTTGCCCTGTCAACACCATCACCACCCACTGCGGGCGTTTTATACAATTTTATCTGCTATCTGCAAAATATGTATGTAGTTGTTTCCTCTGTAAACGGGCGATTAAATTTAAATTCGTTGTAGTTGAATCGACGTGGTTTTTCATACTACTCAATGAATTCGCCACTTGTTTATTACTGCTGCAGATACCCTGCTATATCGAACGTTTTCCAAGTGTTTTGCTTTTTCTCTATTGTGCAATGTACTAAGTATAATGGTATTACGTCTAATACTTTAGGCATTAAGCACATAGACGGCGGTAAGCTTCCGACCACAAAATGAAATACTATCGGTTAAATCCAAACATTTATTTTGATATTTGCAAAGTAAAATATATTAGGCCACCGACTACAAATTTTCTAAATTTATATGCAACCACGATTAATTTAACCACTTTTCAGATACAAGCTTACGCGAGACGATTGTAGTGGTCGCCAAATGGATTAAAAAGATATATAAAAAGGGGCAACTCTGGATCTTAGCCGCAAAAAATTTTTACAATTCCCTGAAAACTTTAGATAATATACAAAATTAATGTCTATTGATTAGCAAGCAAAAATCTGCATCTTCTTCTTGTTTTGAGAAATTTTATGAATGCACTGTTTTTTTTTAATTATCTCCTTTAATGAGCAGTGCTTCCTGTATAACAAAATATACATATAAGGTGTAAAAATTAATTTTTTTAGCATGAATTAATTAAGTAGCTGAATGTGGAGCCACTGTGGCAGACAACATAATGTGTGGCCATGTAGCCGAGTAGTTTGTCGTTGTCTATCTTCCTAATAAAATCAGTGTACTCGAGCAGTTTTAAAACGTACATATCAAACTGATTTAGAGTAATCAGTATACGATACATTTGCGTAATAAAGTTCCTTGCTATGCCGTGTGTGTGTGTCTCCATGTTTTTTTGTTGTTTGTTAGATAAGTATACAATTAATCTTCCTAAGTTGTCTTAGCACCCTCCCCCTAGTGCAATTAAGGAATTTTCCTCATTATAAGATCTTCATTTACTCGTAACAGTTACAAATATTCCTTGATAATATTAAATAAAAAATAGGTAGTTCTTAAATGTCTGAAACAAAGAAGACCTTTTCTTATGCCTTGCAAGATCTTAAACTTTTCGCGATGAAGTTATCACTTTTCCGTTTTTGATTTCACTACATCAAGTTCTTTTCGGCCGCCAACATGATTATATGTCACTACAAAGGCAACAAACATCCAGTTTACGCACTTACTATGCAAATAAGTCTGCCATACAATATTGTTCATGCATAATATTTTGCGCAATACAACATCTTCGTAATATCTCTGGAGTATCTTTTTAAGGTTTCCAATTCAATGTTTGGTATTGATTCTTATTCTAAAAGTAACAACTCTCCACAAGGAATTTATAAAAAACTTTATAAGTCACTCTATCATCTTCTTAATTGGGTTCTCCAATTTAAATTTGAAAATGAAAGGTTTTTTGCCAATCCTTTTATCTTTTTAAATTAATTACTGGCAACAACAAAGACGTAACAAAGGCGTTAGACAGTCGACAGACAGAACATCTGTTTTTATGTGATGATGAAAATGCAACATTACTCGTTCACTGGGTTGCAATTTGTGTAATACTTTACACAAATACATACATATATGTATGTCACACAAACACTTTTTCTCAGAACTTCCGAATAACGTATGTATGTATGTATGTCACAAACGACGAAGCTGTAGGCAAATATATTTAGGTGCGTGCTCGTGTATTTTACTGGACATAATTAATGTTACACACCCAGCCAGCTAGTGCAGGTTGTAGTGTGTGAAAAGACAATTCTGAATAATTATAGTTTAATATTAAAGCTATTTAAAACTTAAACGCTATTTCTTATTTAATATATTGTTATCTGCAGATAAATCAAAATGTCTTATTTTAAATGAAGCAGCTACAAGCAGACTATTTGAAAACTGTTATCAAACATTTGCCTTTCATACAAAATATGTATTAATATTTGCTTACGGTTAAAATTATGATGGAGCACCACTCAGAGACAGAGAGGTTGCTAATTGAGCCAGCGTTACCAGGTCGGGCTTTATAGTTGCACGCTTTCAATCGAGGGAATTTTTCTTAAAAAAAGGGAAACGTTAAGCGGAGACAGATTAGAATATTCAAAAGTAGAACTGAATGCAACTATATAATGAAGCAGCAGCAAGTTTATATATATCTGCAGATAAATCTACGTTTAGGTTTATATATTTATATATATATATAGTTCTTACAAGTACTTGTGAAGTGTGTTTAAATTGTAAGTGAATAAAAAAAATGACTGGTCGTGGTAAAGGCGGCAAGGGATTAGGGAAAGGTGGTGCTAAATGTCATCGTAAAGTATTACACGATAACATCCAAGGTATTACGAAGCCTGCTATTAGACGTTTAGCTCGTCGTGGTGGTGTAAAACGTATATCAGGTTTAATTTACGAGGAAACACGCGGTGTACTAAAGGTGTTTTTGGAAAATGTTATCCGTGATGTCGTTACTTATACTGAACATGCTAAAAGAAAAACTGTCACTGCTATGGATGTTGTTTATGCTTTGAAAAGACAAGGACGCACCTTATATGGTTTTGGAGGTTAAAAGTTTTCTTTAAAAATTATTTGATAACGTAAATGACAACGGCGGTAGAATTTTTAACACAATTATATTTATATATTATATTTATATTTTCTTTTTACACTCGTGCACGGAAAAATGTTTGTCGTTAAGAGTTGTATTCAATAAACATCACAGCCGTGCGATTAATGCCGAGCAGGTGCTACACAAGTTATTGGCAAATTACCATTTTAATAAAGTTTGCCAAATTGTTCAACTTGTCAAAAATTTTGTGATGAATTTCTGTTTGTTTTCATTGCTTTGCGGTTGTCAGGAGCAACAAATTTATGATTCTCAAGAAAACAATTTCAGCTGTTCTGGCTTCAGTTCATTATATTTAATTTTTCAATTAAAATATATATTTAGATGCACATAGAAGGCATAAAAGAAATTTTTTTTGTATGCTCAGTGTCAGTTCAACCTTAAGATCCTTGAAAGTCCAGACTCATTACACTGTTTGTGTAAACCAATACTGGGCAATTTTTTTAATAATGAGAGGTTATATCTTTTTATTAAAGGGTTTGAACAAATACGTTCAGCAAATACAATACAATGGCAAAGGCGGGGGTTTCATCCGTCCGGTGGTCATAAGAAAACTGTCACAAATTTTTTGGAAGTGCTTTAATTTTAAATGGTTTGACTGGCCACTCAAAACTTATGAGCAAGCAATTCCATCGAGCACATATTCATAACTGTAATATATACAATGATATCTTTATAGCGCCTATTTAGAGGTGATGCAAACAAACATTCCCTACCTTCCCCAGCACTATCCCTTTCTCATAATTGGAGTTCAGGTACATACCCTCCCTTGCTGGTGTTATTAACAAATATGATTTTCACACGAGCCTTATAGTTGCTTTTGTAGTAGTATTTCTTGCAGTAGACTTTCAGAACGTTCAAGCTCATTCAATTTGGTATTTTTCCAAAATTTTTTTTTTGTTTATATTTTTATTTTGTAAGTGATTCGATTTGGGATTAAGTTGCTTCACAAATATTTTACAAAGTGTAGAACTGAACGAGTCATTTGTGTCTGTTAGCTTGCAGCTACTAGAGATTTCACTGTGCCCCTGTCACATATAACAAACACAAAAAATGGCATTCAAAATATTTGATTAGATAATATTTTTAGAAATCAAATGCTTTGATTTCTTCCTAATCTCTTTCAATAGGTTAAGTGAAAACGAAATGACCAGAAGATGGTTTCCAATGAAATCAAACTATCAAGTGTTTATTTGCAATTGGCAACAAACTAGAACTCCAATGAAAGCTGTTCAACAGTAGTCCATGTCTAATTTAGATGATTATATATTATTTACTTGAGTGGCAAGTGCTACATATTTTATTTATTTATTTTATTGCAATCACTCGTGTCACGTGCACAAAAGCTTGCGAGAGTAATAAGCTCTGCAATAAATCATAAGTTTTTGATTAAAGTGACAAAAGTGACTTTAATTTTGATGTATTGACGTATTTAAATTAGTATTGATTAGCACTTGGATACAAATTTTCAGAGAATTCCTTTCCTAAAATAGGTTACAAGTTATACCGCATAAGGAATATGTAGCAATGTAGCATTCCTATAGCAAGTTTTATTGGGAACAATAAAGGAATTAAATTTTTTTACAAAATCTAAGTAACAGATTCTAAACACAAAAATTAGACACATTGAGAAGCCCCAAAGTGAATGTAAGCGTATGCTAGTATGGCGTAAGATCACGATGTCCTCAATACCAGGTGAACTTAAGAGTGAACTTAGCAGCGACCTCTTGTGGGAGGCCATATGCCCTGAGAAAGTACATCCCGAACTCGAACAAGATCTTCGTTTTCCCTATCCAATCAGTAAACCAGCCACTACCACATTTGAGGTCACGATTTGGTTCATAATCACTTCTGCGTTTCGCCGGAATGCAGTGAATAAAAATCCAAAGCTTTCCGAAAAGCGATTATTTATGATTATTTTAAAATTTGGCAATATAAACAATAATTTTATTGCACAATATCAATTATGCCGCAAAATTTTGGATACCTTTAAACTTTTGATTGGAATACTTATTAATAACTCAGGTTGTATGAAAAGTAAAAAATTTCATTTAAAGGGTAAAAAAGGGAGGCTGCAAACTAAATTGGGCGATTTACAAGTATATGAATATGATGTCGGCAAAATAATAGTGAGCATTTTATTGTTTATTGCCGTCCCGAGATCTCATCCCATTGAAGCTCTAAACTCCCGTTTTATATCGAGCTGTATAATTTAGATAAAACTCATATAATTTTGTGAGCATTTTCCTATTCTAGTTAGAAATCCTAATTGAGGGCTTGCGAATTTTGGTTCAGGGTATACGAAATTATTAACTCTCGCAGATGGGTCCTATCAATGGTAAAATTCTCAAATCTTAAACGATATGTTAAGAGCTAAATTACACTATTTCTTTTGCTTTGTTACGTAGAATGGTGGAATTTCCTTAAGACCTGCTTTAATTGTGTTCTTGCGATTCTCAATTGATTTCTGAGAATATAGGTATAACAAAATAAAGCTGATTTATAGACTAGCTTAACCACACAGCAAATAAATTATATAACAAGGGAAGTATTGTCTCTAATAGTATACGAGTATAAAATAAGCGAAAATAGCTTTACTATGGTAGCACTGAAAATATTGTTGCACTGTGAGCAATTGCGCAATATTTTCAACAAACTATGTACCGTTAAAAAAACGGTAAAAAAATTATTGGATCCTTTTTCAGGCCTTAAGAGATTTCTTTCTCTTTGGATGATTGCATGTTGGTATACGAATATATATATAGTACATATATATAAGTTATAATATATGAAATGTGTAAATATATATATATGTAAAAATGGCGGTAACTAAAAAGTATTCTATTTATTCTTACAGGTTTTACAACGTCGAGGCCTTAACAATTGATTCATTTCAATTAACGTACCAGATCGGTTAACACAACAAAGAAACAATTACGAAAAACAAGAAATAAAAAAACAAATTCATTCTATGGATAAGATTCAAAAGAAGCTTAAAAAATATCTAGAAATACTTAATAAGTTTTACTAAATATTTTTTTGGCTTGTGTGCGCAATACAACAAACAAATACACGTCGAATGCAAAGTATCTGTACATTTGAGTTGCAATTTATTATTAGATCAGCACAAAATGGTCAGCAGATAATAACCGATGTGGTTGGTCGTGATGAACTGCATCGTTGGCAGAAAAAGTACAACTTGCTGGATTTGTGTTTAAACCACAATGAAACTAAGTGTGAGTGCGTATCGCGCACATGCATCAGCACACAAAAAGATACTATCTAGCGGCTACCACTCTCAACTTAATTACGGCAGTACTGGAGCAGCTGCCACAGCTTCCTCAAGCTCATCTGCTGGACTATATGCGGTTCGTATAACATCAATTTATATCCAACTATTTTCACTTACTTTATATACGCTTTGCACTTTTGAGTATTCTCTTTTGCCAAAAACACGTTCATATGTAAGAATTACTCTGTCAGAACATTATTTTTCAATGAAAAATAATATTAATCGTTGTTTCCCCAAACGAAATTGTCCAATAAACTACCCAGTCCAATCACGTATAGTAATGCAGTGGATGTTTTTTCCTATTCCTTCTATTATGAATTAAGATCCCACCGGGGGTTCTCACTTTTCCTTTCTCTGCTTTTTTCACTTTTCTTTTTCCTTTTCTCAATGTTTTTAAATTGGTTTTTTTTTTAAATTATTTGCCTTACAAAGCAGAGCTCTACATAAAAATGGGAGTAATGCTTTTGGAAAGAAAATTTAATTAAGAAAAAAATATTTAATTGTACTTCGCACAGTTAAATACATAAAAATGGGCTGGTGGGCCTAAATACAATGAATCACTATCCTTCATAATCTGGATAGTGCCTCCTTAGGCGAATGAATAATGCTCAGCCTCCTAAGCCGGAGGAAGCGGGTTCGATTCTTAACTAGAGCATGAGTGTTTTCCTACGCGCCACCCATAAGCTTTGCAGATTAAATTAGTTAACAAAAAAAACAGAAAAAAATTTCCTAGAAATGTATGATAGTGTGTCTTATAAATTCATTTGGCATAATTTTGAAATCTAATACTTGAAAAATCCTCCCATTAAATGTAAAGATGGATCAAGTTCTTCTTAACTTTGGCTGATTTGTTTTAGAACTTATTAATTGCCGCCAGTTACAATTTTACTTACAGACATTCGTTATTGCATCGATGCCCCCATACGGCAATGAATTTGAAAATTACATTTCCATCGATTAATTAATAGATATTTTAACTTCTCTTTGGAAATAACATTTGAAATGATTCCGTGGATGAAAATTAATGTAAATTTTTGATTTCCCAACCACAAATTTTGAATATCATGGCCCTCTCTGTACATTTATTTTGCGCACTTTGCATTTGTGAAAATAAATACAGCTGTCGCTATTAATTTCAATATTTGTTTAAAAATTAATATTAGAAATCGGCTTATGTAGCTTAAAAATATTTCTTGTGAATCTTAAATTGTCAGCCATTAAATATCTGTTATTGATAAACTTGTTTTTATCGTTTAGCGTCTTAAGGGCTTTGTTTTTGCTTAACCTCTTGAAAAAGATAAAGTTCCTGTTTTTAATTTACAAAAGTGGTATCTAATTAAAAACAATTTTTTGACCAGCATTTTTCATTAATTTCGTATGAATGTGTTGTATAAAGTGTTTTCCAATTAAAAATCTTTTTTTTTTTAATTAAGTAAAATAAAATTGATTTAAGTGAGTATCCGTATTAGAACAATTTTTTCCATTTGCTGCTAATTGGAATTTCTACCTCAGGCGTACCTCGCTTGAGATAACTATAAAATTAGTAAAGATGTATTATTACGTTGCGTGTCAGCTGACGTAAGTAATGCAAGTAATGCTATTTGTAAGTAGTGCAATAGTAACAGTTATCATCTAGATATCAAAAAAAAGCTCACACATTTGTTTGAAATCTATAAATTGTACCTTTACGTCAAACTTTAGAGAACTAAACGAGAATTAAATTGAATCCTTCTTTTAACGAAGTTTACGTATTGCAATGGCATGCCGAGCCAGAGTTGCACTGAAATGTCATGTCAAATACAGCGAGCTCGCAAAATGCACCCAATTATAAATTGCCAATAGTTTAAGTTCTTTTAATCCATTCGAAGCCGAAACAAAACTTTTAAAATTGCTTTATTTATATAAAATAAGGGATGAAAAAATATGAAAATGGTAAAACAGGTTAAAAAATATTTTCTTCAAGTAATAAAATAAGAGTTAACAATTTAAGCAAAAAATATTAACACAATTATTTAAAATATTGTAATTTTTCTTAAAGTCGCAATAACGAATACTATTTTTTTACTCAAAAACTGTGTGCTCCCAAGCAAGTCCGGCACCCAGAGTGGGTCAAACTAAAATAGATTAATAAGCTAAACCAATTTACACATCCATATATATATTTTCTTACTTTATGTGATGAAAGAAAAATAAAATAATGTTTTGCTCGGCTTCCTTTACGTCCGTGGCAGATATATATAACTTTTTTCTTGTACTGCCATATTTTCTTGGCTGGGAACTTGTTATGTACTCGAAAAGCAAAATGTATCGTTGGAGATTTTTAAATTTCAATCTCTTATTACATACTTCTTTTAAAGTTAGTTTTAAAAGCAGCCGCTATTAAAAAAAAACGTTTTTTTTTTGAACGAATCGTTTGCGTAATTAGATACATTTTCTTTAAGGGGAGGAAGTTTGCTTCGAAAGTTTATCGTTGCTGAAAACATTTAATCAGAGTATTCATGAACAGAAATAGATTGTTTTATTCAAATATGTTTTCTTTTCCAAAAACATAATATTGATTGATTACTACGGTGTCAGTAACGATTTAGAAGCTTTAGATGGTTTGCTTATATCCATAAATAAAATGTAAGAAATCACTAAATGTGACTTAAGAAGGCTATGGACATTCGTATTTCAAATATAACTGTTTTTATTTTAATTATTTTTTATTTCAGATTGAAACCAACGAAACCTCCATAACATTTCCTCAAGAAATGATTAAAACAGAATGCAACAATAGCGATACCGATGTGATCAGTCCTACTGGAACGAGTAGTTCGGGCCAAGATCAAGTTCATCCAGTTTCCAAAAGAAGGACGCAGCGAAAGGATGATGATCAGAACAGCAATGCTCAGTCGTCACTCTCTGATAGTAAAAGCCCAAGCCAGAGGTAAAATTTCATTGTTAAGTAAAAATGATTATTATTCCCTCTTTTATTCGATCAGTGTTAAATAAGATCATTAAGTTACTCCCAATTTCTATCAGTTGCGGAAGGTTCGCTGGCCTTTCGAATCAGACGTACTAAAAATGGAGATGTGTTGGAATTTACATTCAAAAATATGAAATTATCTTTTCATCAGATTTTTCATCGATCTTTTCACTTTTAAAATAATATACTCGAATATTTATAGTTCAATGTTATAGCTCTTAAAGCCTTATTAGTTATTATATTTGGTTGACTTTACTCCATGCTGGACCAAATATTTTGCAATTACTTGTTCTGTGAAGCAATCAACTGTTCCATAAAATGAATTGATTCAGAAATATTGTGGCTGTTATCAACAAACTTTCTTAAGAACTCTTCGCTTCGAATAAACAAAAAAGGTATATATAAAAAAATCTATAGATTCGTCGGAAATAAAACAGACTCATAAATGTAATTAAAGCTGGAGATTTTGAATTGTAGGGGAACGCAGCATTTAATTTGTAATAGAAAAAAACGACGAACTAATGCTGCATTTGGCCAGGTGGAAATGAATGTCGCTGTTCTGAAATTAATGTTGAATTATTTGATTAAGTAGAATATACCAATGGTATAAATTTTTTTTCTTTCGGTATTACTAATACAATTTGCTACTAACCGAGAAATTCTTATGCGATATTTCAAGCAAACTGTAAAACATATATTCATGCTAGTGTCTTTCCGGTGTTATCAGTTTCAACTCTAATCTACTTCTCGTAGGTTGTATACTTAAATACGAATTCAGATCCTCGGCGACAGCATACCACGATTTGTAATTTTCTGGCAGATGTTATGAGGCAGAAAATAGACTTATAAAGGCAGCCAGAAAAAGTAAAATCTGATAGATACGTCTGAACTTCTAATTTAGCTTAAAACGATAATCTAAAATATTTATTATTCTTTAACTCTCGTAACATTTATATTTGCTGGCATTCGGGGAAAACAAAAATTTACGATTAGCGCATTTTTTTGATAAAGTCTATTTATATATTTTTTAAGGCTGAACTTGGGTTTACATTACTTTTTCTAGTTGATTTTTTGTCTCAGGTTACGAGTATATTTCATTTGTATTTGCTGGCATTCAGGGAAAACAAAAATTTGCTCTTTTGATAAGGTTGCAAGGACCCCTTTATATATGTAATATATATAAGGCAAAGTTTTCGCTTTCTTTTACTTGTTGCTTTATTAGTTAATTTTTTCTTGTTCGCTAAATTGTTTTTTGTATTCGCTGTCGAATTGAACCTGATAATTTTGCGAGTAAATACAATTACCAATCTTCGATTGGTAATTTGTTTGTACGATTTAGATAATTTAGTTCAAAAATTAAATTAATTCAGATATTTAAAAATAAAAAATAATAAAAAAATTTTAAGTCTTTATACGATTTTCAGTATTGAAATTATCGGGCTCATTTTCGATAACTACAAGTTAGAATATTTTTAGAATAGTTGTTCCTTAGGTTGGCCTTAAGTGGAAAATCTTGGATCTTAAGTGGAAAAACTTAAAAAGAAAAAGAAAGAGAAACTAATCCTAAAAGAAATTAAACATATGCGGATAATTTTTTCACATTTTATCAATTGGGACAAAAATCTCTTCTACTTGCGAAGAGATGAAATTAGAAAACATTACCTGCATTTTCAAGTACATATATCACTCTGCTTTCATATATATCACAAAAAAAAAAAACAAAATAAGTCTGCGGATCTTCTCAGAACTTTACAACGATATTCCAAAGTTAGTAATTGTATAGAAAATATTTGATTACAATAAAGGGAAAGGAGGTGTGCTATCAATGTAATATTAAATAATAATATCGACGTGGTATTAAAATTTACCATATTGCATACATTTTTATATTTCTTGAATTACTTCTACATACATATTCGAACACTTTCAATAAATTTTTTAAAAAAATACAGTTACCAAATACCGATGATACATGAAAATAGCAACAGTTAAATTTTACAAAATTGAACCGAGGATCTTTAACTTAATATTTTTTTTAGACCGTATGTAATGAGAAGCTAAAAAATTGGAGTCTTCATTCCAGGCTTTGTTATGTAATCGGCCAAATAATTTGAACTATTGGTAAATGTGTTCTCTATTCTTTGTCTGCCTAATTCAGAGTGCTTTAAGGTAATAATTATCGATCTGCAAGAGAAAGAATAATTATGCTGGGAATAGTTTGAATACATGTCGGATATTATAGCAACCGGTAAATGTAGCTCCTGTAAGTTTAAAATCAATGCGTGCAAATATAGCAGCTCTTCTCTTTTCATACCAAATAATGTAATTCTGTAGTTTATTTGTATAATTGAATAAAAAGTTTGATTTTTAAACTTTAGATTTATTGAATGCTCGTATATTTAATGTTTACATTCGAATCTAAAAAATATTTACAATTTCTTAAGATCGCCATCATCTTCATCCACGACCTGTTTCCAATATTATCCAAGTAAAAGTTGTGCAACCAGTAGGAATAAGCTAAAAGTATCCGGACTTGAATCGGGAAGAATAAAAAATTATACAGAGAGAGATAGACTCACGCTGTCCAATCATTCATCATTCGATTACAGTCGTCGCCACGTTAAATTGTTACTTAACAGTCCTTCGTCAGAAATTCTGGGTAACATCGCACATTCTGGCACCAGCGGTTCTCTTAACTGTTTTCATCAGCCAAGACGTACTTCAGCGGACACCCTACGCCAACAAATCGTGCAAAATGACGACTCCGGCAATGCTAACGAAACCGGTGCGCGAGCGAATGGTTCCAACACAAAATGGAAAAGTGTCAAAGCGGTTATGGCATATTATTGCACTTTGAGAAGAATAAAAAGGAACGGTCCATTTTCAATAATTCATAAATTTTATGAAAGTAAAAATATGTTGTTTAAATATTTAGTTCGCCAGTCAAATAAAATATTTTCTTACTTTAATTTTATTACTACAAGTAGTAACAACTTTAGTAGGTTACTTTCTCATTGTCTCTCTCTCTCTCTCTCGTTGTCTAACTCTCGCTCTCCTTATAGTATACATATTTATCTCAACTTCATACATCATTATACACATTCCTAATAAATCCTAAATAATTTTAATATACATATTTGTGTAATGTATGCAGTCATACTTTCTACATTGTAATTTAAATTTTAATAATAAATAGTTTAATGCATTTAATTTCTCTTCAGCCAATTAACAATAATGCAACAATCTGAGGCGTCCCTCGTAAAATATTTTTCAATTACGAAGAGAGTGTTTAAGCTAGTTATTGCATTAATGTCAAGTGGCGTTCTCCTTTCTCTTTTCGAAACAAGACATAAATATTATGAGATGGCTCAATTCAGGACTGATATCTAATAATGATTGTAATTTCTACTTTTGTCTTACAAAACGAAAATATTTTACAAGAAATTAAAATAATTATTTATTTACGTATGGATGTATGTATGTATGTTTATATTAATGTATCTACAATCTAATTTCTCTATATCAAGTAATACTCTATTCAGATATACACATAAATTGACAATTGAATGGTTCTCTCAGTGTACGAGGATGTAAAAATTCTGTCTAAATTTAACATGCAAAGTATTCAAATTATAAATTGCAAATTTATTTCAAATTTTACCAGAATTTGAGTAAATGCCCAATGCAGCCCTTCTCAAGGTGCGTTTCGGATTTCTTACTACTGAATGAAAAAAAAAATTTAAAATGTAAGCACTCCATGTAAACATTTAATTGTAATAAGTAAATTGACTTGATATAATGTTATGTCTGAACAAGGTATTGTCTACTTCACGTATTATACCTATTATGTTACTTGTGACGGTTCAAATACATTTCAGGGTTGTAACTTGCACATAAAAACTTATAGTTTTTTCGTTTAAAGGATGACACTTTTGTTTTCTTCCATTGTTTTAACGTCTTAGCAATTTTAAGTAATTTAAGTGTCTGAAAATAAACAAAGAAACAGTTTCACCTTTGCCATGCTTTACAAAAGAACTGTCAAAATAGAAATGTCTCTTAATAGAAGTTTCCATATGCATTTAACGTGAATATATGAGACAAATAAATGTCTAGATGTTGCACGTAAATCTAACTGCCATGTGTAAAGAGCACATCGTTTGAAACGTAAATGTAGGAAAGACTCCAATAACACCGCGTCAATCTTGGACCATGCCAAACAATTAAGTGTGTAACTAAATGTTTGCCCCTCGTTAAGAGCAAAAGCATAGCAAATTATGTTCAATGTATATTCGACCCAATACCAACGTGTAAAGGCTTAACTATATATATGTAATTAACAAAACATGTAATATAAATTATAAAGGTTTCTAGAATGTTCTTTGCTTAAGCGCAGTGCCAAACTGAACGCACATTTCGTATGGAATCAGTGGTTTTTGTATTAATCAAAATGGTAAGAGGACACAAAACCGTTTACACATTAATTATTTTTTTTTTATTATTTTACCACTATTGTATAATTTAGTACTTTTGCCCTTAATTGCAATAAATAATACAAAATACACATTTTCCTTTTTAAACTTTTCTTATAAATAATTACAAGATATAATTGCAATAATTATATATTTTTGCAATTCGTATATTTTTTCATTAATTGCAAGCTTTTCTTAACTTTTTGTGAGCACGATTTGTTAAAAAAAAGCAAAATAAAAAACATTTCTTTCAAATTACTCGTGGTACCCAAATTTTAAGCCACCTAAAGGTTTCTTCAAATTTGCTTAAGCATTTGACAGAATTTCGTTCAATTTTCACATTATGCACCTTGTAGTTTAGCCTTAAAAGTGCTTTAAAGTCTTCAAAGTGTTGCCTACTTACAAATATACGAGTATGTATGCGATTTTTAAAATGTATTACGGTTTATGGATGGCTCCGTAGCAACCCAAAAACTATATGAGTTGATTTAATTAAAAAAGAAATTGCTGTCTGTAAAAAAAGCATGACAATATGAACTAAACTGGGACTTTGTGCCAGAGATTTTTTGGGTGGAGGTTCGAGATTTGCAAAGATGTGTAAACAGAAGGGACTTTTTGGTACACTATTGTTGTATACGAGTAGTAGTGAGTCACCTACAACGCCATTTTGCTTAACTGGCTCTCACTTTTGTAAGATTTTTTAATAAATGAATCGTAGGATTTTTTGCGAATCAAAGCATGTTTACCTTGACAGGAACATTTACAGTCCACTCTTTCATTCTTCTTTCGCCAATTAAAAAAATTACTATCTCTCCATTTTTTATAAAATTTCTTTTAGTAAAATTATTTATTTTCTTGTTTAAAATTATTACTTGCCTTTCCTATTTGAGGCCAAAAATACATTTCTTTGCATGTGATCAATATATATTTAAAATTAAATTTTTAAGGCAAAACAATAATCGGAAGTGTGGAAAGCTTGATTCGCTCTAATTATTTACAGAGTGAAGAAGTTGTTTCATCCGTCCGTGTCAAGAAAGTATCAGACATTAAGAAGGTACCATTTTTTTTAATAACTGTTTGCAGGCAAAAATCAAAACAATATGGCGACATTGAAGCAGCGAAGCAATAACTAGAAACTTATAATTATATTCAAGGCGCATTCCTACCAGGTTGTGCTCTGACAATAATAACTATTATCCTTGAAAAACTAACACATATTTTTTTTTTCTTAAAACATAAAGAATATGGAAAAATGTATGCATAAAGCGAAGTAAAGCTGGAAACAATTATTAAAAATGCCAAGACCATCTAAACACACAATAGGTGCACGTTAAATTTTATTTCCGAAATAAGAAAATGGTTAACAATTTTTGTTCCCTGCTTCCTAGTTTCCATTAATAAGTGATTTAAAGTGAGACTGCAACGATAATTATCTGGATTTATGTATGTGTGACCTCACACATCTAATCAAATCAAATGCCATTTGCTATGAAAGCTGCATCACCGACATCAATCTGGCTAACACCGCGAGTACCGCTTGCGTAGTTATAACCTGTAGTGGCTAAAAACGAAATCAGCTTTACTTGCATTTTCTACTTCATATTCTGTCCTAGATTTTCCAAAAATAGTTTGTATAGTTTTACTAAGCTTATCCAAAAAAAAAAAAAAAATTCCTTTAGAATCATATTGTATTTTTACAAATTGTCATGGTTTGAATTAGATGAGTCAGATATAATTATTTATTTTCATGTGAAATGTGTTGGTAATACTACCGTATTATTGGACAGCTTTATGAACTAAAGTAGACTTTAACCACTACGGGCTTTCTTGGTTTATCCTTCGCGATTTCGGACTGAAAGATTTTAGGTTTCATTTCTTCTAATTGGCTTAATAAATATTTCCATTTCGTTATTGTGCGGTAAGTCGGCTCTTCTACATCATTGACTTCTTTAGGAGTGTCAGTTTTCTCCTTTCTTGTCCATATAGACCATATGAGAGCTTGCTCGGATTTGTAAATTTGAAGTTACGTTGAATATTTCGAATCGCAGTGGCCAAAAATTATTAAGCCCTAAATAGATCTGTTATAAGGTAAAAATGGCGATTGATTTACGAGTGATTTATATGCGCCAGCTGATTCTCAGACATAATTAAGTTCCATGTATTATTTAAACAACATTCGCGAAG
The DNA here is from genome assembly GCA_963402855.1 of Ormia ochracea. Taxonomy (NCBI): domain Eukaryota; kingdom Metazoa; phylum Arthropoda; class Insecta; order Diptera; family Tachinidae; genus Ormia; species Ormia ochracea. The sequence continues at coordinate 42,160,858 of OY727107.1, forward strand.
CAAAACTATCTGCTTAAATTTACTTCACCCTCGAAAATTTTGTGGCCTGCAAAGTACAGCAACATTTGCGAAATTCCCCCCCAAAAAAAAAAAAAAGATTAATTGATACAGATTAATTTTCAGTTGGTGAAATTTAGATTAGAGGATTTCTAAAAAGCTCGCTGTCCGTCACAATTGTGTTTGCAGCGTAAGCGAAAATGCCTCATGACGTGCATGTTTGAACCTGAAGAACTTTATCTTAAATAAAAAAAAATATAATAAAAAAATAATAGAATATTTTTAATGATATGTTTAATGAAAATAAATTTAAAGAAGAATTAACATTTTGTTCTGGGATTAAGCAATGAAAAAAAACTTTTGGTTGAAAAAACTTTACCTTTTTAACTGTGATTTAACTTTTATTAATCCTAATCTGAGTAATGACATGAGCGAAATCTAAATTCATTTAGGAAACCACGTATCGGAGATGGAACTTCTGATCCAGATTCCGATTGGTAAGTTCAAATTCCACTTCACCACAAAACAGAAAAAAAACAAAAACAATAAAATAAAAAAAATATCCTTAAATAATAGGTTGGCCAACGGCATGTCTGCTTTTTTAAGGAAATAATTATTTCGAAAAGCCGTTATAATTTTTAGATTGAAGCAAATTTGCAAATATTGTTTTTAACATAATTTTGATTAACAATTCTTAGTATAATTAAAAAAAAAATATTTTTTTTATTACAATTGTAAATAAAAGTTTTGTAAAATGTGAGCGATTAAATATCGCAGAATTTGCTAAATTAATAATAGTTGCAATAATTTATTTAATTTGACACCTTTTTCGTAAGCAATAGACAATAATGGCAATTTGTAAATACGTTTATTGGATTGATTGCTTTTGTGCGATAGACAAAACACATCACTCATTTATAAAGTATGTATTTTTATTTAGATTACTACACCCTTGCGGTGCAGCTTTAATGCAATAGATCAATACCAAATATGATTAGAACCAAATGAGTAATTTTGTATATTTTTCAATAGTAGTTGTATGATTTTTGAATACTTTTCACAAAACACTATTCACTCCATACTCGTATTGTGTTTTTGACTTTTGTTCACCAATTAAATTTACTATTATTTATTTCTTATTGTAATCACTGAGTCTCGAGTATGAAATTTAGTTTTAACTTAATGAATATGTTTAAAATCTATGACAGGGACGGAAATGGCAATACATTTACAATTGGAGCGTAAAAAGAAAATTAAAAAGAGTTGCAAGTGCTTTAACAATGGGTGAATAAGAAATAATTTTCTATAATACATTACCAATAAGTACTTTATTTTGGCCATTACAGATTTTACCACTTTTTTAATGGCTATTTATAGTTTATCATAAAAATGTTGAATGTATTTCGTACTTAATTTGTTCAGCTGTTAAAGTGTTTGCGTTGAAGCTCTTTACTTTAAATGTGTCTGGTATTAAATAATATTGGAATTAATAATTTATATGGAAAATATTCAAATTAGAAAAACCAAATATTTGAAAAGTGATACAGCGCTGGGCACTCCTTTTAGAACTATAAAGGCTCAAAGAAAAAACTAACAACATTTTCACGAAGTATTTTATAGAGTCATAATTGTTGTGTTCCTTATAATTTTTTCGCAATTACAATAATGTATTTTCAGAGTACTATTCAGTCAGCTGTTTCTTCTAAGCGCAAAGCAATACCATAATTTTGTACATAGACCAGTTGCAACACCCCTTACAAGAGTGATGTTTGGCATTAATCAGTAGAATACTTTATGAATTTTGTCCTAAGGCAAGAAAATTAAATAGTGACCTTTTCAAAGATTTATTCAACAAATTTCAAAAGTTTTTTCATAGAATTGGGATATATGTACATATATGTGCATAAAAATGTACATGTAATAAATGTTCTTTTTATATCTAAAAGAAAAAAAAAAAAAAAAAATTCGACAACAATATTTCAGCGTTATTAACAGCGATATCAACGCCAACGAACTAATCCAACTTCAGGCATTTCCATATGTTATATAGTCCCTATGTTATAAAATATGTTAAATTCCTCCTCCATGGCACAGCGAAATAAAAATGGTCGTAAATGATGTGCTGGTGTTTAGATATCCTTTCTTTTCTGCAAACCACCTCGTTAGTAGACTGAGATAACTCTTGTGAAAAGAAATTGTTATCAGTAGAAAGGAAATAGAAGACCTTTTGAAGCCCCGTTATCGATTGGAGCTTAAGAAATATTTCGTTTATGCAAATGAATATGATAACTTACCGAAAAGTGATATATATTTTATTTATATAAAATTGTACGTATATTGCAATTTTATAATGTAATTGTATTTATTTGATTTTATCGAAACTGTTTGCTATAAGGGGCTACTGATAACGTCAAAACGAAATGCAGTGATTTAAGCAGGAAATCTTGAAGATATATAAAAAAAGAAAACTAGAAATAGTGTATAAGAGTATCTGTAATAGTATCTGTTAATGGAGTTAATGCATTCCAACCTTAAAAACAGAACTGCTCTCACTATTGTTTTCTTATTACATATATATTTCATTTATAATTTGGGGAAGTACATAAAAAACCATATTCGTATTTCAGGGCAAACCAAATTCAAATTTGAAAATACACAACTATTGCCGTCCCTGATAAAGTTATTTAAGCAGACGTGCATAAGTATGCAGAACACACATGTACGCCGCTTTGTGTGCATGTGTATTATGTATGCGAATGTTAATTATGTGTTTCATTTCTTAAATTTTGTTAATGTATGTACTACCATTTAGTAAGCTCTCTTTTATATTTATTATTATTGTTGTTATTGTTATTCCATTTTAGAAAAATCAGTTTGAAGGGCTTAAGAATGAAACAAAGTTAATGAATGCATGTCTCTCTAGTGGTACTTACTTGCATAGTTGTTCAAAAAGTGTGCATAAATGTGATTCCGTCTTAAGTACTCGTATGTATGCATGGAAGTGTGAGAAAGAAAGATGTACTTGAATTATGCCCGCATACACTCAAACGTTTTACGAACACATGCATGCGAGTATATACCCATTAAATGTTTCTATTTCCGTTTTGCTTTCACGGCCCAAACGTGACGGCATTAGCATTGCGCGTGTGTGTGAGATCAGTCAGTCTGTGGTGTATGATTGTGCCTCAACGCAGGAGGAATTAAATTGTGTGTATTGCCACGCACACACATGCACTCCCTGCCAATTTAGGCATTCTTTTATTAACCCATGAGTTCATTTGTAACTCCTCGCGTTTTTGCATGTAGAGTAGAGAAATAGTTTTTTTGATACTCCTTGTGTGTGCGTTTGTGTTTTTGGACGTTCTTTGTACGTGTGTTTATGATGACTTCAGTGATTTTGTCAGTAGTGCGTTATGTGTGTGTTTGTAAGTATATATTTTAATAAAACATACATTTCTATATACATACATATGCATGTGTTTATGTATGTATTTGTGTGTTTCTACATCAGATAAAATATAGCAATTTTTCCTCTTGTGTTTAGTGTTTAACATTTACATTCTTGTTGTTAATTTTGGTTTATTAATCAGTATGTGCATTTAGTTATTACTCTTCATTTGTATCTAAAAGGTTGTGTTTGTGTATGCGTGGATGTGTGTGAGCACGAGTGGGGCGCTGTTCACATTCATGTAACGCCATTTTTGATGACACTTCACTAATTTCGTACAAGTATCAAAAAAAATTAAATGGATAAATGTGGATAAAAATTTCCCCCATTCTCCCCGTCCCTTCTAAGCGCGTTACATAATATGTGAATGCGACGAAGTACACACACACACACACACACACCTGCCCATGCACATTGACATGCATTAAGCATATCATTTTTGATGCCTACGATGCGAAGAACAATCAATTAGTTAACCATGTACTCTTTTCATTTGTAGCTGTAGGAATATTTACCAACAAACAAACACACATAAATATAATTTAATAATTTGTATGTTCGTTAGGTTATGTTTGTTATAATTTGTTTTTTTTTAGCACTTATAATAGTTTTGTATTAAGATTAAAGATCCACATTTACACACTTATAAACTTATAATTATCTAATTATCAAAATGATGTTTTTAAAACCACAGGACGCGATCTAATCAGCGTTGGATGAAACTACGAACAACAGTACAAATCTCCTCAGCCATACAAAAGAAGCCACCATTAAAAAGGGAAGACTCATTTCTCAAACGATTCTCAACTCGGCAAATACCAGAAGCTCAGGTGAGTATTTCGATCATTTTAATGTAATCAAATAGTGTGGCATATACAAACCCATTTTGACGCGAGCTTTTGAAAATAGGGTGGAATCAGATCAGATTTGTAGGGTAGGGAATCATGCCCCTTAAAAGGGCACCAACTTTTTTAGAGCTCATTCCCAATTTTAAGTTTTGTATACCCAACGTTTTTTTAATGTTTTTAATCCCTCCGTAAAATACTGCAACGTAATTCAGACCTGAATTATCTTACATGAAGATTTGATATTAGTGTTGTTGCGCTGTTGCAGAAATAATTATTTGTGTTTCAATATTAAAAGATGAATTGTAAAGAAACGTGCACGCACATGCATGTACGTGTAAATTATTTACATTTCTGTTTTAAATAAATACATTGCAAATTGAGTTACAATACCAGAAATATAAATAAGTTGCCTTTTTTAACACCTGGATAGAAATATTAGCATTTTAATCCTTTACTCTGCCCATGTTCTCCTCCCCAATGACAAAAGAACGTGGTGTTTATCAATTCACATTTCTCTTTTTGGTTATACCCTAACCGGATCAATTTAAATGGTCATTAAAGTAATCGCTTTCAATATCTCAGTAAGAAATGGAGCTAACAAAATTAATCCCATTTATTAATTATTAGTGGTTAAGGTGATTACAGTGGTTAATTAAAAAGAAAAAGATTACGATGGAAGAGGTTTAATTTGTTTTATTTTATTAAACATTTTCTTCAAAATTCATTCAAACTTTTGTTGCAGTGGAAATTTTTGCGGTTTAGTAATTAAGTGCTGAAGGAGTCCATCCAATACAAACATCAAAGCTAATGTGCAGGACGGTTAAAATTTACCAACAAACAACATCGATGATGAATGTGTTGTGCCAGTGAGGCAATCAATGAAATACCAGCCAAAAATTGTTTAAAATCAACTTAATCATTCTGAGTGAAGTTATACTATATATGCACATTTTGCTTAGTTTCTGCGTTGTCTTGCCTCGGAAACACAAAAGTTTAAGGCATTGTCCGATACCGCAACGGATTGCGTTTTCGCACAGTTGCTCCACTCTCGTTTAAAAAGAAGTTAGTTCTAATGAGATCGCCACATGAAAACTTGCTCCGAAAGCAGTCACGTTGAGGATAGATATACGTTTCAAAAATAGTTTTTGAGCTTCAAATACAACAATTTTGCATGTTAATGCAGTCTGCAAAGAGGAGCTGGTTTTTTATCATATTATGGAGCAATTTGCTATATTTCAAGGACCTCATTCGAAAAAATCAGAAATTGCCAAGTGTTGTTAGATGTCACTTGTTATGGCGAATAAATTTTCAAAGGACATGCCTGCGCCAAGTCCGACAATAGCAACAATATTTAGTTTCTTCCTGAGTTACCTGTGGTTTCTCACATTAAAGGATTGCTTACTTAATTTAGTAAATTTGGTTCACGAAATACGTTATTAAAAAATAAATTTGTATTAACAGGGTTCATTTTGCTTGCCATCTTCATAATAACCGGTTAAATAAGAAGTACTTTTCTCAAAAGTATTTTTAAGGAAGTACCTTCTTTAAACACTTCTTCGAAAATGATTTTCAAGGACACAATTCGTTCGAGTTACAAATAAATAAAACAAATAAATTTTATTCTGCAAATCCAATGAATCATTCAAGATTGAGCTGGACTTTAATTGTATGTACCACTTTGTAAGAGAATTTACCAAAGAAAACTTACAGTTTGGCCACAAAGCTCATCAGCAAAGGCACAAACTGAATTTGTCCAACCTGTAAATTATGAAGCAAAATCCGGATTCAAATAGAAATATCGCAAAGTGCTTAATTTTACTTATCACAATTTGACTTTCTAATCTTTTTTATTGCTTTTTAAGTTTATCCTTACAAAAGTTGTGTAGCTTTTCTCAAAAGCTTAATTTTAAAGCTTTGTCAAATTATAACTTTTAGTGAGGGACCATTTTCATTCGATTATCAGATAATGATTCTTAGGTTTAGTCGCTCTAACTTAACGAAAGAGCGAAGGTGAGAAAACTTGCGATTTTTCTTTGAAAAACTTTCCTCGGTAACATCGTCCAGTTGTTTTAGGAAAGTCTAGCACTGGTTTGGAACACCCTACATATACATATATTTTAGTGTAAACACACATCAGCTGATTACAGTTTTATTTTTCACGTTAATATTTTAGTTTATTGCAGATGAATTCTATGAAATTCCGTTCATTCTATGCTATATGTTTGAAGATGAATAACTAATTAATAAAAATTCATAATTTCCTTTTCTTTTTTAGGAAACTGTTGAAGATACTGGATCCGAAAGTGCCTCAGGTGACGTCGATAAAGCAATAAAAAGACGGAGACGTTACTTGCAAAAGCGCCGATCAGTTGTAAATCCTGATGAGAACTTCTACTTTTACTGGCTGATGGTATTAACAATCAGTGTCCTGTATAACTTATGGACTTTAATTGTTCGTCAAAGCTTTCCCGAATTACAGGCAAGTGCTTTGCTCACGCTACATGCCTATCCACAAGTAATCAGAATTATTTTTTTAATTTTCTTACAGCAAGCAGTGCCAATTTTTTGGTTAATTTGTGATACTCTTACCGATATTATATTCATTTTCGATATTGTTGTTCAACTTCGCACTGGTTACTTAGAACAGGGCTTAATGGTAAGATCCACTAACAATAAATTTGGAAATGCATTTAAAGAATTCCTGTTCTCTCCCTAGGTGTACGACGATAAGAAACTCATGTCACATTACGTCCATTCCAGAGATTGTTTTCTCGATCTTATTTCACTTGTGCCCTTCGATCTTTTGCAATTAAAAATGGGTGCTCACCCACTATTACGTTTTACTCGCTTTTTTAAGGTAAGTTCGATTTTAGTAATTCTCCAAATAACCGCGAAATGGTGTCATTCTGAGTTGAAAAGCTTTATAAAAATTTGGGATCAAAATGTTTGCGCTTGTCTAGCTTGTGATGTTTTAATGCAGCCGCCCCAGCGTTACTGTTCAAAAGGAAATGAAAAAACTATATACATAAGATCATATATACATACATATGTATTCTCTGTTACATATATCCCTCTATCGTATTTGTGTTTTGTTAGGTATGAGCAGTGTTGCCAGTGAGACGGTTTTTGTTATTTTATTTGGAAATTTGCATGCGTATTAATTTTATATTACGCAAATTAGGAAATTTATCTCTACTGCTATGAATTAACTAATAAGTCGAAATGAATAATTAAATTTAAAAATTTCGCATGGCTAATGAGCCGAAAAATTTTTATGTAAACGCGTGTAGATTTAAGAAATTGCACTATAAGAAGCCGCAGAGGCATAAGATAATTTATGGAATAACAACCTCCGTGGGCTTGCAAGTACTGGTTTGTAGAAATTTGACATAATCATTTTACATAAATATGTCTGAATCTCTCCTTGGCTGTACTCTTATGGGCATAGACCAGTAATTCCAAATAACTCCATAAAAAGAAATCTAATGGTCTAAAATCAAAGGATCTATGGAACCAAACGTGATCACCCAAACGATAGAGTACACGAGCCGGAAATGCCCGCCTGGTATATACACCGTCTTCTCGAAGCCGCATATTAACTACACCTACTCGTATATCAGTAACTGTAAAAATCTTGCGTTAATTTCGGATCACCCTCTACATTCGAACTTCATTAGGCTCCTGTCACAAACGACTCAGCATGTATTATAATTGTATCCATTTTAAAAATAAATTTTTTCTTTTCAGGTTTATAGATCTGTTCGATTTTATTACATTGTTGAAAGTAGAACTGTGTGGCCAAATTTATGGCGCGTTGTCAATTTAATTCATATTTTATTAATTCTGGCCCATTGGTTTGGATGCTTTTATTATTTGCTTTCGGAAGCCGAAGGTTTTCACGTACGTAATTCTTATACTTGTGTAATTCTTATACCATTTTAATTGCGTTTTTATTTATTACAATTCTATTGGGACTTGCTTACTTTCAGGGCGATTGGGTTTATCCGTACCGACCAGGGGACTACGCCACCTTAACTAGAAAATATTTAGGCAGCTTGTATTGGTCCACTTTGACATTGACGACAATAGGTGACTTGCCAACACCGGAAACGAATGCAGAGTATGTTTCTTTACTTGTTATGTTATATAGTTTTATTTTAAAACAAAAGTTAATACTTGTGTCATGGAATTTTGTAGAACATTTGTGTTCTTCCAATGGGATTCCAATATGTCAGTCTGTCGAATATATATTTATGTTCCCAAATAAAATTCTTTATACTAATATTTTCTAATTTCAACTTACGCGAAAAAAGATTAAATTTAATTTAAATTTAAAAAAATTAAATTTTTCCAAACACAAAACACTTTTTCTAATACCTATTAATGTTTCCAATGCCTACATGGTTTATATGTTCTGTGCTGAAAATTTGCGTTGACTACAATACCAGAAGCCACATGACATATAGTACTTTTCTAAATTTTCTATAAGCATTCCAGGGTGCGCATAACTCTACCCTTCGCTTAAAAAGCATTAAAATGCTTGAGAGCCACGGACCACTTTCAGTTCCTGATAATAATACCTTGACATCTTTGAATTTTCTTCTGCTGAGCTGCATTGTGGTAAAATACTAGTATCCTGGCTATTTGAATTGTTTCTCGACTCAAAAGTTATATTTTTTTAAAATAATATCGGCGTATTTGCAATTTCGTATGATGATATGTAAAATTATTTAAAACGTCTTTAATAAGCAAATTTTGATCACTGAAATTTTTACTTTTCTTTTTTAATAAAAACTTAAGAATTAATTTTTCGGTGGACGGCCCAAGATCGATTCCTAGGCGGGGAATTAAATCAAGATTGCTTCAGTTCGGTTCAAATTATGGGTATGAAAATAATTTATTGTACATTTTACACATATCCTTGGAATGAATATCATCAGCGAGCGTTAGGGCTGTCCGCCATTATTCGGGTTAAAATTTTTAAACGATCATAATTTATAAATAAAGTCTAATTAAAGGATTCAATATGGACTAGAGCAGACCATTTATAAGTATCAAAGTTTTCGAAAAGCAATGTGACAGCCTTTAACAGTTAGTGATATTAATTTCAATGGATCTGCATATTTGTTTTTTTGCTTTTTATTCAAATTATTCCATTAATGCGTCTGGTAAGAGCAGCTCAAGTTTTCGAAAACTTTGATAGAGTCATCGTCAAAGGACAACGTACCTGATTTTTAATTTTTCTCTTTACAGATATATTTTTACAATTGTGAGTTATTTGATTGGAGTTTTTATATTCGCAACTATTGTTGGGCAGGTGGGAAATGTAATTACGAACCGAAACGCAAATCGTTTGGAGTTCGAACGGCTTTTAGATGGTGCCAAGACTTATATGAGACATCACAAGGTGGGAATATTATGTTCTTTTCTAACATTTAAGCGAACAACTTTAATTTTGTTTAGGTCCCTGGAGGTATGAAACGTCGAGTTCTTCGCTGGTATGATTACAGTTGGTCTCGAGGCCGCATACAGGGCGGAGGCGATATAAATACAGCTTTGGGTCTACTCCCGGACAAATTAAAAACCGAACTGGCTTTACATGTAAATCTGAGTGTTCTGAAAAAGGTGACAATCTTCCAAGAATGTCAGCCGGAATTTCTTCATGATTTGGTCTTAAAAATGAAAGCCTATATATTTACACCGGGTGACTCTATTTGCCGCAAAGGCGAAGTTGCCCGGGAAATGTTCATTATAGCCGACGGTATCTTAGAAGTTTTAAGTGAGACAGGCAAAGTTCTTACCACAATGAAGGCGGGTGATTTTTTCGGAGAAATCGGTATACTAAACTTGGATGGTCTCAACAAGTAATGATGTTTAAAAGTCCAAAGTGGAAAGGTCCGATTTGAATAATATTTAAAATTTTAGGCGTACTGCTGATGTTCGTTCAGTAGGTTATTCAGAGCTGTTTTCGTTGTCACGAGAAGATGTGCTGGCTGCAATGAAAGACTATCCTGAGGCTCAGGAGATTCTGCAAACTCTTGGTAGAAAACGTCTCATGGAAGTAAGGTGTGTCAACAAAAAGTATGCTAAGGCCCAGGCCGATAAAGATGCAAAAAAAAACCAAGGCTCCCACCATCACCAACATCACGGTCATGTCAATCAGAGTGACAGCAGTGAAAACAGTACATCAAAGAAAATAGTCGATAAATTGAGACACGATGTTAAGGGCTTCCGAAGTGTTCTTAAAAAATCACGGTATTTAGTATCAGGTTTAGTATATGCTGTCGACTTTAGCTGCTTAATTCCAGCCACTAAAAATACTGCAAATAATTTTAACAATCTAATGCAGATACATGCATAGATAGATGCATAGGTGATGTTCAGGTGTGTCACAGAAACCGAATTTAAACGAAAGCGAAAGAAAACGAAACCACAATATCGAATAAGTTTAAAATTTTTGGCTTTTCCTAAAAGCGCATTAATATCAAATATATCTGGGAATAATTTTTGCAAATGGTTATTTAATTTTTTATAAATTTTCTCTGAATGCAATTCACCTTTTTTACATATTACATATTATTAGTACATGGCAGATTTAGTTGATTCTAATAACGTTCCGTAACAGAGTCACATTCTTAGCCTGAAAATTACCCTTGATGTAATCAAAACATAAAACACTTCTTTGTTGGCATACAGATCTGCTGAGATGAAAGGAAACCTCTTCAAATTATTGCTCCAATAGATCAGATCTTTGTGCCAACAGCTCGTTATGCTACCGTATGAAATGCATATTATTGATAGCGATGGCGAGTTTACGTTTTTGGAGCGAATTCCTACAGCAGTCTAGTTACCCTTATTAAGAATCCTAAAACAATGATGGCTGCTTTCGCATAAGTTTGCTAAAACTTTTTTTTAAGAAACAAAGAGTTTTTTGATGGAGCGATTAATTTTTTTATACCCCTGCACTTGGACCAAACACTTAAATATATATAAATAAATAAAAGTATACATATATAGGTATATATACATGCACATATATATTATACATAACGATTTTTAAAATGTTAATGATTTAATTTTATGAAAAGACGCGAACCTATTTTGTATCCAAAAAATATTAGATACGATGATCCTTTCGTACAAATTCTGTGACAGATCTGATTTCAAATCATGTTTAATTACTCATCGGTTCTATGAAACACACTTTATTACTTTTCTGTCTTAAAGTTCCCATTTTAGTTTCGATTAACGGCAAAAGATTGTTAACAAGCAAGAGTTTAGTAAACACAGCGTATCTTAAGCCTTAATGTATGTTCGAAAACACAATAATTTTCTTACAAGCATGCGCATTAGACTTATTTTGAATAGATAGAAATCACCTTATTTGCTCGAGTTGCATGTTGTATCATCAGCGGAAAGAGGGGGAAGGCATATCAATGTCTCTTCAAAATAAATCTATGGAATTCTTATTATGGCGCTTTTAACTATGAAAATCATATATTGTCACAATAAATATACACATACATACATCCATACATATATACACACATACATGCACATAAATAAAAGTTTCACGCTAGATGCTTCAAAAATGTTTTATACTTGTTTTGATACTTTCAACGTTTCTATCATGCGAATAAAAATTTTCTCGTTGCTTTTCAATGTTAAATGCATCAGCCGTACTTACAATGATGTTTAATTGATGTTGATTATTTTAATTTGAAAACGCGCAAAAATTTATTTTTGTTATTTTCATATAGAACAACGCGTCGAAGTGATGAATCTTTAGAAATGCAGCCGCTGCACAGTGTTTCTCCTAAAAATTGCAAATCAATGTTGAAGCGAATGTCTCGTGTTCGTTCAGACGATAAAGACGAACTGGCCTTAGAAAAAGAAGAACTGCGCGACAACTCTCCCAGTCCGATTGGTGCCGGTCTGCCGCTCCTACAAAGATTGCGTTTGCTGAAAGAAAAACAGGTGAGGACTGTACTCCTTAAATGCCCATAATTCCCATTTTTTATCTACTTAGTTTTTTGTAGTGAAAGTGTTTATTTACTCATAGATGATGTTTCCCGCTTTTTCCACATTTCCTTTTGTCGTATTTTTTCACTCACATTTCATTGGAATGCACGATTCAAACCAATACTAACATTTCGATTCAAAATATTTATGCATGTTAGTGCAATATTGCGCACACAATTGCGGTGAAGAGCGTATTGTGTAGAGTGCGATTTCTGCCACCCGTGGTTTGAATTATTATACATATATGAAGTAAATGAGAGGGTATTCCCTCTCATTTGGTAACATTCACTTTTACTTGCAGTGTAGTGAAGCTAGCCTATATGCCTGCATTTCGTTAGGGCTAAAACTAAACTCGTCAGTGAAGCTTTAGTCTTGGAATGCGGGCATATGGACTAGCTTAACCACACGAGAAACAAAAAATAATAATAATAACTAACTAATGATACAGCAACCGATATTATCCATCCCTTCTGCAGTATAAAAACATAATCGAGACTGTAGAATTCCTAAAAGCTATACGAACGTCAATATAATACACGATTCTTCTTTTAAAAAAAGAGATCACTTTCAACTTTAGCATAAAATGTTGGAGGTAGTTTCGGATTTTTATGTGCTTTTATATGATTTTATTAATTTGGTTTCACCGTCGTTATCAATTTAATTATTTTTTAAGATTGTAGAGATATTTACTCGTATGTAACATTAGATTTTATTTCTTCTGTTTGTTCTGGATTTTTTCAATTTTTGATGTGTGTCTGATGTTAAGACCATCTTTGGTTAATTCCAATTAAATTACTAAAACTTAAAAATATCAAAATTCAAAGTACTGCTATGCCAGTGTTCGTTACGCACGGCGTGCCTTGCCGTGACGTAATGAAAATTTAAAAAATTGCTTTATACGGTCACTTACATTTAAAGTCGGACAGAAGCATTATGAAAACTTTTAGCCATAATATGTATCTATGTTTCGATTAAAGTATGTATATTCCAAGTTCCGTTGTAAAATGTAAATTAATAAAAAACGGAGAAATAATTTTTCGGTCTCATATTTAAAGTCGACAAATAATGTTTTGTAAATATACCGTTAAGTATTTCTGAAATCTTTGGAGAATACTAAAGTTCGTTTGCTAATTTTTGATTCGGCAAAGTAAAAACAATTGATAAAAATGCTACCAACAGCTTACCATCGCCTAGTTCATCACAAGATTCAGTGGAAACCTGCTCTGCATTCTCCATCTGCCTCATTATTCCGGCACAATGCATTGCATGAAAAAACGTCATTCATTTACATCAATAAAAAATGCATGCAAATCTTTTCATAGCAACAGTGTTGTATTATTTGTGATAAAGTAAGGAGATTTTGGGGATATGAAGACTTAAACTTGGAATAAATCCAAAATAAGTCGTACCTGAATAGATCTACACAATAGACTACAAACTAATAGGAAAGAAGCCCGAAGAAAATAGACTTTAGTCGACGGAAAGTTTTAGCCGGATCCATTCCGTTAATAACCGTATAATGCTAAAAAAAACAAATTCATTCTTGTTTAAAGTGCCTTGTAAGTCAAGTGAGGCAATTTTCTTGTGTAATAAATAAAATCGGTTTGTTTAGAGGTAAATATTTCAATAATTTCACCGAAGAGAACAAATTTTACGGATGGTGATTTATTACGCAAAATTTGTTTGGTGAAATCGACTTCATCAGCAAAACCAAATCGCTTCGATTTTAAAAAGCAATTTTAGAAGAGGGGCCTTTTTTAGAATTTTAATTTATTTTTTTATCCAAAGCTTAAAGTACAGTTTAGCACGTTATGGGGTTATTCAGTTTTTAATGCCATATAAAATGGAATATAATTGCACAACAAATTCTATGCTTTTTTTTTAATTCTTGACACCAGAGATGGGAATAATAATTGTAACAACTCTCGGCTAGTTACCACTTTTTCAAAATACACAATTTTTACAACCGTCTCTATTACAATGTATGGAGGAATATGTATATTTAATTTTATAATGTTGGTTTTGCGACACTATAGGGTATATATGTATGTATATTTTGAATCCTTTTGTCGCTATGTAAATTGAGCTTAACTTTTCTTTAATATCCAACATGTAATTTTCTCTAAATTATCGAGTATGAAAATCACCAAAATCGGGTAATACATAAAGTAAATGTAGCCAAAAATTTATTTTATACATTTATAGGCTAAAATGAAAAATTAAGCTATGCATAGCCACAAGTATGAAATCAGGAACGCTTGGGCTACCAGCCGGAGAACTTGCTTCACAGTCAAAGCATCTGCTAAGGTTCAATAGTATAAGTAGGAAGACAAAAGCCTTTTATTGGGTCTTATTATTAAATTTGTAGTATTTCTTAGAAATGAGAAATGTATTCCAGGATATTCTTGGAGAGCGTCAGAGGGCCTAGAATAGTTATTAGTTTTAGTCATTAATTGTTTCAAGAAATTATAATTGTATATACTAATTACACCTACACCTGTTAACGCCTACGTGAAAAACACCAACGTCTTTAAACATATACAGCATGCATATGATATATTGTTTACTTTTATGGACAAAATTTTATTTGACAAAAATATGACGTTTGGCTTGTTCGCATATTCATTTTCAAATAGTGTTGTAAAACTATTTATTATGCAGCGCTTGTTTTCTTGCAAAGGTTGAAGAGGAACTATTATACAGTAGTGACTTGTAACGTTAGAACCTTTTGAAGAGGTTTTCAGAATGTATGTATGTGTGTACGTACACAGAAGTATGTGTGTGTACATGTATGGGAATGTTAAATTTGAATTGCCTATCGCTTTTCGTGTCTGCTTTCTATTAATTTATTATCGTTCTTGAAATTTTATGCTTTATTATATCACGCCGCAGTTTTTATTTTTATGTCAATCCCCGCTCCTAAAAGTAGTTTTGTATGTGTCTTTATGTGTCTTGCACTAGGATCGCGAAGAGCGAGCTGTTAAGTCCACACCACCACAGAAATCTCCACCTCACTCACATGTAACCTGTACGTTATCACCGCAGGAATCTATACAAGAGGAGCCCGAAAGGGAGATAAACGAAGGCCTCCCTTTAATACAGCGACTGCAGCAATTGAAGATAAAAAACGATCCTCCCCATTCCGTAAATGAATCCACTTTACCGGTATTTACTAATTACGAACCAAAATCTTTAAACACGAGTATAACTCAATTGTTATTGTTAAAAAATAATTCTTTCCTTTTCTCTATAAATATTATTTCCTTGTAGATTACATCTGCAGCAGCCACGAAAAGTAACAAGTTAGAAAACATATCCAATATCAGCAATAGTAATAATAATAATAATAATAATAATAATAATAATAATAATAGTAATTATAATAATATTAATGCTACTCATATATCACTGATACCCGCACAAAACAAAGCCCCTTTAAAGGTTTCCTTTCGACAAAGAATTCAGCAATTACAGCAGCAGGGTGCTGAAAGGGATTTGCCGAGTTCTAACAAAGGGATTTCACAAGCCGGCGAAGCAACGATTGAAAAGGCTTCAGTGATGATGAATGCAAAAAAGTTGCCGCCAAAAACTTTGCCGATTGCAAAATGCGGTCAAATTGAAGAGGCAACAAGTATTGTTTTCAAAACCGATGGGTCCATTGTTAGCAAATCACAAAAGCCGGCAGTTACGACTGCGCACCAATTCCTTAAACCGTCCACATCGACGCCATTATCAACACCAACCCTTATATCTGATATAGACACACCAATTAAGCCGTGGTCCAAACTCAAATTAGCAACATTGATATCATCGAGTTATACAAGTTTAGCCACATCAAATACATCAACGGATGACATCGCTTCACCCCCGAAAATGTATTCTGTGGGAAATATACCTCAGCAGGTAGTGAGTGAAGAAAGAAAAAGATCAGCGCTAGCTGTTCAGATTGCAGCTGGCAAGTGCACCCAAAAAAGAGCTACTGATAAAGCGAAAAGGTCCTTCAAAAATGGTAAAACGCTGAGGAACGTTTTTACAAATCCGACTAAATTGTATAAGAGCGTCTTTGATCTTTCACCAGAATACAACGGGTTGCCGTTTGTTAAGCGTTTAAAAATCCTTAACGAACGGCAGAAATTGGCTGAACTCGAGAAGGCTTTACAGACAAGAAGTTTTAGCTTAGATAGCTCTCATACTAATAATAATGCGCAGATATCAGAAGCATTATACCGGTGCCATAGTGATGCGACTGGAATGAATTCACAATTTTACTCAGCCTATGAATCTAGTTCAACCACATCGACCAATACATCTGCATCAGAAAAGTCAAAACAGTCACATTATCAACGTCACCGTTTAGATAGAGTCCAACACGATTATTCACCCCTCAGTCCAGAATTGAACGAAACTCTTGAGAGAAGAAATTTGAAGAGCATTTTAAAGAAATACAGCCATGACAGAGAGCGTAATGGTACATCAGACGAGTTCGAAATTCTAATGCAATGCAGAGGCTTATCAATGGAGCCCACTATTGAAGGGTACGTGGCGAGGCACAGTAAACTGTTCAAGAGTGTAACATTCAATTCAACTCTTTCTAGCCCTCCTGGCAGTTTAACTACTACAACCTCTGACAGCATTATTGGTGGCGAACATCAAACTCATAGCTCATCTATTATCACCAATGCGCCCTCAGCATTTCATGAATCTTTAATATCACCACCTGATCTACTAAGAACCGAATCGATTGCCACCTGCTGTACAACTGCCAATTGTACTCAAAGTCTTCAAACGAATAGTGATTGTTGTAGTAATACTCTCAATATGTTTCCCACAGATTTATACCACCCGTATTCTGGCTTATGCCACCTTCCAATAACAAAAGGTAACTAAATAAGTGACAATGTTCCCAACTAATTACACTCCCCCCTTTGGATGTTCTACTGCCGTTCTACACTACACCTCTTTTGGCACCCAAAGAGATTACTAAAACCCTCGGCTCGTTGTTTACTTCACTTAATTCATACAATGCATTTTAAAATACAACCTATTCGCAAGTCAATTTTCATTTTGCATGAATTTATTATTAAAATGCTGACGAGTAATTAAAGCCAACCAAGTTTCTGTAATGAGTCTTTTTCTCAAAGCTAATCGCCAATGACGGTATCAGACGTCTAAATCTCCAGAGTGAATAAGAGGACATTTTGAAACTGCTCGTATTTAAAATTTGCTTCTTTACATTAATTGCGAATGCCAAACATCTCCGACCGTAAAAAGCAATTTTCCAAATAGGTCACTACGGCCCCTAGTAAATGCTTTGAAGCCAGCTTAAGTTTGTCTTAAGTTAACTCCGACCTCTTGCAGTGCTGATTTTTTTGTAATAAACATAATATGCAGGCTTAGAATAATCTAAAAAAATATGTAGGCTGTTACCATTACTAGATTAAACGTCTTCTAGTCTCCTTCGCCTATAGATATAGATTGCGGCTAGAAAAGTTTTGAGTAAATAGTAGTTTGCTGGTAGCACAATTGGGGAGACCAGAGAATCTCTCAATAGCCTGCATACTCTCAAATTCTCAGAGAGTATACTACTAATTTCAAAGTCACTGTGGGCTTATCTCGTAAAACGGTGTGCTAATTCTTCTATAAGGTTTCTTAAGTTTCTCTGGCACAAGTGGGGAGTTCAGAAAATCTCTTAAAAGCCCGCATACTCTCAAATTCCTAGAGAGTGTACTACTAATTTCAAAGTCACTGTGTGCTTACTTCGTAAAACGATGTGCTAATTCTTCTATTACGTTTCTCTACAAGGGGAAAAGATTTTACATAAAGTCAAGAAATTGAATTAATAATCAGATTTAAGAAAGCTGCTTCGTCTAACCTGAAGGCAGTCTCTCTCTTTCACAGAAAGTGGAATACAACTTTCATGTATATGCCACAACTGAAAAGTTACCATTTTGGAGACGATTAAAATGGAGGTAAAGCATTGGCTTCCTGGTAATTCTAAATTTCCAATTCAATAAAATTTTTTCTGTTGAGATTTTGACGCCCTGTTTCCCACGAAATATCGAATTAAAGCACACATTAATTTATTAGCTCTCTTGCTTGATGGTGGAAATCACATTTCATACAACGGAAACTTAAAATCTTTCATGCATTTATTAAATATTATTTTAGCAAGTGCTCGCAATTTTAATTTGTATCTCCATTTAACTTTTAATTTTCATCACTTATTTTGTACAATCAAGGTATGTATGTGTGTATGTATCTAAACAAAATTGTATAATTTTTAACACTTGAAGTTTAAGCAACAGAAAATAATTAATAGTTTTTAATTTTCATGTTCAGTTTTGTGAATGCGGGACGATGCAGAGATATTTTTATTTGCGAGTCACTGATTTCAGATGCACGCTTTGGAGCTTTAGCAACAATAAATGTCATGCACATCAATACGAACATTTTCATAGCAAAGTTCTTTATTTCTCTTCCATTAGAAATGCAAGAAGGACAAGACTGTTATAATCAAATTTTAAATGGCATCAATAATGTGATACGGACTCATATTAACGAAATACATGCGAAATTTGAATCGCAATTTTCCAGCATGGCGGTGGAGGTTGAAAAAAGAGATGCTCTAATCGGCCATCTGCAATCGCAGCTAAAAATACTTGAACTTAATGCCTCTTCTTCAAGCAAGAGAAAAGCAACTCGCGAGAGAGGCTCAACCCACTGCCCAGAACCTGGCATTGGTCAAGATCCCAATGGTGATGATAACAGTAGTTCGGGTTCATCAGCTGAACTACTTTTCATGGTAGGATAATTTTGTTATATCTTTTTTTTATAATCTCAGCCATCCTCATTTAAAATCCTTCCCATATCGCATACATACTCGTAATACGAAAATGCGTTTTTGCCTTTCCTCGGAACAGAATTGTCAAGTCATATCTATAAAGCAATCAATACGAAGGAACCGAATTTTTTGGACAATTAAAGCCTAAAAAAGGGCATATTGGCAAGAAACTTGATGGAACTGATGTATTGGGATTTCTTTTATACCCCGCATAAATTCGCTCTAATGTAGTTATATATGAGGGCGTTTCAAAGATGAAATTTGTTACCTGTGACTATGGTAGCTGCACAAGCAGGATAATCAGAAATTATCACTTTTTAACAGAAGGCAGTGCTCTCCGCTTAATACTAAATTTTTGTTTCGGGACATTTTTACTACAGCTGGAAAGCTTCATTTTGACATACAAAAGGAGACGCTAAAAATATATAACAGCTGAGCAGCTAATGAGATTCACAAAATAGTTCATTTAATTGTTTGAATAAATAAATATATAAGGTGATCATATAAGAAGATCAGTGCTATGATGCAATTTTTTTTAAATTCGCTCCCAACTAAGCTCTCTCTTGTGCTCCGTTTTGCCTTGTATCCTGTGTGTATATGTTTTAGAACTTGCCTGTGAAAACAACATTCAGTTGAATTTGAAATAGGTGGACAATCAGACATTATTTTGTATCCCAGACAAAATTTTCTTGCTATATATTGCAAAATTAGTCAAGGCAGTCTCGTTCAAAGTTCCACGTACCCTGAGCATTTAAAAACCGGCAAAAAAGTTTTCGATTTGGTTTTTCTATATCACAATTTTACAATGAAAAATTTGCTTTATGTTTGTACTCTAAAAGTTTGTCTACGTTCGTGTGATATAACTACACATGTTCGCTCAGGCTCAATATACCTATGATATATAAGATAATATATCAAAGAAGATAATTCAAAGAAGAAAGAGTGATAAAACTCTCATTACACGAATGCAACCATGTAATATACTCATAAATGCAATGAAAAGAAAACTATAGAGTATAAGAACTAAAGGCAAGTTTTGAAAATATCATTAGATATAGCCAGCTGATCTATTGCGATCAGCTGTTTTAATTCACATAGCTGAATGCAGAATGAAATTATATAAAAATGATAAATTATTATTATTGCAATTATTAATTGTATCCTTCTAGCGTGGTGATTGTGGAGATTCACTTGATACTGTTTTTACTTCTTCGCCACCAATGACAGCGAAAAGATATTGTACATGTAAAGATGATTTCGCTGCATCGAACTATGGCCATGTAACAAAAAGTAAAAATGGCAACAACTGGTCTACAAATCAGCCAGCCGTTCTGTCGGCAGATATACATGGAAATTTGTCTCGCATTAGTGATAGTGTCATCTTGGATATTGGCGAGAGTACGAGTTCCAGCTCATCTTCAGAGAAACTGCATGCAGATGATGACGGTCTTGACGACGATGATGAGGATGTCAAAAATGACAGTGCTGATAGCCATGTTCAGCACAACGACTGGGAGGTTCGAATGTTGGCTGCCGAAATGGAGAAACAAGAGCGAAAACGTGTTTTGTCGCTATCCGATAATTTACACTTAAGAGGTTCACTCTTATATGGCAATACAATACGCAGACGACGAAAATTCAGTGACACCGAAACGGAACACAGCGAAACCGATGCTGAACTTCCCCACACGTCTATACGTCCGAGAGCCTCTAGCCTAGACCAATTCAATTTGCGTTACGGAACCGGCAGAGGCCACCTATTCAAAGCAATGAGCATCGATCGCAACAAAGACAAACTTTGAAAACTAGTCAAGAGCACAACAAATCGGTCTTATGTTAATGGTATTTTAGACAGCAAATTAAAGCAATTTTACAGTATTAAAAGGTACAATTACATAGTAGTATAATTTCTTTTAAGATTTACATAAAACGAAACAAAATGGAAGCAAACAATTACCACAAAGTAAACCAAGTACATACATACATGTATTTAACAAATTAAGAACCAAAAAGCATTTAAGATTGTTAAAAAAAAATTAGTGCCATCACAAGTGGCAGATGTAGAGTCGTAGTTTACAAAATTCTTAAGAAAATTTCATTTACACACATATTTGGGAATTTTTTTGGTTGACGATTTCATCCGACACTAAGAATTTTTTAATATGTTTGGATTTATGTGAGGTATGGAACATTTACACAGTGAACTAAGCAAACGTTCAATCGATCGATATACACTGCGTTACATACGTCCAAGTACACTATAATTTTTTCTAAGAAGCCACCGTCATATTATGATTCATGCTCAAAAACAAAGCTTTAAAAGAATTTTTTATAATCGTATACATAGAAATAGTATGTAAGTAAAGTATCCTGCAATTCCTCTAAGGACTATAACTGTGTGAATAGATATTAGTATGTATCTACATGTGTATGTATGTATATAGTAGCAATTTTAATTTTCTCAACCGTGAATCACTCTTCTTTGTCATTTTATTTGTGCGTTTGACTTGATTACGTGAAAAGTGTTCCATATCTAAATGAAAGTCCCACAAATGTGTATATTGTAAATACCTCTTTAAAATAAGATAAAAGCAAAAGAAGCCTATAGTTTTAAGAACATGAATAACTACTTTAGTATAATGAAATCTGAAAGCTTTAATAACTTATATAGATTTATTAAATATGTATATGAATGTAAAATACTTTAAGTATGTATGCCCCAGTATTTACAATCGTTTTCTTCTCTAAGCTATTCATGGGTTGTTTCACAGAGGCCATTTCTCTAACACCTATACGGCCCGCTAACAATTTAAACTCTTTAAGTAACTCTACTACAAATAGACGGCTCTCCAAAGACCTTGAAAGAAATTATAACAAGCGTTGTATACGAGTATTTAAGTATTTCCTAAAGTAAAATTGTGCAAAAATATAAATTGAGTATGGCTTTGCGCTTTTTACATTCGCATTGACATCATTTGACATCGTCAAAGAAAAAAAATAATCCGTTTTTAAAGCGAAAAAAGAATTTAAAATTGATTGAGAATTAGATCAATTAATTATTGGGGAACAATAGAAATAGATGCCATTTAAGGGGTTAATAAAGTAAAATGGTGAACATTTTTTCCAAATTCTGTTCAGGTCATTTAACGGTGAATTTTCCATGATACCACTAAAATATAGTTTATAGGAATGAAACAAATTGGAATAGAAACAACTTATAAAGGAGTGTACAAACGTTCCTAACCGATTTTCATTGATTTGTGGCATTTTCCATTACAAGTAAGTTATGACTTAAAGAAAGGTCACGTATTGATGTGTTGAATTGTATGATCTGTTTGCCCAGTACAATTTGTTACAATCATAACTTTAAAGTGTGAAAAAAGTTTGGGGAAAAAGCTTTACGACAGCTTCTAAGACATCACAAAACCTTGAATTAACTTTGAGCGCATTAAGTGCCTCTTTGAATATGGCTGAGAGGGGAATACGCCTCGTCAATAATGGGATTCGATGGAAAATTGTGTACATCGGAGCCGAGTTTTAGTACAACTTGAGAACAGGTCAAATCCTCTTGGTTTGTAATTCGAATCTGTTTATTTCATATCTGTAATAAGAAATCTCGCATTTACCGCCCATATGAAAAATGGTCGCTCATGAACCGTCACCTCAGCCTTTAAGCTCAATTTGTGTTCAAATTTGGTTACAGCACTCTTGTTTTACCCGCAAACTGAATTACCAAACGCGTTTCGTTACATATTTCTATATTTTACTAATTAATTTCATTCTCAAATTAAACTTTTCGTTCTCATGAAGAATTAAAATGTAGTTCGTCCACATGTGACAAAAGTAGTTTCCTAAAATCCCCATCTGCAATGTATCGCCAACTCTCCTCTTTTAAATATTTAACAGCGCTGTAATTTCTTCCTTTCATTTAAAGAATTTTGGAGAGACAGAAAACAATACATACATATATACATACATATTTACATACGTACATACTAGTATATACATTCCCAAACTATTTCCCATCCCCATTTTCATGTTATTGTTTAGTGTTAAACTCTTGAAGGTATCTTGTTAAAATATATTATATAAAAATTAAAGTAGGAAGAAAACCAAAAGATAAAAAGTATACAAAAAATATCTGGAATAATCCGTTCATTGAAAGAAAATCAATATACTTTATTAGATTTACAAATATAAATGATTTTAATTAATTATTTCCTTTAGTTGAAATACTACATCAGGGACCACAAAATATTAATTGATGCACATGAGTAAGCCCATGACTTCAGCCAGATTTGTTATAAGCGACCTAGCACGACGGAAATGAGAATGCGTGAAGCATGTTAGAATCAAGGAGAAGGTTGGCAACCCATATAATTTGATCACTTTCTTGAATATAATCTGATTATTGCCCAAGAGCAGCTTGGTGAATCAAAAAAAATCAGAACTATGACTGTCTCTGGAATTTAAAGACTACTACACTGGTAGTGTGGCCCTGACTGTGCTCTGTAAAGAGTGCTTGTGCTCGCGAAGATAAGGAAAAGGCAAAAAGAACTTTGGAGAATGAAAATACTTCAGGAAAGTTATTTTATTTTCAGTTTTCGAGTGCAGGTAGCCAAGTATAAGTTTCAAGTTTTAAGCGCACTCGGTGCGCTTTGTAAGCCTACACCTTTGTAGGACAATATTGGGAAGTGGGCTACTTAGCAGCTTTTAATTCTTTCTCTTCTATAGGATTTAAATTTTTCAATATTAATCTTGGCTTTCACACGACTATTGCCTTGAATATTAACACTAACTTTGCCTCATGTAAACACAGTCTCGGTTTAATTACAAGATTACATTCCGTGTAGTGCCGTGTTTAAGCTGTACATGGGTTCCCAACCTTGGTGCACACGTATGAATTTCGCGCAGTGCTTTTATAAGCAAGTGCTCTAAGTAATAGGCATTTTAGCATGCATACACTGTTAAAAATAACTTTGTTTTTATTTTACACCATACATGGGAATTTAGAATAGTTTTTATAAAATCACTATACGACTACATACTTAAATATGGATGTGCCCATGAGTGCATGTGTATAGATATTTTTGGGTGAGAGTGTACATAAGCATATATGTATATATACTTTTGTATCTAATGTACACATGTACACATACATATGCATACTCACGAGTCTACACATCCGACTGCATGCATATATGAAGTTTGAAATGAATGTACTACACTAGAGAAATATAATGGAAAAAATGGTTTAACAATAGCAATTCTTATTTTAGAACCGAATAAATACTATTTAGAAGAAACTTAACCATTCTTTATTACTGGATAATAAAGTCAATTAATAAAAATATTTATGTAGCAGTAGTATACACAATGTGTATTGCAGATGAAAGAAAATAGTTACGAACGATTTCTGGCTTTTAGTTCCAGAAAAAAAATTCTTAAAATATTCCAGGGAAAATTTAAAACATTTTTCATTCAAATTTGGAAATTAAAATTATTCATTATTAAATATATAAATGGAATTTATTTTATATTTTTATTTTATATGTAAAATTAAATTTAAATAAAATATTAACTGACATTAGAAGAAGTGAAAATGTTATAAGAAACAGCCGAATTGATTTTCATTATTTCAAAATTCTAGAAAAGAGTAGAATTTTCGATATCTATAAGAAATTAAATGGTAAAACGTTCCATAGAACTTTTTAATTGCGTCCCTTATAAAGGGTGATTTTTAAGAGCTACATTACAGAGAGCTACACAGAAACATCGAATGCTTCTTCATTCTTTTAACTAGTTACTTACTTTCAAAATTGTGGGATAAGTTATGTTTTACAAAGGACGTGAATTATTGAGCATAGATATACATAAATGTATATTTTGTAGTGGTTGTTTACATGCAACACTTGCTTTGCGGAAATGCAAGTACCTTTGTATATAATCGGTGTAATATATATAAATCAAATTTTACATACATTTTAACACAATTACTTTTCTCCTATTTGCTCTCACGTTCTATCAGGATTAATTGCAGATTAAAAGTTGGAATTTCTTTGTTTGTTTAATTATTGAAGGCTTTTTTACGCCGACATGTGAGACGCCCTAATGTTGTGATAATAATAGACAAGCTGCAATATGTTGTCAAAGCAGCTGTTTCTTTTTTCTATGCAATGTGCATGTACGTCGAACTGCCTCCCTTGTTGTATAATTTATGCGTGTTCTGTAGCTGATTTTTTACAGCTTAGCAGAATTACACTTGTTTTAGACATTCCCCTAAAATTTCTTAGTAAATATTGCATCTTGTTTACTTCGAACTTCCCAACTTGACAAAAACAACTCTGTATCTCTTTGATTTAAAATAACGCTTGGAATCGAATTGTCAAGTAATGTGTATTTGTAAATGTTCTGCCTGTGGCTGTTACCACTTTAAATGCTTTTTACAAATAAAATTGGGAAATGTGGTTCCAAAAGCTTTCTAATTAAAGCTCTTACGAGAATAGAATGCAGTGCTACAGTGTTGTTGAGACATGCGCATTAATGACTTGCTGTCAAAATTTCAACTGTCAATATTTTTGCAATAAATACTTGTTTTATTTATTTTCACCCAGCTCATAGCAGTGAAGTAAAATAAATTCAAAGTTATTCAATAATACTTCCATAGATAAATCATTAAAATCCCAAAATAAATTAAATATAGTACTTGCTTCCAATATATAACTTATATGCGTGAAATCCAGTTCGTGTCAATTCGAAAGAAGAAATTGTAAAATAATTAAAACATTTCTTCGTTGATAAATAACATACTGAAGAAAACATAAAAATTGAAGTGGTTCATCGAAATTGTTTTAGCAAAAAACTCCAAAATTAAATAAAAAAAGATTAAAAATTAAAAAGCCCAGCAAGTAAAAAAACTACCACCTAGATAATGAAAACAATGTGCAACGAATCTGTCAAAGTGCGGTATTGAAGTGAGTGTCAAGGAAAAATGAAAAATGTGGACATTTAGCGCGATGATTTAATGCCATCCTTTGAGTGATTGAAGGTGCAAAAATTGTAATAGATTGAAAAACTTACGTGCTCGTAACGATAATTTGCTCTTGTAGTTAACAATTTCATTGATGGCGGCTACCGAGTGGCACTTGTTATCACTTGTTATTGTAGCAAAATAAATATGAAATGAACAGTGAATCCGTTCTGTGGCCTCCTTTTTCGTTTTAGAAGTGTCTTTCAAAATTTAGACACAATTTGCTTGTGAGCTAAAATAAGTGTTCCTACTTGTAACATGATTGGTTATTAGAAAACCTTGTCACACAAACGAAATGGAGGCGAAAAAGAGACTGACGACATAATAGTTTTTCTTTGAAGTATGTGCCCAGAAAATATACATTTTATGATCAATATAAATTGTTTGCTGGTATATGCCAACCGATCAGTGAAAAAGTGATTGGAGTTTTTTGTTTTATGGCGACCGGAGTAAGGGATCGAATAAATTCGCTGTTTTTAAGGTGGAAAATAAATCCGTTTTAGTGAAAGGGTTAGTTTGAAGCTTATGTCTAGTATTTTCGAATAACAGGCGCGAAAGACGTGCTTACTCACCCCACTGTATGAAACAGTCACATTTTGTCTTAAACTTTCCATTCTGCAATTGCGAAAACGTATTATCGCCACTAGGGTTGCATTCAGATGAGTTAGCACCCAGCTGTTAAGTACAGCTGTGCAATTATGACTTTTTTGTTTTATATTTATTTTGCTTTACTTCTTTCATTTGTTGTAAGACAAAAAATGCATTTTATCTATTGAAATGAGTATATATATTATAGCTCTGATTTTATTTTTAATTCAGAATTAGTGGAAACTCCAATATTTTAAGAAAAGCGGCTTAAAGATTCCCTATTAATTATATGGCATGCGTTGAAATGAGTATACATATTTTTGGGAAAACGGAACATGAAGATAAAAACACATGATTTCTGTTCATAAGAATTTTAATTTTTTTTTTGTCTTTTCCTCAGAACTAGTTTTAAATTTCACTTGAATTTCGCTTTATGCGATATAGTTCCTACAACTATGATGGAGCAGTTAAATAAAAACTTTCAAATCAAGGCGTTGGAAACTTAAGAGGAAACTCTGTAGGTTTTTTCAAAGAAATTAAAGATAAAATGTATAACTGCCTTTATGAAGTAATTAAATACCACTTAATCTTTTATATGCTTTTTCAAAATTACTGCATTATGGAATTCGCTAAGCCATTAGACTCGTACTTCTGTTCATGGACACAATAGTTTTGCGAACCTCTCGATAAGTGTTTCGTTTTCATGCACAACAATAATAATATTTAATATTGTTTTTAAATTTCTTAATTTATCCTGAGCTTTTAAGCCCGAGCCGTAAGCCTTCTAAATAAATTTAATTTATGAATAAAATATTGGCAGTTTCTGCGAAAATTAGCAATTGCGATAGGGGAGTAATGTCATTATAAATATGGGTTTTTTTCTTAATATTTAACAAAATGGCAATTTTCGGTGGTTGGTTCCCTTTTTTATTACCTTTTTTTCTTTTTCTATTTAATATTTGAGAGATTCATTTAAAATTTCAGTTATGCAAAAAGTACGGCATGGCATTACAAGGTTGGCGACTTTGCGGAGTAACGGCGACAATTGTTATATACATTGGCGGAGTACTATTTTTATCCATGAATAATGTTCCTGGTTCTCATCCAAAACGAATGCGAATTGAACGTTTTGCTGAGGTAATACAATTAAAAATGAATAATTAATTAGCTCCTTGTAAAAAATCCAAATAATTTTAAAATTCTTTCGTAAAAAATTTCTGCTTCATAATTAATTGTTATTACGAATATTTTAAAAATAAACGGGTTTTCTTAATTTATTTAAAAATAATCAAGAAAAATTAAAATTGGCCAGTTATGATACAGCTAATTTCAAGTCATATTTTTATTAACTTTTTATTTTAGGAAAATTTCGAAATTAATCGCTCATATTTTAGAGCACTTTATTTTAGAGCGCCAATTTTCGTGACTAGCTTTCGCCTACGATAATGGACGCTAAAGCACAAATAACTGCCACTTGTACAAGTTAAGCTTACGTTGGTGTATCAATGACAATGAGGTAATACTCGCAAAAGCTAAAACCGATTTTAACAAATTACTTTCCAATTGATGACAAAGCTGTCAAATTTAAATACATGATCATGTGATTCAAAGCAAAACGAAATCAAAATAAACAAACAAAACTTAACATGAATGATGTTATGATCATCATTCAAATAAAATTTAATAATCCTCTTTATTTCTGATAATAATGTAAAAGCGCCTAGTAGGCAACATCTAATTTCGGGTACGAAATTGTCAAATGTTGCTATTTGAGGAATACCGGAATACATCAGCTGTAATAGAGAACAGTGCTAAACGTGAATTAGTACAGTATTTTTTCTGATTGTTTTTAATCCAGTTTATTTGTAATAACAATGCACAATTAAAAATAATCTGATTACTAATTAATATAAGAGCGATGAATAGAAGCGACTTAAAAATTTATCACATTCCAAATTGTCGATTAATCAAATTTATATTTTGAAATAACAGTTTCCTAATTATCATAATCAAAAAATGTCTGGCATTAATCGCAAGATGACAATTCGGTGGTGTAAAGAACTAAAATATTTGCAAACAGAGCTTCCATTAGATAGTCCTGACACAGCTTCCGATTATAAAAGTATTACAAATTTTGTCATTGTTTTGCTATTTTTTTGTGAATATTTGTAATCGTTACTTGATTTTAGCGCCAAATATTAGCGATAACGAAGAAGACTTTCATACTGGATTGACAGCTCTGGCGTCGTTTCCTGGAAGTGGAAATACTTGGCTGAGATACTTATTGCAGCAATCCACAGGTAATGCAATAGGGAAATTCTATCGACATTTTTGCCACTTGAATTCTATTTTCATTTCCATTTCTTTTTTTTTTCTGTGTTATTCGCCAAATTGTAGAATATTTATTTGATAAAAGGCATTCGCTAAATTAGCAACACTGGATTCTTTTCCTAAACTTTCTAGAAGTTTTCATTAAAATTTTAGAAACTTTTTGCATGCACATCTAAAAAATATAATCTAATCTAATTCTTAGATTTATATTAAAAAAAGTTTTGATGGACCTCCAGCTCAATGTGAATCGAAACATGTTTATAAACAACTTTGATTGACAGGAAACAGCTGGGAAATCCGATATTATTAAAATAAGCTTTCTGCACCAACACATTTCAAACTTTTTTTTTATTTTGTTATTTATTGATATTTCCAAATAGATAGGCTGCAGCACAAACTGATACTGATATGTAATATTCCATTTAACATGTGATTTTATGTTTTAGGAATCTTGACTGGAAGCATTTATAAAGATTATGGTTTGCTGAAAACCGGATTTCCAGGCGAAAATATTTGCAACAGTTCTGTGTTATTAGTTAAAACTCACGAGTGGGGCCCAAAAGCATGGTTGCCATTCTCAAAAGCCATTTTGCTAGTCAGAGATCCCGAAAAGGCAATTGTGGCCGAATTTAATCGCCAAAGTGGCGGTCACATCGGATTCGCCTCACCAGATCGTTACAAGCGAACAAAGGGAAAATGTAAGCTCACGAATAATGATAGAAAATATATATGCGGTTCAACAAAGAAACACTTTATTAAACTTTTTGTTTCTGTTTAATTTTTTATTAGATTGGCAGCAATTCGTAACGAATAAGTTAAGAGGCTGGGAGCTAATGAATCTGAACTGGGCACGTAACTTTGGCGGAAAACTTAAAATTGTGTTCTACGATGACCTCGTCAATCAGGTCGAACCGGTATTGCGAAGCATTTTGGAATTTCTACAATTTCCAATCGACGAGGTAAACATGAATGAGTTACTTAAAATTAATTTGCATTTCAATTAACAATTTTTGCAGGATCTTTTACATTGTGCTCTAGTCAGAAAGGAGGGTATTTTTCGGAGAAAGAAACGTGTTTTATCATTTGATCCCTACACGCCCGCCATGAGAGCGAAGCTGGAAGAGAAAAAACGATATGTTTACAGTATCCTTCGGCGTCCCCAATAAATTAACATCGTGCGTAATAATTCTTCTTCGAGTTTTTAACAAAAAATTTCATAGAAATTAGAAAAAATTTAATTGAATGAGTTGATAATAGTACAGGACCCATTTCATCTGCTTTTTTGGCTTTCATCGTTTTATAATCACACAACTTAACTATCGAATAATACTTCGAATATACAAATTAAATAGCATTCACAAATGCATGCACATGCATATACATATATAGTAAAATGAAAATTAGCTAATAATTGCAATATGCAGTCATGCTCATGCTCATGCATGACCGCGTTCTTAAACATCCATATAAAAATATATATAAAAGATAAACGATTTGAATACAATTTTTTATATTAATCATTAAGTTTTACATTGTTTTATACACTCATACAAATGTATTTCTAAATATATGTACAACATACATGCCCATACATACATACACACACACACACATTCATGCAACAAACCTAATAAGTATAATTCGATTAATTGTTTATCAGCATTAGAAATATTATAATGCGTTTTAACATAATCAATTACAATAATTTATACAGTCGAGCAAAAAAGTATTACTATGATAACAATGTTACAAGTTTACACGTCGATAGAAAAAGTAGTTAACTGTGAGAATTATGTATAGACAATTTTAAACGTTTAATTTGAAAATAAAAATAAATATTTTTTCAGTTAATTCATAAAAAAAAGCAGCAAATGTAGATTACATGGCTTATTAATGAGGCCGTTGCAGGACCTTCCTGCACACGTCTTAAAAATGGGCTTTGTAAGCTGCATTGTCACTTTATTTAATTTAAAAAATTTGTGAAAATTGTGCGAAATGGTTCCAAATAAACAAATCAAATGACCTTAACTGTACTCCACTTATATCAGTTTGATTTATCTTTAAGGGATTTTCCAAACTTAATTTTACAGAAAACAGCTGATATTGATATATCAGTTCCAGTAAATGAGCAAAAATTAATTGAAATTTAGAGAAAGGAATAGTCCAGTAGTCAATAAAGAAAACTTCATTAAAAATATAAGAGATAAGATGCCAGATATTGATATCTCCCAGAAAAATTCTGATGGAGAAACATGAAATGTGATCACTTTGGTATTTGCAGATCCATTTAACCAAAAATTTATAATAAAAGGTTGCAAAGCTGTGGCTGCATTTCAATAATATTGAATGGTTTAGGAGATCCCTCATCAGTTACAGCACATGATCGAGAAAATGAAATAAGAGAAAATTTCTATTGCTATTTGGCAAGCCATGGCCACAATTTTAAGAATAAAAATAAGAATAAAATGGTCTATCCTAATTTTTACGGAAAACTCTATAATTGGCAGAATGTATTCCCCTTAAAAGACTCAATGCAGCAGTTCCGAAAAGTTCTTCATCTAACTAGTAAAGTTATTTAGAACAGCATTGATTACACAAAACATTTATTTTTAATTTGATTGGGGCATAGAAAATCTCCTTTCCTTTTTTAAGCATAATCTTTCACAGTCTGAAACTGCCTGAATTTGATGTCATGATGGCGATTTGCAATATTTTAGAGCGTAAAGGAACTGCTAAACACAGCTAACGAATAAACTAGAAAATATTATACGGCAGTTTTAGAGTTATAAAAAGACCATCCATCCGATCAAGCCTTTCTAACCGACCTATTTTAATACATTTTTACCCATTTTATTTTAAACTGATGACATAATAAAATAACACATACGAATATTTCTTTTACGTACTTAACTTGTTCGTATTTTACAGTTTACAACTTTTGTTGCTATAATTTTAATTTTCTAGTTTGAAGGGGCGATAAAAAAAATCTCTTTCAAAAACATTGCATAGTGTGAACATGCACTTTTTAAGCTTTCAAAGCACATTTTTTATTTGTGACATTTTTAATTTCCTGTGCTTTTAACGTTTAATATAAACGGATGACTTAAATATTTAAAACGCATTAAAATTCCCAAAAATTAAAATTCAGTAGAATGTCAATTTTGTATAATTAAAATTAATTATTTATTTATAATTACTAATAAGAATTTATTAATTATTTATTTTTATTATTAAAATTACATTGATTTTTTTTTTGTCGAAATTCTGACGAAAAGCAATAAAAGACAATAAATACTTTAAGTGTCCTCCTCCGGCAATTATTTAAGTATTTAATAACATTTTTCGTTTTTCTTTACAATTTTTTTTTATAAATTAATTTTTAATTTCATTATACCTGAAGACGGTACTTATAGTGGCAACGAAGATAAGGTATTAAACTGAATTGAAGAAAATACGAATAGAATTAAAAATAAGATTCAAATATTTATTGAAATAATATTATAAATTAATAAACAATAATCAAATTTCGCTTTTACTCCAATAAGGAAATTATAATAAATAAAAAATTTTATTTTCATTTCTTGTGTAATGCTAATATCGCTCAATCGGAATAAATGCAATCGATATTTAATCGATGTGTTGTAGAACCGATATTCATTTAACTTCTGTAAAGGTCCGTATTCACGATCCCACAATGTATTCGCACGAAAATTTTACGGTTTTCTATCCTATTTCAAAAAAAATCGTGTTAAAATGGCGTTGTTGATGCCACACTAGCATACAAAAACGATGCAAAATAATTTTTTCTGCAGTTGCTTGAAGTAAATGCAACTTTAATCACATTGAAATGATCGTTTTATGGAAACTTCCATAAACTATTGGAAATCGTACGAGTTTCGCACGCGTAGAGGTTTTCCAGGGGTCATACCACACTTTACAAATTGTAGTCTCAGAATAAGCGCGGTATGTCCCTTAGAAAACAGAGTTCCATGTGTAAAGCCCATGTCGGTCAAGGCATATACGAGAAAAAGACTTACCGTAGAGGCGATTGTAGGGCCGATTGTATTGGTTTACAACACGGAAAGGAAAACAATTTTGTCCCAACAGAGACTTCTACATTTGTTTGATGTCTGTCGTGTGAAAGTTGATACTTTTAGACACACTTACTGGTGAATGTGTATGGATGTATCTATGTGTGCCCGACATTGTGTCAAAAGTGAAAGGATACGTAAAATAAATTTTAAATAAATTAGTGACACTCTTTGCAATATTAAATATGCTTTTTTTCATCACATGCCTTTTGCTGGCATGAAGTATGCCAGCGTGCTTTAAATGAAGTCTAAATATTTTTCCCAAATCGCCCACCCACTGCAGATGTTCCCAATAGTTTTCAACATTTAAATGTTAAAACATGTAACAGTTTTAATGAGAAATAAAACGAAATCTTGTTTTAAGTTATACGACTTGCAAACGACCTCAAGTTGCGAAAGATGAATGATTAAATACCTTCAATCCTTTTTAAGGGGAAACTATGTGAATGTGTGTGTGTGCATGGGTATGTGAGTTTGTTAATTAAAGAGTTTTAAATTATTTATTACTTATTCACTGGAATAAGTTGTTTTGTGACAAAACTTCACAGCAAGAATAAAATAACTTTTATGTGCCTGAATTTCGGAAAAAATGTTTGTTTTTTTGAAAAATATTTCATTGTAATTTCTATGCCTTTTAACGGCCGAAGTGTGTTGGTATATGTCTGCCTGCCTGTGCTTGGGCAGCAGCAGGATTAAAGCTTCTTCGCTTTGTGACCGTCCTGCGCATTGGAATTTCTCGCTGCTTTTAACTTCTGATGCTACATTTTATCACTCTCTCTTTCTTGTCTCTCCGCTTGTTGATGTGAGCTTTCGCTGCTCCTGCACTTACTTTCTATACTTGGCAGGCTTGATATATACAAAAAAAGCTTGCACACCCACTTTGGCAGACAACTCAAACCGCGACAGCACTAATCAAGCCAACCAATAACAAAGTAGTTAAAGCTAATCAAGAACACTTGACGTCTTTCTCGGCCATTTTCTGGGGGGTGTTTCTCGCTAGAGCACGCCTCTCATTAATTATGAAAACCTGTCCTCCCCAAAAAAAAAAAAAAAAGGAAAAAACTGGAGTCAGTAAAACTCATCATAGAATTCTTTATCAAACGGTTGTTGTCTAGCTGTGAAATCTGTTCGGGTCCGTTTAGTTTAAACAATAGCCAAGGATATTTACTTCAGCAATTCGTTAGCCAAATACCACTTGTAATAAAAAATTAATAATAATACATACTAGATAATTACAGTCACAACAGTGCGTGTTACAATGTCTAACGACTTATCTAACAAAATGACCAACGTACCAGCAACTTATCAAGCAGACATTTAGTCAACTTTCTAATCTATCCGACTAATAAACAAATATTTTATGCTAATTTGTCAGTTTTATTTGTAATTCATATTTGTTTAATATTTGTACTCGTACTCGTACTCGTACTCGTACTTGTACCCGTACCCGTACTCGTACCCGTAGCCGTTAATCATATCGTACTTGTTAATCGAACTTTTATTTGTTGTTTGCATTATCAATTGTGATCAAATTATATAATTAAAATGAATATTCAAATGATTTTAATGAGATACAGGCGAGTACACACGCCTTTCCCCCTCTGCACAACATACGCAACGGAACGGTTTTGCAAATTGAAAATGCAATCAAAAGTTGTATCGCAGCAGTATTTGCGTCCGATAATCGTGCATTAAAAATCAATTATGATTCTCGTATTTAAGATAACAAGGCGAGTGTGAAATTAAAACGAAAAGTTATCGAAAGGAGCAATAAAAGAAAAAATTGAGAAAAAAAAAAGAAAAGCCGCCACAGAATTAAGAAATTATTAATTACGATTGATTGTAAAGGAAATTGTGTAAATTCGAATTAAAATTTGTGTCCTGCTTAAGCAGGATTTGTGGTAAAATTTGAATTAAAGTGCTTCAAAATTTATTCGCCAACGACTTTTGACGCCTCAAGGGCGTTCAAATTGGAGGAGGATTTTGTGGGTGGTTGCATGACCATGTCGATGTATTCATCGACGGATAAAATGAAAATGTCAGCGCCAAGTTGCTTTCCAGGTCGCTACAGTCCCTCGTATCGGAGTTCCGATCAAATGAGAAGATGTATGCCAAACCCTTCGGTAAGCGGCTTTTATTTATTCAAACAATATTATTTGCACCTTCTTTTTCAATGTTGACAATAGTCATTCACTGCGGCCTTTAAACAGTAAATATTATTGGTTTGGAAAAAGGAAACCAAAAATAGATTAGACAGATTTTTTTCTAAAAGTGTAACTTAAAAGTGTAACGTATTCAAATGTAACTTATTTTTGTACAAACTCAGTTTGCTGGCAACTTAATGATGGCCTACAATTCAGACGTCATTAAGGTATTGAAAGATAGGTATCCGAAAATAGAACAGAACAACTAAAACAAAAAGTCTAAAACTTATGAAAAGTGACCAACAAGAGCAATTTATCACTATTTGGTTTTGCTAATAATTGCAACGCAATAATCGCATCCATCAAGCTACATATATATTAACAGCGTTGCTATTATTTCAACAGCTGTTTTTTACTGCTGCTGAAAGTATTTTGAATTGTAACAACTTTTTAGCCAACATTACTATTTTACTAACATTACAGAGGAATATTAACGACTTGGAGCACTGCGTCGACCATTATTCCCCACCGCAAATTAGACACTTCTATCCAACTGTTTATATGTTTTGTGTAACAATCTTTTAAATTGTTTGCTTATTAAATATATAGATAAATACTCTAAAAGTAAATTATTGGAGATATATATTCCAGCAAGCGATAATGTCCCCAATAGCCCACTAGTTTTTCTCCAATGAATAATTTTTAATTATCTCATTCAGTTCGCGACGGCTAATGCTGATCATCAGAGAGTACTTTTTCTAAGACTTGCTGGCTCTTTTACAGAAGGAAGAAACGTTTTAGAGGGGTTCCTTTTTTAGAAATTCCTTTAAAAATATAAGCAAAAAAAATTAAATGGGTTATTAGAAAACAAATTTTCAATTTAAATAGAAATGAAAGAGAGAATTTGAATTTTATTTGCTGTTTAAGCACTACAAAAGAAATTTGGCTGTGGGTATGGCCATTGACATGGACATACAGAATTGGAAGACTTTTTTAAAAAGAAAAATTGAATGGGAAATGTGATGATTATGAGTCAAACCTGCTCGACTTTAGCAGATCATCGTAAATCCGTTTAGTTAAAAAATTTTAAAGGGTATTTGATATATATTTTTATTAGCGCTAATTTATAAAAAAAAATTCAGGCGAATTTATAGAGCTTTAGAAGAACTTTGTATTGTGGGCAGTCCTTTCTTTTTAAGTGTTTTTTTTTTTTGTTAAAAAATTATTTAACACAAAACGTTTACTTTAATTCAAAGACTGTAAACTTCAGCAATTAATGAATAATTATTTTGAACCAGTCCAATTTTACTTTCCCCAAAGATCTACTATTACTTTGTATATACTTTCTTAAGAGTAGAAGGACTGTTATAACTAGTTGCACGGAATCTCGGTTTGTTGTGGAATAGCACCCGACTGTTTGAAATGTAATGAGCTGTAGCAGTTTCATACTTATTTTGAAAAAGAATTAAGAAATCCATTTGAGATTCTTTAGTTAATATTTTTTAAAAGTAATAGTTTTAGTTTTTGATAATTCTCAAAGTAGTGCAATATGTTTTTAATGGCCAGTATTTAAATTCGTATATAAGCGCCAATTGATATTAAATCCTCAAGATTGGTTATTCAAATGTAATTTCAATTTGAGAAATCGATTGGAAAAGAGTTATTAGCTTCCAATTAATTTTATTGAATATGTAAAGCCACCTGCAAACTTGCAATACAATTAGTCGTATTAGGCAAAAAAAAATTTATTATGTATATTACAAAATGCGTTGGCAATATTGCCAAATATTTCTTTTACAGCGAAAACAGAAAACGACAGGTGTTTTGGTATGTAATTTAATGACCACCACACTGTCGTGTGGTCAGTCTCATTAGAAAGACAAAGCGCATCATTTCTTGTTAAATTAACTATCTCTTTCACTTTGTTACATCAATTTATGTTTTCTACAATTTCATATAATAAATTAGTTCTTAATGCATAATTTTGGATATCCTAAAGGTTTGAATTTCATGTGCCTGACAAGTGAATTTTTACCAGGTATTCAGGACAGGCCACAGCACACAGTTATTATATATACATTTAATAACTTTTGCTGATCGTTTCAATGATCGTTAGCTTTCACTACTTCACGATGCTGCAAAAAACTGCAGTTAAATACAACTTAAATTTAAATGCCAATTAACTAAACGCAAGTTTAAATATGAAATCACATTTTAAAAATTGTTGCGTTACAAATGTAATTCAATTTGTTATAAAAAAAAAATGGTAAACAAATAGAATGAGAAGTCTACATATTTTTCAAATACTTTAATCTTAAATCTTAAAAATGAATACGAGTATGTAAAATAAAATTAAATGTATAAATTATGTATTGTTTTTTTTTTGCTTTTATGCAATTAAATACTTATTTTTATATGTATATATTATGTCCAATATTTCGAATACCTTCAGGTACAATTAAAAATTTTATTTACAAGGAAAATAAAAACAAAAACTTTAATAACACTCGTATTTTTGAAATTAAAAATCAAAATTTAAAACTAAAAAGTTATTTACTTTGAGCAAAGCCGTCTGTCGTCAATCTTACACTTATGTTTACAAATCAAGAATTTTATATTTTGTAGTTACATACATATGTACGTATGTGCCTGTATGTATGTATGTCCAAATTTTCTGTTACGGGCTTTGACTTCCTTCTCACGTTAGCGGCGGTGTTAACTGTATGAAAATATCTCTTTCTATAATTTTGTCCTTGTTGCACTATTTTAGAGTTATTTACTTCTATAGAGTGACCATCTTTTCATAGTGCGCTGCTAACGGTTTTTTTGTTCCGTTTTTCTTTTTAATGGCTTGAAGTCGGATCTACATATGTGCAACCAATCTTGTTCGTAGTTTTGATTTACATACACTTTCGAACAACTGTGCGTTCCCTCACCAGTGCTGGTATTTTATAAATAACTTTGCATTTGCAAACAATTTTTCAAGTTGTTGTCAGTCTTTATTGAAATACTGAAATTTTCTTTGCCATACCCGTCTGCATTGGAATGTACAACAGTGTCTGAAAGACCTGTGTTATATGAATGTTCTTGACTTTAAAATCTCTGTAAATTTTCTGCTTAGAAATATGGAAATCTTAATATTAATTAGATTTTCTTGTGAAATTCTTCATCACTAATTTGCACAGCTCATCTGGCAAGGTTGCGTGCTGTATTCAAAATTAGATGTTTCGGCTGGCTGGAAAGAAAAGTGATGATTCTTCCAGTCGCTGTTGGTTTTTGAAACCCATCTATTGTGATTTTGGTATTGGACTGCATAATAGCTAAGTCCAGAAATGGTAATTTTTCGTATTTTTTTGTTTCTATTGTAAACTAAATTTGACTGTGGAGACTTCTAGAGCGTTTTTCTTTTTATGCCAAATGAATGGTCCATATATTTACATAACTTTTGTTATTGCTGTAAAAATATGTATATAAATATGCAAATACATATATGTACGTACATATATGTAGAATATATACTAAATAACTTTTAAGTGAACGGCGCACAAGGATTTTTTTTAATTTTCAGCAGTCCTTCCACTACACAATATTATCCCATATGTTAGTGGCAATGCGAGCATTGTAAGCAAAACCAAACATGCCGTCTAAATAGTTTGATCATTGTCAACGAGAATAGGTGAACTTCAACACTCACAAACGTCTTTTGTTCATCTGGAGTAAACCTTTAAACACATTATTCTTATCCTTTCTAGGAATAAGACCAATAATTATATTCTAATTATTATTTTCGAGCTTATTTTTCTATACTTTATTAAAACAAGTAACAAAAGAATTTTATTTAATTAAAAAAAAAAATTAACAGTCTCTGCGGATTAAGCACTTGACTAGCATAAAATTAATTTACTGAGCAGCGCAAATGGAAAAACTTTTCCTAAAAATAATCAATGCAAAGAAATATTTAATGGCATTTCACCCTATAAAGTGCACTAGTGATATTATTGCGCACAGAGTGAAGCTCTTGATATTCAAATTGACATTTACATAATTACTGTTTCTTAATACCTCTCAAAGAATACCCACTACTAATTAAAAACTATTAATTAGATTTTTTTGTACTAGTATTCCCTACCAAAGTAGTAATTTATTTACAACTAAATCGGATTTAAGAAAACGGGAAATAATAAATTTAAAAAGGTTTTTTTAGTTTATTTAAAAAAAATTACTTTTTGATTTCATATATTAGTGGTCGTTATAAATATTTAATATCTGTTAAATAAATGTTAAATTAATCCGTCAATCAATTAGAATGTGCGGGAAAGCATCGCTTTGCTGCTCCATTTCGATAATGAACGTATAGACCAGCGGCGGAAACGATTAATATTTTACATTTTAAATGATTTTAAAGTCTTTTTTAGATTTCGGTATCAGCGTTACATTCTCATTTATGCATATCATGCAACTTTTGATACATTTCAATGGGCCTATTTTTAGTCAGAGATGTCATTACAAGTCTCAAATTTCTTTTGTCGGCTGATAACGCCAATTAATTGTCATAAAATAAAAATTTTCATGCGATCAGAGTTGCTTTGACTTCAATCAGCCAAAAAAGAATTATTTGCATCATTTTTATATGATAGTATAATACTAGCGAAGTTAGTTTGATGTGATTTTTTAAAATAGGATGGTATAGCCCCTTTCACGGTTAACACTAACAGCATTTCTGGTCGCCAAGTGATTAAGTCTTATATCTTGCAACTACAAAATAATAAAACATCTAGAATTGATGACCTAAATAGTATATACTAGTATACTTTCGCCTGTATCCAAGAAATCCAACTGCTTACGGTAGATGATAACGTCTAGATGATAAAATCTTTGTAAAATAGTCCAGTATGGAAATATAGTTTGCATCCCGGAGAAAACAGCCGACTATTCACTAAACCAAATATTTTTTTGCCATTAAAAATGCTTTAGGCAAAAAAAATGCTTCTTTGGCAGGGTTGGCCTATTAATTGTCGGTCATAGTGAAGGCGATTTTTCTCATGAGAAACCAATATCCTCAGGTTTTACGCAGCGATGTACCCGCACAAAGTAATAGCTAACAGGAATCAGGAACCTCATTTTATGTTATATATCAAATGCAATAATCAAGTGAATGCACGACCACTTCACCTCAAATATCTTGACGAAAGGAAAAAAGACGGCTATGCATACACCGTACTATTACATTTCCATATAATAAATCGACTAAACGCGTTCCTACAAATATTTTGGAGGTCGTGGCTAGTATGCCTCCTATTAAAAAAGAAATAAAGTTTCCAGGTGTTGTACTACACACATAAGAGCACATTATCGGATCATAAAAATGTGGGCGTGCCTTGTACCCCATACTTAATAGGCGTTCCAAACTAAATTTGCATAACAAGTTATTGCTATATACGACCCATGCTGCCTTTGGTTCCACAAAACTGCTGTAGCAAAAGGTTTTAAACAATATTTTTATAATCGATTCCAATAGAAGAGGATAAACGCATTTGTAAATGATCTGACGTGGTTGTTTAATGAAAAATGCACACTTTAAAATTTTTATTCAATAAGAATTCGAAGAACGACGAGATTTCTTCTGCAAGAGGTTTTTATGTCGAATTCTACTCATTTCCCTGGTCTTGTTGATAGTTATTTTGTAATCAAGCAATCGATATAATTATTGTAGTACTTTCAATTACTTCCATTAAAAACAGTTGAATTCTTATATGAAGTTTAATAAAATCTGGATTATCAATATAGACGATTGGGATTGTCGAAATGAAGAAAAATACGATTGTATTATAATCAAAATTTGTGAAATTTTTGCTGTATATATTTTCCTCGGTGCCATTTTGTAGTTAAATAGTACACAAACTATTTAAGTACCATATTTCCTTGCACCTGTACTGTTCTCGATATTTATTTGGTCTAATTTAAGATTATACACAACTTGAGTGTAGTTCAATCAGCTCCTTCCTTTACTTTGGTTTTTTGTATCCAATATTATGGATCAAAAATGGATTTTGGTGTATTCCTAAACACTTTTGCTTTCCCTGTCATTTGGACAAAAGCAACTACGTATAACTATATTTTAATTAACGTAATGCACGCACTTATTTTATAATATACCTTTTGAATATGTGCACATATGTATGCATACATACATACTCGTACCTACGAGTATATTTGTTTTTATAATATTAAT
Source organism: Ormia ochracea (assembly GCA_963402855.1). Lineage (NCBI taxonomy): Eukaryota > Metazoa > Arthropoda > Insecta > Diptera > Tachinidae > Ormia > Ormia ochracea. Next base: position 42,202,430 of record OY727107.1, read on the forward strand.
TAATATTTTGATAGATTAATTTTTAAATGTTTAAAGTACCATTACAGCCAAGCATTATATAATTATAACATTTTTTTGGTACTTTCGTACTAACGCCAACACGGCCAACATTTGAAGTTAGCAAGTATGGGCAATTTAACCCAAATTATTGATAGTAAAATATAATATGAACATCAATATTATTGAGCAGATATCAATCATTGACACCAGTTTATTGGTAAACGTGATTGATAATTTTGTTACAATATGGCGGGCCTGCCGGGCCACTAATAGACATTATAAAGATCTCTAATAGATATGTAAATATTTTAGAAAAGAATATTCTGAATTTTTATGGTCTGTTTTCAATTGTGTTTTTATTAAACGATTTCTATAAATCGAATATATATGTTATAATTAATTGTGCTTACATGAAGTAAATTAAAAGAACTCGTCATTTGTTTTGGATCCCACACAATTGCCAACTTTATTTACGTTCTCTCACGGGCTCTCAAAATCACCATATAAAATTTCTATTTAAATATGCCAAATTCAATAGATATATATTCGGCATATTTCAAATGCATCATTAATAATTAAAAATGAATAAATATTTGTAACAAATTTTCACATCATTTTTAATAAATACAAAATAAAATTATCGTCGTTTTAAACATGTTGATCAGCAACAAACTTTATTGTTTTAAAACTCGAAATGAACTTGTACGTAAAATAAATCTTCTCCTGCGAACATGTGCATGCTAACCCCACTTCCATTAAAAGCCAGCAGGATTTATATGAACATTTATTACAGAAAACACATTTAAACAAGTGAATGAGGGTGATTATAATAATTACAACTTTATTTGGAACTGTTGGGAAAAAATAACAAATTACATCATTAAAACTTGCCTGTTGGACAACAAAGTGAATTTTTATATTTGTAGAAGGTAATTTTTCTAAAAACAAAAACTCCTGACAAGAGAACAAGATAGGAAGGAGCTACAAATACATTATGCAGTTGAATATGAATTTATTATATTGGTATTTTAGTTGCTTTTGTTGTCTTTTCCATCTCTCTTTTCATTGGTCACGAGTAAACATTTTTCAGATGTCAGTTGTTGTTGCTCTTGCTGCTCCTTTTGTTGTTGCCTCAATGTCAAGGTCTTATTCTCATTTATCTTAATTTTGAAGAAAAACACAACAATAAAAAAGAACTATAAATTAACAAACAAATTTCTACATTCCTTGAAAAGAAATTAAACATGGAAAAAAAATGTTGCATAAACACATTGAAGGCAGCAGGCTGCATACTGCAATATCTTGAGACAGAGTGTGTATGGCTAGCTACATGAGCAGCGTTACAGCTAAGGCCAATTTGAATCCACTTCCATTTCCATTTCCATGGTATTCGTTCTCTGCCAGTAAAATGAAAAAACTAAAGTATGTGATTTTCAAATTATGTCATGTCATTTAACAGCAAATGGTATTATACTCGTAAAATTTATAACACATACATACACATGCATACATAGATATGAATTAAGAATGCAAAGACATGTTTTTATATGTTTATATTTATATTAAACGTATAATTTTATTTAGTTAAAAGTGGCATCCGTGGCATATACAATGTCAATCAGTCATACGTGTCGGCGAATTTCAAATTAATGTTAAAGTTCTTTACAAGGCGCTAATTGCAGCTACAGGTAGTAGTATTCGTGCGTGTTGATATACTGAATACCCTCCATGAAATATGCTACGCATACATGCTTCCCAATATGCTTGTACACATCATATTCTGTGGCTTAAAGGTTACGCTCAGTATACCACACAGCCGTACGATTCATTCACAGGAGAATCTGCTGTGATTCCATCCTATTTTAAAAAATCACAACAAAATAGCTTGTGTGTGCCATACCATCATACAAATTATTTCTATGATTGAAGTAAGTTCAATATTCCAATTCATATTGGACTTGGCTAACGCAAATTTTGTAAAATATGTGAAATGTTATGTGTTTTATGTACTAGAAAAATTTTAGAACTGTTCTACGCAATATGTTCTGGTTTACCGTTGTGCTTGAAAAATTATGGTCTCGCTCTGTCCTCTCTGCAGAATAAGCAGTGGAAAAGAGAAGTAAATGAAGGAAATAGAATATACAAAATAGAGTGGCAGAGTGGGCAAGGTAGAGAAAAAAGAAGAGCGATTTGTGATAAGCTCCTTTCTAAGCATCATTTTTTTTTTTGTGCACTTCATATTGTATGCGATATCTGCCCCCAGGGTAGTACGGGACGCATCTGGGTGAAATGACACTTTGGTGGAGTGCACTCTGGGGAGACGGTAACCTGCGTTTCCAGACCTCAGGCCTTTGGCAGCTACCGTTAAAACTTGCAGGTGGCTGCCCAATCCATGAAATAACATGGTAACGGATGCGCTTGCAAGTAATTAAAAGGCAAAGGCAAGCTTGCTTGTCTGTCTGGGATAGGTCTAGCATAACCTGATCGATTCAGGGTCGAATATTGTAGGAGAGTTCTTTTGGGGGTTCTCTCTGAAAGCACGACCAGTTGCTATATACTGGCGCTACGGGTACCGGTAGCCCCACACAATGAATTTCTTTTGCGTAGGTCAGAGAGTGATTTTGGGTTTGCACAATACCTGAACCGAACTTTTATCGACGACGGACTTAGTTCACACTCCACGGAGTTTATTGATTATGCTCGTGGATAAATTTGTAAGGCTTTAGGGACTTTGTTCATAGACCACGTTTGTTCCAACCTAACAGCGTTGAATGAAGTTGTGGCCGGTTAATGGTGAGTTCTGTATGCGATATCCGTTTTTTCAGCACGGGTTCCAAAAGCATAGTAATCTTGAGTTGCAAAACAGAGTTATCTAGTCGCTTCTAGCAGATATGATCACTACACTGAGTATGGTTGTTCTCTTGGCAACTGAATTCCCAAGCACCCTTGCATGTAGCTATGTATATCCAGTTGAAAGTGACATTTGATAGATCCACGAATGCATGCATTACATTCAGGAATTTCAATACCACTTTCGTTGTTAGTTAGGGTCGTTTGCTCTTTTAATGATTGCCACCTTATCCTTTACGCCTTTTTTTTTGTCCGTATAAGCAGAGCAAAGTCCACGTTTTTGAGGAAATCTTCCGTTAAACATAACGGTTATGACTTAGTGCAGCTGGCATCTTTCTTACCATACATTGTACGATACATTATGTCTCTACATAATGTTGCTCCACATTAATCCCCTATATGCTATGCTCATACACTTTTCGGAAATATGAACAATTCCTCCAATGTGAACTGTGACACGCGTTGCCTCGAATTCACCGCATAAAGAAAAATCTATCAATGAAATAAATAAAAGTTCTGATTCCTTCTAGAGCATCTAGAAATATGCAAATAAATAAATATCTATATGTGTCTAGGTGTGTTTATGTTAAGATTGAGAACATTTTATGCAAATAACTATAGGTACAATCACACTTTAAAACTACTACAAAAAGACTTACCTCGTAACGAAAAGGAACAACCATTGTCATACTTCGGAAATACTCGTATAAATTTACTGTATACTGGTAATGTATTAAATTTCCTATACCTGACTTGCCTAAATATAACACTGCTGTCAAACTAAAAGAACTCAGCTGTCAGAACGGGAAGAAAAATGCCCAGAATCTCAGAGCATAGAAGCGTACATGTACATGTACGCTAAATAACGTTTTGCAACATATTACCGAAATATTGGAAAAATAAATATTTGCATTTTTATAAAAATAGATTTTGAGGTGAAAATAATCAGAAGGACTTCAATATCCGTGAAGAAAAATTACCTCTTGTTCATAAAAGTTTTTTGAACACTATAAGCTTTTGAAACATTTAAAAAACTTTTAACTTTGGCGTTTTGTTTTTAATATCAGCAATTTTTAACATTTTGTATGCGTTCAATACTTTACTAAATTTATATTCTTATATCTTAGAATAGAAATGTTAGAAATGTTTTGTGTAAAACAGCAGATTTAATACACGATAACAAAGTGTTGTACAAAGTATATGTATGAAGTATTCTTTGTGATTAGGCCTTTATGAAAGTTTAGCTACATTTAACGTCGAAAGCTGAAAGTGTGAGGAAAATTTATGAAAACACTTACAGCATTGCATTGGCCAAGAAAACTCTCCAAATCGGTTTGATGTATTTTTAGCTATGGAAGATTGGCTGGTATGAATTCGCCGCGATGTACATGACAGATATATTTACAAATGTTCCAACTAAGTTTTTATCCTTTGTATTGTTTTGGTTGTTATACATGTTTACCTCTTTCTGTAAATTATTCCTTCCATCTTTTCAGACTCGTTTGTTAGAAGATGCATCCCTTTTATGCAATTCATGGTCAGCACGTCAAAATGTAAGTTAAGACAAGCAAAATTTTCTTTTCTAAACTATAAACACATACACACATAAATATAAAAGGAGTAAAGGACTTTTACTCTTCTTGTTTTTGTTTTATTTTTCTGCTGATGTTTTAAGCAGAACTCATTAAAAATTTATTTGAAAAAGTTCATGTAGATGCTGTGGATACACATACATATACGATATAAGCATACACATGAGCATATACATGTATATATATATATATATATGTATGTACATGCATGGACATGTTCATATGTTGTACGTTTTATGTATGTAAGCATGCATATATCTATTTAGGCTTAAATGTGATACAGAAGGTTGTGTAAAGAGAATTGCCCAACAAACATTTGAACAGACATTGCAAATATAATTGCTGCTTGATTGCATATCAAACATAATGCTCAATAAATATTCTCTCGTATTTAGTTGGATCAATAGCATCATTTATGATCCGTATCGGGAAATAAAAAAGGGAATTATCCTCTTTAAGGGCTTGAAGTACTATCTGCCAAATATGGCATATCCGTTGGAATGTATAATTGTGTGCACTAAAAATGTGCCAGTGTGGCCGATTTTTTTTTATTTTTGGTTTTTTTTATTTAAGGTTGGTGTATACTTAAAATGAAAAGAAAATGTTTTTAAAGGAAATGTTGTTTGGATGGGATAATTTTTTAAAAATTAAGCACTTCATGGAAATGGAAAACAACAACTTATATTTATTTTTGACAAAAGTATAAGAAAATAATTATAATAGTTCTTTAATTCTTATTTAATTCTTATTTTAATTCTTATTACTTTAATTCTATTGCCTCAATTCTGCTCAAGGTGTTAATATGAGGTCTCCAGCTCCTGCAATTAGGTGGAGGTATTGAAAAATTAGATATAAAATACAAAATTATAATTTCCGAAAAGTCAATTAATATTTTATTAATAATGTTTAATTCATTTCATAATAATAAAACTTTATGATTGAAAAGCATTGTAATCTTAAGTCTTTATTTAGAATCGATTTTTTATAGGCTAATATCAAAAACAGAATTCTTCTTCTTGATTATTATACCAAATATCTTAGAAAAGTTCTACTTAAATCTTTATTAATATTAGTTATATATATTTCCGTCGTATATAGAAAAATTAGCGATATTTTACAAGATATTTTACAGGATGGGCCAAGCATAATGCACGACGTTTTTAGTGGGTCATACCTCTGCGTCAAGTGTTTTGCGCAGCTGTTATATTTCAATGTTTGACAAGTTCAAGCACGTTACGCCTGTTGTATTCTTGTACGAAAATGGGGCTGATGTTTCTAAAATTTGGAAACATCAAAATTGGCTCGTCGTCACAGCAATCAATTGAATATCTCGAACCCTTCACTAATGCGAAATTTGTATAAAGATTTGCATTGAGCAAAAGCTGAGGAGCAACTTCCACAGACTGTAAATGCCAGGAGCGATAATCGCATGAATGAAATTGAGTTCTGTAAATAATGGAAATAAAAGTTATTGGCTGGACTAAGAATACCTAAGGCATAGTCACTGGTTACTTCAAGTTTACCAGCAAGAATCTGTTCTTAGCCGTTTTCTGCAAAGGTATTCAATTGACGAAGTGATACTATTAACAAAATGGATGCCAAAGTTGATTTTCCATGATCTATTTTAAGACTAGGAACGCGTATCTTCCTTACCGGCCTTGCTTTGCATTGTGCGCCTGTCGTACCACTGATTTTCCACTAGTTGATTTGTTGCAATGTTGCGGTCCCCTTGTGCAACAATAATGTATTAACGCGAATTTAATTTTTTATTGGTTTTTCCATTTTGCTAAAATGGGCATGCATAAATCTCATATATGCGTAGTTTATCTATTTTGATAAATAAAACTGATTACTCAAAAATGGTGATTTTTTTAATTTTTAATTAAAAAGAATTTTTTGTATTATTTTTATAAAAATTTGTGTTATTGTATTGTTTAAAAAAAGTTATTATTTTTATTTATTTCTTTTAATTCTTTTCATAGTTTATTGTATTTCTTGTCGGTTTTTTAGGGCGACATATTTGCTGGCATTAATGATGGCATCCTTAGCAGAGCTGAGGCGCTAGCGGCGGTAGACATAGGAAAACATCAAGCTTCACATGTGCATCCTTCACAAATGACCTCCCAAATGAAACATGATGTAATGTATCATCACCACAGTATGGGTGGACCTCCGCAAAGACCCTTACAGGTGAGTCAAACAACATGTGTAGAATTGGCGCACGTAATGCGACAACTAACCTTTTTTTTAATAAAAAATATACATATAGAGGCTTTTGAAATGCTACAGTTACAATGAAGTCTGCCATAAAGCTTCAGGTGTAGCTTATTTTTAATGTGGGCAAACAGTAACTTTCAAGAGTGATATACTTTGTCCTTTATTACATCAGCTGAATCTCGAACATGAAACCAATGGCAGACTTCGTTGTTTAGGCCCTGTTTCACTATGTCACACAATCGTATGGTGTGTCAAAATAGGCATATATACTGGAAATATATGATAGTGTATGATAAGAGTTGCATTTATTTCAAACAGCTGTGCAAAAAATTTATTTTCATACTACTTGATTGATCATTTCTCTTTCTGGAAACCACGTAGAAACCATGATTGACCAAATATTGTTGTTAGAAGGATTTTAGTTGCCTGTTATCTGTCTAACAGGGTACAAGAAACCTTCTGGCTCTTCAGTTTCCAATATAAACGAATTGATTTAAAAGATATCTGTGATGCGCCCGCAACAGTTCCTTTTATAGTTCTAATGCGTTAATGAGATTATGAAATATTTTACCTTTCAAATTAATTCAACGCCACCTGAGTCAATTGGCAAACATGACATTTGCTTTTGCTTTGGAAGTGCTTACAGACGAGCAGTTTAACATCATCATTCAAACTTGCAATTCGACATTATTCTTCACTACTAAGAAAAACAATATCTGTATACATTTTCGCAATTGATTTTGTACATTTTTCACGCACATACACAGACAGGCACATGTGGGCATAAGCAAGTGCTCGTACTTAAATAAATACGCTTGGAAGTACGGCGGTACTTGTAAATTAAGTTTGGGTGCACACACCTACAATGGTAGAGTGTGACGCGCGCTCTTGTAGACATTTATCCGTTATGGTTTCATTCGTGTGATTGTCTCCAGAAAGCAGGTTGTGCAATTTGATTACAATCAACTGCCAATAGATTTACTAAACCCCTTGATTTCACAACAAACTACTTACAATTCGAGAGTACAACTACAGTAAAATAACAATAACAGTAACAATAACAATAGTAATTATAGACACGAATCCTAAAATGTACCACTTACCTGACGAGCGACCGTCACGTGTCCATTTCCCAGAAGGCAAACAACACGTTAGCTTCATCATTGAAATGTAACAAACTGTAGTACGGAGGGCAGGAAGGATGAAAGCACATACTCATGCAAACATACATAAATACCTGTGTACATAAACCCCACACACACGCCCACACTCAAGCATACACCCACGTTTGCTTGGTCTGGTAAGGCGGATTGTAATATTATTTTATTATTATTAAATTTTGTCTTGAAACGTAGTAAAGAAGGCAATCGTGAGCCAACAAACGCCAAACGCGGCTCACTCTCTTTATTAGCCAAACTGTCAAATTTTCAATTAAAACAACAATAAAATTAACAAGAGAACATTTTACGCAGCGTCATCGAACAAACCGAACCAGACCGAACAGAAACGACCAGAACCGAACTGACTAACTAATACCGAATTAGCAGGCAGTTTGTGTGTAGTCTATGGTTTTACCTGCTGGTGGTAGTTGCATATTCATTTATTTGTTTATTTGGGGTGTTACTTCTTTATGATCAAGCACAACTACTCATTTGTGTATTTGTGTGGATTGGCGTGTGTTTCGTGTGTGTGCATGTGTTTGTATAATCATTGTAATTGTAATAACCGGCAATTCAAATTATAATTACGTTAATGAAGGAGTTAAAATGATGCAAAAAAAAAAAAATAATCAGCAATAAATTATATAAAAAAAAGGAAATGAAAAGGATTACACGAATGATGAAGTAGAAAAAAATTAAAGTCATCTCGTTACGAAATTCTGATTAAAAGATGATTTGTAGTGGTTCTTCCCATAAGCACGTCACACAGCGAGTTTACACTGCTTCATTCATTACAATTTGTAATGAAAACTCGTTCCTTTTACGAAACTAGTTTATTGCCTTTTTGTTTTAAAAGGAATTTATCCCTTCAAAATTCAACTCGCTCATGGAAACCACAAATGCATTTGGCCACCCTTAATGAAGCATAATTCAATTTAAATTACACTTCGTTATACGTTTCCGGTTAACGGCGGTAAATAATCACTGTTACATGGTTAATAAATGTTCTCGTATCCATTTAAGTTAAATATTTTCAACATATGGTTCAATTTCCCTAAAATGTTTTCGTGCCCTCTATCCTTCCGTCCGTCCGTCCTTCATTCCTTCCTTCCTTCCTACCTTGCTTACTTGCTCGCCTGCTCAATTTCCTTTCGCTTTAGCCTTCTGTTTTTTTTTTAATGTCACTTGTCATGTTCCAGTTTTAACCACAAGTGGTTTAGCAAGAAAAAAAAATCGTTTAGTGCACCTGTTTCATTTTTTTAAAATAAATTTGGAAAATTCCACAAAAGAAGCATATTTTTTCGGAAAGTTTCATTGATTTTTAACATCAATTTTATTTTGCACCACAATACAATTTGTCATTGGACAATCTGTTAAAAATTATATTTATTTCTTAGAAAGAGAGAAGATAGGAGGGGAGAAATAACAAAGTTTTACGTCGTTTAATCGTATTCGCTCTATTTTTGCCTCACTATAGGCGAGTGCACAGTGACCAAGTCTAGCATTCGAGAGGACGCAGGTTTGATTCCTGTCAGTACCCATCCTGTTTTTCAATCGGACGCTTCGCAGATTGTACTTGTTAAAAATTAAACTTTTCTTTGTTTTAGTTGAATGCGCTATATGAATAGAGATCATTCTTCGAATGCTGATCTGGCTAGAAAAAGAACATAAGTAGGAACATAAGAACATAACTCAAACAGGCCTGCATCTTCTCTACCAGCTGATAGCAGTTACTACGATAACTATGAATTGTGAATAAGACCTATAACTATCTGTGAACTATTTTTTAGTTTCCGTTTTACTAGTTACGACTTTAGTTACGATTAGCTAATATAATACAATAATACTCAAACATTACGTTATTGTTCGTATCTGCAATACGTTGTATATCTCATACGATTACACTTGTATGTTGTAAGACATCAGAGGCGAATAAATATCATTCGTGGAACTGTTAAATATTTGTGTTGTATAAAAACAAAAGAAAATTAAATTAATTAGCACTCCTTTGTTGCATAAAACGGTTCAGGAACTTCTTATGAGTTATTTGTGGAACGCCAAAAATCTAAACCTTATCCAAAATTTGGTTTGTCTAATCCATCTAAGACCGAAAAATAAGGCAATTCATATATAGAAAATATTTCGCAGTCTAACAAGACACACTTTAATGAAAATTTGGGGCGAATCAGCAGACTAGAATGAAAGGACTTCTGAAATCTTGTAGTAGAATAAATAATGTTAAGAGGCGAAGAACTGATACCAGCTAAGGGCAGTACAGGTTTAAGTATGTAATAAATTTTAAAAAGCCTAATACCGCAGTATGCAATCAGTTTCTTGTGAAACCCTTTATCTTTCTCAAATGCTTTTAAAACTTGCAAGAGAGGAAAATAGCTGCTCACTGGATGCTCACGGTCAATAGGCCAGTCAATCATAATAAATCAAATAAAGCAAATGTTTGATTGATAAAATCCTTCATTTAGAAATTGTCAGCAGTAAGTCAGTAGTTTGGGAATATAAGAGCTGAATATGAGAACAATATATGGAACATTTGAGAACAATAAAGAAGAATCGTTGTAATTATAATTAAGCTAAGCTTCTCCTATTCCTGAAAGAGTTAAGACCTGGAGTAGTGAATAGTAAATTAAATGACAGTCAAATAAAGAAAACATAGTGAACGGACATTGGTTAAGCGGACAAGGAGAAGGGGGAAAATGTTTCTTCATTTCTGTGTGTTAGTTTCGATCTGCAAAAGAACACGCTTTAACATTCTATTACTCTAGAATATATATTACATATATATATCTGTACTTCGATATGGATTTGGCGAATTCAATTTACTTTAATACGTTATACATTTGGGCTCTCGGCAAGAAAATCTTATTTGAGTCAGCACTTTTTATTTTTTTCCTTTTGTCTCCGTTGCTTATAATTATATATGCACATACATACAAACACATATTTATTTCTTTGTCAATAAACCAAATGACAAACGCTTTTTATTGTATTATTTATTGTTCTTTTTATTACTCCCTACTCAAAGACATTATTTTCCTTTTTCTTTTAATATGACATGTGATGTACGTATAAAATTTATTTTGTCAAACTTAATTTTATTAATTTGTTCTCAATTGTCAAATAACTATCATAACGTAAGATTCGAAAAATATATGGTACAGTGTGCAAAAATCCACACAGAACACACTCAAACACATATAACATACACAAGGGAATGGGGAACATTCAAAAGATACATCCAATTCTAACGATAGCGAATCGTGGCTATTGACATTGCTTTTCTACTATCGATTAATATATGAACATAATCGACTTATAGCGACTTCCGTTTTTTTAATTTGGAAAACTTCAGTTGCGAACCACGTTCGCACATGCACATATAGTAGCTTTTGGTGACAGCCGTACTGTCACAGTGAAGCTTGTTGATTATCTCGTTCGAAGCTTCTCCTGTAGGGTGAACCAGTCTTGAAGAATTTTTGTCTTTGATGTTGCTAAAGCAGCTTAACATATGACTGCAAATCAAACAATTTTAAAAGCAACTACAGTAAACTCGCTATAACGTGAACATCCGAAAACGTTTATAGTCACACATTCACCAATCAGTAGTAACTATTCAACCTGAAACTGAAATATAGTTCATAAATTATTTTAATTTCAGAATACATCTCCAGTATAAATTAAGTATACATTAACTAATCGTTATTCCTCCGTAGGCGAACGAAGGTCGTGGATTCGATTCCCACCTAGACCCTGTTTGTTTTACTGCGGACAAGACAAAAGCTTTACAGGTTAAGTTAATTAAAAAAAAAAAAAAAAAAAAAAGGCTGTTCCAAAGCTTATTGAACATTTGCCTTAGAAACCGTTGAACTGCGCACAGGAGAATATTAGTTTAATATAAATAGCAAATAACTAGTAGTAGTAATAAAAAAAATATCATGTTTTATTCTGAAGAAACTGAGCACTTTTTCGAATCACGAGTCTCAAATTGTGTGGTTAACTGTAATTTGTTTCCGATAGTTGTTGCGGAAGAAGTAGCTGCAGTTCTTTTTAATGTTGGTGTCTCGCAACCACACCTATTTGTTGCATTTTAAATTGTAATAACATTTTCTAAATGTAAATTTTTAACCAAAAAATACAGCTGTAGTGGCTAGAAGGAAATATATTTAGCATCTGCAGTTTCCACAGCAGCTGTACAATCAGCAATCAATGAGTAGTTACAAGTGTCTCTCAGATGTAACCACACATTAAATTACATGTTGTGGCCGATAATCGGAGAAAAATTTAAAAATTTGCAACACATGAAATAAACTATAAGGTTATTTCTAGATATAAGTTTATTTATAGATAACTATAAGTTGTTACCAAATCGATTTCGATCACATGCATGTCTTAATTTTTGTTTTTCTAATGTTACATTAACTAATCGTAAGCATGTCAAATATCTGGCAATAAATGGCATTTTCAATTTCGTAAGCTTGCACATAGTCCATACATACACTATTCAATATTCATTTCAAGCTGAAGTAGTTGATACACTTAAAGTCTTAATTTGCTGGCTTAGGCCAACTTGCAACAATATAAAGGAGTTTAAAACACTTTCAATGTCTCCGTGATCGGACCTACACCCACTCAAACAAAGTGACAAGCAGATGTGAGTGAATGTACTTAAATGGTACAAGCAGCTTAATTTTATTGAAATATCTGATGAGGAGTAAGTCTTACAGTCAGTTTCCATTATACTTTAAAGGCGGATGTGTTCATAAGGATGTGCGAGCTCAAATCAAAACAGCAAAATAAAATACACAACAACATTAGCAAACAAAAATAAAAAATAAAAACTTTTACAACTCAAGAAAGTATTTAAAACCTTCCAAAAAAAAGATCTTAATGTCCAAACTCCCAAAGCCAAAAATAAAATAAGATGCATAAAACACTTATCAGCACATCAAAGGTAAAACAAAAAAAAAACGGAAAGACAATGTAAAAAATATAAACAAGGACTTGGAAAACGAAATTGAAAAACATTCATCGCATTATTTACTCATCTTTTGCTTGTACTTCTTTAATTCATGCCTTCCTCGCCAGCAACCACTTCATCGTGCCGTTCAACAGCAAGATGTGCTTTATTTTACAGTAACATTTGGCTACAACAAAATGCGTGGAATCAATAATCTACAGTGTATTTTTTTGAAGTTTTACGAATGCGAAAGCTTTTACAATAAGGTTTTTTTATTCTGGCTTAAGTTTATCAAATTTAATTGTTTCATTAAATTATCTATTTAAACACAAATTATAAAACTTGTAACAAGTGAAAGAATAAAGAAACGTTGTAAGCCCAGAAGTCGCCTTTTATGCTGCATCACTGTTACTGCTGTATCCGCTTTAATCTTAATTTTTTTTACCCGAAGTCGTTTCTTGTACTATATCAGTATACCATCGACCACGATCTCATCACAGTTAAGTGCTTCTGTGTCTTGTTTCACTTTTCATTTAACGTTATGTGTACTTGAACTAGTTTGTTTAATATAGAAATGAGCGAGAGTGGAATATCTTGTGGACGTAATCAGAGTAATACTTATGAACCTCCACATTTTGTCCAACAAGTTTCGAATTGTAAAAGAATGAACAGCATAAAGCATGCCATCCTATTATTAAATCTTATTTTTGAAATTCTCAATCGCAGTACTGATCCAGACATACAATTTTTATCTGGGATTTCAACGGTTAGACAAGAAGTTAACTTTTCTGCGATTATTGTGCTTTGTAATCGTAATTACCATTAATGGTAATTAAGTTACAACAGAGAGATGGACAAAGAGCAGCACAAAGGGAAGAGTAAACAAATAAATAGATGCTTGCAAAATATTTTCTCAGAAATGTTGCTAATTTTCGTCATAAATTTAAAGGAAATATTTCTAGTAAATAGTTTATATTTTCATATTAATTCTAAACGGTCAAATTTTATACTTTTTTTACACGGCTAGAAAACAGCTGTAAAAGTTGAAAATAGAAAAAAAAAATTATATACGCCGCTTAGAATTGTATCCTAACATTAATGAAAGACTTGAATTGTCGTTGTGCTGGCAAGCCTAAAAACCAATACGACTGCTAACGTTAGAACGTTAGTAAAATGCAACGTTACGGGATATAAGGATTTTTCCACACAAATAGTACCAAATTCCAATCCCGATCTAAGTTGGGGCAACCTTTAGTCTTGGGTCTATATCTTTTCCTTGTGGAGGAACGTTAAAACCACTTTTCAAATCGGACTGCTGTTTAAATATTTGGCTTCCGCTGTAAGTAAATTCATTCCCAGCGATAATTCGTTATTGCTCAGTTTTACTGTCGCAGTTGCCAGAGTGTATGTGTGTACATCCAGTACATCCTATCCATCCTGTTAAGTACTCGCTAAGCTTTAACGTTTTCAATAAGGTTGTTATTTACTTACACCGAAATGCACATCAAATTGATCGTATTAATGGCAATAACTAGTTTATCCCGCCCATCTTATCAACTCAAGCAGGATTATACGCAGATTTCCATTAACCAAAAATAAAAACAGCACAAGGCATGAATCACACATTAAAAAATTAGAAAACAAAAAGGAAAAAATTATAATATAATACGTAAGAGCAAAAAAACGAAAACAAGTAGAAAAGCAACAACGAATCACATGAATGGACAGACAGTCGGCCAAAGAAGTGATATGGGTTTGAATTGAAATTGTAGTGACACAAAAAAGAGGGTACAACATATCTGAAATAAATAAACAAACAAAAATATAAATTAATGCAATTTCAATAGACTCTCCTGTATATGTGAGTACATGTGTGCGTGTGCGTGTACGTGTGTTCGGTATAAAAGGCAGAGAAGAGATTCACTGGCAGGCATCAAAACATCACATTTCGATTTATTAACAACTATTTGGGTTGTTTCCTTTTTCCGGCAAAAAAAAAATAAACGAAAAGCAACAAAAACAACAAGAACAACAACAGCAACGTTACAAGTACTTTTGCGGAAAATCATTTCGGTTTGCCCGTCAGCCTAGACTGGCTGTTGGTACTTGTAGAGCCAAAAACTTGCTACAACCTTTGTAGCTGCAAGTCGTTTTTTATAGCAAATGAATGTATTGTACACAATTTGTTAGACATTCCCAAAGGAATTCCCAAGCAATACTAATATAAATGAAAGCTGAAATGAAGACAGCAAGTGCAAATCCACCCGCCGATTAAACAACCTTTGCATTAACCTGTGCGCCAGAGATTCCAAATCGTTCAACTGAAAAGGGCACGGCCACGAAATTTAAATATGAGCGTAAATTGCAGGATGCGCCAATTAGCGTCCATTTCCAATTTCTGACTCCACAGCTACATTTTTAATTTAGTTTTTCACACAATTTTTTAATTTTTGTAATCAAATACACACGTTGCTGATTTATTCTGCTTTCCCCCTTGTTAATTACCAACATTTCTTTCATCTAACACAAAAAGATTTAACAAGATTCTCGTTTGGGCTAGCGAAGCATAGACAAAATTGTTTTCGCACTCTCCCATTCTAACCAACTCATCTATAATACCAATTCCGCTGAAAATATTTCACAACAAATTTCGCTTAATCGTCCTGCCACAGGATTGACACACAACAAAGTTTTTATAGCTTTAATAAGCCATTAACAAAATAATTAATACGCTGCACCATTTTTTTAACCAGAAGAATCAAAAATTGCGGATGAAGTAAATACGAGCGCGGAATAATACAAAAAGGAGTTTTAGCCAGCAGGAGGAAAACATGTATTCCTTATAACAAATTATGGAGCTTCCTCTATTCGAAGAATTGGCTTAACAATAATACTAAACAGAGAAAAAGATGTATATAATTAGAAAAGTTGGTCCGTTAAGGATGCTACTGTATTCCGAGTATCCCAAGCTGTACTACTATATTCAAGATATGCCCAAGTCAACAGGCAGTGGTTTAAGGTAGATTCCATTTACTGGCAAGTTCACATTATTGAAGGAAGTACTGACCGCTGTTGAAGAATTTTGCAGCCTTTTTATTATAAATTCTCATTAGAGAAATTCGCAAATCCTTATGGCACATAAAGATTGCTTTCAAGGAAACCAAATAAGACCTTTGCTAGACAAAGTCGTTCGCACCATAGTTTGCAAAAGGGAAAATCAGTGTTCTTCATGGAATCTGTTTACTAACCATCTAACTTTGCGGTCGTGCAGTGGCCAAAGTCGGTAGTGTATTTTTCTAGTTGCTGCTTCTCACTCCTAACGAACAACTTTCGGAGATCCCCAAAATAATGATAGATCGATGCTTTAATACATAATCGCTCTTTATACACATACATCGTTCCGCATTAAAATTTTCCTTAGCAACTTCGCCGAACTTTTATTTGTACAATATACGAGAATTTGTGTTTTAGCATTTTGATTGCTTTTTAATGCTCAGATGCATTCAATTGTCTCTGGTTTCTCGAGGTGACGTCCTGGTAGCCAATTAATGGAGTCTTTATAATTAAATCGTTTTGCGCTCTGTGGCATGTGGGCCCCTCTCTTGCAACCAAATGGCAGCACGACCAATGCCAACTAGATTCGTAAATCACAAAGCGAATCAAGCAGTAATTTTATTCGCCTATAACGATATTTGAACAAAACATTGTTGCATTATAAATGGCGTTCATGAAAAAACAAAAGTTTTGAATAGAAATTCAATTTCACTTTGTTCTTAATTCCATAACGAAATGTCAAAAAATTGCAACTATCAGCTGTTAAATTGATTGTCAAATAAAGACAACTTGAAGTTATGAATTTGTAGAATCACTTGACCGTCATTATTTTTTGCAGCTTCTGCAGAAGCAGTTTAGCATAACTGCAATTAACGGTACTCGTTCTTGAAGATGTTTCCCCTGTTTTCGGCTTGCACTTTGAAGGCACAAGCAGGAATACCACACTGCTCTTTATTGTCGAACTAAGGCAATGCGTCTTACATCGGAGACACCTAGTTGTTTAAAGTAGGAAAATAAAATTTATATTCAATTTTTTAACAATTTTAGAAATTGTGAAAAATTAAAATTATCTGTGCATTGAGTGTTTCTAATAAATATTTCAGAAAAGTAAACAAAAAAAAATAAAATAGAATAAAAAAATATATTCCAATGTATTCGCCTTTTGATTCTAATTCATGAAATTATAGAGGTACCAACGGTGGATCGTTTTTGGTGCGGATAGTATATCGCTGTATCTCTCTTTTTTTACCTACTTGTATCGTTTTACTCGCAGAATACCACTTTACCGGCTGTAATAAAAATAAATCATAATATTTTACGTCCCTTTAACCCGCCTTATTTTTAAGTTCAGCACACATACACAAAATTTATTTACTTATCCTAATGCGACATGTACGCTGTTCTGCCGTTGCTGTCCGTAATACATCCTTGGAACCGTGTAAGCTTTATAACTACTACCACCGTTAATGCTGTGAGGTTATAACCCCGTATAATGCGTGTACACATATACTTAATGCATCTTCCTATCTGAACATTGTACACACTTACATACATCCACACACACACAATGTCTAAATACAAAAATACATGCATACATTAGGGTGGTACTCCAAATTGAAACCCACAGCATAAAATTTTTCAGATTAATTTGAGTTTTGTACGCCTAAACTTCAGCGTATATCGGGAGTCTTCTCCCTAGATTTAGTCGCAGTAAAACAGTGTTGTAAAGTTAATGTAAGTAATTTTTTTGAAAGAGCACGAAAAATATTTTGTAGTTCAGTGTTGTATAACTAAAAGCGAACAGAACACTTAAAGAATTATTTTTAGACTGCAATGAAATCGAGATGAAGTTTTTAGTGATTTTTAAGTTTTCTTTCGTTGTACCAAAAGGGTTCATCCTAATGCAGTACATGTTAATGCTTTAGTAACCTGTTCCATACTTGTTAAGCAACAAAAAAAAAAAATTAAAAACCAAGTACTTACACATTTGCACACATTTATTTTCTCATTACACTTGTCGTCGGCGTCATCACTATTCCATGTAACTTCTGCCCTTGCCGACGGTCAATGTTTTTGTTCTTTTATTGCAATCGAACGTGAAACGGAGACATAATTATTTCTATGTTTAGTTTTTCTCGTCGCCTGCCGCGGGTTGATTCTACTCATACAGCCTAATGTTTCCCAAATGTGTACCTTGGCTTTATTTTCACATTACAAATACACGCACACTTTAAATAAGTTTAAATGAACAACACGGGGACCACAATTTGTAAAATAAAGAAAACAAAAAAAAAAAAAATAATTCAAGAGGGTGATTCTTGTTTTCAATGTGTGTAATAACTACGCCAACAATATGTTAACCCAGAATCTTATTAGCACCGGTGTCTGCCAGATGCAACAGTACCATTTAACTGACTTTAAATGAACTTTACTACCCCACAGCTTTAAAATTGTTTATTCAATTAAATAAATGTTAAACAAATTTCAGTTGGTTTTTTAGGAAGAAAAATTCTCCTAATGATCGACTCACTTTCAACACAAAAACATACTTCTACGGATATCCGTGGATGAGAGAACGAGCATAGGCAGATTACTAAATTAATACTTAACTTCAGCTCCTCTACATTGCCATCTGAATAGAATTATTTTATTATTTATTTAATTTTAACTACCAGAAAGGCCGCCCAGTATCCTTAAGTGGAAAAACTACAACGACAAATCATTAAATAAAATTCGATATGAAACCACAAAATTCTACATGTTTACGCCCTCTGGACTTGTTCTCGCTTGACTGATCTAATCGTTTTGATCGCAAGGACGTCAACTGCATTTGCAAGAATTTCTTTTAAAAAGTTTCATTTACACATTAGTTGTGATGTGATTTTAATCAAGTATATATACATATATGTGGGATCAAAATGCCACAATATCAAATTTTATAAAAATGGTCACCTTGTTCATACTCCGGAATTAGAAGCAAGAATTAGCGGTAGAGAAGAATATTTTTTTGCAGCGAACTAGTGGCTGTTAAGGTTGTTCTATGGTACCAATTTGTCAATTGGTTTTTACTTCGCTTACGAAATAATGCCACAGAATGTCCAGGTTGTATCTGGTCATCAATGTATGTGGTTTGGTGACAAATGTTAAGTGTCCAGAAGAAATTCAGGAAAATTCCGAAGCCTTTTTTATATTATGATCTACTCAAATAGGCATTGAATCCGACGCCTTAGCCATTTGGAGTTGTAGAACTTATTAATCATTTCAGCCAACGCCACCAAAATGGGAAAAAGCCCTCTTTGTTGATTTTACACAAGTCTAATATTGCCAAAAACTTTCAAAAAACCATGTGCACTTTATTGTCCTATTTTTTTTTCTTCCCAAGACCAGTACTAAGACTACGGCCCCTTTCAATTTAGAAAAAAGGATTTGAGAAGACAGTTGGTAAAAATGAAGACTAAGTTATTTGTTAGTAAGGAAGTGACTAACCCTTTATCCCTCAAATATTTCAAGAACAATTACCGGATCAGATATTAAGCATATGAGGAAAGTACAAGAGAATTTTTTATTTGATGGCTGGCAGGAGTGGAGATCAAACCCACAACGAAGTTCCTCTCTACTTCAGTAAAGAAGACCTTCCAACGGTTATAAAATTAATACAGAAGGATTACGAATAAACGAAAATTGGAATCTATTAAAATGTATTTTTATAGAAAACAACCAACTTGGGATTACAAAAAAATTTTATTTTCTTATAAAAAGTTTTACTTTTATAAAGTAGGCAGTCATAGCAAAAGGAAGTTTTTTATTATTTTCTACACGAAGTGTACGATTTGTAAAAACAGAATTTATTTGGAATAAATTTTTTTATGCCCCAACTTTTATAACAATTATTTTCCCGTTGGGTGTCAGCGAAAGTGTTTAAAAGACAAAATGGAAAATAAAATGCAAGTTAAAGCACTCATCAATTTTAATTTCGAAAAGTTATTATTTTATACGAGAATCTGCATTTAATACATTGTGCTATAAAAGTTTCCCCCAAAAAAGCTTTTTATTTCAATTTGGTTGAAGAACGAGTATTTATAAATCAAATGGAAAAAGTTTGTTTTAAGTAGAAGCGAAGAAGGAAAGAGAAACGTTGAATGAGATAAAAAGTATTGCATTAATGCGGATTAATTTCATGTATAATTAGTGATGATAAATTAAAGCTTTGAAGTCCATGCGATGAATTTTGCAAGTTTGAGACATGTAATTCTTAAAAGGTTTGCTGAAATGGAACAACATGGAATAACACATTGAACAGCAGCAATGGAATTGTTACAACCTTCTACACACGATTTAAAATTTCTTTCAATTTATTACAAAATAAAGTTTTTGCGGCATTCAAAATTTTTACAATTTTTTTAATTTTCGGCCAATGTGCGATGGCGAGAATCCAGCCAGCATTTTTATAATTCTGGATGTTCCCTAAAAACTCCACAGGCTTTAATTGAACTTGGTGTTCTGAGTATTACCAATCGGGCTAATTTTATAAAAATGGTCATCTTGTTCATACTCCGGAATTAGGAGCAAGAATTAGCGGTAGAGAAGAATATTTTATGACTTATATGACTTTTCTTTTGTAATTTGAAAACAAAACATTTTTCTATTTTTCTTTCTATTAGCAGAAATCAAAAGTTCTTTCGAAACTCATCACTCCTTTTAATATGCCCACCATTCATGTGTTCATTATTACGAATTTCTAATACTACTCGTAATATGAAAGGTAGCCCAGGTTCCCTCTGGAGCATCTTCCAGCCATTAGAACGCTACTTCATGATATCGAGATTTTTCGTAGAAAGTATTGCGGTATTTCACTTTAAATTACTCTACTTGTCAAGAAAAGCTTGCGAAAAAGCTGAAAGTACAGCCATTGATGAAGACAGTACTACCAATACATATACATATGTAACATCTTATTTTCTTAATTATTAATAACGTGCTTTCCTCTACAGATGCTGCTATTTAATTTGCAATAGAAAAATTGGGCAAAACTCTTCTTAAAATAGGAATACGAGAATAATTCGTGTTTATCGTTCGATCAGTATTTCACAAGCATTCCTCGAGATCAATTCGTAAGTTGTACGGGCAACAATAGGACGACGAAAAAGGTTGGCACAATAAATATTTTGTGGGCTGATATTTAATCAGAGAAATGTATATAAATAAAAATAAAACAATCTGAAGATCAGGCGAAGTGTTCAACATATCTGCGTAAAAGGTAAAAAGTCTTCCAACTTTAGTACTTTACCGTTGAAGAAGACATACTGATTGGAAGAAATCTCATAATGCAAAGATATAATACGATTATTATATTAGTTCCACCGATGATTGGAACTCTTAACCCATTGAAGCTGTTTGGTTAGATAAATATACAAAACTTTGCTTAATATAGAAAAATTCTAATAGATATTAGAGGAGAGATAAAGTAAGTCTCTATGTACCAGCACTTATACAAAATGTTGGACCGTGAAAAAATTGCAGGATTTTGTAGTACTTTAGGATTTATATTATAAAAGTTGTTTTATATAAGTTGTTATATAAATAGGAGGTTCCTATTACCAATATAATATGTACCTTTTTTAGTTTAATGTATATTTTATTTACCATTATGGACTTTGTGTAAAACTGTTTCATATTTTCCAATCGATATTACCGTGGAATTTAACTTGTCTGCGTGCTTTGCAAATTTTTGTATATTTCTGAGTGACTTTGCCTTTCAGATGTTGTTTGTAATGATTCGACAACGCTTGACAGTAGCATCGCCACTAACTATCGGGCAATGTGATTGTTTTCTTCGAGCTAGAATGAACAAGAGGTGGAAAATAAAATCAAAATAAAGAAAAGCCAGATGGCACAGGAGTCAGTGTCACAGAGTAAAACAACATCAATAAAAATGTTCCAAATACCGACTGCACAAAATTTCTTCAAAATTGGCCAACGAATTCGTGGGTCAGGCAGTAACGGGTTAAGCCGAACTCGTTATGCGGTATTAAATTGCGAGATTTTAAAAATTGCATGCCTAAGTATGCAAGTCTATCTTACTTTCGTTTGCTATCCTGAAAGCTACAATATTTGGCATTAATCATTAACCAATTTTAAATCATTTCGCTCACTTCCAGCACAAACGCCGCAACAAGAAAACGGAATTTTCTGATTTAATAATGCAAAATTAATTGCTGTTTATCTTGTGTGAAAAAATTCATTCGAATATTTCACGTAACTCGCAACGTGTGCTCTTCTCTTAAAAGTCAAATATCAGTTGAGTTCTATTTTTCCATTAAGTTGTGCGTAAAATTTTAATTTCAACTCATTTTCTGTGAAACTGGTCTTCTGAGTTACAACGTCCTTTTGGCAAATAAACGGCATGTGTGTTGGGAAATTTATAAATTCATAACAATAAAGGATAATTTTAACCAGGAAAATCTGTTGCACATCGTTTGTCGACCAAAATGATTGCCCGTTGTGGTGTTGAACATGAGATACAAATCTATTTTAGAACTTCAAGCACATTATCTTTCATACAAACACATATTCACATACACAGTCACATTATTTACTACTCAAAATAATATCAAGAGTTCGAGAATTACATAGAAATGGTGTTTTATGATAAACCCCTTCCTTTTTTTTTTGTGGCCGTGAAAGGGGGAAAACATAAGACAGGGGAAAAACAAATTTGTTTTAAAAGTTGAAAAGGAAAAAAGTGAGTAAAATAAAATCTATTACGTGGCAAACCACCCCGTAGTTATGTGGCAATTTGCTGTTTTATGATTGTGTACAGCGCGTAAAAATAAAGTGTATCATTTTCCCATTTACCGCACCACACCCTCCCATTTCAACAAGCAATTGCAAGATTTCTATTCCTCTAGAAAGAAGTTGTTGTTGTATATTTACGCAAGGGCTAACAAAAGGATGAAACGAGGCCCTCATTAAGGCCTTATTTTATGCACACTAACTTTTTAACCGTGCTGCGCATTCCATTGCTCATTGCAGACGGTGATATGATAGAGAATGTTTGTGACCGGCCTTCTCAGAGCACTACAGTACATATATGAGAAGATATTACACCTAGATGTAAGTAAGTAAGTATGTTCTCTCTCTCTCTGTCTAAATTACCAAGGCTGCGAGCTAACAAGGTTAACTTCAGATAATACGTAAAGACGAAATAAAATAAGGATTAAACGTGTAGCTGAACAAATGCAAGCAAAGGAAAGAAAATAAAAATTTTTCATTTTGATCATCTTCACTTTACAGCGAGGAAATTAAATTTCGCATCCTAGAGAGCGCAAAGAAAGCTTTGAAAAAGGCCTGTTTATTGAATGCCTTGTGAATTTTATTATATTGTAGAAAAGTGGACACATGTATACGTATGTATGTGCTAATGTTTGTGTGCGTACATCTGTGAACGTGCGAACGCGTACTAAAGAGTATCATACAATTGCTGCCCTACTGCACTTGTTTTGATTTGTTTGGAATAATAACAGATGCTTTTACTGAACGAAAATTATTATTATTCATTGTTGTTAAAAATTATTAATGGTTGACAATAGATTTCACTTTGTAATGTTGTTTGCGCAGCACTTTCGACAGGGACTGTTTTATTGCCATTGTGCTAAAATGCATCTAGATACATTAGGGTGGTCTATTATAAGGGATTCAAATATAATTTGTAAACAAGTTTTGAAATGACTACATCGTACATAAAAATGCATTTAAAAATATACAGGCTTGTGCCGCTTGCTGGTGCAATTTGAACTTTATTCACATCACTGAGTGTTGAACTTAAGCGGTGTGAGACAGTGTTGATTGCCTTAAGTTTAATTTGAGCCTTAATTATATTTCTTGCTTTGATTTGGGTTCCAAAGCAATTACATATTAATCATCACTCTTGTCAAGAAAAAATCAAAACTCGAATTGGAACTAAAACATTACTTTTCTGTGTGCATCTGAAAAAATGAACCACCTTACTATTCGCACTTGCATTTGTAAGTACAAAAGTATACACATGAGTATTTGTTTCTTTTGAATTTTTATTGTTAGTTTATGATTTCGATGTTGTTTGTTTCAAATATTTGCGCTGTTGTTGTTGTTTGATGTTTTCCTGTTGTTGTTACTGTAGCTTTTGCTGGCAAATTACAATTGTGTAAATATTTAAACTGCTTGAAAATTATTCATTAGTGTTTTTCCAATTAATGTTTCGCTCCTTGCATGTTTCTCGAACACAGAAGATGGCCAAATTAACAAGAATACTGCAGGAGGCATAACATTTTTAAAGATCCTACTTTAAAATCATACATTGTTATTATTATTATTATTAATTATTTTGAAAGCTAATTTGTCACCAGCGACACTATTAACCAAATGTTTCTAAATTGCATCCCACTTGTATTCACTAACTGCGTACGTGCGCCTGTCGAATTGTGTTTCTTTACGCAAACAAGTAAACAAAGCGATTGGTTTGAAATTGACATAAAGTCGCCCGTTGAAATTAATGAATTTTTTAATTGTGCTTATAATTTGTGGTGAAGCATGTGGAATATGTTAAATGTAGGAAATGCGTGATAGAAACCTGTAGTTCGATTCGGTAGCTCAATTTTACGCTAATAAGTCGTGAAAAGAAATTGATACCAAAATTAGCAATTGGCGTATCCTCCTGCCATGTGAGACATTTTGTTATTATTATTATTGCCCAGAACGATTGAAATTTATGCGACAATACTTATTGGTAAAAGTAAATTATCGATAGTGCATCATGTGATCATTAAAATAAATCATAACACTTGTCGACAATTTAAGATCTTGTGAAATCGGGTAATGAATCATTTTTATATACTCGTACGATCACCTGCTGAGCATATTAATTGTTGGTTGTCTATTATTTATTTGATATTATTACATAATTTGCGTTTGACTGGTAATGAAAAGGTTTTTGAAGGTTATATCCCTTTTTTTGTTATTTAGTGCACAAAATTGATATCATAATTTAATGACGTGATAAATTGACGAGGATATGAGGGAAGCTCATTAATATAGTTGAAATGCCAGATTTTACTATTCCGGTTGAGGTTTTCTCTAAATTTAATCACTTTTTGTCATATGCCAGCTCAAAACCAAATAGGCTATGATGTCTCCGTATTGGAAAAAACTTCTGCTTTTTAGAGGGTAAAGAATTCTAGTACTTTTGTTAATTTCGTTTACAATGTGTGATATGTGATCCTATTAATTTAGAAAAAAGGATCCTATTAATTTGCCAAAAGGGTCCCTAATAATTTATTAGGGACAAAAGTTGCTCCAAATCACATTAAAGCCATAGAAATTGAATAGTTTGGTACTATGGAAACAATAAATTTTAAACTATTATATATCAAGTTATGTGATCACCATATTAAAAATTAGTGAAAACACTGTATCAAATTAATGTGGTGCCCCTATTAGTTTTCAATGGGACATTTCACTTTATATTTTTTAGAAAATATAATATTAATCTAATCGTTTACATTTTTTAACTAATTTTTAGCAACGTAATACCCATTGATTTAATAGTGTAATCACATCAAGTTTTACTAGGATATTTCTCTGAGTGTACTTATACAAATATAAATACATACGCAACACATATTATAAAATGTTAATAAGCTACAAGGCCAAGAAAAGGAACAGTAACTCAAGAAGCGTGTAGCAATCAGATCTACAATTTTTGGTTATTTCTAATCCAAATTAATATTTTATTCATTTTAGTTATTTTTTTCATATAATAGTATATTATTAATTTTTATTTATAATTATTTATTACGTTTGTTGGGTATATATAAGTTTGTTTAAATTTAAGTGTCTAGTTATGTTTCTAATTTATTAATAAGAAGTTTATTACGAAGTTCTCGTTGTAAGTATGTAGAATAATTAAATTGTTGTTTTTGTGTTTTTTACGTCTGTATTGCCCAAAATTATTTCACACTATAAAATGTAAAGGTTTTTATTAAAAAAACTCAAATAAATAATTCAATTAAATGTTCTTGGTCTTTTTTTAATTTATTAGTACGATTTTTTTTAATATGTAAAATATGTTTGCTTTTCTTCGTTTTTGATTATTTTTCAAGAACACTTTGTATATTTCTTTCGTTTTAAAAAGAACTTGAAATAAATTTTCATGTTTTTTTTTATAAGCACACCTCACATAAGAGGAAATGCCACATCTTTTTCCGCTTTGAATATAAAAATTATTCTGCATAGAAAGGAAGCGGATATACTTAGCCAGTGGCATTCAGTATTTTACTTAATGGCACGATTTGTCGAATTGGCAAGACTACCGGAAAAGTATTATTGCTTGTACTAAAAATGCATTTAACCCCTCGTACGATCTGTCACCAAACATTATAAAAATTTTCTTAAAATGAGAGATGGCATGCTAAATCAAAAATAGTGTGCTCATTTTTATACAATAGTGTGATTAATCGTACGTGTGCGAAGGTAAGTGAATACTGGCCTTAAACGTATCATATGCATGCACATATAGATCTACGCACCTGCATTATTAATTTTCCATACATACGAGTATTTATTCAACAAACAAATTGCTTTTTTCCAATATAAACGTTTATAAGAAATAAGTTGCAATTGTCGCGTAAAAATGTGAGAAGTCATTTTTCCTATTCGGTAACTTTCTAAAAATTCTGGTTGAATTAATTTCTTGGTGTTGGCAATACTGGTTATTATTAACATGTTCCATATCTTTTAGGAAGGCTTAACCGAATATCTGTTAATTATAAAGAGATAATTAATGTAACAGTTTGTTTGGAATTCAATCTACAGATGTTGCAAGTATATTTAAGATTTTCCAATAAACACATCGCCACCTGAAATCGGAAAGGGTGTACTTAGCATTGTAACACTTTACGAGTATGGAAATAAAAAGTACTCTCTATACTGAGCATTAGCTTGTTATAACTAAATAAGAACTAAAATTTAATTGGCAAAATTTAATAGTTGGAAATAGGAGGTACCCATATTATATAAATATATATAAAGTTTTGCACATAGTAAAATCTTGGTAATTCTTCGATGATATAGAATTATATTTTGATTAATAAAATGTATTTCTTACATACAAAATCATTAAAAAAAACAACGTTTATAGCAAAATTCTATACGTCTCTGAGGAAACGTTTACTCCCAATGCTGAACCTTTTGAGAAAGTGATAAAAAAAGGGGGGCAAAAGCAGATGAACAGGACAACCCTAAAATATCGAAATAATAACAAATATTATTATTTTTTAAAAAATATTAATTGAGAATACCGCTGATAAACACAACGCTGGCATTATTGCTTTTTTGTGTACAGTTTTTAAAATGCAACCCTGATGGCATTAAAAATATTTCCTAAAAATTAGCCACATGCACATTTCCCGTTTTACTTTTAAAGTGTTTATGGCATATCACATTTTTTTAATATTTTACAATATTTTAAAATTGAGTTGATAAAAATTTGAAACTGAGTTGCCACATCAAATACTGGTAGGGCTTTACATTATAGCGCTTTCATAATAATTCGTCTTGAAAAAAATTTGATGCCGCATTTTACCGATTTTTTTTATTGAGTCAGTAGAAAAGATAAGTTAATGAGCAAAAATGTGTCCACATAACTTTCTCTCTGCGAAGAGGCACATGCCCACTTATTACTATCAACAAACAGGTAATACCTCAACATACAAATGTCAAGTACCTAGGAATTCACCTCGACAGACGCTTAACGTGGAAATGTCATATTAATACAAAATTAACACAAATGAAATTGAACAAATGAAAACCACCCTAGGTTTAGACTGTAAACTCTTGCTGTATAAAGCCATCCTAAAACCTATCTGCTGCTACGGAATCCAAATATGGGGTACCGCCTCTGCGTCAAATGTGGTTAAAATTCAAAGACAGCAGAACAGAATCTTACGAACTATTACAGCAGCGCCCTGGTATATTAAAAACTCAAATATACACAAAGATTTGGATGTTCCCTTGGTGAAAGCTGAAATTAAAAAATATGCAGGAAGATACCTAAAAAGGTTAGAAACGCACCCCAATATTTTAGCCCGTAATATCCTAAGCGATAGGGGATATACGCGTTTAAGTAGGAGGGACCTGGTTGCCATTAGCCAAAGCTAAATAAGTAAAAGAATACAAAAAAAAAAAAAAAAAAAAAAAAAAAATCCAGCGCAACACATCTTTTTTGTCTAGCAATGGCTGGACATAATACATATTAATTTTTTATATATTAAGATTTGAATAATTATTGTGATTTCAATATTATGAAGATACAGTAAATAAAAAAAGTAGAAAAGATTTTTTTTTGTGCAGGAGAAATATTTTGCGAAAGATTTTCTGAATCCATACAAACATTACAACCAGGAATTAGTTTTTGATTGTAATATATTAACTTTAAGCGAAAAGTGATTCGTTTTGAGTAGCTTTAAGTAACTGCTTAAAAGCTGTTGTAGTAGACTACCGAATTTAGTACAAGTAATGAAATCTTACTAGACTTCCAGGCAGTGGGTACTGCTGGTCACCCTAATGTGAAAGCAGCCTAAATGAAATTTGTATTTGAGTACGAAATTATATGTACAATTATATGTATGCATGCATGTAAATATATAGAGATGTATGTATGTGTGTGTGTACGAGTACATCTTGCCTCAACATCCTCTTGTAGATTTCTACAACACACACATTCATGTACCCGATTTCCTGGATGTATGTGAACCAGTAGTGAATGTGTTTGTACTCTTATCAATATTACACACTATGAAACATGGAATATTTAATTTGTTTTCCCAATGAAAGTGCATTGTATTCGTTTATTGTGTTGTGCCGTATTGTATTTTCTGTGAGCAAAAAATAAACAAACAAAAAATATATAAAATAGTGTATCAGCAAAGATTTGATTCAATTCTAAGCGAACATATTAACAGAACTTTTTGCAGGTTCTCCAGCCAACCACAGAACAGATTCACATGATTTTCAGAACTGTAAGCAGGGGTTGGAAATTTCTGCGACGGCGTACTGCTACCCAAAAGACACACATACGCATACGTGGGTACATACAAATGTACGTGCAGTAAATATGTAAATGCTTCCATTCCAAATAGATAGAGCCAAGGGTGAAACCAATAAAAGCCTTTCTAAATTTGGGATTGGTTTATAATTGAAGAGCTAAACTTTAACGACTTTACATATATATTTCACTTACTTATTGTTATTTTCATTGTTGCTGCTGCCGTTGTTTTGTTTTACAATTTCATTTCCTTTCTCTTCCTTTTTTGTGTATACCGTTTCTGCTGGTTTTTTGCACGTGAGCGAACAATTGATGATTGCATGTACAGAAATACATATTTCTTTTTTGTGTACATAAAAAAATTCACATCAATATATTTTTGCAAATTTTCACATACACACACATGCATCGATGGTGATGTGTGCACACATACCTAAATGCGCTTGTATGTCCGCAAAAATTTATTTATGAAGCATTGTAGGCTTTTACGTTTTTGTAGATGCCTGCATGTAAATATAATTTTAAAGTAAATGTGCTAATTAATAAAATTTTGTATGCAAATATATCTGCACTCATACATATTCGTCTGAGTATACATACATATATTTTTGTGTATTTAAAATGTACATATGTGCATATATTTGTACAGAAGATAAATATAAAAAATTGAAAAGGATTTTTCCTCGCTTGTAGAGAAAATTGAAGTTTTTGGTAGAAATCAAACGCGCAGTCACTACACTATAAGTCGTTATGCACTGCGCCCTCTAATCTAAATGCATGCATGGATGCGTATATGTACATATGTATGAAGTTGGTGACCCAAACAAAATGTTTGCAGACATAAATGCAATCATGCATACAGTGGGCCACAAAACATGCTTTTAAGTTGTCTTTAACTAACTAATAATTGATCCACTAATAATTTTTTATAAACGCATTCACACATTACCAACCGTCCACAAAGATTTCAACCATCTGTCAAAGAGTTGTGTTAAAAATATTTTTAAATTCTTCTTTACAAGTTTCCACATGTAAAATGTGTTTATAATAATAAAAGCAAAAAAAAAACAATTAATGTTGCATTTATACTTAAATATTTATGGAAATATAAAATATAAAATTTAATTGAAATCTGTCGCTCAAGATCAAGCTAAATACTATGCTCCTTTGGCAACATTGTTTGATACATTTATTTACTCAGTATATTATTTGAAATCTAAAAACGAATGAGATACTTTTGTAAGAAGCTTAAATTTTTTCATTATATAAAATACATATGAAATAATATGTGAACATATATATACATACATATTGGCACATACATCGACATATATTCTGTATTGAACTGCAACATTTTGATTCTTCCCATAAAGCAAAAGCAATAAAAAGAGTACGTAATTAATTGTAATGTATCTTTTCAAGAGTTGTTACTCCAGAGCCCCTACCTTTTGAAAATTATACTTGGATTTTAAATTTAGCAATCGAACCGATATACTCGTAACATACGGATGTATATAAATTTACAAAATTTTTTTTGCAGATGCATCATTCAATGGAACAGTTGGATATGCTGGATCCAACTGGTTCAATGACAACACTCGCCCCCATATCAGAAACGCCTTTAACACCTACACACCAGCATTTACATGGATCCTACCATAGTATGAACCATATGATGACTCATCATCACCCGAGTAGTTTAAGTGGACATTCTGCGGGTATGCATTGTAAAGCAAATGTATTTCAAAATATTCCATAATCATTAACTAATGCTTCCAATTGAAAAAGGTCATCATGGACATTCTGCAGTACATCATCCTGTGATAACGGCCGCAGTTGCGGCGGCGGGTCTACATCCGGATACAGACACAGACCCAAGAGAATTAGAAGCCTTTGCCGAACGATTTAAACAGCGAAGAATAAAATTAGGTAACCATTGAAACACGTATATAAACACGAGCATATTTCATTTCTCTTAATGTAAAAAAGTAAAAAGAGAAATAGGTTTTTGCTTAAATAAAAACAAAATTCTTAAATATCGCCCTCAAAACAGGAGTGACACAAGCGGATGTTGGTAAAGCACTAGCGAATTTAAAGTTACCTGGCGTTGGGGCACTGTCGCAAAGTACAATCTGTCGATTTGAAAGTCTAACTCTATCGCACAATAATATGATTGCGTTGAAGCCCATCTTACAAGCGTGGCTTGAAGAGGCGGAGGCGCAGGCGAAAAATAAACGACGTGATCCCGATGCACCAAGTGTACTTCCTGCAGGCGAAAAGAAAAGGTAGACAGCGTTTTAGTTACTGCCCTTCCAAAGTTCAATATACCATTAGAGGCATTCACGCAACTTCAGCTCAGCATGTCCCATTAAAGTCCTTAAGCTTTCCGACAAAATTTAGTGCAACGGTTCGAATAGAGATCATTTATTGGCATTTTCAAACATTATTCTTATAACACTCGCCCATACATATGCACATATAAAATAACATACATATAAACATACACTTCGACATTCACGGAATTTTAGCCTGAAATCTTTAATATAAAAACAAAATTTGTTTCTACAATTGACTTTATGGTTCTCCTTTACATGGTCCAACTGTGGTTGGACCTTCTTAGCTATCATAATTCAGAATAATACGAAACTCTAATATCCTTATATATTCGTATGTTTATTATCCGAGTATCTAGATATTTGTGGATTAGTGAATTTCTATCTTCGCAAAATGCGTAGAGCCTTACTTCATATTTTATATGATGGCGACATTACCCCATAACTGAATTACCAAAGATAAGTCGAAAAGCTTAACAATCCATTTGTATCCAATTGCGCCGCCAAGGTCATTATGAGGACACTTAACTCCAAAGGGATGAGTTGCGGGCGTTAAAGCGGGGTACCAAAAACTTACATCTTCTTTTTTTCTTTGAATATATATAAAAATTTAACAGGGTTTCTCAATTATAATGCACTCGTACGTGTGTACTTTAAGAAAGCTGTCCTTTTCTTAAAGAGCTCTTTTCTTTGAAAATATTAGTAGTAGAAAATATCATTTTTTAAATATCTTAAATAATAATTTATATCAAAAGAAGAATGTTAATTTCTAATTGCATACGAGTCTTAACTCTTCTCCTCCGAAACTGCAGTAGATGCTTTAACACAAATGTAAACTTCATGATTAGTTGAAACCCTCATTTACAGGATGAACTATTTTCTTTACTTTCTAATTGATAAGACATGAAAGCACTAGCCTACTTTAAAACCTTTATTTCCAATGTCATCACTGCGTTCCTATGGATCGTTCGGATAGACGTCTCAGAATTGGGTCTCGCGAACCTTTAAGAACTTAATGAAAAATGTTTTTAGTTGGCTGTTTTTCTTTAATAAACTGTGAACAATCAGATTCTGCCGACCAAAGAGTTGTGTACAGTTCATTACATATGTACACACCGTTTACACATATACAGA
Organism: Ormia ochracea; assembly: GCA_963402855.1. Lineage (NCBI taxonomy): Eukaryota > Metazoa > Arthropoda > Insecta > Diptera > Tachinidae > Ormia > Ormia ochracea. Next base: position 42,234,820 of record OY727107.1, read on the forward strand.
CATACATATAAAAACACAAAATTATTTGCAAGAATAGAGGAGTCTACATTTGCATATTTTTGAACCGAGAAAGGGAAAAGTACAACTACACTTTGTGTATCATTTATCGAGTAATCTATATCGAGTCTTTTTTCAAGAAAAAGGACTTCCATTGCGGCACCTGAAAAGCGATCTCTGGAAGCATATTTTGCTGTACAGCCGAGGCCATCTGGGGAGAAGATAGCTGCCATTGCCGAGAAGCTGGACCTGAAGAAGAACGTGGTGAGAGTCTGGTTTTGCAATCAGAGACAAAAACAAAAACGTATGAAATTTGCCGCACAACAATGACAAACAAATAATACAGCCACACCATTAGGTATTGTTAGTAGCGTTACACCTTCGATGACTGGACACGGATCAGCGGGGTTTGGTTACTGATAGTCGTTGTTTCCTGGAGAACACTACATGTAGAGTTATCCATAACAAATGCCTAGTACAAGGACGTGAGCCCCCCAACCAACACCAATCGATGAGGGCAACAAAGACAATGACAACAGCGACCAAGATGAAAATGATGACAACGAAGACGTACAAGAAGACCATGATGATCAAGCGTGAGTGCACTTATCCTCCCAGAAGAACCCCATACATCATGACATGGATTCATACCCTATTTGCCAACAATCAAATTCGAATATTTATGGAACGATCAATGCAAACAATGGACCAACATATCAAATGCAATAACATTACTACTATCGGTAAGTAATCTATAAGAGAGAAGGCGCCTAAACTTACATTTATGTAGAATAATTATTGTGCGCATTCTCTTGTTCAAAGCCAGTCATAAAAGTTGGCATCGGTAATATAATTCAGTTGGCAGACTACTTGAATGATTTGTTGACAAATTATATAATTTCATGTATAATCCTTTTCATGGAATTTTTTCTGTTAGTACATCCATTCCCTCATCAAAAAGATATTAATTCTGTACAGTCCGTGTGAGCCAACAAAAAGTAATATAAATGCAATTGTGATATGCAAACATCAGCTTCTTCGAAATATTATCTTTACCAACCAATTGCTGGGTGAGTGCGTACATTTCCACTCGATATAACGCTCACATTTTAATTCGTATTACGTAGAATCTATGCATCAACTTTTTAAATGATAATAACTTGCAATGAGTACGTTTCCCTAAAGTCGTTTTTTTTTTGCACTATGGTATGTCAATGCCATCTCTGACTTGTGTAAATTGAACTCGTGTATCATTATTTCTCGTCTTGATATATTTTTATTTATTATTTGTGAAGGAAATAAACACAAAAAATTATATGTTACAAAAAATTATATAAAATATTATGCTTTTTTTTATATAATCAATATCAGTTCACCTCGTTATTTTGTTTGCAAATCCAATTTTCAAACTTGTTCTTTCGATGTTTCGTTGACAATTTGTTAATTTTATAAGGATGTCAATAATTGGTTAAGGATGCACTGAAAGGACAATTAAAAGACTACGACAAGCCTTGAATTTGAAAATTGGATTTAAATATATATATATATGTATGTATATTTTTTTCTTTCAGAATTGGAATTTTGTTGCATAACTTGTAATTGCCCTTCCCAAAATGTAAATGTGAAAATTTGTTGGTATATCATGCTAAAAACTATTATTGGATCTGGATTAAGTTTGGCACGATGAGTAACGAATAAGTATACGTCACTTTTTGAGGTTATACGTGAAGAACAAATGGTTTACTGGAAATGAACTCTGAAGCAAATTGAAATTGTGAAAACATTGTTAAAGGAATTCTTCGGATTCTACAAGGGTTGATAAACTTCTCTCCATTATTATTAATATTTTTGGTTTTTAATAGAAATTCAATTTTCTAATTGGCCTGTCAATATTGAGAGTATAGAATAATTTGCATTATTTTTGAAAACTTTATTGATGCCAATTCTAAACCACTGCGTATGCTGCATAATTTGCAATACCGCATAAATTCTTTCCTTTTGCAAGTCTCATGTATCCATTTTCACCCCAGTATTTACCCCACCAATTTTTAAGAATCCAGTTGTACTTTGTATAGCCAACAACTATCATAGCATGATTAACAGATGTTGATGGGCAAGAATTATCATCATAAATTCCGTCACTGTATAATTGGAAAGTTTTAGGTGAAGCATTAATGGACACGGCCACCGGTCCAATATTAGCTACTGCCATTTCAATGGCTCTCTCGTCTTTAGCTGGTAAGATTGCCCAAGATGTCACATTAACTACGGCTAGCTCCGGAACAAATTGACATTTCCCCTTCTGAAATATAAATTTAAATTAAGCTTAGCCTAGACAATATCTTGAATCTGCTAGATCAATATGAAAAATATAAAAAATGTGTTATTTGTGCCACATATGATCTACACTTGTTAACTATGCCAACAAACGTTTGCTGACGATTTTAGGTGCAGACACCATAAATGTACCTTCTAAGAAATTTACTAGATGTGCTGATATTGTATCCTATTTGTTGAAAAGCGTATGCAAGCTTTTTAGAAGCATATTTTCTATAATTAAATGATCTAAAAAAATGTGGTAAAAAACAAACTAGTGAAATAAAACGGATAGCATACAATATTAGCAAAGCTAGTAAATTTCTTGAACGCGAGACTGAGCCGTATAGTGGATCAGTTAGCTTAGTGTTACATGAATAAAGTCATAAACGTACACCATGCAACAAATTTATGTGCAGTGAAATATTTTCCCTTAACGTGGACAACATCTGCAAGCTTTCGTAAGTTTAATAGAATTTTTGAAATAGAATTGCTGTTACATTTACACTAGTTCTTGCAAAAAAAAAAAAATGGTTTAGAATCTTCTTCTTATTTCGTCTTGTTGTAAAAACTATTAAGAAGATGAACTATTCGATACATCAGTGCCAAGGTAGTCGCAGTCGAAGCAAACATAATAAACCCACCTTGGTAATATATCTGTAATCCTTAGCACGCATTAGGCCACCTGTATCTTGTAAATATCTCAAAGTGTTGCGCAATGATCCACCTATGCATCCCTTGTTGCCATGAGAGGTACTGCAGTCAACAATTTGTTGGGGACTTAAGTTTAAAATGCGTCCGGTACGTTTAAAAACCTGACCTTCAACACTTTCAGCAATACTAAAAGCGTAACACGAGCCGCATGTTTTTTGGTTGTCCGGTCTAGTTTTGAAGCCCTTTTGGCGCCAATCGATCGATTCGGGTATTTCGTGTTGCACAGACAATCCAACAATTTCAGACTCATTGTCCATTGTTTCGGAGCGTTGACTTCGCAAAAGTCGTAAAAAGGTTTTTAAATAAGACTCATTGTTCTATAAGTACGTAAAAGATCTTGAATTAAAATGTTTTTATAGAAGCAGGAATGAAACAGAATTTTGATGTTTTCACAAAGGGCGGCAACGCCACTATTCATTCCAAAAACGTAAAATTACACAGTAAAATACATATATCGGGAAAGTATGTGGCAAATAAAGTAAGAGGAAATAATAATAAATGTTTGATAGTTACAGGTTGGCGAAAAAAATTTAATTACAGAGAAGTGTCTTCCCACTAAAACGACATTTGTATGAGTTGCGCCTTCAATGTACTTCCCCAAAAACCACAAGGGACTGATGGACTATTTAGAAATATTTAATATTTCTACAGTTGGCTTTAAAAATTAGCTATGGGGCTTTTTTGATTGTTGTTTTATTAAAATTTTTCAGAAAGATGTTTAATTAAATAATTTAAATTACATTAATTTCTCTTCCAATAATCAAACTGCTTTGCTATGCATTCATATGAATTTTTTTAGTTCATCGCATAGTTTGGCTACAACCAAATTAAACTTGAAACGGGGCCATATCAAAATTTTAACAATTTAGATTTGCTATTTATTATTATAAAAACAATACAAGATTTCATATGGAATTTTAATAAAAAAGAAAATTCAGAAAAATCGACGGGCATTCAAAAAATGTCCGTTGAAAAAATTATGTTTGCCCTAAAAATGAACCATATCAGTAAAAAGCAATGTAATTTAAGGAATTTCTAAGTTTTTGCTGAATGAAGTAAATGCAACTCTGATCGCATGCAAAGTATCATTTTATGAAAATGTTTATAAACTTTTGCAAATCGTGCGAGTTGTCAAAAAATCTATCACACAGATGCATTTTTAGCCACCAATTTCTATTTTTCCAGCTCACATGTCACACTTGACAGATTGCACGATTGTGTAGGATAATGAATCATAGTATTCAGAATTACAGCCAATAATTGTACTGCGCTTGTTTTTACGGCATTTCCTAAATGAAAGAAATTTTTTTTTTGCAAAACGCAATCTTATTAAATTGTATTTCGCTACAAATTTTCTTTCCTTTGTGATTTTGTATTTAATCGAAATTTCTTGTCAGAATTATTTGATAATAATTTTGGCAGAGCTTTTGCCTTCTTAAATAAATTTACCATAATTGCAAATTGAACAGTCGATATGTAAAGTATCCGTTTTCCTTACCATATCCGCCATTACATTGGTTCCCAAACGGTAAGAGCTCTTCCCCTCTCTAAAGAAAGCGTTATGCTGGCGCACCATTACAAGATTTTCCTCAAATGCTGATCGGCTGCGAAGTTCATCATGCGCGTGCATGTAAGTTTTATTAATAAAATTCTAAAGCATAATTTACATAATTATTTTTTAATAATTTAATTTTCTACATAATTTATGACTTTTGTACGTCAGTATACTTAAATACCTTAAAATCTTCAAAATTATCATATTCAATTACGCTATCACTTTGCCGCACGTACGAGCCGCACATAGTGACACAGATTGTAAAATATAAAACTTGATAACCTGCCATAAAATAACTTGTTAAATAACTTTCACATTAATTAAATAAAAAGTATTTCGGTTTGTTGCTTTGTTAATTTTTTCCCCCAGATTTTTGCATATTAAGCCAAAATATATGTATGTACATTCGAGCTTGACGTGCATTGTGAATAGAAGCAGCATATACAGTGCGGGAAGTTTACTTAGATGCGCACGAATTTGAAAGAAGTGCAATAAGTAAAAATTATATTAGTGGTTCTTATTTTATTAACACAATTTCTTGAATTAAAATGTAAGTTTCTGTTTTAAAATAAAATTTGACTTAATTAATTTCCAAAATTAGAATCTTTAGGAACTTCAGATATTTAATAAAAATTATTTTTATTTTTTCGATATTTTCTTTTGGTGTAAATTCTTGAGGGTTAATAAATTATTGAAAAAAGACCGATTAATTAATGGCAACTTAAGGCCTCCTTTCAGTATCCTAGACAGTCGTATGATTTGTCAAATATGTCATCTCTGAAAAAATTGAAAAGCGTAGTATAGAAATGTCCGATTCTTATGACAAGCAAAAGTTTACTAAAATATTCATAAAATTACCATTTTCATGCGATCAGAGTTGCTTTTACTTCAATCAGCAAAGAAAAAATTGTTCGCATAATTCTTGTATGACAGAATGGCAAGAGCAATGCTATTTTGATGCGATTTTTTAAAATAGGACCTTATCACTATCAAATATTCTTGGGAATGAATCGTACTACTGTCTAGGATAGTGATAAAAGCCTTTATCACATTTTATATTTGACAATGTGGGGCCCAATTACATAATTGATTACGATAATTTTGAAAAATTCAAGGTATTCATATAAAAAAAGTTGCAAATAATTTAATTACAATAATGAGATCGACGAAAACAAAGAAATTTTTAAGAACTTTTGATTTCACACACATAAAACAAAGAAAGAACAAAACAATTTTTAGAGAGCATCAAAGTAGGAACTCCTCCATACCCTTTTTCTCTCTCAGCACAATGTTAATACTTCGCAAAGCAAATTGACCATAAATTAGGTCTTACGACTGAAAAAAAAAACGTGCTACTGTCGTTTTCATCTAAACACTTACAATCTTGCCGATAAAAGTCTAGTTTTGCACTCTGTTTTTTATTTTGTTAAATAACATGATGAAATTCATGACGTTGCTACCAAAAAAAAAAATATTTGCATTCATACGATACTTCTTTTTAATGATTTATTTTGCAAAATTATTTTTATCTACCAATTCGTAACAAGCCTTATGTCTACACGACCACTTGGGTGACTCACAACCCACTCACCTCACCAATAAATTTGGAATATTATTTTTGGAATAATAATTCTGGAAATTAATAAAGAACAATTTTGATAACTCTCCCAAATAAAGAATGATAACCGGATATGCACAAATGCATGATGATACTAGTGCGCATTACAGCGTCCTCTTTGTTCAGGGCCATTACAATAGTGCTCTTTTACCATGATCTCTGTATACAGTTATAAAAACATGCATTGGTTTCAAAATGTTTGTATTATGCCCCTTTTTAAAATCAAGTACGGCATCAGTATTAAATACGTCTGAAATCACTTGTTCCCACCTTTTATACTCTGTCTTCATTTAAATACGTATCTGACTGAGCACTGCTTTTCATAAGAATATCAGATAACGATACGAATTACGAACAACACCATGCAATTAATTTTTATCTCAATCAAACTGAATATTGATGATAAAAATATATTTTAAACACTTTATTTCTCATCTATTGCAGATAAATTTTATAAACTGGACACTACGACATTCGCCTGTATAATAGTAATACATACACACACACGCACATGCATAAGTAACTACTTCTGAGACCTTCAAGGCATTCTGAACGTACTTTAATTTTAAGAGAACACAATAATAAGAATAATAATAATGAACGAAATAAAATAACTTAATTCAATATAAAACAATGTCGTGGTATCTATGCTTCCTTTAGACTATTTACTACTTATTAGTTAACTAAAATGAGAAGAAACCAAGAAGGAATAACGCAGCAACTGACTGCAAGTCCCGGGCCAAATGGAAAATCACTTTCTTTGAAATAATGCAAACAATGTTAAGCCTTCGGAAATGCAACAATTAACAAAAATGGAAGGAGATGAAATTAAATTTAATACAACCAACAAGCACTTGAAATGCAACGAATTTAAAATGTTGCCAAACTATGAGTACATAAACAAATAAATACATAGATTATTAGTATATTTAAAAAAGAGAGATTATTATTATTATTATATACAGTTGGAATAGTAGAATAAAAAATATATATGTATGTACATGTGCAGAAAACATTTGTATGGGATAACAATGGCAATAATAATAATAATAATAATAATTATCATTATTATTGCAATATCGATGATTACATCATGTGATGATCAATACTAATTTTAATAAACTTTTTATAAAATAAGACTAGAGTTGTACAGTTAAGAATTATACACATGTAAATGCAATATAAATATGTAAACATTTAATTAAAACAAACAAAAAAAAAGTAGCAACTAAATAGATACTACAAAGCTAAATGAGAATTATAATAATAAATTTTAAAATATTTATTAAGATTATACATATAACAAGCATTTGAGAATAAGTAGTTTTGTATTTAAGTAGCAATAAATTTTTTTTAATATCAAATTGCTACACATCTAATTTTATCTTAAAACAAAATACATAAAAAAAAGGAAAACTAGTGCATAAGCACTTAACGTTTTTAATAATCTTTTTTATTATTTAATAAGTTTGTTTAAATTTTATCAAAGGAAATTGTTATTTATAATTTATGTAAATATTATTCTATTGTAGGTTCATTTTTGTCAAGGGCAGCATATGCGCTAATAAAAGAAAACTTTTGAAAATATGTACATACATGCAACTAATTTTTAATAAAATAGTGCTATTCGAATATTAAAATCTAATGCAAAACTTTTTTTATGTAACATATAATTAGTTGGGTGCATTAAAATGCACGTCCCTATGCTAATAGACCAAAACCAAAATCCCAGGAATTTTATTTCAGCGAATAAACATAAGAAAAACATTATGAACAATCAAAATTCTTTAGTACAACACTAGCTTAAGCCACTAAGGTTGTACGTTAATTTTTTTACTCGTTTTTGCTTTAAGATCATATCATTGATTTAGCAAACTAAGGAATTAAGGAACACGAAGAATTTTAAATGGGTCGCTTAAGCAAGTCGAACTTCATCACTTCAGAAAATTACTCAACATAATGGGTTGCGGTACGAATATTTCCTTTAAAAGAAGCACGATATGGCTCAAAATAGGATTAAGAAAAACAAATAATAAAGCTCATAAGAATTTGTGCTTCTGTATTAAACTATATATTGGAAAAATTTTACGTAATTTAATTTTTTGGAACCTTCATATAGTTTTCAGGATGTCCACCAAACAAATAATCGCAAACGAAATGTAAAGTAATGGAAAGCCCTTAAAGCAAAAAATGTATGGACAAAATGATGACACCCAATAAAAAGGAAAAGGATGTAATAACACTTATAGATCTAAAATATTATAGAAGAAAATTGTCTAAATGTAAAATCTAATCACGTTATTATTCTCGACCGAAATACTTAAATTGTTTATGATCGTATATTCGTAAAAGTATAGTAAATTCCGAAGGAAAAATTTTCACAACAAAGGTAATTATATATTCGATTGTAGAGAAATATTCGTACGTGTTTACATCTTTGCAAAACCTGCAATACCCATCTCAAGGTCAATATGCCGAGCGCTATCGGCATATTATACCTTTCCAATAAGGTTATCAAGATCTTCACTGTCGAGGACAAACGCTGTGATTATTAAGATGGTTCGCCTTTAAATGGATGAGTTGTAGAATCAACACCCTACGATATGGCTCATTCAATCCTAGACAATGAGCACTAGCGATTTGACTGCATGTTCATACAAAATGGAGAGCCTAATCAGTCGAAGAAGCCTGCAAGGCCAACGAAACGAATGCCACCAGTCAAATTCTGCCTCATTGACGCACCAGTGTTGACTTTAATAACTCTTTCAAATTAATACAAAAAGATAGATGCCTCGATTAGAGTACGAAATACTTTACTTAGTAACTGATATATTCCCGATTTCAAATTTTACACCACAAGCACTTGTTGTCGTATGGGTCCCTAATAGGCAAAGTGTCTTAATCATAATTTGTTAAAATTCAGTTCCTTTATAATTTTATAACATCAGTGACTTTTTTTAATAGTCAATATTTAATGGAGCTCAGTATGTCAATTTAATCGCAATAGAATGCACTCAATTATCTAATACATCAGATAATAAAATAACAAACGTTTTATACGTAATTTTGTTAATTTTCTGTTAAAATTTTTAAATAAAAAATGTTTTATTTAACAATATTCCGCTACCACTTTATGGAGCTGTTTCGGTATAAAAAAAATGAATTAATAATAATAACAATAGAGTAACAATAATTGAATAATACAATGAAGCTTGACAAGAAATAATTTATTTACTTTAAACCTTAAAAACATAATAAATAATATTTTTAATATTAAACACTTTTATTTTCAAAATGGTATTCCTAGGCGTGGCAACAAACGCCAGAGTATTTCCTGCAACGTCACAATTGCATACACAAATGCAATTAAATAATTCAGGCGATACAAATTATCCTGACAATAGATTATGCATAAACATGCACAAAAGTACAGAACAATTCCAATAACGCGATAACCGGACCTAAAAGACAAAAACCAGACCAAAACATTAAGATAGATAAACAGAAAAAATTCAAAAATCAAATTTAAATTAATTCTTTATACGTTTTAGAGCATTTTTAAATAAAATAATGAAGACCCCACAAGTAAAGTAAAAACTATGGCAGCAATTCGTGCATAGGATTAACTGTTCCGGATGCAACCTTAATGGGCCTCTTTAATAAACACCCATACAAACATTTGAAACTGGAAATTCGTTAAAAAACAAGTAAAATTAAATAAGGAAAACTTTAAATACATCCTTTATTTAATATAAATGATTTATAATTTTTTTTTTCTAACACTAGCGCTCAGCAAATGGCTCCTACGAATAGAATTATGAGAATAGGATAATATTTGAGAAGACAGTAGAAGTATTGTTGTATTTTCGAATTGAACTGGACGCTCTTAAGTTACACATGCTTTTGTAGGTCTCCATTCACCATCCTATATATTTCTATATTTTTTTTTTTTTTATTTTAATAACATAATAAAGCTTATAAAATAATATTTATACCAGAATAAAGAGAAAAAAATATAAACCTGTGAACAACGTTTATTTTACTTACGATTTATGGGGTGCATCCAGTTGCAACAAAATGCTTAAACAGGATAGTACAACGATCGAAGGCAAAAAAAATGGATCGGATAACTTTTCGACATGTCCCAAGCTATTTTATTATAATAATTAAATATTTAAGGTGTACTAAAATAGATAATGATTGTGAATACTTACTAATGTGATTTGATCCATGCAATTGAGAGCCCAAGGTTTAAAACTGATGTTATTACAAGGAGCAAAAGCATTGTTATATGAAACGAAAAATTTTCTAGACCCTTAAAGCAATCAATGGAATCGTCAGATTCATCATTTTGTGCAGTATTAGAAACTACATTGCTATCAGAGTTTGCCTGTTGTCGCCTATTAATTCTTTTTCGTAAATTTTGAAATAGTCCGGTAGCTTTTTCCCAAGCCCAATTTTCCAAGTAATCCTTGTATGCATTCGATAGCTGAAGGGAAAATCCAATTACAGAAGAAAATCGAGTAAATAACTAATTCGTTATGTCTTGAAATGAAAAATTGTGGTAATATATACTACTATGTATGAATATGTTTGCCAGTTCTTTGGCATGCATGTCCAAGCTTGATCTATTAATTTCATTTTTCATTTACTTCAATGAATTAAACTTAATAGTTGCAAAATAGTCTTAATATCTACGTAGTTACATAATTTATCATGACCAAGTGATTCTCCCAACTCCATATTCGTTTCTAACATGACTTTCATAAACATATTGTGCTTAAAATACTCGATGTTGTGAAATGTTTGGTTTTGATCTACGTTTTGCATTTCATAGATTTATTACCAATTTCACTGCATTATAAATATTACGTGAGTCAAATACAAACCATAATGAAATAAAAAACTGCAGCTAACACAAGAGCAATGCCACTACATGTTCCACATGCTATTGATATCAATAATGCTCCAAAGGTCAAGGGCAAAGTTGATATTATCTGTATCAAAATATTTGATGATGCCCCGGATATTCTGGTTAGTCTGTGTAAAAGCGAAACCTTTTAGTAATAAACATAAGCAATTAATAAAACATAAATCTCACCTAAGAGCAATTTTCAAAAGCATATTTCCATGAAATGTCAAAATAGTCCAAACAATGAAAACCAAAATAATTGAGCCCACTATAGCCGTACTATGAATTATGATGGAAACATAAAATGCATATTCAGATGTATCCACCGCTGGTATAAACTTAATTGGCAGCAACAACTTTTTTATAATTCGACATCCTAAAAATTAAAAATATCCCTTAATCGCAACCATTATTTAGGGCCCAATCACTCTATTATGTCTATGTATGATGTCTATTAAAACAGGGAAATTTTCAATTTAAGTTCTTCCCATTATTTTCAATTCAAAGAAGCTAAAAATTAGTAAAAAATTATATTTATTTTTACAAAATTAATTTTTTTCAATTTTTACCAATATTGAAATGTGTGATTTAAAAACGGTGGTGGTCGGTTAATGTTAACTAATGGACACAAGTTTTCTGAAGATTTTTCCATGATTTTGTCAAACATACTTATACACAAATAAAACGGAACGCCAGGAAAGGATTGAAACATCCTTTATAATATGTAATTACGTTTCGAGCATTATGAAAATATTTTCATTCTATTTTGCCACAGTCTAAAAATAATTGGGCACAAAGAGCACATAAAAACACGAACAACATTTTTATCCGTCAAAAATCAACTGACCATTCAAAATGGCCAAAATATATAAGAAACATGTGAACCAAAGTAACAAAAAAAATCGAACATACGTAACTCACGAAATTTCGGAATAACGGTTATTTTTTTAACACACGTCGTACTTTTAACTAAAAAAATGTTTATTCTGCAACATAATAATTTTTTGGAATTTAGTTCGTTTAAATATCTAAAAACGTAATTAATTTCCCGTAAGTAAAACGAATAAAAATATAAGTAGTGCCATTAATACAACTTGCGAAAGATTTAAAAAATATGGAAAATGAAGCATTTAAATATTTCAAAAGTGGCTGACATGGAAATTTTGAAATTTTTTTAATAAAATATTTAAACATTGTAAACTGTTTCTCACAGATTGACAATTTTAACAGCGCAGAACTGACGGATAATTTTAAAAATGCATTATAAAACCGGAAATACTGTTTAGCACAAACATTTCTTTGGTTATTAAAGGAAGATCTGTGGAAACATACATATATATGCGTATATAAAATTTAAGGATAATATAAATAACAAAATAACATAAATATTCTAATATAAATAAATCTGTCAAGAAAGTCGCCAAAAGTTGGCGTAGTATTTGAATTTTCAAATAAATAAGAGAAATAAACTTGAAGAATTTATAATTAAAAAATTTAAATAAAACATCTTTAGATGATAAAAATGCTCCATAAATTTTTATTTAGAAAATTTTTATATTTACCTGTTACAATGTAAAGCGATTTACACTGAAAGAATCCTGCGTATGGTTTTATAAACAGTGACTCTTCAGCACTTTGGAATTTTACAATTTGATTCCTGAGTACAGCGAAAAGTACAGATGTTAGATGGGCTGGTATCCAATGATAGAATTCTTGAACAATTTTAGACATAGTGGCAGCAATTGAAAATTTGTAACTGTTGGAAATGAATTTACAATAATATTGTGCAAATAAAATAGTAAAAACTTAAATGTTAACACTTTTTAAAATAACTTTTCACCAAAGCGAAGTATAGAAAATCTTCAAAGTTATGCAACCGCGTTAGATAGTTATGCTTATCACCACTTTAACATAAAGACAGTAAAAATGTATTAACATTATAAACGTTCTAAGCCGATTCAGTGATGGAGGCCATTTTTTAGACGAATCCATATAGAATCGGGAAGAGTCTGAAGAATTTCAGAAATTGTACTATCTTCAGAAGCAACGAACGATGCCTGAATTAGGGAAAAACCGCAACTGCTACAGAACAAACGTGCTGAAGAAATAAATTGAAAAAGTAGTATTTTAGAAGCTATGATTACTAATAAGTGACCAGTGACTTAGCCTTCGTCCCGTAAACAATCCAGCAATAATTTACACAAAAGATGTTAAAGAACATGATAAACATTCATTAGAAATTTTTTATGACTGCTGCTTGATGGATTAATGCGAGTTGAGTGGGTCGTCATAGAACGTAGCATTACGAATGCTGTATTGAAGAGTTAAATTTGTTAACCCGTTGACATCCTTCACAGTTTTGAATATGGATTGGCTACAAAGCCTTATAATTTACCAGCGGTATATATAATCGATGCAGCTAAAATTGTGGTTCTACCTAATTATTACCGTCTTAAAAAATATGTAGACTTGCTAGCAAAAATGGCAAGTCACAAATCATTCGCACTTGTTTTAATTATTTGTTTTATAATTTTTTTTCGACGTGCATTCCAGATATTCGAAAATCAAAATCGGCTTCCCCAACCATCCTGTTTAACAGAACTGTATTACTTTTTGTCGTTTTAGATTTAAAGTATATTTTATATAGCACCAACCAAAATGAATACTGCCGTAAGGCAGAAAATTCGCGATCAAAATGGTAAAGAAATTGAATATAAAGGAATCGATATGGAATCTAATCGACAAAATTTTTCACTTCTAACTGTCGAACCCTTTTTTTATTGTTCGATTTTTATTCTGTGAAACAGAATTAATTGTATTTTGAGTTCGGATTTCAATCAAGCTTTGTTAATGCTTCAACCGTTATTTTTATATTTTTCAAAAAAATTAAATGAGTTTCTATTAGATAATTTAATTAGAGACGAAATTTTGATATTTTTCGAAATTTTGCTTTCGGTTTTGGATGGCTAAATTCGTCTAGCACGGAAGTACCGAAATATTGAATAATAATTATTGATATCAGCTGAGATAATTTCTCGTTTTGACATTGATTAATTAAAACTTTATTTAGATAGTCAGAAAAACTTACCTTATTTTGTAACGACATACTGGATCTAAAAATATATCTAAGGACACGGGATTTTGTGATGTGTTGTAATGCTTTGGGGCAGAGACCGGTACATTCACGTAAATATTTCTATCTTTGGACAACTGCCTGCAAATAAATCAAGAAAATAAAATAAAAACTTCAAATGACGGGTTAAAAATCTTAAAATGATATTATAAAGAAAATATTGATAACGAGTGCGAATCAAAAATTATCTCTTTTTTTTTTGCTATGAAGTGTTGAGCACATTTTTCACTTGACGGAGAGTAATGTTGTAAATTTCGGCCTTAATTAATGGGATTTATGTTAATCATTCACACATGTCATAAATCAGCTGGCAAAACAAAAACAACGTAATTTTGCAAAAAAAAATTATATAGAATTATTACATTGGAAAACACAATGGTGACTTTTTTATATTTCAGAAAAAACGTTTTGTGGGATTTGATTTTATAAAAAATGTTAACCGATTAGTCTTAATTTGCCATTTTGATTCATCGTTTTTGCATTGGAAACAGTATTAAGCAGATGAACTTTATTTCTATGAGTAAATACTTACGTTATGTGACTAAATCTATTGAATCCTCGCGCCCACGGTACGCATATTTTGGCCACCACCTTGAAGTCATTATCATTACAGCCTATAGGTTCAATATTGAACTGTAATGTAGGAAAAGGTTCATCTAAGCCTAGAAATTGAAAAATAATAAATATGACTACCTCCTATTGCTCGACATTGAACATTACAAAATTAATAAATACCTTCAATAAATACTTCGTAATGAATGCTGCCGTAAACCGTTTCATTGATTAACAATTTTTGGTGGAAAGAAAACCATCGAGGGGCTTTTATATATATAGTTCTTTCTTTTTTATTGTAAACATCTAATTTAAGAGAGATCTGGAAATAATTTCAAAAATAGAATAAGCTTTATTTTTCTCTTAAAAGCTTAAGTGGCGTGAAGAACTTACCGGTTTGTTTGTTGGTAGTAATCGCACCATAATATGTGTCCACTGCGGGTAGAACTTATAAATATGTTGTAAATCCATTAATACCACTGAACGTATATCATTATGTGATGATATACTCTGAATGTTATGAGAGAGAGAAGATCCCTTATCACTATGTACATTAAAACAAAAGAGAGAAAGATATTGAAATGTAAGAATGGCAAAATACCTTCGTTTTAATAACCTGGTCTTTTCAATCACATCCTTATCTTTTATGACTATTGCGAACCATTAAAATCCTAATAAGTTAACTTATAGATGTAATTTTCTGCTCAGTAGCTACTCAAAGTCGGGTTTTACAGAGAAATTTACAAGACTTTTCTTTCATTAAATTATTTCCAAAGCTCTATTATAACAAAGTCATATTGAACACTTTCTTTAAACAGATAAAAAAGCAAGAAAAAAAATCGTAGTTATCCCCCCAATTATGTATTACAACTATAATAAAACCAGTGGCAATTTTGCTCAGTAGTTGTCAGTTCGGTATTATGATTTACAACTAAACAAAACAATTACAACTAGTTAGTTTTTAGTTGGGTTGCAAAATTATTGGCTATTATGGATTACAACCAATATTGATTACAACTGGTTGTCAGAATTGTCAAATTCTTACAACTGATCATTTGCAGTTGTCTTTTGGTTGTCTTAACGTTGAATTTGCATCGAAATGGAGAAAAAATTGTAATTATATGAAATATGGAAACAATAATTAATGCATAAATTCTAAATAAAATACATAATTTCAACTTCCATAATTTAATATTCAAGCAATAGCAAGTAATAAACAAACATCTCCAATTCGATTAGATAAAGCTGTTAGTATACCTGCATTATAAGATTTTACATTTTGAAAATAAATTACTAAACAATAAGAAACTACCAACTAAAAAAGGCAATGCGCAGCATGGTTTTAATATAGGAGGAATCGCATTGCCATTGGTCGCATACTGTTTTTTATTTCCTTTAACGCATAGCAAAATGCATCTTTATTCAAGCGAAAATAGCTGATGAATCTGAATAATTAAGTTCATTTTTTTTCTATTATGTTCAAAAAACATTTCTTACTTTGAATATGTAAAATAGATCTACATTTATATCCATTTTATATTATACTTATGTACACTTTATTTATTTTTACTTATATTTTTCAATCGCAAAGCCCTCTTGAAACGGCAATGAAAGTGAGAAATTGGCTGTCAAATTTCCATTTAGTAAAGGAAAGGAACGAGTTAAATATAACGAGTAGGTTGAAGACTATACTAGTTTTGGTTGTAATACACAATAGCAAAATGAAGTTTAGTCTAGTCTACTTCAAGACAAAACAACTAAACTGGTTGTCAATTGATTAATGATTAAATAATCTATTTGCCATGATTAAAGTCAATCAATAAATTTAAGTAAAGAATGGCAATAATGGTGTTAACTCTATGTTAAATGACAAAAAATCAATATTTTCACATTTGAAAAATAAACTGAACGCTGGCCTAATTACCTGGTGGCAATGCGAGTATATGAAATTAAGAACAAGATGTTATGTATGGGTGTACGTGCTTCGGAAACTTACCACATAACACCTTTACTAAAATTAGCAGCTGTACAACCGTAAATCCAATCCGTCATCTCTTCAAAACTGTTAATTTCCACAAAAAGTTTCTAGATTATTCATGAAAATAAATATAAAATTATATCGAATTTGCAGCAGTTACAGTTTTACCTTAAAAGATTTATATTTGGAAATGGGCAACAAAATATTATAACCAGCACGTAAGCCAGTTTTAAAAGTTTTTCTATAAGCAAGTTTCGTTTCTTCGTGCCATATCGCATCAAGGGTTACTTTTGGAAAACTGATCTCATTGGCCTTGTATCTCTTCAAAGGCTTCTAAAATGAAAAAAAATTATTTAGAATTCTTAAATTAAAAGCCATTATTCATTTCAATAATAAGCTGGAGATTAATTTTTATAAAAAAGGATCCAACAAATATATAGATTAAGAAATCTTATTACTCGTTTATAATTATTATATTATTACAATTTAATTAGTTTGTTATTTTGGGAAATTGTCGACCTCAAGCTCATTATTGAAATAAATTTTAAATTTTGCATCACATTGCTAAATAAGTATTAAGTACTTACCACAAAAAAGTTAATTGCGGATTGAGTACGTTGAAATTTGTCTTCTATAAAGAACACATTTTTCTGTTTGTCAACATTGCAAACACCAAAAATGAATCGATTTATTACTAACATCAATTGAAGACACCACACGGCTGACAAATGATCGCAACTTAACCAAACTTTTGGTATCGATGATGTCTTTATTGAAAAGAAAGTTAATTCTATATGTATGAAAAATGTTTGTAGTAATAAAAATGTATGTTAAAAGGAATGTAAATAGCATAAAATAAATTTAAAAACTTATTAATTTTTTTTTTTTATTTCGTCTGGTTAAACTTATCACACTTATCTGCAGGACTTCAAATAAATAGTTTGGAAAAATTAAGTAATGCTGTGTTCTGCGCACAAATCTGGCAAAAATCAATTGGGAATTACAAAAACACAATCATCGCCAGGTTTAAAAAACTGTCCCAAGTAATAAACCAAATCAATAATATTTGGCTTTATACATACATACATATTCTATTGCGAATAGATAATATGGTTTCATTCCGTGTTAAACTTTTTATACCGGTGAATATTTGATTTGAAATTATAATGTAAAGTATATTAGATTTTATCATGGAATTATTAATTACATATATGTACGTATAGTTTTTTATTAAATACAGACTACCAATCTAATTATCTAAAAACCCGCATAAATAAATCCAAGTCGCAAAAATAATATCAATTCGATGCTGTTTTCAATACGAAAGCATAGGCCGTTGACTAATCAATCGTAAAAGAAAAATTATTAGAAATTAATTACAAAATTATTCCGTATTGTAGTAACTTGTCAAAATTCAAAAATCCAATATTAAATAATTCATTCCCTTAATAATTTCCATCACACGAAACGGAATAATACATAATTTGGCCCAATTTTGCTTTACTTCGCTAAATCGATATATTTTTTGAAGTAATATTTTTATCAAGGGGGAGTAAAGACCCCCAAAATAAAGGCAAGAGTTATTGTATATACCTATCTATACAAGAAGAACACTTACCATTGCATGAATATCACTATACTTTGATGTGGTTAGCCCATCGCGCACTATCAGATCCCTATTACCACCTCCAATCGAAAGCATTAAAATATTATCCAAAAGTTTAAATTCAGTTTTATTTTGTAGTATGCGATGTTTAAAGCTGCAACAAACATTTGTGTCGGTATCTGGTACATGTGAATCTCTTTTAGACCAAATGTAACGATCACTGTTCATGTAAAACTGGTTTATTTTCGAATCAAAATCCACAACTGGTGCATCCAGCGGCGTTGAAATGGAAATAATTGTGTTGATGTACTGTGCCACATCTAATTCTTCAAGCACTGCTTGTGCAACTTTCCCACCCATTGAATGTCCAATAAGTATTACATATTTTGGTGCATTAGATGATTTCTTGTACAGATTCTGCACAGCCAAAATGCAGAGACGAAGAAATTGTTTCTGGTTTTCTAAATAGCCACCATATAAGCCAGAAAGCTGTTCCTGATAATTAACTAAAAGCATTAATGTTGTGCGATAGTTACTTTTTTTAACTTTAAGTTGTATATATCGAATGCAATAAGTTTGGTTTTTTTTTGTAAACTTACTTGTAAAATAATCTAAATGTATGCCCCTATCATTATCAAAACTTTTCCTCAGTGCAACTGACGCCAACGAGCGAACCTGCAACGCATAAAACAGAGATAAGAAAAGTAAACAGGATGCCATAATAAATCTGAAACTCACTTGTTTGTAAGAGCCAGCATTTCCTGGCACAAAAATTACCGGGGCGCCTTTTAATAGCATCTTATTAACATCCATTTGCAAACCACCTTCATAATAATAATATAATCCATAATGTGAAAAATGTTTGTTATCTTCAAAAGTCACTCTCTGAAATATTATTCAAAAATTAAGTGCGTTATGAAAACTCGTATAAATAACTTTGAATATTCGTTTTATAATATCCTAATACCGAAAATTTTGGAACTCCAAACATATAGGTCATTCGGCAGGTGTTTTCCTCAACTTCAATAAATAAATTACGTATGCCATATAAAAAAACACAAAATGAAATAATAATTGTTATTATAAAAAAATTCTTAAACATCACTGCACTGCTGTTCTGTTTACAATCGTAACTCCAACGAATGCCGGCTGATGTCGACATAGCACAGACGGCCGATTACTTGCTGTCAGTTTGGTCGCCGCAAAACTAGTTTTGACGGTATATGTTTCAGCCGTTGCACGCATTTATATATTAAGTTGGAACGACACATTATTGGTGATATTAACTGTTTTAATATTCAATACAAAAACAAATCGCATACGAAAAAGAAAAATTCTTAAGCAACTTGCAATTCTACATGCCGTTGTTTGAAAATATATATAATTAATTTCGTCTTAATATTTTAATAAATATGAAAATCGCTGCAAATAAAGTTTGAAAATGATAATGGCAAAATCCTCCTTCACTATTCTCAACACTGTTTAAATTGTGTTAAATTGTTGTGTGCATTTTGGTTGTTTGAAAAATATAAATGGCGCCTTGTGCATTATTTCATAGACTGTATTTGCCTCATTGACTCAATTGGTAGGAGTTTGCAAATATCGTAGAATTTCATTATAAAATATACGCAGGGATTGAGTTTTAATCGGACACGTGGAAATTAAAATATATTTAAAAAATAATTAAAATTTATATCCAATTTGCATATGCTTATATACGAATATATTTCATTTATACACTTGTGACATCTGTGCGTGAGTTAAAAAGTGACTGGTTGAACTTTTCGTTTGCGTATTACATCTAGAAATGCTTTTTTAAATTGTTCGCCTTTATTGTTGTTTTGTGCTGCTTGTTTTGTTGTTTTGTGCTGCTTGTTTTGTTGTTTTTACTTTGATTTTTTGTGATTGCTTTCATTGATTAATTTGTTCATTGACGATATGGAGATTTTAAGGAGTTTAACAATGGGCGCTTTTTTGCTTTATGGATTTATATTTCTCTACAGCTCCGTGGAGTCATGCAATGAAGTAGTTTGCGCATCTATTGTATCGAAATGTATGTTGACGCAAAGTTGCAAATGCGAGTTAAAGAACTGTTCCTGTTGTAAGGAATGTCTCAAATGTCTTGGCAAAAAATATTATGAGGAATGTTGCAGTTGTGTGGGTAAGTCAATAATTTATAAAAATCCTATAAATTGTAAAAAGTGGGTAGGTAAATCACGGCATGTTATATAAAGGAATGTGCAAGTACATACATTTCATACATATGTACGTACATACATATTTGAATGATAAATATAAATATGTGTATTAAAATATATACGACTTTGTATAAATCTAAATGAATTAATTACCTTTTCTAATAGATACATCGCATATTGTGAGCTCATTAACAAAGCTTGTCTTGAATGCATACATATGTATGTATTTATATATAAAAAATGAGAACTGTGTTTGTAATGTAAGATCGTCTCAAAAGCTCTTGTAGAAAAGTAATTTTTAGGGTTGCCACTTTTGTAATCCTCATTTCCAATTTGAATATCTTATATCGGCGCGATAGTGGCAAATATTTTTGAAAATTAGTGTGTGACGAAAATTGTCTAAAATCTAATTTGTGCACTTAAGGACCAATTCTGCATTCTCGAAAAGATAATTGTGTTGATGTTATTTTTGCTTTTAAGTCACAAAGACGCTAGTTTTTGAAGCTGAAGTTTTCGCACATTAGGCAATCTTTACCCTATATTCGTTTAAATAACTACAATAAAAAAAATGCTAAAGTCTTTTATTTATCGCCAAAACTTTGACAGTTATTAAATTAGTTTATATAGTTTTACAATTATTTTCTTTTGAATTTGAGCAACATACCTTTTGTTATTTATTTGTGATTTCCAATAGTTCGCTAACCTTTGATAAGTTTCCTTAAGAATATATATAATTAATTATATATATTATATATAATTATATATATATATATATAATTATATAATATATAATTATATAATATAATTAAAATTATCTAATGCTCAAATTTAAATTTAGATAATAACGAAATTACAAGGAAATTCACTTATTGCCCATCTGCAGCTCTTTTTAATTTTTGTTGCTGCTTAGCATAAAACTCTTTAAGTGGGAGAAGGGAAAAGGCATTTATTAATACCGGAGTTGCCATTTCTGTCGATTTATCAGCATTTCCCCACTTTTCCACTTGAAATGATTACGTCTGTTTTACCTCCAAAAAGTTTGTAGTTTGTTTTTTCAAGGAACAGTTATAAAAGAGATGTGGTGGCAATCCATCGATCTTGTGAAATAGCGCAAAATTTATGCTTTTCAATTCGGTTGTACAGTTTTTAAAAAATGTGTTTGTTATCATACACGTGCACAGGTAATTCTGTAAAAGTTAAATCAAATTTCATTTGTGTTTCTCAAACAAAAGGCTGCTGTGAATTTGTACAAAAATGTGCCAGAAGTGTTGCGTAATATCGTCTACAATATTTTTAATTTTCTGCCAATAGTAGTTAAGTAAAGCTTTTATCCAAAAACATATACTCTGAATATTGTCTATTGCATATTTCTTTATATCTAATGCTGGAGTTAATGTCGACGTCGTAAACGCCGTCTGAACGTCGTCAACTGTCAAAAAAAAGTTGAAACGTATGAAATTGTATGAGAGCTGTTAATCTCAACTACGTCTGAAATTAAACGCTGAAAAAGTTCAATCGATTTCAACTTTTTCAGCGTTTGTACGGCATACCATGAAACGTCAAATCAATATACATACATAATTATCTGATTATTGTACTTGTTTAAACTTTTGCTTTTTTTTAATTAAAATGAGCTCGGATAGTACATTAAATGAAAAATTATAAATGCTGTTCGCGAAAACGAACAATTGAGAGTTAAATTTATTAATATTGATATTATAGGGGGATAATATATATAATAATTAAAATTTGGTAACATCTCCCTATAAAAACAAATACATTTAAATATTAAAAAATATTTATATAACAAATTCTGCAAGAACTATAAGAATACAGCTCTTAAAGGAGAGATTTGGAAAAAAATAAGTAACAAGTATTTAATTACAAATATTTCAGTAAATAAATTTTCAAATTAGCAGTTTATATTTAAACGACGTGTACGGCGTTGATATTAACAGCAAAATGAAATTCAACGTCGAACATCACAATTTCAGCGTTCATACGCCTTTTACGACGTCGACATTAACTTCAGCATAATACCCAAATCTTTAATAACCCTTCCACAAGTCTAAGAAATAATCACAATATTTTGCTAGATTATGCTTCTAAGTAACAGCAACAATAAAACTATACGTAATGCAATTTCTAAGAAACCTAATAACAAAAAATTAACTGGGCGGGTAAGCTGATATATAGTACAATTTTTCTTACTCTTTTCCAACTTTATATATACATATATGTAAAGATAATTATGATAAGAGTGCACCAAGTTCGGATTCTGTCATCGTTCAGAAAAGAAATAAAAATTAACGAGGAGGATTGCAAAATAGTTTTGGAATAAGAAAAAAGTTGTTATAATCTTATAGAAATTTTTGTAATTATTAAATTTTATTTGGAATTGTAGGATAAAATAAATAAAACCATGAGATTTCTTTTTTTATAAAAAAACTCATTTTGCTTAATAAATGTTCGTAAATATCTCAATATATATATCAGTATATATATCATATATATAATTTATATTTACATATACGTATAATAAATTTCAATGTTACCAGCAACAATTCTACAAATTTGGAAATTGTTTTCGCAAAAAAACAAATTTAACAAATTTTTAATCTGTAATCACAAAAAAAAATCTCATACTTGTTGAGATATACCTAAAACTGGCAACACTGCCTTGGTAAGATAACTAATAACAAATCATTCTCATCATTCGATATTCACATACCGAGTTTGGTAATCTAATATAAGGTGTAATGCCGAAAAAATATATCTCCCCGGCGGACACCCTGTATTAAAAACAACGGTATTTAAAAAAACAAATAGAAAACTCATTTAAGGAAATTTATGAACAGGATGTATTTTTAATCAACATTAAAAATTTAACAAAAGTGACATTTACATTCGCGTTTGCAAATTGAATAGTAAAATGTTTTAATTTTCAAAATCAAATTCTGATTGCCTTTAAAAGTCATAAAAAATGAACGCTAATTTTTTGAAACATTGGAAAAATTAGTACAAAGCTCGGAGTTTTCTCGAAAAATCATTGTAATTTTTTTTTTTCAATTCGATATTATTCATCATTTAGTTATTTAATATTCTGTTGTTTCATTTAAGGAATTGGTTCTTCTTTTTTTTAATATTATAATCCAATATTTCCGCAACTAGTCGATATAAATTTGCATACCACCGTCGTCAAGCAATTTTCATTCCAACCGTACTTTCCAAGACATGAGGCATGTTTTTAAAATTGAAATTCTAGAAATGACCTCTCGCAGTGTTCTCATATTTTGGTATTTGATTTATTAGGATCGTTTGCATTCAATTTTTCTACAGAATTCAACTGGATTAATAAATAAATCTTTATGTAGACTTAACTTTTGACAAAAGTAGGAATTCATATCTTGTGGGATCGGATCTTTTTTTGTGCCATTTTATTTTACATCTTAATTTGCATCAATAATACAATTTTAATTTTCTTTAGAACTGTGTCCGAAGCCAAACGATACTAAAAATTCCTTGTCAGAGATATCTCATATAGAAGAATTTGACGGTGTTCCGGAGCTATTCAACGTTTTGGTATCATCACCAGCGGACGATCTGGATTATAATTGGAATATATTCACGTTTCAATTGGATTTTGATACAGTATTGCATGGTCCTAAACTAGAAAAAGACTTCAATTACTTTAGTAAGTTCTTAAAGAAATTATTTTTAATTAAATTTTGTTAAGGCGCATTTTCTTTGCAGGAACTAATGATAAAAATTTAGATGAAGCTCTAAAGGAGGGAGATAATATGATAACAGTTAATTGTACGGTAATATATTTAGACCAGTGCACTTCCTGGAGCAAATGCCGGCAAACCTGCCAAAGTACTGGTGCAAATAGTTACAGGTAAAATTAATATTTGCTTCCGAATATATTTTTACGAATAAAGAATTTATTACTTTGTAGATGGTTTCATGATGGCTGCTGCGAGTGCGTTGGATCAACATGCATAAATTATGGTGTAAATGAAAGCCGTTGTAGGAACTGCCCTGAACCCAAGGATTTGGCAGAAGAATTTGATGATGCACTAGACGAAGACGTACAAGATTATGGCGACAATGTGGGCCCATTTGATGGCTCTGTGAATAGCAACTATTGATAATATTTAACATATTTTTATAACTTTATTATCACTTAGTAGCCATTATATAAATCCAATTTATGTATGATCGTTAATTTAGAATTTCTTATGATTAGTTTAGCATTTGTATATTAGAAATTATTATATGTATCCATTTGTAAGATCTTAATAACGAAACCTTAAATTATCATAAATTTCGCATAAATTGTAATAGAAAGATATTAAACAAAATTTCGGTGTTTGTTCTTTCACCTTTTCTTCATCTTGAAAAAAATTAGATACATACATACATTCACAACACACATAGAAGTTATTTTTCTAGAGAATCTCAATAAAAACGAAAATCCAATTCGGTGCTTATCCGAATTTCGACGATTTTACTTTTTACTTGCATTTAATATCTATGTATGTTGTTTAAATTACAATACCAGAATTCTAAAAACCAGTCTTATCTTTTGCTATTTATTTCAACATTTGCATTAAATTTTTCCTTTAATCAGTTTGACCTGAAAGTTTGATATTCGTTGTAGTTAAAAATTTTGCAAAATTTATGTATAATGTAGAAATTCTTTATAATAAATATCAGTTATGTATGGGCATATCGTACTTTGAACGGAAGATCCTACAGGGCTTTTCTTTGCAGAAGCGTCTTTTATGTAACTAACGCTGTGTACGCATGTGTAAAATATTGTGTTGCGAATGAGAAAGTAGGTTATGGTAAGCGCATACTATGCAATGCAATTTGCATAAAATTGCATTGTAGATTGCAACGTTCGTATTCGTGTTTTTGATTTCATTTCGAGATTTCTTCAACATCATATTATTTTGCTATTAGAAGAAAAATGAAATTTGTTTCTTAGTAATTGGTGCAATTTTGATTTGCACAACCAACGTTGCCTTCATGCTTTCATTGTTGATTGCTGAGTGTGCGCCAAAACATGCAATCTGAATAAGTAATGCGTTGCCGAGACTGCCTCACATTCATTTGTCTTGTTCGACCTGTCATATCGTGGGACTTTTTGTTAGCCCCCGGTCGCTCTCCCTACTTTGAACCGTTTTCCTTTTTTCCAATTAGCGAACCACATTTCCAACTCATGCTAATCCCTACTCCTTTCCTACCATTTTCCGTTTAAATTTTCTTCTGCTCCATTTTATTTTTATTTAAAGTTCACCTTAGGTTTACAGTTTTTATTATTTTTTCTTTATTATTAATAAGTAGCTTTATTATCTAAGGGAATGCTTGCGTTATTTATCCGTAAAAAAATACTCATTCCTAGCGAAAAGAAAAAAAGGTTATTAGTTGTGTTTTTGGACTTATTGGCCATGTAAGACAGAAACTAGAAAGAGATGTGCAACCTTTTTTTCTTCTTCTTAAATTTAAATTGATTGTGACCAATTTTTTTATACGTCTTTTTATCAATAAGTATGAATAAGTGGATGGTAATTTCTATATTAGTTTGCGTTCCTATAAGCTGTACATATTCTAGATGCATATAAGCTTGAGCTTTGCCCGTCCTTGGCTGTCAATATTAGAAAAGATCCCCCAGTAACAAAATTTTCTATTTATATAATATATAAGCATATATACATACACAAATATGCATGTACACACCATACAAAAAATTTATTAAATTAAGTAATTCATTCTAAAAATTATTGTAAAAACAACGACGGTTAATTCAAATAATTTGATTAAGACAGATAATTAAATATTTAAATTAATATGTAGAAAACAATCCTACTTCTTTTAAAGTAAAATAATATATATATATATATGTATATACGAGTATATATGTATACTATATATGTATATATACTATACTATATATGCATATAT
The DNA here is from genome assembly GCA_963402855.1 of Ormia ochracea. NCBI lineage: Eukaryota > Metazoa > Arthropoda > Insecta > Diptera > Tachinidae > Ormia > Ormia ochracea. Next base: position 42,261,369 of record OY727107.1, read on the forward strand.
ATATAAGTTACGAGTGCAAACAATTCTCAATGACGAAATACATTCATACGTAAAAAATCTCGTGATTAAATTGAAAAATGAAAAATTATATTTCTTAATTAGCGTTTAAGGTTCCCTAAATATTTACAAACGTCATTACAATGATCCTTGCCGTAAATATGATATTTAAAGGCAAAATTTATAAATATACTGCTAAAGGGATTATTATAATGTCATTAAACTAAAATAAAGGAGTTTGAAACAAAAATAGTTTTGTACATGCACCTAATTGCGCTCCTCTTGTCTATCTTTCATTATTTTCAATAGAGCATGATTTCCTGAGCTTCTGGATCTTTTTTTATCCAATTCGGAAAACTGAAATGAAAACGCACGTTTACCTTTGCTGGTTATTGCACTCATCTTCTCAAGTTCCTGTCAGAAAATAAATATTTTATATATATTAAATATATTGAAAATAGTGTTGTATAAATTGTGGAAGTACCTTTCCAGGACTGCGGCTGAATTGGAAAGTCAATTGATTTGGAGATGCTGTATATCTGTCAAGTTCGTTCTTCTCTATAGAATGAACAAACAACGAGTGGTTATTCGATATTTGCCTTGGAAACGTTTGTTTTTCTGGGGGATGCGGAGACAATAACAAGTCTCGTTCCTAAAAATATTTAATAATTATTTAATCATGGATGGAAAATGAGTTAATTACAAACACTTAAAAATACAATATAGATTTAATAAGAAGCAGCCACAAAAGTTTTAAATAAAGCTTGTACATGGAAATCTCCAGCAACTCTATAAAAATAATGTATGATATGACGCAATTTCGTACGATTACAGAGAATAGCAAAGTTTGTCGCAACGAATTTTCGAACTACATTCGACAATTTATTTGCATTCTATATTTATTTCTATAAAGCCACGTCAAAACTCGAAAAAAATTTTTTTTTTTTTTGCTACGAAAATATTCGTCTGCTCATCTACTAAAAATTGTAATAAATTTTATTTGAAGGTGTTCATGAACTAAAAAAGTTTGAAACTGAAAAGAATAAAAGGAAAGTAAATAATTTAAATAGAAAAAAAAAATCTGAAGATTCAAAATGCAAATATTTGGCAAAGTTAAGAAAATTCTAACTTTTACAAAAAAAATCAATTTTTAATTAAATTAGGAAGATTAGAACCAAATGAAAATTTTTTTTCGTTGCTGGCTTTTTATTTCGCACTACTTTTCATATACCAACTGATATTATTAGTGTTTTAAATATTAAATATGTTTAGATACTCGATACTAGTAGATAAGATATTAATTTGCAAGTAAAATCATAGAAAAGTGAATTTAAACCAGAATGTTTAACAAATATTACGCTTCGGAATGAATGGAAATGAGTTTTTTTGGTTGATTTAACTCATGTGGCATCGGCATTTTATTTTTATGGTTGTTTGCGATATAAGTAAACAAATATGCTTAAAATCAAGGATGCTCTCAATACATCGCCTCATGAAGCATTTAAAGTTGGTAATGAGAAGACAATTTCAAGCACAATTTTCCAAAACGAAAAGAATTATAAAGTAATATCCTTTGTTTACAGAAATTATGTTTAAAATCATTTAATATATAGAGCGCTAAATGATAATGTTGCAGTGATAATAAATCCTTCGCAGTACAGGAGTAGCTATAAAGTATTATAACACCTGCTTGCAAATGTTTACTACTTAAAATCTTCATATAGTTTGTAAAAATGTTGAAAAATTCAAACTAACTGATAAACAGACTTTATATAAAAAACTATATAACTAATAACATGTAATTAGACAATAAACTGAAAACTTTTCAATTCGTATACAGAAAGTAGGCGCTTACTGGTTTATCATGTTTTCTGCTAAAATTCCAAGCATACGGTGTCATTTTCTGCATATAAATTTCGTTATAAAATTTTATTATGTCTCCAACTTCTGAAATATAAAATAGAGATTTAAATATTTGAAAATGTAGCTTGTAAATTTTTAGTTTTACTTTTTTCGCCAGAATCGAGCACTTTTATGAAAACTTCTCTGTATATACTACTAGTAGCCTGTGGTTGTTTTCTATAAAATTTCATAATGTCTCTAAATAGTTTTCCACTGACTTCTCCAACCTGTTAAATATGCCAAAAAATAACAAAGAAATATAAATATTGATATGCATTGCAAACACTTACTTTAACATAGAGATATATTGCACACATGAAAATTTGGTCGAGATGCCTCTCTTGCATTAATTCGGTCTGGTTAGTTATCGAATACTCAAACAGTGTCCAGATTTTGGAAATCATCTCATCGCCCAATTCAAGTTCCTTGCAAAGTTCTTTAATTCTCAACCAAGATAGTTTATAAAACTATTAATCAAAATAATACAAATAGTTACAACACACAATATGAATGTGTATTATTATCAAAATAATAATACCTTCCTTAAGAAGAGCTTCAACGGTATTGATCGTTTATTAGCGTTAATTTGTTTTTGACTATCATTGTTGTGCTTATCCGCAGTATGTATGGCTTCTATGGCAGTTAAGTATTAGGAAACAAAATGTTATTTATAGGAATTTATTTAAGAAAATATTTTTAGCAAAATACCTTTAGAAGTATTGAAAAGATCACGGCGTACGGATTCACTTATAACAGTTGAAGACGTACTAAAAGTGTCATATGCAGAATTCATTGGAGATTGTACTGAAATTATTTTTAAAGAATTTATTAAAGTATTAGAATAGTACAACTAACTTGTAACTTACACTGTGGTTCACTGCTATTAGTATTTCCAACTTTGACTTCCCACCATGTGGGCAAGGGTGTAGGCTCTTTTTTAATTAACTCCCATAGGGGTGAACATTTTTGCCAAGCCAATGACTCTAAACATGTTTCCTCAATTAAATTCAAGTGCTTTATTAACTCCCGGTTGAGAACTCCATCGTGACTGCGCACAATGATTTCAATGAGTTTGTAAAATTCAAAAGCATTAATACTGAAGCAGTCTAATATCCACGGAAATTTAAGTGGAGAATCGTAAGCGTCTAGCACAATCTCAACACTGCATGCAATTAACGTTGTGTTAAAACTATCTTTTTGAAAAAGACTTTTGAGATCAATCGGTTTAATTCTTTTTTCAAAATGTAATATCTTATCTAGCAAATAATAATACAACGATTTTGCTAATTGAAACTTATTCAGCGACTCTTCTTTGTTTGGAAATTTAGTATAGAAAAGCTTCGACATGAAAGTCAACTTTTCGTCAATTCTCTTGATAACATCCTCTCCAGTTGATTGCCTAGTTATAAATTTTAAATGTTTTAAAGTATAATAAATTTCAAATATAACAAACGTTTATGAAACATTAGAATTCTTGTCATGCTAATATTAAATAGTTATCACAATTACCTTATAAAGTCAGAAGGTTCATTAATTTGGGATATTTCGCGCAATTTCTTGACATTATTCGTAGCGTTTGCCACCGGATCAAAAACACCTTCTTTGCTCGGCAAACTATCTTTACGTGTATATGGAGTATTTGGCATCAATGATTTGATATCCTTAAATATAAAATATTGCCCACAATTAATTTACATATACACATTTAATAAATATATAATACGTACTGGATGCATATCAATTTTCATTCCAGAGGATTCATCTAAAGTACAAAGAAAAATTTATAGAAATAATTTATAAATTTTTATATTACAATATCTTAAAGTATAAAATATTTTCATACTATTTGGTTTTATTTCCAATCACTGGAACAAAACGTTGTGAGCTTTAGATTAACATAAATTAGTTTTATTTTGGAATAAAAGCACAAAATATATAATAAGCACAAATAAAATACATATATATGCATAAACCTTTCAAACACTTAACCTGTTGCATATCCAGATAGTATACTTACGGGAGCTACTGTTGTTAATTTTTCGGTAGTCTAATAGAATTCGTTCATCCAGTTCTGCCATATTTAAAACATATTGCTCATATGCACCCTTTATAGATCGTAAATTTCTTTCAAAATTTTTATTCGATACCAATGTTTCTTCGTTTCCGTACAACGTCTAGACAAGAAATAAAAATAATGTTAAAATTCGATGAACGAAATCGAAAGACGCAAGTTGCTGAAGGACGACTTACATTAGTATCTAAGAACTTTTTAATAATTCGTTTAAAAGTATCTTTCATATTTTTAGCGTCATGTGGCGATGCATTCGTCATATTACATAGAGGCTCTATAATACAATAGTCCTTTAATATTCTGGTATCAAAGTCCGGTTTTCCCCACTTAGGTGGAACGCCAATAAATTTTACATTAATGAGATCAGGATTTTCAGCCAATACATTTCTATAAATCAAATCTATGCAACATATAAGAAGATGGAAGGACATTACTATATCAGTAACTTGGCTAACAGGATTTTCGTTCTTAGCGCACAAATATAAACACCAGCAAATTTCAAAAAGTTTTCCGTATGGGCACTTTGCAGATCTATTGGTAAATAAGTATTTAAATCCAAATATATTAGTATTATTTCACTCAATTATATATATATATATATATATATATATACATGTGTAGATAAGTATACGTGGGTACCTGAATTTGCAATTCTTTTTCTCATTGGGTGGCGGCATAAAGAGCTGCTCAAATATGTCACTGTAACGCATAAAAACGTTCGACGTAATGCTATAACTACGCTCCATTTTATTTATTTGGTTCAGAAACGATTCGGGTAATTTTGCCATATCATGCCACTTTCTCATTTTTGATGTAAACTCGTGTATGCTAAATTCAAAATACTTAACTCTAAATTCTAACTCATTCTGAACAATTCAAAAGATTCCTACCTCATATTACAACTGCGTAATAGTTTTATAACTGATATACAGTTCCCCAACACCACATCATTAGAACCGCCTCCCACAGTAGGCGTATACGAGCCTCTACATGCAGCATAGAGTGCGCAACAAAACCAATGTAGAGGATCTCCCTATTGGAATATAAAAAATCCATATGCAACGTTATTAAATTAACCTCTATGATATTTATGCTTATATATAAAATCTTTGTAGGTATACATACATACGTATTAAATAGCAGTAGACTTATGCTACATGTAATTTCGAGTGTGTACATACATACCTCTAAGGAGTATCTGTGAGAAATTTGTATAAATTTGTTCCATGATAATTCTTCTGTCTCCCTGTCCATATTAAGTTCTCTACACAAATCCTCATATTTAGAACGAGTTGGATCAGATCCATCTTCTCGAGATTGTGTCATAGTGATAAAATAGTCTTTTGGATATATTTGTTCAGAAAATTAACACTTCTTTTCCTGTTCTCTTAAGAAATAATTGCCTGTATTATTACATTGAACATTCAATTTTGGTTTCTATTTTTGTCATAAATTTTATTACTTTCAATTATAATTAACTTTATATTATCTGACAATCTACTCGACCAAAACTGGCCTCAAATTATGACGACTCTTTGAAATTACACACAAAAATTATTTCGCCTCCCTTAAAGAAAAACAAATGTCACAAAGAAAAAGGCGCGAACACAATAATAAATGACAAAATAGTTAAATAACTAACATGAAGTGGACTGAACGCCTTTAGAAAGCACCGCATGGTTCATATAAATATTAAATTCGTTCAATCGGAGCAAATTCATTTTAATAAATATGTTATATATACTAAAACACTAATGGAAAAGTGTATAGAGTGCAATAAATAACTTCATAAAAACTTTTAGAAATTTATGAAGTAACAATACGACATATTTTTTATATCAATTTATTTTTTATTCAAATATGATAGTTGTAATGAAAACGACTTTGTCAATTTTCAATATCACCCATACATTAATAAAGTATGTTGGGAGTAGAAAAAGCTATCTTCATATTGTAAAGTAGCACGTCGAGCAGGAGTACGTAGCTCATGTGGAAAAAAAGCAATGTTTTTTTTCTGAAAATTTCAAGAAAAGTGTATATATTCTTAAATAGATTCATCGATTTCTAATACAAAAGACTCGTTTTGTCGTTTACCAAGTAGAAATATGATCCTTCGGAAAATTTCAGATTTACTTGTATCCATTTTCAAATTTGATGGTGATAGCTTCATTACTCCCACATTAGATGACGCTGTTAAATTTATTGCTTTACACTTACACCGGTTTTGAGTACCCACATCGACTATCACAGCAACTCGTATTGAATTCGCCCAAAATAAAAACAGGTGATAGACTTGTTTTACCTCGGCATTGTAGCATATGAAAATTTGTTTTTGTAAATTATATTAAGAATTGTAAATAATTGTATGGAATGAATTGTAAAGTGAAGACTTCAGAAATACATTTAATTGTGATAAAATTAATTAAACGAATATCGTGTATACTGAATTATGAAACCTTAAGCAAAATAATAAAATTCAATAGAAAAAATACTTAGCCTCTTGAAAATAAGTGATTCACAAAATGAATTATTCAAATACTGTTTGTAGATCGCAGGCATATTTTCTAGTCACTATGCATGCTCTTATGAACAAACAATGCTTTGCAAAGCTCAACCCAAGGAATGGTGTATTCCTGTCTGCCAAACCATATTATATTGAAATAGCTGATTTTTCATTCCCTTGGATGAATGTGCTGAAAACTCGCAAACAAATTAATATAAATTAAGTGCTGGTTTTTCGTAAATCAATTCATTTAAATATGTTGATTTTAAACGTTTATCGCACTCTTGAGTGGTTAGTCAGTGGATTAATTTGTCATAAAGAGCTCGTCATTGAATAAAAAATAAATAGTTGTAAAAAACAAAAATATCCAAATTTGGTTTGATAACTTTGTAGGTTCAAAAAATATTTACACCGATTGTAAGTGTAAGCGATTGGAAAAATATGAGAAAATTCATAACTTTAACAAATTTATTTGAAATTTATAAATTTATTTTGAATCTGCGCTTAAATTCCGAAGTGTCTGCTCGAATTCGACCGGTTCAATTGTACGCTTAGTAGCATCATAAAGCGGCGGGCCAATCAGGTTGACAACTTCTTCGTAGTTAAGAGTTTCTTTTTCCAATAAGGTTTCAGCCAGCTAAAAAAGCATGTAAATAAAAATGATAAAGTAACAAAAATGATGTTTAACTAATTTTATGTTAATGCATTACTATTACTACTATTACCTTTTCTAATTTATCACGATTGTCCTTTAAAATTTGTTCGGTCTTTTGGTATGCAGTAGTAATAAGGTTTCTGGCTTCATAATCAATTATTTTATCTAAAGCTTTAGAGAAGGGTTTATCGTAACTTTCAGTTTCGTCTGCATCTCTTATATAAACTGGCCCAAGCTTATCGTTCATCCCAAATTTTTTAATCTGATAAGAAACAATGTCAAAAATTTGTTAGAAAAAACGGAATGGAAAACTTACTTGAGAATATGCAATCTTAGTTACTTTTTCCAGGTCATTTTGAGCACCAGTAGTAATGCTATTAAAGATTACATTCTCAGCTGCACGTCCGCCTAAAGCCATGCACATTTTATCAAATAGCTCCTCTTTAGTATAAAGCTGTTGTTCACTAGGTGTATATTGTGCAAAACCCAAGGCCAGGCTTGTACGAGGCACTATAGTAACTTTTAACAAAACATCGCTGTTTGGTAACAGCCATCCAACTAGCGCATGTCCGGCTTCATGGTAAGCAATGGTTTTTCGCTCCATAGGTGAGAGTGCGTGGGAACGTTTTTCAGTTCCGCCTACCAAACGTTCTACAGCATATTCTAAATTTTCGGTTTGAACCGCTTTTTGACTGTTACGAGCTGCATGTAGTGCAGCCTCATTACACACATTAGCAATATCAGCCCCTGAGAAACCGGGAGTTAATCTAGCTAAACGTTGTGAATATGTTTCCGGATCAGAATTAAGTTTTATTGCTGATAAGTGTTTTTCAAAAATTTGTTTACGTTCAGCCAAATTTGGTAAATCTATTAAGATGTGGCGATCAAACCGTCCAGGTCGTAATAATGCCTTAAAGTAAACAGAATATATTAGTCCCAAATAAATATATGCATAACGAATGTATGATCCCACTTTTTTTTATTATTGAAAATATATAAACTTGGTTTATTTTAATTTCGTATAATTTTTGGATGTTTAGAAAAAAACCTTTATTGGATTTGTGAGTAAAGACGGTCATCCTTTGTAATTTGGTTTTTAGATAAATAAAAATATATATAGTACTTTTTGAAATAATTTGCTAACAATGAAATATATGTATTGAATTTAATTCAGAATGGTTCAATCGTTTTTGCTACATTTAATGCCACCTAAGCTAACAAAGTTTCATGTTCAATCAAGTACCAACAATCCTTCCCGCAACGCAACATAAGCAAAAAAAATACAGCATCATATTTTATATCGGCGACTGTATTTTCTTTGGGGAAATACCCTCATTGTGGCACGACATAGTCTAGCTGCATCTATGCAGATGCTTAATTCAATAATATATTTGCTTCTCACTAAAATCTCGGAGGAGAAGTCGTAGAGGTTCATTTCTCAATATAGCGAAATGAAAATACGAAGTAAAACAATTATGATGAGTGGAATACGCTAAAAAGGTGGCGAAATTTCATCTTATATATTCTAATGAATTCATTCAGTACACAAGTACACATATAATCTAATTAAACTGAGTTATCGATGTAAAGTTTTTAACTGCTAAACAAGGTAAATTACTAACCTTGTCCAAAACATCAGCCCGATTTGTGCTCGCTAACATTAAAACACCTTCTTTTGATGCCATACCATCCATTTCAACTAACAGTTGATTAAGTGTTTGCTCAGACTCCCCGGAGCTGCCTTGTTGAAAATTTTCAGTGCCAGACCTTTGCCGGCCTATTGCGTCTATTTCATCAATATATATAATACATGGAGCTCTTTTTTTTCCTTCTTTAAAGAGATCTCGTACACGAGCTGCACCCAAACCACCAATCATTTCTATGAACTCTGAACCATTCATACTCAAAAATGGCACTTGAGCCTCTGTAGCAACGGCTTTAGCTAATAAGGTCTTACCGCAACCAGGTGGTCCCAAAAGTAATGCACCTTTGGGCACTTTAGCTCCAAGTCTTTGATACTTTTCGGGTTCTTTTAAATAATCCACAAATTCCTTTACTTCTTGCTTAGCTTCTTCTAGACCTGCAACATCTCTAAAAAGAACACCGCGTCCACCTTCAAAAGGATCCACCAGAGTGAATTTAGCTCTTCCCATTTGAGTCTAATAAAATTTTGTAGAGCTAAATTAAACCATTTTTTTTATAAAAGGATCTATGTACTTACAAAGGTGTCCATACTAATAGGACTTTTCATCCCCTTCATACGCGAAGAAATTACCATAAGGACGGCAAAGAATAGCAAGAGCAACAAGATTCTAGCTGTAACATCAGTTTGTCGATCGTAAGTAACTGGGACACCTGAAAAAACATTAATGAGTTTGCATATGTTATGTAATACTTTTTAATAAAGAAAAATGAAATACCGTCGCTAATGCCTAGACGTTTTTCAACGTCACGGAGCTTTTCTTCGAACTTGGAAACGTCTGCAACAGCCATATGAAATATTGTAGATGAAACTCTTCTTCCCTTAATTATTGCTCCATCATGCAAAATGATGGTGATCATTTCCATATCTGGCCGAATAATTATCTCTTTAACTTCTCCAGTAGCTAACATATGATGTACAAATTCGTTCCAGGAAACGTAACGTGTTGATCCCTAAGTGATGAAATGTTTAAAACTACATTACCTACTTGCGTTTCTATTTACTTATGTCTATACCTCTGGTCGTTCAGTACGTGGAGACATTAACAATGAAATAAATGCAACAATCATGTAGCCGGTAAATATCCACATAACACTTTTTGTCAAAATAGATTTAATTTTTTCTTTATTATCATTTTTATTGCCATTCGGGCTGCCATCCGATCCCAAGCTTGATCCGTCATTATTTTGATTACTTTTGTCTCTCTTACTTTGATTTTCACTGGGTTTTCTACTTTCATTTCTGTCTCTGGATAAGGTGGCATAACGCAGATGCAGATGCCGTATAGATTGTGAACTAACCCCCAGAGATCTGGACAGCAAATGTAAAAAAGCTTTGTATTCATCTTCAAATTGTTTGATCTTAAAAATTAAACAATTTATTATTGTGTTATGGCGCATGCATAACTGGAACTTGTTCTTGAAAACATTATTCAATAGTTACCTGTTTTCTACTAAGAGCCGAGGACAAACGCCTTACATTGTACCGGTTTAGATGTATGAAGTTTGTTCTGTTTACAACATCATTGATATTTTTAATTTTCAGGAAAGTTTTCCACATAATTATAAATTAATATTAAAAATTCGGTATTGTGAAATTAGACATACCGCCGCAAATACTTTATCTCATGAAGTAATCAGCTGACTTAGAATACAAGCAATGCCACTTCTCCGAGGTATTAATGCAAGCATAGCTAATTAGACAAAATGTACGTCAGATATAATTATATTCGTATTGTTTTAAGCAAGGCGAATTCAATGCTAGTTGATGGTATTATACCAACTGGTTTACAACTTCATACATATGTATTTTGTGAATAATTAAAATGTAAAATTTTTTTCTAATTTTTTTTTTTATTTATATTTAATATTTCTTTATTTTCTTTCAACCTTAATTATTTTATATATATTTTCAATTCGTTGGATTTAAGATAGTTTTTTATAAAAAAAATTTTTCATTTTTTTTTTAATATTTCCTGCAGAAATAACGAATAATGGTAGCAAAATATCGAAAATAAAAAATTTTTTATAAAAAAACAAATCTTAAATCCAAAGAATTGAAAATTTATTTATATTTGTGTATATATATCTATTTATATTTACTTTACTATTAATGAACTCAAAATCTCTATTATTCGCCCTCATACAACACACCAAAAAAGGGCCAGCTGTTAGAAAAAGTTGTGTAGGATATAACCTAGCGAATTCACTACAATTTTTTTGTTTTCAATTTGGCTGACTATACCAAAATGGAAAATTTGGTTTGTACTACAGAAAATATTTTATACTATTTGCGTCAAAACCGATCAAATACAAAAGATTTACAAATTATTAAATTGTTGGAAAAAGTTGAAAAACATGGATGCGAAAGCAAAGCTCAACAGTATAAAATTATAGAGGAGATTTTGCAAATGCTTACTAGTTGCAAAGTAAATACGTCCGAAAATGCAGATGGTGCTGTCGTTTTCAGTTGTGTTATATTACTTACACTTTTGCAGGAACATCAGAAACTTCCATGTTTCAATGAATCTCAATTTTGCATCTTATTGCATTGGCTTTTGGAGCAGTATAAATGTAGTGAAAACAATGTAGTAGATGCTTGTAGACTAATAATTGCTGTGGGGAATATTTTTGCATTACATCCTGAGAACACCAATAAATATTTTGTTTTGGTATGGCAGATGATATTAAAAAATATTTCGCATAATTCCTCCGATGTTATTTTAAGTAGCACACTACAATGTTTGAATAAAATTATGAGTGCATTGAAAGATTCAAAGCTTTCAGAAGAGCAATTAGAAGCTTGCGCTGAGGCTGGGCATAAATTACTAGAATTGCACTATGGCGTTGTAGAACCTTCTGTTACCCATTCAAACAATTCAATTATTGTCCTAAGTACATTAGAAATACTGCAGAAAATAATAACGCTAAACACGAATTTTGCAAAATTGCAAACTGCAGAACTCTTGGGACTATCCAAGACATATTTCCATTATGGGTACAATTCGCACGAAATGTTATTGTTAAAACCTCAGAAAGTGTGTATATCACAACAAGCACTATGCGATTCGGCGGAAGAGATTGAAACTGTGATAAATTCTGAAAAAGCTCGAAGTTGTGGTGGAAGAACACCTAAAGCACGTAAACCTCGGACAGTAGCGAAAAATGGTCCTTCAACTGAATATAAAGCCAATAACTATAGTCTAGAAACCAAAAGCTGCAAGATTTTATTTGATGTAAAAACAAGCGATTCTGACTTATCAGAACCAGAAAATCCGTCTAATCATGTTTTAATTGAACGCAGCAGAAAAGCTAAAATACGTATGGCTGCTATAACTTTAGTTTGGGCACTTGTTCGAATTCTAGAACGTAAATTCATTTTTGGTTATTGGCATGCGTTACTACCAAGCCGAACAGGTAAGTACGATATACATATGACACACTAAAAAGAAATTGTAGTGAAATACAGTAGTGGGTTGAAAATGTTGATGTTAGAGGATCCTTAACTTTTTTGATTAGTTAAATTTGCGCGACATGCAAAATGCAACGAATAAAAATGCATCTATGCATCTATTATTACATAACATTGGTTATCTAAAAGATATGCATTCCTGCATTTATAAGATGTTATTTACCGAATGCAATTTTGTGATATGTAATCTTAGTAGAATAACTTCGTATTGGATACATCCCGTTTAATCTGCGGTTTCAATGCACATATTAAGCAAGTTCGAAGTTCTCTTGAACAACCGATTGATGCGTGTAAAGATAATTTAAGATTCGCAAAAAATTTATTAGGGGAAATATTGATTGCACATACTCGTTCTGCAGTCATAGATTTTTAGCTTCTTCCAACTTTCACAAACATCTACCGTATATTTAGAAAATAACTTTGATTTAAACGAAGGGTGATATGGATAAATTTTGAGTTGTAACTGTTTTTAATTTCAGAGTGTGGTATTTAATAGTGAATCACCATTTGAGCATATTGACTAATTTATATTTTTTCTTAAATAGGAGATGTTGACAACTTACTATTTATTGGCCAACGTGATCCTAGTTTACGTTGTCGAGCAGCAGCTTTGCAGGTTTGCGCTCTTCTTCTTTATGGATCAAGGGGTTATCTGCATCAGGCAGAAATAAATGTCAAACGATGTCCAGCAACTTTTATTCCATTTTCAGTTAGCCTGGGGTATACAGTGCTGGCCATTTATAAAACGCTTACAGCAATAATATCTTCAGAATCCTCACTGCCAGTGTTAACTCAAGCGCTCAAGTGTATGGCAGTTTTGGTTCAAGCATCACCATTCAAACAGTTTGAGAAGGGATTTGTTCAAGATTTTGTTAAAATCATTAAACCGCTGATTTATCATCGCGACGCTGCCGTCCAAGTTTCAGCTCTAATGGTAATGGAATTCTTAGTAGCCCAGCATGAAACTACATGCGATATTGCCGAGGCAATAGGCCTTGCGCAAGCCGGAGCTTTTAAAAGTAAAGCAATGCCACTTCAGCATGGAGATGCCGGCGAGATTGACATTGCTGATATAGAAGAATTTGTAGAATTTGAAAAAGACAATATCGAAGATCAAAATGGTGAACCATCTCCAAAACCTACATTTTCTAATATTAAAAGTTCACATAAAACTTCTTGGTTACTAGTTCGTATTTTACAAAATTTAAGCAGACAAGATAAAATGGTGGCTACATCAGTGCGCATTGAAAGTCTACAAGTTTTGAATGTAATGAGTTCAAATTTTGATATGATTAAGTCACACTTGGTAGAAGTATCCGACGTCTTACTTTATAATTTAAATGATACTTTTGCTGATGTTCGTTTGTACGCTGCTCGTTGTGTGGATGCTTGCGCTTACGAAATAAGTCGTTATCTTTTGGATAATTCATCACGCTGTGAAACTGAAGTAAGAGAATGCAATAAATTTTGGGTGAATATTATGCCATTTATTTTAACTCACATCAGCCGAGACTCGGAAGAAATGACAACGGTACGAATTGCTTTATGTGATGCCCTATCAAATATAGGCGTTCTGATATTTGAGAACACGCCCCACTGTAACCAAATGAATTTACTGAGTTTCTTGTCAGGAGTTAGTGGTGACGGCGCGGAAGAGCCTTTAGTACGTGTTGTTGCTGCTAGAGCCTTATCTGTCTTTTCGTTATTTCCATCGTTGCGCGGAGACTTAGTTTTTATAGAAAATGCAGCGGAATTAATGCTCCGCCTGGTTAACGATCCGAATTTATTAGTACGAGTAAAGAGTTTCTGGTCACTTGGAAACTTAAGTGACGCTCTAATTGCCAAAGAGACTGAATTGATACAACTACGACAAGAAAAAATTTCAAATGATTTGCTCTTTCGCCTTATTACTGCAGCGACTGTGGCTTGCAGTGACAATGACAAGGTTCGTTGCAATGCAGTACGCACATTGGGAAACCTCCTGCGCTTATTAAACGACGATCATTTATGTAATTATAATAGTAAATTAGATTGGCGACAAGTATTCGCGAATGCCATTTGTAAATTATGCGACTGCATTCGTTCATCGGGAAATGCCAAAGTTAAATGGAACACCTGTTACGCAATAACCAATCTCATGCGAAATCCATCAATATTCAAAATTATAGATTTAAGCTGGCAGGGAACACTTTTTTCGGCCTTATGTCATGTAATTGTTCATCATTCCAATTTTAAAGTACGAATAAACGCTTCTGCTGCTATTATCAATATTTCAGAGAGAAATCATTTCGGAGCTTATTATGAAAAATTTTGGTCATGTGTGTTGGAAGCAGTAGAGCAATCATATAATTTGGATAACTTTCATGAATATAATCATCGGGACAGCCTTCAGGATCAGCTTTGCTTGGCCCTTTCGCATATTATAACAGTTGGCAACAACGATGATATGACAATTTTAAAAAATCATCTTATGCCACGTGCAGAAGTAATACATAATACTTGGAAGCGGGTAATAAATCGTATGGTACCCGAAAAAGCTGCCCCACTCTTATCCTGTACTGTAGTTTTGATGGAACGTGCGAAACATAAAGAATTTTTGTCTTTAGAACAAAAAAAAAATTTCGATTTTTTATTAGAAATATTCAGTGCAGAATAAATAACCAACATTTTGTAATCATATTATTTATTTTAACATTTTGGCAATAAAATATTTCATATTTTTTATGTATACAGTGTAAGACTTAATAGATTAAGACAATCTCTCGACTAGTGATTTAATCATATTCTATATTAAAACTGGAATTGGAATTTTTGTTATTGAACACGAATGTTAATTTTTTACTGGAAGCTATACTTTTTAATCAAAATATCTTGTAAAGATTTTCTATTAAAAAAATATATTTTTTCTTGCATTCTTCTTCTCTGCACAATGTTTACAAACATATTTTTCACCAAAAAAAATTTTTTGAATTAAAAAAAATAATTTTTGTTCACAACTAAAGAAATTATTCATATAATAATGCATACAACGCACATGCGTACCAGACTAATTAGATTTAGAGCTGGAGTTAAATTCTTGCAGCAAAATACAGCAATATAAATTATTTTTTTCACTTAATCATCCTCTAAATTAACTAAAATATAATAAATATATAGTAACTACAATAAAACATATTTATCACTACAAGATTTAATCTTGAGTTGTTTTTGGTGTATAATCTAAAGGTGGATACAAATTAACTAAGATGGCATAATAATGCAATCCCGAAGCTGTCACTACAAACAAATGCCATATGGCATGAGCCATCGGTATAACACCATCCGATTTAAAAAAACATATTCCTAATATATAAAACAAACCACCCATTGTTAGTTCGGTCATGCCATGAAATTCATGACCTGTAAAAAAAACAACTAAAGCCGGACCTAATCCCATCAAAATATAGAAGAACGTCTCTAAGCATTTGAAGCGCTCGTGAAATATCTACGAAAGTTCGTAAATAAACATCAATAATATAAACTATTGTGAAAATATAAATACCTGCTGATAAGTGATACCACTGGCTGCCATTAACCAAATGAGCCATTCCATACAGTTCAATACCACAGACTGATTGGGATTTTGCAATACAAGCCAGGGGAAATAAGATGATGCAATAAATATGTATATCATGGCTCGATCACATCGATGTAACACATTTTTTATCCCACTAAAATGAAAATCGTAAAATATATAACAAGGTGACTAAAATTTGATAAACATTCACAGCTTCAATAATGAGAAAGTATTTATTTAATTGAACTCCTCCAATCTTAGTTTTAATTTTTATATACAAAGATTTTTCACCAGAAAATCCAATATTCTTAGCAATGACAAGCAAATGGCAACCTCAAACTGCTCAATTCCAGCATTAGTGAATCTTCAAACTGACATTAAATTCGAAGAAAAATCATTTTATATATAGGATATATAAAAGTTATTTTATATATAGGATTTTCGTTCTTGGACTAACACATTTTTAAAAATGTTAATTTTAGTTCACTGCTAAATTGTAGTAACGAAAAAAAATTTAAGGTAACGGTGAACTTGAACTTATTTCTCTAGTGCATTATTTTTTTAAATTTAAACGATATTGAGTGTTTTTCTAAATTTATTTATCTCTTGAAGCAATGTAATCATCCAAATAATGATCCAAATTGTTATTTACATAAATGTTAAACTTTAAATTCTTTTTAATTATAGAAGTATCATTTCATTTGATTACATACAAACGAATACATACATATTTTATTATTTATAATTATTTTAATGATCAGGGTATATTTATGAGTTGGATATATACATATATAAAGTTATTCAGTTCATTTCTATTAACTTACTTGTTTTGTGTGCAATAACACGAACAGTGGAAGCAGGAAGAGACAATAAATAGCAGAGTCAACGAACTACCATATACCCAGGACACCAAATACTGGCTGGCTGACTTTGAACGTTCTACTAGTTTATACTGACACAAGAGAGATGGTAGAATAAATACAGCATGTGTAAGAATGTTTGCAAATTGTTCTATCTTAAAAAAAACAAAGTAATTAAAAGGTATTCGAATCTCTTTAAATTTTTCACTAACTTGGGTTGGCTGGTAAGCTTTACCAAGTTTGGCCCTCTCATTCTTCCACTTAATATTTCTGAATTGCAATTTAAATGTTAAATTCGATTGATTCCATGAATTCCAGAAGTTTGTTAGTAAATTATCTAAAAATGAGTATTTATTTTGTAATTCTTGCAGAACAGTCGTCATGTTGGAATCTTTTTGTTGTTTTCACTCCTAATTCTCAATACAGAATGCAAGAAGATTGTGGAGCAGCTGTAATTTTAAAAAGAACATGTACATCCATACATAAATTAATACAATTCAGCTTAAGTGTGTAACATTATCATAACAATAGGAAATGTGTTATCATTTGTCAACTTGAGCTTTTCGAACATCATTGATATAAAGAAATATCAAACGATTTATTCTGTTAAATCTTCTACAAATTTATATGCATATACGCATATATATAAATGTACGTACATATACTTATGTACTCCCAACGAATATTATTTAATATATCAGTAACCTACTTCGATCGGTGAAGGTAACGAAAACCGCGAGTAGATGATATTATGAAAACATGAACAACACCAATGTGTAAATATCGGCATAACTTTCATATGTAAACCGAAATCAGCGAAATTTTGGGCCCAGTTATGTTATAAATATGTCAAAAAATTAGTTTCAAAATTGCAGTTGAAACAATTCCCAACGATATATAATGTGCTTTTCAACCATATTAGGCTTCATTGCATAAGTAAATGTTGAATGTAAATTCAATATCATTCGCAAGGGAAGCTCTGGTGTAAGTGTGCAAGTAATAATAGTCAAAATAGACTTCATTGGATAAGTAAATGTTGAATGTAAATTCAATATCATTCGCAAGGGAAGCTCTGGTAGAAGTGTGCACGTAATAATAGTCAAAATAAATAAAAATCAACTGCATTTGTTACATGGCTTGTTAAATAGAACAGTGTTGCCAATTCAAATTTGTTTAACACTCCACAAATTTACGTAATTCCATTATTGTGTGAAGGATATTTCGAAAAATTAGCATAAATTTGCCTTATCAAAGTTCATTATTTAACCTTTTGAAATTTTTTGACAAACCCATTTTTTTCGAGAATTAGGTAAAGTATTTCAAAAAGTTTCCTGTCTCACAGCTTTAAGGATCGACTTTAGCTAGACGTACTTACGTGTTAAAAATTAATTGGGTACGTATCTACGCACATATACATATATTAAAAAATCCAAATGCCTATGTGTATATCATTATTTTTATATTATGTAAGCAAAACACTAACCGAATTAAAAGGAATGAGTCGGCCTCAATGTAAAGGATTTTATACGCTGGAGAGCTGTCTCTACGGATATATCAACAGTGAATGATGACTTAATGATTGAAATATTTAACAATGTGATCTTTATTTTAGCAAGTTAAAGTCCACAGTGTCAATAAAAACATTTCACTTTTTTTTTATCAATCTAAAGTACAAACAGATTTTCTTTAAGACAAATAACATAAAACTAAATCTTTAATTGACGTAGCTTTCCTTCAGCATACTATCAGCAGTGTGTGCGCTACTAAAATATGCTACTCGGATCTGCCATTTATGCATCATTTACTTTTTTATCATGCATACGATCTGCATGATAAGGTTCTGCGAACATTTATTTTTTATCATGTACACGGTCTGAACGAGAAAGGTCTGGGAACATTTACATATGTACATACATATGGATTGCCAATATACAATATACATACATATATACGTACATTCGTTTAGACATTAAGCTTAATTGATTTTTTTTAATTTCTCAAAGAATATTGGCATTTGGACACTAGTTGTCAAACTTACCGCGATAGAGCATAAATTTACGTCACACATTATCAGCATTCTAATTTCGCCACATTTATTATATAAAGCGTTTCCAGCATTTCAATTCTGTTGGATTAATTTAATCTAATAAATTGTTTGTGTCAGTAGAAGTATCAAAAAATTAATTAATATTAGGAAATTTTTACCATGAAATTACACACCTTTATAAACGAATTCAATTAATTGGTTTAAATATTGGTAAACCAAGAAGGCTCCCCGTTAAATAAGCAAATATTAGAACACGGTTGCACATGCAAAAATACAAATAAATTCATGTCACTAAATACATCAATTTACACTTAACTTGTAGAGTAAACATTATAGTCTTATTCAACTTTTCCAACTAATATTTGATATTTTCATTTCAATCGTTATCTGTTTTATTGAGCATTGCCCTAGGCAGCAGTCTTAAAAACAAATTTGTATAATATAGTATAAAAAACAATTTTTCTTCTGAAGACTTTATTGATTCAAAACAAAAACAATTGTTGTATTATGCAGACAAAAGGTTGCCAGATTTGATTATAAATAATAAGTAAAGCTATTCCACAGCAACGAAAAGAGAAACTGCAATACGCTCAAACACATACGTACCAACACCTAGTTTACACGATTGTTGTTATGCCGCCTTATTACGGACCTAATTTTTGGTATGAAAGTTAGATAGAAAATAGACACTATTTCCGTTTCTCATGTTTTTTTCGATGCTTTTCAACATCTTGACTCTATTTCAATTCTTTGCGCTACATTTTGTAATGTTGGTGTAGAAACTTTGTTGTTATTTCTATATACATAATAAAATTTTAGACTAAGTTGAGGCCAAAAATAGCATAAAAATTACAAATTATATACATATATAATAAGGAAAATACCAGGGGTGGAAAATAAAATAAAATAAGTAATAAGAACAATTTTTGCTTTTTGCACGCTTACGTACACCATAACGCACATCCACTCACGGTGAGAGTAGAGTGTAGTAGAGCCAAAAACTGAATTGCAAGAATGTGAAGTGAATTAAACATGCTCAAAACAAGTGGTCGCTCTTGATGTGATCCATGGTTATACTTATAAAAGCTGGAATAGCGTCTACTTGGAAATATTCATAATTGGATAAATTCATAATTGGATTTGTGCTGAGTTTTAGAAACTGCAATAGTGGAAATAATTTTTTTTTTCTTTCCATGAAGTGCAGATGTTTGATCAAAATAATTTTGCAGGTTTAGCTGCATTTCAAACTTCCTAAGAACTTAGAGTTATAACATTTTACGCGAAATTAAACCATTTTATTCATGCGCCTTTTAATAAACGTTTAATAATAACATTTCATATTCAAGTTAAGTTATGCGGTTAAAAAGTTAAGATAATAAATTTTGATGAAAACTGTTTCATATTTAAAACGTACTATGAACAAAAGACAATATTGTACACTGGAATATGACATCTCCAACCTTTCACAGATTTATGATTCATAAAGTAAAACCATTTTGCTTTAGATGCCAAATTTAGACTAGCTGTTTTAATTACTATTTTCATTAAAACATAAAATTACACATATACACACATATATATATATATATATATATATATATATATATATATTCATATGTACACTGATTTACAGTGCCCTCTCGATGATACGAACATCGTTACAAATGAAGGACCAACTTCTTGTCGTTGCCTACACAAAATAGAGCCTCAACTGCAAATAACTTGGCATTAACTCACGAGGGTGTGGTCACTCATGCTTGCGTGAAGGTTTGAACTAAACCTACAATTTCATTAGATATCTTTAATCTACCATTTACACATCCACAGATGCCACATTGCTTGTATGCCAACAGTTAATATCTATAATTATGTGCAAAAAGTTCTTTGTTCTTTTCAATCTCTTGCTATATAATATAGATAATATAACTGAAAAATTAAATTTAACAAACTTTTGCAATTTTTATTTTGGAGTAGATTGGCTTAGAAATAATTCTGACAATTTTCAATTATCTTTCATACCTTTGATAATCTTATGAAAATCATTATTTGAATACCTTCGCGAGAGGTGCTTCAATGCAATTAAGTATTATACAATTAAGTATAAAAGTTGCCGTATTTATTTAATTATTATATTATTAACAATTAAATGTTGGTACTTAATTATAAAAAGGCTGAAAACGAAAAAAAAAAACAATTACTTTGCTGATTATTAACAGGGTCAAAATCCAAAATGGTGACTGCAATCTCTCAAACCAGATTCAATAGTTTGTTTATCTTATTGAGGAAACTTAAATATCAAATAAACGCGCAAACTAACTTACATCTTATTTCATATAAATAAAAAATAAGAGTGTATGCAAATGTGAATTCATAAATACATATATATTCGCACTCGCATGTATACTGAGTTTATATATATTGATCCGCATTTAAGTTGAAAATCGTAGTTTCAGTTTCTGCATCCACGCCAGAAATATGGCACAACAAATTTTAGAATTAGAACATTTAATTAAAACGTTTATACTTCTTTCAATAATAAGTTTATTGTTACATGCATTGTGGTCACGATATGCCTTATATCGATTTGCTTTAAAATTCAGCAATTCCTTTGGCTTACAACTAATCCGATCCTATGAAGTCCTGCATCATATTAAAGGTGACATTAAACTAAAAAAAAGGAATTGTTACGAATCCTAGGGTTGTGTATAACAAGTGATTTTAATATCCATAGGAATTTTATATAGCATTGGGTCCGTCTTTGAACGTTCCAAATCGAACAACATTAGCATTTGGATGGGATTATATGCTACAATTGTTACAAGAGATCCGGAGTTTATAGAAAAAGTGATTACATCTAAAGAGCTTTTAAACAAGTATGAACCATTATATAAACCACTTTGTGAAGCATTCAACGGTGGTCTCATAGCCAGTCCGGGTAACTCAAAATAAATTGTGTTGAACGTCTGCAATATTATTTTTTATCCTTTTTTAATCAAAATTTTTTAGCATCTGTTTGGCAACATAATCGCAAAATAATATATCCCTGTTTCCGTCATAAAATTTTAACCAGTTTTTTCCCACAATTCCATACGGCAAAAAATTTGTTGCTTTCTAAATTTGATAAAATGGCTAACAATGGAGAACACAAGTTATTCGCTGTACTTTTACGCTTAGCTTTTGGAATTACACGTGGTAAGCTAAATTGAATATATTTATTTAATACTAACACGTATAGCACGACTACATATCGACACTTTAATTCGCTTAACACGTATTTAACTCTCTAAAAAATATCTTTGTGACACATTGCAAAGAATTTTAAAACTATATAGAGTACGCGATACCCTCAATAATAATAATAATAATAATATTGTACTAAATATTTGTTGCTGGAGTCAATTTGAAATTTAAGATACTTTAATACGTTCCCAATGTGATTGCAAAAACTTTTTGCTGGATGCGCATAAGAACAGGAAAAAGGACGAACGAAAGTGCGTTCAGCAGAATTTACTAAACTTATTTTGTAGATTCTTATTATCCTTAGGCGAATGAATAATACGCATCCTACTAAATGTAATTGTTTATAATTCCAGGAACAACTTTGGGAGATATACTTGAACCTGGTGAAGAATTGAGCGAAGATATAGTACATGATTTCGAATTGTAAGTGGAATAATAAATCAGAAGTTCTTAAAAAATTATTATCTATTTAGTATGGATTTATTGGAATTATTATTAACACCTAATTATTACTGTTTATAATCGTTAAATAATTATTTAAATAATTACTTGTCCAATGATCATGGAATACCTTTAAATAATTATAAATTATTTCTCAATACCTTTCGATATTTATAATTACAATTTTAAATATTAACGTCGTATGGTATGAACCTTAGACCAGTGTAAGCTTGGAATGCCATAAGATTGAAGGTGCTAAGTCAATTTAATCGTTAGTATGTTCATTTATTTTAATCGAACTGTTTATGGCTGCTGTAAGTGTGGAGAATACAATCATTAACTCTGAAGTGATGCTAGAAACCTCTCATAATTCTCGCATACTTGTATGAGTAAGGATTGAGATTGCATATGTAGATTCTGCAAAAAATTCAGTAAAATATTGGAAATGTTTCGAGCTATGCAGGTTCGGAGTTTTGGTTACATTCTAGATATTACTGTCAGCATATGAAAGTTTTGCCTAATGCCTTACTTGGCAACTATAAAGTTAAACAAGCGACTGCAGAGTAATAATACCTTTTTTTCAAATAAAATCTCTAGCGGAGAGGCAATAAAAATTGTGTTTATGATTCATTATATATTTAATGTACTGTATTTATTTAACATTTTTAGCCACCGCTTTTTAATTGCAGTATAACCGATAAAATATATTATCATGTGTTGCTCTCATTTGTAAATATGAGTCCTTTGTATCTGCTATACTTTAAATACCAGACTACTAAGAAACGCTTACTGAAAATGGTTTGGGTGGTAAGTGCACATACACACACATACATATATTTATGCATACATTTGCAACATATTGATCATTTCCTATTTAACACATTTTAGATAATTGAAGACAAGTTAAAAAAAATTAATTGCCCTACAAAACTGCAAGATAACGAAACGAAAGGTGAAGAAATCTCATTGCAAAAATCGTCCAACATATTTATAGACCAGGCTTTAGAAAGCTATCAGAAAAAATTATTTTCTCTGAAGGATGTCATTGCAGAATCGAATAACATGGTGGCAGCCGTGAGTTAATTAAATGATTTGCATAGCGTTTGCAGCCGTCTGCATACACAACATACGATATTTGATAACAATACTTTTATTTGTACTAGGCCTCCGAAACAACTGCTAATAGTATACTCTCTGTTCTACTGATGTTGGCGATTCATCCCGCTGTACAGGAACATCTGTACGATGAAATTGTTAATGTCTTTCCCGAAAAAGAATTTGAAGTTCAGTTCGAACATTTAGAGCAATTGCCATATTTAGATATGGTTGTAAGTGAAACGTTGCGCTTGTTTCCACCTGTACCCTTGATAGCGCGTCAAGCAATGAAAGACACGCCGCTGTCTAAGGATCTCGTTTTACCAAAGGGAATAAACATCTTGATTTCAATATTTCACACACATCGAAACAAAGATATTTGGGGTGAACATGCTAATGATTTTAATCCTTATAATTTTTTACAAGAAAACTTAAGAAGGAAACCCCCCGGCGCGTACATACCATTTTCGAAGGGGCAACGAAATTGCATTGGTAAGATCTTGACAATAACTTCTATGAACATACAAATGGGCACGTGCCCATATGTACAGTGATGTCACAGACTTAAACAAAAATACATTATTTTACGATACAGACATGTGTACATGCAGATACTGCGAAATCTATTTCCGCAGGCTAAACTATTTACACAGTTACACATCATGTAAATAATTCGTACATATTTCAGACTCAGAAATAGAATAATTTAATAAGTACGAGATTATAGTATGTGACAGCTGTTGTGGGTTAGATGCATTTGTCTCGATAATGCCAAACTCTTAAAATATGATGAAGTACATATTATTAATGTAATTATTCATACACTCGCACATTCCACGACACCGCAAAAAAAAACTCGCGCAATGCCATTTCTAAGTAATTGATTTTATAAAATTCCTATTTTTTTACTATACTCGTACATATATGTACATATATATATAGTATATGCATGTCACCTCGTAAATATTTATTAAAAATATAAATATTTGCTAACTGCATGACTATACATTTCCATATCATATTATCTACCAGATATTTTTCTAACGCATAATACATATTTCCCCGCAGGTTGGCGCTATGCTTTGTTTGCAATCAAAGTAATTCTGATTGGAACTGTTCGCAATTATCGTTTTACTACATCTACCAAATATGAGGATATCGAGGTGTCCTATAATATAGCCCTAAAATATGTAAATGAACCATCATTTAAAATATATCGGCGGCAGTGATAATAAACAATTATATACACACTGCACGCATCCATATATATGTATGTAAATAAAAGGAATAAATTGATATGTTTGGCTTTCTAAAACAGTTTTTCTTTTAATTATAGACTTCTGATCTTAAGACAAGAAAGCAAATTGTGCAACTCATAGTCGCATGCTTTCTACATATCGCTTGAAATTTACACATTTTGAACTTAATGGTGATGCTTGTATGCACCTCATTTAACCGCTACATATAAAATTGCATCTTTTTTAAAATCTTGCAATTTCCCGAATAATGTGTTAAATACAGTTCAACCTCAACTAAATGACCTAGAAATATTGTTTTTTTTCAATATGGATTGCAAGATACATAATTAAAATAATTCATTACGACGAGAAAGTTGCCCAAATAATTCAATTTAATAATAATACGAGTATTGTACCACAAAAAGGAATCAGTTAATTATCCACCTGGCAATCCATATTGAGAAAAGGATAACATGAAGTACTATTATTAGAACAAAATAACAATACTTAAATATTAAAACGAAAAAACTATACTGTTATTTAATTCGAAATCGTATTACGAGCAGTATTTACGTAAGGCATTTAACTAAAAACTGATTTGCCTTTATCAAATGATCAAAGATTATTTCGGTATAAGTACTATATTTAATCTATTTTTTACTAAATTAGTAAACTTTCCTTTTGTAATGCATAACACATACCATAAAAGCTCATGCATATGTATATCCATACACGTACATACATATATGTGCCTACAGGAGTATGCATTTGCACTAAAGTTGCTCTGCCAATACATTTTTACCGGGCTGCTTGTTTTTGTTTAAAAAATGTGCCCAGTTGAAAAGTTATTATATAAGCATACAATATAGATGATAATGTGACACTGTTGTTTTAGAAAAAATAGTTCTTGTATATAGTGCGCATGCATATGTACATATAGGTATGTAGGGCCGATGACATGTATTTGCCCAACTTCATATTAGAATTGACAAAATATGTATAATGCTAAAACAAATTTGTTTCAGTCTAATTCGAATATTTTTATAAATAAAAAAAAAGATTTAGTAGATGACTTTAGCATCCAGTGATATTAGGTAATATATAAATAAATAAAATTGCAAAACAAGGCAAATTTATGCAAACATACAAATTATAATTGCCTGCTATTAATTTTTTAAACGTTGTCAATACTGTTAATACAAAAATCGGTCTTAAAGCTGAGTTAGAAATACAAAAATGCTAACAAGATGAAAATTACTGATGTTGTTAGATATTGAAAATAAAATATTTCTTTCTTATTAAAAGTGTGTAGGAAATTATTTAGAAAATTAACAAGAAATTATATTAGCGACAAAGAACTGCCTGTAATCATCATTTCATTGTGTTAGTTTATAACAATATAATTTGTGAAGGAGAACACAAATAAATTAAAGTTTTTAGAAGGCAAAGCGAATGACACAGGCTAGACAGCAATTATTTATATGTCGTTTATGTATGAGCATAAGAATATTGTAAAAAAAAATTAAATTTTGCTTTTACAAATCAAAATAAAATTGTTGCTTCTGAAGTTTCTGGTTTTTTGTTAGAAATAATCTTTTTATGTTACCCTTTTTTATAAAATCCCCTTTTTGTAGCAAGTTTTCAAAATTTTCAGCGGTAAAACTGACCACACATTAGTTCTTCGACGTTACATTTTATTGGGGATTTGCATCAAAACCTCTTGTGATTTCCACATAAGAGAACTGAAATCAAATCTCTTGATTGATGTTTGTATGAGTATTAATGTTGCCAATTTACTTCCTAGCTAGGGTGCAGGTTGAAATTAAGAAAGTGGTGTTATTCAATGAAGTTTTTTCTTCCAATCAAACGTTTGTTAAACATATTATTATTACTAAAAATGCTGCTTTGAATAATTGTACATATCATTATTCTCCTATATAGCAATACCAAGCAAAATTGCTTTAAAATATTTTACTTATCTGGCTTTGTACTAATAGTGTGGAAGTGCACACGAACCATGATGACGAAATCGTGAATGGATTTCCAAACAGCTTAAGGTGTCAATTCAAAACTTCAGTGCACCCAAAAATTCTTTCTTGCTTCATCTCAACGATATTAGGCAGAACAATTATAATTTTCGTTTAAAAAATTCAATTCAAAACGTAGTTATTAAAACATAAAAATTAAATTTTTATTCTTTACCCCACAAAAGAGTAAGATTTGCAAAATTTGTAGTTTGATTAGTATAATCTTCGGAATTTGTTTCCAAATAAATAATTAAAAAGAATAAAATTAATTTAATGAACTTAAACCATATAAATACATGAACATATACATAGGTATATGTATGTGATTTTTTTTTTTGTATAAAATTTACATAAATGAACTAAATTAATTAAAAAAGCACCTCATTTATTTATTAAAATTTGATTCACACTTCTGCTATTTGCTTTTTCTTTGTGTTTTTTACATTTTAACAGTGATGCCATATGATAGAAAATAATTACGATGTCGAAGGTTAATGAATAATAATATCATCGCAGGAGCATGACCAGACAATGTTCAATGTTCAAAGGCTTTTGAGTTGAAAGAGTCAGAAAATATTTTAATAATTATTTCTATGTCGTATGAAATAAATAAAAGACAACATTAATATTTATATGAGATATTAAAAAATAATTTTTGGTTTTTTCAAGCAGATGAATCAGCAATCTGGCAACTGAACATTTTTGTTTACACATTTCATAAAATATACATAAATGTTTTTTAATAGCTGTTAAAAAAAGCAATGCACTTATTTCTAATTTGTGTTCTTTTCTCGCTAAATAAAAAATGAAATTTTGACAGCATCTGCAAAACACATAGCAACATTTTTAATGTAGAAAAGAAAACGCCATAAATTGCCCTATATAAAGGTAGTGCTGCCATTTTTTGTAGAAAAGAAAATGCCATGACTTCCTTATTTCTAATATGGCAACACTTTTTGTATTACAATTGTTTTGTTATCATTCCGAACTGATTAGTTTTTCCCTCGCACAAAATGAAGTAGCATTTTTACAGAATAATTTCTAGTAAACAAAATCAATAATTTACTTTAATTCTGTGGCAAGATATGTTTTAAATATTAAAAAAATCGGTATTACGTTATAAAGAATGGATATAAGTACTAGCTATAACAAAAGTGAACTTTGCCGCATATGCATGCAGAATCATACAAATTTATTTTCCATCTTTAATAAAGTAAGTTTCGGCAACAAAGCTATCACTATAGCTGAAATTATTTCAGAGTGCACAAAGTATCCAGTTGCACATAATGACCAACTTCCAACTCAAATATGCAGTGCTTGCGTGGAAGCGGCACAAAATGCACATAAATTTAGAAAGCAAACAGAAGCTGCTTATTGCAGATTAAAGGCGTTGTATGATATAACTTGGGTTCCCAAACATGAGAAAGAGGGTACTGATGTGGGTTTGAGTTCCCTCAGAATAGACAAATATACGCAAACTGAGAAAAGCAGTGTGTTTCTGTGTGAGATTTGTCCGAAAAAATTTTTTGTGGAACGTGAATTAAGGGAACATCGCGCCACCGAACATGCTCAGGACGGAAAAAAATGCCGTGTTTGTGGAGACGTATTTAATCATTTGGGCCAATTAAAAGTTCATTTATCAACAGAACATCCAAGCGAAGGTATACGTTGTGATTTCAAATGTAATATATGCTCCAGAGAATTTACTCGCAAAGATCATTTAAAACGGCATTTAATACGAGTGCACAAGGTCGAGCATAATAACTTAAATATGTAAGTAAGCATTTATTTATTTATTTATGTCATATAAGAAAAATCCAAAAAAGTAATTATGAGTAATTATTTTGCAATACATTTATTATCCAAATTCAATTGCAAGTTTATTATGCGTAACAAATCGTTTGATTATTTTGAAATCAGCTAACTAATTTCCATCTTTTTGCTCAAAAATTTTTCGATGAGCTTTTCTTATTTATGTTTCGAACTAATTATCAGGTAGAGATGGGCATTTTTGTACCAAATGTGTCTGGTTGTTTCTTTGATTTAGATATAATATTGCTTTGAACTCTCTTACTAGAAATATAATTAAATAAATTTAAATTAATAATTTGAATTTTATTTTTTAATTAAAAAAATATAAAATAGAGATTAATTTTAAAGCACAATAAGTCAACTGCATGCTTAACGGTATGTCTATGGGCATCCCATACAGATGGCGCTGGGTTTGAAATTTTTATGTTATTAGGCAATTTTCTTTTTTGATAAGGTTTACGGAATCTGCAGCATCAAATTCAGCAATCTCATTACACAACGTATAGGAGTTGCGATTTCACTCGTTTTTTACTTTAGTGGTATTCCTCTCAAGTCAGATGTTATGCAAATAGTTTAGAAATTACTCATACGCTTAAAACTAATACCGTGCAAATAATTTTTGCGAGAAAACAGAAAAATTAACAAAGACTTTCCTTTTTATTGTATACCATTTGGATAATTTTTTTTCAATACAAAAAAAGTTAAATTCTCAAAAAAATAATATTTTGTTTAATATTGGTCTTTGTATAAATAAGTATCTCTTGGTGTTTTTAAAAAATGTTTGGATCAAGTTTCCCAATATCTGCATTAGCATGTCGGTAAATATGCAGTAATAATTTGGATTAGAATGAAGGCCAGATTTTTATAATTAATTTTAATTTTTAAGATACTTATAAAACAACGATTCTAAATATTCTACAAATTTGTTAGTGACAGATCCTTTTCATCATTACTTATTCGAAGCATTTTTAATTATATAATCTACTCCATATATTTATTTAATGTTGTCGAATGTATAACTACGATTGCTTTTATAGAGCAATATGAAATGAAATTGAGACGAGAAGCACCAAAATAAAATGACTAAAGCAATTTAATTAAGCAACTGATCACATAATGCATCAACGTCAGTGCATGTTGAAGCAAAAATGTTTTTCCTGTTTGAAAATTAATATTTTTATATAATGAATGGTTAATACTTCTTGGAAATATTGATAGGTCTTCGATTAACTCTATGACTTTAAAGTTAAGTTTAAAATTTTTACGCACTTCTGGATTTTAATTGGAAACAAATATTTAAAATTTTATTAAACATTTTTATTAAAAATAATTTATAATCTATAACTGTTTATATTAATTATAACCACAATTGGTGCTTAGAATTTTAAGAAATCAGCCTATGACTACGTTAGAAAGTGTTCAGTAAAAGAATTATTTTCAAAACTTCGGAAACGTAACCAAAACACTTTTAGGAAAAATGTCAATTTTTGAAATAGTTTAATGTATTATTTAGTAATCGCTATAAATCTCTTAAGAACCAGACTTACTTACAGTGCAAGGCTTAATAAGCAATGCATATTATTTGTATAACTCATATGATTTTTCTAGATGTGTCTACCTAATTCCAATTTGAAACACTTGTGGAGGAAGTTCAAATATTTTAATTAGTAAAGTAAGATGTTAAATGAGTGAAGTGTGTTCTGAGAAAGCACTGATTCAGAAAATATACAATAACAACAACAGTCGATTACCAAAAAATAATTTTCTAATTGGACAGAAACAATGGACACAAAAACGGTTTCTGGTCTTGTTTTCGTAAGTAGAAACGACATAAGGTAAACATTAAGCTGCGGCAGTTTCAAAGAGTTCTAATTGATTCTACATGATACTTTCAAAATTCTAATTTGGTTCATTTTACACAGACGCTAAGTAAATTCTATTTTTGATACTCTCCTTTTCCTAAACAAAACTTAAATTTAAATATGTTTGTAATAATTCCACTGTTGGAATTAGGTTCTATAGAAAGACGCCACTGCCAATAGGAAGCTCCTTCTCCTCTTATTGTATATATTTGAAGAAATTAAACAAATATGAAAATCGTAATTAATAAAACTAATAATTTATCTTCTGTTTTTAATATTTGCGTTTTCATTTGTGTGAATGTGTTGTTTTCAAACATATTTGTATATTGCATATCAAAAATAAAGTAATTCAAGTTTAGTTTTGTATGTTATTTCAATAGAAACAAAATTGAAAAAGACATGCAGGGCAGAAGTTTTTAACTTTCGACACAATATGTATGCACTGGGCACTCTGTACATGATGCACAATAGTATCCTTTTTAGTGGTCAGTTTATTAACCTGCCCCTTTTTTATTTCAAACTATTTTGCGTTATATTTTACCAAACTTTATAATTCTCAAAAATTGAGATCAATTAAAAGTGCTGCAGCTTTACCACTGGCACCAGTAGCAATACCAACGCTTCCCGATTTATTTCTTTTAATTTTTGTGTTATTATAGTATGAACGATTGAGTGCTTTACTTCGACCTGAATTCGACGTAGCAGAGAAAAATGCATTTTAAACAAAAATGGTCCAGAAATGGATTGAAATTGAAGTTATTATTAGTTTTAATATATTGAAATTGGTTTTCCGAAACATACATATGCTTATTCGTCGTTTGTATCTCTCCGTCACTTTAGTGTTGTTCGTCGTGGCGATCTCATGAAACGGGAAGTATAATTAACAATGAGAGAAGAATTGATAATTTTAAAACGCCTTTTATGAATACAATATCAGAATTCTCATCAATATTTATAGTAGTGCTTGGGAAAATTGTACTTACATACATATATGCCCGACAACCACGGTTTTCCATGGAAAGTCAAGGCTTTGTTTGCCTCCCTTTTTAAAACTTTCAGTAGTTTGTGTTCATGTACATTTGTCAAATAATAAAATATACGAGTAATAGATATTTTTAAAAACAATTTTATAAAATTTTTAATGTGTTGTGCAATTTCGCATCTGATTCAAAAATTTCTTTAGGTTGCTTTTATGTCTCATAATATCGACTTGGTAGATTTTGTTGCCCACAAATACTAGTGCTCATATCCTCCGGGTTATATCTCATTTTTCTGATTTCTCCTACTGGTTATTTTTAATATAAATCAGTTTTAATTGCACGAGATGTCAAAAAGTCGCAACACTTGTGCACTTATCGCACTCTTATTTGGTGTAATATGTTTATATTGTGGCTATCAAATGGAACCTACCTATGGAACATTTATTGTATTCTATAGTTTGAGTAAAGTTGATGCGTGTACGCGAAGCAGTGATGAAAAGGATATTTGAAGGATAACAAACATAAATGCCGTTTTATTCATTGTCGCTTGTAAGGTGCTATAAGGAGGCTATACCGTGTTGCCATGCAGCAGTGTTGTTGTTAACAGGCTAGTTAGAGGCCTTATTTATAAAATAAATATAAAATTGTGCGATATCGCTAAATGAAAAATTTAAATCTATTTTTAGCTGAAAGCTTAGTGTAAATTGTAAATACTCATTTCGATTATTGGCGCAAAGAAAAATTAATTTAATTAAATGTTTTATTGTTTAAAAAATTACTTTGAGCTGAAACAAAAATTTTGATTGTTTTTATAATTCTCAATTGATTGAGTAGAACAAGTGTATAACATAACAAGGTTTTGGATTATTTTCTGCTTTGTTGAAAGTCTATTGATGAGTCTGGTTTTAAGTGCTAACGAAGCTCTGGGATACACATTAGCTTAACCACGAAGCGAAATAAAAAAATTATAAATTTCTTAAATGAGTGCTTAAATCGGATTTTGGACACAGTCCGTACTGACGTTTAAGATGTTGGAAATAGAAAACCTTCGAACGAGTGCTTGATGATTTTATTTTATGGTGTTTTATGTTGATTAAGAGAATACAAAATTAAATTCTTGCATTTAAAATCAGTTAATATTTGCCAAAGTTACAATAATTTTATTAGAAATTACGTGGTCGTTTAACTTTTTGCCAAATTCCAAATGTGTTCTATTTAATTTACAAAAAAAAAAAAAAAAAAAAAAAAAAAAAAAAAAAAAACAATAAATTTTTGAAGAACGAAATTTATTGTCAAGCAAATTTGTAATAACACGTATTATTTTACTCCTTCAAGCACAAAAGTATCATCTGATGATCAGCAAATCGAAAATCGTGCCGGCCCATCAGTAAGCTTAAATAACTTTAGTAGTCATTGGCCAGATTATCAAGATGACGATAACGAGCCAATTATAATGGATAGGCAAAAAAATGAAAGCATTGCTGCAACAAATCCATTCTCTAGTGAGGATGAGGGACTAGATCATCATGATTTCAATGATATTAAAGAATTTGTAGATACTATAGCCCATCCAGAAATATTCATTAAAGGTAAGTTCGCAGATCAGTTCTGGGATATGTATTCAACTAACATAATAAAACAAGCAATTTCCCATAATAATATTAATTGAGGATGCATTTATTTGTAAAATATCTTTCGTAACAGAAACTTTAAATTTTTTTAAGCGATTAAGTGCGATTTTCCAAAATAATTAATTACAAAATAGACAAATCGAAAAAATGAATAAATAATAATAATAAAACAAAAGAAGAAAAAAATTTATTGGTTCGTATAAACTCCCAATTAAAGTTCATTATTCTTCTAAAATATTTATTGTTTACAGTGGA
This sequence comes from Ormia ochracea, assembly GCA_963402855.1. Lineage (NCBI taxonomy): Eukaryota > Metazoa > Arthropoda > Insecta > Diptera > Tachinidae > Ormia > Ormia ochracea. The sequence goes on from OY727107.1 coordinate 42,294,714, forward strand.
AAATCCTGACTACAGTTATTGCAATGCAAGTGACAAAAATGAAAAAGATTTTAAATCGACTGGTAGCTCTTTCGATGATATTAATCCTCGTATATCGGTATTTAAACCGGAAAAATCGGATGATAATTTGGAAACAAAAGAATTCTATGAGGAAGATGAGCAACATTTTTTAAACAATTCAATAAATGATCGCGATAGTAAAAATGATTCTAGTGAGGAGGTATCTGATGATGAATATGACGATGACGATGATGATAATGACTCTGATACTATTGGGAATCCTACCAAGAGTTTGACGCGAGCGGCCCTCAAACGAAGAAAATTTGATGGTAAAAATGATAATCCTTCGAGTTCAAATACAAAACCACAATCAAAACATACGGATAATCGCTGTAAAGAATGCAATCGCACATTCACCCGCTATAATCATATGCTGCGGCATATGCTTACACACAGCGATGAAAAGCCGCATATTTGCAATTTTTGTGCCAAGGGATTCTCCCGGTCGGATCATTTAAAAAAACATATACAAAGTATACACTGTGAGAAGAATTATAAATGTGATCAGTGCGCAAGTGCGTATGGGCGGAAGGATCATTTGCAAAGGCATATCGAAACGAGACATAACAAAGATCCTGCAGTACAAAAGCCACAATTTGATTGTGACATGTGTGAGAAAAAGTTTACCACCAAAGCATATCTGGCAAAACATAAACTGCTTCATACTGATCGCCTTTACGCTTGCAAACATTGCCCGGAAACTTTTCAGGAAAAGGAGCAAATGAAGGAACATCAAAAATTAAAACATACCCAGCCACGAAATTTCTTGTGCAATATTTGTGGAGACTCATTTCAACGAAATGAATATCTTAAAATTCATATGCGCCGTCACACTGGCGAAAAACCATATAAATGTCGCTTTTGCGAAAAGGGTTTTCCCCGCAGTACTGATCTGAAAATGCACGAAAGGTTAGTAGTTCGCTATTAGTACTCAGTATTTTCAGCAAACATTTCAGTTTATAAATTTTTAATATTTAGATATCACATGGGTCATAAGCCAAACCTGTGCAATTTATGCGGCAAAGGCTTTCATCGTCCCTACAATCTCACTATACATATGCGCACACATACCGGCGAAAAACCTTACAAATGCACTCAATGTCCTCAAGCGTTTGCTCAAAGTAACGATTTGAAAGCTCATATTCGACGCCACACGGGAGAGCGGTTTCGTTGCGATTTGTGCAGTGCTGCATTTTTGCAACGTTACGGATTAAATGCACACCTAAGAACAGTACATAGCATCATAGTTACGTCATTTACCGGACGGTTGCGAAAAACAGATCAACCTGCTGATGGTCCTGAGCTGCACGATCAAAAGGAAGCAGCAGCTCTACAAGCTGAGCAGTTGGTTACTGTACAAGATCAGTCTCATTCCTCACACCCTTCTCCCCCTTTAATTAGTAACGGCACACCCTCACCTTTGTATACAGCTCATCAATATATAAATCCCTTATCAGTTGCTGTTCCCACTACACAAACATCTCCTATTGACATTTCATCGTCAAGCACATTGGCTCTCTCCTTAACACATCCTCCGCCCCCACATATGTAATATTATTTCAATATTTCATGACTTTTGTTTCTTATTAATTTATTCTATCGGCAAAATAAAACGTATATTTTATTTGAAATGCAGTTTTTAATCAGTAAAACATTCAGTATAGATTATTATAAATAAATATGTATGTAAGTAATTTATAACCAATTATTAGTACCAGCTTTTTCGATCGCTAATTATTATTCGATTGCTTTTATTAACTATGTATAGATGAGGCAAATGAAAGAATTTCCTTATCTGATACTTCTCTTCACATCATATCGCCTTGTTCCATTATATTCTGCGACATGTAGATGAATATTTTTATTATAATAAATATACTTACATATATATTTAGCGATTAACACATACAAAAACATTTTTTTAAAAATTTTCCTATTTGCCGTGGAATTGAATAATTATCCTTAAAAAAAGAAAACCTTTAATGGTTTCATCAATTAGTAAATATGTTACTAAACAAATCTAATTGAAAATAGCCAGCATAAATGGTAAACATACAAAGAGGTAATAAATCTGTGTTTTACAATGTTTCTGTTACGAAAGATAAAAATATTTTAAGCTTTAGAATAAAGTAAATGTAGATAACGACGAATTAAAAACTTAATAATAAAAAAGTTGGTTGTACTCTGAGGTAATTTACTCATCCATGGTAACGTAAATTATGGCGGTTAATGTAAGTGCGGAAGTGATTGTGAAATAAGAAGTGAAACCACTTGACAACGTTTGCTACTTACCAAATGTTACTGTATGTGCTTGGGATCATTAAGAATTCTATTACATAAAGTATTTATTATTATTATTATTATTATTGCAATCATTCCGTAGCTTACAAACACTATGCTGATAAGTTCAATAAAGTTAAAATTAACGGCTCATTACGGGTCCACTTGCATATAAGCGGCGATTTAATAAAAAGTCTGCATAATAAGTTTCCTTAAACAAAGTACCAAGTTTTTAAATAAGCATAAAGGAAACAGTTATCTCTTAGTTAATTGGAATTAATCGTTTATACAACATTACATGTTCCATAATTTTTATGCACAGCACTAATTCTTAATACTTAATTTAATATATGTGTTGGCGAAACCAGTGCATAATATATTCTCATATAAAATTCTGGAGATGACAACAGAAAGAAAAAGCTAATGTATTTGAAATTTTTTAGAAATTAATTCATGCTGGTCCTGGTATGTCGGGTATGTGTATTTACATACAGACGTTATTGATTTTTGGTCACACTTCTTGATATGCATATAAATATGTACACAAGAAATAAAACCAATAACCAAAATAAGAACCAATTTACACGTGCAAAGATTAATTTGCACGTGAAGGCAAAAGAGAGTGGTGATAGTACACAGTTTGCAGAACTCGCAAAGTTCCCATGTTCATCCTTCGTCGCATGGGCAGGGAGTACATTATTACAAGTGTATATTCTAGCATTTTTACATCGAACAAAATTTAAAAATATAATTTAAAATAATTTGTCAAAGTAAACTTTTTGTGTCTCAATTACGTCTTACAAAGTTATATATCAACGTTAATTATTATTTCCAATATTTTCATTTTTAAGTAATAAAATCACAAATATATACTTATATTTACGTATGCGTTTCAGAGGAACCGAATGATATAATTGATGCGTACAGTTATGATGATATTTATGAGCCTAAAGCGGAACCGGAAAAAATAATTCCCGAAGATGATGAAGAAGACAATTATATAACGCATAGTAGTTACAACAGGCAACATTTCCTCCAGCAAAATAAAATTTTCAAAAAGGGCACAGCTAAAAATTCCAAGTTCAATAACAAATACCAGCGAAATACGGAAACCAATATGTTTCATTGCGTAGAATGTCTACTGGAATTTAAGCTACAACGAAATTTAATTCGCCATATGTTAACGCACACAGACGATAGACCTTTCACTTGCCACGTATGTTTGAAATCTTTTAAACGTAAGGACAATTTACAAAAGCATTTACGGGATGTACATGCTGAAAAACAGTTTGCCTGTAATCGATGCGAGAAGAAATTTGCCACTTATCGGCAATTGCACAGACACAATCAAACCACCATTCATAAAAAAATTAATTAATTATTAGTATATCAAATATCTTTTATGTATGTATGTACACAATAAGAAAAAAACAAACGAGTTTAATGTAATTCATTGGTTTTCACTGTAATAAGTAGTATTACTTACACTCGTAGGTTACAAATCATTCTAATTTTTTTTAGATTTTATATTATTAAGTTACGCATGTGTGTCTGAAGTATATTTGTACATCTCTTAAATTCAATTAAATAAATTGTCGTTTAAAACTTTTGCCAATTTTTTTGAGTGAAATGGCTGCTGCAAGTAGTATAAAGTAGTTGTGATTTGGAACCAAAATAGGCGATTTTTATAAGCGTTTTAATCTCCCGACGCAAATTGGTTTGTAGTTTTTTTTTTTTTTTTTTTTTTTGTGCAGATTTTTGGAAATAAAATGTAAATTGTATGTGCATTTTAGGTAAAAACTTGCCTAAGGAGTGCACAAATACATCAAATAGAAATACATTTCCGCTCGCAGCTGTACGCACGCTTTCATCATGGGCTTGTGTATTGAATTCTAACAACAATAAATATACAATTTGAAAATCTATCTATCAGTTTTAACAGATTTTACTATATATCTGCGATTAGTTGAGATGGCAAATTTCTGGAAAAATGTCTTTGTTGAAGCAACAATTCTTATAGTACTGAATTGAAAGAAATTCTTGACTACATTACTGCAAGTGAAATATTGTTCAACGTCCGCATCCCACTAACTACCAGGAACTTTCTCGCCGGTACTTCCTGCATTTTACAAATATCTTTTTGGCGGCTTTTTAATTTCATTAGACTTTTTATTATAAGCAATTTTTAACAAATTTACTTTATTTTTTCTTAAGAACATCTTCAGTGACATAAATTTACAATTAGTAATCAAATATTTAATCTAAAATTATATATCTATATAAAATCCTTCCACCCATATAAAAGAAAACAAAATAGCACGCTCGCACATACTGCCAGTTTGCAGTTTTATAATGCATCGACCGATGCTTATACGCCAAACCCATAATGAGTTGCCGATATGTAATATATATGTCTGTTATAGGCAAAAACCGCTGTGGGGCTTCATATTCTTGAATTTAAAATACATGTTCTTAATTACACTTTCTGTTAAGTATACTTTTTAATTCAATTATAAATGTAAATGTAATTGCGGCAAATAAAGTGAATTAAATTCAAAATAATGAAAATAAACAAAACTGATTCTCAAATTATTAAATAAGTACACTTTTTGTGCAAGTTTTTATGAGACTTGTGATCCCAAACAATATTTTTGAAAATTGATGGTGTTAAATTCTATTTTTAATTGTGTTTGTATGTGAGTGTACATTTACGATTTTTATTATTTCTTTTTCGATAATGCCAAAAATGAATTTTAAACCAAATTAAAGGAGATATGTGTGAGAAGTTAACAAAGCATAGTAGAATTAAATATAAAACTATAGAAATCTAATTAAATCTACATAATAATAGGCAAGTTCTTCGTGGTCAATTTTCTTGCACTGCTGCCTGGTGAAATATGGTTATTGCCCTTAGGTGTACGAGTACGATTTAAAATGTTGGCAGATTGTTTGGATGGAGTACGATTAGTAACCCGAGGTCTGGGTAATTTCGTCAGTTTGTTATCTTCATTAGCGAACGCTTTTTGTGCACACACCAAGGAATTGCTGGTTGTTGAAATATTTTGTATGACCGAAGAGCGGGAGGCAGGCTCTATAAATTTTTGAAATGAATCGTATGTGTCGTTGGCATTGTAATCTGCACAATAGCCATCTGTCTGGCACGTTTCCACAACAACTTTAGGAATAACTCTGGGAGCAGAAGACTTCTTATATGAACGACGCTTTTTTGTGTTGCCGCTGTATCTGGCACTGCGCCTAAGTATGGTGGTAGCAATAATTTTAGTTTTTTTCGACTTGGGTTTGGGGCTGGCAACAGTTTTATTATTTTTTCTTGTGGCTGTTAAAAGTTTTTGAGCACTGTGCTGCACCTTTTTGCTTGTGGAGGGTTTAAGAAATATTGTAGGACTACTTAAAGCTTGCATAAGAGATCGTTTTGCAAGCGGTACATTCCGCTCGTTGGGATTTAATTTTCTCTTCTGAGACGCAACTAAAGACAATGAAGATGGCGTTTTGCGTAATGAACTTACCGACGACGCATTCTTCAATGATAAAGGAGTTCTCATTGTGCTATTTGTATTGCTGTTAGTGTTTGTTACTGGCTTACCAGTTTTTCTAGCAGATTGTAGTAATTCTTTTTCTCGTCGCTTTTTATCCCATTGACTTGCAATGACATCCACAATATTTTCACCGTAGACCAGAAAAGGAGCATGTTCTCTTTGTTCATAATCTTTAACTAAGTCAAAAATTTGTTGCTCAATTTTTGGCAGTTTAGTAGCAATAGTTTTTCTCTCCTTTTCCTCCCTTAAGAGATGACCACCGCGATTGTTATACCTGCCTGGTTCAGAAGCTTTAGCTTCTAATGCATTCATACGTTCCCATAGAATATTGCGATCTGCAAACAATTCAAAAATTTGCTTGTTACTTTCATAGAATAAATTTAGGTCTTCCAACTCCATTTCGTGTAGTACTAGTAAATCGTCCGTGTAACATGTAGAGGTAAAATTTGAAAAACGCAGTTGTTGTGTTTCTGATTTTAAGGTTTTTTTCCACATTGTCGCGATTTCATCGCGAATTTGTTGCACAAACATTTTAATGTTTTGACTCTTTAAAGCCTCGCACCTTTTTATTTCGTTGTAGAAGACGTTATAAGTATGTTGATTTGAATCGTTATAACGGTTAAATTTATTTCGTGTGTTTGGCGAAGTTTTTAGCCGATCCCATAGAGTATATAATTTCCTACGCATTCCTTGTATTGTTTCCCGTAGTTCTTTCACTTGTGATCCATACAAAGAATGCAACTGTTCAAGGCTATCAAATGTTTCCTTATTTAATATAATTTGGCGGTGATTCAACAAACGATCCTCAAGTTCCGTAGTTACATTTAACTCAAGTATTTGAAGAAAGTTTTTTATTTCCCTTCTTAAAGAGAATAATTTATTCATGCGCTCTGCTCTTTCCTCTCTCAAAGATTCCAAATGTTTACGGAACATTTCAATTTCTTCCTCGGTCGGCAAAGGATCGTCTGGTAAGGCATGTGGCGATTCACCGAGCTCTTCACACAAAGCCTCTTGTTCTAACAATAGTTCGCATATTTGCTCTTTACGGAGCTTCAACTGTTGCCTAAGATCCTCTAGACTTTTATCCAATTCACATTGCACTATCAGCAAAGGTACACTGTTTGCGTCATATGTAGGCAATTGTATATCAGTCTTCAACAGCCTTCTCAAATTATCAGCCTCACTTTTTAATTCCTTTATTTCATTTTCTATCAAACTTTTGCGTGCCAAAGACTCAACAACCAATTCCTCGTAGAAACGTGTGGCATGATCAATTAACTTACATAAATGTTCCCTGCAGTCGTCAGGATGAAAAATATGTTCCCAGATGCCAGTCAATTTATTCACATATTTTTCTGTTAGTGCCTGCATAGAATGTTTTTCATTTTTGAAATTCGACATTTTTTTTATATTATTTTATGAGTGATTTATGTGTGTATTTATATTTCTTATAAGGATGATCTTTTTGTTCTTATCTAGTCTCTGTTATTTGGTTTTCCTCTTAAAAAGAAATTAAAATGGTATCAAATACAACAAACAACCGTATTTCCACCTCTTCGTATTTGCTTTTGAAGAAATGAAATTTCAGTTGAAATTTTTTTGAAGTGCGGCTATTTTGCTGAATTGTCAAAGTTGCACTTAATAGTACCATTCAGGAAAGCGTCTTTATTACTAAGGCGAATTCATACAAGGTGACCATAGAGAATAAGAGATTTTAAAATTCGTAGCAAATTCATAATTATTTTTAAGTCTGGGTTCGCTCGTTTACATTCGTACGAATCCGCTTTGAGAAGAGTACAACGATTGAAAAAAAATTTTCACATAGCCTTAGCAAACATACATATTTTTTAACTACTACAAAATAAAAGGGATCAATAGTATTTAGTTATGTATTAATAACTTATTTATTATTGACGTTTTATTATTTTATTTTTGTATTATTCTTTAGGCTTTACGACAATTGATAAATCAAACTTTTTGGATGTTTAATTAATTTTTTTATTATAATAATGTGTTCAATATTTCCAACACCTTCTGTGCACTTCTACAGGAACAATTTGAGTAAAGCCGCTATTGTCATCCGTACAGTTATGTTTACTTATGTTTACATAATTATAGGATTCACAAAAATTTTCGGGCACCTTGTGAAAATGATGCTGTATAGCAGCTCTGGTACAGTGGGTTACAAAAATAGCTTTTAACTATGTAATGGCAGCCTGTCATGGTGATGCGTGCCAGGATTCCATGGCAACAACAAAGGAAAGAAGTGCTGTAGAACAACCAATCTTCGAAATGTTTTCTCATGAAAATTATAGATCGATACTATATTACGAGTTCTACATTATTAACCAAAATCATTCAAGATTTCAAATTGGTTCTGAACACACTATGTGTATTTGTATATTTTTATCGTTAAAAGCTTTTCGCTTCATAAAATTTAACCCTAAAGTAAAATGTTAACTTTTTATTGTTTTAATATTCTATAAAAGTTTCTGTCGCGGATATTAAAAATTTATTAACTGCAAAAAAATAGTAAATAAAAATAAAACAATTTCTGATTTAGACATTTGCGACGGCAGGTATAAGTTTCCGGTAAATTTCAATGCCACGCAAAAATGTATCAGCCTTGAGAAATTCGTCATTGTCATGCAACAATACGGGGGTGTTGTTCATAGGAGAAAATCCAATAGCTGGAATGCCACTGTGGCGTATATGACGACTGTCGGTGCCACCAGGGAAGACCGATTTACGTAGTTTTAAGCCTCTATTGGGATAAGTTTGTTATTTAATTATCAATTAATTCAAAATATTTTTTATAACTAACAGATCATTAACAAGGCAATTTTCAAATGCCACCCAAAAAGGATTTGAGTCATCGGTTTTAGTAGGCTCCACTTTTGGTTCTTTTTGTTCAAATTCTAATTCTATATCACCACCAGCTTCGGTGCACCAGTGGCGAACCTGTAAATAAGTTAAATACATGCTTAAAATTCCTTAACATTTATAGACCTTACCATTTTCTCAAACTCGTCATGATCTACGGTAATGGCAAGTCTTATGTCAAAGCCAATTCGCATTGAAGGTGGAATGACATTGCTTTGTATGCCACCGCTTATGGTAGTCAAGTTCACAGTTGTTACGTCTCCAATGGTTAAATTGGGGTCTCCATCTAAACGCTTCGATTCATGTTCTCGGAATGCCATCATTTTATTTAAAATGAAATGCAATTTTTCACCAACGGTGTGCTTTAACAGTAAGGAACCATGCCCAGCATGGCCATTAATTTTAAAGTGTATTTCTGAGTAAAAAATATAAAGCAATAATTTTATAGCAGTCAATTTAAACATTTCCAAACAGATGCTCACGCCATATAGATCTTTCAGCATAGTTAACTACGAAAGTATCGTTCTCAGAAGCATAACCCTCATCCAAAGAAAACCCTACATTAAGTTTTTTAAAGTCATCAGTCTGAACAAAAGCTTCCATCCCCAAGTGTCCGCCTATTTCTTCATCTATTTAAAAACAAATATTATTAAATAGAAATTATATCGAATTGTATAAAAATAAAATGTGGAAGGTTTCGAATATTTTTAGTTGCCAGTGTACAAATTTTTAAACTATAACAACAACAGAAACAACAAAACCATTCCATTATTATTAAATGAAACTCAGTGAGCACATAACTAATAGTGTTTGCTAGTTTTAAAACTTGATACCCCTAAATAGAAGGTATGAAATGCATTATGAAATATATGAAATGCCATTTTTAAAAATATTAATGATTTTGCAAAAAATAAAACAAATAATATGTTTTAACTTTGGGTAATTATATTCAAAGTATATGAATATTAAATTAAACTATAAATAAAACTTTTCAAACATTATATTTTCCTTAAGTTTTTTCTTGGTTTGCGTCTTGTTTTGCTTTCTTGTTTTCTTTATTTAGCCGCTTGAAGCAAAAGCAACCCTGATCGCACAAACTATCATTTTATGAAAATTTTCATAAAATTTTTTTTATTTTCTTAGCACACTTGCCAAATTTGACAAATCGTACGTCTGTGTTGGGGGTTTCAAACAAGGCATTTGACACATTTCAACATAAATAAACACATATAAACTTTAAAAGATTTACTATTCGATCTAGTACGCTCATCTATACTGTAAGAGATCGAAATGGTGATCCGTTTCCCTCTTCGAACGGAAGCACATAATTTTTTATTTTCTTTATGCAAAAACAGAATTCAAACAATATTTGGCATACATGTGTGCACATACGCTTATGCGTGTACGAGTACACACTGAAGTACTCGTACTTGTAGCTGCGTGCAAACATACATTCGGACGTACGTATGAGGAGATGCAAATCAAATGTACTGATCATTCAAACATTCGACTTTAAATAATGAAAAGTTACTTTTTATTTTATATACGAGTATGTTGTTTATTTATGTTGACTTTATTTACTAATCTTACAAGCTAAAAAGGTACATGTGTATGAGATTTTACTTCGCAATAGTGCAACAATTAAATGTAGAAGAGCTACTAATAAGACCGGTATTGAGGAAAATTGGCCATTAAAAAACCTCCTACAAGTTAACAAACGAATTTGATAAAACAAAAAAGAATTCGTAGAGACGGTTAATCAAACTTTTTATTCTTTCGAATTTAAACAATCTGCACTTTTCATTAAGCAACATGACAGACCATTTACAAACGTATTTATCTGCTTGCAGTGATTCGGTTGGATTGCCTAGGAGAGAGACTATGGATTATTTGCCAATTCTTATTCTTTATAATCCGGAGGGTTTTGGTACGAGTCTTGGTTCATATTACGTGGGTTAAAAGCAAGTTTTTCCACGATGTCAAATAATCGCGTACCTATAGCATATACCTGATAGCAAAGGTTGTGTGTTAACAAAGGATAGCATAGATAGAGGATAGATAAAGAATACCCGAATTTTAATTCAGTTCTATATCCCATTTCTGTCAACGATAAACCATAATTGTAAATTTTTGTCCAGAAGTGAAAGAAATAAACTATTAGCTGTCTTGGCGATTTTCTTTTTGACGCCTCATAATCACCGTTAAACTGTGATGATATCCGAATAATACAGAAAAAGTTCGCATAAGGCCAATACAGTGACTGACATTCGAGAAGTACAACCAGACAAGGTTGGAAGGTTATAAGCAGACAAGGTTACACTGACAGGGTAAGCTGCTGTGAAGCCTGTCTCACAATTCACATAAATGAAAACGAAACTTGTATTAGAATCGGCCAAAAAGTTTTCTTATGTTTGGATATACACATTCATGCAGCATTTATAATATAGATATTTTTTTAACTTTGTTCATTTAGATAAAAAAGTTGTTTGTGCTTGTGCACTAAATAAATTTAATTTTGTAACAAATGTTTTCAATGGATGCATTTTTTTTTTGATATTTTTCATTCGCTATTAAAAATATTTACAACAATATGGTTATTCAAATGAAATTTATATAAGCAAAGAGTGATTTACGAGTATTCAACTTAAGTATACCTTAAATACGGTATAAAACCTGCAACTGATCTTATCAAATCTCGAAATTATAAAGATTAAAATAAAGTAATGAAATGTGAAACATTGTTAATATTCATATACTCTAATTTGAGTATCGGTTAACACGTTGACTGCCGCGGGAATTTTCTAAAAGCTGGCATGAATCGACAATATGGTTATCTTATTAAAAACTCATTTCTAGGGCATAGAAAAGAAAATAGTTTTTTTAGGAGAAGAAGCACCTACGAATAATCCCGTACTCGGTTTCGGTTAGGGAAATTGCTACGCTGAGTCAACTAAGTGATTTTGTAATTTCATAATTCTCCAACATTCTCCAATTATTGTCTTATCACAAGAACTATATAATGATTTTTATACCCTTCTCTTTAAAAAGGTGTGGAAGGGTATGTAAAAATGTTTGATATTGGCAACGTAATTTTTACAATATACGAATATTAGTTTGAAACCTTATAAAATTTATATATACTGGATCCATATAAGAAAGCAAGTTTGTCCGTTTGGTTGTTTGTCTATCCACGGTGCTTGTGTCGTAGCGTCAATTGAGCTTAAATTTTGCTTCACATCAAAAATTTAAAACGCATCTGCTCAAAATTTTCCCAAAATTATTATTGAAGGTAAAAATTAGAAAATTTAAGTTTACTTCAATGAAGTGTAATTTTAGTGTGTAAAAATAGATATGAAACTTGTTCTTGGAGATTCGGGATTACTTTACTTGCTAATAATTGTACTGTTGACGAAAGCTAACAAAGATATTTTGTTCTTTTCCCATAAGCCATTTATCGATAGAAGCGTTGATATACTCCGGTCTTAATCGTAGCTACGCAAAAAGGAATAGTGCTGTGAGTAGTAGATAGCTCGTAATGGTACAAGTTATTTCGTAGTTGGCAGTCTACGTGTTAAGGATCATGACGTCAGCCACTAACTGCTAATTAGTTTATTATACTAATTAGTTTATTTCTCTCTGTTGGAGATAATGAGATAATTATAAGAAACAACTTTTCTTTATGTATTCAGCAAAAAAAAAATATGTTTATTAAAATGGGGTTTTATTGGATCTCATGTGCATCAATAATAGTGAAGGAGGAAACAATAGAAACGGTATGCAAAACTAGAAGAAAAAAATAACTTGTACTTAAAAGCCAACATTGGCATAAATCAATTAAAAATATTATAAAGTTATTCAGTCGGCTTTTTAATATATTTTTTGCGATATTTCCCTAACAATTTTGTTACATCATTTTAGGACTCTTCTGTTTACTTACTTAAAATATCTCAAGCAAAATTATTCATATAATTAATCATATTTTACGTGCACTTTTCAAATTTTAATAAAAACGTTTAAACAAAAATACAATGTACTCGTACAGGTATGTACATATATGTATATGGCCCAAACGTAAAATGCTGCACATTGTTTGCCAGTTTGGCCCAAACGTTAATGCTATAATGCTGGGTTTTTCAATTACCAATTCTCTAAAATCAAGGGTTCGATCCCTACCTCCGACAGTCATAAAATAAAAGGTCTACTGATTATTTGCAGGTCCTTTAATACGTCAGTGTTTCAATTGGCAAAGGGATAGTGACTGGTCTCTTAGCATTTGTTAGCAAAATATGCATACATTTGAGCACCTATGCCCTCTTTCACCTTTCTAGTAGAACATTAGAGAAGCACCAAAATAACCACTCTGCCATTCCTTAATACCTTTTTCTTAAAAAAAAATGCAATTTTGAAGTTTTGCATCGAAGCGAAAGGACGTACTCCATTTTGGTCTCTTGTATCAATGAAATGTGTATAATTTGTGAACGGCTTGCAATTACCTGGCACAAAAGTTACGAGGACTGTTCTCTTTAAGGTTATGCCACTTTTCTTCAAAGCTCTTATAGCTGCCAAATATTGAACGCCTACGCATTTCATGTCTTGGGAGCCGCGAGCAAATATACGTCCTTCTTCATCCATTTCTGCACCAAAGGGATCATGTGTCCACTTGTCGGCAAATACCGGTACTACATCCATGTGAGAATTTAGTATCACGGCAGGCAGCTCGGGTTGGCTGCCTTGCCACGTTATAACAATAATTGGTAAAGTCTTTTTAGCAGGATAATAAATCGTTAATGGAAGCTTAAGATCTGAAGCTTGTTTTTGAAGGAATTCAACGCAGGGTTCTAAAAAGACAAAAAATAACATTTTATATACAAAAAAAAGGTGTATTTTGTGCGTTTCCAAATATGGCTGCTCTTGCCTGATTCAAAAATACTTAACGACCAAATATTCCCTTGTTGGCAATGTAACAAGGAGGTTGCCTTGATTTTGTTATTGAATAAATTTTATTTTTGAGCTACATTTGGGCAAACTTGAGTATTACATGCATACCGCATTTGGATGTGTGAACTACTTACTGTATTTCTTGGCGTGTTCGTATCCTTGTACATGCACTAAGCAGTATATAATTCAGTGTATGCCAAAGGTCAAGGCAGTTTTTAAAACTATTTTCATATTACAAATATACGAGTGTTGTGTTCAATATGTAGGTTAAAAAAGTATTGCTAAATTTTGCAGTTAGTGCTTGTGCGCTCCTAGACGGAACACATTATAAAGGGAACAGAAAAAATGAAGTGATCTGATAACACAACCCCGATAACACAATTCTCCAGTAATTTTAGTGTCAAATTATTGATATTTTAATCATTTCTTTGTTGTAAGTTGGCTGTCATTCTGTACATGGACATTGCGTGGCGTAACTTTTCTGTGTATAAAATACACGTAAAAATTCTGATTCAAGTCACTATCAATACATATGCGAATTGAGAAATAAATGCCAACACCAGATACAAAAACTATTTTTTTTTAATAAGAATTATAAAGAAAGTGGGCCACAAGAGCCTGAATATTCTTTTTTCAGCCCAAACACTGTTGTGATCACTAACAGCAGTTCTAATTTTTTCGATTTCACCCTTATTTACAAACCGCATGAACGACCCTAATAAAGTTACCCAAATTAATAGTACACAAAAAGGGCGCTTACAACAAAGAATATTATGAACATATCACTCACAGTATACATGCCGCAGTTATTTGTAGACCATTTAACCTTATGATAAAACAAAAAACTAAAAATTACTATTTTTAACTGATGATTTTCTTACATGCCACGTCCGTTTTTACATGCCTGTGACGGAATCAAACGTAAGCAAGCTTATTTCTGTAAATAGTAGTTGGTGTGCGTAAGTATGCATATATGTGTGAGTGCATATTGGGTTTTTTGCATGATTATTCTCCAGGACTACCAGAAATATGTAAAATGAAATTGCCAATTGATTACCTATTATAGTCAAAGTAATAAATAGCATTTCTTATCAAGAACTCAAAGGATGAAAAAAAATGTTGGTAGGAAGTATTAAGTAATAATTAACTACCAAAAACCTTTATGTGATGTGTGTCATGGCTCCAATGAACATGCTGAATGCCTATACTTTACAAAAGTAAAAACGGAACATGCAGTATGTAAAAGATTTTAATTTTATGATATTTATTATTAACTGGGAAATTTCCACTTTCATTGTGATCCTGCTTTTGTTTGTTGTTTTAGCACCGACAATATGCAGCGATCTAGACGAGCTTACCTACTCAACAGACAAAACGAGAATTTCACTTTATAATAAATTTGAAAGGATAACCAAAATGTATTGAAGTGCTGTAACTGTTACTAGTTTTTATATATCGGTTTTTTAACATTTCCAAAGTAAACTCTAAAAGATGCCATCCAAGAGGTTAACCAAGAATATTAACATACTACATAAAAAGATTTTGACAATTATGGATTGAAGATTATATTATGCTTGTTCAGATAATCAAAACTTGCTTTGGTAAAGATTTCTCAATTTTCTTTTCAAAAAGAATATTTTGGTTGAAAACTTTAAACACAAAGTTACAAACATGTATAAATATGTATAACTATGTAACTAATTAAGCGAAGATAGGTGAACCAAGTCTTTCCCACTTTCATCAACAAAGTTAGGACTTCTTACACGCTAGACCCTTTTCAGATGCACAAAATTTACTTTCACAAAGATTTTCTTATTCATTTATACTAATAAATATGCAAATAGATTTCTATTAGTGGAATTGTAGGCAAAGCTATCCTTCTTTAGTTATTGGAATTTATGCAGGCTGTAGCCTGCTATGATGAATGACTTGGAAAATGAGAAAAAAACCTCTCTTTGGCAATTTGAATTTTGGGATCATATAACAACTTGGACCCAAAAGGCTCTTTATTTACAAACAAAAAACTTTTTATTAAACTTTATTGGCAATTTTACTCCCATCAGTGATAGGAGTAAAAAACAAGTGCAAATCATATTGTTTGCAAAAGCCAGTTCAATATAGTTTCAGTTCCAATAAATATTATTTTGCAACTTAAATTAACTATTGAACTCACCATAATCAATATTCGGATGGACACTGGCTATGCGCAAATATTCTCGAAATATTTTAATTTCCTCATTATTTTCCCAAACACTCATATTGTTTTCTGCTCAATTTAAAAGTTTTCTTCTGCCGTGTGCAATCAGCTGTTTTTGTTGTAAATAGTTAAACAATTTCTTTTTCAATTAACACGACAACTCTCCGTTCAACTTGGCCGATCGGCTTCCTTAAGCAGACTAAAATAATTTAAACTTTACGTGTATTTTTATTTAAATTTTTTAAGAGTGTGTGCTTGCGTTTGTGGTTTGTTCTCTTTTTATCGTTGAAAACACAACTGCTCTCAATGCAAAGTTATCAAAACACATTTGCTTCGTTAGCTATCAGGGATGGTAATGTAATTGCTATTTGTTTGCTGTATTTTATTATCTTTGCTAAAATACTTTTGCAGCTGATTAAAATAAATTGGTCTTCGCAATATTCAAAATTATCTCGTATCTCCATATTTGCTGTCTGTGTGGACATGCTATTACTCTCGGCAGTTAATTTTATTATAATATTATTCAAAAATTTTCAAAATCAGTCAGCGACGGAAAACATAATGCTTTTTTATACACTGATACTTGCTTCCCAGCCACATTTGGAAATCTCAAAGTATATGAGATTTAGCCTATAAATAGCTTTCGATTTATGAATATATTTGAACGCTTTAACATTAGAAGAATAAATAGTTAATAAAGAAAAATTCTTAACATCGGCCACAAATAAGAACCTTGTATATCTTTATATTATTCTAACATACGTATATTATCTTATATCAAAAGTAACAACATTTATCAACTTTTATGGTAAATTATGAAAAAATTTTACTTAGGCTCACATTTCAAATATCAAAAAGATACTACAGGAAGCAAATTATATATATATATATATATATATATATATATATATATATATATAATATTGATGAATTCGAAGGAATATTAAAAAATCTTTATCTTTTTTCGACATTCCGTTCACTATAGAATGTATTGCTAAATAGAGTAAAAGGGACAAATAATATTGAAGATAAGTTATTAACGGAGACTTTTGGATATGAAGAAACAAAATAAGTCAAAATATAAAGTCATATACACAGTAGCAGATATATTATATTTATAGTTTTGTTTAGAAAATAATAAGTATTAGAAACGTCTGGTTCGATTAATTTATAGCACTTATTGCTTCTACCTAAATGCCTCAAAAAAATTTGTACTCGAAAATTTTTCTGCCAATTTAAGCAATCCCAAGTTCATTCCTAAGCATACCGATTTTATAAAAATGCTGCTTTTTAACTTCAGTAACTTTTCAACGCTAATCAAACTCGTCGTAAGAAAATTACGTCAGAATAATAGGTTTTGCTATACAGCAAGTTCTTAATGGTATTCGGCGATTTGTTTTCATTTACAGAAATAAATGCCGATAATTTTTGTGGTGTTCATTTTAACCAAAAACATTGAAAATGTTTCAGCCGTTTAATGGGCGTATGAGTTAAAGAATACACAAACGGATAATGGAGACCATGTCCGTTTTGTAATTTTTGAGGAATACTACCAAATGATTTAAAAAAAAAATTAAGCATGGAATAGACACACCAACGGAAAGCTGCTTAATCATCTGAATCAGAAAAGGGTTGATTGCTATTTTTAAAAATATTGGAAAGTGAATTTTTGCTAAAAATAAGACAATTAATATATTACTACTTTTGATAATTATAATCAAAATATTAAAAGAATAAAAGAAAAATAATTGTTTAATGTATTTAACTATAAACAAACCTTTGCAAATATTAAATTTACCAAAGTTAGAAGTAAAAAGAACTCAGATCGCACGAAAACTATCATTTTATGAAAATGTTCATAAACTTTTGTAAATGGTATGATTTGTCAAACGAAATCGCCCATTTTTATGTCACACTATTGTATTTTTTCAGCACACATGACAAATTTGACAAATCGTACTGGTGTGTAGGATTGTGAAACAATGCCTTTAGTAGTACTATAAAATTTTGTTTTCCATCCCTGGTCATTGGAATAACACAATAGCAATTTATCGTGCCTGCATTAAGGCGGCCCTTGAAAACTTTTCTTTTTAGAACTTTTAAAAAATTATATATGTATATGTAAAATATTTGTTCAATAAAAAACTTGGTTGAATCACATGTTGTCAAAATCTGTGTTTCGGTTTAGTAGAACGCTTCTGCATGAGTATATATATATGTATAATGAAAAATATGGGATGCTGTCTTACAAGTGTTCCAATTTTTTTATTATTGCGGCGTTATTTCATTATTCCTTTATCTTTTTAGATCTGCCAAAATAAATCCTGTTCTTAAAAAGTATAATAGTGTGAAGTAAAAATTGTTATAAGAGTTTCCTTAAGAAGGTATTTTTAAAGCGGGCACGTTTACATTTTCAGATACTGCTATTTAAGGTGTTTTATATATTTAAAACCGATTAGATACTTACTCGTGAAAAATATTGCGCAATTATTGTGCAATTTTGTGATCAAAATCTCTTTATTAATGAGGCCATAAAAAATTTATTTGTTTCGCTAACATATTATTTCGTTATTATAAACGTTACATCGTACTAGAATCACGTATCACAGACCCATTCATAAATAACATAAACATATAAAATAAATATTTCCTTTATACTCTGATATTCCAATTCCACAGAAATCCCCAAAATTAAATTGGACCTAGAAATAAAATGAAATTAAATAAAATAAAATAAATATTATTTGACGTAAGTTTTTAAGGAGATAAAAGAAAAAAATAATTTTGAATGAATATTTGCAAATAATTAAACCACAAATTGTGTTCATTCCGGAATGATATTTAATTAATTTCATTTTTGAAAGTAGAATACAACATTACAAGATTATCACGAAAATCCAATTTAACAAATTTCATTTGAAGTCTTCCAATTTTATTCAGAGCAACGGCATATAATGGATTCCATATACGTACAAAAAACTATTTTCCAATTTTGAGCGACAGAAAGCACTATGCAATATCCTTAAGCTCATAACATCTAAAAACCTTTACAGTTTCTCATTAAGAATTAGAATTTATTTCACTACCTGGAAAAATGCCAGTGTATGAACTTCCCTTTGCAATTTATATTGGAATTCTTCAAATTGAAAACATCAGCTTTTAAAAAGGAACTTTGACAGCATTTCTCAATATTTAAGGTTAAATTGTTTGCAGGACACTAAAAATATAAGCGATTGATGCAATGCGTTCAAGTGTTGGCAACCTCTTCCACACGAATTCGTTAGATGTACTAGCCTGAAGTACACCAGATGTATCTACAACTCACTCTCAATATGCTTTCCAGTGCAATTATGCAGTTTTCAGATAATTATGCAGCGGACTTGTGGCAATGATGGTAGTCAATCGTTCGGCTAAGTAGCCACAACTTTATATAGATTCGTAGTACCGATCAGTAATAATCTTTAGGAACAATATGTGGACAAATAATATGTCTACGCAACGCATTCTTACTCTACTTTTGCCCACGGTGCTATTCTATGCAATCACTCAGTTTATTTATTTGTTGTTTACTTTTCTAAATTTAAATTATATCTACATATACTCATATACTAGCTGGAATAGCAATGTGGTAGTAGCTTTGTGTCATGGCAGATGTCTTATCTATCACAGTAGAAATATGAGTACCTACAAAAATGAGTTCTCAAGATTAGCCAGTTAAGATTAATTTGTCATTACTAAGCCAGATAGTAAAACATGGCAAACTGATTATGTAAATTCTATATACATATGTATGTATGTATGTATGTTCTATAAAAATGAAGCTTTTATCTCTAACGAATGTGTAGAATTAACAGTGTTTCTTCGAAATTCCCCTCCATTTTTAAACGTTAACGTGTAAAAGTTAAATTAATTTTACACTTGTTGCTCAACAGAAACTGCTACACTATCAAAATGTGTCGTTCAGCCGCGTCTTCTGTCTGTTTGCCTTGTAAAAGAAAACCAAAATGCGAGTATCAAAAAATGTGTCAAACCAAACAAAATAAATTTCTTATCTTAATGTTATTAGTTACACATATATGTATATAGAAGTCGAAACATGCATACATATCCTGTTACAAAAATACCGCAAAAATGCACTTATCATTAAGAGCGATTGGGTGCATAGTATGTGGGTAACGTCTGGGTGAATGACTCTTTTAATCAACAGAACAAAACATATTAAAAAATTTACATTCACTAATGCAATGCCATGTGGGTTATTGCAACGCTCGAAAAGCGTAACTGCTCGATAATGTCAACAAGAAAATTTTCAAGAATTTTGAGACATTGTTGAGACATACGCAGACAAGATATGTTGGCAAGTGCTAATTAAGCATAACTATCGGCGACAATGTCAAGTCCGATCACCATACCTGTAGACCAGATATCCTTCAGGCTGCAGCGGATCTCATGTACGTATGTACTTATGTGAAATTAAATATTTGAAGTGCCAAATTAAATAACATGTACGTGTGCATACCAGTATGGTCCAAGTAAAAAGACATCCGTTGCGACATTTTATGTTATTTCATACACAAAAATACTTTGCAATACTCGCATATATGGAGCAGACATTGTAAAAGCCCATCTATTGTTATTTAACTCTAATAACATTTGGTTACAAAAATTTGGTCTATTGGTAAGTATTATTTCCGACATGGAATTTACATACTGTCACACTAGCAGCATTTACACAACCTTTCGGGGTAGTTAATTACCATGAGCGTAACAGCATTTAAGCTCATAAATTAAAGTTATTTGATTTTAGTTTAACTTGTATGCAGGAGCTTATTGAAAGGTGTATTCGGCACTGGCGCCTTCAATTATATCTATTTATTTTACTTTATTAAAATAATTCATTAAGTTCAAGAAGTGGAAAATTTTATAAAAACTTTTAATGTTCTCTCGCAGTTGATGTTAATATTAATAACACACTCATAAATCACCTTAAGGCGGTCACATTTTATTGAAACAATCAAGAGTAATGACACAAATAACTGTAAAATGAAAATTAATTAAATACTTGATTATCTCGTTACTGCAAACTATTCGTTGAGTGGTGAACAGTTTGAGTGCAATTGTAAGCAGACAAGTTTCCGCTCCGACACTTAACAACTGAGCAGAGCAACTGTAGATCATTAGTTGAATTGGAATTATCAAAACGGTCGAACGTAGTGCAAAGTTTCAAACAGAAGTTGAAATAAAAATAAAAATTACTTTTAGACACTGACTCTCACGATTTGATTTGCACACAGAAATATATAATTCACAATAATTTTTAATATATAAATACTATATAAAAATAAATTAAAAGAAAAACCAAAACCAGCCATTTGTTTCTAAGCTATTGAAGCGAAAAGAATTTTTGTTGTTAAGAAAACATGTCGAATGATTGGGGAAATAATGAAGAGATCCAATATTTTCGGGAATATTTGCGTATACCCAGTGTCCATCCGCGGCCCAATTACAGTAAGTGGAAAAAGTCAGCATCTCATAAATGTGTTCAAATATAAACCATTTCCATCTAGCAGACGTGAAGTCGGGCTAAGCATATTGTGGGCTAAAATTCAAATAAAAGTCTTTCTTGCCTCTTGATAAGTCTTATCAAACCAATTTGAGTCCAACAGTTT
Source organism: Ormia ochracea (assembly GCA_963402855.1). Taxonomy (NCBI): domain Eukaryota; kingdom Metazoa; phylum Arthropoda; class Insecta; order Diptera; family Tachinidae; genus Ormia; species Ormia ochracea. Next base: position 42,316,298 of record OY727107.1, read on the forward strand.
TTTTCAAATCTCTTAAGATATGATTTTTATGTGAAAAGTCGCATGCAATAATTGAATATACGAGTAATTATAGATCATGTAATTATGAAAACTGAACTTCATGCCAGGTATATACATAAGCAGATAAATAAATTTCTACGACATATAATCGGAGTCATCTTAATACTAAAATCACAGATTCTTAAATAATTACTTTATACAATAGAATATTCTATTTTCTTTTCTCTATTTACCATTATTTCAATGCTATTTACTTGCCAAAAAAAAAAATTAATAAAATATTTTCTCGCGATTCACATGTACATGTACATGTAACTGTGTGTGGGTGTTGGTGTGTGGGTGTGTGTGTTTTTTTTGCAACAAAAATTCTATTCCAAAATTTTGTATAAAGAATTTTAGGAGCAACATTTCATTGAATCAATCAAGAGTAAAGTCGAGACAACCGGCTTAGAAATAATTTTTTATCTTCGGTCAGGAGCGTAGCCACAGGTGATGAAATAGGATATATAAAAAGCTTATAAAATAACATAATTTAAATTAAATAAAAATAAAATAATTTATTTTGCATTACGAAAAAAAGGATTTGAGTACTGCATTTTTAGTTAAGAAAACTTTCGCAACTTTCTCATAAATTCCACTTTTAAATTATATATGTAGGTTAGTCAGGCCATAGAAAATATAAATGAAGCGTACTGTATAATAATCAGTTATATTATTTATATTAAGTGGAAGGTTCTAAAGCATCTTATACTTTAACTTATATCAGCTTATCCGCGGATATTTAAATTTTTTTTGGTTCTTATTTATATCATTTTAATGCATGTACGCATGCGCATAAAATTCTTTTACATTACGAAACAGAGACGTAATGATTTTCAGGGGAATGGTGCGCACTCTTAAAATTCGCTCCCCCTAAATGAATAAGAGTGTTGCTTAATTTAAGCGACTACTGGAAAATAATTTCCAAGTTATAAATTTATTGTTTTATATAATAAATTTCTATATGAACTATTTTTAAATTACGCAAAACGTTAAATCGTGCAATGGAGATTTATGTCTGAACAGGGTCCATGCGAATCGGCGGATGTAAATGCATATGTCTATAATTGTTTGTACACATTTGAATTTTCAATTTACAGCCCCCTGTGTGGAGTTTTTAAAAGAACAATCGCAGCTGTTAGACATGCCCTTGCATATCTATTATCCAGTGAATAAGGAAAATCCAATTGTAATATTAACATGGGCAGGCACAGATATCAATCTGCCCGCAATATTGCTCAACTCGCACATGGATGTTGTACCAGTTTTTCCTAATAATTGGACACATCCACCATTTGGAGCAGAAATTGATGAGAAAGGTTGTATTTACGGACGCGGCGCACAGGATATGAAATGTGTTGGCATGCAATATTTGGGTGCACTGCGTGCCCTTAAGCGAAGCGGTGTGCATTTCAAGCGCACCATACATGTTTCATTTGTACCGGGTAAAGTTAAGCCTAATCGAGATGCATTCGGTTGAAAATAAATTGAATAACTTTTTATTTATGTTTTTATATGTATAGATGAAGAAATGGGCGGAGGACTGGGTATGAGGCCTTTTGTTGAAACTAATGATTTCAAGTCACTGAATATTGGCTTTTCTATGGACGAAGGTATAGCTTCACCAACTGATGTCTGTCCCGTATTTTATGCTGAACGTAGCGTATGGCGTGAGTAATATTTCATATAAAGTTTAATCGTTGTGTTTATAAGAGAGTACCATAACAAAGTTGGGTATTATTTTCCAAAACCATATATAAATACAAGACAAACAAAATTAATTAATAAGAATTAATTGGGATAATGTAAATAATAATAAATTTTCTTTAAATAATCTGTTTCCTTTTCATTTATAATTTCTTGTTCAAACTCTTTCGTTTACTTATCATGCTTTTTAAGGTACTGATATAATGCCCTACACAATCGTACCATTTGACAAATATTACAATTTCGTGGAAAAAATGGGATAGTGTGGTCTAAAACTGTCAGATTTTTATGACAAGAAAAATTTTATGACAATTTTCATAAAATATCACTTTACATGCAATCCGAGTTGTTTTTACTTCAATCACCAAAAGAAAAAATTTTTTGCCTAATTCTTGTATGATAGTGTGGCACCAGCAACGCTATTTGATGTGTATACTTAAAATAGGAGGGTATCATTAGCAGATTTTTATGTGAATGAATTGTACGTCTGTGTAGGATAGTAAAACATGGCCTTAATACCCATTAATCTAGATGGTGCTAACCAGTACAAGTTCTTCTAGAATATTCTGTCAACTTCGTTTGTTTTACGATGATTTAAATAATAAATAAATCTTTTATTTAATATAATCTTAATGGAATAACTAGCAGCTTAGGAGTTAACTGTAATGAAAGCAGAAAAAATTATAAATATTATAAGCAAGAGAATTCTTGAGAAACCTAAATATACAAGAATAATTCATTGCTTATGGCGCAACAATTTAAGGTTGTTGAAGAAATAATTTGAAATAAAAATTTTAATCTTGATTTTGTGTATATGACTTTTTGGTCGGCTATTATCATCGCAGTCCAATTTATCTCATGGATAACGACGTTATTACACTTGTTTTCTGCATTGTTTGGGAACAATTTGCATGGCATAGAAAAAGTATGAAAGGAACCCTGTTAGGATGCACTCAGTGTGTTCTACACGATGACTTCAGAGTCATTTAGTAGTAAACAAGTCTAAGAAGGGTTTTAAAACGTTTTTGACATTCCCTTGTACTTAACACTTCGAAGAGAATAACTCTACCACTGTCAATATAACATTGTTTAAAAACAAAGTGTATTTTGGATCAGCTGTTGTATGATAATGAATTGCTGTTCTAAAAGCGATTCAAAACATATACACTTGTGTTACAATTTTTTGTAGTGTCAAAACTGTCAAAACTGAAATCTATTTCATATACGAGTAGAGATTATAACTGCATAATTATAAATTGCTAATTATATCAATCAAAACATATTCCTATTTATTATTTGTACTTAGGTTTTTACTTTCACATTAGCGGCCAAGCCGGTCACGGTTCCTTGTTGCTAAAAGACACGGCTGGTGAAAAACTCCACTATATCTTGGATAAAATGATGAGAATGCGAAAAGAGCAAGTGCAGCGTTTAGAAAATAATGCTGAGTTAACGATCGGCGATGTAACAACTATTAATCTAACCAGCATCTCCGGCGGTGTGCAATCGAATGTTATACCACCAAAAATGATTTTGGGCTTTGACGTTCGTTTAGATCTAAATATCAATCATGCAGACTTTGAAGCAATGGTACGTATATAGTAAAGTGAATTCATACCGGCTGATCTCAACCGTTCAGGTCAATGCTGACAGAGTTTGTATTTCAATGTGGCGCTTATTCCAAAATTTCTTTTTGACATGTTCTTTAATATATATTGTTAGTAAATCGAAACGTTTTCGTTTTTAAGATCGACTCTTGCGAGCTTCCAGCCTGGTATGAATTTGCCTTGCCATTAAAAAATATTTAAATAAATTTCTTACATAATTTTCACGATAGTTTTTTAAACAATAAAAGTAAAGAATAAAACTGATTTAAAAAAATATCTCTCTCCGACTTTGGCTTTTCAAAAAGTAGAGGTCGGTCATTAAATGATTCATAAAAGAAAATGTGTATGAAATATCATTGAAAATTTTTATTTGTTAATAAGACCTCCTGACTGGGAGGTTAGACTTAAGAAGTTTCCATAAGTTGTATAGTGATACGGTTGACAGTTTAAAGATCTCCTTGACTAGTTATCATCTGCATGTTACATAATGATGTTCACAAATCGTTAGGGAAGAGTGTGTTATGGAGAGAAAGTTCTTGGTTCCCATATTGCCCAATTCCCGCAAAAAAACAATTTAAAAATTATCGAACTATAGGTGTAATGCTGATGATCTTATCAACGCCAATGTTTAGAAATATGGACTGATAAAGTCGTTAGCCTAACATACACGAGAACGTGCAACCTTTCATGAATTCCCAAAATGTAACAACTTTTCTTTCTACTGAAGATGTACCATTTGACCTTTATCTGCCAAATAAGGATACATAAATATTAGCCGATTAGTCATACATATTATCTGTGCGCTTTTTGGCTTCTCCCATTTTCCTATTCTCAAAGATTTTAATGCAAAAATATGACGCAAAATAATTTGATAAATCTCACTGAAAGGAATTGTGTCGGATTTATCTCCTAATGTTTTCCTGCACAAGTTCTATGCTGCTGTTTTGATCTTCACATCGTAGCGCCCCCAAATCTATTATTTTACTTTCTCTTTCAGTTCAAAATTATTTCAGAACTTTTTGACATTTTTGAATATATAATATTATTTTGATATTTAATTACTTCCAATCTGACCCACGTTTATTTTTTGGACGAGCTGCTCAAAAGAGAAAAACTTGTGCATGCGATTGACACCGCATTACATTAGAAATTAATCCAAGGCTGTTTTTCGAGAAATCTTTACTGATAGACCGATTATTCAGATTTATTTTTAAAATTTAATATATTTTATATACTTCATTCTAAATACAAATTCTTCATTAAATAATAATAGTTAGTAACCTTTTGCCCTGATTGATCAACTTTATGAAGAACCATAAACTAACGAGAAAGTTAATATGAAGCAACAGAATAAAAACTGCGAAAAGTAGAGAAGAGAAAGAAAGGTTTTTTCGCACACACAACTCGCTACATATTATCGAAAGCTCTACAAGAAGCTTGAACTATTTACCTTTGCCTTCAATATCCATATTGTGAAAGACATCGGAATGTAAACTCAGTTTCAATTACTTCTCTTTTCAGATTCATCGATGGTGCAAAGAAGCTGGTGGCGGTATAGAAATAACTTACGATCAAAAACAACCACGTGTAAAGCCCACCGCCACCGACAGCAGTAATCCATATTGGACAGCTTTTAAAAAGGCCACCGATGCAATGTATGTAAACTTAATAAGTCGTTAAATTTTGAAAAAGAGTAACACATAATTAATATAATTATATTCTTCCCTCCAGGGGTCTTAAAATTAGACGTGAAATTTTCACAGGTGGCACGGATAGTCGTTACATACGGCAAGCTGGTATACCAGCCTTTGGTTTTTCACCAATGAATAATACTCCAGTATTGTTGCACGATCACGACGAATTCATACGGGCCGACACATATTTGCGGGGTATTGAAATTTATAAGCAAATTATTACCCACTTGGCCAATGCCTGATTTTTAAGTTTAGTATTAAATATATAACGTAAATTTATTGTAAAGTAAATTAAAAATTAGCAGAACACAAATTTTGAATAAGCCTAAAGGAAACCGGAGAGAAGTGCGCCCAGTCACTCCTTTGGTCTACCAATTTGGTAGCATATCTCCACATCGTCAACAAAACATTTATATTTTTGACCTTCTTCATCAAAAAGGATGCGGAGATATATCGCTTGATGTGAGGATGGTTATTTGTATAATATTAGTTTACAATTTTTTTGTATTATTAATCATCTTGAACAAAAAGGTACCTTTTTCTATTTTATTTTCCGATATTTCTCTATAAAGTTATATACGAGCCTATATTCTCGATCCCTGTAAAAAGAGAAGTTGATTGATCTTTGAACATCTGTCTATCTTTTCTTGCTATTTTGGTTGCGGTGTAAATTAGGCTTAAATTTTGCTTAAATTCTAATATCCAAAAACACATCAGCTCAGAATTTTTTCCAAATTATCCAGTATGATAATTAGGAAAATCGGAGAGCATATCAAAGAAATATAGCCAAAATATTACTTTTTACATTCATAAGTACAAATGCAAAAATAAATATCAATAATATATCAACAAAGTATGAAAACATATGGAACATAAAACATATTATGAAACATATTCTTGGAGGAGGGTATATAAAATTCGGCACAGTCGAATACATCACTTTCAGTTGTTATATTTATCTTTTAGTCGTTCAATACATTTATAATAAAACTCCAATAGTAAACAAAATTAGTATTTTCATTGCTGCAATCTACTTAAAAAACTACAAGAAGTGTAGACTAGAATTACAGAAGACTAAAGGTAGAAGTGGGCCCCTGGTTCCATTCTTTGCATACATACGATCCCAAAAGAACGGTGTAGTCCATAGCAGCACTGGCTGTTCTGACTACTCTATTGACAATTCGAAAAATGCATACTGTATCGGAAAACTTCTCCGTCTGCCAGCGTTTGTTTGAATTGCTCTAGTATGACCTAAAATTTCACTGATCAATTTTCTAGCATAAAAGTTCCGAATTAAGAATTTATTTATTTCGTGAAGACATTACCTTCCGTCAAACACCATTTTTATGGGTATTTTTTCGATTTTTTCGAAATTTTATCAAGAGAGTTGCGGGGATATTTCAACATTCTAGAAACATATTTACTGATTTTGATGAAATTTAAAAAATATGTATATAAATCTGAATATACAAAGCGACACTGAATCAAAATTTTGTACAGTGCGATATTTTTCATCTCACCAAAACCATACAAAGGAAATCATACCATACCAGGAGCTATAGAGGGACGGTATTAATTCGCTACGAAGCAATCAAACCCATTTTCATGAAATTTGGTGGAGAAATGATATAACAAGCAGTGGTGGACCAGTCGCGATATTATAGAAATATAGATATGGTTATTGGGAGTATTATACGACATACACAAATGTGTTAAAAACTAAGACGACCACTAATTTCTTAAAAAGCAATAGTACCCAGCTCGTGGCATTACCTCAATAAATTAGAATCTTCTCGTAAAGCTTTCATTTATTACTAAAAATAAATTATATTGCAATACAAAGTTTGCCTATCAGCCTAAAAGCTTCATAATAAATAACTAGCAATTAAAACAAATAGTATTTTTGGTGTTCACCGATGCCAGTTCCTTTTTACACCCTCTCCCCAACTTTCATTTTTCGTATGCCCCAAAGTCCCTTAATTATTGCAATTAAAACAATACTATTCCCAAGGAAAATTTTGTAAAGCCTTGCACTGGAATTATAAGAAATGAATAGTGACAGCGCAGAGAGAGTGATACTCCGATCACTACTTTTCATTCAAGCATGAAATTTTACTTTCATTACAGAATATCCTTAAAATTCGTTATATTTGTAATTTTTGTTACATATGAGAATTTTCGTTGTTTTCACACACAAAAAGGTTCCGCTACACATATGATATGTATGGAAATTAATTTTTGAAAATTAAAAGCTGTCATACAAATTCTACAGTGTTTAAAACATAAAGAAACGGCTTAAGCTCTCATACATACATATGCATATATTTCATTTCAGAAATATATGTGTGCTTCGTTTTTTTTTTTTTTTTTTTGATTTTATATGCATAATAAATAACAAGTAAAAATAATATCTTAAAAATTCCATTAATTTATATCTAACTTTTCGCTGTATTTTTTTCCTCCAGGAGGGATAAAAATTTTAATTTATTGTAGTTATTTTTTCATCTGTTATTTACACAATTTTCTGTTATTGTTTTATGTTATTATGGGAACTGGCAAATGATTTGTATTTATAAAATAAATAGTGTAAAAAAACAATTTTCAAGCAATATGACATCTAATATTTTATTTTCAAAAATAAGAAAATGAAAAAAGTCTGACAACGCTGCTACACAGTATCTATGCAAAACTTAACATGATTTGTCAAGGACACGCGCCATTATAAACGAAATAACTGACACAACCCAATGGATGGATATCTAACACGAGTTTTATATTTTCTTTTATAGGCTTGTAAGCGAATGCGTGCATTTATTACCAAATAATTTGTTGTTTTTGCTTAAGAAAGAGTTTTAATAATGAACTTACCGCCGTAAAATGTGTATATTTTGTCAAGGTTGTCTTCAGTTGTATCCAGTTTAATTAAGAAAAATAATTATAAAAAATATGTATGTAGATTTATAAAAAAAAATGAATATTACGCTCTTTAGTCAGTCAAATTATGTTGTATTGAATATTAATTTTTAATTGTATGTTTTTTTTTGAAAACGTATTGATGGGCCATCTTCATTTGGGAAACTGATCACGTGTAGAGGTGAATAGAAAATGAAAACAAAAACATGCCCGTTTATAGCAACTTAATTAAAAGCCAAGAACTAAAAACAACAGCAATAAAAAACAGGCCGAAATCAAAAATCGGTTAATTTGTTTTGTGATTTCTTAAAAAAAAAGAATTGCCCATCGAAAATGTAAAATAATATTTAACTCTTCACTTATTGTCATAAATTGAAATTCGTTACAAATACACGATTTATTGTCATTGTCAGTGTCGTGTTATGGCAACTTCCGATTTTTTGTATATAAGAATAGAATTTTAAATAAATCTTTAGTATAACCAAATAAAAACTCAATTTGGGAACATCGATTTAACTAGTTCACAAAACGAGCGGCAATTTGAAAATGTTAAAATTGAGAGCAATAGTATTGTTGGCTTTAGCTGTTTCCTTAAAAGCAGATCCTTATCGACACCAGCCTTTAGGAAGACGCATTTTGGGACGCCAACAACTACCGCCTACACCTACGCCAACTGGCTACCCAGCAGCTGGTGTTACGCCGCAAATACCTTTTGAGCTGCCCAACCAACCAGGCAAACCTTTTGTTGGCTTTCCCGATATAGTAACGCCTCTCCCCGACGAAGTATACGGTCCACCAGAGCTTAGCAAACAGCAACCTTTTCAACCCGAAACCGTATATGGTCCACCACTTGGTGTACCTGATGAAATATACGGTCCTCCAGAAATCGAAAATAATACACACGAAAATTTCCCCAACATAGTTAGAGAGATAGCAGGTGATATTGATGAGGAAATTAACGACTTGGCAGAGGATTTAGATGATATTGATCAAGAAATTGTTATTGGTGAGGATGGCACTGTAATTTCGGTAGCTTCAACGTATGAACAGCCCGCTCGTTTAGTCTACCAGCGTTTTCCTCAAGGACGTTCATCCAAAAAACCAGTACCAGCACGTTTAATAAAGCCGAAAACTATGCCGCCTTCAAAGTTCATTTATTCAACTAGAATTAAAAGCTTTCCTTGAAATATTTAATTAATTTCTTATTTGTTAAGTATGTCTTAAATTAAATAGTTGGCTTTAGTTGTGATTCTAAAATTAAATCCAGTTTCTTTCAGAAAAGAAATCTTTTTCAAAAATGCTCAATAAACATTCTTAAACAAATACATACACAAATTGGTTTTAATTAATATTGTAATCGAATCAATTACATAAATAATCATTAACAAAAATACTCGTATTTAGCAAATTTGTTCTCTTTTCTTCGTATCGACAACGTTCAACACAAAATATTTTGCAAATATTATAATAACACATATAAATCAGGAGATGGAATGGTTGCTCCTTACTTAGCTACAAGATCACTTATAAAATTAATAGCACCGACCGATCCTGTTCGCAAATATTTTGCGCATTTACTTTGTATAAAAAATTAAAGTAAATATACATAAAAGTATATAAAATAAATAAAACTAATAATATAGTTATAAAAAGATAATTTGATAATAAATCTAACGTAAAATTAAATTAAAATTAAATAACATTAAAAATATTATAAACCCTCTTAAAAATAATGTTATAGATATTGAATGACTATTGTAATTATTTTATTTTATTATTTGTGGAATACCTTTTTTTTAAGGGGAATACCAATTGGGAAAATAAAAAACACCTTTTCGAAAGTTATTTTCTGCCTTTTATCAAATTTAGATAAAACCTTTTTTAACTCCCAAATAAATAGGTGTTGATTATAATTCCAGCTAGCCCCAGTGCCTCCACTTCGTCTGGATACTTATCATTTTCTTAAAACTGGTAAAACTGTTAAACGACCACGAGATTGCATTAATTATACACCACAAATAATTTTTTTATATATAATTGAATAGAATAAATGGAAATAAAATAAAATACTTGTAGAATGCTGAAAAGTTAAAGAAAATAAAATTAAATTAAATGAAAAACAATAACACAAATATAAAAATAATTATGCATAAAAAATTTTAATTAATTTTTTGTTTTTTGTTTAACTGTATTTAGTCCACCGCGCTCTGCGTCAGAAAATTTCCAAGGAAAACATTATACTCGCACAAACAATAGACCCCATTTGTCTTATTAGAATTAAAATGTGTAATTGAAATGGTTATAAATGAGTGTGCGTATTACGCACAAAACACACACTCATTGGAAATTCTTTAAAAACTAAAAATTACGTTCAGGCAAAAGACCAACACATTTAAATGCTAAAGTGTCCAAAATTGTGTGAATTACTTGACGAGCTCCGAAGGTTAAAGACCAGTCATTGTCAAACAAAAACCTACTGAATACTTAATCAAAATATTTATATTTAATCAAACTTAATTCAATCAAAATTAACAGTTTACTTTAACCGTTTCGACCGACTGGAAACACTTAAAATTAATCAAAATAAAAACTAATTTGTCACTTTAAGAAAACCAACATTTTATGAAAATGTTTAAATTGCTGTCAACTGCTTTAATATTAAGCGTAATTTCCACGTATGTTTTGGCCGAGCCTGGAGTGCACCGAATACGCATACGTTTTCCAGGACCTATCACTGATAAAATTGTGCTGCCAGTAAAGCAGGAAATAGCTCCTTATCCTCCAGCTGGTTTTAAGCCAGAACCAGAGTTTGAACTGCCAGAGGTAACATACTTGCCACCGGCAGAACCTGAAGTTGTTTATGGGCCAGCCAAAGAAGAGGTAAATGATCCTCTGGCGCAATCTGCATATACGTATGAACCACCATCTGATGCATATGGGCCGCCATCTGATACATATGGACCTCCCGATAACATTTATAAACCAGCAGCAAGCACCAATTTTCAGACAGCGAGTATTGTTAATGCTCCCTTAACGGCAGCAGTGCAATTTACACCCCCACGCCCCAGCAACGGTGCAAGTTTTCATCCATTACGTCCGACATCAGCAACTTTTGTAAATGCACCCCTTAGACTAGTAAGCCATTTGACTCTTCCTCGACCCCAACCCGCTCCGGCTTTCCGTCCTAAACGCCCTCAAGCCCAACAGCAACCATATCAAAAAACAAAGCTCACACTACCCTATGTAAATCGTTTAATAGAATTCCGTCCCAGACGTGTACCACAAAAACAGCAATCGAACTTCTTCAGTCGTCCTCTGCCATCCAGCATATTTGGAAACTCGAACAATGGCCCTTCCGGACGTCAATTACCCTCGAAAATTTTCTCAAATTAAATTGTTTTAAAAATAATTAAAATAATTCTCATTTGCTAATTATAAGATGTATGTTTTTATTATAATAATTTGTTATTATTAAGCTAAATAATTATATCAACTGAATTCAATAATATATTGGTTATTATTTTAATTTATTTTTTATAATTTTTTTATGTCACACGGTTGGGGTAGGATACATACCTCCATTTCATTTGCTTCTTGTTATCATTTCCTTTTTGTAATTCTCAACTGTTTTCTGAGTACAAGATTGTTTGCTTGAAAGCCTGCCGATTAGTTTCGCTTTAGCAAGAAATGAAACGCCGGCACTCCGCCAATTTTGACACATATGTATATCTATGTATACATATTTGTAGGTACATATTTGGTTTTATTATTAAAACCGAAAGTTATCTTATTTTTTAGTTAAGTTTTATATTATTCCGACAATTGTCAGCTAATAGTTGGATGTCATTTAAATTGCTCTGAATTAAATTGCACATTGCGGTGTGTCAAGTAGTTCCTCTTTTTTTTTACTTATGCTCCAAATGCTAGTGCCACTCTTTTGTGCGTACATACGTATTCGTTTGTATGCAAGTATAACCGGGAAATCTTACATGTGACGATTTTTTATTTATTTTCAATTCTGACAGCCGTTTCGGAGGGCTTATGGAAGCGCATTTGCATTTTCCACACTATTGATCCAATTATGCACTGATATGATCATCACGGAAAGTTAAACTACCCAATTTCTAGAATTCAAGGACATTTATAAGGTCCTCTTAAATCTTTCTAATAAAATTTTTTTAATACAAAAATTCTTTACTTTTAAAATTATGATTATTAAAATTATTGGAATTTCATTTCAAAAACATTTAATTAAATCCATATTTATAAATAATCGTATGTATAAACCATAAATTAGACTTGGAACATGTTGCATGTAATTACTAGAATAGAAATTATAAAATAAGATAATAAATAATGTTTGTATACATTGTAGCCATTGTTATACAAATAACAAAAAGTATATTTAGATTTTTATAAAACATAATGAACTTTAATGGTATACATTTTTAATATTTTTTAGCGAATGTTTTCAATTTACATTTTTGATTTATGTATATCCTTATGTAGTTATTTATATAATTTTTTCACTTTAAATTAAAATATTGTTAAATTTTTTACTCAAAGTGTATAAAAACGATTTTTTAGTACCTTTAAGCTAGTTAATTAATAAAACCATTTTTGAATTAACTACAGAAAAAAATCACCACAACATAATTTATATTTTAATTTGAAGATTTAATTGTTAAAGTTTATATCTAACGTTTTAGTTACGCTATATATTATTGTGGTGTAAAAGCGGCCATCATATGTATCGAACCTAATGACAAATGTTGCCATGCCGTAAAAATTAAATGTCAGTTTAAGTGCAATATTATACAAGTGTGTCAGATTAACAACAAAAAATTACGCGTTGTTATATACATTTTCGCCTTGCATTGTCTGCATTAGAAAATATTTTTATAGCAGTAAAATCAATGCAGAAAGTTGTTAAACCATAACACAAGTGTTGCAAAAAGTTTTAGTATTGTGATGTGAATGTGGTTTTTGTGAAAATTTGTTTTTTGTGTCATAAATTCATATGAAAATTCTAGTTCGGCATTCACTAACCCTTGCGCTATTACCTGTGTCCAACAACAAGACCAACTACCACAGACTAGCGGCGAAAATGATTTGAGACCATTTTCACTTTTAAAACAAAAGCAATTTTATCATACCACAAAACTTTATTTTAATCTCGATAGTCGTAAGACTATAAATTTTCTTTCATTTGAAATTATTTCGCAGCAATTAGAAAACCTACTATTCTTAAGTTTTCTTTCATTTACTTATGTTATTGGTGGCGTTATATGTGTTGGTGCATTCACAGAACGCACTCTACATGCAAATATAAGTTGGAATAAACACTCTAAACATATACTCACTCACCGTCTTTAGTGAGGCAAATATCGTCATTGGGCACATCGCATTATCATCTACTGATTCTAGAAGTAACATCATTAAATATTAAGGTAAGATTTTGTATAAACCTCGAAATATTTTCATGTCTGTCCTTCAGTTTCAACAAGGAAGAATAATACATTATTAGATGTCTTGTTAATTGTTTAATAAGAGAAAATATCGGGTAGGTTCCATGTTGTATAGAAGGAATTATTGCGCAGTTTTTGTGTTTATTTTATATTGATGCATTCTTTACCAAAGTTTTCTCCTATTATATCTTATAAATAAGAATAGCTAGAAACATTGGTTTTCGTTGGCGTTCACGTTTTACACCTCTAGTTTGCAAATACAAACAAACATATGCATTTCAACGTAACATGGCTACTAGTAATGCCATTGACCGTTGATTTCTTCTTTCTCACTGTCAATACTGTTTCTAATTTAAATACTTTTTGCAACTATTTCCTAAAATTTAAAGCTCAATGCATTCAATGCAATTATGTTTTAAATGGTTTAGCAAAAACGAAAATGCTGAAACTAAAACTAATAATTATATTTATTTTTAATAAAAGAGGTGTTTCTCAAATTACCAGAGTGAAAACGTGCTTTTCACTACGGGCTTTAAAAATCAAACTGAAATATAAATCTAATTTTTTTACTATATTATTTGCTCTGTGGAAAGATAGCATATATGGCACAAGATATCACCATTCTTTCGCCTCATTATGTGTACTATGACTATGAAAAAATCTTTAGCAGGTTTTTTATAATTAAAGAATGATTTTGAGAAGTTTAACTCTAAAAAGGATAAGTTGTTAACGCTTCTAAATTGTAACAGAACTAAAAGCACTCACTTCAACACAGTTTTTCTTATCAAATCATGTTTAATCCATTATATAATTTAAATTATGTTTAATTTTGATGTATTTTTATTTTAAATTTTAAAATATTGCCTACCTCTTGCTGTTTTATTATAATAGTTCAGTAATGTCAGCGACCGCAGGAAAACGAAAAGAAATCTACAAATACTTGGCACCATGGCCACTGTACTCCATGAATTGGAGTGTACGTCCAGACAAAAGATTTCGTTTAGCGCTTGGAAGTTTCATTGAAGAATATAATAATAAGGTTCAAATTATTAGTCTGGATGAGGACACAAGCGAATTTAGCGCAAAAAGGTATGATTTCATAATTTGAATATCTTAATAATTTAAATAAAATATTTATTTTTTATAGCACATTCGATCATCCGTATCCCACAACTAAAATTATGTGGATACCCGATTCAAAGGGTATTTATCCAGATTTACTGGCTACCAGTGGTGACTACCTGCGCGTCTGGCGGGCCGGTGAACCAGACACTCGTTTAGAGTGTGTACTGAACAACAATAAAAACAGCGATTTCTGTGCGCCCTTAACATCGTTTGACTGGAATGAAGTTGATCCCAATTTGGTGGGGACTTCATCTATTGATACAACATGCACCATATGGGGCCTCGAAACGGGTCAACCACATGGCCGAGTTTTCGTTTCCGGTCATGTGAAAACACAACTAATTGCCCACGATAAGGAAGTATACGATATTGCTTTTTCAAGGGCTGGTGGAGGTCGCGATATGTTTGCTTCTGTGGGTGCTGATGGTTCCGTTCGCATGTTTGATTTAAGACATTTGGAACATTCAACAATTATCTATGAGGTAAAATAAAGAGAATAATGAAATTTGTGTTTTAAATTATCAATTTTTCTTATTGCTGATATTGCTCTACTTTTTTTAAGGATCCCACACATACTGCTTTATTACGTTTGGCTTGGAACAAACAAGACCCAAATTATTTAGCCACCGTTGCAATGGACTCGTGTGAAGTAATAATATTAGACGTTCGTGTTCCTTGTACACCTGTTGCAAGACTGAGCAATCATAGAGCCTGCGTTAACGGTATTGCGTGGGCGCCGCACAGGTATGGTTATATAATATTTTACTATCTTTAAATATATCGTTAGGCATCTGGGTCAACATTCTGTTTTGTAACTGATAAAATAGATTCCGTTAGGTTTTAAAGTGAGAATTGTTTTGTACATTTTTTTTATTTTTTTTTTTATATATGCAAAAATAAAAAAGTTACAAAAGAATTTGTTTTTTCTGGTTGAGGAAACGAAATCATAGAGCTGCAATAGTAAAAATATTCATAATTTCTCTGCGAATTAGGCGCAAGAGCTGTTGACCAAACTTAATATAAAATAACAAAATCGCTCACAAAATAAATATGAGAAAAATATAAGAATGAAATAATATAAAAATGTAAAAATTGAAGAAATTCGTCAAGACGTAAATTTTAAGTTAAAAAGTTCAGAACGAAAAATCTTTAAAGATAAAAATAATTACGGAAGTGAAAAAAAGATGGTGAAAAAGTAGAAACTTAAAAATCGCTAAAAATAAAACAATATATTGAAAGCAGTGACTGAAATGAAAAACGAAATAGAAAAAAAACTAAAAAAAAAAATGAAAGCCGAATACAAATATATCAAAAATATAATTTTTCGAATTTAAAAAATCATAAAATCAAACAAAAAAAAATTGCAAAAGTAGAAAAAGTAAAACCTAAAAAAAATGTAAGTCACAGTGTAAACATAAGTAAAATTGTACAAAATGATTTAAATCACTTACGATCGGTAGTCATAAAATTTAAATTTTCTATATCCGACCGAAAATTAAATACAAATCTCGTATATGTACATGATATTTAATGTTTATTTTGAACTTATTCAATCAAAAAAAGCCAGAGGAGTGAGGTATATATAATGATATGAGCTGCAATGGTATCGAGCACATCCATTTGTGGCTCATACACTACATTAAAAAATGAATTTGACCTTTATAAAAGTTGAATTCAACCTTCGTTCGAATGACCTATTTCCACAATGCAGATCCCATTTGGAGCTGAATGCTGATTTTGAAAAAAGTATAAATATTGATTTCGCAAAAAATGTTGGGAATGAAAAGAATTAATGATTTCCAAAAATTACCATATAGAAAAACAAGGAAAATTGCAAAACGGAATATAGTCAACCACAAAATTTTATTTGAGCAGCATTCAGCGATCATTTTGTTTTTTTTTTTTTTTTTTTTAATTGTATAAACTTTATAAATTCCTGAGGGAGTAGACATTGAAATTGGTATTTGCATCTTGCTGTGTCTTGCTGTGAAATGCAATGTGGGGACGGGAACATTTTAAATTTACTTTTATTATTTTTTCCATAGAACTCAATTACATATAAATAAAGCTAATGGTTATCAATGACATGAAGGTTTGTTTGGTCAGCCGATAATTTTTATCAGCCGAGTAATTGACAATATTTTCTGTCATCAATCATTTGATGGCAAAAGAATCACTAAGACGAGGAACACTTTCTCAAAATATAAAATAAATTTGTGAGAAATTTTTTCGGAAGAGGAATACTTAATTCAATATGTATGTTTGTGTGCACCTGTAATCCAATTTTGTTTGGATTTATAAGAGCAATTAGTTGTTCTAAAAATCAATACATTATTAGTAAAAAAAATGCGACAAACAAAGCACAATATTATAATATACAAAGTATTTTTGTCATGATTAGAACAATTGCACACAAGGTTACATCTGCCTATTAAGAATTCCATTGTCCCGAGCCACTAATAGTAGGAGCATGTAGTGAAAGTCACTTGGGATCTGAATCTCCAGTTTACAGGGCATATAGCGGTCAAATATGGTCGCACCTTGGCTGATATTAGTTATTATGACAGCCGAATTAAAGATAGTTCAGTCCGCTAAAGATGCAACCTATTGGTTTTGAAGGATTAGTGTTAATTTCTGGGTTCCGCTTTCATTACAGCTAAATATTGAACTAAAATGTCATGATATACTAAATTGATTCGTACATGCTTTCAAGTTAAAATATTTTCAAACCATCGTAAATCTTAGTTATGTATTAATTTAACGAATTAAATATTGTTTACAAAATTTTATTTTTTTAGTTCCTGTCATATATGCACTGCCGGTGATGACCACCAAGCGCTGATCTGGGATATACAACAAATGCCGCGTGCAATCGAAGATCCAATTTTGGCTTATACAGCCGCCGAAGGTGAAGTCAATCAAATTCAATGGGGTGCCACACAACCTGATTGGATAGCAATTTGTTATAACAAAGCTTGTGAAATTTTGCGAGTCTAGGAGCAGCATCATATCAATAATGCTCAAATCACAACGCATATAAGGCAAATTCTAATATATGCAACACAACAACCACAACCACAGCCACACCAGAAGTTAATAATAATAATTATTAAAAGAAAAAAATAAGAAGAACTTATGCAACAAGTAATTTAAATTATCACTTGTTATCGTGTCTATTTTTCCCACAACTTTAACAACAAAAACAGTCATGATTAAAACAATTGGTATGGAATTGTTTGACACACAAAGTTTAATTGAAGTGGTAAATATTTACTAATTCGATTTGGTTTTATAAGGAAAAACAACTAACTATAAATATATAATTATTAATATTATAAGAGTTTATTTAAGAACGATGCTGCACTGCGATATCTCCTAATGAATTAATGACTAATAATATTAAGCTATTCTAAGCGTTCAGTAAATATTGCAGCACTGAATTTCGTATATAAATGTCATTCATAATTGTGTTGCTTATAAAAAAACTGACCATAGAATTTTAAATTTAATTTGTTTTTGGAGGATCGTAACAGCACAATGAGAGCTATTGCGTAGCGGTTATCATGGCTAATGTTTTTGTTGCGCAATGTAATTAATATCACCATTTTATTTCTCTCTTTGCTTTTACTTTCTTTTACACGATAAGAAAAACACAATGCAGCTTCCAAATGAGGCTCATTAAATAATTTCTACACATACAATATATTCGAAATGCAAAACGATTTATTTAATATGTATTTAGCGATTCTGTACAAATATTTAATCTTTAACACAATTGATTTTGTAGGAAAAATGATTTTTTTTAATTGCCTTCATAATTATAAGCTTTAATTTTCAGTTTATAAGTTTAAGTGTACAAAAACAAAGAAAATAGAATTATATTTACTAATTAATAATTCATTTCTTTTGGTTTTTAGTTTTATTTATATTTATATTTGTTTTATTATATTAACCTCTTCCTATCATAAAGCTTAAAGTGTCTCATACATTTATACAATATCGTTTTAGATTTAATTATTCATATTGTATCATCGCAACGTTTATTGGCAAAAAAAACCTCACCAAATAAATACTAATTTACATCCATCTTGCGCAAATACTGGAAAATATTCTCTTTAACAAGACTTGCTACATTGTGTTTTACCATTTTCTCTGGTGATCTAAAAAAAATAACAGGTGATTTTTGCCTCCTAATATGAGAAGTGGTGATATTATTGTAGCAAAACATTTTCTCTTAACATCATAGGTTTGGATTACACGCAATTCAGATGACTTTTAACATCAAAAAATCATACATAATCGTATTACACTAGGAAATATGAAAAATTACCATAACAAAATATTGTGGTAGGTTGACTCTTTCTTAATTGTCTTTCTATTTTACTATCCCAGCAAATGGATTGTCAAGTTCTTCATGCACAAATTCTAAAAGATTTTTGTTGGATTTTTAAAATTGCCTTTTTTTGGCCTGTACGGTAGTCTCATCACTTGTTGCGTTTTAATTCTATGAACAATTATCCAACTGATTTATAAATCTTGAAGTTCACTTTACATCACAGCGCAACTCGTTCTTAAACTTGTAAAATTGAATCCCTGATTCCATTGGTTATCGGTTATTACAACTATTCGCAACAGAAATGCGTTTTTTGCCAATTTACGTGTTACACATCCATTGAGTGTAAAATAGCAAATGTCAGCAAAACCGAAAAAAAATTATTGCTTATTTTCGTGTATTTCTTAAAAACATTTACAAAACTTGGACATGTCCTTCATCAGTGCTATTCTCGTTTCTTTAAATTATTTCCTTTACTTTGCTCTAACTATTATTATTTTTTCTCTTTTTAATGTTTTATAAAATCATATTTCAAACATCTATTTGATTATATCAATAGATTGCAAATGCAGCGCAATACTCTGAAATACAGAGAGAAAATAACCAAACAATTTTTTATACAACAACAACAACAACAACAAAAATCCTACCTCGTTTTCCATTAAGGATGATTTCAAAAAAAAAAATTACAAATTAATTACAAAATTTTTAAATTAAGCAAAAGAAAATAAACCAAAAACTCGAAGAAGAATTGAAATTTAGCCTTATTTACTAAAAAGAAATTAAAACAATGACATATTCCAGTGAAAGCAAAAACAATTATAAGTGAAATAAATGCAAATAAATGAAATGCACTGTTTCCTATGCGATAAGCTTAAGCTGAATATTTTCACTCATTTTTTAACTATTTATGGTGGAGTCGTGCTTTACATACATCAGTTTGTCTTGAAGCAAGTGGGAGCTTATAGTAGAGAGGAGGAAAGTAAAAAAAAGGGTGAAGTTACTGTAATTCGCTGGTGTTATTTCTTTTTCATTATGGCGCAAAATTTGGACAGAAAGGGTTTCGAGCGTCTATACACGATCAGTTTTAGAAGAAAATTGAAGAAACAAAGGGATTGTTATTATGTATGTATGTTGGCAGGTTAATAATTTTCGGATTAATTCTATATTTAGTGCAACCGACAGCAGATTAACAAATTTGTTTTTCTTTTTATAAATTTCTAATTTAAGCTTTTACTATTACCATGAATTCGGAAGTCGCTTTTCCATTAATTTCCCATTCTTTGTATGTATGCAACAACAAAAATTTGAATAAAATGTTAAGTAATTCTAATGAAATCTTGCAAAGGACATTTTTTCCACACACTAAGTCAACTTAATGCATTGCGAAAATTTTGTGCATCTCGGGTTTGAAGTTTATAATAAAAAAAAAATGTTAAGTGAGATATTTCGTTCGCAATTTTCTAATATTTGGCTTTCGAAAGATGTGATTTTACCGAAAAGGTTGTGACGATCTGCATATTTTATTCCTTGCCACTAGTATAATGCCTCCAGCACAAACTGTGGTAATTCTAATCCTACATTATGTACAATTTGCAAACTTTTATAACATGGTTTGAGAATTATACTTCCGTACACTAAAATCTGTATTATAGAATTTAACACTGCATCCAAATGAGTTCCTTCGGGATTGATGATATAAAATTAATTCCAACTTTTTTAAATGTTTATCACTTATGCATTTTGATTTATTATGCAGCTCTTGTCGCTGGAAACAGTTTATCTCTACCTAAACGGCAAGTTAATAAAAAATGAGAGGAATACAAAAATATGTATATGTATTAAGCAGCTTTTTTTATTTTCTATCTATAATATAAATAAAAATATGTATATGTATGTATATTTTGCCAAAACTAACAATAAATTACGACAACAGAGAACACAACAATAATTCTTAAGCGAATATGGAGCGTGATCTTTAATTGTTTACAAATTAAACTGGACGCTATTAAATAAAAATTAATTAAAATTCAGTAGGTAAAAAAGCGATAATGACCCAAACGCAAACTTACACACGTAAATACCATAAATCCCACAAATATAATATGCTGTATATTTTTTATTAAGAATTTTTTATTACAATTCAAACTTACTTAGCATAAACTAACCAAAATTCATATATACTCACCCACATATACACACGTACTACATAAGCATGGAATAGATCTAGTTTTAAACATTATTTCTGTTATACTTTAAGTTCAGCTCTTCATCACGATCATCATTTTATTTTTTTCTTAATATTTTACAACCTACAAACATTCAACATAGCCTCATAGGAAATTAAAAGAAACTGAACTGAAAGTTCAAACAAAATTGGACTTCTGGAAAATTTTGAATTTGTCGAAAGATGTACGTACTTGTTTTTTGCAGTGACCTTTTATAAAATTTTTGCAGATGAGATTGCATCTTTTACAAATAAGTTTTTTAATAATGTGGGCAAAATTTTAATTACGTCACTCCCAAGTAATTAAAGTTATCAGTCGATACAGCTTCTCATCGCTTTCCAGCAGTCCTTCCTTCCATTTCCTTTGTTTTAAAAACAAAGAAAGTTCCTCAACATAAATTTAAACTTAAATATATCCTACTGCCTCTTCACTGTTCTTTTGTGCAACGTTCTCATTTGGAGGATTGCAGTATATCATTCTATTATGCCTGTTTATAGTTCATATGACGATAGGTTCGTGAATTATTATTTGCATAAAAATACTTTCATATATATGTACATCCATACATAAAAATACATATTTATACATATAAAAAATCAATACCAGATTTGTAACACTAAAGTCATTTTCATTACCATCATCATGATCATTAATCTCATTATTACAATAGCCATTAGAAAATAAAAACAAAGAAAAGAAAAAGTAAATTTAAAATCAATAGAACGAACTGATACGTTTTAAAAGTAAAAATAACGAAACATTAAATAAAAAATAATACACATATTACAAACCAAAAAATCAAGAAAAGCAAACCGGCACCCAACTCATCATTCATTTTCAGTACACTTAGAATTAATTAATTAAAAAACAAACAGCAAGCAAATAAACAAAATAAATATGTATAACACGAATATATATTTACATACATATATAGGACACATGTAAAGTAACAAGAAAAAATTAACATTTTATTAATAAGAATATCTTAATCAGCAACTACAGCAACAACAACAACAAGAACAATTCTATCCTGTGAGAGAGAAAATAAGATTGTGAACACAAAATTTAGACGACAAACTCAGCAAAAAACAAATACAAAAAAAACATACATAAATGAAATTTCCATGAAGCAAATCAAATAAATACTAAGATTTCCCCAACACAAACAACGCATACCCACATACACACTGTGTATATACATTTCTTCATCCCATCCATACTTGCATATACAAATGCCCATTACAACAGGTGATTGCTCGACTTTTGGTTTGGTGCTTCACTAAGCATAGCCAAATTATGCTACTACATCAAGCCAATAATGAGCCAACGATATATGTCAATGGCAATCACTTTGCTGTCAATTCGTTTTAATTCAAACTACTCTTTGTAATTGATGAAACCACATTTAACTATACACACATACATATATACATATAATGCATTATTATTTCCCACACAGTGGCTCGTCGCATCGGAAGTCGGCCAAGCTAATTAAAAAAATTCAATTCTCAAAAAAAATCCATTTTTTATCACAAAAAATATTTGCTCAAAAATGTAATGAAACAAAAATCAAAATAACAGTGAATCAATTGAAAAAAAAATAAGAAAACAACTTCATGAAAACTTAAAAATTATGATTGTATTGAAAGATTGGTGGGAAAGAAACATGTTTAAATGAACTGACTCACTTCCAAGCGGTTAGTAATAACAAGGTTGAGTGTGTAATTTTTCATAAAAACAATTGAACAAATTCTGAAGCCACACCTTCAAGCGTATGACGGATTTTTTTGTAGTAAAAAGAAAAATCATTACCAATATCGAAATATAACGGAACAACTAATGACATTTTGGTACTCGTTTTTTTCTTTTGCCGACTTTCAATGTGAATACGAGTATATTTTTACACATTTTTTATAAATTATTTTTATAATATCTTTAAATAAAATATTTTCAAGGTTGTTGCTACAGAATTATTTTCTTTATTTACAACTTTACTAAATACATTTAAAAGGTTTGAAGAAATATTCCTTCAGAACTTGTATATATAATGAAATGTGTCCGACTTTAAATGTGAGCCACTGTATTACATAAGATATATTTTCGGAATAATAACGAAACCGAAATTCCGAAACACAGCCCCAAACACAAAATGATTTAATCGAACACCACAAAATACTGATGATTATTAATAATAATAATAAAAGGAAAGAAATTTAACTATAGATTATGTAAAGTTTACATAAAATTACTCGTACATACATAAGAAATTATAAATTAAAAATAAAAAATGCAAGATTTTTAATTAAACATATAAATATGTATGTACATACTATATTTATGTACGTACATATGTGCCATGTCTATTCTTTACATTAATGCCAGTACGATTCAAATTAAATCGGGAACTTCAGCATCTGTGGAAAATGGTTTGCAAATGGTATTTGGCTCGCCAGTACATTGAAGATTTCGCACACTGAAAATAAAAATTATTAATTCTCCAACTTCGAATTATCACAACTGACAGTCCGAAATCAATTGATTGCATTAAACACATTTGCTACCGCAGGATAGCGACTGCAAACCTTCCAAAATGGAATACATGTGTGAATATGAAAATGATTACTTCCAGTACGACCACCATTGTAGCTGAGTGTAGATAATTTCTCTTACATATACATACATATGATCAGCAATGAATATTGCTGGCAGTAAAATAAAGGCTGTCCAAAACTGAAGTACTATTTTAATGGTTAGAAAAAATAAATTCTTCAGATATTAATAATATTTTTATTTTAGTTTACTACAACCACCATAGTGACACCACTCTGGCTCTTCAACCAAACATTATCAATCACAGCAAAGTTGATCTAAGACAACTCTTGGATTCCTTTCACACCAAATGGGACAATTGTGCCTATTAGCGTAATCATTGAGCTGGAAATGAACATTGTCGGTAAAGATTATTTGGTTGAAAAAAATTATAATTTTCTTCTTGTTATTTGATGATTCAAGGAACTAATTGACAACGTCAGGCTTGGTTAGGTGGTTTTAATTCTTGGGTCAGATAGATTTTATAGACGTTTAAATGGAGATCTCGGTGAAAATAATTGAATTTAGTAGATCAGTTGATATTGAATTGCTAAAAATGATAGCGAATGTATTTTTTTGGATCTTCGAACGATCGCTAATTATATGAAAACTCAATTTTGGGCACCCTCTACAAAAAACTAAGTATACGATTTAAAAACGATATAATTTTATTTAACAGGAGATATCGCAAAAAATCAATCAAATTCATGATTTAGTAATTAAGGTGCTGATATTAAATTTCACTTACCGCTTGTCTGATGTTTTATTCGATGGTTTAATTGCTTGATCTGAAAGTTAAAAAACGGATATTATATACCATTATAATAAAAGTACTGTCAATGGTAAACAGCATAAAGGCATTATTATGAAGAGCTTTCTTGTAGAGGTGGGGTTCCAACTGAACGGCATCATATGCCACACAGCGAATGCTACAATTGATTTACTCAGAGACTTTTGTTCAAAGAATAGAAAAATAACCATTTTGATTTAATACCTTTGGACTACTTTTATTTAACACATGGGAATAAAAATTCGAAGATCTATTTAGAAAGTACGACCGCAAATAGTCTAATGTCTGAAATCATATTTAAGCATTAATGTCCAATAATGATCTATTCAACAAACATGATTAAATCATTCTATGCCTGTTTACCTGGAATATAATCAAGATGAGATTATAAATGAGCTTCCCCGAACACTTAACATATTTACAGCCTTCTCCATACAAAAATGGGAAACAGAATACATGTGAGTTTGTCACCATTTCAATCAATTTACGACTCCATAAAATATATATATGAATATTCTATATACTGAACTCTTATAAGAAGGGATTTAGACTTTGCATTTTTGCTGTTATAAAGAATATTTTTGATGCAAACATTTAAAAATACATCTGCTTCAATATTTACCACTTTCCCGGATTACAAAAGCCAACAAAATCGGCTGATAAACAAAGAAAAAAAACCAAAAAATTATTTCAGTATTTTGATTGGAAATGAAAAATCTAATACCGCTACAGACAACTACCATTCAACGAAGAAAACTTGTTATGCCAATTTAGAGAACATTTTCTTATATTGTGCCGCAGTTCGGAAATGTATAATTTTCTATTTTGCCCAAGATTTTGATCTATTTCGTGATTAATTTAAACAATTTATGTATGCGCATACCTTTTGATTTCGGTTTCAATATTTCATTTGTGTTCATCTTGTCCACTTTTATTAGTAGTTCGCCAGTTATTTGAGAACGTTGGACCACAGCATCCGTTATTTTAACTTCCTTATTAAGGGCTATTTGAAATATTTTGCCCTTAACGGTAACACGTATATAATTAACTTCAATTTCCACATTAATATGAGCAGTATCAAGGAATCTAAAGAAATGAATTACTTAGTATTTAATTGCCATTTCAAATTACTAATTATTATAAATTAAAATTACTTGTAAACTTCTAATTTTAGTATATACGAACTGTCCTCGTCATTTAGATGAAACGTCAATTGGGGTTTGTTTATGTTATAGGGACGGCCGCAAGGAGCAAATAGTTGGGGCTCTTTGCGTTGCTTGGTGTTCTCTGAAGCATCGTTGTTCGTTGCACGCCCTCTACGATGGTACTTTGCAATTTCCTCTCGTATTTCTGGACAATTTTCACTTTTAGCATCCCAAAAAGCTTTTATGCGCTCATCCTCATCCTCAATTGTGGCCATTTTGGCCTCGAGTTCTAACTTCTGTTGCAAAAAACGTATTTTCTGTTCATCCCGTTGCATAGCGTAGTCGGCTTGTTTTTGTATAATGACCGCTCGATAAGACTTCAAAAATGGTTTGACTTGCAATTTTTCTGTCAATGTTATCTCTTGGCAATCTAAACTATCCAGTTGACTTAGAGTTGCAATCACATATTCTCTATAATTTGGATAATCGCAACATGGATTTCCAGTCAGTATCAACGATTTTAAATTATAATTATCTTTAAGGGTTTCTATTGATGTTAATTCGCCTATAAAGTTTAATGTCAAGTCCAACTTATTCAGCGATTCTAACCTTTCCAAATTTTCCACGCGTTCAATACTGTTTAGGGCCAAATTTAAGTATTCCAGCCGTTTAAGTTTGTGTAAATTCTCAATTTTAGAAATTAAATTTGATTGCAATAATAAAATTTGTAATTCTCGACACCAATTATTTAAATGTTCAATACGTTCAATGTCTTCCTGATGCAACGAAAGCTCTTCCAGGGTACTTATTAGCAGTTCATTATGTTCTGATTTCTTGCGTACTAACTCTTCAGTTACTGGAAATAAATTAAATCCTTAATTATCGTCAAATTATAAATATATCGAAACTATAAAAATTTCTTACTGCGAACCATGTTTGATGCTATCAAGCATTGAAGGAATTTATAAATATTTTAAAAATTAAATAAATTGTTTACTGGTGTTTCCATAGTTACGAAATTGTACATTTTATTTTTCTGAACTATGAACACAACAGCCCAATCATGGGGGAATTCATTTATTTTTTCATCAACTTACTCTTCAGAAAAACCATTCTATTCTAATCTCCCAACAAACCATTTAATTCATCGTAAAATGTGGTGCGGGGGATATTCACACATACATACATACGTTCGTAGGATTAATATGGTAAACGTAATTTCTACAATATTAATTTGCGACCCTATACTCCGAACATATTCTGGATCCATATTAGAGTGGAAGTAGTTAGAGCTTTATCAGTCTAATCATCAAATACTTATTGGATTACATTTTTCAAACACTTTACTACGTTCACGCATCCAAACACAGCCATGTATCGTACATAATGTTAGTAGCATGTAAAATAATTAAAACAAAACTAGTACAATAATATTTCGGCTTTGTTGCTGTACGCCTGTATGTGTACATTAACGTCACATCTTTCTCTACTCATGCATAAAATATAAACACACTCAACCTCCCATTGATGCAAAAGTGTTCTTAAATGAGAAACCCACAAGCACAAGCCTCCCGGGTTATGCACTGGTTAGCTTAAAAGATATAATAATAATTTGATTTCGAAGTTCCAAAAAGTGTAAATATAAGAAAATATACGCGCTTAATAAACTATTTCTATTAGTGAAGTTGTGTGGTTTTTACACAGTTGTTCCCGTTTTCCTTTCAACGACATAAGTTTGCTATTTTGACTACAAATGTATGAAATAATTTTTGGCTATATTTCTCTTATTTATCGCCCGATTTTGCTAATTTTTTATAAACTAATCGAACGAAAATTAAACAGATGGATTTCAAAATTTGTGACTTTGCACAAAATTTAAGCTCGATATGCGCCACCACATAAATACAGAGGGTAGACGGACAAACCTCGATTAAGAATCTTTCTTATAAGTATCCAGAATATATTCTTTATTGTGTCGCAAATCAACAGTATAGAATTCCATACCCTAGATAAAACCTATTTATATCCTACTTTTTTTTTTATAATAAATTGAAAATCTTTTTAGATGCCGTTTACGTTTGGAAATAAATCCTAAAAGAATATTTAAATTATTTTTATTAAAGTACATTTATTAAACATTTAGCAACCATAGTTAAACTCGTTAAACTAAAACAAACCTATAAACCACATACCTTTTAAAACAAAATCCGATTAATCAATCGCAATGTGTGGATACTCTGATCGTGATATCAATTTAATATTTGTCGCCAGTCTGCTGATACAAATTTCTTTTAACAAGTGCTAATAAAATTAAATTTTTGCGTCATACCAGTAGTCGTTCGTCGTGATAGAGAGCAATTACTGTTTTGTCTATTTTCGAAACTGAACACGGAAAAAAAATAAGCAAAAATGTCAGGCATTGATCATGTGGAGAATGATGTATTGCGGCCACTAAATGATGAAGAGTATGCCGAGTTGCTAGAATTGTATAAAGACAAGTACAAAACAAATGAATTCCAGTTCTTACTTTTATATACACAACAGCAGTGGAACAAGCATTTGAAGGAGTTCAATATCGATCGTGAAAGTAATGAATGGATTTCATTTCGAAAAACATTTTACACTCACCGTAATGCAGATTTTCGTAAATTCGGAACATATGTTTCCATACATCAGGATTTGGTAAGTACATGCATAAATGCATAAAATTCATCACTCTACACGATGATATACATATAATTTGTGGAAAAGCACTAAATGCAGTTCTGCTTTGACATCAGCGAAGTAGGCAGACGCCAAATATTTCCATTTGTTTGGCTAACTAACACTTATTGCTACTGGCAAAACGTACTGCATCACCTTCTGATTTATTTACGTAGCTACGTACATATGTACGTGGTATGCGCCATAGTATTATTAAGAATTTACGATTACCTCATTTTCATTTCTTTAATTTTCATTAGAGTTCAAATTAGGCAATACTTATTGTATACATATGTATATGAACATCCATACACATTATTTCTTTATAATAAGTTAATTTCAGTATTAAAGGGACATATGATTTTAATTAAAAATCGGCATTATTGATACTTAAATTTAAAAAATGGCCAAATTGAGAATGTGCATTTTAAATCCACAATAAAACATATTTTTCATTAACAAAAACAGAACAACTCAGTATTCGCTCATTTTTATAACGTAAGGATCAATGAATATTATTCACGCTGAATAATATTCATTCTACATTTAAATGATGCGTAGTATTTGGGTTGCCATTTTTATGAAATCTCCTCTGCTTAAATCTATTTTATTTTTACATTTAAGTATGGGTTAATACCGAATCACTATCCAACAGCTTGTTAAATTGCTCAATAAGTACGGGTATATAACACAAAATAGCTAATACAGTGAAAAGTGTATCATTTGTACTGCGTCTCGACTGTGTACCCAAATTCAATCGCAAACGTATTTTTTTTTTGGTCCAGCAGTGAATAAAATAAAAACAGGAGTAAAAGTATGTAATTGGTTTTTAATTTTTTTTTTTTCGTTTACTCTGACTCAAATGAAAAAATTGAATAATTTTCATGGAGAAACGCGACCGTTCCGAACCGGGCCGTATGTTACCACTTTGTAAAAGATAAACGCACAGCACACCACTCCTCCACCGACTTAGTAAACTTTCTTGTAAAATTTATTTCATATTGGGCCGAAATCCCGGCGGTACTGCAATACCGGGCCAACCCGCGACAGAAGTGGAGCAAGCCCCTAAACATTCCGTCAGTTTCCAAAAATCAGTTTAACATTTGTTGTCCTCCGATGGAGGATCTATCAGATGTTAAGCTGATAAGAACAGATACTACACTTTGATCTTAGCCATAAGGCCGAGAAGCGATAACTACACAATCCTTAAACTAAACTATTTCAGCAAACTGGCACAATAACTAAATGAGAATTCTTCCAGTCATGAGATGCGCATTATACACTGTGACATTAAAATATGTAGTAGTTTTATGCAGTTCATTTATAAACACATACAGACCCATACTACTTAGTATGTACAACCGTCTACGATTTAACATTGGTTTATACACAGCTGCGTATCAACCCCCGCTATCATGAGCAGCAAATACACTGAACTAACCAGGGATACCAGGCCATACAAAATTAGTACCAAAAATTCACACAATTCAGCTAAAAACACCACAAATAGAAACTTGTATTTTATAAATGTCATGGCGATAATATAAAAGAAATTCAAAATTGAAAAAGTTTTAAGTGAATCGGCTATGATTTCTTAAATTTGTGCATGTGTGCTGAAAAACATAGCAATGTGATGAACAGAGAAAACAAAAAAACAAAACAAGACGCAAAACAAGAAAAAAAAACTTTGGAAAAATTTAATATATGAAAAGGTATGCTCATAGTTTAATTTATTTAACATTTATTTTTCTTTTTCTTTAAATAATTTTGAATATAGTAAATACCTGAAGTTATGAATTACATACATATGAATTGTTTTATTTTTTGCAAAATTAGTTTCTAATATATATTTTTTAAATTTTAAAAAATGACAATCAACTCTTTTCTTCAGCAACAAACATAACAAATTAGGAGTATAAGTTAATGACGCATCGCGTCAAAAAAAATATTTTTCGTAAAATTATTTAATATAGCGAATATTAATTTATACATACATATACATTGGTTTATAATTTAAACCCAGAAAACATATGTTTTTAGATCATATTTTTATGATAGTCTGGCTCAAGTAGCGCTATTTTAATGAGATTTCGTAAAATAGAAGGATATCACTATCACATTTTCGTGTAAATGAATTGTGTGACTGTGCTCGATTGTAAAAGAAGAGCTTAAAATCAAATATTTCCTGAAAGAAAAATCACGAATGACTTATACCGATTGCGCACTCAAGTGTGTCAAAACAATTGTCTACTGCGCATCTACGTCATCAATGTTCAAATTTGTTATTCTGCTATGAGATTTGTTTGGATTTTGTTGTTTACATTTGTAAATATCAGCATTTATTGGAAATATAACATTTTTTCAAGTTTATTTTGGTGAAATAAAATAAAAATTTGTTTCAGAAGCAATTTATTGTGCTTTCAAAGCATTTAAAATTCAATTATTAAACGCCAAGAAGCAAAAACATTTGCTTCAGTTATGTCGACCAACTCGCCTGCCAGTGTGTATTGACTTTTTCGTATGAAACGTGGAGAAGTGATCAAGATAGGCTCCAGCATAAACGGCATTCAACAGGAAAAACAATATAGCCATGTCGGTCCGTTCTTAAATCTATCACCTTCAGAATCCAAGCCTTACTGAACAAATGTTACTTTTAATTACAAATAAAAGCAAAACGGAAATAGGTTTTAATTTATTTTATTATTTTTGCGAATTTTATTTTTCGAGATAGAAAGTTATCACGTAACTCTTGGTTTAGTTTTCTTATTTTAAAAAACATTCGAGAGCTGAGAAAAAAAGTGTATACTTTTTTATCGCAGTCGATGTGGCTCCCTTGCTCCAAATGTAGTTTCAAAAAGTCCTTTGATATAAGTAAGCCTCCACCATTCTTGTCTTCGAAAATTTTATGGAGGTATTGCATATTTTCCATTATATTTCTGTCGGCTTGGATAATCCGCCCTCAGATAGATGGTCTAACCAAGAATATCTAGGCACCTCCAGCTGGTTTTTAGTGATTGCGATATCAGGAAATTCATTTTTTAGTTTATGGCATATAAAGCCTGCAAAATTTTCAAGCCTATCGTAGGCCATGTCACTTAGTCCCTTGTAAATAATTTTGCCAACTATAAATTTTTTGTGGATTTTAATGCTTCTTTTAAAGTAAATAATTAGAAAAAAACTTAAATTTATAAAATTTAATATGTGATATATATATATGTCTGTGATATTTCTTTTGAATAGTTTTTATCAAACAAAAAATATACTGAAAATGTATACATATGAAAATTTTTTTTATGGTTTTAAACATTTTATTGGCGAAACAAATTTTAGAACAAATATTAGTGAAACGTAAATTTGTACATTTTTGAATTGGTATTTGTATATTACTTAAGACATGAAACTATAGAGAATTGAAATTAATAAAAGAGTTATAGTGCTTTCACATGATGTCTTTTTTGACGTAGAAAATTGCAAGACTTTTTTAGTTTGTTGGTTAGCGGGTATGAGAAGCAAGAGGGGTAGAAAAAAAGACACGATTTCTGTTTTTCATGTTTTTTTCACACATTTCTCTTTATGCTTATTTCGTTTTTTCTTATTACACTTTATTCTTATTCGTACGTGGTAAATTTAACAGCGACGACGGAGTAAAATAAAAATTTGTTATGAAAAATTAAATGCAATGTATTAAAAATTAAGAATTTTAAAAATTAACAATTTTTTAATAATAAATAATTTAATTTAATTAATTTAAAAATACGCTCCATTTTTATTATTATAATATTTTAATTTTTATTGAAATATTTTACTTGACAAAAAATAAACAAAAGCTACAGCATAAACAAAACTCAGTCAAGCAACATCAATCTATCACGTGGCTGCACACAAGAATTAAAAATGCGAATGTAAGAATAGAAGAGAACAAGAAAAAAACAGTTGTCTAAAAAAACATGGTATGAAAGCAAGAATTTTTCGGAAGCAAATTCAAAAAGGAATAGAGGAAAATAGACTTCATAAAAATCATTATGTAAAACATGCATTAAATACAATTTTATCACTTTCAAAGAAAGTGTTTTACAGCACATCACATTTTCTTTTAATGGCTTGTCTTCTTCTGTCTTTTTTTAAATGTAATAAAATTTTTAAATAAATTTTTCAATGCAATATTTTTTGCCCATTGATGACGTCACACAAAACAGATGATTTTCAAACAAAACTAACGGACCTGCGCAACACGTAATCGGTATAAGTCATTCGTGAAGAAAAATAAGAAAAGCATCAATCTGCAACACATGATTTTCCATTATCCATTATTCATTTATAGTTATTCACCATGCAACAACCTAATAAAATTATATGCACACATAACAACTTTTTATAAATTTACACACACACATCTTTACATAGAATTAATATCAATTATTATGCATGTAGGCGACTTAAATATGAATAAAGTTCACATCCAAAAACATGGGTATCTGAATTTGATATACAAATAGTAAACACATTCATACAAACAAACATACATCACTCACAATTCACCCTTCCACACAAACAAGCAAAATCATACACACGCACACGCATACACACGCTTTATAGATTTAATATACACAATCAAGTACATGTATAACAATTTCGTTATAATTCTCATTCAATTTATATTCTTAGTTGAATAAGAGTTTGGGTTTTTGCGGAGAAAAGCATACTTACCTGGCGTAGGGGTTACCGTGATCACGAAGGCGGTTCCCCCGGAGTGAGGCTTGGCTATTGCACTTTCGGTTGAGTTGACCTCCGCGATTATTCCTAATGCGAATAACTCGTGCGTGTAATTTTTGGTAGCCGGGAATGGCGTTCGCGCCGTCCCGACGTTATTAATAAATCTCAAAAAGTATTTAAAAATTCGTACAAGTCCTTACTTGGGATTAACGATGTCTAATGTAAGCTACGCAGTATGTGATGATTTTTTGTTTTGAATTTCTAGTTGGCTTTTTGGGTAGGGTAATGAGAGAAGTGTTTATTCAACTATAGTAACAACCTATGCTTTAAAGATTAGCAATTTTTGGGTTTAAAAGGATTTTCGAGGAATTTGGAAAAAAAATTAGCAGAATGGGAAGATGAATCACTGTTTTCACAATTTTAACAAATTTTATTCCATGTACATATGTATGTAAAATGATTTAAGCGCATTCATCGGCAAACGTCGAAAGGTTATTTTAAATTCACATAAAATTCAAAGCTTGCAACCGTTTAGAAAACGAATCTTTACGAGATATTTTTATAAACTTTTTCTTGTGAAAAAAAATCTAAACTCTTCAGCCACACTATTTTCTTTTTACAGCAGAGATGCCGAGATTCTATATTTGACAAATTATGCAACCGTGTAGCATAGCGTATCAGGGCCTTTTAAAAAGAACAGATTTGGTTCAATAAAATATGATTTTCTATTATTCATAATTTTTTTTTTAGTATTATTCAGCAAAGAACCAAAAACCTAACGAAAACATATGTACATGTACATACATCCATACATAAATTTTTCTTATAAAATAAATTTCACTTTTTTCATTCGGTTTCTGTTTTGTCACAGAATGTATTTTATTTAAAAAACACAAAAAAAAAAAAATTTATCTTAGTTCAGTTATACAATGTACATATGAAAAAAGCTAGAAAAAGTCATTTTTATATCTCACATTTAGTCGGGCAACAGAAATTTGCAAAAATTTTGCAAAATCTCTCATAACATTAAACAGTCCCCCTTGGAAGAACGCAAAATAGTAATTGGACAGCACTAGCATGAAAAATCTGAACGCGAAGTACCGATATTAATAAAAAAAACGCAAATTAACAGTTCATGATATTGTCACTAGATACAAAGAAAATGTTTAATTGCAAATAAACGACGTGGTGTTCGGCTAAAGAACGCTTTCCCCCAAAGATGAGAGTAGAATTTTATTGGAAGTGATTGATGTTAATCCTGAAACCATAAGAAGACTTCTTCGAGAAAATTATTTTCATGCCCGAGTTGTACGAAAAAACTACTAATTAGCCAGAAAAACAAAATAAGCGACTCGTTTTTTTTTTGCTCGTCAGTATATGGCAAAGGATTATGACTTTTGGAGCACAGCAATTAAAAGCAATTTAATTTTATATGTAATGTTTACTGATAAAAAGCAAATTTAATTTATTTTGGGTGGGATGGAAGTGGTAAAGTGTGGCGGAGACCAAACAAAGAGCTGGAAGGCAAGAATTTAATGGCGTTTTCTTTTCTACATTAAAAATGTTGCCCTGTGAAAAGGTGTCTTTTTAAAATGTTTTGCCCGCCCTGTGAAAGTGCAATTTTTTATATAACGAGAAAAGAACACAAATTAGAAAAAAGTGCAATGCCTTTTTTTTTAACCTGATAAACAAACATTTTTTTGTATATTTTATGAAATGTGTATACAAAAATGTTCAGTTGTCAGATTGCTAATTCATCTGCTTGGGAAAACAAATTTTTTTTTAATATCTCATACAAATAAGCTGCCGCATAGTGGTCTTTTGTTTGTTTTATATGATACAAAATATAAAAATAGTTATTAAAATCTAATTTTCTGACTCTTTCAACTCAAAAGACTTTTTTTAACAGTTTCTGGTAACGCTGTGTAAGAATAAAAACCATGTGTTTTACAAGGCAATTTCTGCCCTGTTGATTTGCTCAGCGCAAAAGTGCAATGCCTTTTGCACTGCGAAAAGGCAACATTTTTTAGAAAAGAACACGCAACCCTTTCACAGGGCAACACATTTTCGAAAAAAGAACACAAAATTGCCCTCCCTGCGGATAGTGTTGCCTTTTTTTGTGGAAAAGAAAACGCCATAAGAAAAACTGTTAAACTCGGTGGTGGGTAGGTTATGGTTTAGAGTTGCATGGCATCTTCAGGAGTTGGAAATTTCCATTTTATTGATTGAATAATGAATAAACGTGTATTATAAACAATACTGAAATAGAATATAAAAGACAGCGTAAGAAAACTCGGCATAGAAAGTAACTTTCCATTATATCAGGACAACGATCCAAACCATTCGGCTTATGATGTAAAGAATTGGTTGCTGTATAACTGTTCGAAAGGTAGTCGGATGCAGGCAGGGCAGTGCACATCAATTCAAAGTTTAAAAATTGGTCTGCAGGACGAGTGGATTACCATTAGTCCGGATGTGTGCAAAAAATTAGTTCAATCTATGCCGAATCGCTTAAAATATAAAGTATTAAATTGGCTTTGACAAGAAATAAAGTGAATTTTTTCTTCTACTGCATTAGAAATATTTAATTTTAATAAAAAAAAAAAAAACTTAAATATTTTCAATGCATATATACAGATAGTAAACACATTCATATAACATACCTACATACATACATCTTTTAGCAAGTATAACAGAGCACATAACAGACATCACTCACAAACACTTCCTTGCAACCAATCATGAAGCAGAATCATGCTTTATTGTGCACACACATTGATTTAATATACACAATCTAGTAGATGTATAACAATTTCGTCACAATTCTCATTCAATTTATATTCTTAGTTGAATAAAGGCTTGGGTTTTTGCGGAGAAAAGCATACTTACCTGGCGTAGGGGTTACCGTGATCACGAAGGCGGTTCCCCCGGAGTGAGGCTTGGCCATTGCACTTTCGGTTGAGTTGACCTCCGCGATTATTCCTAATGCGAATAACTCGTGCGTGTAATTTTTGGTAGCCGGGAATGGCGTTCGCGCCGTCCCGACATTATTAATAAATTTGAGTACTAGTGAGGAAGAAAAGTGATTGGGGGTATTTTGTATGTTTGTGTAGACATTGTGACGACGCAGCGTTAGAGCGAATACTACGAAGCCGAATATTTATTTGTACAGATTTGCCAGAAATTTTCATCAGTAAAATCGTCAAAAACTACATATTTTTTGTCATGAGAAAAATCTTAGTCGTTTTAGAACTTTTTGTCAAAGGGACGTTCCGTCAAATCAAATATATTAAATGTTTTATTTATTTTAATTGTTTATTATGGTCTAAACCTAATAATTATGCTTTCAAATAATATATATATATATATGTATATGTACATACATGCATGTGTTTTAACATAAACATGTGGTACATATGTATCTATAGCTTCGTGAGAACTCTAAATATTTACTTTTAATTTTAAAAGAATTTACATATGTGCACGGGTTTAAAACCAAATATGTATTTATAAAGAATAATACATATATGTATTTTTTATATTTATTTACATATTTATGTGAAGCTGCCATGAATAGAAAATATTTTTATAGATTTAACTAAACATTTGGACAAACTTTTTCCAATTGAATCCACTCATGTACAACAATTCGTTCATAACCAATTTTTTTCAATAACGACTCAGACTTTATATTGCCAACAATAACGAAGGCCGATGATTGAATATTAGAAGTTCGCACTATTAGTTTGCTCATTGAAATTGCCAAATATTGTCCTAATCCTCTTCGTTGAGCAGAGGGCAAAACTTGCAATATGCTAAAAAGTAAAATAAAAGTTGAGGAATGTAACCTATATATACACACCAATACATTTACATAAATTGCAATAAATATAAGAAAGCGTCACATACCCTAAGCCAGAAAATTCATTTTGGAAAATCCAGCCAACTAAAGTGTTTGTTGATTCTTCGATAACACCGACACACCTCCTCAACTTGATGAATCCTTTTATGTAATCTAATGAAGCCTCTTTCTTGTTGGCCCACAGAGAGTAAACTATGTCAGCGTGGTGTTCTTGCAAAACAATTTCTTTATACCCCTTGGGTAGGCTTTTATAACGACAAGACGTTTATGAAAGGAATTTAACTCAAATTAAGTTATTACTTAAATACATACATACATATAAAAAAAAATAGTAAAAATAATAGTAATGCAGATGTATGTACCTGGGCACTGTAAGTTTTAGAGATTTCTCAATGTTCAGAATAAACCCCTGACATTGGCGCGACAATATCTTGGCACCTTTCGACGACACGATTTTCTTAACAACATCACTATATTCGCATGCAACACTGATAAGAATCGGTCCATCTTGCCACTGTATTCTAGTAGTTTTGTTCAAGCAATCTGACAATTCACTACAGTCAGTTTCCCACGTATGAAAAGACACACTTTGAATCTACAAAAATTGTTATAAAAACAGTGCAATTGCATAACAAAAATCGCTTGATTTATTAATGTAGTATAATTATTTAGTTGCGGTATACATATGTACATATATTCATATTTAATAACACTTTTCTCTATTGTCCAATTTATCCGTCAGCTTAATATATTTGCGACTTTTAAATATGGACCGCCTGGCGCTGCTGTTGCAAAGCATTCTTTCTAATATTTTATTGATGTTCGAGGGAATACTTCATTGCAGAAATGTTTACAATTTTGTGCTTAAATACGTATGCCACATTCGCTCTATATTAACTTGTTGAGATAAGGTCGCTCGCTCTCCCAAACAATACATAAGCTAACCACACATTTCAACACTACTTCCTTCATAAACCAAAGTAACATCAACAAGTTGTTAATATCAAATTTATTAATAAGAGGCCCAAACCCAGAGGGTTGAGCCAAAGAAAAAAAATTAATTTAGACTCATTAGAGTGCTCCTCTCCACGGAAATCTTTAGTAAAAGGCGAAAGATTTATTCGACAATTGAAGAGAAGCCAGAGTAATTTCAAACAACCAACTTCAGCATATTGTAGACATAATTTTACAAACCGAATAGGAATTATATCAACTTATTAATTACATTTTTTTAACTGTGACGGCAAAAAAGAAATTTAAACATATAGTACTAAAGGTATAATAAAAAGGGAATTAGCACAAAAGAGTACTCTTCACTTAGCATAGCTTGTACTCGTAAAACAAAAAGTAATGTTTAACATCTGTTGCTTCTTGCTCTGTTGTTATCCACCGGATTTCTACTTATTTCTGAGTTTAATTGAAAAGAAACATACGGTTATTTTACAGCATTCAAACTTTATCCATATGTATGAAATTAATTTAATTTTAGCATAGCTGGATCAAAACCCGTGTAATTGATGATCATACATCACAAGGAAACTGTGAAATTCTTGTCTTTTTCTGCTAAATAGAGCTAATCGACCCTACTAAATTGAGCTAATTTTGCGTATATAAAGTATATGTATTTTTTACAGAGTTGCATATCGCGACTGCCTACTTTTATTTGCCTTTCCATAAAACGAGTTTGTGGGTATTTACATTTTGTTTACAGGCACACTCACTGTGATATGGAAAGCTGTGGATGTGAGGTCCATATGTACATATGTTAGTACAAAATAAATTTATTTTGTACTATTGTTTTCATCTTTATTTTAATTTTTTACTAAAGCTTTGCATACCTTATTGTGGAAGCAGCTCTCTACAGAATTTGATTGACATAATAAATGAGTTTAATAATTAGATTTCTTAATATTGCTCAGATTAAATAATTGTACCACCGTATTGTACGTCAATAGTACGTTGTCTTTAATAGTCCGCTACAACTGAAACCCCATCACTGACCTACGTAGAAATGTACATACATACATAGTATGCAACAAATAATTTCTACGAGACTTGAATTGGGGAGAGCGTGTACACAAACAATAATTTATTTTTTATTTATTTTCAACAATTTATATTGATGGCTTAATATAAAAGTGCGAAATGGTTTTTTAAGTTTATTTTTCGTTAGCTTTTTGGAGAAGTTCCCTTCCGAGAATTGGTTATAAATTTTTGTTAAAAAATGTACTAAATTATATATATATATGTGCATATGTATGTATTACAAAGCTACATACCAAAACCATACAAATTGTATGGCAGGGCTGCCAAGGTTTTGCAGGTTTGGAAAAAACTGCTTGTTTATTATTCCTACTTTTTTAAATTTCTAGTTAAAGTTGGTCTTCTAAACTTTTAAAATTGTTCGAAACAACCAGTTAGGAAAAGATTCATGTAAAACTGACATATGCGTGTAGAAACGGCATGATTGTCAAATACCAAAAGTCTTTTGAGGGTTGTACGTGTATCAGATGAAAAGCATCACTTCCTCACAAATGTAAGTAATAATGACAACACCGCTGGCAAACCCCTACAGAGATTGACTTAAACTTGCGCAATATTTTCATCTTATTTATATTGTTTAAGTAACAAGACAAACGATGACTGGAATTGAATATGTTTAGAATTACACGTTCTACCACGTTTTCCAAAAAGTGGCGATGAGGATATTTCAGATTTGCATCCTTACTTCTCATACAATAAGTGAAGTTGTAAGCGAAATTTGGAAGGAATTATTAAAAAAGTGTAATAACATTCTTTTGTTTGATGACATCTTCGGCGTTTCATGGATTTACGTTTGGGAGAATTGTTTTATTTAAAACAAAGCATTGTAATTTTAAGTTTCGACTTGTAAATAATTACTCGTAACCTCCACTACTCCTATTGGATGTGTGTTTTTTAATTCTTTCAAATAAACTTTACTTTATGCTGGAGTTAATGTCGACGTCGTAAACTGCGTATGGACGCTGAAACTGTTATGTTCGACGTTTAATTTTATTTTGCTGTTAATGTCAACGCTGTACACGACGTTAAATATAAACTGCTAATTTGAAAATTTATTTACTGAAATATTTGTAATTAAATACTTGTTACTTATTTTTTTCAAATCTCTCCTTTTAGAGTTGTATTCTTATAGTTCTTGGAGAATTTGTTATATAAATATTTTTTAATATTTATTTTTATAGGGAGATATTACCAAATTTTAATTATTATATATATAAAAAATAAATATTATCTCCCTATTATATCAATATTAATAAATTGGACTCTCAATTGTTCGTTTTCGCGAACAGCATTTATAATTTTTTCATTTAATGTACTATCCGAGCTAATTTTAATTAAAAAAGAAGCAACAGTTTAAACAAGTACAATAATCAGATAATTATGTATATATATTGCTTTGACATTTCATTGAACGCCGTACAAACGCTGAAAAAGTTGAAAACGTCGTTGAGATTACCAGTTCTCATACAATTTCATACGTTTCAACTTTTTTTTGATAGTTGACGACGTTCAGATGGCGTTACGACGTGACATTAACTCCAGCATTAGAGTTATGTAAGCACATGAATGTTTTATCGGTCAATTATATATACATACATATGTACGTATACAATTTTCTAAATTATTTTGTGATAACGTTCAAAATTTATTATCCAAACATTTATCTTTTTAAAGTTATGTAAGTATAGCTTTGTAATGGCTTGATTGAAAGGCAGACTATATTGTATTTATATTTTCGTATGTGCAAATTTAGGTTTATAAACTACCTTCGCAAGAATTTAAATGCGATAAACCTCTTTAATGTTATCGCCATGATATTCATAAAATACAAGTTTCTATTTGTGGTGTTTTTAGCTGAATTGTGTGAATTTTTGGTACTAATTTTGTATGGCCTGGTATCCCTGGTTAGTTCAGTGTATTTGCTGCTCATGATAGCGGGGGTTGATACGCAGCTGTGTATAAACCAATGTTAAATCGTAGACGGTTGTACATACTAAGTAGTATGGGTCTGTATGTGTTTATAAATGAACTGCATAAAACTACTACATATTTTAATGTCACAGTGTATAATGCGCATCTCATGACTGGAAGAATTCTCATTTAGTTATTGTGCCAGTTTGCTGAAATAGTTTAGTTTAAGGATTGTGTAGTTATCGCTTCTCGGCCTTATGGCTAAGATCAAAGTGTAGTATCTGTTCTTATCAGCTTAACATCTGATAGATCCTCCATCGGAGGACAACAAATGTTAAACTGATTTTTGGAAACAGACGGAATGCTTAGGAGCTTGCTCCACTTCTGTCGCGGGTTGGCCCGGTATCGCAGTACCGCCGGGATTTCGGCCCAATATAAAATAAATTTTACAAGAAAGTTTACTAAGTCGGTGGAGGAGTGGTGTGCTGTGCGTTTGTCTTTTACAAAGTGGTAACATACGGCCCGGTTCAGAACGGTCGCGTTTCTCCATGAAAATTATTCAATTTTTTCATTTGAGTCAGAGTAAACGAAAAAAAAATTAAAAACCAATTACATACTGTTACTCCTGTTTTTATTTTATTCACTGCTGGACCAAAAAAAAAATACGTTTGCGATTGAATTTGGGTACACAGTCGAGACGCAGTACAAATGATACACTTTTCACTGTATTAGCTATTTTGTGTTATATGTATACCCGTACTTATTGAGCAATTTAACAAGCTGTTGGATAGTGATACGGTTATTAACCCATACTTAAATGTAAAAATAAAATAGATTTAAGCAGAGGAGATTTTATAAAAATGGCAACCCAAATACTACGCATCATTTAAATGTAGAATGAATATTATTCAGCGTGAATAATATTCATTGATCCTTACGTTATAAAAATGAGCGAATACTGAGTTGTTCAGTTTTTGTTAATGAAAAATATGTTTTATTGTGGATTTAAAATGCACATTCTCAATTTGGGCATTTTTTAAATTTAAGTATCAATAATGCCGATTTTTAATTTTGCAAATAATTTTTTTCAAACTTATGTGTGCTTCATTGCTTTTGTGTGCTTCTCAGTTCGATTTTATTGTTTTATATTTATATATGCACTTGTATTGTTAAATGGAGCACACGTTCTTAAATTCGGATACGGATTACATAAGTATAAAAACATGAATTCTAGCTAATTCATTTGGTGAAAATTTTCATAAACTTTTACAAATGGCTTGATTTGTCAAAAAAAATCGCACATTTTTATGTCATACAATCGTGTGTAGCAGAACAAAAATTTACAAGTTAGGTGCATGATTAACAACAAACCTCTATTGGGTCTTATTTAGATGTTTATGTATTTTTATTATAAATTTCATTTTTTTATACGATATTTACAAAAGTATACGTTATTAACATTTACTTACATATAAGGTTGCATACAATTTTAAAATTTACAATAATTTAAAAGTATTTACAATTTTTGTCACATTAGGAACAAGAACAAACTTATGTAAAAAAATAAAAATAATTCGTATCTAAAATATTAAATTGATTAAAAAAACACAACTAAAATACTGCAACATGGCATAAATCACTTAAGCGAACATCATTGTTCGAATAAATATTTTAAACAAATTTAAAAAGCTGTTGCTAGGACGCGCCCACTTTTTTTTCTAAAACTTACATACATATCTATTTATTTAATTATTCAATCTTTTATAAAAAATTTTGTATTTTTAATTCGCTAAAATTTATTTAACCGCTTCTGTTTATATTTATTTCCTGAAGGAGCTACAAAATAGCAACGAAATATTAAAAATAAAATAACACTTTTTTTTATAAAAAATGATACAAGAGCTTAGTAAAAATATTGAATATTTTGTTAATAATATCGAATACATAATAATAAGAAAAAACTTTTGTCCAATCGATAAACCAGACCGCTCAGGTTTTGAACTTAGTTTAAAATAACAAAATGCAAGTTGAATTAAAAAAAAACAGAACTTTTTAATTGCAGTGTTGCCAAATTAGCTGTAATAATTGTCAGCTCCGATTTTAGCAAAATT
Source organism: Ormia ochracea (assembly GCA_963402855.1). Classification (NCBI taxonomy): domain Eukaryota; kingdom Metazoa; phylum Arthropoda; class Insecta; order Diptera; family Tachinidae; genus Ormia; species Ormia ochracea. Next base: position 42,359,279 of record OY727107.1, read on the forward strand.
TCGCACAAATATGGTAAATATATCAGTTTTTATAGCCATACATACATCCATTTATATAAAATTTTTTTCTTAAATTTATCAGAAATACGCAATTTCATTTAAATTAAACTAAAGAAATAAAAGTCTTGGTGCATTGCCATTAATCATTGCATTGTTGTTTGCCAAAAGACTATTCGTCACTTTGTGCGAACTATATCCGTTCGAGAGTTTGTCGTTTGTTGTTATTGATCGCCGATAATAGGGATCAAAATTATTTTCTAATGCTGTGTATTTTCTACTATTTTGTATTGTTGTAGGTATAATAGACTTATCTCTACTTATATGCTTCGCCTAAAAAGTAAATAAATTACAGTTTAATAAAGAAATTTGTGTCACCAAGTGCATTCTTACCCTATTGTAGCTTAATACACCCAATATTGCCAATGTCATGCCAACACAATTAACCCAAGTTACTGGGTTCCCCAAAATTAGCAGAGATACAGCTATAACAAATATACGTTTGGAGGCACTTGCCACAGCATATGTTAGCGGCGTAACAATAGATAACACAGAAAAGGCAATAATGTTTTGTAGCCAATTTAACACTCCATCGGCAAATAAAAGCGCTAAAACGCGATAATCTAAATTTGTCTAAAATATAATACAATACATTTTTAGAAAAAAAAAAAATTATTATTCAAACATGCTTACAACTGCCGGATGCCGAACAATTTTAAAACTATCAACGTATATCCAAATTGGAAGAAACATGAATAAAGCTAATTTACCCAGTAAGTGTAATAATCGCAAATGGTGAATTCCAGTGTCCTTTAGTACCTTTTAAAATAAGAGAAAAATATTTTGTATAAAACATTAAAAATTGTGTACACCTTAATATATTTATTTTATAACAGAATTATATGGTACTTTCATGGAAACTTTTATGAAATTTATTACCATCAAAAATAAAATTTCTACTCAAAGCCTGTAAAAGATTTATCACAAAAAAAAAAAAAAAAAAATTACAGTGTCATCACATATTGCTTAAAAGTAGAACAAAAAATTCTTAAAGTATCGTTGAAAGTATAAATCCCGACTCATATAGAATACGTCATACGTATACTTTGTACTTTCGCAACTGACGTCAAGCTGGCTACGGAAAGGGTGGCGCAATCAACACTTTCTTAACTATATTAAATGAGTTCTTTTTTCACATAAAATCTTTGCTTTCCTTTTGCTCTTATAGCAATTGCTATATCAGCCTACGCTTTTACCTTTATTATTTTATTTTTGTAATCTACCGAACTTTTATAATAGAGTCATGGCAACGGCTGAATAGGCCCGATTAATTTATTTTCCAATTCGCTACTTTTTCTACATTTCAAATACCAAGAACAACCGCTTACAACAAACTGAATAAAAATGCGCAAAACAATAAATGACACTTGTCAAAGTACTGATCGTATGCAAAAAGTTAAAAGTTGCTCAACTTTACTATTTTACGTTGACGAACACTTATTGATTGTAAACAGTCTGATATGAATTTACTCAGCTATCAGTTGAAAAAGTACAAAACATACAAACCTATAAAAGTTATCTAGAGGTATATTAAAACGTGTTTACCTTTTTCGAAAATATATTTTGCAAGGAAAATCCCATTGTGGATATTAATGCCGATATTAATCCTATCGTGTTAAACGAAATTTCAGTCATAGTAGCAATCCCAACACCCGCAATAATGGGTATTAGACTTAAATATACCAGCGTTGGCTGTTTCTCTCTAAATATTAAACGTGTCAATATTACCGTAAATAAGGGCATCGTCGCTTTGACTGCAAAATGTTAAATGTGAACAACGCCATCTTGATTAATATGAACATCAATAAATATCATATGTAAATATATCTACACATGTATATAGATATATGTACATATGTATATAATATATGTGTACATACGTAACTTAACTTTTTGCAAATATTTTGTGTTAGCATTACCTGTATGGGCATATGAGACTGGAACCTTCCACAGAGAAATGTGTGATGTAACAGAGGCTAGGAATTTACCAAAAGCCAAAGGAATTATTAGCCTCCAGTAATAACCTCTGGGTATATCCTGATACTTGCGAACACGCCATACATTAAAGAATGGCCCACTGTATAGGGTTATGCTGCATAGTTGGATCATTGTCACCGTCAAAGGATACGGAAATTCATTGAGAATCATTTTACCAATAACATTATTGCTGGATGAAACAATATACCACAGTACACATAATGCCAAAACAAGCAAAACATGCCTCGAACCAGTTCGTTTTCCATTACCAAGATTCATTTTGATTAATACGTTTGCGGGAGAAGTTAAGAAATTTATCTGTTTTATTTGTTACAGAATACAGTTTACTACACCGCAATTCCCAATTAAATTTAATAGTTATTTCTGCCACTTCATTTCGAATTTATAAATTAAGTAAAGTACTTTACTACAAATTACACTTTATACTAAAAAATAGGAAGTAACTTCAAATAAAAGGGATTGTTTTGTTTTAAATTTCCTTTTTCTGTTCCATAAATCAAAACTGTCTCACTAACACGTCAACAGAATTGTGGTGTGATGCCAGTGTTGTCAAAAATTATCGCCATTACACTGATTTTCAATCAAATACAATATTGGGTAATACACCATATGGTGGGAAATTATTACATAGGCAATAATGTAAAACGTTTGTTTTGAAATAATATTGGGTTTCTTTCCATGTTTCGCCTTGGTTGTAGGTTTACTTGGTTTTAGAAGAGTAAACGTAAACAGAACTAGGGAAATGGCTGCCAAAAAGTATTTTATTAAAAAAACTACCAAACAGATTTTACATGAAAAAAAATCAGTTATGATATCAGTAAGGGGGATCTATTCCCAGCTGGCAGCACAAGAATTTTAAATAAATTTCTAATGCTTAGATATGATACAAATCACGTGTACCCGAAATTAAGAACGGTAACAAGAAGACTACCATAGAAAAATAACCAAGGCGAATTGAAATCAGGTGATAGCGTGAGTCTACAAAATGTGATTATTAATTACTAACAATAACAATAATATATGCTTGGGTTTAGAAAAAAGTTGTTTTTATTCAATTATTTCAATATATAACAAATGTGATGGTGTTATGTAAATCTTCATAAAGAAAAATTATGCTAACAAAATTTAATTTTTAAATGTTTAAAAATAATGATTTACTTGATAGTTAAGATGTTAAAAGATAAAATCAAAACCCAACCATTATAAATCGAAATATAAAGAAAAAATAATTGTATATTTGTAAACTAATAAATTAACTTAGTTTAATATTTTTGGTTTGTCAATGCATATGCCAAAATCAGTACTACTTCGCTGGCAGAATACATGTGATTACAAAAAATGTCTATAGACAAATTTATACCATTGCTTCCTCCATAACTTGTAATTATAACCCCTTTCTAAGGGAAGGTCTACGCATAAATATTTGCCCAAAGGAAAGTTTATGGATGCTTACAAATAAAACTAGGATTAATATTAGGTTACTTCATAAATTCTTCTCTAATTTACTTACTTAAGAAATCACATATCACAAAATATGAAGAAATCTCTTCCAATGAACTGTAGGAAATTGCAAAATTCTTTGGACACACATTCTTACCTACACAAGTTTTAAGAAAATGTTTCTTTAGAAATCTATATATATATTTTACATATTAATATAAATATTTATACATATTAATCCAAATGATGATCAAATGTTGGAGAACATTCTGATGATTTTCTGTAGAATTTTCAGAAATGCATTCTTTTACATTTTAAAAGAGTTTGACAAAAAATTACAGTTCCCTAAAATTTAGTTGCTTAATATCAAGGCGAATCCATTTTCAATTCGCTTTTCTTAACACACTGTGTGAACGTGGTTGCTAAAATCTATAAACTGTCAAACGCAACCAAAATTGCTATATACCGGATTGTTGAAATTTTACGGAATTGTTTGAATTTAAAATATTTTTCATTAAAATATGGAGCCAATGGCGTTAGGAAGCCCATGCGGCAGTCCTGCCACAAATCAATATTTGCCATCATTTTTATTAGGAGAACAACAAACATCTACAACAGCGCGAAATAATACATTGTCACCAAATAAGGCTGTAGGAAGAAATGTGTCGTTTGGTTTAACTGCAAACTCGCCTCAGGAGTATAATCGATCTGTCCTGGGGCAGAAAACGCTTTTTGGGGGATACGCACAAACTCCTCCAATAGTTCAAAATGTTACAAGTTACCCTGGAACGCCAATTCAAAGTCATAATGCTAGCATGTCTGGTCCACCAACGCAAGGTCTTTTCGATTCTTTGCAGAATGAACGCAACCAAGTACATACCCCAACACGATCAATGCAACCACAATCCCAGTTTAACACGTCTGTATTAAACAAACAAAATGCAGCGTTTGGAACGAGTCAACAACATCCATTGTCAACAACTCCAACTGGGCAGTTTAATGAGTCCTACCTTGGCAATAATTCATTTAATATTTCACGAGTTGGGATATTAACCCCATTGATGTCTGGGACTCCTAATAATAACAATACGAATTGTTTCAGTGCTTCTCAGATGATGCAGTGTGCCCCTCAACCACGGTATACAGAATTCTGGGTAACAGTCTTTGGCTTTCCCGCTAGTGCTACTTCAACTGTACTGCAACATTTTGCGCAGTGTGGGACTATTGTTGATAAAGTATTTCCATCTCAAAACGGCAACTGGGTGCACGTTAAATATTCTTCAAGACTAGAATGTGACAAAGCTCTCACATATAATGAGAAGATATTAGCTAATAATATAATGATTGGTGTCACTCAATGCAAGGACAAAAGTATAGTAGATAAAGAGAATTTAAACGAAATTAATGCAAAGTAAGTAAAAACCAAAATACAGCGAAGAAGATATGTTTGATATAGTTATATTTTTTTGCAACAGTTCCGCTACTCCGAAAATGCGTCCATTAGCTCAAGCAGCTTACAAAAGTGCTCAAAATGAAACTTCTGTTTTGGAGGGTGTTAGTGCACCACAAAGAAGTTCTGGTATAATGAATAAAGCTTTAGATTTACTTTTCGGTCGGTAAATTTTCTTTTAAATTCTTATTTAGAATAAATAAATACAATGTATAATTTTCTCTTATATGGTTAATTTTATAAATTTTATTGAAATGCAGTAAGTTTGTTTAATAATTTTTTTAATTAATTGAAAACTTAAACGTGCCACCGAAAATATTATTCGAATTCTGAAGGAATGCTCTCGCTTCGAACGAAATTCCGAGCAGAGGTGTTTATTTTATATTACGAGGATTGTGCACTATATAATTTTGTTTTTCATACCAATTTTCCGCGAAGGAAATACGAAATTATATAAAGAATTTATTCTGCGCACCTGTTGTATTTAAAAAATGTTTTGTTTTGCTGATATTTATTAAATTGCGCATTTATTTGATATTTTTTTAACATCTATCTATAAAGTTAGAAATAAATGACATAAACTAAAAGTACAGTTAAGGTACGACTTCTAAAATGTTTGCTACTTTCTTTCATTTCAACGCTATCTTAATTTGACCAATAATCTAATAAACTTATGCTGATAAAAATAAAACATTTATTTTGGTTCGATAAGGGCAGTTTCCAAATCTTTAATTTTCGGATAATTCGCTCCAATAGCATCCAGTTTCGATTGAGCCCATATAATTAGCTTCAACAAAAACATGATTTTCGGTGTAGAATCCGCGCTGTGCTCACATGTCAGAATTGCCGCGTTCAATTCACTTGCAATCTTTTGAAATGTAAATATAAAATACATTATTAAAAAAACAAAAAATTAATATTTCTAACACCTTTTGCCTATGAGATTGTTCCAATAGATATGAAAAGGGGCTATCTTGGGGTTTTTCAAACGCGAGAAGTGCCAACGTTCTTTCCAACTCACTCAAAACTTCAGGAATATCCTCACCAGCTGCTGATAACTTATTCTGAGCAAATGTTAGGGCATCTTCTATTTTTCCACCTCTGTAAGAAAAATTTATATGTTTTAATGCAATGTAAAATCAACAGCAAGTGCTTATCTGCCTTTTATGTCAGTTCAATGTTAGTGTAACTTAGCTTTACATCCAATATACATATATGTATATAGTTACGTATGTTGTCTAATGTTAGTAATGTGTAACAGAGAAGTTGGTTCCTTTTAACGGTTATGCTCTAAAATAACTGCTGATATAAAAATTAAGCATATTTTAGCACCACCTGAAAATCGAACCCCCTACATGTAGATCTTAGCAAACTATTGCCACATTAAACATATTGCCTTTGTCATTATTACTTTTAATACTGCCACCACTATATTTAGCAAATTGTGAACTTGCTTTATTGTCTTATTTCTAACTTGTCTTATTACTAACTTATTAGTATTGTTTCTTTTTCACTTACACAATCCAAGAAAATTTCACAACAGAGATATTATTATTATACAAACTTACAAATTGCCTTTGCTCCTACAAATTTTTATACATGTGGTATAATCTAATTACATCTTAAACTTAAGTTGCGAAGCTTGACTTACCTTATAAGTTCAATAAGTTGTAGTTGTTGCAAATGAAAATATAAATAACGATCGTTGTCCAATAGCTCAGGGTGAAGCTGATTAACTAAATGTGTTGCCTCTTGTATGCGCCCATTCTGTACAGCTTCACGGATTAATATACGATCGTCCAACGAACTCAGTTCAATGCTTGGTTCTAAACCAGCTTCAGTTTGAAACTTTTCTGCAGCATCTTTGAATCCTTCTAAAAGAATAAAAACATTACGCCAAGTTAAATGATATAAAAACTCTTTAAATTTAGGATATGCTGGCATTTCAACAGTAGCCACGAACAAACTTGTAACATTATTAAAAATGAATCGTGTGCGGTTTGTATCCGCATTGAAATTATTACAATTAATGCTGAAAATGATGAAGAATTTTTTTTTGGTCAGCAATAATGGAACTGTTGAAAATTTGTGCACATCACTCAAGAATATATGGTTGAGGAAATGCCAGATTTCGTTCCAAAGGATTCTAAAGTTAAATTAAAATGACTTAAACGGCAAACTAATAACTTCGTAAATTAATATAGAAGATCTACTGAAAGACTTTATGTGTAAATTGTCACTTTTGTATCTATTCTTACCTGTTACTAAGTAATTCATAATTAAACGGTTCATGTCCGCCTGTTTAAAGATAAATCGTTCAAGGCGCACCAGCCACTCTTCTTTGGAAATCCCATCATTCTTCTCACTGTAGCTCATTTTCCTGTTTTTCCTTATCTTGCCAATTTTGAAGCCGTTTTAAAAACAAATGTAATGTAATTATTATCGTTGGTTTTTTTCAAGATTCTATTATCTTGCTTTTGTTGTATATTTGTAAACGTTTAATTAGCGATTACAAACAGAACAATTTGACTAATTGAAAAATTGTTATTAAACTTGCAAATATGTATGAAAAAATTACACAGAAAACAAAAGAAGTATAACTATACAAGGGAAATAACAAAATTCGTTCTCCTCTTATAGTTATTTTTCTGTATTTTATCAGGTGGCATCTGTGGCGCAACCTAGTATTTTTATTTATTCACTTTTGACAGTTTAGGAGTTCGAGGCGAATTAAAATAATAATTCACGATTTTCAACTCATTAAAAAATGAATGAAGTTTGTGTGTTAAAACTAGTTCTATCCAAGGCGAATTGACTTATCTGGTTCCTTAGTTGAAGCGAATATGATGTTAATTGCATTATATTTTTGTATAATTGAAAAAAGATAGAAGTAAAGTATGTTATTAAAGTAATCTTATTATTTAGAATATTTATATTTATTCGTTGAGAATTTTTCATGACAATCAACTTTGACCTGTAATTAAATTAATCACCAACGCAAATTGAAAATTTTTAATAAAAATTGTGCATCTACACTGAACTAAAGCTGTTTTTGCTGACAATTGCTGTCAGATTGTGTTTAAGAGAAACGTCATAAACTCATTGTTTGGCAAATGCGGCTATTTTCTTAATTTATTTTCTGATAATATAATTTCTGCTGTAAAAATTTTAAAAAATTTATAAAATCCGATATTACTTTGGAGTTTGTATACCGCAAGTTGCAATCGAATGTCATATTATAAAACTGATATGTCAAAAAGCAGTTCAGGGTAAGAATTTAATTTTGCTAGATTTGTTAGAAGTCTGAAATATTATCTAAATGAATAGAAGAGATCGGGATCGTGAAAGGGAACGGGATAGAGAACGTGAATATGAAAGAGATCGTGAGAGGGATCGAAAACGCCGACATTCAAGAAGTAGATCCCGTTCTCCGAAGGATAATCGATTCCCACGAAATGGCAATGGTAGCAATCGTTTGAGGGATGAAAGAAAACGCGATCGGAGCGAGCGGGATCCTAGAGATGTGGAACGTTATAGGCGCGATGAAAAGCGTAAAAGGCAATCACCAACTAAGTCGAAAGATTATGAACGTGAGAAGTTGTAAGTAGAAATGTCTATATGTATGTATATGTATATCTGTGAATACATAGAGGCATACGTAGGAATATTTTTGCGTTATAATTAATTTATAATAATTTTTAATATATATTTTTTATATATATAAGTCGTCAACTGGAACGTGATCGTGAGCGCGAACGTGAAAAAGAACGAGACAGGGACCGCGATAGAGAAAGGGACAGGGAAAGAGAACGTGAACGGGAATTGGAGCACTCCCGGAAAACATTTTCAATTCCACCAATAATAATAAAAGCGGATTCAAGTAGTTCTTCATCGGAAGAAGAACTTGATAAGGAAGAAGAACAACGACTTTTAGAACTTGAAATGATTAAACGTCGAGAACGTATTGAACGGTGGCGTGCTGAGCGTAAGTTAAAAGAGTTAGAAGCAAATAAAAAGGAATTAAAATCAATTTTACCCCCTTCAACATCCACACTTTCGACTAAAAAATGGAGTCTTGAGGATGAATCAGAAGAAGAAGATAACAGTTTCTCTGTTGATATAAAGAAAGAGCCAGATTCACCTCCCTCTAAATTCCATAGGATTAAAAAACCTAAAGAAGACGAAGAAGAAGAGAAGGTTTACAGATTAAAATCAAAAAATATAGTCATCGCTGCCAAAGCAAAAATTGAAGCATTAAGAGAAGAAGAAGAAGCAAAAGAGGAGAAACAAAAGCTACAAATTCAATTACAACAGCAGAAAATCCAACAACATCATTTAGAACAGAAAAAGTTAGAAGAAAAGTTAGAAATACAAAACGATGAGAAGCCAAACATAACAAGTGATATTTGTAGGAATGGCGGAGTTGAAGAAGAAGATGAAATCGATCCCTTAGATGCTTATATGCAAGAAGTTGACAAAGAAGTTCATAAAGTTAATCATATTGTAACTCAACCCAAGCAACACCAACAAGGCGTAGTTATTCTTACCGGAGTGGCGAAGAAAACTGCAAAAGATAAAAATAAAGGTGAACTTATTGAACAGAATATGGACAGTTTGGAATACTCCAGCGAAGAGGAATTAGAAGATATAAAGGATACAGCAGCTAGTTTAGCTAATAAGCACCGAAAAGAATTAGCTAAAATTGATCATTCTGGAGTGGATTATGCGCCGTTTCGTAAAAATTTCTATGTGGAAGTGCCAGAGCTTGCGCGCATGTCTCAACAAGATGTTGAAAAATATCGTACGGATTTGGAGGGTATTCAAGTTAAGGGAAAAGGTTGTCCTAAACCAATTAAGGTATATAAATAATAATATAACTGTAGCCAGTTTATGGAATCAATAATACAAGCGTATTAGTTACTTTATATAAACAAGTAAATTATTTTTATATTTACAATAATAACTTCATGTTTTAGACTTGGGCTCAATGTGGAGTAAGCAAGAAGGAAATGGATATACTGCGCAAACTAAGTTTTGAAAAACCTACTCCCATACAATGTCAAGCAATTCCGGCGATTATGTCTGGACGAGATCTTATAGGTATTGCTAAAACAGGCAGTGGCAAAACGCTAGCATTCATTTTACCAATGTTTAGGCATATTCTCGATCAAACACCACTGGAAGACGGCGACGGTCCAATTTCGATTGTTATGGCTCCAACACGTGAATTGTGTATGCAAATTGGCAAAGATATAAAAAAGTTTGCTAAAAGTTTAAGTATTCGGGCTGTGTGCGTCTACGGAGGAACTGGTATATCGGAGCAAATTGCTGAACTAAAACGAGGGGCAGAAATTATTGTATGCACTCCGGGGCGAATGATTGATATGCTGGCCGCCAATTCAGGCCGGGTAACTAATTTAAAGCGTGTTACATATATAGTGTTAGACGAAGCGGATCGTATGTTTGATATGGGCTTTGAACCACAGGTAATGCGCATTATCGATAATGTTCGGCCAGATCGACAAACCGTAATGTTTAGCGCGACTTTTCCTAGGCAAATGGAAGCTTTAGCTCGTCGCATACTAAAAAAACCTATAGAAGTAATAGTGGGAGGGCGGTCAATAGTCTGCAAAGATGTCGAGCAGCACGTTGCTATAATGGAAGATGATGCAAAATTCTTTAAACTTTTAGAATTGCTAGGCCTGTATCAGGAAAAGGGCAGTATTATTGTTTTTGTGGATAAGCAAGAAAATGCCGATATTCTCTTAAGGGATCTAATGAAAGCCTCGTACCCCTGCATGAGTCTGCATGGTGGCATTGATCAATTCGATAGAGATTCGACAATTTTGGACTTTAAATCTGGTAAGGTGCGTTTATTAATTGCTACATCTGTAGCCGCACGTGGTTTAGATGTGAAGGATTTAATTTTAGTTGTTAATTATGACGTTCCCAATCATTATGAAGATTATGTTCACAGGTACGTACACGATCAATATAATTAAAATAAAAAAAAAATTTTATAAATAACATCTTCGAATTTGTTTCCGCAGATGTGGCCGCACTGGCAGAGCTGGCAAAAAGGGAAGTGCATGGACGTTTCTTACATATGATCAAGGACGTTATGCTGGTGAAATTATTCGGGCGTTAGAACTTTCTGAGAGTGCAGTCCCAGAGGAGTTACAAAAATTGTGGACCGATTATAAAAATGCTCAAGAAGCAGAAGGCAAAAAAGTTCACACTGGTGGTGGCTTCAGCGGAAAAGGTTTTAAATTTGATGAACAGGAAGCCAATGCGGCAAAGGAAAGTAAAAAACTTCAAAAAGCTGCACTTGGGTTGGCTGATTCCGATGATGAGGAGGATATTGAACAAGATATCGATCAGCAAATTGAACAGTTGTTTGCAGCAAAACGTACGGTTAAGGATACTTCTATACCTGCACCAGCTCTCACTATTGCTGCCAGCACCACTACGACGGGCAGTGTAATCGTTTCAGCTGGAACCACCCCATCAGCTACTGCCCTTACGGCAGTACCCGTTGGTTGCCTTGGCTCTGATAAACTTGAATTGGCCAAACGCCTCGCTTCAAAAATAAGTTCTAATAAAAATTTGGGAGTCGATGGCAAGATTAGTACACAGGTGGCTGCCGATGCCATACTCAAAGGTACAAGTGGGCAGCCAATGATTACTGCCCGTTCCGTGGTGGAACAATTGGCTGCAAAACTAAACAATAAACTGAACTACCAACCCAAAGACGAAGAGGAGAGCACTGCAATATCAGGTTTGCTTCCAAATCAAACAAACTCATTCACAAAATACGAGGAAGAACTTGAAATTAATGATTTCCCGCAACAAGCACGCTGGAAGGTAACTTCAAAAGAAGCTTTGGCTCAAATATCCGAATATTCGGAAGCTGGTCTGACAGTTCGCGGTACATATGTACCAAATGGCAAATCTCCACCAGAAGGAGAGCGAAAACTATACTTGGCCATTGAAAGCTGTAGCGAACTGGCTGTACAGAAGGCTAAACGCGAAATTACTCGACTTATTAAGGAAGAGCTACTTAAACTTAGCTCAGCCCATCACGTCTTTAATAAGGGTAGATATAAAGTACTCTAATTAATTAATAGCAACTGAAACACAGTTTTTGTTAACAGTACAGTTTTATTTCTAATAATACAAAAAAAAACTTTTGTTTCCCAATAATCGCAAATATTTAAAATTAAAACGTAACAAGGTTAAATCTATTATGAATTTCCACTAACAAAATATTTTAATTTCTTTGATTATATGTAGAAATACGCGCATAGCTAACCAATATATAAGCCCATGTTCAGGAAAACGTTAAGTTTTCAAATCGCTAATGGTTTAAAAAATGCAGAACTCATTTATTAAACGCCCAAAAATCCACGCGATTTCCGATTAGTTTTCGAATCTTTTATAATAAAACATATAAAAACAAATGAATTTTAAATTAAAATTCCTAAGACGTTCTAAAGCTGAATTGGCTTAAAAAGCTACAATCATCATAATAATAAATAAAAGAACATTTTTCATTGAATTACCGAAAATATGTTGAAGGTTTTCCTAAAATAAGAAGAAAACTGGAGTATATTTAAATTAAACCATGTCGTCTTAGTATACATTAGCGTTTTCGTTTCCGCATCCACCTGACCAGTTTGCCATTTTGAAATGAAAAATACGATCTTTGCGATATACTTTTTCAGAACATGGGAGGTAGTTTGATATCATAGGACATGACATGAACGTTAGGGCAAACCAATTAGAGTATAAACTTTGAGAAACATTTGTATGTCTAGATGTCGAATTGGAACAGACTACTGACATTTTATAAAACAATTTAAAAATAGGTATCTATTACACATTTAAAATAAATTTATTTAAAAACATATAAACTAATTATGTAAATCAAATAAAGTGGTAAATGATTTTCAGATATAAACTTTTATGTAGAATTAATATATAAATTGCAAACACAGTCACTAATTAAAACTTTTTCTTCTACCTTCTTCCGTATGGATAATATAGTCTAAGACATTTTCCAAATTTTGGGTAGCGTCAGATAATTCCTTATTGTCACTATGTGAATCATCTACAATCTCCTTTACTTTATTCAATAGAATTTTAAAGTTGATCATTTCCGTTTCACGAGAATGTATTGCCAATGCATAGTCATTATTGTGTACATAATTAACTTCATCTTGAGATGAAACTTCCGCAAGTACAGCTAAGGGTTGCGATTGCAAAGTTAAAGCCGGCGTCATTGTGGATGACAAACGTCTTTGATTAAACCACATACTCAGATCGTTTATAGAGTAATCGGATTTATTTGCATCCACATAACTGCGATTTATATCAGCGCCATTTACTAAAACATTAACAGATCATTATTAGTTAGTATAGTTAGTATATTTATACTATATTTACTTACTCGAATGTGTTAAGTTGTCTTTGGATGCGTTATTGGTACTATGCTGACTTACAACTGTCGTAGGTTGTGGATTAAGTATAGCACTAAAATTATATACCCCTATGCTGCTTTTTTGAGAATTCGAACGGTTAGGTGTGCTAGAGTTTGGATACGATACCATGTTTGCAGAAGAAATTTGCTGTGAAGGATAAATACATTTTTAATATGTCATCTTGGTGAATTCGTAAAAGTAGAAAATATGTGCACCTCGTCTATAAAACTGTTGTATCGAAAAAATCGGGTTTGTCATTAAATCAAAAATTGTTGGTATTGGATTCGAAACTTACAAAACAAAATGTCTTTGGTGTCATGCAACCGGTTTTCTTTTCGAACTTACATATTAATTGGGTTTAGATGCCACAGAACTCAACGTTAAATGGTTTTGTTGTTGGAAACAAGCAATTAGTAAACACTACAGTTTTTGTTTTCGCGCGAATTTTTCTTTCAAGTCCGATATTGAAAAAACGATTTGGATTCTATGACAACCCCGAATAAAACAACGCAAAATAAGTAGCCAAATGTCATCTTTTCAGCTCACAATTTTAATTATTGCACAAACACGTATTTTGTAAATGTGGTTCATATTTACCGAAAAGTTACGCATTTCAGTTATAATTTCCATTAAAAATTTCTGATGATCATTTAGAAATTTTGTGAGCTCATCTTGCGTCGAACTCTGCACAAATTTTAATTGCAATTCTAGTTTCCTGGAAGTACAATTAATATTAGGGCTTAAATGTAAAATATCCTTTTCCGGGTCATACCTATTTTGGTGCAATAGCTTGTCTATAATTATTTGCAATTTTCCAGAAACATTTGTCGCAGTTTTTGTAAGACAAGACAATGAAGCTGCAATATAATAGTTATGAAAATTGCAAATCTTTTTCTAAATATCTAAGCTTACAATCAATTTTTTGTAAATTTGGAGAACTTTCCATTTGAACTTTCAATTGTGCTTGCTGTGAATGTGTTAGAGCTTTGTATCCTGTTTCTTTAACAGTAGCCTTCGATGCAGTTGAAATAGGATTGGTGGTAATGGTAATTAACTCGGTGTCATTATTAACAACGGTGTCATTGACATTGCAAAAACTTTTCGATTCTTCCTCATTTGAAGTCTTAAAATTGCACAGAAATATTGTACATAATTTTGCAAAACAATGTGAAATTTTTTTTCGTGGCAAATCCTGTAAAATAATATATAAAATGATAAACATAAAATTGATGATTTAAACATGTTTACCTCAGAAAAAACTTCATACATTTTGTGACCATTAACGTGTTTACTGTTCGAATAACCAGATGCAAAGCATTTCAAACACAATGATAAATCTTTGCATGATTGACATTTAAATCGTATGCCAGTTATTTTTTCTATGTTACATGAGGCACAAGCGTTTAAATGAATTAGTTTCTGTGTGTCTTCAATCCGTTTTATTAATGCTATTAAATTTGCGTAAATAAGAAAACGTGTGGTCGTAGAGGTCCATAGGCAATGAAATTGGTATTCTGTAAGTCCTGATAGATTGTGACACTAAACAAAAGTAACAAATTATTTAATAAATTCTAGTTATACCATTAAATAAGATATACACAACAAATATTGTGTGAATTACAAATAAATAACTATATCAAACAAAAATTATCTAACGTAAATTTTTATCAAAAAATTTTAATTTGATCAGTAATACTGATATTAAATCCGTTTAAATATTAGTAGAATATTTTTTTATTTTTTACGATTAATAATGAGGCAACAAATATGTTAATTCGATTATCTTCAACCCTTAGTTATTTTATTGTGAGCAATAGTTTATTCTTTTATTTATTTTTAATTTCACCAAAATTTGCTAAATTTTGGAATTTAAAAAAAAAATAAGAAAACATATTGCTCACAGTAAAAAAAAAAAAAAAAAAAAAATAGTAATAAAAAAACCTAAAGAATATAGATTTCAAACATTTAGATTAAAAGGGAGCAAGTTTGGTAAGGATGGGATAAGAAAATAGCAATTTTTAAAAGCTAAATTACTTTTAAACAGGCATAGAAAAAGTTTAATAATGCATAAAATCATTAAAAATTACCCTTGCATAGCATTCATCAATTATTAGAGGTATATTTTGCGCTCCGTATGCAGTATTCTCACCAATATATGAAAATATTTTAGCAAGAATATTTAATAAATACTCAAAGTTGAATTTAGTTACAGATTTAGTTTTTCCACTTTTTAGCATTTTATAAAACTCTTCAATCATTTGTTCGGAAGCATACATTTTGCATAGTAGTAGGAAAGTGACTTTAATCTCCAACAAAGATATTGAATGACGTCGATGCCTGTAATTTATTTTGTTATTCCGTAAGCATATATTTAAAAGAGTGAAAAGACTTACGGATCATAGATATTCCAGAAGAAATTGCAAAGAACTGCTGTAGCAGATTCCAGGACATATAAAGGCATTTTTGTGAAATGTCCCAATTTTTCGGAAGCATAATATACAT
Source organism: Ormia ochracea (assembly GCA_963402855.1). NCBI lineage: Eukaryota > Metazoa > Arthropoda > Insecta > Diptera > Tachinidae > Ormia > Ormia ochracea. Next base: position 42,375,206 of record OY727107.1, read on the forward strand.
CATGTACAAGAGATGTTAACTGAAAAGGTGGTATCATTAAATTCATATCTCCTTCACTGATGCCATGATGTTCCATTACGGCCAACACCAATTTGTATGGTATATTGCTAGCTGCTTACCAAAATGTACATTAAAAAATGTATGTATAATTTTTTCAATATCCAACCACTTTCGTTACCGTATTACTTACTGAATAAACTCTTTTGTAGAGACACAAATTTGGCTGCACATCGATAAACGGTATACTTATACGACTCAAATTCATGTTGCAATCGGTTTATTATTAGGGAAAGTTTGGGATATTCATATATTTGATTTTTGCCGCCGCATGTGAACTTATGTGCACTTGTTCCCATGCTAACTTTTATTGTGTTATTCACTGTAGACTACTTATTACTACAATAACTCACTTCTAGGTCAGCTTATATTTTTTAAAACAATGAAATTGGTATTTCCCATTCAAATTGTAAATACTTTGCGATTTTCGTGTTTTCGTTAAAACTAATTGTCAAACTGAAAATTTGAATCTGCTTTGCTTAATAGTTGGTGCTATTGCTATTCACAATAGAGCGGCAAATCTATTCACAATACAATGTAATAATAAAAGGAACAAGTTCAAAATACCACTTTTCAAACACGTTGCTACTATAACTTCTAGTTACGCTTTAAATATTTGAGGTTGTCCAGAAAACCAAATGGCACATGATATATAAATACATATATATATATATATGTACATAAAACATTTTTCTTATAGGTATGAATTCAGAAATGGCATATAAAAATGAAGAACACTTAGAAATTGCCTTCAATGACATTACTGTTTAGAAATCACCTAATGCAGTAAAATTTACTTATTGCATTGCATTCATAATTTAAAAAACTCTTATGGAACAATATCCATATGTAACTGTACAACTACTCAAGAAACATGCTGACGAAAGCTAAGAAATAAATTGTAACAATACAAATTTTGCACATCTTTCAAGAACATAATGACGTATCTATAAGCAAAAATGATCAATCACTAAATTACCTAAAAACTATCATAATGTCAAAAATTGTTAATATCTAATCTATGACACAGCACATCACAGAATAACAATAATAGTCTATACGTCACATTATTATAATAGTTCCTTTATTCATGGCATTTTCATAGCGAATTGCTTTAAACTTTTGGAAATTTTTATAAGCATTATATGCAAAAAATGTGAAAGAAATAATTGATTATGTTTGATTCGATGTGAATTTATAGTCAAAAAAAAGTTTGTTGTTGGTAGTGAATTTGATGGCAGTTTTAGAAACACATAAAATAAATTACCCGTTATGACATTGGCAGTTGGTAGTGAATTTGCCTTGTCTAATTTGAAACATATAAAGAGGCACTGCTGTCAAATTTTTAAATAAAATCGTTGATTTTATGTAGAAAGGAAGGAATTCGCAATTTTTTTTTTTGCAATTGTGATTTTTTTTATATTCTAAAATACTAAAAATATCCATTGGAAAAGAAATATGATGTACTAAGCAAATTTTTTTAATTTCTAATGAGAAAATTGTCAGTATTTGATATTAATTTAATATTGCGATCCATTCACTTTCTACATAAGGTAAGGTAAGGTAGGTAGAGAAAAATGTGAATGGTTTTAAAATAGAAGTCAAATTGTGATCGTGTAACTTTCATGTAAACATTGGCTGAAGCCGATTAAAATCCTCCGCCGCCGATTATTAGACATCAGCTTGTAAACAAACAATTCTTTTGAACAAATTAAAAAGTAGGTTGTGAAAAAATTTAATTTCGTTATAGCTTTTATTTTATAAACTAATTGCAAATGAGTTTGAGTTTATCAAAAAAACGTAGTCATTCCAGTGGACATTTAAATGGACAAGATGAAAGTGTTTCCACTAAGAGGCGAAACTGCTCTAAAGAAAACTTTATTCAAAACATATCCTTGGTAATGTGCATGCAATATTCCTCATATATACAACAAATTTGTTTAAATTACCTATTTGTTTAATTAACTATTTCTTAAGAATATTTTAATAATTTTACAATCAAGTAACTCTAACTCTTTTTGAGCGCCCGACAACTTAAATGATGATTTGAGATTATCATTTATTAAGGTAATCAAGTACATAATAACAATCTACATATGTATATCTTACACTTTGTTTTCGTAGTTCATTGCTAAAAACCTGTTCTTGACGATAACGATTGACAATTTTCCAAATTTTTTAAAATTTTAATTAAAAGTCTTCTGATGATTTGATATAAACACCAATAAATTTCAATATTAAATAATTCTTTTGAAATAAATAAATAAAATAATAAAAGTTTAATCTTTTGTTGTAAACAATGTATATATTCCATAACAGTTGATGTAATATTTATGTTTCAGTCACAAAGTCAGTGTTTCAATGAAGACTCGCGACGTTGTGGCAAAATTGTACGTATGCGCTTGACCAACTTTATGTGCCATTCCAATTTGATCATAGATTTCCATTCCCGAGTAAATTTTCTGGTTGGTGGTAATGGAAGTGGAAAGAGTGCAATATTGGCCGCTTTGGTTTTGGGTTTAGGAGGAAGAGCAAGAGATACTAACAGATCTAGCAGTATAAAAGGTAATTTTGTTTAATTTTTTTGATATTAACTTTTATTTACAGTAACGTAATATCAGCGATGGCAAAAGCACAATTACCCCTAGTGACATTTATAAGCATTATTAGCTTAATAGTGAATTTAATAATGATAGAGCAAAAGGCTAACTATCAGTTTGATCAGTGCATTCATTTATAAAATTAGCTTTGCAGTTACTACAGATGAATTTTTCATTTCCAATTAACAATATTGCAGAATTTGAAATCGATTGCAACTGAAGAGGATTAATTGCTTCATAAAAAATTTTTGTTTCACAAAAAACGGTCAGTAGTCTCTATAAAGTGGTAACTTATTGATAATTTCACCGAAAGTTTGATATATCTATTGCGATTTACGACGGACAATTCTACGTCGTAATACAGTTCTAGTTTTTCCACAGCATTTCATATTTTTGAAACTTATTTTTTATTCTTGATTTATGTGATGTTTAAACTATGAAAAAAAATATTAAATGAAGCAAACTCGATACATACATACATATTATGACGTACATATCGAGTTTGTTGTATGCTAATTGATTTCAGAAACTTTACATTTTCATTTAAGGTTTTATTAAAAACGGAGAACCTTCAGCTAAAATTGAAATCGATATTGCTAATGACGGCCCTCAACCATACGAGCATAATGTTTATGGCGATAAAATTACTGTTATTCGCACAATATCTGCGAATTCGGGGTCATACGTAATAAAAAGTGCTAATAATGTGGTTATTAGCAAAAAAATGGATGACTTGCACCGGATTCTTATGTACCACAACGTACAAGTTGATAATCCTGTTTTTGTCTTAAATCAGGATAGTGCACGCGAATTCCTTAAAGAGTAAGCTAAAGAAATATATATACCAACTTACATTGAAAAGGATTACCGATGATATTAGCTAACTATATCATGATGCAGATAATCGGAAAAAATTTTCAATGTTTCAAAAAAAAAATATTCTGCTGACTATGAAATTTGGTAAATTAGTATGTTTGAATATCCTATATGAACACTTTTATAATTATCATAAATAGTATATAGCAAATTATTTTTTTACCATTTTATTTTCAATTGATATGTAGACTTGTACCATCAAAGAATTATGTGCTTTTTCTTAAAGCAACTCAAGTTGACGTAGTAATGGAAAAACTTAATGAATGTTTGCATTTGCATAAATCACATTCTCATGATCTGGAAATGTATAAAATGGTAAGTAAAATGAATGGAGGAATATCCAACATAACGAAAATGATTGCATAAATATTTTGTTTCGAAAATGATCGACATCGATTTTGTCTTTCTCTTTAGATAAAAATAATATTGAATGATGTTCTAAAGTTTAATTAATAAAAAAAAATTAATTAAATTAAATTAAATTTTTAAGCTATTTCAACATGATCAGATCCAGTTAATGTTATATTTTACACACTTTTTAAATACAAATAAAAAATTAATTTTATTTTGGTGTGTACATTAAAGTTAATATTTTTATTAATATTTTATCGAAATGTAATTTTTAGAAATTAGATAAGCAACGTGAAGATATAAATGTACACCAGGAGAAATTACAACAGATTGAATCTTTTGAAAAGCTCAAGGTATTTCAGCCTTAATATTTTGCAAAATAGTATAATTAAAAAAGTCTTTTTTTGCAGGATGTACTCTTGGAAGCAGAGAGAACTTATGCCTGGTTGTTAGTGCGACAAAAAGAAATTGATGTAAGGGAAATTGAGAATAAAATTGAAAAGTACAAAAGCAAAGAAAGAGAAATTATGCACATAATGCAGAATAAAGATGAAGTAAATTTAGTTATAAATCAAGAAATCAAGTAAGTAGGACATAAATTGGCTAATGGCAAGTGTAGTCACTTACTAAATACTATACATGACACGGTTGACTGTGTAACATATATTGTTAATAGCACTATTTTTTGCACTTTATTTGTTATAAAGTTTTGGAAAGCATTTAGGTAATGTGTAAAAAGTTTAAAAAAATAAAATAGAAATGCTTGCAACATTTTACTTCATATTTTCAGAGGTTTAGAGCGGCTGTTATATAAATTTCGCTAGCGTTCCCTTTTTTTATCCTTCTGCTACAAATATAAACGATTTAAATGTACGCCTTATATGTTGCAGTTAAATAAAGTTACATATTCGAGCTCTCTGGTGAGCTTGTTTGCATTTTTTTTAATTTAAATCTGTGTTTGTTAATATATGTATATACAAATATGTGTATATAGGGTTACGGAAAGGAAAAATTAAAAAAAAATTTAGTTATACGGAAATAATGTAAAGTCAAGTATTACTCTGGACATTATCGTTTCTGTTGAGGTAGAGAAGGGCTTTGAAAGGTTCATACCCTTTTTGTAAAGTGTGTACATATACATATATACATATATATATGTATATATAAAAACGAATATTTAATGGCAAAATATTGTAGTTTATTTCATTTAAACAAACTATTTGCAAGGAGTAAAAAAAATTTAGTTATTTATTTCTTATTCGGCCTTAAAATTATACAAATACATAAGTTTATGCTCCCTTTCCTATAGCATTCGATATGCTATATTAATTAAATATTATTATATCTTTGCAGAAAGTGTGATGACATCGTTACGTCAAAAAGTATAGAATATAAACGTGAAAATCTGAAATCGCGTGAAACCAAAGGCAAAGTTGACATGCAAACTCAGTTGTTATCAAATTTACAGGAAGCGATAGATTCGTTAAAAAAAAAGAAATCACGTTTTGAAAATCAAATGCAAGAAATAAAGCAAAATATTGAAGAACGTTACAAAGGGTAAATATAATGTTATAAATAAATTAAAGATCAAGGTCGGCTTTTTATTTAGTTTTTTAATATATTTTTTTCGATATTTTCAATGCTTTCTGTACATTGAACAGGGGACAAAATGTTTGAAATATTTTATCATAAAAATTCTAATTTTCATAAAATTATAATGCGAAGTAACATTATAAAATAAAAATGAATCTAGTAATAGTTTAGGCGCAGATATAAAATTTTCAAACACAGTTTTTTACAGAAAAAATAGAAAAAAATAGTAAAATCAACTTAACATTTTAATACAAATATATAAATATAATAAACTATATATCGTGGTTGAACGAAAACGCAAGATGGGAAATATAAATAGAACAAACATTTTACCGAGAATTATTTTAAAATTATTTAGCAAATTAATTATTTTTTGTTAGAATGGAAAGATCTGTGACAAGTATTTGCGGTTCGATGTAAAACCTGCATTCTTTTCTGTCTGTTCAACTTACCATTTGGCATAATACAGAGGCCTGAATCAAAATTCGTATCACTGATGTTCGTAAGATATTTAATTGTTGCGCACGACGACCAGCCTAGGTTACGCTTTTTATGCCCACTATGTGTACGAAATTCATTTCGATTTCAACGCTCTTTTGGTAAAAGCTTTCAACACTCTTTTTAACACTCCTAAAGGGGGTTTGGTAAATTTTATATAATTTCTTGTAATAAGAGTGGTTAGCTCTCGCAGTTGAGACAAATATAGTGACTCTGATCTTTAGACCAGTAATACTGCAAAAAAAAAAGCATCTGTCGCCAGAGATGTATGCATGTGGTTCATTCCACTTACTAAATTCCACCGATTTAAATTCAGTATATGAGCCAACCGGTTTTTAACAATTTCGGGAAGCTGGGCATTTTTCCACAATATTCTAAATATGAATAATTCGTAGACGGAATTGAATAATTCAACCATAATTCTCTATTTAATCTTTGAGATCCGGTTAAAAATTATTGTATTAACGCCACGCATCAACTCGTTGTGTTAAACAACATATTATCGAAAAACATTCATGCATGATTTTTATGCCTCTAATGTTTCATCATCAAGTACAATAAGCAGTTTTGGAAATGGTCTCAGCTTGATTGTCTGACGTTCCCATTTAGATTATGTTTTATATCTGTAAACTATGCACGTAAAAAAATCCTGCTTTCGCCTCAAAAGAAACCCTCTTCGAAAACACTTCCGATGGTAAAAGTTGGAAATTTGTTAGTTCCGTTAACTATTGTAAACCGCGTACACAAAGTTTCTCTGTCATAATATTTTTCCGTGCCTTTTTATTATTTTTATAGGAATCAGAAGGATGTTGATGCAATGCGTGCAGAGAACGAAGGAAATATTGAAGACTACAGGAAACAGTGCGAAACGCATTTGAAACCCTTGATTGAAAATTTAAAGCGCGACTTGAAACTACTCAATGACAACAAATCTCAAAAGGAACAAGTAATTGCGGAAATCAAGCGTCAACAAAATGAATGCATGAATGAAATACGTAAGAAAAAATTGTTTTTATATTATCTTTATAATTTTTGATTATCCTAGGCTTCAGTTGAGCTTGATGAAAGTTTAGTGAACCGCATAAATAATTAAAAGCTCACGTGAAAACCAGTAGGCGAGTAGAAAAGGTTTTAATTTTTTGATTTGTAAATCATTAGACCAAAAAAATTAACTTGTGCAGTTCTGTGCAGTTGAAAGTTGTGTTAGTGCTTGCCTACTGGTGAACGCTTTAAATATTTTCTGTTTAAATAATTATAATAAAATAAATAAATTATATATACATATCATAATAACAAAAAAAAAAATAATTATAATAATAATTATTAATTATACTGAAATTAAAATAGAATGTTTAAAATTCAATTGAGCTTCATTTTAAGCACTCTTTGAAAAAGACGTCTGCACACATGAGTCCTTTTTTACAAAAACGGTGTTTAACAAATATGTTGTTGTATTTTTGTATTAATTCTTCTTGAATACCTGAAATGTAAATAAATGTAATTAAAATTTAAAATAAATGAAAGGAAACATGGTCTCTATCGATCTTGATGACAGATTAATAATATTAATCGAAGGCAATTTCTCACCATCTTGAATCTAGATGTTAGTCTTAAGTCTAGTAAGTAATAATAATATTGTTAAATTGCAGGTGTCCGAAACGTGCAAATACAAAATATAAAAGCCAGCGAGGGAAACAAGCTTTCAATTTACGGTGAACATATGCCTGCTGTAATCAATGAAATAAATAAAGCTCATGCCCAAGGGAAATTCTCGCAAATGCCACGAGGGCCAATTGGTAACTATTTGGAGGTGCCTAATCGTCAATATCGGGATATTATCGAAACTGTATTGAGTGTTGGGCTACTAAAATCCTTTATTGTTAATAATAAAAGAGACAGCGACGTACTAGGAGCAATTATAGATAAATTCTCTAGAAATCGTCCGCAAATTATAACAACAGCATTTCGCAATCAAGTGCACAATGTAAGTTCAGGCTGCGTACATCCGCCCCATAATACAATTTTAGTAATGAATGAGGTAAGGTGTAACGATCCAGTTGTTATGAACTGTTTAATAGATCGTGCAAAAATTGAGACAATACTTATTACGAGAAGTATTGAAACGGCTGAAAGTTTAACTTCTAATCGCAATAATGTTCCGAGGAATTTGAATAAAGTGATAGTTTTAAATGCGCCCAATCGTTATTTTGAATATTTTCCCGCGCCAAACTACCGCATGTATACAATGGAAATGAGACCAGCTAATTTTATACAAGTTAACATTAACGACCGTATAAGGTATTTAATAATAGATTATGTTTGGACGTATTCTTCCGCAAATAATAGCAATGTTTTAATTTTCTTTTTGACAGGCATTTAGTTACCGAAAAAACCAATTTAGAGAAAAAGTGTAAAGAACTTGAAGTTGACCTAAACCATACACAGCAACAAATTCCAAAAGATACCAACAGTATAGTAGAGAAGCGTGATAAATTGTATCAAAACGAAAATAAACTTGCTGAACTTCAAGAAAAAATTAGGGAATTACAAAATGTCGAATACTCTGACTTCAACAGCGAAATTGAATATTTGGTGAGTTTAAATTAAAACTTTCTTATTTTGCAAAATTAAATTCTTTACAAATAAACAGGCATGTATATGTGCATGTGTATGAATGACAATAATGCTCTTATTACAGTTCTGTTGGCGAAAATCGTCAATTGTTGTAAGGTTTTCTGAAAGTTTTCTGATGTTAAAACTTTGCAGCAGGATCGCTTTATTATTAATTTATTTATGACCGGGTCGTATGGAATACGTCAAAGTATACTTTGTACTTTGTCAAGTGATATTAAGAAGACGACGAAAAAGTTTGTCACAATAAATACTTTGTTAACGTATATTAACTCAGGGGTTTTTGTCGTATCACTAGATGAAGAACAAGCTGAATAGAAATGTATTTCTGAATAGAAATGTAAATTTTTCTTTTTTGCATTATAAAAGTTATTAATAGAATAATAATCTTTCGAAATAAGTAACACTTTTTTAAAGTTAAAATACATAAAAAGTAATTTTTGAATTCGATTTCTTCATGAAAAAATATTATGCTCTGATTATTATTTTTAATAATAATATTTTTATACGGTGAGATCTACAATTTTTTTTGAAACTACAATATCACTTTCCATTTTTGCAAACATATATTTAATTTTATAAAACCATTTACACATGGTAGAAAGTCGTAGAATACAGGCAACGTAAAAATGCATAAAACGGATTGCACGCACTTTCAACTTTACGTGCCATGTATGTATATATTTATTAACGTCTAAAAGTATGCTTCTTGCAAATTATACTTAATTGACGCATTGGAATTGAATATTCACTCGAGTAATTGTAATTAAGGGTTTAGGAGCGTACACGCCCATCAGTATAAACATGTCTATGCATAACCGATAGAATACACATACAAATATGTGTGCATGGATTTTATTGAAATAATAAAAATGTAATTTAGAAAAAAGAAATGACTGAAACTACAGAGAGGCTAAAGGAAGTCGAATGCAGTCTCGACCAAAAACAATTACAGCACTCCGAATTGTTAATAGCAAGGGAACGCTATGAAGGAAATTTTAAAGAAGAAACCAAAATATTGGAGGAAATTCGAAATGAAATTGATTCTTATAAGGTAAGTTTAAGGTTTCTTATTGATGATGATACGGTATAAATATTAAACCATCCCGATTAAAAAACCAATTTTCGAAGAATTATTTTTCGAAAAATATTCTTACTATTTGTAATTGCATTTAATACATGTATCATTTTCATAATTCGAGCATACGCGAAAATAAGATGTAACACATTAATTCGTTTGAAACTGCAGTTTCACTCTAACCTTTTGCAAAGATTTGTTAATGTGTTAATATTAATAATTTAATTATTTATTATTAGTTTGGTAAAAAAATTCAGAGCATACAAAAATTTTGTGTGGGAAACTTTGGACAAAATACATTGCACATAGCTACAGCTATTTATGGTTTCCTTTCCCTAATAATCAGTAATATATATTAAAAAGGAAAACAGGGAAAAAACATTTGGTACTTTACACTCAAAGTCTTTCTATACTGAAGAAAAATTACGGAAGAAATGGGAAAATTGGTGAATTCTAAACTATCAAATGAAAAAGTTTGAGCATGAGGAAAATCTTAAGTTTCCTAAGACAATTTACATTTGAATTTTGATATTTTCTTCTTGTCTCGCACTACTAGTGTCTTAAGTGTGGAAGTAAATGTGCCCAAGAACATTGTTGAAAATAGGTGTGACTTGGCACTTTATGTACCCCACTACAAAATGATATTGTCTTTGCCTTACCTTAAGAAATCATAGCTTAATCACTTTAATCTCACAAAACTAAATAAGCAAAAGAAAACTATACTTGGCTAAAAATTTAACTATAAAAAACAAAGATTTTTGGATAATTCTACCTCATTAATTTATTCTACATCTTTTTATTATTCCTCAAACATTTTTAAATTAAATAGTCTAGGCCGATTTTTATAAACATAGCAAAACAATAGCTCAATATTTCGCTGCTCCCCCAGTATAATAATAATTTAGAAAGTTAACTAAATATTCTTTTCAAATTAGTGTCTACAATTTTTCCACACATATATTTGCTGTTCTCTTTGAAATATTTGGTTATTATCTTATGAAGGTCATTATAGCATTCAAAGAATTTGTCATAGTTTTTGTACCCAATAAATATCATTTATTGATTTTACTACGATACGCCTAAGCCATATATTTCAATACTTTCGATAAGTTTGTTCATTGCTCACTTTCCTTAAATATTTCAAGATTCTTGGATAAATAACGTTTAGGAACATTTCTAGAGTGCAAAATAAGCAGTAATATATTGTTGCAAAATATTCATTATATCTGCCGTTTATAGAAAAACTTGGTTTTATTAGAATTGTCGTAGCATTAAGTCTTGCCTCAAAATAAAATACTCGGTAAAGTTCATGCAGATCATACAGATTAATTTCGTTGTGTAATAAAAATGTACATATGTATGTCAGTTATAAAACATTTTCGTAAATTTTTCAGTCTAAGTGCCATCAATTGCAAATGAAACTGCGGAGTATTAGCAACAATGAGTCAATAAATCAAGATAAATTAAGAGAATTAAGGTCTAAGCTAGAAAAATGTCAAGCAGAAAAAAATGAAGTTGCGGAGGCCTTAGAAACTACTTTAGCTGCAGCCAGAGCTAAAGGTGAACCTGTGGAAAGCGAACAAAGTGTGGAAGAGGTTCGAGAGAGAATAGGAAATATTAGAGCCCAAATGAAACGCTATAAGCCAATGGATTTAAATGTACAAGAATTACGAGAATTAATTGCCACTAAAAATGAATCTTTGGCCGCTGACGAAGGAACATTTGAAAATATAAAAATATCAATACTTATGGTGAGTAAATATTGTATTTCTAATTTTTTCGGTTTCTTATTTTTTATTTTTAGCTACGAAAATCTTTGAAATTTCGTTTTGACTTCTTAAAGAAGCTCAAGGAACACATGGCTGTAATATTACAACTGTCCTTCAGTGTAAGTGTAAACTTTTATTCATATTTTTGTATAAGTACATGCATACATAAGCTTTAATTTGATGTTATTAGATGATTTTAAAATTGCGTAATTTTGAGGGTACCATTGACATTGATCATAAAGAAAGGACATTAAAAATATCCGTTGTGCCTCGCGATCACAACAAAAATGCTGTATCGAGCACCAAAGCTCTTTCAGGTGGAGAACGCTCATACAGCACAGTAGCATTTTTATTATCTTTATGGTCCTGTGTAGATCATGCATTTTATTTCCTTGACGAATATGACGTTTTCACAGTAAGTGATAATACTATTAATTTATTACTCAATTTTTATTGCATTTCCTTTTATTTTACTTTTAAGGATGAAGTAAATCGTGAATATATGACTCGGTTACTTATCGATGAAGGTCGCAAACGTCCTCTTCGCCAATATTCTTTTCTAACGCCTCAAGATATGACTATTGCGCCAGAGAAATTTATAAAAATACACAGGTAAGTTGTATTAAATTACTGCCATTCCATTCATTTAAATTAATAATACCTCTAGACTTGCTGAGCCGGAACGTCGCTAATGTTTTTTTTTTAAGTACAAAAACTGCAAATAAGCAAATTCATGGAAGACAATTGATGTTGCCATATAATATTAAGTTATTTGTATTAATATATTTCATAAATAAACAAAAAAAGCTTATTACAACGCCCAAGCTACCTTGACTTCAATGCGAAGCTGATTAAATGGTTTTGAAAAATAATACAATAGTATTGGTTAAATTTTCAGTTAAATTATGTTTACGAAGTGATTATTATCTTAACAAGCTTCGGAGCTTATCAACTTGTTAGCTACTATATCTGTTTCCACTGTAGAAGGCCTTTGCAGAATAAGTGTCCCATAGTTATTGTGGCAAAGTCCCAAACACATCAAATAAATGGAAATGGAAAATAAATAACAACGAAACTTTTATATTAAATCTTCTAAAGGGATCGTATTCTTAAACACTTCGTTGTAGGAGATGAAACGAACTTTAATATTTGGGTATTATAACAGACAAGAAACCTAAATTTAAGCAACATATCAATTACATATGTGAGAACGATACAAAGTCTGGTCATGCTTTGTTCCCCATACATAATGGGCGGTTTAGTGACTAAAATTCTTCAAGTACCGCCTTATTAGTAGTTCGTTTTGTTATACTCAAGTACAATTAAAAAACTTCTGTACTTTATTAGCTCGCAAGATTAAGTAGTAACATTTTTAAATTTAATCGTAAATCTTTTTAACGCTTTTAAAAAATAAATTTTTTGAATTTTATATGATAATCAATATATAAAAAGAATTTCTTCATTCATATTATTATATTTGTAATAAGAATATCGTTGTTTCATATCGTGTTTCGTATTTTCGGTGCATTATAAAATTTGTACATAATGAAAAATCGATTCCCATTTATTCAAAACAAAACGAACAAATAACTTATGGTAAATCATAAATTTTCACAACACAAATTTTTTTGAAACTCCAATGATACTGTGATAATTTTCTTAAAAACAATATTTATTTAAATTTTATTTAATTAAAACAAAGTTCATTGAAACTGCTCTCCTTTAGGAGACGAACTAAATCCAAATTTTGACGCATCGTTTAAAACACTGGGATCTTCACTTGGTGGCAAAGGATTTCGAAACTGTTCTGAAGAAATTCTTGTAAATAAAATACCAACACCTTCAATTAAAGCTAATAAAACGCCACCGATAATAGCACTTCCTGCCATTGCGGGAATGCCATTTCTTGCAGCTAATATGCCGCCCGTTGTAAATCCACTTATTATTGAATTCCAAGGATCTTCCTTCTTACGAAAATGCACCAGTGTACAATCAATGGTACTAAACATGCCACCCCACACTGCGAAATTACCAGCAATAACGGGAGATCTTACTTTAATTGCAGATAAACTACCAAGAAGTCGTCTGTTCATTCCCGAGGGTGCATTTCGGAAACCCTTAATAGCTTGGAATATTCCTCCTCCGATACAACCCATTGCAAAGGCACCTCCACAATCGTCAACTATGCGGAATGGGCATGGTTCTCTCGCATATTCCTCCATTATAGAATATATTAAAAACACGAGAGATGATCAATATTTTATTTATTTATGTAATTCGCAATCGGAACACAATATTTTCGCAGTGCACGAGACGATGTAAAAAAAAGCTATTTCAACATGACGTTTTGCCAATAAAATGTCTAAACTATTAGTCGGCTTCGTACTCTGAATAGTTAGGGGTACTCGCAAAGTACTTGGGTACCCAAACGTTTAACTATCGTTGCTATTGTTTTGTCACACCTTGTATAAAAATTATTTTTCGATGATGTATTCGCCTCGACCTTTCACTTCAAAGCGAATATATTGTCCATCAAAAATGTGCCGGATTTTACTGGTTACTTGTTTAAAAACTTCCATATTTGAGTTTTGATTTTTGGTGTTTATTAAAAAAAATAGGAGCTCACTGGTCATATAGTAAAACAAAAATTGAAGAAACAGTCTACAAGCAAGCTTTCTGCAATATGGCATCAGGTGCTTAGTAGAGCTTCGAGGCAGTTGCGTCTAAAATTTAAGACCAAATGTGATTTGTATCTAATGACATACACATAAGGAATGAAACGCTAAGATTTGTTTTAAAAACATATTAATGTAACAAAAAAGGTATATATCCATATATAAGTAACCGCTAGATATTTAAGAGTTATTGGGAGTTATTTGCAGCTGTAACAGCAGCCACTAGTAAAACTGGATCTGGCTTAGAACGTTTAGGTAATGTGGCTGCTCGTAAATAGGGGTTATCAATATTTGGGTTTTCAAGGATTGCTTTATTTGTACTTGAATTCGGCTTGATATCATTTTCAGGCTTTGAATCTTTTTCGTTTTTTTCGGCCTTTTTATCGGTTTCTTCACTATTTGCTCCAATACCATTACTACCACCACATTCATTTCCAGTTCCTTCTTCATTGCCGCTTTCGTTTTCCTCGTCGTCTAAAATATTTCATAAAATATACAACAGAATGCTGTTAGTTACCAATGCATACAATTCTAATTTAATTACATGCAATAAATAATGCTAGTTGAAAAATAGTTTTCATAAACTTAAGAATATTGAAAACAAGAAAATTTTATAACATACTCATCGCTATTTGCTTAATAGAGGAAATATAATACAAATTCTCTTTCATTGCATATCGAAAACGTATATTATTCATTCATAAAGATATTGAAATATTAATATACCTTTACAATCTTCAGTACGATTGGCTACTAAATAATGATACTCCAATTCTTCAAAATCGAATACTTGATCAGTGGGATTTAATGCGGCTAAGTATGGAGGAAACGCAGGTTTACAAGCAATTACTATAAAGGAAAAATTAATTATTTAGATGTAAATATTGAACGTAGCTTACTAACAAGGGAACATGTTGTCTTCCGTATCAAAAAGACTATGAGTTTCTGAAGTTTTTGCTAAAAATTTTGTCAAGGCTTTCTCGATATCCCTTTTTTGAGTAGCAGCTTTTTCTCGTATGGCTTCATATTCCGTTACAGGTTGTTTGTGTGTCTGAAAATAATGTCCAGGTTTTATTCAGGAATAGTATTAAAGTAACACATAAAGAACTTTACCGGTGTGCGAACATAAGCATGTGGATCGGGGAAAAGCGGTAAATAGGGTAAAACATGTGGAGGATGTTGCGATTTAGTACCGGCTTGCAATAAATTTAACTGTTTTTGCTGTTGTTGTTGAGCGGGCATGGCTATAGTTTGTCTTTCCTCTCTCTTTGCAAAAGCTTCAATACCATGCAGTGATATTCCCATATTTACTAAAGAAACAACAACATCACCTATAACGGGTATTGTACGTCCTGATAGTTCGCAATAACTTCGAGCTGATTGTCCAACTTCCACTATTACTACAGAAAAAATAGAAACATAGAAGCATATACATGTACACATATAGGTGAATATGCATTGGAGCACAAAAAATTGTTGTGCTACTTACAGCTTTGAAGCATTTCTGTCAATGTTTCCAAACATTCTTTATCTACACTATCGAATCCTTTTTCTATTAAAATCTGAGAAACTGCTAGACTTAAAATCTTTCTCCGTGCAAAACCTGGCGCTGGAGCAGATTCCATTGCTTTGCTGAACTCTGCTTTGTTTCTAAATATTTGAACAATTCACAATGATAAAAACAAGCAAACTTTGGTAGGCGAATCGTTTCTAGTGAATTCGCCGTGCAATGTATTTAACCGGTAAGACTGTACACACTACTATTCGCCTTGAGTAGAGGTAATTTTCTGAAAACAAAATATATGTATTTTTTACATAGTTGTAAAACCGCCATGACGTGTTTTAATTTACTTTGGTGCAATTATTTTACTAAAACAAAAGGCGTAATATTTCTTAGCAGCGAAATAATTGTGATAGTAGTAACTTCACTTTGTAACAAGTTCCCATCGCTGAAACATATATTTTTCGTTATTACAATCGATTTTAATAGCAGTAGTATAAGAACTGAAGTAAAGCGAATTCAACTAATTAGGTTGGTGGGTAGTCAGGCTATTAGCTAGCTAAAAGACCTAAAAATATAACTGAGATTCCCCGTTTATAAACATTTTTGGAATGATTTATTATTAATTTATTTATTAGCTTGAGTTAGAATGTTGTATCATAATTTTTTATAAAAAAAAATCTAATTTCATTTAATCTTTTGTAACGTCACTTGCTTTGATATCTGTATTCAGTTGTAATTGGCAGAGCTTTTCCATATTTTTTATATAACCGTGAGCATCATGTTTATTATTGTCATGAACTATTTCCTTAAGATGTAACAATTCTTGGCGTATGGCGTCTTCAAATTTAACGATATATTCGGAAGATTTTTTATCATCGATATTTGATACTGATAAAACGTTGCATTTGTATACCAGCTGTTCGTTAAGAAACGTTTTTATCAAAACCAAAGTTTTATCAATGTTATTACAATATATTTTCCATTTAGTTAAACATTGACTGTTTTCACTACAGGATACTTTTTCAATTCGTAATACCAAGCTTCCAAACCATAAGGAATAGGGGAGTTTATTGTAAAAAATTGAGCTGTAGCTGCCAGTAGTCGTTGACATGGTTGGCTTTAAAAAATCTAGGCTTTTTTGTATATAAGTTTCAAAAACGTCTACATCTGCACAATTTTTAAATATAATTGTTAATTTCGTTTCTATACTGGTTAATGCAACTGTCAAAAAATCTTGGTGTAGTGTACTGGGCAAAAATTTGAGCTCATAATTTAAACGTTCTTCAAAAAGAAGTTTCTGAAAATCCAGGTTTTGCAAATATAATTGTAACGGGACAGTATGGGATATAGAATTGGATGTGTCTGATGTGGGTTGTAAATGCCTAATGAATTGATAATTTAAAATAAGTGGGCAATCTTTTAGTAAGATTATTTGAGATATTTTTAATTTTATTAATAAAACCGCAAAGGATTCTGGTAGTATTTGCAAGTCTCCATTAACGCACCAAACTTTTTCTTGTAGTTGTTCATTTTCGCTCTCAAGAAAGATTTCCAAGTCATCTAACTGGTCAAACTTAACCTTCAGTTGATACAACCGATATTGTAGATATATAGGTGTTTCTGGTGATGCAGCTGTTTCCAATACGGGCACAAGATTACGTATTATGCATAGACTAGGGGATACACATTGATTTACCAACGGCACCCCTATAACCAAATCGTCGTGAACTGTAAAACGTTTCCAAATATCACCACATCTTGCTAATATTTGCTTTTCCTCAAATTTCAAGGTACGCAACAACGGCTTTCCCAGTACTAAATTATTTTGTCTGGAGTAAAAAGCTTTTGCTGTGATTGACTTATGAAGCTGTAGTTCTGTTTTTGCACATCGGATCTGTTCTAATAATTGGCGCATTTCCAGTTTTTTATTAAACCAATCTCCTTCTTTTACATCAAATTTATCTTCAAAATCCGTCTTTAAAATTTCATTGCTTTGGAACGTTAATTCTAATACGGTACAGTACTTAATTGTGCCATGCACTATTCTATAAGATAATAGATCTTCATATTCCGCTTTGATTTGAAAACCCTTATTATCGGGTAACCTTTTTAAAATAACACATTTATCCCAACATTGGATAATCACATAAATCTTGTGGATATTTAGAGCGTGAAATACATATTTGCCAAGGGAAATCTTACTTTGTGGTATTTCCTCTCTAGGTGGTAGGAAGTTCGATACTTCATATTGCTTGAACTTGGGCCCGTTGTAGTTTTCCAAATCAGGTTTAATTTTACTTAAACATGTTGTATCAAGATTTATCATTGCAACAAGATCTTTGCTGCAAAATTCAAAAAATTTTAAATTTCGCGTCAACACCCAACATGATTTTTGTTTGTTGATATCAATAACACAATCACAGTACACTAAAAATTCCTCAATATATTCGGGTATTTGACGCTTGACACTAGCATACATCACTTGAAAATATTTTAATTAAACAGTAACTTCAATAAAAAGTAATATTCTAAAAAGCACTTCGTGTTTTGATGTTTGAATTTTAGACGAAAAGATAAATAGCATTGATCTTCATTAGCGAAAATTAATTACGGTCAGGGATGGAAAATTGGATTACAAAATTTAACAACTGTACATTAGAAAACAAATTTAAAAAAAAAAAAAAAGATTTTGAAGTCAACTTGGTAAAATACACATGTAAGTAAAGGAGACGTTTTTAATAACAACATAGAAATGCAAAAATTTAAGAAAATTACCTTAAGTAAGTTCCGCCATCCTTGTTTTATTCTTAACTTGTGTTTTGCTTTTGGGAGAATGACTGTTTATATTGTTTGTTGCAAAATTATATAACATATAAATTTGCTTTTATTATTGTCAATTACACAGTCTCAATATAATTAATTTTATGGGCGAAATGCAGCAAAAACTTGTAGTACTTGTGGTTGTCAAAACTGGACTTGTGAACAATCTATATTTTTGTATATGCTCAAGTTCTCCCATTAACACATACTTTCATAAACAAAAGTTGCCTGTACGGAGCAGTACCAGGTATCGAAGGAATTTATTATCAGCTGTATTCGTACATTTTGCAACAAGTACGCAATTATTTGTTTGTTTAAAAAATTTTAAATGAAAACCTTTTTGTAAATTTGAAATTAGGTATTCAATTTCCCATTGCTGTTAAAATCATTTTCCTGCAATGCAAGCAGTCACATATATACCATCGTTAGAACAAATTCACATAAAAGAGAAAGCAAACCATAATAATATCAGTATAACTACCTCTTTCCCTTAATTATGTCAATTGACTTTTATAGAATTACATGTGATACACAGTTTTTAAAACTTCATTGTTGCATATTCTGCATAAATTTTTGTGAAATCAGAAGCAGCCTTTTGACAGCGGTAAACCAACAAAAAAAAAAATTAATGTATCTGAATGTATCTTGCGTAATGCGATGATTAGTGAAAAAGTTGCTGAGTAAATTTGGCAACTCTAGGTTTGTTTTGTTATTTCTTCATTTCATGGAAGTCGTTTCAAGAATGTCTTTTCAACTTTGTTTTCGGCTTTGTCTCGACTGTGCAAGAATTTTTCGCAAATGTAACTAAAAACTAAATTATTAACATAAATAATAATATAAACTAAAATGTGTTAAATAAGAATAGCAATTGCTAAACTTTTTTTATTGTATAGATGTGCAAAATGAATATGAAGTAGAAAATAAAAAATTTCTTAAATATATAAAGAAATCATTAAAAATCACTTCAAATATATAAAAAAAGAAATATATACAGGGTGTTATTTCTGGATGTGACTTTAATAAAATAAGGAAGTGAATTAAAATTATCAATATTTAAATCCATATGCATATGTGTGTATATATCTAAATAAAAAGTAAAGTTTATAGTACGAAAAGGAAATAATCTAACGCGCAGTATTTCACTGCCAGCAAAAGTGTGCGATTTGTTATTACAGTTGCGAATAAAAAGTGGACGAACGCAAAAAAAAAAAATATTAAAAGAAAATTACTTTTGGTGCTACTACCTGCTAACAATTAACAACACGCTGACCGTATAGTTTTTAGCCACAAAAATAATACAATGGTAAGTTCTACACAAGAGCAAGTTCAGATATGGGCATACATCCATACATACACATGCATGTACGTGCACTCTTATGAGCTTGTTTTGTATTACCAATGGTAAAGTTAGTCAATCATATTATAAATTTACATGTATGTATATTTGTATGCATATAAATATGTATCTACATATTCAAATGCAATGACGGATTAGCAACTTCTATTTGCATTATTCGTTGTCTTCTGCATTATTTTAATGCATACTGTCGTGCGCAGAAATTCCTTCTCATGCAGTTGGCGAAATTCCTTTTTGGCTATAGAGGGGTCTTACTTTGACATTTTACGATTTCATAAAAGCTTTATGTTCTACAAATGACATAAAGTCCGGATATGTTTCATATTTTATAAACAGGGTGTCCAAAATTGAGGTAACATTTTAATTTAAAAATTAAAGTACTTATTCCAAATATTACATATATTTTTTTTATCAGATTCCGGTCAAAAATGATAAATTATGATGTGCGTGAAGTTAAATTTCAAAATTTATTACCCCGGGCACAAACCATATGATTTAACAGATGTCTGTTAATTTAAGAATATAGCTCTATTAGACTTGTACTTCAGGGAGTGCAGATTCTAAATGGAATTCTGACGACCATGGGCAGCTCCAAGTAGTTTGTAAAAACACCAGAATCCATTAGAAACACGCACCGGCACTTAACTTTTCTTACATTTAGAAGTTATAGAAATCCTTAGGGAAGAAGTCCAAGTTTCAAGTTATTATCCTGTGATAATACCTTTGTCACCAAAATACTTAAAATTTTCACTTTTTGGTAATTTTTTTTGCATTTCTTTGAATTTTTGAATTTGGAATTTCACTAAAGAAAGAATTCTAGGATAACGGAATGAGTTGGACGGCAAAGAAACACTAAGGAAACACCTTACAAAAATCGCATTTTTTTTGTGTTATTTAATTACTGCCAAATATATAAGAAATGTACTCGTATTTTAAGACAAAAAATCAACTAGAAAATGTAATATAAACGCCAGTTCAGCTTAAAAAAATTTGGAATTCCATTTAGGGATGACTTCCAGAAGAAGGGAACCACCAAATTAGGCATCTTTTTTACTTTTAGTCAAGTTTTTAGCATTTTATTGAATTTTCGAGTTTGGATTGCTACTTAGGGAGTTATTGCAGGAGAAGGGAAGGAGTCGGACTGCTAAAAATCGCTAAGGTACCTTAAGGTAGATTTTGTGTTCTTTTTTAATTTCCTTTTATTTTATTATCGACTTATCGGAATTAATTTCTATATTTTCTCAATAGCATTCAAGTGATAACGTTCTCACACAAACACTTGAATTAAAAAAAATAAATCTTTTTTTTTTTTTTCTATATAGAGCTCACCCATAGTCACACGAAGAGGTGCACAAAAAGCTAAAATACAAACACGGGCAATGGTCAAATCAACAGTAACAGCAGCCCCAGTCAATACAGTAGATAATCGCAAACCGAGTGCAGCTCTTGTGGAAGCAAAACGCAAAGCAAAGTTATTGAAAATGCAACAACACAACCAACAAGAAACCGCAGTCAAAGATATTTTTCAAAATGTATGTACATCCGATTTATTAATTTTGCTGTCATGTTTATTAACAATTTATTTACATACTTCAAATATTTTCTTTAGGCGGTAAATGCAAAGAATATGACGCAACGACCAACTGGTCTTATTTATGATGAATCGATGTCTCAGCATTGCTGTCTCTGGGATAGCCATCACTTAGAAAATCCCGAAAGATTTATCAGAGTCTTAGATCGGTATGTGCGTACTAAAAATAAAATATTTAACTTATTTTTTTTATACGTATACATGCATACATACACACACATGTATACATCTTTATAGAGATTCGTGTTAATTTAATTTTTTAATCTATGGAAAACTTTCCACAAGTCGTTCGTTCATACTATACGTACGCACGACGAATATAATTGCCATCTGATTTTAAAGATTATCGCTAAATAAGTAACAGGCGATTTGGAAACCATGCTATTTTGTTTGGAATTTAAAAAACTTTGCATTTTTCTACTTATTTTCTATTTCTTCTTTCGATAGCTTTTTTTTACAAATTTTTTAATTATCTTACTTTTGGTCTGAGCAAAAGGTCCTTTTTTTATTTATTTGTTTCCAATATATCGCCAGCCTTTGGTTGGCTTCTACATCGAGTTATTTATACTCGTAGTTTTAATTTCAAACAATTCTTTCGGGGAAATCTAAAATACATGACTGAGTACCAGTCTGATGCTTCTATCTTTTATTTGACAGTCGTTTTTAAAAAACTTGTATAAAAAACTTAAAAAATTCAAAAAGGAAAAGTTGTCATGTAATATTTATTTATTTATTTATAGGACAGGATCGGGGTTTTACATTTCTTTTTTTCATTTTTCTCCGAAACACTTGCTTAACGACTTTTACCAATATTTGGAAAATTTGAATTATTTAGCAACTAAAGTTTTTGCATTGAATTTTTTAGTCGCATAGATGTCTTTTAAATCAAATGAATATTTTAATTTATTTGCTATTTGTCTCTAAATAGATAATCTAACTGAAAAATTAACTTAAGCCAACTTAACTTAATTAAATTATTCTTCCCAATTAGAATTATCTTAAATATTTACGCTGGCTGATGATACCCCTCAAAAAAATTATAAATAAATTCTCATGTATTTTTAATTAAAAAATTAACATTAACATGTCATGTCAAAGAGAAAACGTAAAAAAAGTACCGCTCAATGAAATCAGTCCGATATTTGGCTTTAATTTGCATTATAAGACAAAACTCAAATACTATCAATTAAAGTCGTGAAAAGTTTTAAAATTATGGAATGACTTCTGTTGTTTTAAAAAAAAAAAAAACTTTTTTTGTTACTTTTATTCTGAAAATAATTATTTTAATGGTTAAATTATTTTAATTATAATAATTTTTAAATATTATAATCAAATTTTACAAAATGATTGCATTATTTATAATGTAAAATTCAAAAATTTCTAGTCTTTAGGCGAACTGCAAATTAAAATATTATTTAACTTCAGTGCTTTCATGAAAAATTGTTCATGTGTAAGAAAACTAATAAAAAAAAAGAAGAAATGAAAAAAATTAAAGTAATAAATACACGTTTATTATTGACATTTTTTTCGTAAGAAGGATTTTGAGCTGAAAATAATTAAAACAATTATAATTATAAAACGGTAAAAAATTAAGGAATTTCAAATATAAAAGAAAATAAATAAAACATAAATGTAAATATAAAAAAATGTATAATGGATTTTTAAACTCGAGCAAATTTTCAATGAATGAAAAGTTAATGAGGCGTTACTGAACTGTAAAGAATAACACTATTTGCTTAGATGAATGTAGATGTTTGCGTTCCCTACAACCTTTGACTTCCACAATAAAAAAGATTTTAAATTCGCTGGCCAGAATTGTGATTTTTATATTTAGCTTATTGAGAATTCTTTTGCAACTCACTAACAAGAGTTTAGCAGTTTATTACGACCTTTTTCACATGATGGAAATTGCATAGGAAACACATATTTAGTCAGACAGTTTCTATAAAATTACACAAAATGTTAAAAAGAGACAGCTGTGTGCTATAATTGTATATTCTAGTGGGATCTATCCAGACTTTGTTAGAATATTGTAATTCAACTCTAGACTCATATGTCCTTTTATTATAAATGGATGTGTATTGTGCATTAACATTTACGTTTTTTATGGGATCACTTTTTGTAGTTGCCGAGAATTAAATTTAGTTGAACACTGCCAAATTTTACCTTCAAGACGAGCTACTAAAGATGAAATAATGCTCCTCCATAGCCGTGAACATTATCAGCTGCTAGAAAAAACTTCAGGTGTGATTGATGATGAAGAAATGGAAAATTTAAGTTCACAATTTGACTCTATCTATATACATCCGGTAAGATTAAGGCTGACTTTATATTAATATGTGAACGTTAGTGTATTTCTTATATTCTTTGCTATTCTTAAATAAAAGACAACATTTGAGCTTTCTCTACTGGCTGCTGGCTGCACAATAGATTTAGTGGAAGCTGTTGTTAATGGCAGTATACAAAATGGTATGGCTATTGTACGGCCGCCAGGACATCATGCCATGAAAGCTGAATTTAATGGGTACTTGGAACTTATATTGGCTTGATAGAAAATGTAAAAAAACTTCAATTTTAG
The DNA here is from genome assembly GCA_963402855.1 of Ormia ochracea. NCBI lineage: Eukaryota > Metazoa > Arthropoda > Insecta > Diptera > Tachinidae > Ormia > Ormia ochracea. The sequence continues at coordinate 42,399,184 of OY727107.1, forward strand.
GTTCTGTTTCTTTAATAATGTGGCGATAGCAACACAATATGCCTTAGACATATTAAAATTGGAGAGGATTATGATAATAGATTGGGATATACATCATGGGCAGGGTACACAGAGATTCTTTTATGACGATCCCAGGTAGCCATAACACTTTTTTAACTAGTCAATATTGTTTAGTTACATATCAATTCTACTTCAGAGTATTATACTTTTCGATACATCGTTTTGAACATGGCACATTTTGGCCTAATCTTAAAGAATCCGATTTTGATGCTGTTGGTCATGGACCCGGCGTAGGCTATAATTTCAATTTGCCACTTAACAAAACGGGCATGGGGAACGGCGATTATTTGGCCATATTCCAACAAATATTAATACCGGTTGCTGTAGAGTTCCAACCGGAATTGATAATAATTTCATCTGGTTATGATGCAGCTCTGGGTTGTCCGGAAGGTGAGATGGAAATTACGCCGGCATTTTACCCTCATCTTATAAATCCTTTGATTAAGCTTGGCAATTCTCGCCTGGCTGTCGTTCTGGAAGGTGGCTATTGCTTAGACTCTTTAGAAGAAGGCGCCGCTTTAACCTTGCGCGCTCTATTGGGTGAACCTTGCCCTTTGCTGGTGGAGAAACTACAGCCACCATGCACCTCTGTACAAGAATCTATATTGAACTGCATATATTCGCATCGTCCTTATTGGAAATGTCTTCAGGTTCAAAATGTTTACACAATGGAAGATTTAAATAATGTTAATCCCCAACCAAGTCTACATAAAGTTAGTCGAATTTTTGTTGGCGGACCACCATTGCCTGAACGTTTTCCTACACGTAATACCGCACCTAAAATACCTCTTGCTGTTGTGGAGCAAAATATATTACGCCTTAAGAGGCTTAAAAACGGTGAGTTTATTTAACATTAATTTATTTAAACAAAAATTAAAATTCACAAATTACTTTAGAAACTAAATTATTGTCGCCGAAAATACGAGTGTGTTATGTTTACGACGAATTTATGTTGCAACATTCTAATACGTACGAGGAAGGACATCCCGAGCAACCTGATCGTATACGAAAAATTTTCGAAATGCATCAAGAGTACAAATTGCTAAGGCGGATGGAACATGTGCAATCTCGGATGGCAACAACGGATGAAATTTGCCTAGCACACACCAGATCCCATGTTAATGCGATACGTCGCATTGGCGAGAAGGGTGAGCTGCAAGACATGGGTGCCAAATATAATTCTGTTTATTTTCATCATACAACATTTGATTGTGCTACACTGGCTGCTGGGTCAGTGCTACAGGTTGTGGACAAAGTGGTTAAAGGTGTGGCTCGAAGTGGCGTTTGCATTGTGCGACCACCAGGACATCATGCTGAGTCGGATATTCCTCATGGTTTTTGCATATTCAATAATGTGGCAATTGCAGCTCAGTATGCAATTAGAGATCATGGTCTCAAACGAGTACTTATTGTAGACTGGGATGTGCATCATGGTAATGGTACGCAACACATATTCGAATCGAATCCTCAAGTGCTATACATCAGTATTCATCGCTATGATAATGCCACATTCTTTCCTAAAAGTAAAGATGCTGATTATGATGCTGTGGGCAAAGGCTGTGGTATGGGATTTAATGTAAATATTCCCTGGAACAAGGTTAGTACGTACTGCATACATACACACATAACTATAGTAATTCCTAGAAGAGAAAGCTGATTTGAATCATTTTTTATTGTTGTTTGGCTTAGAAAGGGATGGGTGATTTGGAATACGTTATGGCTTTCCAGCAAATAGTTATGCCAATAGCTTATGAGTTTGATCCAGAATTGGTTTTAGTTTCAGCTGGTTTTGATGCTGCCATCGGTGATCCGCTTGGCGGCTGCAAAGTAAATCCAGAGGCGTATGGCCTTTTCACACATTGGCTATCGGCATTGGCTAATGGCCGTATAATAGTCTGCCTAGAGGGTGGCTATAATGTCAATTCCATTTCTTATGCAATGACAATGTGCACAAAATCTTTGTTAGGCGATCCCATACCCGCAATAAATCTTAATGGTAGCACAACTCGACCACCCACCGTGGCCTATTTAAGCTGCTTGGAGACTTTGCAAAATTGCATAGGCGTTCAGAAGCCGTATTGGAAAAGTTTAAGTTTTGGAAAGAAGCTGCCGCAGACCTCGACTGAAAACAACAATGAGGATTTTCTTTCTGCTACTTTACAAAATTTAGATATTACAAGGGATGATGTCCAAGGAGCTGCTGGTTGTTCTCTGGTTTCAAACACCAATGTATCGCTAGAAGCAAGTGGCAGTAAACCGAAGGTAAAAGTAAAAACCTTAAAAGAATTTCTCACAGAGCACGTACAGGTAATTATTAGTCGGTCATGAAAAGTCTCTTACAATAATATCGATTACCAAGAAAATATATAATGATATTTTAATCACTACAAAAATTTTAAATATTTTCATGCTTTATCTACTACTCCACCCGCAACTGCCATACGTTATTTAACACTTAATGGGTTAATATTAAATGAAAAATTATATTTTTCAACTATGCTTTTCATTAAAAAGTCTTTCGAAAATAATGAAATGTTCGCTGTTGTACCATTAAAGCATTGCCCTCATTTGTCTCAGTTGCGCCCAGGGAATGCACCAAAAAGTAAGCAAACCAATTTCTTTAGCGCAGCGTTTGTTGCTATAAGTTTTATTTATTATTAATTTTGTATGTGTTTGCATTTAATTCGCTGTACGCTTGTTTTTTTATATGATTTTTTTTCTGTTTTTGGTATTATTTATTGACATATCAATTATATATGTATATATCGCTAAAATAGCTATAACATACGGTTATATGCATTGCAGTTTTTGTTCAGTGTCCAAATATAAAATTTTTAAATAGAAAATGTTTCGAACTTAAAAAAATATGAGCGGAAATATTCTTCTAAATTTCTATCAAAGAAGAGAAAGTTGGAATCGTGATATTCCCGTAATCTTTTTTCGCGCTTTTAATTCGTTGGGAATAATTAATTATTACCGACTTGATTAACGTTGTTCCCAATCCAAAATAATGAGCAAAAATCAACGGGAGAAGTGGCAATATTTCCACTAAAAAGTATTTACTATAAGGAAATTTTTATTTAAATACGAAATTTGTTCCCATTAAGGAAATAACTTATTTGGAAAACATTTTTCACTATAGGGGTGAATAGGTCGCGAGACGAGCAACCCATTCAACTTTACTTAACATTTACGTCTCACGTTTATTTGACATTACGTTTTTTACTATTATTATTTGCGCTTTTAAATAAAACTTTCTTTCACATTATTTAGTGCTCTGTATATGTGCTTTTTATATTACTAAATGCCGGTCTGTCTACTGTGTGTTTTTTTTTTTTTTTTTTAACAGTTCAATTATGTAAATAGGATTATTAATAAATTTTACTTTTGTTAAAAATTTATCAGCAATAAATACGTCAATGGCCTGCCATGAATGTTCATCAACGGCTGAAAATTGGATGTGCCTGAGTTGTCATCAAGTTTTATGTGGTCGTTATGTTTCGGAACACATGTTGTATCATAATCTGGAAACAAGCCATCCGTTAACGTTAAGTTTTCAGGATTTATCGGTGTGGTGTTATCCCTGCGAAGCGTATATTGACAACATTAAATTACACCCTTACAAAAACTTGGCTCATCGACATAAATTTGGCGAAGACATGCAATGGTCATATGATGACAATGATGGTGATGACCATGTAGCAAAACAACACAAGTACAACAGCTCCAATAGTGATTCCGATAGTTTCGACGACGAGGATACTTGCAATAGTTTAAGACAACAATTAGAAAATTATTATTTACACATAAATTATGAGACAAACAACTGACATTTGCTTTTTATACTGTTTAAATCAGTAGAGAATCAAATATGTTTGCTGTTCCCCTCGTTGCGTCCTCTTTTCCAAAATTTTTTGCAGTATATTTGGCCATTGATACAACGTTTGTGTGCAAATATTTTACATTATTTTATATCAAATTGATTAGCTACTAAACCAAAATTTTAAACTAAATAAATAATCTACAAGCTATATAAAACATTTACATATTCTTCACACATACTAGAGAACAATTTTAAGAAGAATGTAAACTAAATTGTACTGCGAGGCAGTGAAAAAATCCACCGCTAATAATGGAGAAGTTAATGATGAATTTAAAGCTGATGCATGTTTTGTTCAAAGTTATTTGTTAAAAATAATTGATATTAAAATGCCAAAATGTTTGTTAAAGTTAAATTTTAATTAAATCCATGTTTACCATACAAATTTGTACTTTAAACCTGCATTAAATCTTAGAAAATCTTTGCTACAGATACTATTTATTATTTATGATTCCATTAATGTGTAAAAATTAAATCTATCACAAATTCATGATTTATATTTTAAGTACATGCTTAAACTTCCTCCTATGGCGCATATTTATTGTTTATAAAATATAACTATGTAAAATCGTCACAACAATGTATATATCTATATATATACATATCGATGGATCAATATAAAAGAGCCTGCATTGTTTTTCATATTTATTTTTCGCAACTTTTGAAGTTTGCTTTCTAAACATCATCTGCATACAACTATACAAAATGCAAGAGAATCTGTAATAAGATTTGGTTGAAACATACATATATTAAATTATATATTTATATATTTAGAAAATATTATACTTTTTACAATAATGCAGACATCAAAACTTACCAAATTGAAAAATAGACACGCCTTTTTTATATTAGCGCATCAATATATTTATAAGTATATATATATATAGCCAAGTATATATATTTATATGTATTTGTCTGATCTCATATAGAGAGACCTAACTGGTCTATTCCCTTAGTAATATCAATGTATGAATTAAATATGAATACATACATTGAAATCACTAAATGCGAGTTAGGTTTTTTACAAGAGAAAATGCGAGTTGGGCCCTTTCACAAGAGACCAAAGATATACATATATATATATTTTTAAAAGCTGTAGGAAGTAATAAATTGTATTGGAATTATTCAGCTGAACGGCAATTGCAACCAAATGTGTAACTGCGATTATTTAAATCATAAATTATCAATAATAACTAAATTATAATTTAAATCTAAATAAATTTAAGCACATTTCGCCATTTTCCTGTTTTTTAAGACAGTTTCTTTTTTACGAAAAAAAAATTAACCAAATTGAAATCTTTTAATTATTAAAAGTTGTTAAAGCAAGATGGCAACCTTTGTTTTGCCTGATGTTGCTCAGAATTTCCAAACTGAAAATTGCAGGCTTTTGCTTTCTTATGTCACATTCTACTTATTGTTGTTTCAAGTCTATCTATAAATATTGTCAGGAAGTTTTACGCGTTCCCGGACACCTGTTGCGGGGCGAAAAATATATCTCTTATAAGAAGGGAATATTGAAAAAAAAAAAAAAACGGACAGATATAACAATAACTATATATTTTAATGTTTTATTACGCGCTAAAGTGATGTAAAAGAAACCAAACTTAATAAATAAATAAATCGAAGTCGTACACTGAATTTTTTAAGTGGAAAAAATTATTTAATTACAATAAAAACAATTTTAATAGCTATCAATAGAGAAGCGAAAAGCTGTTACGAATTTTGAAAATAAATTAAATTTATGCAAAGAAATAATAATTTTTTCATTTTCATCACAGTGTTTAGAATAGCAGGAAAAACAAAAGCATTACCTGCTGATCAAAAGTAATGATTGTACGCATTTATAAATTATTATCTGGCAGGTGTTTTGTATAAAAAATATTAAGTAAAAAAATTATATTTTTTATATGTTATTGCAATTTAAATTAATACAAATACAAATAATAATACAAATACCAATTATAACTAACCGATACCGCCAGATAATAAATTTCAGTCCATTTTTTAAAACTACTGAATATTATTTTCTGGGAATTCACTGACATTTAAAAAACAAAAAAAAAATGTATTTGCTTACATATTTATTTATATAAAAAAAAATTAAAATAATACATCAGCTTAAACTGGATGCATGATATTTAATTAACTGTAATAGCGAGCCAATAATGACATAAATGACATTTTTGCTCTGCTACCTTTTGAATTAAGAACAAATAATTTTTTTTTAGAATTGTGTGTATCTAACAAAAGACATTTAACATAGTTAAAATTAGAGAGTAGGGACAATATTTTATCTAAATTATTTCCTTTGTTATTATGTTGCAATAATCGAGCCTGAAATTTTATAATGTAAATGAAAACCAGCTTTTGGTTTTTTTTATTTCAAAATGTCTTATAGCTTGTTTTTCTCCCGGATTACGTAAAAAGTGTAAATAACATTGAAAAGTAACATTTTATAAAATTTTTTTTTGGACTAAATTGTACAAAGTGAATGCGTTATTGCACAATACAAAATCAATTTCATTTAAATTAAGTAACAAAGCAAACAATTTAGAAATTATTGAGCTAAAATATATATATGTCAATAAGTTTTAATTAATTAATAATATTTATTTCATCTTTAGAATATAAATTGACTTTAGAAGAAATTGTAAATTTTTGTTAATTTAAAAATTATAACACATTAATGATGGCTTCATGTAGAATTTAACGTGTATGTCAAATTGAAAGTGTATCAATTACTTTCATATGCCTTGCGTTGGAGTTTAACGAAATTTTTTCATTGGCGCATCTACTTAAACCAATTTAAAGCGGCGATCACAAATTTCGCATGTTGCTGGATGTATCAGCAAATATCGCTACAAATATATTTTCAAAAATAAAAAATTATAAGAAAGTTGCTGTTATAATATGTTGTTCAAAGTGAATTTAAATGTAATTTTTTAAAGTCCTCCGCTGGCCAAAATCTTACCTACTAGTAACGCGATATTGCGCAAACTTTCGGTATTTCTTTAACTTTGTCTTGCTTAGAACAAAATATTGAAAATTTTCTGAATATTTTAGTTTTCTGTTAATCACATGCGAAACTATTCAGCAAAATTAAATTGAACACTAGTTGACATTAGCAGGCATACACAATTTTTTTTTATTAGAATTAGTCATTACAATATCTAAATTTAACTAACAAGTAAAAAATGTTCATTTATTTTAGAAAGAAATATATAAAAAAGCGTTTTTTATTACATCTTTACTTGGTGCAGTATTATCTGAAATACGAACAGCTCAGTACTCTCTTTTTATAATAAGAATTGAAAATTTGAGAGCTCTTTCATTTTGACCCACTTTTAAAAATTAGAATTATTTCGATCGCCCCAAATTTTTATACCCCCCTTTTTCATATGACAATGTTTTCTTCCGATTTATATTAGATGTCAATGGTTTATGTCAATTTCATATATCACAGAAAAATTCCTTAATTAATTCTCCAATTAATTGTAGTCGTAAAATATGTATTGCTTAATTTATAATTATGATTCGGTTTTTAGATTCAATTTTCTTGAAAAAAATTTTTTTTTTATAAATGTGCAATATTTTATAAAATATGAATTTATTGCGTTATGGAATACATACAAATTTATATTTCATGTGAAAATAATGACGGTGTCAAACTTTTGTATACGACTGTATGTGGCAACTTTGAAAATATAAGTTACAGAATCTATACAATTTCCCTTTATTTAAATACAAATTATAGATAAACGGGTTTCTCGTTTTTTGCTTTATTTTCTCCGCGCATTTCAGTGCCACAGTAGATGTTAAAAGAAAAACAACTAAATGACACTACATACATATAAAATTTTTTTATAATAGAAATAATCAAAAAGGAAAGAGAAATTTCAACAGGAAACATTGCAATGCACAATAAAATATTAAGTACACAAATTCTTTTCTTTTGTGTTTGTTGTCATTATCAAATTCAACACGTGTGTACGTTTCAGAGTTGCCACTTTACATTTATTTATAAAGTAGATACTAATTCGAGAAAGCAACATCTTATAACTGTAAAACCTCTTTTCTTTAAACCAAAACAATGACAGTACTAATTTTTTTGGTTTTTGCAATGTTTTTTTTATGAATATTTCTATAAACTTTTGCTTGTCATAGAAACCGCACAATTTTGTGTCATAATATTTCACTTTTTCAGCACACTTGCCATATTTATCAAGCCTTTATATAATATATTTCATTTCTAACATTTCTCTCCCTAAAATTATATATTAAAGGAGAGTAGTTGGCAGTACTGATAATCATCTGGGATTAGCAACCCCAATTGATGAAAGCACAGTCATGAGAGAGACTACAAATATAATGAACGGGCCCCTTTAACCCTGTTTTCTGAATGATTCAATATTTTTTTTACTATGTACATACACACAAATCCATGCACAATTCGTACGTAAAAATTGTGTGCTTTTATTACAACAACAGGGTATGACTGTTTTCTCTGCTGAAACTAGACTCGTAGTCAAGTGACATTTCTCCTTCGCTGAATTGCAAAAGAGCCGGCGGTGAGAGTTCAAAGAGATGATTATTCCATCTGGTTTATCATCAATACACAGTTTCGTGTGGGACTTTTCGTTGCTACTTTCGGTTAGAAGGTAAGTGTTGCGATTTCAATTTAGTCAGTTTAGTAACGTTCTAGTTGTCAGTTCTCGTTTTTGGGTTGAACGGACGACGTGTGATTATAACTCATTCTTCTCTTGTGTTGTGTGTGTGCTATATACAATTATACAGTGTGCAAAAGAATATTTCTAAATAGAAAAAATAATTATTGTGTATTAAAATAAACAGAAGAACTGTTTAAGGTATATTTCTTTTGATTTATTATTTTTTCTTTGTAATATCCATGCACATAGAAACAATTTATGTGCGCGGATACGTGTGCTAATAGGCGAATACATGTAGCCATACATACGTATCTATATATACATAGCTATGTACATACCATACGTGTGTGTATGTATTTACGTAAAAACTGTTCGATTTGTTTCCTTTAATACGAAAGAGCAAAAATTTTTTAATGAAAGTTAAAAATTTGCTTGAAATATAATATAAACAAGTTTAATTCAAGAAGTAACACGTTAGGAAGGTTTAAATAAAAAAGTGAATTCAATATTTCATCTACATATGTATGTATGTGTATATACGTATGCAGGTGTGTATGTTCGCACATACGGGCATGTGCACATACATAGACATATTTTTCTTATAGTGGGGATAATTTGCATACACACCTTTTGCAACATTTTTAATATCTCCTTTAAAATTGATTTTCATACAAAAAATAAGAAAAAAACTGTTTGGGTGTGTGTGTGTGTCGGTTTTGCTAATAAAAGATTTAAATTGTTAATTCTGCGAAATAAAATCAATTTTATATTTTCTGTTGTAAACGAGCAAACGAACACATGCCAAACATTTGCGAAATGTTGGAAGAAAAAACTTTCTAAAAATATGAGTGTATACACACGTATGCATACATACATATGCATGTATGTACATAACTCTTTGTATGCATTCCCATTCATGTTTAATTGTATAAATATTTATATGTTTAGTGTACATACATATATGCCTAAATAATTTGTTTAGTGTGCTTTTTATTCCTTTTTAACTTATTAATAAATATGTTTGTGGGAACCATACACACGTGCATATATGCAGGCATACCCAAGTATGTATGTGTGTGTTATACATGCTAAGTAAAGCAAGATTTCAAGCAAATCAATAAAAAGAAAAATCATAAGAATTTATTTAATTTGCAGCAAAATTGCATTTACAGTTTTCCTAATTGTTTCAAAATTCGCAAAACTTATATGCTGAAAACACTCAAAATAAATGGTATTATATAATCGTTTGAAAGAAAAATCAAAAGGACAGCAAAAGTGTGCTGCCAGTGACGACGACTGAAGTTATTCAAACGAAAATTGGTTAAATAAACTCGCAAAAAAAACATTAAACTAAAGAAAAAAGAAAGAATCCGGCATCAAAACCATTCCAAACATGTACATACATACACACACATATACATACATACATTTGTTAAAATTTTTTTTGTACAAAAATGACACAAATGTGTGCACATGCATACAAATACATACATACATACATAAATACTTCCATATAAAATATACACAATTTAAGTCGTACAATAAAGGCTGTTTGGAAGAAATACAGGGTGTTTTGGGATTCATTCATTCTATTTAATTATCTAACTACATTATGAGGAAATTTTATCTGTTTCGCACCAGAAACGTGTTACATAACTAATAGTTAATCTACATACATAGATATATTTTTCAAAAATAAAACTTGGAAGTGTTTCTTTTAGAAATTTAGTTTCAAGAAAACAATTGCTCAAGTGTTTGAACTATAATATTTCTCATAGTTTGTTTCATGAAAAATTCTCTAAATATGCAAACATATATACACACTTGCAAACAAGAATGTGTTTTTGAAAATAAATATTTTTGGCATTCTTTTAATGTACGAATAAACATTAACCCCTTAATATTTATATATATATATTTTTTTTTCTGGTAGAAAGTGGTTTTTTATATTTCGCTGAAACGAGATTTTTAATTGCGGAAATATTTCACTCATTTTGAAATATTTCTTTTTGTCTTCTTGGTGAATTTGTTGATTTTGTGTTGAAGCAGTTCACCCAGATAAAATATTGCAGTAAACGATTGGTTCTGCCAGATATCCGAAACCAAACAGGGTTGTCACTTGCTTGTTTTTTTTCTGATATTCACTCTAAGATGGCCAGAAACCAGTGAATTGGTATCATATTCTCTGTACTACAATTCTTTCTAATGGATAGTGATAGTCACTTAGTTTACATTCGAAATTGCTCGAGAAAAAATTCAATCATGAAAATATTTGTGTGGATATCAAAGTGTAGCGCACTACACTTGCAGTTCACCGAATGACCAGCACACTTTTATGTTGACTTAAACGACACCATATCGTTAAAAGTTAACCATCCCATCGATACTGTAGTCAGGATTGACAATTGTTCAGACGCTCATTCTGCAAGCAGACTTTTTCACAAATAGGAGTTGGAATAGAAATTAGATTGCATTTTTTCCCACTAGCAACTCGAAAAGAAAGAATAAATAAATATTGCATCAGCTTAAAATTAAAATTGTTTCACATTCTCGTATGGCCATTCTTATGGGTAGCCCAGAAACATTCTGTAAATATTCATATAATTCCCATTTTTTCTCTTCGCTAATTTTATTTAATAAATTTTGGACTTGAATGTACTTTTTAAACTTGAAATGTAAGCAAGTTTGTAGCACGTGGTAAAGCTTTGAATTAAGTATTCACTTGATTGCTTTTAGCACATTTACAACTTACATGGAATAGAAATACCCATGTGTGTGTAAATATATTACATATGTATGTACGTAGAAGTAGAGAGCTTTGCCTTACCGAACGCATTAAATTAACTTATTGGTTGACGGTTTCATTAGCATTGAATTACTTATAATGCTAATTAACATTAATCGCGGTTGTAATTTTTGGCAAATTTAATCACTTGAATTAATTTTTTTAATTAAAAAACAAAATCTTTCATTTGACACTGAAATTTGTTGAAATCGGCATACATTTTTTTTTATATCGGTTTTTATAAATTTTTTTTTTTTTTTTTTTTTTGGGAAGATCATAGGTGGCTTTTGATTTCGGGGCGAATTCATTTTGGCTTTTAAGAATTGTTTTCTTAAATTAGTTAAATAAAGGGAAATATTTTTTTTTTTTTTTATGTATCTATTTGGAGTTCTTATGTTTTCTGTATTCAATAAAAACAAATTCAGATAGTGAGAATAGAAGGAGTTCCTACAGAATTTTTTTTCCATAAATATTTTTATTTCTTTGGTTTCGCTTTCATATCCATGTTTGTTGATTCAACTGAAAAAACAATGCGAATTTATTAAGAATTTTTAAAAGTGAATTCGCTTGCTTTCGCTTCTATGGATTCGCTTTACCATATCAATTTGTAAAAACCAAGGCGAAAGTATTTTGATTGATTTATCGCTGCTAGTCTGTTATCTGTCAATGAAACACAAACAGTTTTTAAGTGAGCGAATTCGCATTGACCTCAAGAAATACTTCCCAGCTAAAAACGGCAAAGCTTTTGTCTGCGGATTAGTGGCTTTTAGTTTTGGCTTCTTTAAACACTTGAATGGAATTTTGAAATCGTATAAAAACATTTCAAAAGTTATAAAAGTTGTCTAATAATATGTATTAAAATCAAAAAGATTTCTGACAGCTTTGTGTAAATTTAATATTCGAGAGCATTGACGATTTTGCTCCCTTTCCACCTTCATACTTTTAAGCCTGCGTGTATGTGTGGATGCATGTATGTGTGCATGTATAATTAAAGGAAAACAAAGAATATCCTTTTGAAATTCAGCTTTTCGTTTTGTTATCGAAATCTATAGAAGTGGAAAATATAAATTTATTTCTTGTTTTTACTACCCGAAAAGTAAAACGTAAATAGAGAAGAAACAAAGAAAAATCTATCGAAAATCGAGAAAACGAAAACAAACAAGAAGCCTCAAACTCAATTTATTATATAAAAAAGGTAGTGCGCGTGTGTAATGGCGTTTTTGCGTTCCATCTGTGCTCAACGTACAAATTTAGTTTATAGCTACAGCGGCAGTAGTAGTTCGGGCAGTTTTGGGGCTGGTAAATTTCAATATTTGCCTGCCTCAAAACATTCAGCAAATTGGTCGGCCTGTGTTCGACAATTAAGTCAGCAATCGGATGACAATGCAATCAACAACAATAGCAGTGAACTGAATTTGAATTGTCGGTCCAGCTCTTCGACATCCTACTCTACTAAAGAACAAAAGCAACAACATAAAAAACTATTTTTAGCCAACGTTCTCTCGTCTGGCCAATTCAATGTACCATCCCCTCAACGGCTTCATACAAATGCTAGAAATTCCCAAACTGTAGCTGCGCCCCGCATTGCAGATGACGATAAACTTTCACCACTTGCCAAAAAAATACAGCGTAAGCCATCGCACACACCAAACATCCCTGAAAATCCCCAACGTGATCCATTGGACGTCAGTTTCAATGATCCAATTGCGGCATTCAAGAGCAAAACAACATGGGAGTTGATACGCGCCTATTTGGTTTACTTTATATGCTCAAGTGAAAAGCTTGTCGAGCATAATATGAAGGTAAGTACTTTTTTCATTTCTCTCCAATAACAATAACTTAGGTTTAATGGCCAAGTCGCAATATCCCTGCTTGAACGCTGGTCTCGGGGGGCTCAAATATCGGTTTGTTTTCAAATTTGCAAAATCATTTTAAATTTACTTAAATAATAAATCTGTGTGTAGCATTCAACAATTGAGATGGGGGTATTTTGGTGCGCACCAGCTAAAAGTGTGCGCTTCTTTGGCACTATTCTCTTTTTAGTCATAAAAACATCTGGATGTTTATGCAGGCACGAGTTTTTCATATGCCAGCACTTGTTTTCTCTTCCGAGACAGTGCTCAGTTATGGAATCACACAAGTTCGCTTATAGTGATTCTTTATTAGTAATTAAGAGCAATAAATAAATATACATTTTCCGCTTCATTCCAAATCCTCCGCAGTGACACCGCGTGACACACACGCTCATGGTCTATTATCTGTCTATATTCTATTATCGGTCTATATATATATTATATACATATACATATACATATATTTTGTAGTATAGCTGATCATAAGGATATAACCAAATCAAGGCAATAAATACATTTTTCTGGGAAAGTAGATTTTCTATAAATGAATAATGGAAAAGTAAGCCGTATTTAATTCGTAAACCAGCTTAAGTACTTAGAGGATTAGAACAGGGATAATGAAGTACTCAGAATTGCAAGACTAATGTTGAGAAAATATTTTAAATAAAGAAAGAGGCATCCCGTCGAAAGTAAAAATATTCTTCTGAACGAAAAAAAAATTATTGTTTAGAGTTGTATTGAAAGTCTCTACGAATTTTGCTGTAAAGAATACAAACCGATATCTGAGAGAACGTGAATTTTACTAAACACTTTTTGGTTTTTATTTTATAAATAATTTATACATGTTTTTATATGGCATAATTTTTACTTACAGTGTTTTTTTTTACTTAAGATTATATTAAATTGAATATTTTACATATTTGTTTGCCGCTTTCGTTTGTGTTTCCTTAAATAATTCAAGCTCATTTTGAAAACCCTTTTAAGGTTTTATTTGTGCAAGAAATTTAAAAGAATCTTCAAGGACACTGCCACCCTGCCTTTGGGGCTTTGAAAACATTTCTAATTCCAACTTCAGTTCGAATCCCTGGCAAATTAAAATTTTGCTTCATAAATTTACGATTTTAAAAAAAATTTACTCTCAATTATAATTTAGCAGTAATTTATAACTTGAGACCCCTGTATTTTTTTCTTTTCAAGCTGATCGTAATCGAGAGATTGATAGACAAATATTTCACTTACTACTCACTTTTAATGACAGTTACTAAAAAGTACAATGAGAAATATAAATATAAAAATAGTAATTAAATACAATTGTTGAAAAACCTTGCCAAATACCTGCATCTCAATACAGTGATGGCAAAAACTGAGTGGAAAATTACTTTTTTTAAAAACTTTTTATCTTTATTGGATGCATGTCAAGTCCTTCCATTACTTTGCTGTTTCCTTAGTTTGTAATTGTCCAGATTGTTGGCATGGCAATGTGATAAAAATAATGGAACGGACAGGATGACTCGTATATAATAATTAATTTCCTCTTTTAGAACTGGTAACTGTGCCGATAATTCTGGGCGAGAGTACTTTTTAACAGTAAGACTCCAATATTAGTTAATTCTCGCATGAAATGGTTTTCTATCAAAGTTTTATTGATATTTTGCTTTGTAACCGAGCGGGTTTCGCAAAGTTAGTTGAGGTCAAAGGTAACCATTCTGTAATCAGAAAACGTTTAATATTAGTTATTTAGCAAGTTGTATACTTCAATATAATTTTGCATCCTGTCTGCTGCTTTATCTATCCCTCTTCTGTAACAATATACGATGAGTGATTAAAAAAAGCGCTGTTTTTTGTGGTCAAACCTCATACCTGTAAAAAAGTATATAATAATATATATATGATATGTGTATTCAAATATTTTTCTTAAGAAAAAAAGGAAAATAGTACTGAGAGGGAGAGAGGAATATAATTTGCTTATGCTAAATTGTGATCAGCATAAGCAAACGGGAAGTTCTCAGAAGTAACTTATTCAGAATTTTAAATTTGACTAACCCGATCTTTGTCTAGTCTTTTCAAAACATTTGAAAATAATGGAAAATAAAAATAACAAACTGAAATGAAGAGGAGATTATTTGCAGAATTTAAAAATTGTCTATAGAGGAACAACCCATATGGAAGTTTCACATTTAAAATGTCAGAGTTTTATTCCGTTCGTCGTTAGAGACCGGTAGTGAGGTTACATCAGCAATCGGTCACTGTGTTGAGTGGAGAACAAATGGTACCTGCAAGAACAAGGAAAACTAAAGGGTTAGTACCTTTATCGATTAGTGATTGTTCCAGAACAGAAAAATTAGAAAATGGCACGTGGCTACAGATCAGTATGTTTATATGTGAGATTCTATGAGAACGGATATTGCAAAGCGAATTGTAGGTGATGACTGCTTAACAGATGCAAAAAAGTTAATTGCAAGATAACTTTTGACTCCTATAAAACATGCGTTAGGGAAGTGTGTTCACCAAATAGACTTGCTGCGGCTTTTTACGTCGGGTCACAACCTTTACGCACCAGCTTAAACGAAACCCTTTAATAGTCAATGTACTTCAAAACACCCAAACTGCTTAAACCGTAAATTAATTTTATTGCAATTATGAGTACTTGTGTATTGCTGACACTTTTCTTTGACACTGTAATCGATTTATGGGTAATACGACACATGTTTGTTTCTGAACTTAAATTCACACACACTGTGCCAAAGATGTACCGGCATTTGTGCATGCATTATGAGAATACTCATACATACTTACTTACATAAACATGCATGTACACACATGCTCACATACTAGTATGCATGCTTGTATATACATATTTGTATTATACCCGTTTTCTATATTAGCGATACCCGAGTGGCTACATTAGCGAAAAAGCAAATAAAAGGAAAAAGATTTGCTCGCAATTCAAATGAAAATTACTTAAGCGTGAAATAATGAAAAAATTAAACATCAATTCAGAGGAGGAACAGGGCAACAAACAAACATTGGATTGCTGAGAGGAGCACAAAAAGTGGAACAACTAGTCACTCAAAACGTAGCAGAAGGACAGACTAGTTGGCAGGGAGGAAAGCAAAACAAATGAAAACCGGTAGAGAGTACATACATGCATGTGGTGGTCTTCTTTAACTGCTACGTATAGACATTCTCACGTGATGTTTTAAGCACAAAAGCACATCTACTTGCACTAAATCTCTTCTACTACGTGCATGCATACATATGTACATACGAGTATTTACATACACACATGTGAATAACCAGACTAGTTAATATTCCATCAAGCAAATTGTTTCAAAATTAAAATAAATACTTACATAAGTGTGTGTGACATAGCCGTGCCTAAGGTGAAATAGTTTAAATAGAAGTGCTTCGGCCTTAAAATATCGATCTAATTAGGTTTATCTACGAGCACAGTGGATGCATGCATACGTAAATGTGTGTATACTCGTACACAAACCTATGCATACTCATGGCTATGTAAGAAGGTGCCGTTGTCTATATTTCTGGCCTTCTAAGAAATTTACAAAAAGAAGATTTTCAGTCAATTTATGGTGTTGTGTAAGGTATCACAACCATCAACGGAAGATATTGACCACGTTTTAAGCGTACAACGCCTCTCTTTTCCTATACAGAAGTTTCCGGTCGATTGACATTGTGTGGGCAGGCTCGGCGTTTCTATTATTTTACGTTTTCTTTTCCAATTAGATTTTGAAGAAAATAATACTCAAAGTGGAACGAAATTGATCGATCATTTTGAAAACAGTCGATATGCATCATGGAAAAGTCTGCGCATGGAATAACATCTTGCAACACTGAAACATCTAAAGGCCGTCACTTTTTTTCTTTGTATATAACCTCCATCAATTCCATTAGGTGTTCGCTTTCCCTTTGTAATTTTCCCTGATAACGTGTTTTTAAAAAACAAGGCAATATGGCATCACCACCTAATATCCACACAGCTGTCAAGAAAAGAAATAATAAACCACATACATGCGAAAAATGAATGAGAATTGATTGAATTGTGGAGAAAGCTATCGGACCCACAACTTTAATTATTTGGACGAGATGAATTTAGCGGTATACCGAAAGAACAATCTTTTGTCCAGTGTCGAATACGTAGTCTTTCTTTTTCCCTTTAGGAAGAGGGAGTGTAATAAAAGAGAATATATACGAAAATACGATATCCTTCCTATTTTATCATACAAAAATGATGGAAACAATTTTTTGTTTGCTGAGTGAAGTGAATGCAACTTTGATCGCATGAAAGTTATTATTTTGGGGAAATTTTTTTAAGAAAAACTTTTGCTTGTCATAAAAATCTGACTTTTTTGGCCAGACTATCCATATTTGACAGATTGTACTATTGTGTAGGAGAAGCAAATAAGTACATAATACCATACATAGTACATACCATCAATAATTTAAAAAAAAAACAGCTTGTCTCTTGTATCGTTATTAAAGAAACCGTGTTAAATATTACGAAAATATAATTTTTTTTTAATAATTATAAGAAAAGTTTGGAGCGGCAATTGCGTACTTTGCAGTATTTTTTTTCTTCTTTAGTTGAACAAATTTTAAGTTATACAACACTGGCATCACAATAAGAATATATAAAATATTGGAAATGGTGTACTTTGTGAGCCTAACGATTTCTGCCAATATTTGGCATTCATTCTTTTTCAATTTTTATTATTATTTTTTTATATGTGTTATAAAAAAAATAGCTGATTCGTACTGGATGTGCCAAAATTGTGTACTAAATTAATGCTTTATGTCGTCTAACTTTTGTCAGAACTACTAGAAGTATGTAGCTGGCTTCAGTAGTGCCATTCAGGGTCAGTCTGACACCTTTACAAAATGCAAAAGCGGTACTGTAAAATCTTTGAGTCCATAATTCCACGTCTTGTGTAGTATAAATGCGCATTGCTTTTCGAATTATATTATCAGGATTTATAATTTTTACACATATGTACGTGTAAATGAAGTTATGAATTAATTTGAGAACAAAATAAGTGTTTACGAGTACATACATATATGGATGTACATACATTCTCAAAAGATCGAGTGAAGGTCGGTCATGTCTCACGTCTATGTATGCAAAGTAAATACTTATGTATGTACATTGGTATTAACATGTATGCGTGCATTTATATTAGATAGAGCACATCGATATAGACCCGGTAGAAAATGTTAGCGGAGGAAAAGTATTGATTCATAGACATCTGCCAAATGCTTGGCATTGCTCCGTTCTAATCACATCGAGGGAGACATTTTGAACCAGGGACTTACTACTATTATTATGTTCAAATTATTTTACAACGTTGTTGATCCTTTAATCGTTTTGTTATTATTTTTTATTAGTTAGTTGGACTGTTTTGCCAATACTGCAAAATTTTTATACAAAAACATGCCTTTTTTTATTAACTTCGAAACAAAGAAAGTAGTAAAAACATATACAAAATAAAAGAAAATGCAAAAAAGCGGAAAAGCTACAAAAAGTTCAAAGGCGACGGTTAAGTAACAAATCTTTCCCATCAAAATAAAGTAAATAATACAATCCATTTAGTATACGTATGTAGCACAGAATGGTGCATTTAAAAATAGTGGAAATGCGGCAAGCAATAATAATTTTTATATTTAGTAAAGGAATAATCCTTCAAAACCTTATTTCACTATTCTAGACAATCGTACAATTTCTCGAATTTGGCATCTCATTTTCAAAAAATGACAATTTCCATGCGCTCAGAGTTGCATTTACTTCAGTCAGCAAAGAAAAATTTTTTTCCATTATTTTTGTGTGATAGGATGGCACCAGCAACGCCATTTTGATAATCACGTATCTAAAACCAAACAAAATCTAATTGGTTTCTATGGTTATGGAATAATGGAAGTCAATTAAAAGTATTGACATGGTTGCCCATTAGTTCGTACAGCTGTTTTAATAAAGCTTACAAAATGAACAGGTTTGTGGGGAACACACCATGAGCAGTAATGAGACAGAATTCATCGCTTTTCTTCATATTAATTAACTAAATTAATTCTCCTACAGTCATATTGGAGCCATTAATCAGAAAATAATATTGTCAATTTTTGAATTGTTGTTTTGATTCTTGTAAAAACTAGAGTAAAAACAATTTTGTGAAGAAAACGGGTCGTAAAACTAACAACACATCGCAAATTGCTTTTATTATTAACAATTATTTATAACCGGTTTGAAGTATTCGAGTTGGGTTTCCACTTAAATGGCATTTAAAATATTTCATTTAAAATGATTCAACTTCTTTTTGAGAGATGTTACACGTAAATTTTTGCATATTTGCGACCGCTTAATGCCAAAATTGGTTATGCCATAATGTACATATGCATGCATGTATGTATGTGTGGATGTGTATACAGAAATATCATGGCTGAAGCACATTTTGCTCAGTGTGCTCGTACGTGGGCAGATCGTGTTCAATATAGATACCTATTATTAATACCTGCACCCACACAGAGGCAGACAATATAGTAGTGTGCATATGACTAACGAAACTACTACCGGTTTCTTTAAGAAACTATAATTCTTTCTGTACACAATACTTATACAATAGAAGACAGGCCCCCAAATGAGCCAAGTGCTGCAATGCTCGAAGCCATAAATATATAAAGTATAGAGTTCGTTGTGTGTGTGCACACACATGCTTGAAAACATGCTCGTTTGCGTTATGAGATGTCTGGTAAAATTAATTTCAAACATTCAAGCGTGTTATGAGGCAGGCATGGCAAAATTTATGCTAATCAAAATGTGCATGGTACGTCATCAATGCTTTTTTTAGTACAATGAACAACATTTCCAGCAGTCGCTGTTTTTTTTTTTTTACCAATTTCTTTCCTAAATATATAGATAACATCGAAGTAATGTATTGATTAGTCTCTTGTTTTCGCAAACAATTTTATCCGATCTTAGAATTATATATTTTTAGCGATTCATTCATATTCCACTCTTCGGATGAATTTAAAATTTACAAGTTTTTGGAAACCATATACGATTTCACAATTTATTAAAAAAAATGTAACAAAAAAGCAAAAAAGGAGAGATTTTAGAACCTGCTTCACTAGAACTCTATTTCTTAGTGAACATCAACATTCTTAGATCCGAAATATTAAGAGCGGGATCAAGCTACTCTACGTGCTCGTATGTTCATTGAATACTTTTTGTTGCTAAACCATAGAATAAATAAATTCAATGCAAGAAATTAGTGTCCTAAGAACTTTTGACTTGTAATACATACTGCACTTTATTGGCCATTTCTTTGCATTATATATATGTATGTATATACTAGCTTGAAAGAATATTAGCGATTTCATTTTAAGCTTCCTTAAAAATTATTACCTTATCCTTATTAAGCTTTATTATGAAATACGCTTCTATAGCCAATTTAAAATCATACCATTCATTCACACGAATAACTGATGTGATAATATTCTCTTTCAAAAATCCCATTAGGTGCTACACTACTGCATGTGACACTCTTACACAAATTTAATGCCAACAAATATTTTATTTTCCTACTTAAAGTAAATGCAACTCTGCGACTTCCGAAAAATCGATCGTACGGATGTAGTACGAGTACTACAATCATAATTTTACAGACAATCATAATTTTCCTTCCCCATGCCATATTTGGCAAATAGTAATATGGTAGACGACAGTCAAACATGGGATTGAAATCAATTTTCCATCCCTGATACGTGTACGTAAGTATGCATGTATGTATCTGTATCCTATTTGAACTACAGTTACCTTGTAAAAGATGAGAGGAAAGAGTAAACGCTTGCAGTTTTCGCTGTTAGATGATATTTAATGTTCCTAAGGCATAGTAATTTGTGTATTCGGTATTTTTAAAATTAGAACAATCAACACAATCAAGAATAGTAATTCTCGGAAAACTAATTTCTTTTTCTAATATTTTTTATTATAAGTTGTAGTCTGGAGGAGAGTTTCGTTTTTTCTCTTTCTTGCGTTGCTAACACTTCCGGAAAGAAAACCAATAATATGTGCATACGTATTTACAGAAATTCTTTTTATTTACATAATATACGTATGTATGTATGTTTGTATATGCACTCATACTAGTAAAATAGCGGTAGTTCTGGTATTTCCCAGAAAACATATGCACATTCATACGTATGTATTTCTCATATTAAAATGAAAATAAAAATCAGTTTTGAAATCCATATACATACTTACATAAGTGGCGATAATCATGAGTAGTTTTGCAAAATTTTTTTTATATGTTGGAAAAAAAAGAAGTACAACGTCGTAGCGGGGAAAAATTCGTGATTTTTATGTTCTGTGTGCATGCTGCGTTCTGCATTTATAGTTGTATTTGAGTTATGCAACGCACTTTCACTCTATTTGAAACGTGTTGATATAATCTGCAGAATAGAGGTATTCTTTATATTCGATAAATATTAGAGATAAGTAATTATACGGCTTTTGGAGCGTGCGTTAAGAGTAGCAGGAGTGTCTTCTTTCTGTTACCTCTTCTATTGGATCAGATATTTTGTATGCCAGCAACGAGTAGGTACGTGCTTTGGGCATAATCCGTGACAGCTTTGTAATTACGTTCTTGCGCTGAAATTTTGAACAAAAAACAATTTTTTCTTTAGTTGCAGCCATGAGTTGACGGTTTTATATGCATCTTCAATAAATCAATTGATGATTGCATAATTGCATTTGAAATATTACTAACACAAATGGTATTTGCTGAGACAAGTTGTTCCACAAAATTGAAAAAAATAAACTTTATTGGCAGAAATATTATTTTATAAACTTTTTATGGATATAAAAAAGTCTATAAACAGTGTCATAAATTATGACGTTTTACAGCATTCGCTGTCGTGGGAAATTTTTATTTTTAGGAGCGCATGTAGCTTGTGGGGTAGAGAAAGTAGTATAAATGGAATTTTCGACAATTATAAGTAGGTGGCAGACAAATTGTCGACTATTTCAATTGATAGAATACGTAAATAAATACAATCATTATATATGTACATACATAAATGTGTATGCCTACTTATCTGAAGTATATACAATTTTTAATAAAGATTAGTTTGTTGTTTCTAAAATAAAAAGCAGAAAATTGTTTACTGATTTTTATTTCTTATATTATTCTTACTTTATTTTATCGAGCTTAAGATCTGGTGTTAAATATTTGTTAGTAATGAGGAATATATGGCAAAATTAAAATTTACTTCATTGCAGTGTAATTGTAGGGAATAAAACAATATGTTCTTGGAGAAGTTTCGGTGCAGCCAAATATAATACCTTCACTTGTTATAACTTAAAACTATTGAAATGCTTGTTATCTATGAATGTCGATAACATTGAAAAACATTTATCGCACCAGTTTTATAGGTCATTTTTTGTCCAGCTGGTTCTTTTATAATGTGTGACATTTCTGACATTTTATGTACTCCCTCTTTCAATATTTTTGATTATATTTACATATATATACTATATATTGAAAACCTAGTCTTTACTTTGTTTTTGTTTTTCTAGTGGTTACATACACTTTGTTAAGATTCTCACAAGCGGTTTTGTAAACTAAATGGGACATTTCCGATTTACCTATTTCTTCTTTTGTTTTGCCAATAATTGTAAGTAAAACAACAAAACGAAAATTAAAACTCTTGACCTGACCGTATGGTTCCAACTGATATCGGTGGAATTGGAAGACATTTTAATTTACCACATCAGTATTTAATGATCAAATTGTTTTGTAGTACTCTTTCTTTTTTCAATTGGGAACATCAACACCTTTATAGGGAGACCGTTTAAGTATAGGGTATTAAGGGTACCCCAGCAAACAAAATTTTTGCATGCTGGCCGATGTCAATCTGCATTAGCATTTGGATCAAGCGTGGTCCTTTGATAGCGGCCGGTTAGCAATATCTTTATTTGATATCATGATCATGCCCACTAATAGTCAATGTCTACATCATCCCATTCAGGTCATTATAATTTAACTATGGACTAAATATGTTATTGAGGTATAATATTTAATTATATGGCGTAAAACCAAATTAAAATTATTTATATTTATTGATAATTGTTCACTAATAAAAATTATATTTGTGCAATATTAGCATCACCCTTTTCGAAAAATTCCAATTTATTTCGCACTGACATTTCGAAAGTTGGAAAAGCCGTTAAAAAGCTTTTATGCACAGTTGAAATGAATAAAATCTTAAAAGAGGTTTCACCAAGTGGTTTTTCCTATTTGCCATTTACACAATTATTTTATATTCTATTACAAACGAAATATAAATCTTTATTTATGAAATGACTTGAATTAATCGCTGATTTTTAATTTGATTGGCTTCACTTGTTGATTCAGTTAGCTGGAATTCTATTGTTGCAGCAATTGTAAAACGAATTTAATTATAATGAAATTTTCCAAATTTTTTCTTCATTTTTTGTTTTTAATTGAACAATTAAATTAACAAAACTTTTAGCTAATGAAAGTGGCAAATGCAATACTTGGAGATAAATTGTTTACAGTGCTTATGAAGGCAACATTTTATGGACATTTTGTTGCTGGTGAAGACCAAATAAAAATTGTGCCAACACTTGAAAGGTAATTTTATAAAAAACCATTTAACTAACTAATGCTTTTTTTTCTGTTCTTTTCTTCTTTTTATATTTATTTATTTTTAATTTCTACACGTTTGGATTATGTACGCACGTACATACATATGTACATATGTGTATATCTATCTATGTATCTACATACATACATACATACAAAATATGTATATGTATATATTTTATGGATTGTTTTTGGATAAAAATGTTATCGACCTGCTTTTCTGTTTGCCAAAAACAAAAAAAACCAACAATTTAAATGCGCTAAAATCAAATAATTTTTAACGTTTCCTGCTAAATATTCTGCCTCCTGCACATATATTTATACGAGTACATACAATATAAATAAAAATAAAATAATCACATGTTGCCACACACCACCTACCATCAATTTGGCTTTCGCATTCACGTCGCCTTGTCAATCTACGATGTCTGTTTAGTTGATGAAATTTGCTAGAGCCGTGCTGGGTGGGAAACTTTTTGAACTTTTAATGAAATCAACTTTTTATGGACATTTTGTTGCTGGCGAGAATCGTTACACGATTGTACCAAAACTCGAAAGGTTCTTCTCCCCCACATTTTTTTCTGTTTAAAAGCAAAATTAATATTTTTTAAGAATGCCACTAATTTATTAAACATATTTTAATTGTGTCTGCTTGTCTCTATATAAATACACACCTCTCATACATTTACTATTTGGTTCTGAAAAGCTTTACGCGACAAAAAGCGCTACTATGGCATGATTCTTTTCTTTGCGTGTCATACAGGCCATTATTCGCTATTCTACACAATCGTGCAATTTGTCAAATTTCGCATATCTGCTGGCAGATTATGATTTTATAAGATTTTAACTCCTACAATGCCTTTTTATAGCGATATTTAAAAAACGATGAAATTGTGTCCGATGTTTGTGAAAATGAATGGTACGACTGTGTAGTATAGTTAATACCGGCTTTCAATAAGGCAAAAGAAGCAACAAATACAGTGTCGTATTTACTTTGAAAGAATTGTTATGTAGTACAACAGGGAATTCACAATCAGCCAGCCCAATATGAATAGAAACTACCGGATAGATTTTTCATTTTCCCATTTCTTCTCTTCTAAGTTACATACATATGTATATTGAGTGAAAATCGCATAACATTTTAGAGAACCTCTTAGCCTTTAAGCATTTCCTGAGAAGCTAAACTTTAGTTAAACCAAGAAAAAAGTATGCAACAAAATTTACAGCTGGCAATGCCACATAAATAAAGTTTAGAACCCATAGAATAATTACGACGACAGTAACATCCACAATAAACACTTCAAGCCATTGAATTCTGGTGGGACTGCAATAACAATAAAAATAAAGACTATAAGGAATGTTATTCTTAAGAAGCACAAGCAAATAATAAGGATTCGTTGCCAGTGGTGTAGAATTATTTTATTGATGCAAACGACACGGAATTGTCGGACTTTAGTATGTAGTCAATGGTAACTAAAACCAATTTTACAGCTCTGCTTAGTACATGGTTAGTAATAAAATATTTAGATAAAAAAAAAATTTATATATGTAGGTAAAAAAATTTCAAAGTTAATATGACACTATTCAAATTCAACAAAAAAAGAAGAAAAAAAAAAAACGGCTCTCAAGATTCAAACTATTCCCTACCATTTAAAAGCTAAAATTGGGTGAACATAAAAATTGGTCACTGTTTGTCTGTGAGTGTTTTTCAACTTACAAATTCAAATTAATCAAAATTATTTTCTCTTCGCTTTTCACTC
Organism: Ormia ochracea; assembly: GCA_963402855.1. Taxonomy (NCBI): domain Eukaryota; kingdom Metazoa; phylum Arthropoda; class Insecta; order Diptera; family Tachinidae; genus Ormia; species Ormia ochracea. Next base: position 42,424,862 of record OY727107.1, read on the forward strand.
TCACTTCCTCTGTCTAAGACTGTAAATATTAATTAACGTTTTCATAATTGTGTCTGGTTCGATATTAAATAATACTTTCAACAATAATGTAAAAAAAAAAAAAATAATAATAATAATAAATTATTTTCGTGACACATGTTTATAACAAATAACTTTTATCCCACAATTCTATTGTATGTATGTATTTTCTTGTCCATTCGTTTGACACACTTTCATCTAACATGTTCACGCTGGTTCGTCGTACGAAGTTGTCTGATGGAAACATTTAATACACGACTGGATTTAATAGACATGTATGAAACGAACATTTAAATTATTCCATTAACATTCATGAACAAATTAATTTATAATTGCGCGTGCCATGCATGCTGTGCGCGTGTATAATAATACACTTAAAGAAATTTTGTATCTTGCGAAGTGAAATCGGCCGCAAAAATTATTTTTAAACAAATTCTCCAATTTATGTGTTTGGCGACATTTCGCATGGATCTGTGAGGATTTTCTTTAATCACTCTAAATGAAATAATTTTTTATGTTTATAAACATGATAGAAAAACTTCAAAAAATTAAAACAACTCTGTCATGCTCCAAGTGAAATGATTTTGCTAGTGAAAAGAGCAGACAGTCCTTAAATAAATGATGGTTCGAAGTTCTTGTGATATGCAAAATACGACGCAATGTCGTCTTTGGCATGCGCAAATCGCATGACAGACGAAAAATGCGGAAATCTAGCATTTGCTCAAAACTGTGAGCTCCCGCAGCATTGTGGCTTAGCGACATGCGTTCATATTAACAGGTGCTCGAATTTTTCCTCCATTTTCACCACTACTGGCCGAGAAAATGACTAACAGTGGTCGCGAAATTTCAACAGAAAATTTCAAATTATAAATTATAAATATTTGTTACGATGACAGCCTACATGCAAAATGCGCCAAATTTTCAATTTTCTATTGCATGCAACAAGTATTTATTTATTAACAAGTGCTACATACTTATTTTTTTATAACCATGTAAAATTATTATAATTTCTGTATGCAATTTTACAGGCTACGTTCGTTTGGTGTAAAACCAATATTAGACTACTCGGTGGAAGAGGATCTCTCACAAGAGGAAGCTGAGAAACGCGAAGTCGAGTAAGTAACAATGAAATAAATAAAATCATTAATAAATAAATATTTTGTCATTCTCGCATATAAACTGTTTTTTGGCGGGAAAAAATGAAAGTTTTGAAAAAGTGGAATTTCCTCACACACTTTTTTAAAAACTGGAAATCTGTAATATACTGGACTGTAACGAATTAATGTTTGTAAGAGAAATATACCAGAACCACCAATACGTTTTCCAAAATTAAGTATTGTCGAAGAGTATGAAAATCCCTTTATTGGTTTGGAAAAATATTTTAGAGTTCTACAGTCAAGAGAGAATACGAGGATTTAGTAATTCTTCCGGATTCTGTTGTTTGAATCGATTTCTTTAAATCGATTAACTTTAAAACAGACAATACATAGAGTATAATTTGGGAAACTGGCACCAAGCGCAGAATAGAATGTAATTTTTGCCCCTTCGAAACTGTTAAACCACTATATAGATTAAAGAGGATGGTGCAAAGCCCAAATATCATGTAGGGCCTCTTCGTTTTTTATACGCACTTTTTGCCATTTATTCGATTTTACCCAATTAAAGGTATTTCGGAAGAGCAACTGAACTTGGAAAACTGAAAAAGTGGCGTAAATCATTAATCGTGCGAGTTCGACACGAAATCACTAGTATGCATTGTTAATTCTGACTTCATTTTCAGATCTTCCGTTTCAAGTGCTGGTGATATTAAAGAGGATGGCGCAATGCCCCAATATCATGTGGAACGAACATTTGCGGATCGTCGTTACAAAGTCAACAGTGCTAGAACTTATTTCTACCTAAACGAAGCTACTTGCGAACGCAATATGGAAACATTCATTAAGTGTTTAGAAGCTATTTCAGGTAATAACATTCCTTTTCTATTCCTGAGAATTTTTACTGTATTTTTAAAATAGTAGACTTTGCATTTTTTACTTTCAATATGCATTTACACATTAAACCAGATTGCCGAAGGTTTTTTGTAATACATTTTATTTTATATACATTGTGTTTTTTATATTTATTCAAAAATGATTATGCATTAAACTATATTTTTAATTTCCTATTTAAATCGTTATCGGCAAGCAAAATGTATATGAAAAAAAAATGGGCGCGATTCTTACTCTTTTTTTAAAAGCGATTAAAATACTCGTATTCCGCTGTACGTGGTTGCAGTGGATTAGCTATCACGTTAAGTTAATTCAATACATGCCAATAATTTTAGATAATTCAGATTTTAATTTGTACGAAAGATGAAAATTGTTAAAGAAGTAGGCGAGATCCATGGGCACACCGGATCGAAAAGGTGCTGCGTTAATATCTTGTATGTAAATAATCAGTAATTTGAACATTTTTATTCAACCATTTTTCACGTATTTAATTTTACACGAATAATATTCATACAAATAATTCCTATTCGATTAATGTTTATTTCAAGTATTGTTATACACAATTTGAGAGTTTTATTCGTTTAACATCTATGCGAATGATTTTTATTGTATATAAAATTTTATTTTAATAATTTTCATTTGAATAGTTTTGTTTTAATTAATATCATATAAATCATAGTTAATATCATATCTCATATAGTTCAGTTATTTTGCTTTCATAGGTTTAGATCAAGAACATTTTTTAAGGCAGAAAACTTTTGAATCGAATAACTTTTATACGCTTCATTGTAATTGGAATAATGATATTCAATACATTTCGGAACAAAACGCATAATATTATTTTAAAAAAATTTGCAAAAACATTAACAAAACTTTTTGCGGTAATCTATCCAAAACGCCCTTTTCCAGACTATACAATTTCTTATTTTGTTGTAGCGTGTTATTTTCTCAGTTCTACTGGAAAATTGGAATAGCACGGCATATTTGAAAGCAGGGCAAAGTTTTATTACTTGCATTTTAATTGTTCATCTATTTCATTAAAAATTAAATGTCCATCTCTGGTTTTTGGTAGTGAAGTAGACCAGAGTCCGAAGTGACGGAGCATATACACCTGCACTTTCTGATACGAAAGATCACTTATCTACTCTTCTAATAAACCTTGAAGAAGGAACGTATAAATATTTTCATTGGGAATTTTTGCAAATAAATGAAATTTTATATTGCGAACACAAGAACAGAAACACTATTCTATTTTTCATATTGAGGAAAACGAATTATTTTTAATTCATATACAATCTTTCATATTTTATACTTTTCTTTACAAACTTAAAGAATTTGTGTGTGGTTGTGTGTTTGGGTGTGTGTGTGTGTCAGATCAAACTGATAAACATTTTTCTGGTCGCTTAATACCGATTTTGAAAACTAAGCAACGGAAAATGCTGTAATCCGCTCTGTCAAATCTTATAGGCGGAGAAGAACTTAAAGCGAACTGTATGTAAATAGTATAGTGAACTATAGTGCACGATTGTAGACGTCCAATGTTGCAAGTGTTTTTCTTGTTCACTAATATTTTAAATTTTGAAACCGAAATGAGTAAAAAAAAGTCTATAAATTCATTGCCAAAAAATTTAGATTTGAAAATCGCATATATGTCTGCATATACATACATATATCTACATATGGGGGAAAATAGGCAGATACCATACCAACTCGGATTTTTTTGCCACTAGAGATTTTTTACTGATTTAAATGCATGAATTGTATATAAATTGAAATCACTAAAAAAATTTATTGCAAAAAAAAGTAATGCGAATTAGGGCCTTTCTAATTGAGATCAACGATAAATACACACGTAAATACGTACATATATGTGTTACCATTAGCGAAATTTGAAATTAAACTTGAGATTCATTAACATGTGACGACTGGCAAATAGCAAATTTTATTGACAATTATATTCGTTTGCAGTAACCGAAAACGGAAAAGGGAATAGCAAAACCGCAAACAGTTTATATAATTTTGTAGGACATAAATCAAGCAAAATTTTCATTTATAACTTTTTTTTAGATATTTATTTAAAAAACCATTTTCCTTTCCTGTAAAGAGAAATTATTGCACTTATTATCATACATATGCTGAATAGCAAATTCGATAAGTTTTCGTTGTATTTATTTTAGCAATGCGATTATCGTAGAAAAAATTAGTAAATCGAAAAAATTAAAGTTTTATTCAAAATGAACTAACGTTTTACATTCAAAGAGATCAATATTAAATATTACCTTCATATAAATAATACAGGATTTGTTCCAGCAGGAGGATATATGTATAAAGTTGTAAAATTTTATACACGCATTCATAAATCATTCTAATATGATCCACGATCCAGACAACCAATTCCTAGCCATTGGTTAGAGTAGGCAGTAGAAAAGATTAACTGTTGGAACTCGTAAAATTAAATATGGAAGATTTGTATTTTAGAACGAAAGATTTAAGTTACATCTCATCCAGATGTGAAAAAAACCTCCACAATTACTTACAACGTGGCAACTCTGTACACATGACATGTAGCCATTGAACATGCATATTTAAATGCTTTTAAGTTTTTTAAACAAAAAAAGTATTCTTACGAAACTTGTACTATATATACGTATAAATATATCTGTATGTACTTACATATTAAACAGATACATTGTATAAGAAAATAAAAAATAAATGAAGAGTGAAAATGAAGCAATATTAAAGCAGATGCTTTTCGTCACAAATCTATGTCGGCTGATGAAAATCGGAGGCAGTAATTTTTTAAATTGAAACAATCTGACATATTCTTATCTTCGCTCAAATAGTGATTTAAACAGCAGAGGGTAATTCACAATGCAATACAACAGAGAAAGGTGTTAGAGATGGACGTAGTGATAGAAAGAAACTCAGATTATATATCAAATTTCGCCGGGAATTTTTTTCCTATTCCTAAATACTAGCCCCAACATGTACATTTATACATACCCTTGACCGCAGGAAAACAGCCAGAGTCTAGGCAGGAATCGACTCCGCGTTGCTCATTCCGTAGGCGAATGCTGAGCGAAGTTTTTTTTACAGCAAATTCAAAAAATAACACTTTTTACGACTTGAATGTGAATCAGGTGGCTGAAAAGCAAGTTATATATTTTAGTTGCCTGTTTTTAAATAGCCGAAACTTACTTGGAAATCTAAAAATTTCAAAAGTCAAATATGAGATTAATAACTCAGGGGAATGTAATGCATTAGCTAGCAATGAACTACGAGTAGTTCTACGGTAGCATTAAAATTCGAATATTGAAAAAAGGTATCACGCATTTCATCACTTCACGAAAAAGAAAACTTTATAATTACCTGAAATTAAAATTAATTTATATTATTAAAGCAAAATTATTGTTTGTTTGGTCAATCGGAGCAAATGAAATTTCCTTTTTTTCGATTCGTAAAATAGTTTCCAAATAGAAAATATGCAATAAAAAATATATATTGGGGCATTAAACAATTATAAGTAAATCTTCCGACGGCTGTATTAACATAATGTATTGAAATTAAGAGATCGGAAATTGAAAGTAAAGTAATAAAATTCAAGATAAAGAGCTTCATAAATATAAAAAATGTAGCATCTGCATAACTAACGGCAAAACTGCAAAGTACAGATAAATGAGCATATTTGGCAACGCGGACAATATTCAATTAATTAATTCTGGCAATACATTGAAAATAAACATTTTCAAAACAGCATTAACAAACAACAACTATTGGATGACAACTCCCGTAATAAACGAAAACACAAAATTTCCCGTTTTTATTCTTACATATGCATTCACATTTCACTGATAGCATGAAATGACATATTAATTACTTTCCCATATTATAAACATACATACATACCTGCATATGAAATGGTGAAAGTACATGATCACATACACATATCGGTTTTTACGTATGCATACATGGTATAGCACACAATTATACTGTAATACAGGGCATGTTTTGGGTGAAAGGATTTTTTTTTATTGTATTTAAAATTTATTCTTAATAATGATAAACTATTTTAAACGCTTGTAACTAATGTTTTTTATTTTTATTTTTTTTTTATTTCTATATTAATAATTAAAATATCCTCCTGGCTCCATTAATCATCATCATCATCAAATTAATTAACCCTGTACCTGCCTGATCCCATTCCAACGCACAAATTTACAAACATACCTCCATTTATCAACATGAAATTGAATGTAAAATATTGAAATCCAACAACAATTTTTCCAAATCAATTTATAAACGCTTTAATGCATTTGACATGATGCTTGCGGGCGTGCATTTGCAATTGTATATCCACATTTGCTCTTGGCGCCACTTTGATCTATACTCTCCTCAACTGTTATGCAATTAACATTCATTCGATCATCAACGTCATCAAAAAATGTTCAATTATTAAATTACATTTATTTATGTTTGATTTTAAATTTAATTTTTATTTTCAAACTTTTATTACTAACTAATACTACCAATACTACTGCCACTACTCGTATTAATTGTAACAATATTAAATGAATGTTACAAAAAATAAACAGACTATGATGAAACGTGTACCCCTAGACGCAGAGCACAGGGTAAGATGTAACAAACAGTTGCAACTAAATTTGCTTTATCTATTTTAATTTCTATTAGTGATTGTTAAAATATTATTTTATGTTCGTTGATTTGTAACGTTTTGTTGGCTTGTGGTTTTGTTGTTTTGTTTTCATTTGAGTAGTCAGTAGTTTAAAAGAATTTATTCCATATATAAAAGTATACATACTTTTATTAAAATTTAAACAATGGAAAAAATATGTTAATGATAGTAAATTCTAGTAAGTCTTTCCTTAGTAGTTAATAATTGTTGTACAACTTTCATACACATAGAAAATTGTTAATGCCTGCGTTGTAAATTATAGAGATGTACATACTGAAGATGTACACTGAAAGAAATGCATGCAACATAAGCACCAATCCTTTCGAAATATTTCTTTATTTTTCAGCACAAAAGGCTTTAGTAAAATACACAAAATTCCAACTTACGTTTTTAGAGAAAAAGCTTTTCTTAGTCTTACGTTCTTCGGAACAGAAGGCTAATATCAGAGTCAATGTCTACTTTTGAAGTTTTAGGCTGCTTCAGTGGTTTACAACACAAAAAAGTGCTAAAAGAAGAGTTTGTGAGTTTTAAGATTCAGTTATTGAGAAGATCCAATTTCACAAAAATACAGCTGTGGGTTTTTCGAGAATTTAAACGTAAAGGGGAAATTTTCTCTAGAATTTTTATTTAAAATTGAAAATGTTGAAGAACTTGCCTTTTTCTATTATTAAAAGTATTCGGGATGTACGTGCGAATATGTATTCCTTTTATAAATCAATGAATAACTAGAATCCAATAACTTATCTTCAATAAATCGTAGCATGCAGTTCTTTTCCTTATGTTGCTCCTAAAAATGAAAAGGGAATTAAAACCGGCACTATACATACAGTATAAGATTTTGGAAATGACTGACTCCCATAATGTACACTGATATCACATGCGAAGCATATCCACAGTAGCTGAAGAGCAAGAAGTTCATACTAACATGTAACATACGTGTAGGAAAATGTTATGCTCTGGTTTAAATTTAATTAAACTTGCAAGTGTAACATGATAACAATATTAATCTATTTTAAGGTGGGATTCGCTGTTTCTCTTCATTTTTCTCATATTTTTTATTATTATTTTATTTTTAGGTGCAACCTTTGGTACAGGCATAACAGCTATAAAATTAACTGCCCTGGGTCGACCTCAGCTTTTGGTATGTTACACACACACCCAGAGCAAGGCTGTTAATATAAATACTTATTTTTAATAAACACGCAACAAGTGTCCTTAAGGGACCCCAACATGCTATTCACACTCTAATTTTTTCTTTACGACTTCAAGCGCTTTCTCAGGATTGACTCGCATGAAGTCAATATTGCGAGAGCGTTTCATCATTCTACCGCATTTTTTTCGGTTTATTTACTCCATTTTTTTCATTCAATTGAATATTTATTTTTTATTTTTTTAATTTTTACTTTTAACAGCTGCAACTCTCCGAAGTCATTATGCGCACACGTAAATATATGGAGGATTTGGTCGGCGGTCAAGGCAATGTTTTAACTCATCACAAGACTATTAAAGATTTGGAAAAGTATTATGCGGGCTTGGGAACGGACAATAAGAATGTTCAAGAATTCCTAAAAAATGTTACTTCTGATAAAGAGGGGTAAGTGGTTTAAATGCCATCTTTTAAATTATGCATAACTTGTCGGATATCATCGTAATAAGTTTATTCAGTTGAATATAGCCTTATATTGTATTTGAGGCCACAAACCGTTGCTATTCGTATAATCTAATTTGCAGTTTTGGGGATAGTGCTAAAGAAAGAGGATCGATGTCATCTTATCAAGTTGTGTTTGACGTATTGGTCCAGATATAAACTTCATCACTAAAACAAAATGAATAACTGAGCCGAAATTAGACAAATGTGGTCGCGACATCATTTGTTGTGAAAGTTCGGTCGTCCCTATTTAAAGACCCATTTGATATCATTCAAGATTTAATATGTGAATTTTAACTGTAAAATTTTTTGGTCCTTTTAGTATTTTGCATTTGTTCCCTTGGTCGGGTATTGTTGATGAGGACTCGCAGTTAAGTGATACTTTTAGAGTGCCTGATCCCAAAACAGGTCAAATGCGCCGACTGATCTCTCAAATTCCGCCCAACGAAGAAGAAATGTTTAGAAATATGATACGCCGTTTAAACACTATTGTTAAGGTAAATAAACGCAAATTTTTATTCCATTGTTGTCTCCGTCAATATCAATTTCATTAAACACAGACTGCTGCAGAATTGGATGTGCGCATTATGATTGATGCTGAACAGACTTATTTTCAGCCCGCTATTTCACGTATTACACTCGAAATGATGCGTAAATACAATAAGGAGAAAGCTATTGTATTTAATACATACCAATGTTATTTGCGGGAAGCCTATCAAGAGGTTCGTTGCCTTCCGCCCTTAAGAAATTATTTTAATCTACTTTTCGCCACTGTTCTTAGGTGAATACCGATTTGGAGCAAGCCAAACGTCAGAACTTCTATTTCGGTGCTAAGCTTGTGCGAGGAGCTTATATGGAACAAGAACGCGGTAGAGCCAGTGCTTTAGGTTATTCCGATCCAGTGAATCCTACTTATGAAGCGACTACCGAAATGTATCACAAGACTTTGACGGAATGCTTGAGACGAATCAAGGTATGTTTGCGTTCTAGATAGACTGTTTAAGAATGCTTTTCAATTAATTCCCTTTGTGTCTTCTTAGATAATCAAAGATAGTGGCGATGATGCTAAAAGGATTGGCATTATGGTGGCCTCCCATAATGAAGACACTGTTCGTTATGCCATTGAGAAAATGAAAGAAATTGGCATTTCGCCCGAAGACAAAGTGATCTGTTTCGGCCAACTGCTGGGCATGTGTGATTATATTACGTTCCCACTGGGTAAGCGTAGTTCAAAATTAAGCGTATTTCAAACTGGTCGGAAAGCTTCACTTGGTGGTTGCTATAGGAAACTGCCGAATTGTTACCCATTTTAAGAGACAAGATCTCTCTATTTCTATTCTCAAAATGTAGATGAGGACCTGAAAAATACCTCAAGACTATAAATTTTGAAATTTAATGCTTCTCGACTTTCATTTAGTGTAGGATCTACCTATCTACTTATTATGGAATAGGAGTAGTCTTTTATCCATTGTTCAAGCATCATAGAGATTTTAAATTGTGGGGATTTTGTTATGTCAGTAGCCTGCCCCAATTAATCTTACTCCTTAGGCTTACTGCATTTAATAATGACCGGAGTTTTAAACGCATTTTATTTCATCTAAATTAATTTTATATTTACAAAATATATATTCTTAAATGTTTTCCAGGTCAAGCTGGTTATTCTGCTTATAAGTACATACCATACGGTCCAGTTCAAGAAGTATTGCCGTATCTCTCGCGTAGAGCACAAGAAAATAAAGGCGTCCTTAAGAAAATTGAAAAAGAGAAGCGTCTTTTATTAGCCGAATTACGCCGACGGCTGTTGCGAGGTCAATTGTTCTACAAACCTAAGGGAAATTATGTACCCATATAAACGATTCCCTTTTCTACGGCCACCTAATACAAACACACACAGGACACACAACACAGAGAGACATTATTCAAGATAGAAAAAGAAAAACAAAGGCTCATTAAAAAGAATTATTATACAAAATATTTGCATACTTGCGGCGCTACATTTTCAAACAACTGGAAGGACATGAGAACGTTTGAACTAAACAATAATTTTTAAAACGGTTTATTACAAAATATCAAGAATGTTTATTTCAAAATGTGTTCAATTACGAATTACAAGACTTAATTCTTTTTCAAATTTGTGTACGTAAAAAAAAGAGAAACTAAAAATACATTTTTAACGTTTATTCATTACACAAGAATGGCGGCTGTCTATTGCCCATTTAATTTCCTTTTTAGTTTATAGATGACTTGAGTATGCAAGTAGAAAAGCAAATACAGAAGAATATTTAAAAAAAAACTCGAATATAAAAGGATGCAACACCTGCACTACTTAGTAAATCAAGACCAAAAAAAAAATATATATTATTTCTTTTAAAAAGCTATCAAAAATCTTTATTTCTCGGACTTAAAGCAAAAAAAAAAGTGTCTCGAAGCGGTTTTTGTTTAAAATCCATTTACAACATAAATGTAAGTGTTTATAAATTAAAATGCTATAAAGTAATTAATTTTATTTTATATTGAGTCCTATAGTTTGTATGTATATGCTTTAATTTCCTATTAAATAAGTTAGCACACACACCCTTACACACACTTCCCACACCTCAAGAATGTTTTATATTAGTTCATATAAGAAAGTTGAATATTTTAAAATATCAATATTGTTAACCCAAATACAAGCTAAACTGCCGTTAATTTGAAATGAAAATTTGAAAATTTCAGAGAAAATTGAGAAATCGAATCTCTAATTTTGAAAATGTATATTCGATTGGTTATCTTGATTATTTGCTGTAAGTAGAAAATGGACAACATTTAAAATTAAATTGAGTATTTGAATATGAAATTGAAAATTTCAACAATAGGACGCGAAATTTCAATTTCATTTCAATTCGTGTTTAAATCTTAAATTTGAAATTAAATTAAAAGCACAACTGAAATGCAGAGTTTAATTTGAAATAAGAGAAATTAGGATTTTTAAAAATTTGGTATTAAATAGAGAGTTTGCAATTTGTAATGAAATGAAATTCATTTTGTAATTAAGACGACTGCAAATAAAATTTTCATTTCCAATAATACAATGAATGCGGAATTTTAAAGTGAAATTTAGAAAATTGCAATGAAATGAGAATTTGAAATACGAAACTGAAAAGCTAGAAAATCGGCGAATACCATTTGGATCCACACCCGTTCCAATTGAAAATCTAAACTTATTTAAAAGTCTTCATTTAAAGGTTCTTCCATTTCCAAATTTTCTCTATTTAAAATTAAAATTTTTTCATTTTATTCGACTCTAAACGCGGTAATGTTTTTGCCTTTTTCCCGTACTTAACGGCATTTTTCGGCTTTTGGCTATTAAAAGCACATGCACTTATACTTTCTAATATAAAAAAATTATTTTGTGATCTGAGGAGTTTGTGGAATCTGTTCAATTTGATATTGAATTTCCCAATTCCATTTTCAACTTTCGCCATCGCAAAGCAAAATGGTGGAGTTTAGAGTTAAAAGCATTCAATTATTTCTATAAGAGAGAATAACAAATTGCATATTAAAAAATCTCTATGAATCTCTAAATAAAATTATGAATATATTTTGCTTTAATTTAATTTAATTGTGTAATTTTATTTCTAAGTTTCTTGTGTTTCTATAATTTTTTTTTCAAGATTTTATTATTTTAAAATTGTTTTTTCAAAATACATCAAGTTTTATTATTTCCTAAATGCAATAAACTTTGCAAATAATTAAATATACAGACTCATGGCATGTGATGGAATGATTTTAGTTTAAGCCTTTGAAGCTTTTAAGAATGTGGTAAAATTTCTGTACTGAGCACTGAAATAGAATAGTAAGTCCGGTATCTTCGAATTAAAATAAATATTTATTGCCGGTTTTGCATTAAAAAATTGATCGTCTTCTTAGTGATAATTGACAAGTGATGAGAATAATTTAGCAATTAATTTACAATTTATTTTCTTACAAAATTATCAAAGAATAATTAAAAATTTATTAAATATTTGTGGCTACCAAAGTCAAATCAATATTTCGGAATTTTTTCCATCTGCCACTGATTACTCTGTATTATGCTACACTCTTAATTTAATTTGTGTGTTTGATTTAATTTAAGTTGTTTTATTTAGTATTATTTTAATTTCTTAATTTTGTTTATAAATTATGTATGTACGTTTTATAAAAATAATTTAATAAATTTTTTGAAAAGATCTTGAGAAATGAAACATGTGTAATCATTGCTTCTAGTCTATTTAATTTTAAAAAGTTTATTTTGAAAAAAACCATATATATAAAAAGAAGTAAACGGAATTTCGTTTATTTCCGTAAGAAAATGGAAATAGTTTGAAAGAAATAGAGTTTAAAAGAAAACACTTTCTTAGTAATTTGTAATGGTAACTTTTTACCGATACTTTATTTTTAAAATTTCAACTTTGAATCTGTAAATCTGTACTCGTTTAGACTATTCGTAGTTCAAACAGTTTGATCGGTTGACACTATAGTAAATATGGCAAACGGCCAGATTCTTTAAACTTTAATGCGAAAGTCCACTCATTTAATACAAATAAATTAATTTGCAAATAATAAAACTAAGCCAAACCACGCAACTCAATTGAATCTTATTTTTTCTTTTCCGCCTCTCTTTTTCAAAATTAAAAATTATGATTCAATGGCATAGAGTTGCGCAGTGTAAATGCTGAATTATTTGACAGTTTTATAACTGCACGATTTCAAAAAATTATTTGCATGCAAAAACACAAAATTTTTCTTAATCTGAAATGTTTCGAATGTTTGAAAATGGTTATTAAACCGCCAGATAAATTTTTTTCGAATATATTTTAATACCAATTCAGAATCTGTAGTTTGTTTGTTGGTGTGGGCCGTGTAAGTATGCAAAATATATATATTTACATACGACGATGACACTTGCATATATATGAAATAATTAATTATTCAATGACTTAATCGAAAAATAAATACAATTATTGATTATTATTAATAATGTTAACTAAATAAAATGACAATAATAATTAAAATGTTAAAATAATAAACGAACATAAAATGATGATATGAAAGGATCTTTAAGAAACCACAATGAAAAATATCAAGTCATGATTATTATTACTATTATTATTATTATTATTATTATTATTATTATTATTATTATTGGAATTATTATTATTGAAATTATTATTATTAGTAATTAATGTTTTTTTAGCGAAACAAACATAAAAAATCCAAAAACTAAAATAAAAAAACGCTTTTCCTAATTTAAGAGACTACAATTTCAATTATGGTTTGAAGAAGCTCAGCTTTCACAATCAAAGTCCACAACTTATAGAAATTTTTTTAGGAATTACGACCCATGATCTAAATCAGATGCCGGTATTCGGAGATTTTCGAAATTAAAATGTATAAGGCCACTTTGCACACGGTTACACGATCAAACTTTTCACACACAATTCACAAAAGTCACTTGAGCTGCGATCATAATTTAATGGAAATTCTAATTCCAGATGCCGTTATCAAAGCAGTTTAAAATAATTGCTTCATTATACCAAAAAAAAAAAAGCCTCAACTCATTACAGTATTTGCTATTTGTATATTCTAAATAAAAGAAATGTTACAGACAAAATATTTGGTTTACTTATTAAAAAAAAAGTCATCAGCTGTTTTCTTGAAATATTGAAAAACAATTCTGAAGGGAATTCATTTCAAATTTTATAAGTATGAGTAAAGGCCTTGTTTCACTGTCCCCAGCAGTCGAACGACTCATTCACACGAAAGTGTTTACCTTAAATGCCTTATACTTTATGTAATCAAATAAAAATGGCGTATATGGTGTTACACCATAAACATATGTTTTATATTTGTTACATACAAACCAAGTAATTTAATTTATTTGGTGGTGTAAAAATGGTGGATTAAAAATGTATATTTTAAAAGATAAAAAAATTAATATATTACAATTTCATAAAAAATAAAGAAAAAAAAAAATTAAAATCAACCCTGAGATCAGGCGAAATCTATCATTTTATGAAAATTTTCAAAAAATTTTCCAATTGGTGTTCGACTGTCAATATGGTTTTAAATAATATGGTTTTAGTTTACATTGTAATACTTTTTCATAATACATGCCAAATTTGACATGTGTGAATGTATAAATATTTGATCCGATATCAGATAGCCAACCCTGCATAAACAAGTACAAAATCAAAATCAAAAGGTGTGCAACGTTTCGGATGTTCGATATTAAAATGTGGGCTAATTTTAAATTAAAAAAAAAACTCCCGGGTGTGTGACTGGTGAAATCCCCAAAATTATCGCATTTGTTAAATTACGAAAATCTCAGGATTTCCGGTTTGGGATTTTTCTTTTGACATCTGTGGCCGCGCTTTTAGATAATGAAGATCACTTTTATTTTTTTATTTAGTCAAATAGACATTTTATTCTAGATTGTCGATAAGCGTAATTGAAATAACAAATTTTTCTTTTTAGGCTCTCCTCTGGTCCCTTTTCATCACAAATGTTGGAAAAGTTAAAGCAGTGTTTCGGTACCGATTCCTTATATAAAGATCATATTGAAAACCCGCTGTAACTTTGACAACCGTTTATGAAAAGAAATCACTCACAATCTCTTATTTCATAAGTGTTTCATATTTAAATGTAATAGAATTATTTGAAAGTAAAAATTAAGGCATTTATATGTGAGTAAAATATATTTGTCTTTTATAAACAAATTTAGAAAATTATTCATAAATTTATGCTTATTAGAAATAAAAAAAAAACATGAGAATAAAAATCAAAAAAAATGTAAACAAATAAAACAAGAAATATTTATTGAAAGCGTTCTTATATAAAGTGTATTTGAAAAAGTTTTATTGTCCCCATGAAATAATTAATTAAGAAAGAGGAAATTTAATTGAATAAAATATTTCAGTGTTAAAATAACTTGAGCGTGGCTAATTTTATTTAATGTTTTTTTTTATTTATAAAAAAACATTGATTTAATTAAAGTAAATTTGTAAAGAGTAACGTGAAATCGGTTTAGTGGCAGATTTTCATTACGAAAGAAGCAAGCTCTTCGGCTATTGATGGTTTAGGTAATACTAGTGGATCAGGACAATTATTTAGGGAACTGTGGAGCCCTTTTCTGGCTTCTTACAGTAGGCTTGCAGACTTCGGAGAGATTTACAAAATAAGTGTCTATAAAGGACACGTTTCATTATCCCAGACTGTCGTACGATTTATAAAATATGGCATCTTTGCTGAAAAAATTTAATAGTGTGGCATAAACAGGTCCAATTTTTATGTCAAGCAGATGTTTATGAAACTTTTCATGCGATCAGAGCTGCATTTACTTCAGTTAGTGGAGAAAAAATTGTTTACATAATTTTTAATGACAGTATGACACCAGCAACGCATTTTTGTTGCGATATTTTAAAATAGGAGAGCATCACTATCAGACTTTGGTGTCTAGAATGTAGAAACGAAATTTGTAAATTTCCCCCCAGCTTGTAATCTTCTTCGAAACCCTCAATTATTAGAATAAACAACAAAATCCAAAATAAAAAAAGTAGAGAAAAATATAATTACCTCCATGGTCGTTGAACACCTCTAATATAATTTAATATAAAATTTGTCCCTATCAGCGGTAAAAAGGGGGAAAAATTTTCTTTAGACTATACACATTGGCCATAAAAAATATTTATTTTTTAATTAAATAAAAATATGTATTATCAAGAATGTTACTGGTTTCGACGTGTTATCGAGGTCTGACAGTGAAGCAGAGGTTTTCTACTGACACTAAAATTGTTAAAAAAAATAAGTTAAAAAGATCCCCACTATGGGAAAATGGCCATCCTGATATACACATTACCGTTATTCTGGTTATCAGTTCCCAGTGAATATTAAACTAGGCAATAAACTATATAGGGTTTAAAAATGAACTTAAAAGTCCAAAAAAAAAAATTTGAGGTTTTTTAACTTCAATAAAAGTCTTTGTGTTGAAGGCATCTGTAAGAGGCTTAAAGATATGGATTTTAATAAATCTACCAGCGATATAATAAAATAATAGTTATTATGAGACCAGAGTTGTATTTAATGCAAGCAATTGAGCAGCAAATTTGATGGTATCCTATTACAGTAACAGTATAACAGGTACCTATGACGTCACTTTGATGCGATTTCTTAAAATAGACAAATTTGCGAGTGAATGAATCATACGAACGTTTAGGATAGTGAATCATAGCTTTTAGTTAGACTTCTAGATGCAGAATACAAACCCTAATATTCTAATCAATAGAAATAAAGGTTCACGAAATAAATAGGGTTCCCAAACCTAAATAATGTGACCAGATCAATGCGAAAAGGGAACATTTTTCTAGTGAAAAAATATTTACGATAATGGGAAATTTGTTATTTTATTCCGGGAGGCATATTTTTCACTCAGAGTTGATTAGCAGTCTGAAGAGTAAGTAGTACAGCATCGGGAGTAAAATTCTCATATTCTCATAAGAAAACTTGTGGAGGGAGTAAATTTTGTAAATAAGGGAAGTTTCTTTGTCTTTTCTAAAAAGAATTTAAAATATGCGGAGAGAGACCATGGGAAATATTCGCCATAAAAAACGTTTAAATGTCATTCTATTATTTTACCCATGGCTGTATTTAAAACACACATTCATAAGCATATATTTCTGTATGTGTATAAAAAAAATTTACTTTTCACAACGTTTCTTTTCAATAGGTCGGAGGTAAAATGTGAGTTTTAAACCATACAGATATAAAGTATGCAAAACGCAAAGCGTTTTCAACAACATGGGAAACGCAAATTGATAAAAGAGAATGAAAGTAACAGCCAAAACAGCATTATCTTCCACCTCACAAGCACAAATAATTAATTTATGAAAAAATAAAATTTGAATCATCTTCTGAACATTAAGGCAGATAATATGCATTTAGTAGATGCAATTTAAGCTCTTTCCGTAATCCAAACGATCGATTTGAGTAATAAAGTTGTTGAGAGCACTCAGCTTTACGAAATACAAAATGACGTGACGTACGGATTTGAAACGGATTTCTGAGTACCGGACCGGTTCACAAGATTAACAGTACTGTCTTTTAACTAGCAGCAGAATCTGGAAAATTGGAAGGCCTTATCCATGATTTCTCCAAGTGATTTTGTTAGCAAGCAGTTAACGGTTACTTGAGGTAGTAAAGTAAAGTATCATGAAAGACAGCGTTATTCGTTTTAAGTATTGAACAAGGGTTTTCCTCTCTGTAGGACGCTTGAGTTGCTTTCAATTGCACAAAATGCTATCCGCCATATTGGATGAGAAAATGCATAAGTCCACCTAAAGCCGGTTATTATTGGCCTGTCCAATATTAGACTTAAGTGTAATATTTTTTTGTGTAAAAAGGACAAATCATGCGGTTGCACGAACTGTTTATAATAGTTACACTTTAAGTATTCCAACTGAAGGCGCGGTAAGCGATCTGCAGATGCTGTGATCTTGCTTGACATCCGTGTCGAAAAGAAAATGCGTGTAGCAGTAAAATATGACTTGTCAAGCGCATTTGAAACCCTATGAAATTGTTTGTGCTTAATAAATATAAAATTATTAAAACTAAACGAGAATTACTGCTTACAATAACGGATTGTTTGCTTGAAATTTTGTTTAATTTTTATGCACGAGTTCGTTTTCATATCGTTCTCTTGTACCATAAAATTGAAATCGTTTACGTCGACTTCAATAGCCGTTGGTTTTGTCAGAATTATTTATAATTAACTCTAGTGATCGCGGTTTTCCAATGGTTCGTTCGTCTACTAATTGTGAGCAGTGTAAATAATTTGCATGAAAATTTTTTGTTTTGTTTCAATTTTCAGTTTTAATAATTGATTTTGCTTCCTTTTACCATAACAATTATTACTATAATATTTTATTTCAATTTTCCTTTTCTTTTGTCGGAGAAACTTTCAGTTACAACGGAGTAATGCAGTTATCTGAAAATAATACGATTTACTAAATCTAGTCTGCGATTGACTTTCATAATGAATAAGTGTAGATTATTAAATTTTGTTTTATTCGCTTGCGAGTTTTTATTGTCGAATCAATGGCATTTTGTCAGTGCGAATGGCGCCATTGTGACCAGCGTCAACTACGCCTTTGAAACATTCACTCCCTACGCCCTGATACGGTTTTTCGAATTCAGTGACAAGGAATGGAATATAACGGAGAAATGCTTTCGCGACATGTACGTGTATGTGGGCGGCTTAAGAAGCGGCCAGTACTGGGCTGTTAAATGTATGTATGCGTGTTTTTATTATTGTGAAGGAAAAATATTGCAATAAATTTGGGTGTGTTTGTTATTCACCATGGAAGTGTATGATGCCACAAGTCATTACTCGGGTGCGGCATTTGCGGGCACTTCAGTGCGCCTCCACAATCCGAATGTCTGCCGTGCACTGTCACGACAATTTAAGGAGACGCATAAAGTACATCCTTCTCATGCAGAAACGCAATTATTCGTTTTGCCGTTTGATGTTCAACTAATATCGGCTCACTTTCTTATGGAAATTGCGCATGATAATTATTTTCGGGTAAGCTAATACGCAAGCTTATAACATCATTTACATTTCGCTGAATAAATGAAAATTTAAACTCGTTTCTTTCTTTTATAAGTTCGCTCAAATAAAAGAAACAATTGAAATTTTCAGTCCACTATTTATTTATTCTCCAATTTGCCTTAAAGCACTTCATTAAATATTTAGGATACCTCCCTTACAAATATTGTATTGCAAGCCGGTTTTAACTTTAAAAATAATGTTATACTTTAAGATTTTCATACAGTGCAATGTAAAAGTTACTGTTCGCCTCAATTTGTGTCTCGGAGAGAATTTGTTTTCAAAGTGATTTTGTTCCAAATTAAAAACTTCTCTATTAGGAACGCTTTTGAAAATATTCTGGGGATACCACTGTTGCTCAATTTTAAACGAAATATAATTTGTTTTTAATTTCTTAAGTTAATCCGACTTGATTAAGGCAATGATTTACTATTTTAGACAGCCGTACGATTCATTTACACGAAAACCTCATGTGTTTCCAGTGTATTTTGAAAAAATTGCATCAAAAAGGCATTGCACGGGCCACACTACTATACAAATAGGATGCCAACAATTTTTTCAGCAGTCTAAAGTGAATGCAACTCTGTTGGCGTGGCTGTTACTAGTTTATGAAATTTTTCATTGTTTTTCGTACGGCTTGTACATTTGTAGGACACACTAGCATAATTTTTCAGCAGACATGCATCATGAATCATGGCATCTAGTGAATGATAAATTGACTTAGGTTAATGGGAGGTCGGTCACGGCACATCATTCACATATGAAGGAATATAAAAATTAAGTATGGTAGCCACGTAGGAGAAAAAGGCAAGAAAGCTTTGGTGATACAATTTAATACGGGTAAATGAGAAAAGTAGAGCAAAGAAGGGCCCTGTGTTATGACAAAAGATAAACCAGACATTTCGGTCACTTCTTGTTCTACCATATTCGCATATACCATCCAGTAGTCAGTGATATTTGCACTGGATCGAAGTTAACAACACTGGTAAATCTGAAATCTCTGAATTATCCAGAAGATGATCAAAATAAAACATTTAAAGCGTTATGAAATTTTTATTTGAATTCACAAAAAAAAAAATATTTTTTTTTACTACTTTTAATTATATTTAATGTGCAATAAAGCGAACGTCAATGGCTTAGTAAAGCGGGGAAAGGGCAACAAAAAAAACTAAATCGAAGACCGTGTTAACATATTTTTATTTAACATCTGTAGTTCGAAAAAATTCAACAAATGGTCTGCTTTCCAAAGTCGTGCATCAATACGGACCTGGAGAGTATTTTAGAAGTTTATCTGTTTCAAACCACAACGTTTGTTAGAAATGTTACGTATATAAGGCACCGAATTGTCACGGATAATTATAAAATTTATGAGGATTTTAATTTCTATATAATGATGTAAGCAGTCGTAACATCGGCAAAAGCCACTTTAGCAAAGAATTTCTATTATTAACTTAAAAATATTATATATACCGCACTTTAGAATCATTATATGTGGAGCCATGTTGATACATATGACGATATATATAGCCAAGTACTGTATAAAAGAACTTAATCGCGCCACATTGGCGAAAGAGGAACAGGACAAAGATTCACATAAAGGTAATTCACTGAAACAAAACACATTGATAAACATTGCTGATTGGGAAGGTACCCTCGAAAAAATTGACATGAAACAATTCACCATGAACCGCTTTCCAACCAACAGGAGAGGTGAGTGGAAATAGTTGACAGTTCAGTAATATATTCTATTTTAAGTACTTTTTTTGATTTCCTTTAGAATCTCTACCCAAAATAGTTTCTCGGCAAAATTCGTACTATTTCGAAGAACTTTTGGAAGCGGTGTCACTGCCCAATGTCATTTACAATCTACTGCAAACAACCTCTACTCCACTGTGTGGCTTGATGTTTATATTTTCTTTCACTTTCATTTGGCTGCATTTGGTGGCTGAGAATAGTTTTCTGTCTAACAATATGATTTTCGATTTGGCCAATAACAAAGTGAAGCAAAGAGACGCTTTACTTAAGCGTTCGTCTTACATAATGGATATTTATTTCTTAATTAAGTATCTATTCGCATCAATTGAACTTTCATCACTTTAATTATTAATTAACATTAATTGGTTCTTGCAGTGGCGCACATTTATCTTATGATTTTTTCAAAACGCTGCCGAAGGATAAACTCAATGTCTTTGAGCAATTGAAGCATGTCTTAAAGCTTATTTTGCTGAAACTTTTCAGGTGAGTCCTTTTATTCTATTAAACCCAAATATATGTATTTGTGCACCAAATGGAAACATTTTGAAAAATATCAAACTGCCCTAAAATATGCTATACATTTTAAAGTTTATGCATTTAACCATTTTTCATACAAACTCGAAACAGTATTGAGTGTTGCCGTTCGCAATTAATTTTTTCGTCTGCATCCAGCAATTTGTCGGTCTTTTGGTGTGAAAATTAAAAATGCACCTGAGCGAAACGTATTGAAAACTTTAAAAATGATTTTTATACTGTGCTAAATATTTGCGAAAAAAGAATATAAAATAAAATAATTTTCCTTTCTTATTTCCAAGTCTGCAACCACAGTGAATTTTCCAAGACTTTGCTGAAACGCAAGTAAATTTGCTGTTAATTTTGATGAAAAATACGTAATTTGACTGATTTTTTTACTTTAATATTCAACACACATATCTTTCTCGGTTTTTTATATCCTCCTAAACTTATTTGGTCTGACACTTGGTTGTTGTATAATGTTTTAAATTCTTTTTTACGGGAATATGTGAATTATAAATTTTTTTTAACAGCTGACTGTTTTTAAAAAGAATTTTTTTTTTTAATTTTTATGTTAACGACAATGTAATTCGGAAAGGTTTCTTCCACAAGCTAATTCTGTAAATGATTTATTAGGAAGTTATAATATATAGAAAAATCGTATTTCTATTTTATATATACAGGGTGTTCAAAAATTAGTCTAAACTTTGAATTAAAAATAGTTTTTAGTCTACTGATAGTTATTTTTTTATTGAACCATAACATAGATATAGGATAAAAAAAATATCGTCTCTTTAATGCTTCCCGATCCAAACCAGCTTTTTTATGATAATATTAATATTAATGTTTTTGCTGAAGATACTAAACCCAGAAGTAGCGAATAATCGAGAAAAAAATTATATATTTAAATTTTCAATAAAAAAAGAGTTCCTTCAGCGGGAAAGAATTAGAATACTTCACATATAGGGTAGTGTTATTTACGGAATAAGGCATCGGGAAAATGAGCTCCAAAATGACGAAAACTTCGTAACGTTTTTTAAAAATGTGGCATAATTTCGTTCACGCAGAACTGAATCTGACAATTTATAATCCACGTCTAGTTGTGGTCCTGTTGACTTAGACTTCTGATTTCAAATAACACTATAAACACATATAGTAATGTCAAGTCACGCGATGTAGGCTCCCAAAAGCGATTACTGATACGAAAGACTACACGACTTAGAAATGTCTGACAAACACAAATTCAAATTGTTAATAATTTATATGGTTAAATTGTTAATAACATTATTGTTATACTAACTAATAAGTAATAAGTAATTGTAATAATAAGTAAGTCAGAAGTCTGGCGTAAAAACATTACTTTTGAATTATTTCAGTATGATGCCTTCCTATACTTTTGCATTATATGGAGCACAACTTTTGGACAAATACCTGCATCATAATATTACTTTAGAAATACCCTCCAGAGACTTTAAAAATTGCCCACAAAATATGTATAGCAATATTTTCTACATGGATACGTACTACCCAACAATAGAGAGGGTAAGTTGAAGATTTTTTTAAACATCGTTTGTCATTTTTGAAATATAACATAATCGGCTACTACAAAGTAGCCTCCCAAGCGACTATACTACATGGTGTTACTCCTTTAAGCGACAGGCCAGTCGGTTATTTAAATTAAAGGCCGTTAATTGACTTTTTTCCTCATTTACATATATTCTATATATTTCTTAAGTGCATGCCTTGGACCTGGTTTGTATCTTTACAAATACAATTTTATGTAACATCTTGTTTACTGATGCTGCTGGTGGAAATACAATTACGTTATTCAATCATCATTGGCGTAACGGTATTTTGTATTTCGGTAGGGGCTGCAACACTGTGGGCTTTGGGGCCCGTTTACGAATACGGCTATACGTAAGTTCTTCCCTTTTATATTATTAAAAAAAAAATTGTTCCACTCTATACTATTTTTAATTTTAGAACATCCCTTCTATATGAATTGGTGAATTTTAATTTAATTCTGGACAATATTTGTTTATTAGTTATACCTCATTTATTGGGTCTTTATCTCGGCTACATCATTTTTAAAATGAATCACAATTTTAATATCGGTATATATTTTACGGTTTTGGGTAAGTAGTTTTCCTGTTTAAACTCGCTAAATTTTTGTACCAGTATATGTCTTTAATGGTAAAATTTTTCTGGCAACACCTATAATAATAACATCCGTCATATTTCTTTGGCATACAATTTTTACTAACAGCTGATTAGTTTTTCAAAATATTTAATGTTGCTCAGCAATTCAAAGCGATTATAGTGTCTTAAGAGAAAATTGCAGATCCATTTTAAGGTCATGTTTTACTATCCTAGACAGTCGTACCATTCATTTACACGAATACCTTATAGTAGTATCTATTTATTTTAAAAACTGGCGTTGCTGGCGCCACACTGTCATACAAATATGAGGTAAACAATTTTTTCTTTGCTTATTGAAGTAAATGCAACTCTGATCGCATCAAAATTGCCTTTTTATGTAAATTTTCATAAACTTCTGCTTGTCATAAAAGCCTGACATTTTTAGGTCACACTATTTTAATTTTTCGGCGAGAGTTGTTATATTTTATAAATCATACGACTTTGTAGAACACTGAAACATGGCTTTAACGAACAAGGAGAATAATTATTGCCAGATATGACGAATCTTAGACCCAAAGAAACACATTTTATATTTGGACAACTCTTTCAGGTATTTTCCAATTTTCCCCACTATAATAAACTATTTTAGTTATTAACATTTTTATTTAATTATTAAATAAATAATTAAATAAAATGTGTTACTTTTTTGTATACTACAAATTACTTCTTTTTTTTAAAGCGGTCCACAACATCACTTTTTTGTATAAAGTTCCGGCATTTTTTTTAAAGGGAATTTTTAAATATAATTATTAATAATATTCTTAAATTTTTTGTATTAATTACTTAATTTCTTTTCACTTTTAGGTTGGCTCTTCTCTTTTATACTGATCTCTCTCTACGTTTTCGGTTTTAATATTATTTTTCCTCATATTAATAAGTTATCGAAGGCGTTTCTAGTCGTTGCAACTCATATAATTTGGAACTGTATTTTATGTTGGACAACTATTTCAGCTTTATCTAATAATGGCGGTATGTAAAAAATCATTTATAATATATATGAAAAATAATATACATATGAAAACTTTTTTTAAATAAATTACATTATAGTATTAAAAAAAATTATAATATTGATTATAAAAATTACAGACAGAATGTAATTATAAAAATACTTTTATTTGTTGTTGCAAATGTAAATTAGTTGATTCAGATGTGGTAGTGCAAAAAGAATTGCGGCGCATGTGCTACGAGTAAATTCAGCAATTTTTTTGTCAACTGAGATTTGGGGTTAGATTAAAATCAATTATCGTTACTACAGTTTTCCTGTGCATTTAAAATCACTATTATAAAAAAAAAACCATACACAATTTCAAATTTCAGACTTATGAATATCCAGTTTATTCTAGAACCTTCAATAAACTTAATGTGCGAGTATGGAACTCTTGCATTAAAGATTGTGAAACACACCGGTTGATAATTTAATATATTTCTAAGGTTTGTAT
Organism: Ormia ochracea; assembly: GCA_963402855.1. NCBI lineage: Eukaryota > Metazoa > Arthropoda > Insecta > Diptera > Tachinidae > Ormia > Ormia ochracea. The sequence goes on from OY727107.1 coordinate 42,449,736, forward strand.
CCTCTGCCTTATCAAAGTGCCCTTAATAAACCGCTTTGTAAAAAACATTGACTTCCGCATGTACTTGTAAAAAATAATGCGATATGACGAAAAAATCGACACATTTTGGTGAATATAAAAAAATTTGTTCGATTTTTTCACACACCCAAAAATGTATTATATTTTAGAATTAAAAAAAACTAAATGTAGGGATTTCTCTTACTTCTGGCAACACTGACTCAAATAAACAAAGTCCTTTCGATATTGAGTTCTTTTGAAATTTACAACCGAAAATACCGAGTTCGTCATGAAAATATGTTAAGTACCGTCCGAACCGATTCTTTATAATCCTGTTCCAAAGCCGTCACTCATTATCCTTTGGATAGATAAAATCGCTTACCAATGCAGTACGAATAGTTTAATAAAAGAAATTTTCATTTTCCTAATTTTTTAACTAAAATTGATATTTTTTATATTCTCATTTTAGATGTCTTCTACAAGATTTTAACCTTCAAATATGCCCATGTTTTTGAAAAGCTAATACCAATTAATTTAATTATCACGCCCATTATAATACGACTACTAATTTTCACAGCTGATGTGCCCATTTATTGGTCAACGGGACAAACTGTGCGTAAAACATGATATAAAATAAATTCATAAATTAATTTTTTACACATTCAGTTGGCTGTATTTATTGGCTGTTCACTGCTGATACATGCGAGTTCGCTGGCCCTCTTTATTGTGCTCGATGGCCCACTTATGGCGGCACTAGAAAACATACTTGGCAAACATTTGTAGCATGAAGAACAAAATACAATTTACAATTGAATATTTTTTTAGAGAAATAAAAATTTTTATGTGCGTATGTTAATGCTGAAGAGTGCGTATGTATGTATGTGTTGGTATTTGCATATTATGGCTCCGCCTTTCAAGTGGAAATTATAATCACTACCAAGCAAAAACTAATCGATAGGGGATTAAAAAATGCCCCATGAGCCTTATGCTCAGGGATATGTGAGACCGTCTTGAAAACGTATTGAGAGACATAAATGATCCCACTAGTAGGAAGTTCGCAAGGAATTTTTTCTAAAGAAATTTGTTATCTTAATTAAAGGATTAAGTTTGTTAAATTTTTAATTTATCTTTTCAATCAAATTATCTATTAGGCACTAATTACCACTAATCGATAAACATAGAGGTTTGAATACGGAGATTTGAACTGACGCCATAAGATGTTTCGAAATGCAAGCACGAGTTCTTATCATTGTTCCTTTCCACAGTGATCAACTTCTAATGGGCCGGAATATTAAACATGTGCACCGTCTTCTACATGTTATCCAATCTTTGCGATGTCACCTTTTAAGGGTCTTATGAGTCGCCGGTACAGAACGAATAATCAAAAATACCTTACATTCAATATGAAACCCTCCAAATCAATTGGTGGAAGTATTTCATTAATTGTAACTCTGGCTTTCTTTCTTTCCCACTACCGACGACATCATCGAGAAAAGTTTCACATAAAGCTATCGTGAAACTGTGGTCTCGTTGCATCGATTCTCATTGCATTATAAATGCCGATAATGTGAACGCAAAACCATTTCTAAATGGACAAAAATCTCTGCCGAAGTGAACATACAATTCTTTCCCGAGAATTACTAAACAAATTACAGCAACAATAAAAAGAGCCTGTCCAAAATCATCAACATCCACGCCGAAGCAACAGCAACAACAACTGTTGTAATAATAAAATAATCATGACTTAATAAGTCTTCATAAGCCACGTAAATTAGCGTGACGAAATGCAATTATGACAGCATGTGTATGTACATACATAACGCATGTGCGCATGTTTCAAATTAAATTTTGTTTTGATTTCCTTGCCTTTCCTTCAATAATGAATACTCGCGAAGTGTGCTACCAAATATTTATTGCTTTCTTTCCTTTAAATACTTCCATACGTGTGAAACACACACATGCTCATGCATATTGCACATATGCGTCCAAGCATGCATCCCAACTCAGTTGGCCAACCGCTGTCGGTGTATAAAACAGCAAGACTTCCAGCAGGGTTGCCTCAATTCAGGCAAACCAAAAATGCAATAATAATGAATACAATGCAGTCAGTTAATATCTTTCTTTAGTAGAAGAATGAATTCCAGGTAATTACTACGCTCTCCCGTAAAGAGTTACTTTCTTGGTGAAAGCAAAAGCTGTAAAGGCGACAGGTAGGGAAGAACTAATAGAAGCGAAAGCATAATTCCTTTGAATTTTAGAGCAGTGGTTCCACAACTTGCTCTGTTGACAAAGTAGGCGTTGTTAAGAGACAGTTGCACAGTCCACACATGGGAAGAATTCATAAGTCCCGTTTTCTCCAGTGACCGACTTGGTGAAATTGAACTATTTCCAATTTTTTTTGAACACGACATTAGCGATGTAAATGTAATATTTGCGAGTATATATGAAGTTGCAACTATTAAGCCTTGGTCCTTAATTTTAGCGAAAACGGGCACACTGCACAGATTAAATGCTTAATATATCACCGATTTTGTATTCAATACTTGGCCAACTATACACCAATATACACCAATGTTTTTATGCATGCGGATGGACTGGTATTCGTTTCCAATTTCTTACCTTTCCTCTTCTCTAATTGTCTTGGTTTTATTGCACATTCCTGCAGTCATGCCAACGTTGATTTTAATGCCCGCCAGATTTAGTACTGCGTGCCATTACAAAGACGTACTGCGGACGGGCATATTATTGCATTTTTAAGACATGTATGATATAAAAATTGAAGAATTAGAAACTTTTGATGCATTTTAGGGATTTAAGCAGGGTACTTTCTTCGCATAGTATAAAAGATGCCTCACATCTTTTGATCTCTGTAACATTTATAGCGCCTATAACCGTCAGAAAATAAAACACAATTACCAAGTATGGTAACATGTCCCGAAATGTATTTTTGAGTTTATGGAAGGTTAAAGAAACTCTGGCCGGGTGCCATCTCAGTTACGTTTTATCGCCATTAGATTGGAATGATTTCTAAAGAAATTGTATGCCTTCTATTCTCTTTCTCATAAATAATTGTCTTTATGCCAGTACTATGCATTACATGAGGAAGTACCATCACATGACTTCTGCTTTTTCATAATATTCCCAAATTGTATGAATAATACTTGACACATTTGATGGACACCGATCAAAGTTACTAATTGAATATTTTTGGCAAAGTGACTGGGCCAGTTTATCTTAATTGATATTAGTAGGCCAATGGCTTCAGCAGTGTGACAACTGGGGATCTAAATATAGCGGAGTTAATAATAAATTATTGGATTGCGTTTCACTTTTAGAAATTAAAACATTTTTAGAAAACTGTAAACGAATAGGCATGAGCCACGTTGCTCTTTCAAACATTTACACGTTACTGTTGACATTGACATAAATAAGACAAGCACACTAACATGTGCATTAATTAGACATTTATAGACATTTTTATGTCACAATAAAATATAAGCAAATATGTTTATTACTTTACTTCTCGTAACTTAGTATTGATGACAAGTCTATAACTAGACAACTGGACAGCTGGACAACTGGACAACAGTTTTAATAAATCATTTCTTTACTGACAATTTATTGGCATTTGACATGCATTGAAACGTCAAATAATTAAGAAAATTAATTAGTAGAAGCAAAACAAACGCGTATTGGGAACAAATTAAGCAATTACATGTGCTTTACATGTAAAAATGCTATTTGAATTCTCCACAGAGTGCATTTTGATAGGCTTCTTGCAATGACAAAACTCTTTACAAATAATTTTTTTTTTGCCGTCATCGGTAAGTGCCAATAGAGTTAAGAATAAATTAGCAGGTGTGCATACCGGTTAGGTAGCAAGGTGGGCTTTCCAACAATTTTTTTGTAATCTATTAAGGAAAGTCTGAATGTTCTTAAAATACCTAATATCATTTAAAACCTGTTCAGTTCTTTAACAAGGATAAAATCATGAGAACTATAGAAATAGGCTGCAGCCTATGAGAAGTTGATACTGTGAATTTAATTCATCAGAGGTTTAATGTGGTTTTTCCCCATAAAATTGTCGTAAAAGGTCTTAGCCATTGCTGGTTTTCACAAAATGATGCACTCTGTCTTGTGGCTTGCATAAGATATACCGAAAGTTGTAGCTTTCCCACCTATAAATAATTCATAAACGAAATACAAATGAATGAGAATTTTTCTCATGCGCTTTAAAATCTGTCTGTGGCATCATTACTGTTGGACTATGCCAGCGGTAATCAACGGCGAAGTAAAATAATGAATAAAATAATGACTATAATAACAGCAACTACTTTCACCATGCGAATTCTCTTTGCAAAGAGAAGCTGCTATTCGCAGGAATTCCATTACTTTTGCGCGAAGTTCAAAACTTTGTTTGCGCAAATCGCTTAAAACTGTTTTATGAAGTAAAAACTGTGGTTTTGCAAATGTTGCAACCACGAAGCCTAAAATGTGCCCGTTTACCATTACGACTAGTTTTATTTGGTCTGCCTGTTGTTTGAAAGTGTAAGTCCAAACACGAAAGGACATTTTTTTTGTTGAATGGATGTATTTCGCCAAGAATTAAAACTACATTCAGTTTCGCTTTGGTGAATTCGTCTTTGTGCAATATTCGTTTAACTTCAATCAAAATTTATATCAGCCTGCTGATGAAAAGTGTTAGTCTATTAAGACCACGGAAATTTGAATAATTTGAACAAAGAAATTGATAAATGAATAAAATATGCATGCCAAAAACTATTTAAAGAGTTAAGGAAAACAGTAACACCTTAACGTGTTTCTAAAATTTTGCTTAGGGATTTTTTTTCATTAATGCATTGAAATATGAATAATTGATCTCTTTTAAAAGATTTCAGCGATGAGCGATGTAATTTTTCATTTTGGTGCTGAACAGTTTTATGGCCATAATGCATATCATTAAATTGCATAAGTTATTCGTTGCATTATCTGAATGCCTCTTTCTTTCAGCGCATGCGCGGACACACGCACACATACACATGCATTTCTGTGAACATTATTACCAAATAATTTAAGTGAAAAACTAATCTTTCAGCTTAAACATCTTTAGTATAAATTGGGGCTATAAAATGACCTTGATTGTTATGAATTGGATTAATACGCGTGTTCATTTTTTAGTTCACACATGCATATGCACGCATGTATGTGTAATATTTATTGCTCTTGTAAGATACATCCATACATACATAGATTTTTGTTACTCTACAAAGATGAAATGAACAATGTACATACGAGTGCATGACTTTTTCCGGTTGATTTTGCATGCAGCTGCCAGTGGCAGTCACCAATTCATTTCCATTTTCAGAGAAACTCTGAGCCCTCGACTGGACACACAACTGTGCAAGTGGATGTGGTTGGTACAAGTATATTGTAAAATACATATAGCACAAGCTTTGTGCTCATATTCAAAATGTTGAAATAAAAATAAAAGAAAATGTTCAAAACCATATCAGAGGGCATGACTTGTCGTATTGCAAACCAGGTTTGTTAATCTTTTACCTTTTTTTTCTCATTTAATATTATCTATACCGTTGTGTCTGAAAATTGGCACATATTATGTAAAAAAAAGAGGCAGAAAAAATATGCATGCTTGAATGTGTCTTGACAAAAAATAAAAAAAACGTGAATGTAAAAAAGCAACAACTGTCTAAAAATAATAGTAATAAAAAAAACATGAATTACAAAAAATTAACAATATGAGAGTTATAACTGAAAGCTGCGTCGCATCACACTCGCTTAAACAGATTACAAATCTCTTGCAGGTGATTAAATATACAATTGTATATGTATGCATGCGTGTACGCATGTATACCCGTGCATAAATACTTCAATGTATTGCAATATTTGGTACAGTGGGCACTCACTATACATCTCATGGATGGTGTATAACTGGTTCATTTTCTTTATTTACCTCCTCTTAGATCTGTCAATGCAGCAGTTCCTCCCACTATACATTTATTGTGAGACATCTTTTTTTTGCCTTTACCTAAATGCTTTCTTGTAACAACTAGAGATTTAAGGAGCAGCAGTCTTATTCCATGCCCCACTGTATGTGCCATGTTTCTTTTTGTACTTTTACGGTGGTCAGAGTTAATGAGGTGATGTTTAATATTATTGGACTCTGCTGAATGTTTGTTTTTTCACATACGCGCATATGCATGCAGTTGAAGACACATCCATACGTGTCCATACAAACTTCAGTACAGAAATACTTATTATGTAATTTCCAATGACCTTTCTTTTCTTTATGGTTTTTGTTTTTGTTTTATTGCAATCATCGGATAGTTTGTTACTGTCTTTATTCCGTTTATAAAATGCCAGCTTTTTTTATACCTTGTACCATTTTCAACTTTTGTATCCCCAAAATCACTTAACTTGTAAAACATTTACGAAAGTTTTTTATTGATGTAATTTGATGGGGCATCCGCTACTCATTATCCGAGATAGAGTAATTTTTTCTTGCCACGCATCTTTTATCGAATTTGAGGCTGTTAAGCTGTTATTTCGAATTACTTGGTCTTAAAGTACCAGTAAAATACTGCTACAGAAGAACGGCGAAAGAATGTTTTTTATCATCTATAGAGGAGACGAGGCAGTTGGCAAACTTAATACCTTCAACCAAATTTCCGTTAAACCAAAGACAAGTCGCTTTTTCTTAAATCTTTACCCCCCCGTTAAATATAAAATGTCAGTTTTAAGGCCTCGTTTCAAACTAATATACCAAACCCATACCCCAATATATACCCCTCCAACCTTTTTGAATCGGTAAAGGGTACAACAAATTGTAGTAAATTTTCCTTGCAAATAATGGTGTGAATAAATAAACTGATTTTGGAAATATGGAAATATCAAATTTACATTAAGATTTAAAAAGCTGGCATCTCTGTTCTTGAGTTACATAAAGTATTGCCAGAACAGTAATTTCTTCTTCTATATGAATATTTAGTTATTAATACACATATACACCTGCGAGTGTGCGTATTGCGGTGGAGAAGGAAGCCGGTACCCATGTGTTCCAGCTGATAACGCGAATTTTAAAGCTCACGCTTGCAGAATATTGAATTCCGCTTACATGTACAACTATGTAGGAGTATGTGTGAGTAGGTGCGAGTATGCAAGTACGTTGTAATATGTAAGAAAGCAAAGCATTAAAATAAAAAACGTGTGTTTTCAAATGTTATTTGATATCTCCTCAGCAGTCGCCGAAAAACTAAAGTACAAAGTATAAAGTGCAAATATATATTATTGATAATGACATCTACGATTATGTAAATGACATCTACGTAAACAACATAATTGTAAATATGAAATAATTACAGATTAAAATTTTAATTTTTACAACATGAAAACAAATTGCTCTTGCATAAATTATAAAATTTTTAACACTTGAAACAATCAGCTTTTGATTAAAAATTATTATTAATTTGTGAATAAAATATTTATAAATATTTCTTAGATCAAACGTAAAAACTTTATTGTCCAAACGCGACAAACTCGTTAAATAAAAGTATTTATTTTTCGAGTATGAATTAATAATTTCAGCTGTCATATGCACATATACATAAGTGTAATAATAAATTAGCAAATATACTTTTTACACGTATGAGTATTATCGTATTCACATACAAGATTGTTAGAAAGCTTAGTGTTGTAATTAAGCTCAGATTACGTATTTATCGAACAGCAATAGTGCGTCTTAAAACCTTTGAAAGCTACTCGCAGCATGAAATAAAGTAATTAAAATATAATTAATTTTTTTTTTTTTTGGCAAAATAATTATTGAAGACGCTATTCAGCGACTATGCTGAATCCTAAGTCTTGGTTAAACAAACTATTATTTATTGATGAATAATTAATTGGAATATAAACAATTAATAACCGCAAATATAAATAATTATTTTTTGAATCGAAAAAAATTTTATAGTGGACGCAGTTGTGTTTCCAGTTTCCTCTTACATGAATTCTTATTACCTGCATATTGTTTAAATATATTAAAATAATCTTAAGACAACGACATACTGTACCAATTCCCTAAATCAGATCAAAAGCAGCAAACAAAAAAATGGGGGCCAAATATGGTAATACTTATCGCGTTCTCTTTTTCATCTCAAAACTCTTACCCTGTTAAAAGATGCATTCTTAAAAGGTTTGGCTCGTCCAAGGCGAATTCATTAGGTGGCCTTATTTAGGTAAATGATGATCATACTCGGCTAAGCTTATTTTGTTTGTTTTGTGGGTTGCATGTGCCGACCCTGCTTAAGAAAATCTTTTACTAGTAGAGCTAATTTTAAATCCACAAAATACATTTACGATTATTTATTACATAGTTTTAAAGCGGCAACCATCTACTTTAATTCGCCTTATGTCTGCCCTTGAAAGGCCTCGTTTCACTATTCTACACAGTCGTACGATTTGTTAAATTTGGCATGCTTGCTGAAAAAATTAAATAGTGCGATATAAAGTCTTTTGCCATTTTCGTGCGATCAGTGTTTTACTTCATGCAGTTAAATAAAGAATTATTATTTTATGACACCAAATAAGAAAAACCTAGAAAAGTTATATTATTATTAAATTTTAATTTATTATGGCAGTTAACCATTTTCTACAGCACCAAATTCGGAGTATATTTGTTTACATTTTAGATGATGGTGTGGCACCACCAAAGTCATTCTAAAGCGATTTAGTAAAATAGGAGGATATCACTATCACATTTTCGCGTGAATGAATCCTACGAGTGTGTAGAATAGTGAAACGAGGCCTTAAAACTGACATTTTATATTTAACGGGGTGAAAAAGATTTAAGAAAAAGCGACTTGTCTTTGGTTTAACAGCTGATAAAAAACATCCATTATGAAATAATAACATGACATACACGTGCATGTCAATATAATAGTTGCATGATCAATATTTTTTAAAAGTTACTTTAACAATTTCAGCACACAGAAACGAAAACAATAAACAAAATGGTCAGTTGCCAGACTGCTGATTCAGTTAGTTTCGAAATTAAAAATCTTCTTATTTTATTATCAGCTGTAGTTAATGAGCAGTCCAATTGGTCTTTCGGGTTGAGTAAGCGCAATGTGTAGACAACAAGCCACCTTTTGTAAGCGAAAACATTTTTGAGGAACACAAAATTTCACCATTAAAAGAGAACGTGGCGTCTCCTTTTGTTAATAAGGAAACCTCCATTAGAAAATAAATTTCTTCTGCGAGCTTAAAAGCAACTTCCCTTGAAAGAAAATTAAATTAACTTACTTGTAATGGAAGTGAACCACCCTAGTGTACACGTACGTTACTTGTTGCCATTTTTAAAGTACACAGATACGCGCACATCTGCATGCGATGCCCAAAACCAGTTTGAAATCGTTTTTAAATATATATTTTTTTTGCTCTATTTTTTGTTTTATTCCTTGTGATTTTCTTTTGTTTTTAACAAAGGAGTTTTGAACTTTTTGAACATTCCTTGGACCCATTAAAACAATTAACTTCTTCAGCTACTTTTTATTAAGTATTTCGTTGTAGTGAAGGTCTGCTGCCAACTGCTGAAGTTTTTTAGGAAAATTTTAAATTTTTTTACAATGACTAGTCAACTTTTAAATGAGTATTAAAATTTGTATGACAGTCTCCTGAAATATGAGCTGTTTATTTTGGAAGAGCAACAAGTTTCCTAAAAGAAATGATCACGTCGCTCCTTCACATATTTAATAAAAGTTAAAATAAATATTTCCAGCTTTCGCTAATCACGGCAATATTTTGCGATTAAAACGATAACTTTAAATCAGGAATTCAAACGGACTTTCCCATATAAGGAAAAACCGCTGTGGTACACATTTGGTACTTGTATATTAGAAAGCTTTTCATTCGCCTCTTCTATTCCTCTGAATTGCTAAAGAAAAAAAAGGGCCTACAAGCACTTATTGACTGTGTTCTACTGATTTTATATACATATATGTGTGTACGTATTTATTTTTACATTTTTAAATCGTACTTATTGGAGTACTATTGGAGACGTACCTTTTTCACTAGTTAACTTTTGCATATATGCCAATAGAGAAAGTTTCTGCTTGAGTAGATATTTTTTAAAAGAAATTTTTCCAATTTTACAAAAAAAAAATTATTATTGGAAAACTACCTTTTATTTCAAATTTTTTTAGTTTTATTTGTTTCTTGTGTAATTTCATGCCAGTAAAAGGCCTTCTACTGCATTTTTACGCAAAGTACGGAAATTGTAAAGTAACTTTTTTGTCTAAAAGTATTTATTAGAAAAGTAATTTGTTTAAACACGTGCTTATTTGCAATTAATAGAAAATTAAATGTTGTTTAGAAAAGGTACATCTTTGACAGGGGACTATCAAGCAAGGGAATATTTCAGTCTATGTACTCTTTGAAACATTTACTTGTTTTAGGGGAAATTATTTTGTATTGTATTGAAATTAGTATGTTCTGAACTGGTACATTTTGTAAATGTGGTATTTTTTTTAATGAAATTGGTTTAAAATGCTACTTTTTTGGAAACCTATTTGTTGAGAATGTATTTTATGAATGGGTACTTTTGAAGTGGTACCTTTTTTAAGTGTATTTATTTTGAAAACTTTAAATTGATGTTCTTCTTGTTGGCTGAACTTATTAGTAAATCCATAAAACAAAAACTTCTCTTACAGTTTGCTCAATGGCTGTAATATATTCATTTTCTACAAATAATCCTATGTGTAGGTGCTAATTAATCCTTTAAATACCGGTCTTAAAAGTAGCATCGTTTATTGCTATTTTTTAAAAAGGCAATTTTTTCAAAAAGTAGTTTATGAAAAGTTATTATTTGCGCCCCTCGATGGTATAATGGCTAGTATACCCGCCTGTTACGCAGCTGTCAAGGGTTCAATTCCGCGGGGAGCCAGAAGCCAAAGGCCTCATTAGCCAGTGTTTCTATACATATTGCAATTATATTCATATAATTGTAATACATATTGCAATTATATTCATATAATTGTAATATTTGGTAAATAAATAAATAAATAAGTAATTATTTGGTAAAATAGTTTTTTGAAAATGAACGTCTCAGGAAAGCTCGATTCGAAGGATACTTTTTGCGGTTTTTTAACATTTTCCTTGGAAGAAAGCATTTTTAAGAGTGGGGACCAGAAATAATGAAGTTATCATTCAAAATAAATAAAAAAATCTACGGAAAAGAATATACCAACAAACATTGACATTAAAAACCCAACATGGCCAAAAACAAAGGAGGATATCATTAAAGGTAGGGAAAATGGACAAAGATAAAAAGGGCATGACAAAAGTCAAGGCGAATTCATTAGATGGCCTTACTTCAACAATTGCTGATGATATGTTCCAGCTAAGCTGTAAAATGTTTGTCTGTTTGGTTATAAATGTAAAGCCTGCTTCAGAAAAACTTTTGCCAGTAGAGCTGATTTTACACACACAAAATAGAAGTTTTTTACAGAGTTCCATATCGCGAAAAGGCAGCTTCATTTCCCTTGATAAAAGTTAGCGGCAAACACTTATATATTAAGAACATTTGCCACAGCACGCTACACACATTCAAATGCCGATGGCTAGCCTTGTCGCCAGCTAATTACTACTTGAGGTAGACCACGACAGCATAAAGTGTTGCCATTGAATATTTATGAGAAAGACATTAAAAAAATCTAAAACTAGTTTGCGGATTATTCATTTATAGTTTTATTTTTTTTTTCTTAATGTTAAATAAAATCAATTAATTTGGAAAAAAATTTACTCTGATTTGCGCAGATGTCATCTATTTCCAACTGGTCGTAGTCGCTAGAATGCTACCAAATGAGTTTATTTAATGCATTAAAATACTTAATCGTTAAAATAAAAAGTCGTCAAGTAGTTGAAAAATTGAAAACCACTAGCATATAGAAAGCGCCAGTGCAAACAAATATTTTTTTAGCAGCGTGATGTAAATACAACTCTGATTGCATAGAAATTATCATTTTATAAAAACTTTGATAAAGTTTTGCAATCGTGCGATTATATAGGATAATCCATCATGACCTTTCCTAAACAAAAAAGTACTTATGTCGTTTATCCGAAGTAAAACGGAAGCATTAAATGTGTTTGCTATGTGAACAGATATTTGGGTTAGCAACACTTGGACAAGTGCATCAGTGAAGTACACTTTTATGCATTAAATTACAATTAAATATATTTAACAAAATCCGAGACTTTTGAGGGCTTCATTGATTATTTAACTTCGCATCAAATTTAAATTAGACATCTTGATAATTTGTTGTTCAGAACTTCTTCTAGTTAATATGGGCAAAATATTTTAATTTATCTGTTTCCTGCTAACGCTTAGCATTCAAGAATTTATTGCTTGAATAAATTATTTTTTGTAATCGTTGCTTAATATAAAACGACCAGAACTCATTTTATGTCAAAATCGATCTTTATTTCCACACAGGAAATTGACAGATGATTTCCTCCTGCAACATTGATAGCCAAATTCTTATGCAGTCCAGCTGAAAATGATGAAATTGGAAGACGTTGAAATAAAAATGATCACCTACAAATATATAATTTTCTTCCCATGCATTGTAAGAAAAACGATAGTTAAGGCCTTTCTCCATTTAAGTGGTGTTATGTTCATGTGTATAAATCTAAATTATGTATTTCGTAATCGAATTAAAGTTATTTTAGCAAAAATTACAGCGAGTTGTATGCAAATTAGTGATGGAAAGCAAAATATTAATATGTTAACAAAATTTACTAAAATGTATTCAAATTTATTCTGAATATAAACCAATAAAGGGACTAAATGAATAATTTACAGAATTTTTTTTATACTCGTGTATCTTTTCGAAATAATTTTGTTGTTGACTCTGCGTAATCATGATTTAGGCACAGAGCTAGAAATACTTTTTTTTTATAATTTCACTTTTTTTTATGATATTTATAGCCGTAAAATAATACTAAACTTGACTTAAAAAATTTTAAAATTTTGCTAAACATGTTCTAAAAATTTTTGGGAACTAGTTTATGGTGCGAATAATTATAAATCGCATCAATTTGCGACGGTTAATATTTACTCAAAGTATGGGAAACTTATTTTTTTTTGTATGAATGGATTTTAGTTTAAAACTATTATTCGAGTAATTTGTTCGATTGATTTTCATTGAAATTATTATTATTATTTTATAAGTTTATCAAGAGTCAATTTTATAGTCAAAGCGACGCTGAATTCGCTCTCTTTAAAATATCAAATAATTCGCTTCGAATTTCCCTTTAAAATAAAGCAAGAAAGCAAAATCGTAAATATTGAAAAATTTGCAAAAAGAATTACAAAAACATGAGCAGTAAAACTGATTTCATTACATAAATAAAATTTATTTTATTTTTAATTCGCACGATTTCGACGTAGGCTCTATACTGACATAATTTAAAGCAAAATTTCTTTTTTGATAATTTTTGTTTTTTTTAAAGCAAAACAATAAATAATAGAATTTTTTTTGAAACAATCTAATTGTTTCTTATGTTTACTTAAGCAAATAATAATTTAAAGTCAAAAATTATAAATTTTGTCAGGCCCAACGAATTCGCCTTAAAGCAAAATATCAGCTGAGCTCTGATGCATGAAAACATTCGGACAGCAAACTGACGTCTACAGCATGGAAACAAGGCTACATGCTAACAGCTGTAGCGAAGGCCAATAGAGAACGACAGCCGAAAAAAAACCGCATTCTGTTTTTATATTGCAAATATATTTTACACAAAGAAATTTATTTTTTAATGCTGCCAATTCAACTCGCAAAATAATATTTTGGTTGTCTACATGGCTGCAATAGTAGCAAGCTTTATTTGAAGACATGTATTCGTGTAGCATGTTGTGCTGAAAGTGTTCAATACTTTGCGGTCAGCTGTTAATAGACTCGCCTTGGTTATAATAAGGTGCAGTATGCGCTCGACCTTCTTATCATGCAAATTGTAATTCGAATTAATTAATACGTTTCTAGTGCTGTCATTTTCAAGCCACTGCCATTCTACTGACGTTTCGCAAACTTTTCAGATTGTTTATAAAGTGATTGTTTTTCAAAAGAATTTTTTATCCGCCTACAAGTTATTGTACTTCCGTCAATGTTGGCGGCAGATCCAAACGTATTTCACTTTATCAGCGTTCATTGGCAAATGAACTTGTCAACTTCCTACTCCAAACGTCATTTCTTTCCGTCATCTTATTCGAGCATTGCATACGTGAGATTTTCAAAAATTTTATTAAAGCACTTTTTTCTTAAGTAGAGGCGGCATATAAGCATGATTTACATTCGTAAAGAGGTCAAATTCTCTGTTTAGGTAATTCACATGAAAGTATTCGTATTCGTATTCGTATTCGTGTCACAAATTATTTGGAATCTGTTTACGATAAAAGAGCCACGAAAAATTAATTGTAAGTTTTGAAATTGTAGCCGGCACTTTGAGGAAGCTTTAAGTTTGTAGCATTTTTGTATCTTTAAAATATTATATTTCGTACATAATTTTAAATGTTACGTTATTAAGTCATGTTTGTTTTCAGTTTTTATTTTAATATTTTCGAAGCGAAAGAAAAATATTTGCATCATAACGTTGAACACGAAACGCTGAAGAGAAGTAAATGCAAGCAAAGAAGCGGGCTTTTATCGGCCGGTAACAATGCAAAGAAAAACATACAACCCAACAAACATTGCCACATCCATTATTACCGTAACAAGTAAAATTATTTCTGAAATAGTACACCGTTTGCAAATTGTCCATTCTACGTAACTCAGCTGTCTAATAAATAAATTTATTGAATCTACAACAACCTAAGCCTGATGGGTCGAATTTCGAAACCGCTTTATAAAAACTGTGTACGAATATATTGAATTGTGCTTCAAAATATATACGATAATATATTGCATGTAATAATTTCCCACTCCTTTCTTAATTTAGTCTATTTAAAGCAAATTCCGTATTCGAAGCCACTGAATTGTGCTTTCAAAGTATCGCATACGAGTTTGAAGAAAAATATAGCATGTAATAATTAAAAAATATCTTCTGCGATAACTACGAAAATTTAATTGGCGGCTGGTAAAAAATTGTACATTCTCAATTAATCAGTTGTGTATATACGTTCTTTAAGGAAATGGTGTACAATGTGAGTCCTATGCAGTTATGCGCTATTTGGGACTTCAAAAGAGAGTTTTTTGCAGCATTAAAGGCGCGCAAACGGACGTGTTAGTGGAGTGCACAACAAATAAACTGACTGACTGAATACCCGCCAGACTGCCCAAATGACTAAAGTGATTTAGTAACTGAACTGCAAGTCATATGAAAGGTAACACTGTTAACGCTCAAGCACACACACGCACACACACACACACACACGTGTATGCATACAAGCAAACACACAATTGCAAAAAGTATGTACTCTGCTGCCACAAACTTATTCCAGGCTTAATTTTTCGCCAACGAAAGAAGAAAACAAAACGGCGCTTTTAGTTCACTTTCGTTTGTCGAATCATTTAGTCGGGCCACAAAAATTGAGCCAGGCACGCAGCCAGCCACAGTTTAGTTTTTCTTTTAATAAATCATAAAACGACTTAACCCTTTCGGGGTCCATACAAATTGCTAAGAAAAATAAACAGCTCTCATTTAGCATATTTTTTAATTTTTTATAAATTTTTTCATTTCTATTTGTTTATCTGCAATTGACGTTTTTAATATCTGTGTGAATGAATGAGTGAATGTCTGCGGCTCTAATTGTAAATATCTGCGAGTTTGTATTGTCTTACCTGGTATTGAGATTTAAGCTGAAGCTGAAAATTAGTTGTGGTGCGTGTTGAAATATTTAGCATATTTTTATAAACGTTGAAGACGCGCAGACGCAATTCATAAAAGTGCGATCGGACCAGACGGTTGTTCAATATTTGAAACGCGCTGCTGTTTGTGCTTCCAAGTAGAAATTTATGAAAACTAAAAAAGAAATAATTAAAGTTAATCAAAACAATTTAAAACTAAAACGTTACAGTTTTTAAAATTCAATAAAATTTAAAAAAAAAAAATGTCTAAATTTTATGAGCGAAAAATTATTTCACCAATATGAATGTTACATAATAAATCTGCCTTGAAGAAAAAGCAGGAAAATAAATATTTACCAAAAAAAAAAAAAATTATAAAACAAATAAATGAAATAAATGGTGTTAACAAATACTCGTACTTACTCTCGACTCAAGTGAAAGTCAGTTTGAATTAACAAATAATAATTTTTTAGCCGTTTACTAGTAATCGATTTTACAACTTAAACGGAAAGAAAAAATTTAATTACTAGACAACGAGCGAGCAGAAAAGATGCAACTGTTTTACTGCGCCCTCTGGGCTGTTCTTTTTGCTCAATTGTCTTGGACTCTGGCGGCCATCGATCAAGCGACAAAATTAATAAATCTGACACAACAATACAGTGACCACCAGATGACTCCGCCTAATTTACCCCTCTACGACGTGAATGCATCATCATACTCAGATGGGTCGGATCTCACAGCAATTGACGTTGACTTAACGAATACTTTGCGGCTCAAGGACTTGCTGAATGTATTCGATTTAAGTGTGATCGCTTCACAGTGGCTCCATATAAAAAGCGATTTGTCCGCAAATTGCTCGCAGGATATTTATAAATATTTGCAAGGATTAAAGCAAGCCAGCTTGTGGTCTATAAAAAGTAAGTTTCTCTTTTAGTTTTTTCCTTTTAGTTTTTTCCACCAGGGGATGTAACATAGTGTTCTTTAAGTCCTAGGTACTTGGCTCTAAAATTATTCTCCTTGAAAAAAATTTTTGAAAATCGGCCATCATAAAAAAAATCAATTTTTCGGTTTGTGCTTTAAAAAACTTTAAATTCAGTTTATCCGAAAACTGGAGATGTTCTTCGGAAACTAGAATAGCTGTTGTACCGTCAAAGAAATTGCTAAATAAATTGCTAAAGCAAATTCAGAATCTTTTAAGAAGTGTATTAAAATCGCCATCATAAATATTCTAGGAACGAAATATTGAAAGTTTTTTTTAAAGGACACAGGAAAAACTAAATCCTTTAATTATTCTCATTTGGAGCCAATTGAGCCATTAGGCCAATCATTATTTTATCATTTAGAGGTTTTGACAAGAGGATCAGGATCATATTCATTTTCTCAGAAGCCTCAAGTCTAATAATTATTATAATATTATTAAACAACTTCAACGCATTTTTTAATAAAAAATTAATAAATGCGTGATTAAAAAAAAAAATCTGTAGGCTATATATTTCTGTGCGTTGCCTTTTAAGAGAAATCCGAAAATAGAGTTAAGCTGTTCTTGCATGAAATCGGAATTTAAGGCAAATAATTATTTTTTATTTAAAGTTTTTTTAATTAGTGAGTTTTTTTAATTTCTTAGTGAGTCATTTATCGAATAATTTCCAATTTCTGTTTGTAAAAAATAAATAAACTAAATTATGGGAACATTTTTTATTTTATCTGAAATTAATTGATCCAATTAAAAATTTAAAGAAATTATTTAAGGAGCTGATTAAATGTAAAATAATACAATCATTTAAAAGTGTAAGTAGAAAGCAATTTAATTATTATTTAAATTATAATTTAATTCAACTGATTAAATTCTTATTACGATTCGTTTATTTAAATAAAATTGATTATTAATGCAATACATATTTTTATTATATTGATGACACACTTTTGTGTTTAATCAGTCGAAAGTACAAAAAAATTCAATTAATATTTTAATGAAATTTGTGAGGATAATTTAATTGCATTTAATTACTTTAACTAATATAATTTAATTCAATTCATTTTTCTAATTATTTGGCAAATTTTAAATTAATTAAATTTGTAATTAATTTTTGATTCAATAACTTCTATTAGAAATTAAATTAGCCGGTCGGTGTATTTGCAAGTATTATTATTTTTTCTTTTGTTGTATGGAATTTATATCAATTATTTTATTTGCTACTTCAATTAAATGAGTTGTTCAACACATTTAAAGATATTTTAAGATCTGCTGAATATCAAATATTGGCTATAAGACTACAGCACAATTCAATTATAAAATACTCGCAAAGTCCAATTTTGATAATTCAAACAGAAGTAAGTATTGCACAATTTTACTAGTCTAGAGGATTTAGAAACTTTAGTGCCATCAAAGACACGATCAATTAAAATTATTTCTTTGACTTATATTCTAAGTCGGCTAGCAGCTTACAGTATGTTATTTGACTTGTATAATCTTAACTTTGTTATGCAAAATTCATTATGGAATGTGCTGATCTGCACAAGCAAGTAATGGAATCCTCAAAGACGGCAACTGATACCCCTCGATAATAAATTTTGAAGACCTTTCCGATTCTGCTTAAAATTGGTTGTTTTTTCGCAATCACCGTAATGTACATAATAATACATGAAGTACAGTGCTTTCTTTGGAATGTGATGCTTATCCATTGGGGTAGATTTTTCTTTGCTACTTCTTCATCCTCACTTAGACCTCATGAGAACTCAAAGACCTCTATGGGAAATCTTACTTTCTGCTACATATGCAACATTCCTCCTAATAAGATTTTTTCTGCATTGCGATCTGCAGTAGCAAGTAATGAAATATGCGTGGGAGGCAACTGATACCCCTCAGCATGAAATCATAGATTTCAGGAAAAATATAGCGCAACCAGTTATAAATCTTCGCCATTCCGGCCTTCGACCGTATGCTGCAGGCCAATACTCAGCTGATGCAATAATATTTTTATTGTGATTGCAAATTAATTTAAAAAAATAAACATTTCTTAATTAGCATGAAGGGGGCCGTAAATAAAAGATTTGTAAAACTAAAATTAACATTTTTATTCAAATGGGATTGAAGTAACCCAGATTGAAGAGGAAATCCTAAAAATACGAGTATGTGTTTCATTTTACAAAACTGAAATAAGAAGAAAATGAAGCAAAATAAAAGTAAAAAGCTTTTGTATGTGACAGAGACTGATTTTGAAAAGGGGTTCGGGTTGCGTTTGTCTTTTAATTTCTGCTCCAAGGTCGCTTAAAATAAATACTAATAAAAAGTGATCATTAATAAACAAATTAAAACTATTTTTTGTGCAACAAAACTCACTTTTATACATTTACTATTTCACATTTGGCAATGGCCAACAATCGCTTTTAAAAGCCTAAAGATGAACGGGCGCGAAGGTTTATGTGTTGAGCTTTTGGCGTTTGCCACCACTAGTAGTTGTAGTTACATGATTCTTTTTTAATTGCTTACGGAGACCTCGAAAATCAAAGCTATTAAAAATTCTTAACAATTAATTAGATTTTGAATTGGCCAAACCAGAACTGCATACAAATTACATATTCCAATATCTTTTTCTAAATGTATAATGTGAAGAGGGTCAGAGTAGGCAATACGCTAAAAAATTTTAGGCTGTAAAAAGGCTTTCCCGACTTGCCTAGAAAAGGGATCAATAAAACAAAAATGAAAGTAAAAAAAAAGCTTAATTGTTTTCTAATTATTACAAATAAAATCTGAAGGTGACTGAATTGTTAGCTGTCATGCAAAAATAATTTAAAGTTATGATTCATCAACGGAGTGTCAGAAATAAAATAAAATCGTTAAAGCGAAAAGAAAAATCGTCAAACTGAAGGTAATCATCGTAAACCAAAATAATGTGTTGAAACAAATATAAATTAAATAAAAATATAAATAAGGCAAATAAAATTCAGTCATAAAAATTTTGAAAAACTATTCAAATTTAAATATAGAAATCAGGATTATTATAAGATCGAAAGAAAATAAAATTAAAATTAAACACCTCGATGGTATAATGGTTAGTATACCCGCCTATTACGTATGTGTCAGGGGTTCACTTCCCTGGGGAGCCAGAAGCAAAATGCCTCAGCAGCCAGTGCTTCTATACATATTGCAATTATATTCATATAATTGTAATATTTGGTAAATAAATATAAATAAATAAAATAAAAATTAGGAACGAAAATTATGGAAATTAAAAATATGTATATCAAACTGCAAAAATCGTTTAAGTTCAAAGAAACTTCACTTGAGGAAGTAAAAAAAAATATTTATTTCTAAATTAAATTTTGACAAAATAACACGAAAACGTCAGAACTAAAAAAACGTCAATACAGAAATCATTTATAACAAAACAAAAAATTTAAAACATCTAGAAAAAGATATATATGTATATAAATTCCCGTCATTGATAGACAATTTAAAAAATAAATAAATTAACATGATTGATAGAAATCGACCAAAAGAAAAATATTTTCGATAATTTAATTACTAAAGTGAACAAAAGAAAAACCGTCAAAAGACAAAAAAATATATCATGCTGAAATTTAATTTTAAAAACTTTAAATTGAAATATGACGTCACAAAATAATAAAAAAAATAGGTGGAAGAATTAAAATCTTAAACTCCAGGTAGACTGACCATGAAGAAAAAATCTGCAAAAGAAAAAGTTGCCACCTTAATGGCATTATTAATCATTTTCATTAGTTAATCGTCTTGTAATGTAAGAAAATCTTAAAATCATAAAAGCGATATAAAAATGTGAACACCATTACGATTAAATGACCGGAGTCATTTAATTTGCAAAATTATTAAGTGGATTTTAAATAAAAACAATTAAATAAAAATTTGAAATTAAAAAAAATCGTAGAAATCAATACAAATGGCAGGAATAAGCAAAACCCGCACAAAATTAAAAGAGTAGATGCCAGAACGCTGTATTACAAAAATTGAAATAATCCGCTAAAGGGATTTCTTTTTTTTGTAAATCTAGTTGAATTCAGCCTATGAAAAATTTAGAAATCAAATATGGAAAATAAATTGTCAAAATGAAGTGAATATAGTATTATAAAAATTGTAAAAAGAAAAAAATCGCCAGAGAGAAAAAGTTGTCAAAGTAATTACAAAATTTTAAAATAAAAATAATGATCGCAATGAAAAAAATCGTTATATGTAAGAAAAGGAACTTTAATTGGAGACGAGTAAAAATCGCCAAAAATTTGGTAGCTGTAACAAATTTATTAGACGAATTTTATGTGAAAAATTGTTTAATAAATCGTTTATAAATGAAAACTATTTGTTATGAATACGGGAGATAATGTGGTTGATATAAATACTTGCCACGGTTAAAATCGACAAAATAAAATCGTTAAATCGAAATTGAAAACAAGATTCAAAATATAACAAGTTATTGTAATAAATATGCAAAATTTGATGAACTATAAAATATTGCAGAATATATGTCAAACATGCGTACGTAAAACTAATTCGCCTTAATGCAGAAAATCGCAAAAATCTAAAGAAGTAAATATTTTTAGTGCACACAAATACTTGTTTTAAGCAAAAAATGTGATTGAAGATTTAAAGTTGATATTCCTTGAGGCTTAATTACTAATTCACGTTATTATGCAACATTATGATAATTATTGGCAAAGTGGTGATTAATACATCAGCCACTCGCTCACTCATCCATGCCGTATGCGCAGAAAACAGAAAGCGGGAACTGAAAAGCAAAAGTCGTTTCCATTTCATGTTAATACCAGGTTGTATTTGCCTTTTGTTATTGTTGTTGTTGTGGGCTTTTACACTGTATTTTTAGTTATTTGGAACAAGTTGGGCACACACAATCAAAACCTAATTTTCGCTTCTTCCAATTTTAATTAAACAAGTCTTCGGTTGTGGATGATGATGATTACGTTGATCTCAATGATGACGATGCAGATAGAGATGCAGATGGCGATGCCGATAATAACTTACCAAACACGATGCGTGAATATAAAGTATGTCAACCACTTTATAAAATACGCGTAATGGCCAATGTCGCATACTTAATTTGTAAAAAAAAACACTTTACAGCAAACCAGTCTATTTCGTTTTTCGGGTTTCTGCTCAGTGTTTAATAACAAACATTTTTTTCCAACTTTACAAAAGCCAAAGTATTTCCGTACACCATCAGCCGGTTCCTTTCTTTGGCTTCGCTTAGATCGGCTAGCAATCGCATTCACGCTCATTTTGTGCATGTGAACTTGCGTATTTGCTCAATGCGAAGATCAATGGCTTCATGCGATGGAGATTTATTCAAACAACTTGATTCTTCTTATTTGAAATAAATAATATTTTTGCACAATTTTGATTATCAACAAAAGAATTAATTTAAATCATTACAATCTACATGAGTAGATTGTAAAAGAGTCAAATCATGGGTCCATTGAGATTTTCTGATAAGACCTAAATTACTTATCCGCCAGTTGCCATTCGTATTTCTTTCGTTCTGAAAATTATTGTTACAAGAGATCCCTCTTACAATTGGACAAATTTATTTTAATTGGACAAATTTATCTGAATTCGGAAAGAGAAAGTATGGTTTAACATATTTGTAGTTGTGTTGTGTATGTTAAATTTACTGCATCAAACACGTTCAACTAAGCAGGCTACCGCTTACGAACTACCAAAAATAAAGCACATTTGTGTTCATATAACGATTATTTTCATGTCAACTCAGCTGCGAGATCGCACAACAATCACCTCAGCAGTGGGTAACTGGGGATTATATATACTTTTAAAAGCGACAATGAACAGAAACAGTGCGGTCAGAATAATAAAAAAGTGCGATTTTAAAAGTTTTGTTATATTATATTATATTATATTATATTATATATTATATTATATTATATTATATTATATTATATATTATATTATATTATATTATATTATATTATATTATATTATATTATATTATATTATATTATATTATATTATATTATATTATATTATATTATATTATATTATATTATATTATATTATATTATATTATATTATATTATATTATATTATATTATATTATATTATATTATATTATATTATATTATATTATATTATATTATATTATATTATATTATATTATATTATATTATATTATATTATATTATATTATATTATATTATATTATAATATATTATATTATATTATATTATATTATATTATATTATATTATATTATATTATATTATATTATATTATATTATATTATATTATATTATATTATATTATATTATATTATATTATATTATATTATATTATATTATATTATATTATATTATATTATATTATATTATATTATATTATATTATATTATATTATATTATATTATATTATATTATATTATATTATATTATATTATATTATATGTAGATGGCTAGAAGTCGCATGTTAAAAAAATTTATTGTTTTAAGAAATTTTCCGGACACACAAGCACACGTAAATACAATCTTGGGGTACGATATTGTAATACTCATCATCCTATGGAATTAAGCAATTTAATAGAATTGTAAAACGACTACTGAAAATGTGGTTTAAACAATTTCCGTATAGCGAACACAGTCAGTGTTATAATTTATGAATACGTAGAAGCAAATAAGTAACTTTGTACTCTATCCCGTTCTTTCTTTTCCATCTCTCTTTTTATTTAATTTTTTTGTTTTTTTTTTTTTTTTTTGATATGAGAAAGATGAGAATCTTTTGCAAAGTATATCAATTACAAAACAGATGTAATTGACAGACACTGTTACTGTCAACTGATCTGTGAATGACTGTATAATCACTACAAGCGAAGATTAGGTTTTTGTAATTCTCATTTCGTTTTTGGCAAAAACTCTAATAAAAAGGATTGGGATTATTTGTCAGGACCATTTGCTTGGAGGTGTGGCAACGAACTAAATTGGAAATATTGTTCGCTTGAAGAATCAATAATAAGATCAGCGAATAGACATTATATACTCTCTGCGTAATTATGTTCTTTAACAATATGTACACACATACATACATATTTCTTTTTGGAATCACTTAAATATTTCTTTATAGATGGAAATAAGTTTTTGCATCGCCGAAACAGTGCATTGACCGATTTTTTATCTCTATAATAATAAAATTATAATTATATAAAGCCATTGTTATTTGTTTCCTCTATTGCAATACATTTGCATTATTAAATGTATAAAACCAAGACAATGAAAATAAATAAACTGTTGCGTAGGAAATTTGTCTATACTTGCGGCAAAATAATTGCAACCTAAAGCGATGTTGCATAAAATCACTTTCTACTCAAACGAACGTTTGTGTTATGAAAACAGTGTTTTTGCGCAGGTTTTTTTTTAAAAAATTCCTATTTATCAAAGAAATTGTGATGCGTGACGTTAAAGAAAGAAAATTATGGTTAATTTTACTAAATAGTTAAATCAACCTGCCAAGTCAGCCTCTTCTTTTGAAGAAATGAAGAATACTGTAATTGATAAAATAAAATCTAACAAAGGGCAAAAGAAAAAAAAAATTAAAAGAAACTTGCAATGTTTGAAAATATTTTTGAATTTCATCAAACTTCGGTGTGAACACGTAAGAGTTATTTGTTAAACACAGCAAAACAAACAATATAAAATTGTTAATGTTTTTCACAAATTGCTTATGAAGTTTGCCAATTTGTAACTTATTTGGATAAAAAGTCTTTTAGTCTTTAAAAAATTTGAATGAATTTCTGATCCGAATAGCCGATTGTTTTTTTATTTATACAACATTGTTATTTTTTTGTGAAGCCACGTTTGAAATATTTTTTAAATTTATCGTTTGCGATAAAAAAAAATTACTAAATTTTAAACTTTTGTTACGAAATTGATTTTTTTAAAATGTTTGTTGTATTCTCTTATTCATAAAAAAGTACACTTGCACTTAAGTACAGTCTGTCAAAAAAATTTTTCCAAAAAGATGACATTTCATTCACAATGATGGAAACTTATATTTCCCATAACATAACATATGGCCACAACATCATTGCCAGTGGCATGAAAAAGGGCCTACGCAGAGTACTATAAGACGCGGTATAAATTTAGCTATTTGTGAAACTATTATATAAATCCTTTTAATTAATATTGAAATTTAACTTGATATGGGGATTTGGTAACAAGAAAAATGCTTTAGAAACTGTCACTTGCAAAGAAAAGACATGTGAGAAACAGAATAAAAACAAATACTGACAAAAATTTCTATACTTTTCTTCAACACTTTGCCGAAAGGGAAATTTTTTTAGAGCCAATTAGAACATATTTCCTCTCTCGGGTCAGGTCTATATACATATATAGTATGGATAGGCCTCTTTGCTCAGCTCATGATAGTGTTTCACCATAAAAACGAAAAAGCAATTTTATTACAAGCATAATACACAAATTAATTGTTAATTTCTCGTATAAACATCTTCCTTATTTAGGTGGCATGCGGTGTAACATTTTAAGTAAATATTTAAATAAAAATTATCTTTGAATTTTCGTAAACCGTATACTGAACTGTATAAAAAGTACATATTTTATACAAGAAATGACCAACAAAGCCAAAATGAGTTTGTCTAAAAAGCAAAGTCAATACTCGTTAAAATAAATTTTTTTTTTTTGTATCTTTTGATTTGTTAGCACATTTCGAAAATACATTTGCAAGCGTAATTTGTTCGCCAGAGATGAATGATTTATTTGCTTAATTATCTCATAACTTTATTTAAGTGGAGAAGAATAATTGAAACGATTATGCCTGTTTCTAGGAAACGCCTTCAGACTATCCAGATAGAAGCAAACGAAAAAATATTTTAAATGGAAACTCCCAGAAAAATCCCTGTACACACTTCGAAATAGTCTTGGTGAGAGATTGTGTGTTGCTCGTTTGTGCACGAAACGTCTTCTTTGCTTTATGGGTGTCAAGGTGGCTCTGATGATCGCTGAAATTCACTGGATTTTATTATATATTATAACAAAAAAAAGTGCGACTGTTTCGAATATTATATATATATAGTTCTCCAAAAATAGATTTCATACCTATTTTGGTACTCTCAAGTATACAGCATTGAAGTAAACTTTAATTTTGCCATTTTTAATATAAATGATTTATTAACCGAGATTTTGGTGATTTTTATTCTCGATAATTCTGAAAAAAGTTTGAGCAGATAGACTTTTAAATTTTTGGTTTTAGGCAAAATTTAAGTTTAATATACAAAATATCGAGAACAGACGGGCAAGCCTGAATTAACTTACATGGATCCTTAATATATAAACTTTACAGGATCGCAAACTAATGTTGTTGTAATTACTAACCGTATATCAAACCCAATCCATCTTTATTGATGGAAAAGGGTATACTTATAATCGCGAAAAACGGTCCCACTGTGAAACATCTAATGTTTATACAAAACTTAAACTAAAAATAGGAATTATTAATCCTTAGAGGTAAATTGATTTACAAAAAACAAAAAGCGACATTAAGCTTTTCTAAACAACGACGTCCCTTAAATACAATATTTGTTAAATTCGTAATTTCCGTAAAAATAGCCTATAAATTTATTTATTAGATTTAAGCAATATCATTCGTAATTTATTATTTTTTTTTACATACACCCGTATAGTTCCAATTAAAAAAATCATCTATTGATTTGTTTATCTTAAAAATTAGCTTCTTCATGCTGAGATTTCTTTTTTATTCTTAATTATTATTATTTATTTTTTTTTTTTTTGTTCATGACGAACATTAATGGCATTCACGTGTTGCAGAATTTTTAAAAGCGTACAAACTTATTTTGTGACAAAGTAAACATTGTAAATAAAAAGAAATTGAATAAAAATATATATTTCCTGTAGGAAATGACTTTAGATGTAGATATGATTTTAAAAAGCACTAAAATGCTGCAAGAAATATTGGCAACATTGAAACATTTTTTATTATTGTTGCAATTGTATTCTGCACAAACTATATAGACATGGCAGACGAGTTCAGCTATATATATCCCCTTATTCATGCAGTATCAGAGTGATATATGGTATAACCAAGTTGTTTTTGTATTTCCATTCGTTTTACTTTTCTGATTTTATTCTATTCTTTATGATTTCTTAACTTATAATTGTAATATTTTAGTATTTTTAAAATATTTAGTTTTAAATTTATTAGCATAAAATATAATTTTAATCACAGGCAAAGATATTCCACTAAATGATCGACATTTTTGTTGCGTCTGAACGTAAGAGAATTGCTAAGAGGTGCAGAGTTTCATGTACCCGAGAATTCCCTTTTGATTTGAAATTCTCACTATTCCACCTGAAGTTGGATGTAGTCGTATGCATATATATTAGACGTTTTATATAAAAATATATAAGAATTGCCAGACGTGAATTTCATAATGTAAAGACCAATCCAACTAGAAAGCAGAATTTTAAAGAATTTCTCTGAAACGAAAATCGGAAGTCTGAACAGGACCTAAATGGATAAGTTCAAATGCTGCCATAATGATGTAATTTGACGAATAATTTTTTTTATATCATCCTGCAGTGACAGAAATTCTTAAAACGTCAATTTATGACTAATGATTTTTGAAGTTTTTGTCTCAGTAATTCGGAAACAACAACGAAGAAGCAACGACAAGTCCTTATACGATCAAATTCTTTTTCATTTGAAGCAGGCAAGTAAACGAATACAACAAAACGGAAAATACATGAAGTGAATTTAAGAATAAGAATTGCAGGAACATGAATTGCGAGGTGTATGGACGAGGTTGGTCGAGGAGAATACGGGGAATCTAATTGCTATTACTTTGACTTTTCTTGGGCCAAATAACAAGGTGTAAGTCGAGCATTTTATGCACTCGCTTTATGGCCATGAAACCAAAACTGCCCATTAATATGTTTTTAATTAAAATGAGCACCGGCGGGAGAATAGAGAAAAAGGCTTGCCTTAAAATTATGCTGAAAATTCAGTGAAAGACTTCTGGCCTTGCGTTTTTTCTTGGAAACGGAATAAATTGTACGCAATGTCTATTTTTGAAAGCTGTGCTGTTTACCAAAGTGTGTATTTACTAGGAAAAGTGAATTCCCCAATTATAAATACAAATATATATATATATATATATATTTCTTCATATATATATATTCCTTCAGATGAAGAGAACACGTTTAACACATACTTTCAGCTCATTTTAGTGTTTCGTAATTAATTCTCCTCTCCTATGCTTATAGGTCAAAGCATTAATGAGCTGGGGAAGTGTGAAATACGCACCTTATTAACCATGTATAAAAAAATCTAATGTAAATGTAAATTAAAGTATGTTTGTAGGCAGGTGATGAAAACAATTTCAAATCTTTTGGAAGGCTTTATTTTGAGATAAGCATTCACACATGCTGTATGTGTGTATGTTTTTATATATGTACGTTCGGAGTTAGTGTGCTCGACAATATTTACATTCAAACTAACGACTAACAAATTCCCTTGACCTTATTGTTACAGAAATAATAACTAAATATCTTTGCTTAGAAGGCTATAGAAGTGCATATGAATGCATACTTATTGCATAAACAATTGTTGATTTATTGAAAATAATCTAAAGCACTACTAAGCGATTGCGATACCTTCAGGCGTTACCTCTCACTAGTGGAGATAATTAACATGTCAGTTCTGGTTAGTGTTGTCCGGTGCTTTTTGCTCCCGCCCTCTGACACAAGCAAAACAGCATTAGACAATTTAAGAGGCCCGTATCTAAGATAGGCAACTTATATTTAACAGCGACAATGTCAGCGATAAAGTTATTGTAATTGATACGATTTATGAAATGACAATCCTTCAGATGCAAATTGAATAGGTCTACCCCAAATCATGGTTTGACGGGAATAAGTAGGAGATGGCCATAAAGCGAGTGTATAAAATGCTCGACTAGCACCTTGTTTTTTGACCCAAGTAAAAAAAGAGTCAGAGGTAATAGTAATTAGATTCTCCACCTTCTCCTCGTCTAAGAAGTCTATTTTCCCGTTTTACGGCTGCGACTAAATAGCGCATACTTTAACACATTTCTCCTCTAGTATTTCTCCTTGTTATTTGGCCCAAGTACTCGAAAGGAGTCAAAGGTAATAGTAATTAGATTCCCCACCTTCTCCTCGCCCAAGAAGTCTATTATCCCGTGTATTGCATGGCCGTGACAAAAAGAAATATGCAAGTACGCATAAGCGAAAGTAGAAAACCAGTTCACTATTAAGGCTCTTATTCACTATCATACACAGTCGTTAGATTCACTCACACAGAAATCTGACGTGATTCTATATATTTAAAAAAAAAATCGTGTCAAATGGTATTGTAGTTGCCACAATTTTATATGAAAATTATATAGTATAAGTGGGTTTGTTCTGAGCATGATAGTAAAAATCGCTAATAACACTAAAAAAACGCTAATATGACTGAGGTACCTACCTTATCAAAATCATTCATGTTCGTTGGGATATATACATATAAGATGTATATTCTAAAAAATAAAATCAACGAGAGAAAGTAATTTAAGCATAAGTTCATCATGAAAAAATATATAAATATGGTTTTTCGGAGAATGATGCTAAAAATCGCTAATAACACTATAAAAGCGCTAATATGACCATGGCGTATATTCAGTTTCAATCTCGCCTCTTATTTATATATATTGCTCTCATTATCTTTTTAAAAAGCAGTATATACTAATGAGATTGTTTGTCGTGTTACTTCTCTAAAAAGTGACTGCCTTCACTGGTATTCGATTGTTTTCCGTTGTATTCAAATAACTCACAAAAGCTCATTATGGTTCGTGTGTGCAAAGTTTATTAAGCAGTGAATCAATTTCGATTCATATGAGTGATTTGCAAAAGCAAGCAATGACAGAAATGATTTAATAATGACTCATTTTTTAATGTTAAGTGCTAAACTCAGTTTACAAAAGCCTAAAATATGTATGTCCTTTGAATCGTAGTCAAAAAGATATTAGAGAACTCGTAGGATGTTGAATACCGGGCCGCTTTCTGTCCGACCAAAAATGGTTTTCACACTTCAAAATGTCTTTGGTTATGGAGTGCACAACTGCTCAGCCTGCCATACATATTTAAGAAATTTTTTGAAAACAGATATTTAGTAGTTATTTGCTTCGGCAATTACTGCAAAATTCTGATTAATTTAAGCGAACATATGCAAGATGAAAAGTATACGACGTCAGCATAAAAAGTAAACCAAATATATGTATGCATAAAGATTATAGTATGAAATCTGTAGCAAATTTAGATGTTCTTTTTTAAAAAACACTTTTGGAAAAGAAAACTGGAAAAGTTTTTAAGAACTTTTTATGTTGTGCTGCACCGAAGTTGACTTCAAAGACATGAGATGTATAAAATGCAATTAATTACTTCACGTACAGAATTAGTAATTACTTTTCCTCTGCTTACTCAGAGATATCTTGGCATGGTCAGACAATTTTTGCTATCCTTTTAATTCTTTAATACAGCTATTCCAGATATAATAATTTATATATAATTTATATTGATAAGTAAGAAAAAACTATATATGTTTTTTTAACAAAATTATTTTAAATAACTTTTCATACGTCCGGCGTAGAAGTCATGAGGGCCAAGTAACGATTTACACTGCACTGCAAATACTAAACATGTACATATTTAATTCAAATGTTTACAATTTCTCAAGTACTCTTGAAGCAGAAACTTTTGTTAAGCAAATTTAATTGTGCAATTGCGCGGTCTGTCAACTATTTGTTAATGTTTTTGGTGCCAAATTTTAAAAATTTATTTATGGATTTATTTTGATTTTTTATTTTTTTATTATTATTTTTTTTTAGTTTTGGTTTCTTAATGTCTTTTGAATATTTTCATTCATGGTTTCTTTTGAAATAATTTTAAATTATTCAGTTTAGCAGAAGTATGTGGGTTTGCACAAAATTGTTTTTTTTTTTTTTGTTGTATTGTTTGGTTACCATTATTTCGGATGTTAAGGGCCATATTTGGAATAGTAGAGTGTTCAGCACGTCATACATGCATTCACTTTAGGCAACACTTTGCTTTTGATGACAATTTATTGCGCATTGACAGAAAAACAGAGATGTAATGGGACAAGCGTCTTGGGAACAAGCGGTTACAAAACTTAAAATTGGGAGTTACACAAGTCTAGGCCATGCGTATATAGACCCTTTGGTATGTTGTCGTATGTATGTATGTAGATCGCATCAAATTGACATTATTAACAAACAATAAAAAAAAGCATAAGAGGTTTTTGAAACGAAGAACTCATGGAAAGAACAGGTGTCAAAAAAAGACATCTGATTTTCAATGAACTGCCATCCAAGCAATTGTCATGAGCCAACTTGTAGCTACTCGACAGATGGCATTAAAATTTCCCAATCGCTTTTCGGGAAAATCTGAGAGATTAGACCGAGAACTCATGCAAAATTTGATGTAGTAACGCAGAGCGCTGAAACTTGAAAAATGGGAATTTCCCAGATGTATTTTGTACAAGTATTTAGAATAATTAGATCTTGATTTGGAATATCAGAGAAAAATCGTAATGAGTAAATTTTACCATTTCGAGCTCAGAAAGCAAAGAATCCTTGCTCAAAAGCCTCTCTTTATATAAACTCAACTTTGTGCCTTGAATTTTCGAAAATAGAATTAAAGCATCTGTCATGGTGAATGGAGTACGCTGTAGAATGATGACTAGTGATTGTGTATGGCCGGAATTGAAAGCTGTTAACATGTTTGATATTTATTTTTAAAAAGATGACGAACGAACTCCTCTTTCACATAAACTCACACAAACCATTCGAGACTTCAAAAATAGAATTGGTATGTTATCAAAGACTTACGGCCGCAAATAAGAGAATTGATTGCAAAAAAGTCAAAATAAACCGAGTCGTGCAAACATATTGCTTTCTTGATGCGCGTATACAATTTCCTGCCTCCCTTTTCACCATGTATGAAGCCATGCCATATACGAAAGCGTTTAAGAAGCCGGTATTAAAAATCGTATAACTTTATATTTCATACTTTCGCTTACTTTTTTAAGAATTTGCAATTAAATAAACAGCCAACGATTCTACTTAAAAGAATTATTCACAATAGTTTGAATAAACTTAGAAGTTCAATATCGGTACAAATTGAGGGCGTGCAACTTCAGGTTTGTGTGGGGTCTGGCACAAAACTAAAGCCTACAACAGCAATATTTCCAGTTGTTGTTGAGCGAAGTGAACAAATTCGCTGCCAAAAATCAAAATTATAGATCGAGAACGCGCTGGGCAAGCCCCAAAAATCTTGCAGCAGTTTCGGGAATAATGGCTTTTAGTGACCGTGTTCCACTAATCATGTGTCGGGGAAGTGGAACTTGGCTCATAGGAATTCTACAATGGCACCAATACCCGTAGCAGGCACTAAAATAAATGTTTACTTAAGTAGACTCCGTCGCCTGGTTTAGTAGAAAGGAAAATGGAATGAAAATGCTGTCATCAACGCTGTTCCCCACTCACGGCTCCCCCTTTTTAAGGAATTCTAACACGAGTAAATTAAAAATAAATTATTCCATATTTATAATTCTAAAACAGAGATCACGTGGGATTAATTTATGTAAATCAACAGAGAACGACTATTCTCCTTGCCATGACGTATTAAGTGAGCACGTGACAAAAGAGACTGTCTAAAAAATTATGAATTCCTCACCTGAACTCACAGCCAAGGAAATTTTTATGCTTAAAAGTTTCATTATGTTTATTATACTTTTTTTATGTTTGCTGATAAAACAACAAATTATGGAAGAAATGAAAAGCGTTTAAAAAACTATTTTCTTGAATAGCGAAATTCAAATTCTTTTTATACGATGACAGAAAAAATATCACGTTTTTAAAATATTAAACGGCTTGAAGTTTATTTTCATTGCTTTCAAAACGAAAAGTTCATTCGAATAAATTTTATTAACGTTTATCAAAACCCACAATGACATTTCGGGGAAGCAAATTTTTTTATACAGTTTTTTATGTGAAAAAAAAATTATAAAAAATCTTCTATCGGAAGCATATGGTTAAAATCTTTCCATATTGAAATATTGTATACAATTTATTAATGAAAAGAATTCTTAACCAAACTGAAATTGTTGTTCTAAACGTGGCCGTACAGCATATTCACGGTCAAGCCACGCGGCCCACGAAAATGACCTTTTTTGTTTAATTTATGTAAATAAATTAAACATTTATGTAAATATATAAATATTATCGGTCTGTATGAATTGTGGAAAGATGTTATAGAAATAGCGACATCAAGTAAACACAGAAATAATTAGAACCTTTAACCCAAAATATGATCCAAGTATGGAAATGGTGTTTATAATAAATTGGCTGTCAAACTTTGACAGTTGAAGGAGCATCTGTGCAATGCGCTGCCGCTTATTCGGTTCGTTTTGCCAAAACATCATCGAAGGATGGATTTATCGTCCAGCAAGCCAGTAAAACATTTTTTATCACGATGCCATCTAAGAATCATGCTCAGCGATATTGCTACTCCCCAAAGAATGGATATGTCAACAAACCAAGTTGTCAAATTTGAAGCAATAGCAATTCAAAACATCACGGCGAAGTATCGCGTAAGATTCGTCACCGATAGGCTTTCTTGAGTCGCAAATCTATCTGAAAAAATGGCATACTGCAGCTCTCTTCACAGCATACATGACTAATGCACTCTGTCATGGAAAGTTATATATTTCAAAATGGCGGCCAATCAATGTAGCTGTGACAGACCTTCACAGGTTTTCAATATTCCCTTGTATTAAAAAAAATTAAATTATTATATATTAATCTTATTAAATTACCAAAAATTCAATATGCCATGCAGGTGTTATTTTACTTAAATTCAGAGATTTCGCTCAAATAATCTAAATTTCGGAAGTCGTGCTCTATTGAGAAAGGATTATAATGAAAAAAGAATTCACATTGAGATTTTTCTAAACTGTAAGACGTATTCAAAGCATGATATTTTAAGTTAATAAACTGGACTGACTTTTACACAAACCAGTCTCAATAACATATTGTTCTAGGTCAGTAACGTTTAACTTGTTCTATAAAATTTAAGATAATGTTTCTTGTTATGTTAACATCATTTCGAACAGTTCACTGATCTTTGATGTCATTACAAAACATTCTTACTTTTTCAAACACTTAATCCATTTAATGCCTTTGAATCCCAAAACTGGTATATCACTGGCAAAATCTTTCATAGAGAATGCACACACATTGCATTATAATATTCTAGAACAAAAGGACCAAATAATATGGAAGTGGAGCATCGCTGAAATAGAATCGGTTTACTGTGTTTGTTATTGTTATTAATTTCTTCTTCTTTCTATCAAGCAGCAGTGTTACATACACAGCATATGTTACAAAAATACGTAGACTAGGTAGTCGAGTACAGGTATGATATCGAACACGATTTATAGAAATTATTTAACATATTATCAAACTTTAGATCCTTTAGGAAAACTGTTTTTAAATATTATTTTCGGTTTTTTTATCTATTTGCTGAAGAAATAAAAATAAAATTTTCGAGAAATGGATTAAGCACATTCATACCGGCGGGCGACACAACTACAAGCTGCCAGTTGCAATTGCCAGCATGCAACAAGGTGCGGAAAACAGGATAAAAAGTTGGCAAAGAATACACCCACGATGCGACTCTCATAAATTCTGCACTTGAGGAAATAAAATTAATTTTTTAATAAATTTTTTGGGTCCCTGTGTAGGCGGATAAATAATGCACAGACTACTAAAGCGGAGGTTGTGGGTTCTATTCCTGCCCAGGCCGTGGGCGTTTCCTGCGGTCAAGCCGAAAGCTTTGCGGGTTAAGTTAGTTTAAAAAAAAAATTATTTTGCAGCACCAAATTCCAGGCCTCTACACTAAATTAGCCACACAACAAACAAAAGAAAATATTTAATAATATGTAAAATAATAAAATCGAATATACATTAAAAGAAAAAAAAGGATATACAAACTATTTTATTTGTGTAGTTTGCAAAAAAAATTAATTAAATTATTAATTAACTAATTACGGCACAATGCACACTACGCAATATTAGCATTCGCACTTTCTTTTATTTTAAAAAAAATAGACTACAAATAGTGTAATGAATACTATGTTAACAACACTGGCGATAAAGTAATATATTCATGTTAATGTTATCCTTGATATGATTAGCGGTTTATTTGCTTCAGTCAAATGTTTGGTTTTAATATTCGCTACAAAACAGAATTAAAACGCTATCAAGCACTGCATGATATGTTTGGAACTACTCTACTGTAGTGACATGTATTCTGTAGAATCTTTTGTGCAGCTCTCTAGTACATGTTAAGGTATAAAATTATTAGAAAACATTGTTGAAATGTTGTTGCCTTAATTGAGCGATTAACTTTTTATCACTTCACTTTTTCGAGATTCTACTGCACATGTTTCTTGTGTGTTTTGATTTGGTTTTGTGTGGGATACTGACGTTTATAGTATTCTATTTGAATATTGAATAATTCATGATATTGAATAATTGAAAGACGCAGAAGTTGGAATCAAGTTATTAGAGTTTCATTAAATATATAAAAAAGAAGAAGAAATGCAATCAGCCACTATACTACTCTAACAAGTCTTATTGTCATCGTCTTGTGAAAACCAGAAGTTTATTTTTGACATTACGATACGACTAATAGCCTCCACAACATAAACACAGTTTGTTTTCAGCCATTCATCCTTTGCAGCGTATAAATATTTCTAACGTGTATAATAAAACATTTATTCGTGCCATTCTGAGTTGGCAGTCCGAGCATAAATCGTATTAAGCGCTCAGCCATATCAAAAGCAGGTGTAATTGACATTTCACGTAGTTAAGAATTGAGAAAAAATAATTTTCAATTTTATATTATTTTCTGTTAAAAAATCTTTTAAAAAAAATCTTTTAAAAGGAAAAGCCGGTAAAACAAAAAAATTTCTTTAATGCTCTGTTAAGGTCATGCTTTATTCCCTCCTATTTTAAAAATCGCAACACAATTTTTTCTCTGCTGATTAAAGTAAATGCAACTCTGATCGCATGAAAATTTACATTTTTAAGTCACTTTTAGTTTACAGAGATGCCATAGTAATTAGTTCACAGTAATTGCCATTTTTAACATTATTCATGCATACTAGAGAGTGAAATGACATTAAAGGCCTGGTTTCACTATACCACACAGTATTCATACATGTCAAATTGGGCATGTGTTATGAAAAAGTATTATAGTGTAACCTAAAACTTTTAACAAAATCAACGTTTATTTTAATTGTCTGAACTTTCAGAATATAATAATTGAGAAGAAATCGAGAATTTTTCAACATGGAGTTATTCCCTCAAGGAAGCTTTTTCGTGGAAAATATTGAGAAAATTTATTTTAGGGTTGCTATTTAAGATTCTGTTGGCCGATCCCATATAGCGAGTTTTAGGTCTGTTTGCTAGTGTTCTTTGACCAATATCGAAAATTTAAATGAGAGTCTATTGTAGTTATTTTTGGGCATGTGATTTAACCTTGGCCTTTTGCAAACATAATAGATAAAACACACACACACACACACACACACACACACACACAAACACGCCTTAATTATTAGTAGAATTAGAAATTAGCATACAAATTTGGCCGTAATGAACAAATATTTTTATTTTACTTCCGTATTAATAAATCTCAAACGAGCCGCAGCAAAATGTGTTTGTGGACAAGAAAATGATAAAAAGAATTATTAAATGTAAAAAATTTCCATAATTCTTAAAGCTAAATGCATTTTATATTTACTTTTATAGCAGCGAACAGAAAAACAAAATAAAATTCACCGATCTAAAACTTTTAGGTCGATATAACAATATTGGATGTAACTGACCGGTTCAGGTGGGATAATCAAATAATATGCCAGGTCAAGATGATTTTGGGCCAATTGGAAATGTGAAACTGTCGAAAAAAATTTAGTTTGACTAGAATTTCGCAAAGAAAATTGAAAATGTCCTGGTTTTCACAAAAACAGTGGGCAACGCAAATGAGGTAATGCTGCATGGAATGTGCATTACGCTGCCATTTGGTGTGTAAATGTGTCTACCGCTGGCTGCAGTGGAGCAACCATTAAATGCTACTGACAAGTAAATAAATTAGAGCAGGATAATTCAACTCAATTCTTCCGCTGAACTGATAAATACGTTAGCCATGTTCGTGAGTTCAATCCCCGGCTCAGTCCAAAAAAATTTTTTTTCTTATAATTAAAAATAGTATATATTGAAATACTTTTTTTTATTTTCTTAATACATTCTCCATAGGGAACTAATGTTGGGTTTGCAATTGTTTCCAAGTGCAACTGCACGAAACTGCCATCGGCAGCCAATAAGTAACAATTCAGTAATGCCCTTTAAATCAATTTCAAACAGAAATAAACTAAAGTACGTACAAAAATTATACAGAAACCAAAAAAAAAAAAAAAAAACAATTAATAACTCATTTTAGTTTTTCTGTTACCGATGACCTCTTTTTTTCCTTTGTTGCAAAAATTTATCTTAAACAAGTTTTGCAGAAATAAGTTTATTATGCAAACCATTTCCCAAGTTGATCATAATAATTTAATATGTTACAATAGATTTAAAGACCAAATAAAAGAAACTATAAGAAACACATTATTACATCACAGTGCTTCAAAGAAACACGATGAAAAGTGGTTAAAAAAAAGCAAAGTTGCTTTAAAAAAGATAACAACGCGTTTGGAGAGTTTTTTATGAGGTTTGAGATTGGGATTATAACCTTGGACTCATTTTAAGAAACTATTTATGACAAGATATGAAACATTTATTTCTCAAAGTTAATAATTACAAAAGTTAAAGTTGAACAAGTTTAATTATAAAAAAATGTGCAAACGGTTAAGTATGTCTGTGTGTGAACAAAACAAAAAATATATATTAACAAAAAATGTTGCAAACAAAACGATTGCGCATTTCGGTATCAGTTAATATTTTATTGCAAGACACAAACACTTAATATGAAAATCATTCGTTCATGCTTAATTAAAAATGACACTGACAACAATGACGGCATAAATTGTAAATAAGTTGCCAATCATGATAATTATGCATCGTATTCACTTCCAAGTAATCCCACTCTTATTTTCTCTGAGTTGAAATCTTTATTAAAAATGAAATTCAATCATATTTTCAACTTGTAAAAGATTTCTGTGAATCTTTCTTTAATAAAGATGAGCTTTATGTTCGCACTATAGACAACCACAATCACATCAATCAAATCCCACGTTTTCAAGACAATAATTATTTTATTTCTGACCAGAATGTTTGGCTTAATTCTTTAATTAACTTCTGCCCAATTTGGCTACAAGATAGAATTTTGTTATTCTTAATTTTCTAGATTCTCTTCGGATCTCATCGCACGATCCACTGTATTTAAGTGGAAGTCCGCATACTGTGCTTCAATACAATAAAATGTACTCTTAATTTTAATTTTAATAATAGTTTAAAATAATGATATAATCTTTAGATAACAATTTTATTGTTAATAATTTATTTTTTTATATTGTAGACGAAAAAGCTTTCGGTTCCTTTTATTTTTGCAAGTAGATTTTGCAGACATTGCATTTGTCAATACTTCCACTCATCGAGCAAACATAAAATACACTTTTACTATTGACAAGTAAATAAATTTATTAAACAAATAAGTCTTCGAGTAGAAATATTTCAGCAAAAGAAAAATATTTTTGCAAATATAAATGTATCTATGTAAATATGTACGGACATGTGCATGTGTGTATGTATGCATGTGTAAATATTTGCAAAACAAAATGTCATCCGCAACAGGTCTGTTGATTTACTAGTAACAAAAAATGAGAGCTTTAGCTCATGCTTTACTATTCTACGCAGTTGTGCGATTCATTCACACAAAAATCTCATATAATTTTATCCTCTTTTAAAAAATTGCATCAATCATACAAGAATATTCCAAACAATTTTTTCTTCACTGATTGAAGTAAATACAACTCTGTTATTTTATAAAAATGTTTATAAACTTTTGCTTGTAACTTTTCTTATTTTTTCAGCAGGAGTGTTATATTTGACAATATTTCTAGGACAGTATATCAGGCTGTTAAATGTAAACTATTAAAATGACAGAAAGTATTAAAGCGATTACGCAATGACTATTACTAAATTGTGTTTAATACTAAATTGAATAGTAGAATAGCAATGGCGTCTAACAGGCTTTACTAGCAATAAAGCAGTCATTTGTAGTACCATATCCGAAAATTTCTTATAGAGAAAAATTTCTCCCAAATGCACTTTTCAAAATTTTATTACCGGCTAATTTATGTTTCATTGTTAGGACATCTTGCGTTGCACTCGGATTGATATCTTGAACTCTTTTTCTATGGTTACATTTTGCCTAATGTCAGAAAACAGCTGATGGTCAACATTGCAACTACTTTATTTGTCTCTCAAACATTTAATGAGAGTAATAAAGGAATTTAATTTGCTGGAATTTTCATTTCACAAAATTAATTTAGAAAGCGGTCACGTTATTTTCTGACGCACAAGATATTATACGTATGCAATTTGTAAAGTTCTAAAATGAAGTCATCCAACTACATATTAAATGATCTTCACCTTGACCAAGATCTTTGCTGAAATAGAAACCTTTAAAAGAATAAAATAATCGGTAGAAACCAGTCTTTATATCAAATTGCTATTCCGGTTATTTATTTACTTGCGAACATGGCAACTGCTTGGAATCGGAACGTAATTTGTAACACTTTGGCCATAACCATCACGTAACATCAGAAAAGGCTAGAAAAAAAATTATAGGCAGCGCGTTGCAAGTCTGCTTGCTATAACATTGGCTTTGCAGTAATTGTTCAAGACTGATGAATGTGTGCAAACAACTATTCTTCTCATTGATTAAAAACGTTTGCGTTCGTGCAAATCAAACTGTGGTGGCCGCATTCCAAAACATAAAAATTCAGCCACATCTGAGACTCGTCAGCTTTTTAGTTTCGCAAGTAAGTAGGGATTGGTATTTGTATTAACTCGGCAAAAGTTTAGTGAAAAGCAATAAAGCTGTAATTGAAGCTGTAACCGCAAGATTTCACCATTTGTTGTAATTAAAAATATTTTTAAAAACATTTTATTAAGGAAACATTTAAAAAAAGTATAAAAAAACTCGACATAAAATTGTGACATAATTATAGTAATTAACAGCTGTTCCCAAACAATATCCAACAGATTATGTATATCGTTTTGTATTTGCGTCAAGTATGATTCGAACAGCTGTTTGCTCTTTT
Organism: Ormia ochracea; assembly: GCA_963402855.1. Taxonomy (NCBI): domain Eukaryota; kingdom Metazoa; phylum Arthropoda; class Insecta; order Diptera; family Tachinidae; genus Ormia; species Ormia ochracea. The sequence continues at coordinate 42,490,013 of OY727107.1, forward strand.
TGTCATTGTGTTACGTCTGATTTAAACTATTATCAAGATTTTGTGTTAAATATTTATGAAATGATGTTGCAAGGACGTACTGTAAAGCTATTTTCTTTGTGAAAATCAAAAAAAAAAAAAACTGCTGCAATGTTTCTTTCATCCAAAAATTATACGAACAGCTGATCATTATTTTTTAGGAATGAATTATATCAAAATTCTTTATAGGCGATGAAGTATGATTATTTTTATATTCTCTACTTTATTGTAAACCAAAAAATTAATTAAAAGATTCTATAAACATAGTTATGGAAAATGAAGTATATAAACAAAATATTACATATATGACAAAGATATGCAAAAGTCGGTCTTAAAAAGTTCTATAGCAAATAAATACATAAATAAATTGTACCGAGCCGATGCTCAAGTTTATTAAGTTTTTAATAAAAATTATATTTTTAATAAAATCTGGAAAAAAAACGTTTAAATTTTCCTCAGAGTTTTCTTTTCGAAATAGCAACAATTATTCGAGAATTATAAACTTTGTTCTTCCTGGCTGTTTAATTTGACTTTTAGAAAATATTTAAGGAGAATATACATGTAACCATTTTTTAAAGCATTTTACCTCATTTCTTATTTTTTAATTCTCGTTTAATTTATTTAAGATTTTCAAAAACTTTATGAATATGGCAATATTACATTGCCTTTCAAATTTAAAATTTGTTCTATATCTTAAATACAGTGAACTCTCGATAATAGTAACTAATAAAAACCGGGGGGAGAAATGGATCAAATTTGCGACTGGCATCAAATTTCACTTTAAAAATATTTTTACCTTCAAAAACAAACTTTCTTATTTTAAATTTGTTAGTTATTGTTGATTGGATTTTAAAAGATTGTATTGGATATAAATTCTGATTACAATCAATATGTCTCCGTCAATCCAAAGTACTAAAGTAGTATAATTTTATTTACAAAATTTTTATTCATTTGTTAGTGGGCCCATAAAAATTCAAAAATATACTTCAACAGAGTTTTGTGAAAACCTTTTACGCCGACAGCCTCATCGTAGTGGAGAGGCTACAAAGTGTACATACGTATAAAGTATTCTATGTGGCCAGAATTCGAATTTCCCCGCAATAGTAAACTGCTTATATTTTAAAGCTTTTCCACAGAGTTCATGTTTTAAAGCAATCAGTGGAAGAAAGTGGGTGCTCATATTTTGTGTGGTAGAGGTTATGGCGAGTGGACTGTATAATGGAATAAATAAATTAATTAAATAAATTGGTTTTTATAGTATTTTTGTTTAGTTATTACGCCGTTAAAATAGGTCGAGCTGAGCTATCGTTGCTTGCTAAGTGATACTACCACCAAAAAAAAGTACTTTTGAATGCAATTTTAAAGACGCTCAAACAAGTAAAGACTTTGTAACAACAACTACAACGTCAAGCAATACAAATTTTGTTAAATGTGGTTTGCTGCAATACTTTTTTGTTGTTGTTGGTTTGTTTTTGGTGTGTTGAATGCATTAACCACATACAATTATGTAACAATAAGTAAACGTTTGGCTGTTACGTTACTGCAAGTAAGTGCATACTCGTGCAATAGTACTGAGTTTGCTTGACGTTTTTAGCGCTTTTGAAATTATATTGGCTTTTCTGTTTATTTTTGCTAACAAGCAAAAAAAAAAATGTGGTGCACAAAAATGTATTTTGTATCGAATTTCAATTTTATAATAAACTAGCAAGTTTCTTTTCATTTGTATGTATTCTTTTGCTAATTATTGAACTTCATTTTAATATATTGTTTTATAGTGGACGATGCTTCCGGACATTATGCTTCCGGTTTCTTCTATGGGAACAACTATTGGATGGGTTCAATGTCTCTTTGCAAAGCTATTTATCATGACGATGAGAAGGAAGGTGACAAACTACACACTGATAGAACCAAAAACTCTGGTCTGCCGTTTGCAAAAGCTCATTTGCAATCTTATACAACGATATACAATGATAATCCGCCATTCATACCAGGATTTTATATTATAAAAATGCTATTAAATGAAACTTATCCTGCGAGTGTAGTAAGTACACATACATATATTGCTGTCGCGGTATTTATTTTAATATCTTACATTTAGTAGATTAAAATCGAGTTGTTAGAAATTTATTAAAACTTTTATGATTTCAGCAAACTGATTGAGAATTACATTCTAAAAATTTCCGAAGAATTTTCATAATTACACATTTATTTACTAGTTGGTCGCTAAGATGAAATTTTAAACAAAAATTAAGAAAAATATCAATACCTGAACCAATTTGAAAGTAATCATTTTTATTCGAATAATTTATAACTCTATATTTATATTATCTGTTGTGATAATATCCTATTTGAAAGAATCGTCCCAAACAATTTTGTGTTCAACTCCTGAAAGCAAAGGCAAATCTCATCAAAACATTTGACAAACAGTTTCCTAAAATTTTGCAAATCACACAATTTGTGAAAAAGCTGCCTCGTAAAAAGAAAAACCGAATCGAAAGGCAAAGCTTTTCTAATCGTTTTTGATCATCTTAATCTTTCAGAAAGAGGTCACATAATAATCGTTAAATTCAATAAAAACGTTTGAAGAGTAGAGCATCGAACTCGTTACAATAATTTGAATGCCTCTACCAACTAATCTTAAATGTAGAACGAGAAAATATTACCATTGAAGCGCAGCAAGTTGTTTCAGTTACTCTAAACTATTTTAGTAGCGGTAGCACTATTCCAATAGAAAAAACTTTTTCCGTCATTGCACTAATAATTCATACAAAAATTTATCTTAAAGCTGAGTATTTACCTTGTTTAGTCGATGGAGAGTTTTCGTAATCAAACTTAATTTGGAAAGCCTCTAACAAATTATTAGTATCCAATACAGTAGGTTTCAATAAAATGTGAAGTAGGCCGAAAAGCTGAATTGGGCTTGAAAAGCTGAATTGAATTGGGCTGCAATAATGAGTTAGGGAAGCCATTGGGCTTTGCAAGTTCAGTTAAGGCAAGACGATTGTACACCATCAAAATGTCAGAATATCTTACTAGTAGACTCGACATAATTTACTGCTCTCAAGATTTTTAAATATATCTTTGATTTAGATATAAAATATTCAAATTAATAAAATATTTTCTATGTATTTCCTTAGGAAGCTGAATATAAATTTTGGTGTAATGTGTTCTGATTCTAAATACGAGTATTCGCCAATACGAGTATAATATTTGTTAATATTTTGAAACATATTTTCATATCTCTTTAGATTCGAACCGTTTATATCGGCATTTGTTTGCCATCATCTTGCACCACCGATGAAGTAAAAGGTTTGGTCAAATACGGCCATCGTTCTTTAGCTACTCGAGAAATCTACGTATTAGATGTGCGCATGCCCACCAACAGAGAATTTAACATATTTGAAGATCGCACATTTTGGATTTTATTGTAAGTTTTACATTGCCAGCATCTGTTAACTAATATTTTGAAATTATTTTATTTTAATGTTCTAGGGTCGTGTCAACTATTGTCCTGATATTGATTTTAGCCGGTACAACGTATGAGATATTACTAGCGAGACGTTTACAGAAAGTTATTCGCCAGCAGGATAAAGAAATGATGAATCATAGTGAAACATCTTCGGGTATTGGTTGTGCTGCGTCCGACTACAGTGACTCGGTAACTAATGAATCGCTAAAGAAAGAATCTCTTAAGGAATTGAATATAGTATTAACTTTGCCACACTCTGTCACAAATTGTGAAGGCGTTAGTAAAAGCAATAGCACTTCTGATGAACATCTAGAAGGGCATTTACATGAATCAGAAAAGCTGAGTATTTATTCAGAACTCTTGCTTTCCTTTTCGGCAATAACAAATTTCAATGCCATTTGTGATGGCAAAGTTGGTGCGGATACTCTACCCTCGATACACGGCCTTAGAGCAATTTCTATGGCGTGGGTTATTTTAGGGCACACCTGCATTGTCATATTTAAGTATTCGGATAACTTGGAATTGCGCAAAGAAGTTGAAAAGAATTTCTTTTTCCAAGCCATCAGCAACGGAGCGTTCAGTGTGGATACATTCTTTTTCATCAGCGGTTGTTTAGTCTCCTATTTATATTTTCGTACAAACGCCAAAGGCAAACTGAATAAACTGGCAAAAAGCAGTAATGAATTTAACCGATGCGCTGCCCACTTTTTCGGTTTGGTTGTCTACCGCTTTATGAGGTTGGTCCCGGCGGTGCAATGAAAATAAATATATACAGAATTAAAAAATCCTTTTCTGCATTCAGATTGACAGCTCCCTACTTATTTGTGTTGGGTGTGGTGCAAGTATCTATGAAATATTTAGCTACTTACTCGATTTTTGATCCTCCCACTAATGATCATATTACATGTCCTGAATACTGGTGGCGCAATATGTTTTATATTAATACACTATTCCCTGTGGAGCAAATGGTACGTGCAACCAAAAACTACAGATTTAGTTTAAATCCACAATGTGTACATACATATGTATTTACGACTATATAAATATATGTGTATTTATATTTCTGTTGCAATTTTAGTGTATGCTTTGGAGCTGGTATTTGGCTAATGATACACAATTTTATATTATTGGAGCAGTCATTCTTATTATATCTGTACGACACTTCAAATTGTCGGCTTTTACAACTTGCGGCTTTCTGGTCTTGTCGTGGATCATTACGGCAGTAATTGCCTTCACAAATAATCATCGTCCTGATTCAGATGACCCTTTGGCACTATTTGATAAAATCTACGATAAACCATGGACACGTTTGGGTCCTTATTTGATTGGCATGAGCGTGGGTTGGATCCTTTTCCGGAGCAGTTGCAAAATTCGTCTATCCAAACTAACTGTGATATTTGCCTGGACGTTGGCATCAATTAATTTGTTTGTTTTAGTATTCGGTCTTTATCGCGCCGGACTATCCCAACTAACAGCTGCCCTATACAGTTCTCTTAGTCATTCGGCGTGGGCTTTATCCCTGGCCTGGATAACAATTGCATGTTCAACAGGTTACGGTGGTTTTGTCAACACTATGCTCTCAGCTCCATGTCTTTATCCCTTCTCGAGAGTGACGTACTGTGCGTACTTAGTGCATCCTATTGTAATACGGTCAATGGCTTTAAACACAGACTCGCCCTTACATTTGGGCGGTGACACAATGGTATGATTTTTTTATTTGTAAGATATCGTGATATTATTTCTTTATTTATGATATCATGTTCATAAAAATTAATTTTCGTGTGGATAATAAAACGTTTATTAAACAAATGACCACACGAAATTTGTTCAATAAACTCCTTATCAGTGAAAATTAATTTTTGTCAACTCCGCTTATTATTTATCGCAAAGAGAATTTCACTCTGAGTTCAGTTAAAAGGATTCAAAGAAAATTTGCTAAGATATACCTAATGCGATTACGTATTACGATATTTTGTCTGACTTGAGGAAACCCAGAATTGTTTTCAATAACACTGAAAATTCTTCTTTACTAAGCAAAAGATATACGTGAGTACCATATCGAGAGGCAAAACCAAATACGTACATACATGCGTAAATGTCTCCATACATGCATACTATATTATTGCACATGTAGGATGGAAAAGTTCAGAACCTTCTTTTAATATGGTTTCGCAAAAAATAAAAGTTACAATGTTCAAAAATTAGTCCCATCTAATTGCAATCATATAAAAACAAGTACTATTAATTATTAATATTGTATTGAAAATAGTGCTTACTTGTAATGAAATTGTAAAATATATACTTACGAATGTACTCGTAAGCTTGAAAATACATCAGTGTAGTTAATAAACGTTGTTTAATTTTATATTTTCCGAAAACACTTTTTAATTTGTCAAATTTTATTCTTCGTCAATGAATACTTCAACACCAAATATAACTAACGGTATTTTTCTTTCTCTTCAGCTGGAAGGTGAATAGCTTGACAGCATGCTACTGAAAAGCTGCCACCTTGTTATTTAACTCAATTCGCCTCACATTTAAATGCATCAACAACTGAATGAATTTTATTAAAGGGCTGTTTCTTTTAACGGATATAACAGGCATTCACCGACAGTACTTTGAATATCCGCAGCCACTCTTAGAAATTATTAATTAAGCAAAAATATTTTCTATAAAGACGATTGCTATGGCAAATAATCATTTAAACTTATTTGCTTAGTTTTGACAGTAGTCAACGTTACCATACAATAATAATTATAGCAATTATTCAACCAATGATTAAATTAAAAGTTGTATGTTAATGTAGAAATGAAAACTATAATATCTGGGCTGCCAACCTAATTTCGCGCTTGGATCTTATTCCGTGCAATACTGATGCAAAGATTAGTAAGTTTCACATCAAATTAAATGATGTCGATACGTGTCTGGCGATAGTATGATGCTCTTGAATTTTAAATGGGAGTCAGCATGTTCACTCGACACATTCTTGCTTTGTATGGGCACTTTTCATTACTTTGATTACACTTAATATTTTCCTATTTTTTGTCCATTTTCTATTCAGCATTTTCTTCACGTTAATCAAATTTTTTTTTTCACAAATTTGTTTTTTGTTTTTGTTCTTTTGCTTTAAAGAATGGTTTTCAGCTTCGTGTGAGTATATAAATATATTATATACTCATATTTTCTACTTAATATTAAAATAATTTGTAATCAATTTATTTATATTATTTTAACACAAATAAAACTGTTATTTATATTTTTTAAATGTTTATTTTTAGGTTATCATGTTCTTTGGTTTTGTGGTGGCTTCATACTTGCTTTCTTTTGTGGTGTCAATATCATTTGAAGCACCCGTCGTAACGATGTTAAAAATTTTATCCCCTAGTCGAAAAAAGCGCATCGCTTAATTAGTTATTAATTGAAACAATAACTACGCTTGCAATTGTTTTAAATTTTAATTATGTACATACTAAATAGATATTTCTTAAGTTTATTAAAATACGAAAATCGAAAACTATTTATCAACCAGCCTTAACAATGTCTCATCACACATTTTGTATACAACATTCCACAGCACTCATGCATTTGCCAAAAACTCTAAAACCGAATATTAACAAAATAATTTATCTGCATTTTCATCAAAACAATGAAAATGTTCAGGCAACGAAGTGAACAGCAGGTACCATTTTCATTTTTTCAATTTTATTTAGATGTATCCAAAGCTTAATCACTTCACTAATTTTCTTCGATTAATATATTTGAACTTGATTGTAATTACACATACATACATAAATATATTAGCAAATATTCATTATCTATAAGTGCATAAAAGCACCCGTGCATATGTATGCATGGATATTGTGTAAGTTATACAACTGTGTCTGTAACCAATTTTATAAATATTTTTAATTTAAATATACGAAATATGTTAAAGACTTAACTAAACTGATTTGATTAAAATTAAAGAGTTAAGATATATTGAACCCATCTAGAAAACGCTTTTGGATTAAAATGTTGTAAAAGAGCACCAAAATAATAGACATCATTATTATAGAACCAATTTTTGTTCAAATAATCTACGGCTGAGCCATAAATTGGGTTAGCCGAAATCCGACTGGTGGCGCTTTTTCTCTATCTATACAGCTGTGTTTCGTTACAACGTACCTTATAACAAATGGCATACTTGTTTTTAATATAAACAATTATTAGACGTGACACTGCCATAAATATATAGCCAGAACACATTTGATTTGTTGTATTTTCGTTACATCTTTGAGTTTATTGAACCTTTTATTTAGACATTACTTAAATTTTCCGTCCTAAGAAAACATTTGGGTAGAGATGATTATTATATTTTTCTAAAAGTTTCCCAGATAGCTCCGATATGTATATATTGTAAGTAACGTTACTTAGTAATTTATATTATTATCTGCTCTAGTCTTATAAGCTGTGTAGTTTAAAAATTTTATGAATCCAAAAAAAGTGTAGAAATTTGTTTTAAAAGTTTAGTTACTTGTTCCTCCATTAAAAGCTAAGTTGATGGTTAGCATTACGACTAAATGGTGATACCATCTCTGCAAGTAGTAGGGCAATACTTAAATTTTCAAATTCATTTATTGAAAATATTACATGATTGTTTCTATACAAATACGATTTAATATTTCAGTTCAAACAAAACCACAAAAAAAAAACCGAAAAATATAAAATCAATAAGTCGCTGATAAACCGTAGATTTAATATCTAAAATCGTTTGATTAAGTTACAGTCAGAGCTGGTTTTTTGGTTTTCATATTTTTTAACAAAAGCCCAAATAAATAAACTTTTCCCAATATTCCAATTATTTCGGTAAAAAGCTACCAGCGCTCTTAAGATCAGGGTATGGATTCGGTTTTCAAATTCCTTGATGTCAACCAGATAACGATATTTAGAAGGAATAGTTTTGTATTTATTGATATATTGTAGATTTTTATAGTGATTATATTATTGAAAGCTGTGAAAAATACAAAGTTTTTATAAAATAGTTATAGTTAACCGCCTTCTTCAGTAAAGATATTAAGGATCACTATTTGCAATCAATATGAAACTTAATTAACTTTTTGAAAGTTGTTTTTAGTAATGTCATGAATTTTAATTTATTATGTAGACTGCTTAGATTGCACACAGAATTATTTAAAACGAATATTTTCATGGAATTATAAATGCTTTTTTTTCATTTCTGTATTGTTCAAATAAGAAATGTTCTATGAAATATATTTTATTATTATACACGTAATATAAAATTAATTTAACTTCTTTTTTAGTTTGTTGTGTAAAGTAGTAGTGCTGGTAGTTTGCTCATCGAACAAACTTTGAGTTAAATCCTCATTATCTACAGTTTCCTCAATACCAAGACCAGCATCTAGACGTTTCTTATCAACTGGATACAGCCAACGTTGGTACAGGTAAATGAGGAATACAACGTCGTCACGTAAGCAGGCGACTCGGTGCGCAGTGGGCATTGTTATAATAAAGGCAAATACATCATCTATAAAGGTTATAAATGCTTTATACATAAATGCACGCCATGGTAAATCTGCTACAGATTTAAGTTTATAGTTAACAAAGAGTTGAGGAAGCATAAATAGGAAACCGAACGCATATACGCCAGTTACTAGAGAATTAATAGTCCAGGAGTACCAACTACGATGAGGCTGATAAAAAAGTGAGTAAATTGCACCACCAATACATAGAGGATATAACAAATAGCTAAGATAACGCATGCCCTGCCTGTCGAATTCTTCGGTTTTCGATTCGGCCGAACCAAAAGAGTTTTCATCATCCTCTTCCTGTCGCCTACGTATACCTCTACATGTTATTTCCAACTTAAGAATTTTTTTACATTTCCACATTTCTATTAAAACTCCTACTCCTGCTGGTATAGAAACCAGAAAAGAACTTTTTTCCTCTAGTAAGTATAGAAAAATCACTATTTGCGAAAAACAACGCCAAAGTGTAGTCCGTGTTGAAAGTCCCTGATAGGATTTTCGCTTGCGCCAAAATATTACATCATTTTTAAAGGAGAGGAAATCGAAAAGAGTCTGCAATGGGAAAATGAAAAAAACAGCGTGACGAACAGAATTCATTTTTTTCAAGCACTTTTCCATTGTTTTCATGTACTTACATGAATGCTAGCCAGAAAAATGGTTGCCAACAGAAAATAAAGATTTGTTTCAGACAGAACAGATTTAACCTCTTCAACATCGTTTTTTTGAAATCCCATTTGGAGCATCATTTTCATGGCGTGCTCAATCATAAGCATTAGACGTAATTTGCCAATAGACATTGGACGGAAATGGAATGTTACAGTAAATGATGACATGTTGCGGTTCACCGGAACTAAGTTTTTCATGCGCATATTAAAAAAGTCTGTTTTAAGAATGGGTAAAATTTCCTTCTGGCGATTGACATGTATCAATTGAGCCATTTCAGGAGGCACATCTTTGGCAGATAATGAGATTAAATCGGTGAGTAAAGCTACATATACGTTAGACATGATATGAGTTTTGGGTCTTGCAGACGTTGTAAATTTGTTTTGAGCCGCCTTCTGGTTGTTTACCTATGTAAAATTGGTGCGAAGAAGTTTCTTTCTTAATTCTTTTGATTTGAGGTTTTTTATGTGATGTGAAATGAATAACTTACATTGCCGTCCCCTAACAAATTAAAGGCTTCCACTTGGGGCACCATATACTCTGTAACACATAAAGTGTGAATTACAGTTGGCCCATCCCTCTTCAATGTCTTCCATTCCAAAGCGTCTCCTTGCAAAGCAAAAACAACTTGAAAGTACAAAGTACCGTTCCGTCTCGTTTTGGCCGGAACTGGAATCTCAAAGTTTCTTTCATACTGCTCCCAATACTTGAAATTCTTAACCGAATCAATTTTAGTTACTTCTGAGGAAATTGGGTTCGCAGTTGTTGAGGTAAAGAGTGCGAGTTGCATACTTGGTTTATTTCTTAGAAATGATGTGTAGCACGGAGTATCACTGCATTTGAGTGTTGTGAACAGTTGAGCCATCATCCACATTGAGTGGCCGATGTAACCGAGGAATGCTACACCCAATATTGTGGTGATTGATGGAAGTGCCATAATATATATGTTTTATTTTTCATCCATAAATTTTTGGAAAAGAAATGGGCTCAGCATATAACAAAAACTGGAACTAGTGAACTGTAATTGACAACTGGCAGTCTTACTATTCTTCTTCTTTTTAATCTCTACCTGCCATCCACTAAATGACAACTTATAATTAATCCAGAGTTGGATAAATCAAATTAAACAGCCACATTAGATACCGCCATTTACTATCTCAGACATTTGTTTCCATCGAATTTTAAAAAACATCCCATCAAAATGACTTTATGGTACCACAGTAAATAAAATTACGTTGTTTTTTTAAAAAAAATGGGCTCTAAACGATGGATGTGAATAATAAATTAATAAAAATTTAAATCGTACATGTTAAAAAATTTGTACGCATTTTGTTACTCCTGAGAAAATGGTGGGAATATGTATTACCTTTAAAAATTAATTATATTATAAAAAAAAAATAGATTATTTCAATACTACATGCATTTCAGTTTTAAATATTGTTAGACGAAACAAATTAGCTTATATGAAAAAAATGTATAATTAAAAATGAAAAATTCAGAAGCATCCTATATATTCAAGTTAACCATTCCGCATACCCAGGGCCTGCTCCAGCTCTGCGCGTTTTTGATTTACCTTAGTATAGAAATAACGTGAAACTGCCTCCTGTGTCCACGGTTGGTAATAAAATTCAGAGCGACGTTCTTCCTCTGGATTACCAGTTACGTCGGTCATGGCCTACATGGTTTATATAAATTGTGTTTTAAATCGTAATTAAATACTTTTATATTTTAACTACCTTTAAATCACGCGTCTGGCTGACTATCCAACGATGTATAAATGTTTGGGGATCTTTCGCAAAGCTGAGGAAAAATTCTCGATTCGTTTTCATTTGATTAATTGTATCGACCGTTTCGTGAATTTTGGCATCAAGACCCTGTATTTCTTGCTGGCTTGCAGTGCTCATAAGAAAATTATTCATTTGGTTTTTAAGAGTATCGTCTACCTCTACATCGATATCATAACAAGCAGTTTGCTTACTTTCAGCACCACTTTCAATAAAGTGATTGATAACAATTGGATCTGGTGGATGCAAAAGGGGATTGAGTCTTTGGGGAATTTCAGCAAATTTCATGCGTTGGCAGCCAAATATTTGCTCCAAATACTTGTCACAATTAATATATTCTCTTTCATGGGCATCCTGTAATTTGTGTGTTTTTATATACTGCCATAAAGCTGAAATAATAACAGGACGTGTTTGCGTATGAACACCAAGAAGACGTGCTAAACGTGGATCCAACTTAAATTGTAACGGTTGATAATCCAAAAGTAATAATATAGTGCAACGAACATTTCTATCGCCAGGTCGTTTTACTTGAAATCCATCTGTTTCCTGAGTTGTGTGAGTACGGTGCCATTCAACCAAATGATTGTCTGGACCATACAATTCTTTGTCAAGCTCGATTACAAGCGATTTAAAAAAGGAAGAAAATTTTCGTTTTATCTTTGTATTTGGATCGCTTTTACCATCTTCGAGTAACCGCCCTTCTACGCGCAGTTCCCAAGAGGCTACTGAACCTTCATCTCCTTCGTTTGTTGGCTCTTTGCTGGGGTAAAACGTATTTGAAATAAAAATTCTAAGTTTTCGTTTCTGTTTCATTGGCCTTTTTAAGGCTTCTTGTATATCCAAACGTTTTCGCATTATAGTTGCGTCCAATTTTCTTTCAAAAGTAAGCAAATCCATATAGGCCTGAGATTCGGGTACCAAATCACGCACTTTTTGCGGCAAAATCTTGTCAGCTAATTTCTTCTTTTTCTTTGCCGATGAAAATTCTGTTTTAGTTTGTGCATTTGTTATTGTACGGTTTTCAGTGGAACGTTTACCTCCCCCACTACCGCCTGTTCCACGTAAGCCACTTTGAAAACCAGGTTGAGATGCGCGCTGATGCAATTGAGGACCTGCAGGAGAATTCGTATTTGGTTGCACGGGCGGAGGATTACTGGGATGTAGCGGAAACCCCCTTTGCTAAAAATCGATAAAAAAAAAAGATTAAAATCTGCCTACAAATTGCAGTATTTGCCAAAAAATGGTGCGTTGACAAAACATACTGGAAATCCTGTTCCTGCTGCATACGGACGCATACCGCTAGATTGAGGTGGAGGTGTCTGATAACGTGGCTGTCCTGGCACTGGGGATTGTCCTGGTTGACCAGGAGCAAATCTCTGAGCCATATCTTTCTAATAAAGTGATAAAGCTGAAAAAATTTTTAAGCACAACACAAACTTTCCAATAAAACACATCTACAGGGTACACACTAAACTGACGCCATATTGGTGTTTAAATAAAACAAATCTACAGGGTACACACTAAACTGACGCCATATTGGTGTTTAAATACCACTTCTATTCACCATACTTTGTGACTAATGGTTACTTTTGGGAATGAAGTCTACTCTGACAGGTTTTTAGAAATAAAAAGCATAATAGGGAAACTAAATTAATTGCCATGAAATTGCCATGTTTGTTGTTTGTGTTAATTTTTATTAATGTCAAACTCTATACATGCCGATACATATTTTTTTGTCTTTTATTACCAAACTGCCTAACATTTATTGACAAATTTTTATCATTATCAAATTTTTTAAATTGGCATCCATTATGAAAAAGCATTATAGTGTAACGTTAAACCATATTATTTTTTTTAAAAATCGAATACAACTTACAAAAGTTTTTAAAAATTTCCATAATATGATCGATTTTGTCTTATAAGGGTTGTTTTATTTATAATTATTTTTAGTATATATACCAAAAGTTGTAATATATTAATTTTTTTATCTCTGGATATATACATTATTAATCATTTTTTCCAGCACCAAATAGAATAAATTACTTTGGTTGTTATGTAACAAACATAAAACATATGTTTTCGTAATTCACACAAAATATGGTGTAACACCATATTCGCCATTTTTTTTACTTTCATAAATTATAAGGCTTATAATATATAAACTTTCGTGTAAAAAACCCTCAACTTTACAGAAATAATATATAACATTTTTTACAGAGTTCTAACTCCGAATTAATACTTATTTCACCTTGGCTTTAGTTGATGTATAGAAATGATGATAATCATTTATTTGCTGCTGACTCAGAAATAATTCGAATAATTGTGGGTTGCCACCTGAACTGTTTTCATTGGCTTTGTACTCTAGGAAGTTTTGTTTTGGTTTTTGGATGATGTTGTAGTTTTGTTTTTGTTAATAGTAAAATTCATACGCTATAGTATCATATCGTTCTGTTCGCCCCAAAAATTTATATTTACACAGTGGCAATGGATGAAAATTGGTTCTATGAGAAGTTACAAAACCTTAGAATAAAAGAAAACCGTTTGGCCACATTAACAGAACTACGGGATTGTCTCAATGAAGAGCCCAATGTGCAAGCCAGTGTTACGGGCCTCTTGTTGACTTCTCCAGAAATTTTTGACTGCATAGATGAAGATCAGGAAAGTGATTTCGTTGAACTTGCAGATGTTGTTAACGATATATTGTCCATATGTATGGCAAAAATAACTTTATCACAGAGTGATATTCCGAGTTTATTGCAGCGGGCGTTATTGAATAAACATCCACGTATACGAGCTCTAGCCTTAAATACTATACTAAAAGCATTGCAAGATAATGCTGATGATGTTGAATTGGGTGATTCTATTTCTGAAGAGCTTTTGTGTCATGTATTAAATGCATTACAAGAATCTGAAACACAGTTGGGCTGTCCTGCTTCTGCTATACTGTCGTTAGTATTGTCAAGACATTTGGAAACGCCCAACGTAAAAGATATTTTATTAAAAGCTCTCAAGAAGAATGAAGTAGTCAAATGCCGCTTATATGAATTGGCGGCAAATCTAGGTAAACGTTCAGCTGATACTTTCGAGAAAGTTGAATTTATACTTGATCACGCCCTGTCTGACCTAGATAATGATGATATTCTGTTGCATGTTAATATATTACAAATACTTGTTGAATTAGCAGAGAAAAATCATGGTCTTGTCTTTTTGGAGAAGCGGCGTGTATTCGATATTATAAGTACACGGGTTGAAGAAATGGAACATTCCCCACTTGACCGTCTTTTGATACCAGGCATAATGATTTTTTTTGGAAAAATATGCAGTATTCAGCCACAAAAGATTATCAATGGTTATCCACGTATGCTTCAATGCCTTTTTGATTGCTTGCACTCTGGCGATGTTTCCATTTTACCTGTAGCATTTGATACTTTTGGTAATTATAAATGTATTAATTTTTAAACAAAATTTTTAAATCGGTTTTAATATTTAAGCTAATGTAACACACAGCCAGGAAGGTGTTTTGCTACTGGATCGAGATTATGGTACTGCCGTGAAGGATGTGTTGGGAAATTATTATTCTTATTTGCGAACTTTGCCTATCGATTTAAAAAATCGAGCTCTTAGCAGCTTGGAACTTGTATTTACTTTCGAATCTAAAGTTTCATTAGACATAAGGTACAAATATGTACTATAAGTATCAGTATATTTGCGATCTGTAAGAACGACGTAAAGGTGCATTCAACCTCTATTCAAATTGTTTCACGTTTCTACTGCATGAAAGAGGTTGTATGCCTTTACGTGTTTCACATATCTGTGTAGTTTGTGGCTTGCATAAAAGGACCTTAAAAATGCTGCTATTGCAGGTTTCTGCTGTATATTCACATACATACACGTATTTATTACCATTTTATTTTAAATCATAATTTTTCAATATTTCAGTTCAATACTCAAGAGATGGTTCAATTATTTAAATGGCGGCTCTAGTAGCATGCAATTTCTAATGGAGTTTTGTGCGAATCCTTTTCCAGATATTAAAATCTCTGCTCTCAATTTAATTGGTTGCTTATGTTTATATGTATGGGGAATTGAAGCTTTGAAGAACACGGCTGGACTTTTAGAATATTTACTGGATCGCAAGGTGGAGTTCGACAAGCATGCTAAATATGCAAAATTTTGTGTTGTTAAGATTTTGGCCGACAGTAGTGCTTTTAGTGTTCAAAACAACACACAACTGCGTTCATATATAAATGAAGGACCCTACTTTGTGCAAACTGTAATGGACGTTGCTGTGGAG
Organism: Ormia ochracea; assembly: GCA_963402855.1. Classification (NCBI taxonomy): domain Eukaryota; kingdom Metazoa; phylum Arthropoda; class Insecta; order Diptera; family Tachinidae; genus Ormia; species Ormia ochracea. The sequence continues at coordinate 42,505,766 of OY727107.1, forward strand.
GGAAATCAATAAAAATTCTAGTATATTATAGCATAAGTTTCTTTTATATTTCTGCTTTTGTGCGGTAGCGAGCATGTGATTAAAACATTAGTGTACTCGTAAATCATTGTATGGCTTATGTTTTTTAATTAACAGCTATTCTACAATCAATATCACCCTTAATGGTTCACTTATAATATCAATTGCTTTGAAAAAGATCGTAATTTAGATATTCAGCCCAATTTTAAACAAACATTCTGTGGGAGCTTTTTCACTTTTCTGTCTTTTGACATCATAAATAACTTTTTCTCCTTTTTTTTTGACTATACGAAGAGAAACAATTCAAAGCGAAAAATGGAGGCAAATGTAGGGAGAACACGGCGACAAAAAGAGAAATGATATTTCCGATTCATTTGGTAGCTCACAAATTATTACTGTAAATAACCCTTTTAATTTGAAAGCTACTATTGCAGTTTTCAGTAACAATACGCAGTATAAGAAATAACAAAAGTGGTGGAGTGGGCGCGACAGTCTAATATAAAATACGAAATATACAAACTCATTACGAAAAACCTAGTCCCGCCACAGTATTATCACAGCAATAGGGGTTATCAAATATACTTATTATTATTCAGTATTAAAGGTTACAAATAATTCCTAATTCTTCTCTCAGCTGTCCCAGTAAATCCCTCCATAGTACGTTTAGAAGAAAGAAGATTAAAAATAATTAGGGAAGCTTTTGTTTCATCAAATGTAATTATAAAATCCTTTTTTAAAATTTTAAGAATTTTTTTTTTACTAATTCTTCTTTGTTTCGGTGGTATTCCCGCATTTCTTTAAATATTATTTAATTTAATTTAATTGTTTTACTATTTTGAAATAAATTCTTATACCACTGTGCCTTAGTAAATGATTAAAGAGTCAAGTTTTATTAAAAACAAAGTACGACGGGCTTATAAGTAGATGTCTGGCAATCTCGTAATCTGACAATTTTATTTTTGATATTGCCACGCCACTGGCTATGAATCTTTATTATGTGCTTGAGTTTCTTTAGAATTCCACACTATTTATATATTAATTGTGGTTTTGGTGTTGTTGTTGCTTTTCTATTTCTATGTGGCATTGCCAGCCTATGTATGTAGGAAAAATCTGGAATGTATGTAGGAAATGCCATCGTTGACTCCGTATGGTCGACAGTGACACTGGGGAGAAGTATTTATAGGCCAATAGCAAACCATTCTGGTCATTCATAAAAAGGCAAGTTTGTAAATAATCAAAAAGGGAGCAGCCGTCCTTATTTTATTGAAAATAACGATTCCAAAAAATATATTATCGTTAAGCAAAGAGTGCAAACATAAGAGTACGTATACACATAACATTTTTTATGCGAGACGCCACTAAATAGCTTAAAGTAAAGAGTTTTGTATTAAAGGAAACTGGGTTTGCATAAGTAAGGCGGTATGCGAGGAAAGAGTATACTCTCGTATAATCTCAAATTGTGCACTGGCTGCATTAGAATTAGAAAATGATTATGATTGTGCTTGATCTCCATTCAGTTTCCTTTCCATTCAGCTCCTGGTACAATAAGGATATTATACCTTGACATTCTTCAAAATTCATTACTGTCATCTGACAGCTGGATTTCTAATATGTTTGAAGGACAGCTCTTTCATATTCAAGTTTTGCATTAATATGGTAATTACGCATGCTCTCATTTGTGTCAAACCAAGCCGAGTTTTTAAGCATCTAAGGCTTTTAGACTGACATCTTTGTAATATTTGAACATTTTAATTGCTTGTTATGCCTCAACCCAGCAATTTTTACTAATCCTAGAAACTATCAACTATATGAATTCTTTCTTTTAGGATTGTAAATTTTTTAGGGAGGCAATTGAAATATTGCGTTCAAATTATCACATCCTATATAATGAGAAATTTAATTTTTCCGTAATGTAAATGTATCTCGAATAGATTTTCCATTTAATACTGGATTGATTTTGTACTAATTTACAATCTGTTTGGAAATTCACCAGAAGCTTTCAGGAAATAAATCGTTTTGCCTATTGTCGCCCTGGAAAATAGAGTCTAATAGTGGATTTAATACGGTCCCTGAGGAAACCCAGCACTTTTGTTTCCCAACTGCCAATAAGATAAATTTTTAAAACAAAAAAAAAGCGGCTGTGATAAGCTTTTTTAACTTATACAGTAAATTCCATATCCCATACTCTGTGAAAGGCCAGTTTGTTATCCAAAAATACTGTGGAATAATACAAGTTATATTCCAAAGCAGTAGATATAATTTAGACAACTTAATTTGCAACATTGTACAAGTTAACGTTAAAAAATTATTTATTTTTATTCAATTTTTATATATTTTTTTTAATAATTTAAACTTTTTTTACCGTTTACTTTTAAGTTTGTGTTTGAAGGCGTGTATGGCCAAATTGACTTGGTATGAAGCTCGCGTTGCTTCTGGCATTCTTTTTTCCTTTTGCTAAACTAAATATTTCAATGTCAAATTATGTGATATTTTTTCTAATCGGTGACACGTAAACGTAATCATGGAAAACCATTTAAGAAAACACGTCAAGCTCAATCAAGCCTCAAAATATCCATAATAGAAGACATTTATTTTCATAACACTTTGGAAACAAACTTCATCATGCACTTGTAGTTGAATTTATATCAATCTCAATATGCTTAAACATTTAGAGGAGAGACAAGCTCGCCATCACAAAAAAGGGGGGAAAACCAAAAATCGTGAATCTGCGCCCACCACCCTCAACTTACTAAATTTCCAAACGCATCTAATTTATGCTAAAAAGTTTCTTTTTCGCTTTTGCTACACTGGAAAGCGATAGGAGGAAAAGTTAATGACAAACGAGGTTATTAAACATCATATAAGAGTGCTTATCAAGCAAACATTTTTGCGCCGACACGTGTAAAAAAATATTCTGATGTCTTCGGGTATACAGAGCAAGAAAGAAGTTCTATCATTAAAATAATTCCGACTGGATTTGTGCCAAGATGTTGCTCTATGGCTTTGCACTCGAATTTTAGTTTTTAATGTCCTGGCCAAGGTAGTCAGATATTGTTCTTTATAATCGAAATTTTTAGACGTTAATCATCATATTATATTTCTCATTTATATTGCAATGAAAATGAACTGCAAAACTCACGCAAGTTACTGTTCCATGACTCGGAGACTATGCTAAAGTTAAACGAAGTTAAGCAGGAAGGATATTAATACTATGGGGTCATACATAATAGCTGTTACTCGCTGTTCTACCGTTACTTTGATTGACTGTGCTGTAATTTTGTTGTAAAACACCGCGCCTTTGATTAAGAGCTCAAATATTTAAGGGCGAATTGCTTCACAGTTTGTATTGCTAAGCGAAATAATTTACAAACAGCTGTTCGCATCGTCCAAGTAATTCCGGGTTTTTTATATAGAAATATTAACATAGAGAAACAAATTTCATGCAAATAAATAAAATGTTGGAAATAAATGTAGACCTCCCACAGTTAGTATGTGCTCACATCAGCCCCATCATCTGGGGCCGTCACTTAAGTTCTAGAATTGATCAACAACATCTCCTTACCTACTAAAGTCATTTGCAAATCAATGTAAATAAAATAGAACTGCTGGTTCAATCATTTTTCTTGCCATTTTTCAGAGACCTGCTGCCGTGCAGATTTTCTTTCAGTATTTCCTGCTTTCAAAAATTACTTGCCACAAAGTAAATATTTTCAAATTGTTCGAAGGAGTCGTTAACGCTCACATCCATTTGGAGGGGCACATTCGAAAGGTAACCTCCAAGTAATTACAGCATTGGTCACGAGAGCCCTGAGCTGTTTCCGCTCTAGATTAACATTATTTGTGTTAGTTTTTGTGTGCTTCGCGAGCAGTTGCTCAAAACAACAACACACTACTGTGGTCCTACACAGAAGCTGAAATAAAATAAAGAAACACTCCAGTAATTATCGCACTTTTTTTGTTCACGTTTTGTTGACATCTTAATTCCTAGTGATGGCTTGTCCGAATGAACAAACAGTCAACCACTCATTCGTGCAACCATTCATACATACATACATCCATTTGGCGCTTCCTTCATTTGTGCATGCATACAAAGTACTTGAAGTTCTGGGCTCGCCTACTGTTCCAGAAGTAGAGACAGACCTTCGGGCAGTTGCTTTATGAAAAATGTTGAAGAGCAGAAAAAAAACAAAAAACAAAAAAATTAAAAATGTCAAAGAAAAACAACGAAAAGAAAAAAGTCCAATAAAATAAAAGTGTAGCAAATGAAATCACTCGATCTGATTTACATCTCCGAAGAAATTAAAAGAAAAACATGTTCACACGATTGCATGTTGTGTTACACTGAGAGAAAAAGTGGGTGTAAAGTTATTTTTCTGAATCGAATTCAAAGTTTCTTAGCTGCAATAAAATCGAAAGGAATTTAAATTGAGAATATTTAAAATGCGGAACGCGATTAAAAATTATAATTGAATCGCAAAATCGTTACTGCAGCCGAAAATAATCATCGATAGGCCGCCACGGGTTAGCCAACGACAACGCGGGAGCTTTTAAAACTGCCCATTCTTTCTTTTAAGTGTATTCATGGTGCTTTTTATAAAACTTGTAGTTTATTTAATACATTATTTTATTTAAATACATTTTTTTATTGTACACCAACAAAAATGAAGAGTATCTAAATGATTGCATGCTCACACAAGTGAACAAATAAAGGTGTCAAAGCCACAACAAAAACAACAATAACAACAAGAACAACAACAAAATAAACCTTTAATTTGATTAATTTGCAATTGCGTCCATCCAACCTTAATGATGGGAAAATCGTTACGGCCGTATTATGTATGAATCGCATGAAATATGGTTCACTTACTTGCGTTTGACTCAAAAATTACTTTGGCTCTTGTTTTTTAGCCGAATTATAAATGGATTCTTCAATTACTCGTGTACGGCTATGCAAGGAAGTGTGAGTATGATCGCCCGTGTGTGTGGGTCTGTGTGCAAGTTTGTAAATAATGTTAATGTTAATAATTACAAAAGCAATTAAGAGAGCTTAACAGTTGATTTTGCTTAAATTTAAGTACAGTTTTTGCCACCAGCGTTTAAAGGAGCAATAAAGTTTGCATGCAAAAAATTCATGAGGCCGCTAATGGCCTTCTCGAACTTAAATATTGCCATTTTGTCAGCGGGAGGTTCATTATAAGGGGAATAAGAAAGTTTATCACCAAACTTGCTTTTAAACTGCGACTGACAAGCGATCTGATCAGGCTGATCGGGATCTGTAGTACGATTCGCTAACGATTTCTGAACAGCAACATTTACCGCCAAATATATTCGCTTGCACTAACGATCTGGAGCTTCGGCAACTTCTAGTTATTCACATCGTTATAATTTCGTAAAAGAATGTTTTCATTTACATATTTTGTGGAAAATAAATCAAGAACCATTTCAAATTCACATTTTTTATTTTAAGTTTCATTTACAAAATAAAGTTTTTGTTGCAGACTGTCGACGGAGGCTGCTGTGAACAGCAGTGAAAATTTTATAATAAATTTTCTTATTTTTAATGTATACAGTGGAAGCTTGATTTGCGCAACCAGAAAGGAAACCAATGTTGTTACTTTTACCGAAAAGCTGTGATAGAAAGAGTCTCAATTATTTAACTCAAATGCAATAAATGTAATTGTTTTTTAACATTTTACTCAATAGCAAAATCGATAAATTATCTTTATATTTATTTAAATAATACAATAATCGAAGAGAAATTTAGTGAATCGCACTAAATGAATAATATAAAATATAGAGATTTATATGTGTATTATACTATATATAGATAGATTAATGATATTTAATGTAATGCGGACACAACTGCCTCTCGTACAAATCATTTAAAATTAGTTTTGGCTATAATTCTAATTCATTTTGAGAACTGCGATAGTTTTCGTTCAATTATATATTATATATGTATGTATATAATAACGAAGCCTTCCAATTCTAAAGTATTACAAAACTTAAATTAGAATATATAAATAAGAAATTTTTAAGAGCACCAAGAATTTTCTTTAAAAATATTTAATCAATAGTTGTTAAAGTGATGGCAACTTGTCCTGCTAATTTCCATCCGAAGTTCTTCCCATTGAAAGTTAAGCCGGGTTGTACCACATTCGTAAATTAATTAAATGTATCAACGTATAAAATATATTAGAACCACCATCACCATTAATGCTAATTAATATAAAAAAAAATTTTAAAAATATTACAAACTGAATGAGAAGTGCTTTCAAAAGCTTGTGATGCGATGTTGTAAATTTTTTTATTAATGTTCTATAATAGAAATCATTTTTCTTACTTTGAATACGTAACTGCGTTTTTTTGGCAATTGTATTGGTGCACTAAAATGCGTTACAACAGTGTGGCCAAAAAGTTATGATAACTGTTTCTCGACGAGAGCTGCATTGTCTTTAAACATGTGGGTGAAAAAAGACTACATTGCTAATTTTTCTTGGAACTGCTGCTTTAATCAAGTAAAGTTTAGTTTACAAGGTGTGAGAGGGAAGTATACATTTTAGCAAAGTCCCTTTGCTTGTCCTTCGTCGTCTTGTTGCATGGTTGCATTTTTAGATGTACGAACCACGAAGAAAGTTAAAAAGGAAATTGAGAAAACTTTGTCAAAGTAAACTTTGCATGTATGACAGGGGTCTTTAACAGTGTGACCCTTTAAAGCGATTTTTGAAGTCGTATAGACTTCGGTGCGATTTAACTGACTGCGAGATAAAACAGGTGTACTTGCCGGAGTTGTGCTAACGTTCACGTGAATACCTGCTAATGTAGCTTAACTTCACGGTGCACTTAGCACTGAGTAAATTAATGCATTTACTAAGCCCCCATGCAAAGCACAGGTGGCAATTCTTGATAGGAAGATTCAGTCCCAACCAAGCGCCTTGCTGAAGCGTTCGGCACTGTCCAAGCCTTACTAGTAGGCACTTCGCGGGATAGACTCCCCCGCCAGCTTCGGGGTAATCACATCATGCCTATTCTATCCCTGTAATTCAAAAGCAAGTCAAGAATTACAAGATGGACGCCCTCAGAAGGGGAGAACCATCTGCTGCCTACTAGCGTCTGTTGAATAGCAACAGCACCTAGATAACTAATCGCTTGACCGGGATCGTATCGAGCGTTAGCATCAATAAGATACCAGCCACTCAAGAGAAATCTCCCAAGCAACTTTTGGTATCAACCACATGCCACTACGTGATCTCCGAAGAGGCCTCACCAACAACCGGTCACAACTTCATTCAACGTTGTAAGCCGGAGCGAACTTGGTCTATGGACAAGTTCACTAAAGCCGCACAATTTTATCCACGAGCATAATCAATTAACTCCGTGGAGTGTGAACTAAGTCCGTCCTCGATAAAAGTTCGGTTCAGGTAATTGTGCAAACCCAAAATCACTCACAGACCTACGCAATTGAATTCCATTGTGGGGCTACCGGTTCCCATAGCACCAGTATATAGCAACTGGTCGTGCTTTCAGAGAGAACCCCCAAAAGAACTTTCCTACAATATTCGACCCTGAATCGATCAGGTTATGCTAGACCTATCCCAGACAGACAAGCAAGCTTGCCTTTGCCTTTTAATTACTTGCAGGCGCATCCGTTACCATGTTATTTCATGGATTGGGCAGCCACCTGCAAGTTTTACCGGTAGCTGCCAAAGGCCTGAGGTCTGGAAACGCAGGTAACCGTCTCCCCAGAGTGCACAACACCAAAGTGTCATTTCACCCAGATGCGTCCCGTACCACCCCGGGGGCAACTTGCCGGAGTATTGATTCAATTATTTTTAAAATTTACATGTTTGGAATAAAAATTCGCCGTGCATACTGATATATTATTGTGTATACATGAACCGCTGATTTTGAAAGTGTGATAACTTCATTTATGTTATTGCCGGATATTAATGATCTGATTAGCGTTAATAGACTTGTTTTATATCGTTTGCGATTAAATTACAGGTAAAAATTAAATTCCATGCAATAATTTGTGTTCAGAATAATGATGGGTTTGCTAAGCGAGCAAGTTTGGCGTTGCCTCATTTTTTTAGGCAATGACTTGAAAAAATTGTTGATGTGTTTTAGTAATGGAATACTAAATTGTATTTAATTGCATATTTTATTTCAATAGACCAATTAAAAAAAACCAACATAATTTTAAAAACTAATTTAAAAATGAAATGTTTATCCAAACTGTGCTCCTCTTTTAAAGTACGCTTTCAAATTAGAACTTTTACTATGCTTTTGGTTCCATAAATTTCTAATAAGGATTAAGGAGATATTTGTATTGAAATGATATCGATTGCTATTCGCTTAAAAAATATTAAATGATGTCAACTTGTATCAAGAATTATTCCAATTAATTTTTTTCTACAAATTGGAGTTGTATCACTTTCCAAATCAACGGCTCACATACACATACCCATATGCATGGAAGTGAAATATGCATAGAACATGCATATGCATGCATATGTATGGGTGCATGTTTGTATGGACTTATGTATATATTACAGCCAGAAGAGATGAGTAAATTAAATCTTTTTACAAGATACGAATAAAATTATGCCTTTTAATGTGAATGAAAATAATTTGAAATAAAAAAAATTCTTATCAAATCAAATTTTATTATTTATTTAAACTTATCTAAGATCGATGTGCACGCGACCGACCTTCATAAAACCGTCGTAAACAACAAAAAGTAAATAAAAGCAATTTTCGAATTATTTCCAGCATCCAGAGCAGTCAGCCAAATGCAAGAAGTGCCAGACACCATCCAGCAGCCACCAACCAGCAAACCAGCAAACATCAACATCAACCACTCCAAGGAAATGCAATAACACCGTTAACAGAATGTAGCCGGTATCAGAGAGCTGCATAGTTGAAACTCGTTGCAGGCATCAATCAAATTTGTTATTGAAAGTGAATTAATGAAGTCATTCATTGTATTAATGAATAGTTAGGCATGTTCTAAAAGTCGCTTTTTGTGAGAATGATTTGAACTATTGGTGGAAACTTTCAATTTTTGGTAAGCTGAATGGCTGCCGCTATTTTGAACTTCAGTCTAAATTAGTTAAGTTAAACACGTGAAACGTTTAGTATCGACTGTAAGCCAACCGCTTTTTAAAAAATTTTATAAAATTGTTAAAGGATTCGAGGCAGTTCATATCCCGCCTGATTTTATGGTATTAATGATTTACTGGGAATAACACGTATCTTGTTTTGCCTTTGTTTTTTTTTTTGGGATGGGTTTATTCATTTTTGTTTTTATTTTTGTTTCGTGAGAAGAAGTTCACTAAAATGTGCATTTTCCCGGTAATTTAGGAAATATACTCGTATGTCTAGACTGTGCATGTTGCTGTAAAACAATGCCTTGCTGTGGAAGTTTTATTTTGCATTTAATTCAAGACACAAGTGTTTTCAAATAATGATTATATGCGTTAGCCTAGAGGCCTCAGAACATATATTATATATAGTATATATAAAGGGAACACAAAATACACTTTTGCTGACATACTTAGATACAGCTTAACTCTTTAGTAAATATACCAACGATTATAATTCCTTAGTACCAGCTAGACTTATAATTGATGTCACCACAATTCCTGAATTTACAGAATAAGGAGGAAAGAATGACAGACAGGCTTGTGAAGTTTGACTCTGCAATTCGCCAATGTTTTTCAATTTACATTTTTCAAAATCGGGCAAGAACGTTACAATTATAATTTGAAAAGGAGTATTGAAAAAAATTACACAAGAAAGAATTATAAATGTAGAAGCACAAAAAAGATGAAAATATATAAAAATATTGAATCTCCCATATTAAAACATATTCAACGCAGCCCTCTAACTCTTACGTATGATTGCATTATGAGTACTGGAGTAAAAACAACAAATGAATAACGAGATTTATGTACATTCGTAGTTGCAAAGGGTGGGGATGGATAGCGGAAGTAATTCAAAATAACAAGTACAAAATGTAAAGAACAATTGCAAGACAAAAGAAATAAAACTTGTTATTGTCTTATCACAATCTAACGATCTTAATAACAGTAACAGTATGCCCAAGCCATCATTGCGTACATATATACATACCTGCATACATATGTGTGCACATAAATCCATACTCCAGTTACCAAATATATTGAAATCTGCGAGAAATATAACTACACTGGACTCTGCTTCACACGTTTGTGAAATCAGTGTAAGCAGAAGTTGTAATGAAGTAGCGGGATACAGTTAGTTGGCTGACTTCAAAGTTGCAATGTCATAGAAAAATACGTTTACATTCCACCACCTTTCATCTGTCATATTTGGATGACAGATCTGGACAAGTATAATAATTGCTGTCAGCTGAGAAAAGAAACGCAACTCTGTAAGTTGGCATAAAGAGAAAATAAAATACTGATGGCATTTTGCTCGAAGTTGAAACTTTGAAAGCACAACTTTTGAGCTCGAAAAAATGAATAGAAATTCCTAAATATAACTTTCATTCTTTGTATACAAATCAATTGAAATAAATTTTTTTCCACTCAGCACATCTCACATTTGTGATATATTTTCGCTTTTTGTATAGATAACCTGCGGTTACGGTGACAATGAACACTTGGAGCTCCGTTCTAGCTTCTCTCACTGTCTTTTCAGCTGATAATATTAACATTGCTTTATTAGCAGTTCAGAATATTTTCAATTAAATAAATGTTTGATATCTAGCAGCTGTTCTTTGCTTGTATTAGTTAGTTGGCATTTAGTTGCAGCCTTATACATGACTAAATGCAAGCTTTTCCTGCTTAAAATAAGCAATTGTGAATAACTTAATACTTCGAGATCGTTTCTAAATATACGCCATAGACTTTATTTCTAAATGCTTTATGTACGCTGATGAACAAGGCTCAGGTGTAAATGCAGGAAAAAAAAGCTGTGGCATTACAATACAACTCGCATTTGTAGTAACTCAATAGGATTAAAAGGACAACAAATCGTTGTGCAGCAAAGCCGCAACGTGTGTTCGTTCGGTTGGTAAACCAAAAGAACAGCTAAAAGGTTTGCTTAAAATACACACGTCCAGATACACACACACACCCACACACACACACAAGCATTCCCAGGCATGTTACTTATGAAACGGTGTTAAACAGGGTGCCATTTTGACACCACTCCACTTCAAAAATAAAAGCACAACTTATTACAGAATATTACGAGCAGCATTACCAGCGAGCAAAACAAACAAACAGCCTCTTTAGGAAATATATTTGTATCATTTATTATTGCATTACAATAAGGATCAAGAGTCATTTGTTAATTTAACCACCACCCTTCCTCTGACTTGTTTTCTTTTTATGAAATAAAAACATGTTAAGCCGACAAATCGGTTTCGATTGATTAAATTGTATTACAAATTTGCTGCCGTTTTTTTGCTTTGGTTGTCTTTTCTTACTTTTCACACACGTATTTTGAGCTTAAAAAGGACTTTGCGATCAGTTTAGGTTGATGTTGGGCGTACTATTAGCAGCTGCTGGAAGGAGTCAATTCGTTGTAATTGATTTGACAAAATGTAGAGTAGCAATGTCAAGGCTTCCAATGAGGGCATTGTAAGGTCGTTAAAAGAAATTCCCGTCAAATCTGCGTGCATGCAAAAAGGTCCTTGTCTTTCTCAAGGACCTTTTCTGCCACTTGTTTTAAAAATTTTTATCTGAACAAATAATTTAATTAAAAAACTGAATTAAATAATTAAAAATATTCCTTTTGAATTCCTATATGTGAATTGTGCTCAGTCAATTAGACCGATTTTAATTTATTGTGGCTGCATAAAAATCTCTGGCAGAATTATTTTATGCTTGAAACAATTATGACAACAAAGAATGCATTCCTTTAAGTCCATTTTTTGATACATACTTGAATAGTTTTCTGAGTGTAAAGAAATCATAAATTTGTTCATAATCAAACTTCATGATTGTTTTTGTGGGCATATTAAGGAATTTGAAATCCTTAAATCTCTTCAGTGTGTTAAATTGATGTGCAAGCAGTAGTTGCGTATAATTTTCACTCAGTTGCTTTGCTTGGGTTGTATTCGGCCCCCTCCCCCATTTTTGGTGGTTGTTGGGCGCGCATTATTCGTTCAGTTGTATGATTCGTCATTATTCACATGAAGGCGTAAAATTTGTTGGTTTCAAATCCCCGACACACTTCTCGCTGATAAAAATATTGAGCAAATATGAAAGAGTGTCAGTGCTGAATTTAAATCTCAATAGGCTTATTTGAAGCGTAAAATTGTTCGCAAGACGTGGGACTTTTTGTTTTAATAATTTTTGGGAAAAAATATGCAAGAGAGTAATGAGCAAAAAGTATAGTGACTTAAAATTTCAGTTAAGAAAATTGCAAGTTTTCTTAAAATTGTATTTGTTTGTTATCAGATCTGGTAATTCGGTCTATCAATTAATTGTTTTCATTCATTCAAAAAAAAAAAAAACTTTTTTCAGTTGCCGAGCGAATACTGACTAATAAAAAAAGTGTGAAATAAAATTGAAGCTATTAAAGAGAAATGAAAAAAAAATCCTTGAAGGTTTTGGAAAAGTCCTCAATTTAATTTTGAGAAACTTTTACTCCTGCTTAACAAAAATATTTTAGTGGGGTATTGCAAATTTTTTATTGCTTTTTTTGCAAAATAACTTTGCAACCATAATAGTTTGAAATATTTTTTGTAATTTTCAATACTTCTTTGAGAGTATCACAATATCTAAAAATGCACTTTGGAAATCGCGAGATACCGGAACGTACTGTCATTTATAATAATAATGGGGATTATGATGTGGATTGCCGCTTCAACGACAAATCTCAATACCACCGATTTTTCCTCAATTGGGGAAACCCTATGATATATTTCTTTTATAACCGCCGGAAGTAGGGGTCGAACCCAAAATCTTAGACATTTGAAACTGGGATCTTAGACGGCTGTAGTGAACACATTTACTTTTTCGGCGAGCGATGCCCTCGGAATGGAATAAAATATTTTTCTGTTATATTTTCTTATTGCGTTTTCTTTAAAATTAATTTTTAAATTCTTCCTTTTAAAATGATAAAACTATTAATTAATATGACTTTAAATTTTGTTAGTTACATCTCGTCTTCGCCTGATAGTAATAGTAGCACTCTCTCTCAGTGGAGTGTGGCCTCTTTTTTACGTAATCATGTTACATATTCTGTACAGTATCCAAACTTGGGGGATCGAAGTATATATAAATCACTGTTGATGGTTTGGATACACTTTTTCGGAAGTTTAACTGATGATGCCTTGGGAAGTTATTCTGCTTACTTTAAAGATATTCGAAGAACTTTTCAAATATAAGGAGAATTCTCCTCTCGTATATGAAATATTTTAGAAAGCGCTCAGTCTGCATTTCGCTCTAAAACACATTCCTTTGCTGCAGTTATTCTGCCATGGAAACAAGGCTGCAATATCAGATTATTCGAATGACTTGATAAGCCTGCAAGCAGGCTTATGTCTGTCTCAACAAAAATATTTCTTAGAACTTTAAATAAATATTTGTTACAATTTAATTAAAAATATAATTTTTTTCCTTAAAAATATTTCTAAATTTATAAAACAATTGTAAAACTTTTATTGAAAGATTTGCTTTAATTCCGAAAGGAGATTAAAGTTTTAACTTCACTTGATTCAATTAAATTATTGTGTTAAATTTTAATTCGACTGGATAACTTCTTGTTAAAGTTTCTAACAAATGAATTCTGCTCATATTTTTTTGAAAATTCTTTGAGGAATAACTAATTTATTGAATTCTTGTTCGAATTCCTAAAGAAATTTTTTAATATATTGTAATTAGGGAGTTCAATTTTAGCTCAATTAAATTGTTGTTTAAAATCTCAACGAATGGTTGAAGTAAAAACGTTTTTATCTCGATTAAATTATTTGATTGGTTTTAACCAATTCAATCTGCAAAGCTTTCGGCTTGTGCTCAGGCACGAATCGAACCCGCCACCTCCGTTTTAGTAGTTTGTACATTTTTTATTCGCCTTCCCCCCGGGGACCCTTTAAACAAATTTCGAAGCAGTATTTTTTGAATCAACTATTTTAAACAAAATTTTCATTATTGGCAGAAGAGTTGGTCAAATAATTTCTTTTTCCTTGCACGTCCTGCCTGAGAATTTAATTTAGTTTTTATTTTCTCTGCAAGCATAATTTCTCCATGTGAGCAACGCCTCAAAATAGAAAACGAATTTAGAAAATTTTATTTTAATAAAGACATTTTAACACATTTAATGACCATCTACTTTCATTTGAATTAATTTGTAAAGCAACCATTATCTCCATTTTGATAAATTATTATATTAACACCCTCGAATTCTTAAATGACAACTTAATTTCCGCCTCGAAATAATTATCTATTCGAAATGCCCAAAAACACAAGAACGCAGAAATATTTTCATTTCCTTAAAATAATTTTCGTAGAGTGAAGAAGAAATTAAAATTAAAATAAAATGAATTTTTAGTGCAAAAATTCATGTTTTCTTTGGCTGTCCTTCACTCAAAGCAGCTAAAAAGTGTTCAGGGAAATACGAGTATAATCATTAATCAACTTGATGGGTTCAGGCGCCCCTTCAGGAACACTCCACAGTTTAAACATTTTTTTTCCCAACAAAAAGAAGAAAAGAAAATCAACGAAAAAAAACTAAGGAAAAATGGAAAATCACCTGTAATACTGAGCAAAAAGAAATGAAGAATTTATTTTCTGCTGTCTAAATATGATGTGCTGGCGATTTCGTGTAAAATATTTTTTCCAGCCCAGCAGGAGAGTTTTTGTTCTTCAGGACGCACTACAGAATTGTAGAAATTTTTTTTTTGGAAAATTGCTGATAATGATGAATTGTCAAATCTTTTTTGTTTCTTTGCTGTTCATGCGGACTATGAATTTTGAAGGGTGATTTGTTAGCCTCTAGTGGACCTTGACTTTTCAATTTATATGCATTAAGCGATCATGGCTCACGCAATTTTTCCCATAATTGTGTCATTGTGTAGAAACCTCATAGAAATAGAAAAATTCAACATAAACCCTTTCAGGGCCGCCGCACCTACTTGGGAAGAACAGCTAGTTTTCGAACATGAAAACTACCCACTTATAATTTATAATTACTTATAAATTACAAATTTTAAAAACCGAAAATCACTTTTGCGCTTTCTATTCCTTTTTCATTGACGTTTGGTTTGGCTGCAAATGGGTTAAAACAAAAATTATATATATAATGCAAAGTCGTACGAAAATGGTTTGCGCAAAGAGATCTCTGCAAGGCAAATTTAAATTATTTAACACTGATTAATTAAATTTTTCTGTATAAGAAGAGAATGAAGAAAAATTCATTGTTTTCCATGCAAAAAGTAAGAGAACGAGAGGAGCGGAGACAGTATGGAGACTTTGAAAATCTATACTGCCAACAAGAACTTCATTGTACCGATTCAAGCAAAGAAAAATAAATAAATTTTTAATATAAAAAAAATGTATGTAGGCGACTTTTTAGAAACGATTTTAGTGGTTGAAAAAAAAAATATAAATTCGGCGAGATCTTGTTGATGTTGCTTTTTCTGGAGTGATCTTTTCTTTTAGGTTCCCGAATAATCTAATACCACTTTGATTTGCAGCTGCATTGTCAGCCCATGCCAATCTTTGCCTTAACTTTAGTTACTGCCTCTTCAAAAATCCCTTCAATTCATCTTCAATTCATTCATTCAGCGTTTAGTGCATGTTCACATTTCCGCGAGTTCACTGTACTTTCAACACTAATTTTTTAAGGGATTAAACATATTTTGAATTGATTAAAATGAATTTTTACCCACTAAATTATTAACAAAATTACTATTTGTAACGTATCCGCTTTAAAGCACGCCCTCCTCTAGAATCATTATTTATTGCATTTCTTCGCTAAAAATTATTGTTGTTGTAGAAAATAGCTGCCATTCCGAAATATCGATTTTCTATGTATTTGTAATATTCTGCGGAATATTAATTTTTGCAAATTTAAATAAATTTAATAATAAAAAATTTAAAATAAATTTTTTTTAATATTATTATTATTATATTATTAAATTATAATGTTAATTTTTATAATTTTTACACCAAATTCAAGTTCTTTCCACGCATTTTCCTGTTAATTAAAATGTCTTAAAATTATCAAAAGAAATTTACACTCGTAATTATAAATAAAATGTTGTAAAAAAAGAGAAGATGCAATAAAATTCATTATTTATTATTCTAATTTGAAATGCGTTGCCGTTCTTCCTGTATCTATCTCTTCCTTTCCTTTTCAGTCACTCACAGGCGTTTAATATGCAATTTAATTTCCACTGCCGATCATAATTTCACGGTAAGACAAAGCAAGAAACATATATATATATATATATATTTGTGTGTGTGTGTGTTTGTGTGACTGTTATTGCATCTTCACATAGTTTGTTGTGCTACAACTGAGTTCCCAACATGCGGATGGAGATGAAGATAGAGATGATAAACACGAATACGTTTTATGTAACAAGTATTTTATTTATTATTTGCCAGGTACTTTTGGCAGCAACTTGGAAAACTTTCTGCCACTCGGTGGACTTTAAAGTTAAAAAAAATAATTTTTATTTTTTTGAACTTGCCACAAAAGCCTCTAAACCTTTTTGAAAGCCTTAAAAGCCCTAAAAGCCTTTTTGAAAGCCTTAAAAGCCCTAAAAGCCTTTTTGAATTCGTATTTAATCGTCGCATTACAGTATCAGCTTTTGTGTCTAAAATCATTGTTGACATTTATTTCGGGTAAAAGTAAGGCAGCATCATGAAATGTCAAAAACAGCTGTTTAATAAGCAACAAAATGTCATATTTGACAAAACTTATTTAACATTTATGCTGGAGTTAATGTCGACGTCGTAAACGCCCTCTGAACGTCGTCAACTGTCAAAAAAAAGTAGAAACGTATGAAATTTTATGAGAGCTGTTAATCTCAACGACGTCAGAAATTAAACGCTGAAAAAGTTCAATCGATTTCAACTTTTTCAGCGTTTGTACGGCGTTCAATGAAATGTCAAAGCAACATACATATATAATTATCTGATTATTGTACTTGTTTAAACTGTTGCCTTTTTTTTTAATTAAAATGAGCTCGGATAGTACATTAAATGAAAAAATTATAAATGCTGTTCGCGAAAACGAACAACTGAGAGTTCAATTTATTAATATTGATATTATAGGGGGATAATATTTATTTTTTATAGGGAGATATTACCAAATTAAAATTTGGTATATTTTTATACTAAAAATTTATAAATATTTTATTTTAAATTATAAAAATTCAGAGTTCAATTATTAATATTGATATTATAGGGGGATAATATTTTATTTTTTTTATAGGGAGATATTACCAAATTTTAATTATTAATATAACTTAATTTTTAGTTCCTAATTTTAGTTATTATACTTTACTAATAATTGATTATTTATTTATTTAAATATTTTATTTTAAATTATAAAAATTGAGAGTTCAATTTATTAATATTGATATTATAGGGGGATAATATATATAATAATTAAAATTTGGTAATATCTCCCTATAAAAACAAATATATTTAAATATTAAAAAATATCTATATAACGAATTCTCCAAGAACTATAAGAATACAGCTCTTAAAGGAGAGATTTGGAAAAAATAAGTAACAAGTATTTAATTACAAATATTTCAGTAAATAAATTTTCAAATTAGCAGTTCATATTTAAACGTCGTGAACGGCGTTGACATTAACAGCAAAATGAAATAAAACGTCGAAAATTACAATTTCAGCGTTCATACGCCGTTTACGAGTCGACATTAACTCCAGCATTAATTGTGACTTAATTTTAAAGTGGAAAAATGACGGCGGTATTAAATATTACTTAAATGCGAAGTCATTAAATCACCAGAAGGATCTCGACAAGCTTCAAAGGCATGCCATAATTTAGCTTTTTGGCTTATAATCGCTCGCAATACAATCGGGAATAATTTAAAAAAAATTACATACAATAAAATATATTATTCTAAATTAAGTATGCTGAGCCAAAATGACTGAGTACTTCCTCAAAATGTACATCTTTTACAGCGTACCAAATCTTTGCGTTTCTGACGAAAAAAGTTAATCAATTCCGAGTGAAATGTGTTACATTTCATGTTCGCTTGTCTTCTGCTGACATTAAAATGTTGTCTGTCGGTTTATATCAGTTTATACAGCTGACTTAATCTGTAATTTTCGTCATATCATGGCATTGCAATTAATTTCAAAATGCTCAAGAAAGTGAACGCGAACAAATAAAATTTATTTCTATTAAAATATTTCGCCCGTTTTTTTTCTCTTTTTCATTTATAACGACAAGTAAAATGCATGCGAAATGAGTCTTTTAGTGTTGCCGTTAAGCCGTTGTTGGTTACTTTTAATATTTCATTTTTCTTCAATTGATGCTCGTTTTGCAGCCACAATATCCCAATTAATATTTAAGCAACGCTCCTGAGGCCTCAATTAGTTTTATACTCGCATTTCTTATCCAACAATTTATGCGAGTTATTTTAAACAGCATTTTAAAGAATGAATTCTGTGGCCAAACGCGTGGAATTGGTGTGAAAAACGGTTCCTATGTGTGACGTGATAATTTAAGGATACCATATATTGCAAAAAGATATTGTGCAATATATTGCGCAATAATATTGTATAAATTATAAAAATATAAATATAAAATATCCATTTCTGTAATTCATTTGGGTAATCTAAGTAGTTCATTTTCGGTTATTTGCATGTGTACACTAAAAGGGATCTAAGACAGATGGAACAGCAATTATTACCTTTCTCTGAATTCATTTCAGAATTTCGTATTTATTTGACAGGGGATGCTGTCAACTTTTTAATATGACATTCATATGGGAAGGAGTATTATTGTTGATCTAAAAAAAAGTAGCATAATTGAACGGACAGTAAGTGTTGCCGCTTTAGATTTTTTCCATAATAATTTGATGCAATCGATATAATGTAAGCAAGGCAGTAGTTTAAGTAAGTGGCAATTTCTCCTTAACGAAATATTTTTGAATTGGAAACATTTAAAAATGATTTTCTAAATTTGTAAATTACTTGATGTTCTCTTGCAGGATTTGGCGGCCAACAACAGACTGTCATGCCCTGGTGAAACAATTTATTTAAGTATCTGACATTTTATCCACAAGACCGTTCTGACATTCATACACCCGATTATATTTTATTACATTATCACTCTGGAAATCTGCTGCCACGAAACTAATACGTATTTAAGTATATTCGTATTGTCTGCCAGTGTATAATTTTCTTTTTCTGCCTCTTCCTTTATTAGAGCAAATTTGTTGAACAAACTTTATTAAGATCTCAAGATTTTAAGTGATGCTTTTTCCTACCGACATGTTCGCAGTGGGGCGCAAAAGGTGTGAAATACCTGCTGGGTTTTTAGTGCGGTTAATAAGAAGCACGCGGTATTCTATGTGGTGTGTTATTTCCCTTCTTCCTTAAATCATCAAACATACGACAGAGTATCTCTGCATGAAGATATTGAAAGGGCAATTGTCTTTGGGCCAAAATGAAAAATAAATTAAATATTGTAAAGAAAAAATCAAATCATGGCCAGCAAAGACTGTGTAACTGAATATCAGAAAAGTATTCTTCATATACAAATAAATGCGCCGACAATTTTATTTGAAAGAAAGAGGCTGACAGGAGAGTGAGTGCATTTGTTGTTAATTTTTTTAAATTTATTATACTCGTAGACATTCTCTTATAAATAAGTGGACTGAAGTTATAAGAACTAAATTAGCTGACTGAGAAACAATCTGAATAAGTTTTCTGGCAGGTTTTCTTGTTGATTATTCGACCCCGGCCAGAGAAATTACACTAATAAGTCAAACTTGCTTGTCACCTCAGAAAACAAAAAAAAAAAAACCAAAAAAAAGAAGAAGACAGAAAGCGGAATAACAACTGCAACATGTCCATCTGTCAGACATTCAGGGCTGGATATTGTTGCCATTAAAATGAATAATTATTATAAAAGAAAGTATTATATTTATATGATTATGTTGTTTGTTATAAGAAAAAAAAATACTTAATTCATTTTGAAATTATTATTTTAAACCAAATTTTGAATAAAATATTTAAAGAAAATTAATTTTTAAAAACAAAGTGTGGTAATAATTTTTTAATTATTTTTATTTAAACTTTTTTCCCGTATTTAATTTTTTTTTGGTATTTTTAGTCTGTTTATTAATTTCTTAAAAATATTTGCAATTGCAATAATTAATTGGCAATAATCAAAAAATTTCCAGATGATGGAATAATTCAGAATAATTCAAGTTGCAAAAGATCAGTAAATTAAAGAATTTCAAATTGCTAAAAAATTTATTATTGATTTTTTTGTTAAACAACTCAATAATAAAATAAAAATAATAACAAAGAAATTTTTAGTAAATTAATAGTCTAAAGCAAAATATTGTTTTGCAAATATTTAATATATACAGGGTGAGATAAAAAAACTGACTTCAGACTGCTGTCATTTCTAAACCACTCGTCCGACAGCTGTGAAAATTATTCCAGTGACAGCTCTTTATATTGTTTACAAGCATACAAAAGTATTTTTGGTGAGAATTTTCCAGAAAAAAAGTTATTCGTGATGGAATTCAAGCGTGATAGTATGATTTCTTTATATTTGGCTGGAAAATCACAAGTGGCTATCGTTAGAGTATTGCAGCATTTAAATGTCAATAAATCTTTTGTGTCTTGTACCATCGCTCGTTACCGTGATACTGGTAGCGTAGCTCGACGTCAAGGAAGTGGGCGGAAGAAAACAGCAACATCAGCAGAAATGGTTGGAAAAGTAAAGAAGCGACTTGATCGAAATCCGAAAAAAAAATTGAAAAATGACCTCGGGGTAAAGCCATTGTAATTCCAAAAAGTGTAAGAAGTTACACCGTAACAGAAAGAAAATAGACTTAAAATAGCCAAAGGGTTGCTTCGCTTGACCGCAAAGCAACATTCGGGCAGCGTGTGACGGTTTCATTGGCCGTTTGAAGGCCATAATTCGTGCCAAAGGTGACCAATTCGAACAAATCTAAACTTATTCTAAAATTTGATGCTATTTCCGACATTTTTTGCTTTCATTCAATAAAATTTAAAAAAAACTGAAAAAATTATGGCGTTTTACTTTGTTGCAGTTTTTTCACCTCACCCTGTATATATATGTAAGTATATAATTATAATCAAATGAAAAATTTTAGAAAGTAAATGAGAATCACACGACAATATTGGCGTACGACTTTCTGTAGTAAATTGGAATTTACATTTCTTTGGAGTGACAAGTATTCTATTAACAACCATTAACGGAATTTCAGAATTAAAATATGATCTGCTTACGAATCTCATTTCTACTCACTCAAAATTGCAGACTATTTCCAATTTTTGTAAAGTAACTCCACTGAATTTAAATTATGTTTAAAATATATTGTGAAGTTACTTCTTTTCATTTTGTTGGGAACTCTAAAATATTCGAAATATTTTATATTGACACACCTACTGATACATCGGTCGCTTTACATTCTACCTCGTCCTTTTTTTATATCCAAAATGTCATAATCACCAAGCTGACAAATGAAGTCACGATCTCTCACTATCAATAAAAAAAAGATAAAGCAAGACGACAATTTATTTTTAAATATTGTGCAATAAAATTGCAATGACAACGATTTTTTAAAGTTTATTTACTTCTATTCAATATTCTACATGACACAAATAAAATCAATACCAAATTATTCTTTTACGACTTTAGTTTCGTCAAATTCATTAGTCAGCACAATAATAAACTTTAGAAACTTATGAAGCATCAAGCGTAAAGTGTGATGTAAGGTTCTGAAATCATGCACACAAAGTGGAAATTCTCCATTAAATGTCATAAAGCAGAGGCGCGTAGTAACCGAGTAACGAAAATGATAAATGACAATAAAATGTTGAGAACAGAATAAAATAGTGACACAAAGGAAATTAAAGCTGTGATTTTCGATTGTTTCTAAGCCGAATAATCGGTAGTTTTTTATTTACGCAGCACTGTGCATGTCGAGCATATCGCATTTTGAGCTGTTACTACAAAATAATTAGCGCTGTGAAACATTAAAAAAATACCGAATGGGATTGTTGTGTTGACAAAACGCTGCTCTGTGAATATTACTCGAATGTCATTTAAAGCTAAATCGAGTCCGCACTAGAGAAAGAAAGAAGATGGAGCACAATAATAGAGATTCAGGAGCATAGGCCAGCAGCATCGTAATGAAGACTAGAATATTAAACTCAGGGTTGTCTTAATAGTACCTTTTGGTCCTGAGAGTTATACAGCAAGTAGTTCTGGTGAGGGGGCTGAGAGAAAGTTGAGGGAGTGTTTAATGCCAAGGCTTTTCAAGGAATACCTCTTCCGTCCAAGAATAATATTAAGTAGAGCCAAAGAGATCTTGGAAAGTTAGAGCGATTAATTAGAATCGAAGTGGTAAACTCAGACTTCTCTTAATAGTACCTTTTGCTCCTGATAGTTATACAGCAAGTAGTTCTCGTGAGGGGCTGAGAGAAAGTTGAGGGAGTGTTTAATGCCAAGGCTTTTCAAGGAATACCTCTCCCATTCAAGAATAATATTAAGTAGAGCCAAAGAGATCTTGGAAAGTTAGACCGATTAATTAGAATCGAAGTGTTAAAATCAGACTTCTCTTAATAGTACCTTTTGCTCCTGATAGTTATACAGCAAGTAGTTCTGGTGAGGGGGCTGAGAGAAAGTTGAGGGAGTGTTTAGTGGAAAAGCCACACAATGCCAAGGCTTTTCAAGGAATACCTCTCCCGTCCAAGAATAATATTAAGTAGAGCCAAAGAGATCTTGGAAAGTTAGACCGATTAATTAGAATCGAAGTGGCGCTGAATAGATTACATCATGCAAGAAACTCACGGGAACGAGATATAAGAGGCATATTGAATATCGAAGGTATAGTGGAATCGGAAGAAAAACATCTATGGGTATTTTAACCAAAAATTTGGACCGTCATATTTTTACTGTGCAGTTGCACCGCTAAAAATTTTCTCATGCAAGATTACTTCATCAAAAGTTGTTTGCCAAGCCTATGCCTGGGAAGAATCAAAGCGGACGCGAAGGTGACTGAAACATTTTAAGCTTTTCCTAGAGAAAACTTTTGAAACCTGTAGACGTCTTCTCAAAATCTGTTCGCTGTTATCAAAGTAATTCATCTAATAAAAATATTTAATGCATTCAATTAATAATTAATGAAAGTTTAGAGTCTTGTGGCAATAAACTGTTTGTTTGAAATTAAAAATATTTTTTTTAGTTCTTTCAATTATTAGTTATAAAATATTTTGGTTAGTTTATTAAGAGAATTTCAAAATATATTTATTTCAATTAACTTTTTAATTGAAGCTTTTTCAATATTTTACCTAAATTTCACTAAATAGTTTTGTTATTAAGCTGCCTAATTTGCGATTTGTATTTAATTGACAAACACCTCTAAGTTTACACAAACACAGACACACAGGCATTCACACATGCACTCTCATAGGTATGTGTACTCGTACGAGCATAAAACTTCAGTTGACATTTTATTGGTTTTGTGGTATGACTTGGTTTTGGGCCTCATTGAGCCACATGCATACATAAATAAACACACACACACAAGCAAACGTCTGATACGAGTCCACTTGCAACTGTACGTGCCACTCTGAGTTGTTATGTTTCCTAAACAGGCATATCAATGACCCAATATTGCAACATTATGTGGCAGCCAGCTACAAAAACGAAACGAAAAAGTTTTAGAAGAGAAGGGGAGGGTGCTACGACTTGGGGTGGGCTTGGTGCTTATAGGAGGCAATAGTTCCCACTGTTCGAGATTGATTTTTGATATTCGTACATGTTTTTCGTATTAAATTTATTTTACATTACGACTCTTGTTGATAAGAGGGTGGCGGTGTGTTTGATGGCCCCATTGAGGGAAAAACTGTAGTGGGTTGTAGTTATTTGGTTGTCGCAGACGTATATAAATTGGTTGGCAATTTGTGTCGGTATTCAGGATGCTGCTGTGGCCAACAACAAATAAATAAATAAACTCATTTCTCTTAATTCAACTTAAAGTGGTGATTCTTTAAGTCCTTTTCAACGATTTTGGTGGTGGTTCTATATATTTTGGTGCAGTTGTGCTTGTGCTTGTGCTTGTGTTTATTATTTGCAGGACCTTTTTTGTTCGTCTAAATGTCCTTGTGCTTCTTGTTACTCCGGTTTATTTCATTTAAAGTTGATGGTGTGTGAAAAAATATGAACAGATTGTTTTGTAATTGAGTTTGGGGCAACGGCTTTTAGTTACACCCAAGCCTCGTTTCTCAGATTCTTTTATAAATTTCTTCTAGGAATTTTTAAAAACATTTTAACTATTATTTTCGTCACCAGACCTTCAAGTAAACAGTTTTGAAAAATAGTTCCCCAACTTTATTTTGTTATGCTCAGCAATCAATTGAGAATTTCAACCGCACAATCATAGCAAGGCTTCAAAAAGTTTTTCAATCTGCACACTAAACAATTTTAATTCATATGAATATATTCAATTTTTCATGTATTCATTATAACAACAATAATATATTGGAGGAATACCTTCGAAAATAATAAATTTCTTTACAAAAAAAAAATTTAAATCTTAAAAACTATAATTAATTTTTTATCACTTTTTAATTTTGTTTTAATTATAACTTGATTTAATATTTACAATAAACTAGAATTTGTAAAAAACCATTGGCTCATATATAACACGGTAGTATTGCATTTTATATGACAGTGTATACTTTTCAACGTCAGATGGTTTTCTATAATATTTTCCCCGCAATCTTGCACCAGCTTATAAGCTTGTATCTCTAGGTAGCGGTGTACGGTTGGTGTTTCTTTTAAACGCTGTTCTTTTAGTATTAATTTTCCCAGTTATTGACTTATTTGTAACAATGCCTCTGTAACAAGCCTAATGATATCCCCCTCATCTCGATTTTCTATCTTTATTGTCTTGTTTATTTTTTTCTTTTTTTTTTTGTGAAGTAAAAATTTTTTCAACCATCTTGTGGTTTATTTGTATTTTGTGCAAATCGTAGAGCTCTGCAATTATGCACGGTTGAGTAAGCGAATAAATAAATAAAAAAATAATTTTGCCCCAATCGGTTTTTTCCTCTTTTTTTTACAGTTAATCGGGGTCAAATAATTTCAAATTGAAAGGATTCACTTCAAAGGCATTTCAAGGGGAAGGGGTTACTGTAAATTTTGTTAAAAATTATTACTGGAGGTTGTTAATTTACAAGATTCATGCATGCAGCTTTTTATTGAAGCACCTAAGAAAGCTAAAGCGATATTACAATTTAATTAAATGGCCTCAAGGCGGAAACCTCCTTCCAAACATCTTTAAAGTTTATTGCTTTCTAATGTATTTACTTCAGAGGTCTGCACAGTTCCACTTGAGCAAGTGAACTATAAAAAAGCTTTATGAATATTTTTTTTTTTGCATAATTTTTCTTTAAGAGAATAGTGAGTACTCCCCTTCAGCGGAACTACACATGTGATTGGAAACTTGTGCTACTCTTTAGAAGGTACAGTATCCCACTCTTGAAATTTTCAGCAATTTATGAGATCTAAAACGTTCACTACTGTGTAGCAGAATGGAATTTGTATTGGCCAGTAGTAGCTCTGTGTTGGACCATCAATGTTTGCGATTTGTCTGCTTAGCATGAATATAAGCTTCCCTGCCTCATTTGCTGTGTGTCACACTTGTGGTAAGGAAGTGCAATTAAGCTTTACTCCCAGGTACTTTTCCGACTTCTCCAATCTGCATGTTAACTTCTAGCTGCAAGTGCGCTCTGCTCTTTAGAATATTTGTAGTCTCGTTTTTTCTGCCAACGATAGACTGTGGTTCCTAAGCCAGGTCGAATTTCCTTGTGGCTTCGTTCATATCTCATGCTGAGATGACCGCTGCTCCATTATCTCCGTATCGTACTAGATTTGTATCTGCTGGTATTTGCATTTTTAGTACCTCATCGTAGGTCGGATTTCAGAGATCTGAAGCTGGTCTTCGATGTGATTTCTATTGATCGTTGTCCTTCTGCTTTATAATACAGGATCTCACCGTCTCTTAGGTAGCTTTGAAGAATCGCCAATAGGTAAGCAGGGATGTGGAACCTTTAGCGCAATGTTGAAAACAAAATCATAGAACCGTTGTCATGCCGGTTTAGAGCGAAAAGAAAGTGTTTTTAGGTTGGGAAGAAAGAGAGAGAAGTAAATAAAGATAGCAGGAAATGGTTTGCAGGATGAGAATGACATTAACACAGTGGGGGAATGCATAGTTTTACGTTCTATATTAGGTTATTCGAAAAAGATCTCCGGCTTCGCAGATGAGGCCGGTATAGCTGAAGAGACGAGTAAGGCGTGTTCTTCTGATGCCTCGGTAAGTTGAATATCAATCTAGTTTCCTGCCATGCAGGTGAATCTATAATTATATATGAGGGTTGCCACTGTAATTATCAATAACGGTATTGTGGCCTGAATGATTCATAAAAAATTTCAATCTTTAAATTTGAATTCAAAACCAATTTAGTTTAGTAGTAAAACTCACAATTTAATGAAATATTTTGGTGAAATATTTTAACTATTCTTTTTTTAAATATTTAACAATTTTATTAATTCTTTTGAATATTTCCTGAGGGAATTAATTCAAATACATTTGAAAGATATCCTGTTTCGAATCATGCTATGGAAATCTTTTAAAACAGACGTTAATATTGCATTTCGCTATTCGGAACGTTGCAACAATTTCGGTTTCACAAATTTCCATTTTTGCAAGAATGCATTTCTAAAACTGCTTGCACTGCAGACGGCTTGATAGATAAAAATCCAATTAATTTATTAATCAAATCAGATCTTGCCTTTAATTACAACTCGTATTTGGAGATTCGCTTTTTAGTTGTTATTCGAATGCGATTTGCTGCTGCTCTCATTTTCAATCGAATGAATTTTCTAAAGTTACGCTTCCAGTCAGTTACACAAATAATTTAAAAAGAAAATAAAATGAAAATCGTAACAGATTGCGAGAGGTTCAGAACACGACAGTAAAAATATGAATAATAAAAAATTATATAGAGATAACTGATGAATAAAAGTTTGAGCATAAGCAGCAATAATAAAAAAAAGATGTACAAAATTTACGCTCATTGGCAATAAATGTATTGAACAACAATAAGAAATTCCTAAAACCATTAACAGAATATTCACATTAATAAACCAGTAATTTGTGTGTTTCATTTGTTTTGCTGCTGCAGCTTCAGATTCACGTTCAGTTTCAGGAGAGCAAAGGAAGGGGGAGGATGATGTGCGAAAATTACATTTTGAAAGTGATGCGAAAACCACGACAAATTACTTGTTTGTGAAGAACTTTTTTTTTATTTATTTCTCTTGTCATCTTCTACATACTAAATCAGGATGCAAGTGGGCGTGTCATCATAATATTATCAACCGGCATTACGAATTGCTGTCATACAGAAAGAAGCATTTAACGTATACTTTTAATTACGTGTAAATCCTCTACGAAAATTTATCAGCATATTAAAGTTAAGAGCGGGTATACAGACTTGCATATCAATAAGCTTTAAACGCATATTTTGTAGGCTGGTTCGTGTGAAAGCAGCCAGGGGTGTGCTGAGACAAATGTTTTTATTTTTGCCTAAACGCCTCGTTAATAGTTGTATCATGTAACTAATTATCACATGTTACAGTGCACATGCTTTTATTTGTTTTATTATCGTTAGAGAAACAAAAAGATGACAAACAAGTGGCAGGAGATCAAATCAAAACTTGATTGCAATAAATTGCGGCAATTAACACGCTCGTTCTGCTTTAATTGAAAAGCCAACTGTCGCGTGTTTTCCACCTTGAACAGCGATTCCAGAGTGCTTTCTTTCAGTGTTACTGATTCAATTTTACCGCAAAATTAGTTACAATCATTCTCTTACACTCTACTTATGACATGTGTAAACTAATATCCTTTGACCTCTACCCCCGCCCACCATTATCCAAATAACCAAATTCCTTTTAGTTGTAAATAAAACTAATTGAACAAAGTTAGTGGTGATTATGTTTTTTACCAAGTCTAGACGCCGATAAATAAATTCTTAAAGTGAAATAAAAATTTTTTAAAAAAAATATTTAATATTTAAAATTTTTTATATTCCACATACCAACTAATTTATTACATAGATAAACTATACAACCTTCGAAAATTGTAAATATAAAATCATAGAGAAATGCAAGCGATGGTTCCGTGTTTCATTTTATTGTAAAAATAAACAACCGCGTATAAAAGCAATAAGAAAAGTTGAACTCGCACGACAAATTATTGTACCAGCCAACTTTTGATACACAGTGTTAAACGACAAAAAAATATTATTCATAATATTGAAAATCGTACGTATTAAAACTCGATAATTACAATTAAAATCAAATAACTACAAATACAACGCATAAAAAAAACCTAGTTTATTCTACAACCACTGAGTGTTACATATTAAGAATAATAAATAGTGAAGCAGCACTCAGTCAATATCATGTTGGGGCATCAAGAGTCTATTAAGTCAGCAAATTGAAGGTAGTGTTAAAATGTCGCAACAGATTTTATATATAAGCCATGTAGAAGCTATTGGAGATCATATGAAAAATAACGAGATACAGTTCAAAACATGTAAAGAGAAAATGGGCTACACAGTATGTTTTACAACCTTCAAGAAACCCAATGCTAAAGTACTAGTGCAAAGCAACGATCAATTAGCAACAGATATCAACCGCAGGCTGCTATCACAGATGCAAAAATGCACTGCCTAGTTAATTTTACAACCTTTGAAAAACTTTTTTGATGAAACATAAATGCATAATTTTAAGGCAGTCTTCCGTTTACTAGTACATCATAATGAACAGTAAATTGCGTAAATATTTGCCATAAATCGGTTGCTTTGGTTGAGAATAGCGTGATGGATTGCAGCCTTAAGCCATTAGTGCCCACCGTGCCAATTTTGGTACACTTCATTATTTCGGACATACGACAATGCTGTTGACATTATTTGTGGATTTTTTGCACTATGGATTAGGCGAAGGTTCAAACATTATATATAACATCTAAAGTTTTTATTTTTTTGTTTTTTTTTACTTATATATGAAATGGATTTAATAATAATATAAAAAAAACTAAAAATTTCCCTATGCTTTTGGCTTGGGTCCAAATGAATAAAATAGACTATTTGTAGACTTCATCAGATTAATGAAAAATGTTTGACTAACTAAAATTCAAGTACAAAGTTCATTAATGCAATGTAAAAACTCATTATCAATCAATATATTTTATTGGTTCACATAATACAATTTAATTTTTTTTCTTATGCAACACTTGTTTAAATAGCTCATTTTTCCCCCTAAAAAAAATTTTTTTTTCTTATGCAATACTTGTTTAAATAGTTAATTTTTCCCCCTAAAATGTGTTCCCTTCAAGTACGCCACACAACAGAAATCTAATCGCCCAACAACGTTGTACTAGAATTTGTTAAATGGCTGCTGTTTCATTTATATTTTCCTTTATTCACTTATTTTCGGCTACGTATGAAAAACGTAAGAAGAATTCAAAAAACCAAAATGAAAATTCTCGGTGTCATTAACGAAATTATCACTACGATGGTGCAGATGCTAATTAAGCAACCTGCCAACATTTTCGTGTTCAACATTTGACATCAAGAACACCTTCTGCTGCTCCTTTGCCAGTTATAAAGTGGAAAAAACACAACCAACAAAATGTCATATGGTTTTAATTCTAGAAAAAAAATTTTTTTAAAAAATGCTAATTCCTATATAATTCGTACAAAATGTTTATAAGCCGCTTATTTGCTTTTAATAACTTTTAATTGAATTCCACAAAAAATTATTGTATGCTCATCCTCTTCTAAGCCAGATATTTGCTAGCTTATATGAATTGCTTCGTAATTTTGCTTAGAATCACTTTGAATTTAATTTTAATGCTGTATGTTTGCTGGGATGCTACTAGACAAGTGCAAACATGCATATACAACAAGGTGAATTGAAATATTTGGGGGAGAGTGAAAAGGTATTCTTTATAGAAAATAAAAAATTACACATTTACTGAAATTTTTGGATAAATTATTCTCACAAACCATTTTCTAGTTACAATGGTGGCCGCGCCACAGAAATAATTGTGCGTCTGCTTTACTATATATTGCAAGAGTCTCTGTAACTCCGAATGTACTTCGAAAGTATTTTTGCGTGTGTGGTCTATTCGGCTGTTTGGCTTGATTTAGAAACAGGCGGTGGTTAGAAATGGAGTAAATCAAATTATAAATTAAAATAAACATCTCCTTCTTCGAATACTTCAAAGTATATTTTAAACCAATAACAGCCATGCAGAATAATACAACTTTCGGCAGTACTTCCATCCTTAGTTCTAATAAATATTTCATTTGTTTATTCAATCGCCCGGAGTATTAAAAGTGGTTTGTAGAATTGATGCAATTTTGTTCCTTTTAAGAAATCCATAAGGAAACTATGTATGTCCTTACATTTGCCGGTTGTTATTCACTGTCCTACATAGTCGAGCGATGCATTCAAACGAAAATCATATATATGTATATATATATTACCAAAAATCCCATGAATATGTTGCAAATAAATTTTTTCTTTGTTATTTGAAGTAAATACAACTCTGATGGCATAAAAGTGATAATTTTAAGAAAAGTTTCATAAACTTTTGCCATATACGTACGACTTTTCAAAAAAATCAGTTAGACAGTTACAGTTCAGTTTTGAAGCCACATTATCTAATTTTCTTAGGACTCATGCCGCCTTTAACAAATCATACGATTGTGTACGATAGTGAATCATGATTTCAAGGAAGAAAAATTTTAATAGTTCCCCAAAACAAAAGGGAAATTATACTTTTTGAATTTTCTAAAAAATATATAAATGAATAGAGACAACTTTGTTTTAATTAAATCAAATTATCTTATATAATTTTAATTACATATAAAAAAAATTTTGTTTCTAAGTTTATACTACGCATAATATTTTAATAATTATTTCCAACAGCCAGCCAAATAAAGAAATCTCGTAAACATTCCCCAAATATAGATTTTTAAGTACGTTATAAATAGTAGACAACTTTAGTTGGCAACTAAAATAAATGGGCACTGAAGCCCTCAACTCTCAGTTGTCAGTTAAAACTTTTCTTTCCTAAAGTTTTTTATGCCACATAAAACAGCTTTTTGTTGTTCGAATTAAATACATTTTGTAAATTATGTGATTCTGAATTCCCCTATATGTAATTTTCTTCATTTCATCCTATTTAAATCACAATAAATATAAAGACGTTGTCTTTAATTTGATCAAACCACTTAATGTACATATTCTTAAGAAAATAACATAAGCAAAATAGACGACACAGAAAAACAGAAAAATAAAATAAATATCAATCAATTAATGTAATAATAACGAATCATTTAAACAAAATTCAATTCAAACCAATTTACGATAAAATTAAGCAACAACAAGAATAGCACAAAGCCAGAAACAACAACAAAATTAATGAAAATCCACAATATTCTAGCAATCAATATATTGCATACATACACACAACCAAACACATACATGCACTCATACACCCCCCACAAACTTTTTTGCTCGAGCTCCAAAATGTGTATGTAAGTCTTGCACACTTGCTGAGGCTTCTTTATATACATTCGTACGTATTTAAGAGACTACTGATACATGGCCCAACACACCCACAAATGTACCAGTGCTCATGATTAAATGCTTCTGTTGTGAGGCCCGAAAAGAAGAAATGTAAAATATGCAGTGAAAACCACTTACAGCAACAAATGCACAAATAATAATTTTATGAGGGTAAATTGAATAAGGAAAAACTCCGCCCTGAACTGAACAGAAAGAAAATGAACAACTGCACAGAAATTATCAACTTAAAGAAGTGGCGGCAGCAGAACCACATGCACACACCAAAATAAACACATCGGCCTCTTTAAACATGCACAATTTCTTAACTGAAGAGGAAACACACGCACACATAAAACCAACAACCACAACAAACCACATACACAACAAATTAAATAAGAAAATATTAATTGAAAAATAAAAACAAACTACAACAAGACAACATAAATAAAGGAGGTGTGACAGAGAGCACATCATGCATCATAATAATTTCCCGTTATTTTTACGTGCGACAATGATGTAGTAAAAGAGAGCAGTGTGTTTACAATAGCGCTGTCCCTTTCATTTAGTGCCACAGCAAAAGCAGCCATATTGAAGAACAGTGGCTGAGCTCCCTTCCGCCAGAAAAGATTGCTTTCTTTTTGCATGTGTAGCAACATGACAATACAATATTGCCGCTGCGTTCCTCGCCACACACAACCATGTGCACGGACATTTATGAATTATTAAAAACAAGAGAGGCAACCATTCCACCAACAAGACAATGATGGCTTTATACTTTTATTGACGGCGGAAGTTGTTAAAATAGGTACAGCAACAATTACACTCTATTTTTACATAAGAAAACTTTATTAAGAACACAATAAAAAAATGTAAAAAACAAATTAAGCTTTTTAAGCCACACACATGTGTGTGAGTGTGCGTAATAGGATTGCCGTCCTTTTTCCTTTGAGAAAAACTTCCCCAATTTGGAGTAAAATAGTTTAACTATAAGTGAATTGAAAATTAGAAAAATATGCGATTTAAAGCTTAATTTAATTTTTGTAATGCAAAAATCACATGAAACAAAATAAAATGTTGATATACATATTTTGCATTTAAATTATTTCAATAATCGTCGAAATATTGCTAAAATATTTATTTATTTATTTACCAAATATTACAATTATATGAATATAATTGCAATATGTATAGAGGCCTTTGGCTACTGAGGCCTTTGGCTTCTGGTTCCCCGGGGAATTGAACCCCTGTTAGTAACAGGCGGGTATACTAACCATTATACCATCGCGGGGCTTATTGCTAAAATCAGTCCATACAAATATTAGAATAATCGAAGGAGATATTTTTATTCAAGGATTACTTTCATGTTATTTTGAAAAAAAATTATTTATTTAAGCGGTTATTCAAAAGTCCGCACCAAACAAAATGACACGGAGAGTGTTATGAACTTCTTTAGAGGGGCTCATCTAAAGGTGACTTTAAGGCACTTAAAATAAAAGATTCCGCCAAAACGATTCCTATAAAACTGTAGCTGGCCAAAAGCCTGTTTAGTTGATCGCGAGCCACTAGAATCTACCTGGCAGTAGTCAGCCAGGTCTGCTCTTCTAGGTAACTTCTGGTATGAACTAGAGGCAATAAGCGGAATCCAGAGAAGACTTGGAAAGAAGTTTATTCACAGATCTAGTTCAGAGCCAAGTATCATCTGTTTACTGCCGTAATATGAGCATGAAGGCTACCATGAAATCTACATCTATAGCAATGCGTGCCTATTAATTAATTTATGAAATAAACTGTCAAGGATTATTATTTTCGCCCGATTTCTTTTAGATTATGACACCTATAAATAATATCTGCGAAACAAAAAATATTTGTAAATATTAATAATTTTTGATTTAATCAAGTTATGTAATTAATTAACCAAATTGAAACTCTCCGCGATATTTGTGAATGTGAAATTACAAAATTTACATAGACTCGTTTTTTGCATTTGACCTCCTTAATGTTCCATTTGAAGTTTGTTTTAAACCAAAAGAGGGCGAAAGGAACAAAAAAGCCCTAAAAGCGAAAATAAAAATCAACTCTTTTTTACCTTTAATTTTCGTTATTGAAATGAAAAATGGTTTTACATTTCCACAATACTATTGACAGCTGAGCACTAAGGAAATCCACATATATTCATTATATAATAATTAAAAGATTAAATAAAACTGTATAGTGAAACGCTGTATTTAAAAAATTCTTTGCGTAAACTATTTGTAAACTATTTATGAAAGCTCATTAAAATTTTTTAATTTAGTAAACAATTTTCTCCATTCATTTTAATTGAGTTTGATTTGATTTTAATAGTTAAAATACAAAATCAATTAATCAATTTTTTAAAAGATAAACTGAAGCAAAAATATTTACGGCTTTATATTGGCGGAATCGTGACTGTCATGCTGTAACAACAATTTTTGATAAATCTAGTAAGTGACCATCTCTTCAGGCAATAATATTTAACAGTCGATTTAAATACTAATAGGCGATACGCTGTGGGATAAAATTCATTTGTTTTAATTTTATGACTTTCATTAAAATTTTTTTATAAAAGAATTCTTTTGTTTTAGTTTCGCAATACGCTCAAAATAAATATAAATAATTTCCCTCCCTTAATCAGAAAAATAGTAAAAATTTGTCAGAATAAAGCTTTCCCGTCCAAAATTCGTTATGATACATTGTACAAAGGTTGAATGCCAACATGTGGAATGACACATACATACATACATATTTCTTAATACAACAGAGAATTAGAAAATATGTAATATGGATAAGAAATCCAAGATGAAAATATTTCTTTGCCACGAGATACGAGTCGCTGTTAATGGAAATTATTTATTTGTATTTTCTCTATTTATTATAATTTCCCTTCTATTAAATCAATTAAAAATGTAAAAAACTGTTACTTTGCAACACTGTTGTTTGGTGTAGCGTTTGGTAAATTGAATGTCCAACGCCGGAGGAATAAAATTAAATGTTTGGTTTTATGAATTTCTGTCTCGCTCTTTCTTACTCACACCATCCCTTATCCACCAGCAGTGTTTTGTTTTGCTTTGTTTGGTACTTAAGAACACAACTGGTTGTGTGTGTGCGTGTGTTGTTGTTTTTATTCATTTTGCGAGGAGGTGTGTTACTCATCTCTTATGCTGTTGTTGTTGGTTTTTTATTTACTCTATGAGAGAGTGAGTGACCCAACAAAACTAAAGGCAATAATATTGTATGTGTGCGTGAATGTGTACGGCTTGTGTTGTGTTTGCCTTCCTTTATGCTGGTGGTATGAGGGCAACCATTGGACATTTGATGATGAGAATGTTGACGATAATAATGAATGCAACAATGGCAACAATCTTGCTGCTAAGTCAGCTATCAGCGGCAGCAGAGCTGCTCTGCCTTTTAAATAATCTATGATGCCATTCGTTTCAATAACTCAAATTTACTAGTGAGGCGTTTTTGTTGTTGTTGCTGCTGTTGTTGTCGTCGTTGTTGTTATTTTTATTGTTTTCACTTGATACGGGTGTGTTTTGTTTATATTATATTTTGTATTTAACTGAGTATATACAACATATTTAAACTGCGTATGATAGTGTTGTGTTCGTTACAATTTTTCTTTTTTCATTTCTGGTAGTGTGTATGTAGATGTTGTTGTTGTTTCATATATTTTGGTTTATTATCAGTGGTAGTGGTGGTGGTGTGGTTGTTTGGTTGGCGGGTAAACATTTGCGGCTCGTTTACTTGGCTCAATAGTTACAGCAGCAGCTCTCAGTTCAAATTGAATTTTCATTGTGACTGTTTGTTATTAATTTAACGGCTAAAAATAGTATATTTTCGTTTTTCTTACCGTCGGCGGTTGGGTTTTTCGTTTATATCTCTCACAACCTAAACTAAGCATTATTATCCAGTAATTAGTTACTCTTCTATGCACATACAGTTAAACGCACAATATATTGGCGCGCCGCCACACTCTTGTATTCATTCTCACACCGTGTAACTTATCCGTTATGCTTTGCTCTTACTGTTGCTCTTGCAGAGCTGAAACTCAATTTCCTATTGGAACATAAACCATCAACACGCAGCAACAAGAAAAGGAAAAAGCAAATCAAACTAAGAAAAGTGATTTTGTGGAGGAAAATTTAGTGGAAACTGTGCATGACAGTACGTTTGTATATAAAATAAGTAAAGTGATTTCGAAAACTCAACAAAAACCGGATTGTAGTGTCTAAACGTTGTAGTTGGCCATTAACAACATCATTGAATTAACACAAGTTGTGTGTGCAATTTGTTTGTGCGCAACCCTCTAGTAATTGAAAGCAATGCATGGTTTTTATGCAACTGATAGCGAAAAATAATTAAGGCAATTAGTTGTTAGAAAATTCAATTAAAATTATAATTGAATTTTTATTAATTATAATAACCAATGGATTAAAGTCTCAATACAGTACTTAAACACTGCGAGCTGAACGTCAACGTATACACACCCAAAAGAAATACTAAAAAAGAAAACATTAATTCGCTGAAGTGCATCAAAAATAAAAATTAAAATAATAAAGCAAGCAAATTGCAAACGTTAACATCTTATGCATAAAATTTAAACAAATACATCTCGATAATAAAAACGTATAAGTGTATGTATCTTGTGCGCGATAAAGAAGATAAAAATATATTAAAAGTATATTTTTTATAGTAATTATTAATTTTTTAACCTTAATTTATTTTTTTTTGTGTATATAGTTTATTCTTTAGGCTTTAGGTCAATTAATAAATCAAACTCTTTGTGTGTTTAATTAATTTTTTTTATTTTAATATATTCTTCAGGAACAACTATCAATTATATTTACAAAGAAAATGATAACAAAAATATTATTAAAATTATTAAACATATAAAATATTTTAATTAATTGAATTCAACAATTAGAAATAAAAAAAATATCCTTATTATCGAAATATTGAATATATAATTAATTATATTAAAATGTAAAAAAAAAAATTAATAAAGAACCCAAAGAGTTTAATTTGTTAATTGGCCTAAAGCTTAAAAAAATAAACTATACTCGTATATAATGAAAAAGTATTTTTTGTTTTATTCGGAACAAAAGCTTGTAAAAACTCAGAAATTTTTGTGTGAATGTTTGCTATTCCATTAAAGTTGTACTCCTATTCCATATTGGGTATACAATAATGGTTTTGGAACAACAACAGCAGCAGCAGCAACAACAACAACCACAACAACATCAACATCAACAACATTCATCGCTATTACAACATTCGCCACCACCGCAACAATTATCACCAACTAACCCAGCTGTGGCACTGAGCAGTAGCCACAATAACGGCAATCACAGCTCGAACGGTATGCCAGCCATGCCGTCGGAGGGCTTACATCCGACCGCTGCCCTACAGTTATATGCCGCCGCTGCTCAATTAGCGCCAGGCGGGGTACGCGTCCCACCATGGAGTCCCTTTCTGCAGTTTGGCGTACCGGGTGTATTCGGTGGCGCTCCCTTTTTGGGCCGCCCCCGCTTTGAGGGCTCGACACAACAAAATGCCGCTGCAGCTGCCGCTTCCCAGATGGCAGTTAATGCCAGCAATGCTTTTGCTAACTTGACGGGTCTCAGTGTAGCGATGCGTAATGTTTCTGCTGTTCAAACCACAGCGGCGGCCGCTGTGGCCACGGTAGCGATACAACATCGCCTTATGATTGGGAATAGGCAAAATATGCCGCCAACCGGACCTCCCAGCGAAGGATCCAATGATGATGTTGGTGAGTTTTAAAGAACGTACTCAACAAATAAACATTTCTGATATATGTGTCGCATTTTTTATATTTTTCAAAACAAAGTCCAACTGCAAAAAGTTCTTTTTAGATTTTTCAATTCGAGTAGCACTTAAAAGCTTATAAAACAGATTTATAAAACATATGTGGTGTGCAGAATCTGTTGTTGTTATTTTGTCTACGCCTGTAGAGTTGAGAGATGGGCTTGAATCCCTTTCCCCTGTCTAACCAATTAAATGGGAATATCGATTTTTTTAAAAATTTCAAACTATCAGACATTGTAAAAAAAATAAAAAAAAAATTCTTTTAAATTATTAAATGAGTAACGGAAAAGATCAGATGAGATGTATGTGTTGCAAGAAATCGAAAAGCAAAGAAAAAGCTTTAGGTTTTAGCTACTATGAAGGCTCTGTTTCAGAAGCACGTTTACTCGCCCATTGACAGTGACGGGTGTTTGCACTTTCAAACTGTTTACTTTGCAGAAACAAGTAAGAGATTAACTTTAATTTAAGTTTACTTATGTGACTGCAATAAACAAGCTGGAAGTGTTATTTCACATTGCACAGTGGCACAGCACAGGTTAAAAAGCGTAAAAATGTGCACAAAAAAGTCTAAAGCAAAATGCTTGAAAAATTTTGCGTCCTTCGTAAATTTCTCATGAAAAAAATCAATTATTTATTTTTTTTTGAACCATCAAAAACTTCTAAGGGAAGGACTGCCTTTTTCAATGCATTCTAGTTAATGGCTCAATGCTTACTGTGCGGCAATAACAATGAATTACATAAATTGTAATGAGTTTCCAGAAACATTTTCTAAAGCTTCTTTATTAATAAAATTTAAAAAAAAATTTAAATGTTCCAACAGCTGATAAATCAGATGCGTTCAGTGTGTGTGTTTGTGTGAGTGTGTATTTGAAAAGACACACTTAAGATGAATCAATTAAATCATTTTATAATTCCATTGAAAAAATGTAGTTGAAAATACTTACAAAAGTTGTTTTGTCTATGAAAATCTATGAAAATCTCACTATTTAATAAAATGCTAAGCAAACAATTAAAATGAAATACTCTTCAAAAGGCAGCTCGCTAAGTTAAAATGAGAATGAGGCAGGTGAGGCAATCGCGTGGAAAGAACTGTTTTTAAAGTGCTAATTTTTCAAGAATCAATTATTAATCAATTAATTAATTATGCTTTGAAAAGAATCGAATTTCTATAGAAAACAATGAAAGCATTTTTTAGGCACAATGAACCGCCTGGCAAAGAAAATTTTTCTTCAATATTTTTACAAAATTAATAGAAATACTCGCTGGGTGAATTTACATTCCAAACAAAAAAATATCATAGAAATTTTAATAATTTTATTAAAGGTTTTTAGCAATTTGAGAGAATTAAGAATTTACTTGTTTAGTAGTGACTGAGCGTTTACAAAAACTTGTTAATTAAATCAATTAAATTATATAATTGAATATGGCAATAAAATTTCTTCATTTCGAACTTAACGTAAATTAAAAATAAATAAATTACTCTCTATTTGTATTTAATTATTAAATTTAATTCATTTTTATTATTTATTAGATTTGCCCCCTCAAATTCAAATAAATTATATAACGAAGTACTAAAGTTCAATGAAATGTTTTGATTTATTTCATTGGATTAATTACGTGTTTGATTGCTGCCCTTTTAGGAAAGTAATTAACGAAATAATGAAAATATTAATTAATTTAATTATTTTTTTTTATTTTCACTGTAAGAGGGGAATGACTTGTATTTGCCAGCATTTTTAAATTAAATGAACAATGAATGATTTAATTGAAGCAAATAAATTTTAAATCAAAGCCAAAGTTGTTTACACAAATAATATATTTTTATTTTAAATATTAAATAAAAAGATTAATTGCAATTGAAATTTATAATAAATATTTTTTATCATATTCAGCTGAATGTTTTTAATTTCACTCAAGATTCCTTATTAGCAATTCATTAATTCCGAAAGAAACAAAATAAGAAATTTAAATATTTTTTTACATTCTTTATTACTTCTTTAAAATGTAATAAATATTACACACACACAGTTATATTAAGAATATTTTCGGAGAATTTTTTGAATCACAATCATGTCTTGCCTCATTTTATCAAAAAACAGCTGTTTTACTTTTAACATTTTGTTTCGTGTGAGTAAATGAGGAAAAGTGGAAAGAAGAATTTTAATTCATCACCGGCGTAATGCTAAAAACGGCAAGTTGTTAATAAAAGTTCCAATTTTATTATTTTGACTTTAAAAGGACGATAAGTTAAACATTTTTGGGTATGCATGAATTGAAAAGTTAGAAATTTATTTAAATAAATGAAACTGTAAAGAATTTTTGCTGCAGAATGAAAATATTAATGAAATGAATTAGTGAATTAATTAGTATTTTCGGTTTGTTATTAAATTCATAAATAAATACATTTTTCTATACATCGGCCACTGGATTCATAAATTTAATGAATCATTAAATAATTCATTAATTGAGGAAAATTTCTTTACTTACATGAGCAGTTTCGAAAGTATGCCACAACTCGTAGGATAACTTTCAAAATGTCTGCTACTAATTTTTTCTTAAGTCGGAGCAAGGATACTTGTACCTTCCATATATCCTTTTTTTAAATTCTGTAAAATTGTTGGAATATTTGCTACACAATTTCAAATCTCTTACATGCAGAATATGACGAATTGGAAAAATGTAGGTGGACATGAAAAAGGACATTTTTAAAACTTCATGGAATTTTCTTTAATGGAAGCAAAATAGTTAAGCCGTCATATATCCTTTTTGACAAAACACTTAAAAAGCACATGAAAATTGCTACGCTTTTTCAAAATGATTATATATATAGATGAAAATATTTATACAAAAAATTATGTTCTAAGCATTCTACCGTCTGCTTGGCATTATCCTGCAATTAAATAAATTCACATTTCCCACAAATTTGATTATCTCAGTTTAAGAATTATGCCACAACTCGATGTTTGTACTTGGCAATTCAAGCTTTTAGATTTTTCTTTCATCAGCCCAAGGATTCTTGTTCTCTTCAAAGGTCCTTTTTATTAAATACAAACATGCTTAAAAAATGTTTTACAATTTATTTAGTTTTAATTAACTTAGACCAAAATTTATATAAATATATTGTGTGTTTGTTCAAAAAATTTAATTTAGCATATTTTTCAAATAGAAAATTTTCGTAATAAAATGTGTCTGGGAAATCCGCTGGCAAACGGATTTTTAAATGCTGTTTGCGGGTTTTGGTGTGCAAAAGTTTGGTAGCATTCGTTTATATGTAGAGCAATCCGTAATGAGGTTTAAAAATGTAGCATTAACATTTCGGAAAGTTCCCCAACCACGGCTGGTCCCAATGGGTTAACTCGCTATTAGTTGATATTTTCACAATGTATTGCAATAAATGCATGAAATACTCCTGTTTGTGTGCAGATTATTTTCATTTTAGCATTTCAATTAACTGATTGTTGTTATTATTTT
This sequence comes from Ormia ochracea, assembly GCA_963402855.1. Taxonomy (NCBI): domain Eukaryota; kingdom Metazoa; phylum Arthropoda; class Insecta; order Diptera; family Tachinidae; genus Ormia; species Ormia ochracea. Next base: position 42,547,001 of record OY727107.1, read on the forward strand.
ATTTTTAATTAAGATTGTCTATTGAATTAATTAATTACAGTGAATTAAATGCGCAAATCACTTCAATCGTGTTGCTATCGTGTTCATTAATGAGAACTTATCTCAGCTTGCAATGGAAGGAACATTGTGGAAAAAATTAAATGCATTAACCAACAAGCGATAAGAATTAACAATGTATGCTCTCGTATTTGCAAAACATTTTTAATTAATTGTTTAACGAGGTTAGTAAGCGAACTTGTATTTAAATTGATTGATAATAGCATTCTGGTATCGCGGCTAAATTACAAATTATGCACAATAAACCATTAATTTGATTGAAATCAATTAAAGATCAATTTAAATTATAGTCTGTAGTTTGGAGTGTCAAACGATACTGAGAGGACGGTGCTGTAACTGGTTTCAGTTTGTTTGGGCTGTTCCAGGTGTCTGGGAAATTTTTAATTTGCCACTGCTTTATGACTGCATCTAGATGTGGGGAAAAAAATCTCGGTGTTTAATTAAAACGTATAACAAAGTAATTAGAAGGCAGTTCCTTGTTCGCAGTTTCTTGTTCTCGTAGCCATTAATGCCCTTCAAAAGCTTGGCAATTTGGTATAATAAATGGAAACCTAATTGAGGCAAACTTGACACACTATCACTTATAATTGCAGGTTCCTAAAGTCCTTTTCAAACACTTAAAATTCTAGTATACCGTTTTACATTGACTAAGGTAGCAACATTCAGACCATCCGATTAAAATATTTTCCTCACTTTTGTCTACCTGCCGTGTATCCTGAGTTGAGAGTTTTATACTCTCAATTATACATTACCTCCTAAATAAGAGCAGAAACTTTAAAGGCCGTTACATGTCCTTCTTGTTAAGTTACTTTGAAAATTCTCACAACTTTTTTAATTCTATTCTTTTAGTGAATTCAATATTTCCCCGAGTTTTTATTTTATATATCCAATTTCTTCTTTAATTGAAGCGAAACTGCGCAGAACAAGTACACATCTTTCTCGGTAAAATGATTTACAGGATCAAAAATGATCAAATGATTGAGTGGATAAAAAACTTGTAATTAAAACTTACGATTCAAAACTGTTTTCCTTGGTAGGATCAAGGATGCGTATGCTCATTTCCTTTGATGTGCGTACTAAACCCGATTTGCTTAAAGAAAATACTTTTTTTGAGAGATTTCCTTTCTCATTGGAAGCATCAGTCAGTTGAAATACTAATCTTAATACTAATCAAATTTGTTACGCTTTCCAAAAGGATACAAGTGCATGAGTGAATGCTAGCCGTCCCATTAAGTAATTTTTTCTCGTTTTGAATAAAGAATAAAATAAATTTTTCTAATTAAATATTTTAATGAATTTTAAGATTGCATTTATAAATAAAATGTAACGGAACTAAAAAAGGATATGTGGAGTGTGCCAGTGTCCTTGCTGTGACTTAAGAAAGAAATAACAGCGTACAATTTCTGAGTTTTTCAAAGAGTTGTGTCATACATTTGAAAAGTTTCTTAAACATTTTTATAAAAATCTTTAGTAGTACAATTTCAAGCTTTTAAGATGAGTTTTGAAATGACCGCAACGATATCTTTGAAACTGGCATTTGGACCTGCGTATCCTACCAGCTGAGCAACTTTATATCATAATGAAAGTTTCAAGTGGAGAAAATGATAAAATTGTAAGTAAAGCAGGGAGTTGGGACCGCAATTTTGAATTTTCAATGCACACTCGTACCAAAAATGCCTGCGGAATAGTATTTATTCGGTTATTCGAATAAATTTAACTACAAGTTTTGATTAATTTTATTACTGATTTAATGTTTCTATTCGCATACTTTTAATTTATTGGCATTACCGAACCAATTTAGCCAATTGTTTGATTTTTATTCGGATAATCTAGTAATAAAAGCATTATTAAGTGATTTTTATTCGAATAATTTTTACTAGAATACTATTTTTTTACTCAAATCTTTTTTTTTTACTCTAATAACAACCCGGTAATTATTTGAATAATGTGTATGCGGTTTTTTTTTGTTAATTCCATTATTGATTATTTGTTTTATTTTATTCGAATAATTTTTAATGATTGATAGTTTTACTAATTTTTTGCTAATTTTTTTACTGTTCATTTGTTCATTCAACATATCTTTTTCGAGTTTCGGTCATTCGAATCATTCCGCTTAAGTTTGGTTTTTATTCGAATAATTTTTATTTATGTAATTTATGTAATAAAAGCGACCTCAAGCGTAAATTTTATATAATACAGCGAATAAGTTTTATTTACTAAGAAGCAGAAATTTATTCGAATAATTTTTATGTGCAGATTGAATTAATTGCATTATTAACTTTGGTTTCTTATTCGGTTATTCGATTATTTCCTGTTTAGATTTTTCCTTCATCAGTACGAATAGTTTTTGATCGAATACTTTTTATCTTAGAAAACTGGGTCTGGAACCTTATAAAGCCGACACACACACATATGTGCGGCCGTGTGTTTAAAGTAATTTAAACACCTCTGAGTAGAAACTACATTATTAATTATTAGAAAGGAGTGTTAGTTGTGCGCGTTTGTGTGTTTGAATTTACAAATTTAAAGTTTTTTTTTTATTAAATTGTTAGTTGATATGATTTCTGCATGGAGTTGTGTGTTTTGCTCCGTGTAGTATGTGTGTATGTGTTAAGTGATTTAATTTTTGTAGTAAGTGAGTGCTTGACTGCCAAAAAGTCATTAATCATTTGGCAAAAGCTGAAACGTAGGAAAAAGAGAAAAGGGAAAAGTAAAAATGACATGAAGGAATGAAAATGAATAATTTTTAGCGCTCTGCTTTAATTTGATCATTTTGCTATTTTGTTTGGTGGAAGTTTAGAGAGAATCTCGGCGATACCTACGCCAGTCAGCGATGCGTTTAAAAATGAAACCCGCCTGCTGTCATCTAAACATTTCGCGTCAAGAGTCTGTGGTAATGAAGAAAACGTCACTTGGAAAACCCGTTGACACATCCTTTTATAAGCTGTGAATGAACTGCTCAGTACTAGAATATGTGTGACTCTGTGTGTGAGTTTGTGTGTGTGTGTGTGTGTGTGCGTTTTGATGAGCAACTCATGTAGGCTGCTGCCACAAAGAGAATGAAGATGATGGAGATGGTTTGCTTTGTAGCAGACCGATTTCAGCCAATAATCAGCTTTTTTTCCTTTTTGTTTTGCTTTTAATCCACTCATGTGATTATTCGTTTTATCATTTGTTTTACCAATGCAAGCACGAGTATTCCTTTTTTTATTATTAGAACAAAGTGCTCCGGCACAATTCCATTTAAAGCTCTTTAAAGCGGAAATGAAAGATGTCATAAATTGATGAAATTCATTTATCACTTCTAAACGGATTTGAAGAATGTGTGCGTTATGAATTTAAAGTACACACGAGTTTATGGACACTGAAGGAAATATTTAATTGCGATTAGCTCTCCAGCCTCAATGCAACATCATGAAAAAATATATATAAATTTTTTTTTTAGTGTTTTCTTTTATGGAAAATGAAGGATTGGAAAAGCGAGTGTTCGATCGAGTGGTTGTTGGGGTAGGAAATTATATTCCAAATATTTAAAACTGTCTTGTCAGTGAAGTCCTTTCACTTTTTTTCAACTTTAAAATCTTTTTAAATTTTTACGAAAAAAATATTTAAATGTCAGTTAAAATACAAATTTGAAATGTTCAGAAACTTTTGAATTTCATAACATCCACTTTTTAGAAGAAAAATTATAACAAAACGAAGCTGAGAAGATATTCAAAATAAATTTAGGCCCTTCTGAAGGACATTCTCGTATATTCAAGACTAAAAATTTAAGAACTGATTTCAAACTTTTCACATTTAATTTTCTTTCAGTCGAATTACTGACATCAATTGTTTTTTTGAGAAAAGAATTACAAGTGAGTTACTGTGGAATCTCCTATTACCGACACTCCTAAAAAGCGGACGACGTCTCTTTTGTATTGCAATCGTTTTTCCTCTTAGACGTTTTTTTACTCTTAGACGGACATTTCTTTTTTTTTGTCGGAAATGAGCTCTTCTATTCAATTTTCTATGCATGAAGAGGCATTCGGTTATATTTCGTTCATTACGTACGACGAGCGGCCAGAGGTGTCACCCACCATGTTTTCATTAAAACGTTTCTGCTCGACAAAGTTCACAATTACATTTCTTGTTTGGTGTACAAACTTGTCTGTTCCGCGGGTTATTTTTCGAAAGGGGGATCCCCGAATAGTACAGCTAAATTTTATAAAAAATTTCTTAAATAAATTTTAAACGTATTTGCATTAAGAGAAAGTCAGAATATTATTTGAGTTGATTCAATTTATTTTCAAGAAATATTTCTTGTGATTGCAAGCAAAATTAAATTGCAATGGACTCTAACCGGTGCTCGTCATGTTAATTGTTAACATTAATAGGCAATTTAGCTGTTTGTTTGCGGGGGTTAGTCTCTTATTATACTCTCTGCTATTAGGAAAGGAAATGTAGGGAAACTGATAATGAAGGGTTTTACTTTTAGCAATTTGCTTTGTGTGAACGTGGCTTGATAATAAGAAAAAGGAATGAAAAAACAAGAAACAAGAATATGGAAGATAATAAACATGAAAATTTATATTTACAATACGAAAAAGAGAAACATTTAAGGAGCGTGTATTAAAATACTTCAATTTTCATTAGTACATGGTTTTAATGAACAATTTCATGAGTGTAATGAACTCTGGTTTTATTAGCAATTTGCTTCAGTTTCTTTCAATGGCAATAAAAATTATCATGTTTTTGGCATTTTCCTTTTTTTAAAATGACTTTGTTTTACAAAGTAGCCACTTTTTCAATTTCGCAAAACCGAAATTACAAGTGGTTGCACTGAATAGTAATCGAAAAGGGGTCTGTACATATATATTCAACAACTTGGGAAGGCTTTTTGAAATCAGCGTCAAGAGACATCTCTTTTTAAAGCATGTGTGTCTGCTTCTGCTCATTATAGTCTCTTCTTATAGGAAGTTGCCGAAAGCGACTAAAAAGCTTCTAAAGAAAAGAGATATTGTTAATAGCCTTCAAAGCTTTAAAGCAGTTGATGCAAGTGAATGTTTGATTTTAAGTGATTTCGCTTTTTAAAGAATTCGACGAAAATAATTTTTTTTATTTTACTGACGGAAAATGTTGAAGGAAGTCTGAATTTAATTAAAACGGGAGTGTAAAAGTACTTTAATAAAATGTTTAAAAAAGTACTTCCCTAATTATGAGAAGACTTTTCGAAAATAAACTTCTTTGTTGTTGTTTAGTTTTCTTGTACTGATTGTGGATCAGGCAGAATCGGGCAAGAGCTTGTGGCCTTGAGTCCATTAAGAATAAGCACATTTGAAATTCTGAAGCAAACGAAAAAGGGGGGCTGCAAATAGTCCGGGAAACAAGCAGCTTTCAAAAGAGGCAGATGTGTGGACAGAATGGCATATAGAAAGAAAAAATAAATAAAATAAATAGAGAAATAAATTAAACAACATTTTAAATTTGCAGTGAATTTTGAATTTAAATAATTATTTTCAAAGTAGTTCAGTTATGAATATTTACAGCAAGCGAACCCTGGGCGGAATTGTAAATAATGAAACTATTTATTACAAAAAAAAAAAAAATTTAATTAATCAGTTATTAGAAGTCAAACGCGGCAACAAAGTGCCTGTATGAAAGTGTTCCCAGAGGAAGCCGCCAACAGCAATGAATAAATGAAACACTGCAAATGAAAATAACTTTATTAAAATAATTTATTCGGTGGCTCTTCTTTGTTGCAGATCGTGTAGCCATTTCTGTTGTGGCATGCAACACACACCGCTGGCAGCAACTTGTTTATAACACAAACACATTTTTCCTCTTTTCAGTTCGCCTTCATTTCCTAGAATTCATGTCTGAAACAAAAAATATTTTGTAACAATTTTCCAAAGCCAGAAAAAAACATAGACTGAAATAGAGAACCGGGAATAAAAATTTATATTCAACCGAAATTAATTTGTTGTTGTTGTTGTTGTTGTTCTTGTTTCTCTTTTCTTGCTTTATTTCTGAATTGTTGCCACGTTTGTTTATTTCTTGTTCATTTTTTTCCATTTATTTTTCTTTTTGTTTTTGTAACGTTGCATGACACTGTGTCAAATGATTTAATGGACAAAGAAAATGACTTTTCCACATGCCAAAATCGGAACATGTTTCATGTTTCATGTTCTTACGCCAACTGCAGAGGGCAGGCAGCATGTCAGCTTCAGCTACACTGTACTGTTTTACATTCATGCTCGTACATTTAACAACAGCAACAACAACAATCACAATTGCAGGCATTTAGCCAAAAAATAAAAGCTTCAAAATGGGAGTGAAGTCTTTAATCATTTCCAATTATGCCACTATTTTATCTTGATTTTTTAATTATAATCTGCGAACAGAAATAGAAAAAAAAAGAGCAACGAAAAGTAAAGAAGAGGTAAGAAAACCTGGAAAATTTAGTGCTCAGAAGTGAGCAAAAGCAATCGGTGAATAAAGCTTTGAAATCTTAAAACTTTAAGGAAATGAAAGTATGGCTTAAATGCTGTTGGCTTAATTAATAATTGGCAATAATTATGCCATGAATTTGGAAGCCAGAGGGAAGCGGTCAAACATCTGGCAACTTTGCCTAAGTAATTTTTGGAAAATAATATTCAAAGTTTCTTTCTAAAAAAACTGCAAGAAAATATAACATTAGAAAAATTGAAGGAGAATTCCTTAATGAAGATGTTCATGAAGGCTATGAATAACAGCATTACCTTTATGAAAAGCTTTAAATTGAACATTTGAAAAATTGAAAGAAAAATCCTTAATGAAGTTGTTCATAAATGCAATGAATAATCGCATGGCATTAATGAAAACCTTGAAAATCCCTGACTGTATTTGTTATTAGCAGAATCTTTTTTTATTACCTGTTCAGTAATAAGTTATTTATAATTGATTGTATTAATGAAATTCATTGCATTAATGAAAGAAATTTCATTTTAATAGATTTTTTTTATATATAGCTTCTTTGGAGCAACGTAGTTAATAAAGTCATTTAATATTTAATATGAAATTGAAAATAATTCGAAAGGAGGAGAAGACGCCCATGCTCCGAGATACACAGCTGACTTTGTAATCGGCCTATAGTGCGTTCACCAAATTAAAGGTTTCTATTTTGCTTAAATTGAGCAATTTCCTTTAGTTATCCCCTGCTCCGAAATACACAGCTAACTTTATAACCGGCCTATAGTGCGCTCCCCAAAGGAAAGATTTATATTTTGCTTAAAATGAGCAATTTCCTTTAGTTATCACCTGCTCCGAAATACACAGCTAACTTTATAACCGGCCTATAGTGCGCTCCCCAAAGGAAAGATTTATATTTTGCTTAAAATGAGCAATTTCCTTTAGTTATCCCCTGCTCCGAAATACACAGCTAACTTTATAACCGGCCTATAGTGCACTCCCCAAAGGAAAGATTTATATTTTGCTTAAATTGAGCAATTTCCTTTAGTTATCCGCTGGCCTCGTAAGATTCTCCAATATAACTCGCACATCTATTGGTTGCATGTAAAGTATGCTTTCAAGCCTCGCTTTAAGAAAAAGAAAACATCATTTGAATTTTTCCCTTTGAGCAGTATTATTTTATTCGTAATGGACTAAGGGAATTTTGGGTATAAACAATTTTACATTTGGTAATTGCAGATTGAAAAACGTTAAAAATTTCTAATAACTTCTACTAAACGTACAAAAAAACTTAAAAAAAATTGATTTGTTGAAAAAAGTAAACAAAATGAGAAAAATACACTAAATGATTAGAATTTCACAAAAGCGGCAACGCTTATTACATACAGCACGTATTTTTTGCAGTTTCGCATTTTAAAAGGAACTTTTGCTGTGGCTTGGACTCAGTATAAGATGTGTTTTAATTGACAACTTTTATTTGAGTTGCATTTTAATTATGGAATCCAGACTTTCAAAGCGTAGGAGTAACAGTTTGTGAATTTAAATAAATATTTTTTTTGACTTTAAAAATTCCGCAATTGCCTTCTCTCCGGCCTAAAATAGTTATGCATAATCAACACTTGCCTAGTTTTGGGCATGCAAACGTTGGAGTGTAGCACTTTCGGCTCTGCATTGAAACTTTGAAATACTTTGCATAAGTGAAGTAAATAATGGTATACTGCACACACAATCATAACATTGATCTCGCATAGACAGACAATTGCAGTGCATTGCAATGCACTTTAAGTCTTGTGATTTGTTTTTATTATTCGGTTACAAAGATCATTTATAACAATCATAATCATAATAAATTTCAATTACCATTAAAACAAGCAAAAACTTTCAGTATTTGGGCAGTTAAGTTGGTCATCATGGCCACTGACCGTTTGAGAGTCTAATGCAACAGTAATTGTGCACGCACACTGCAACGGACAGCACATGCATTTTGGCACTTCAATTCTTTCTTGGCCAGTGCATTTCTCTGCATTTGAGTATCGCAACTGGCTGGCTGCATATTTTTTAATTAAAAAGTAAAGAGGAGCTGTATGAAGGAAGGGGGCAGGGGTGGAAGTTGGCAAGTGTGGAATGTATGGAATGTATGCAATACAGAAAGCAGGCCACTACTTCAAAGTGACACCCCTTAATTTCATATTACGAGCTAAAGAATTATTTGTCTCCAGGGCGTTGGCAATGTATACAAGTCTCCTCCCACTTTCCTGAAGTTGTAAATAATTTAGCGCGCTCAAACAATCGTTTTTCTTTCCTTATTCTTTTGTTTTATGCTGCGTTTCGTGTGCTTGCTCGAAATAAATAAACAAGAAACAACAACAACAACAGCAACAAGAACCAAAAAAAAACAACAACACCAACAACCTTCTAACACCGTTAATGACTCTATTACATTTGATAGGATTGTTTTCGGCCAACAACGGCAACAAATTGAAAGTGGCCGTGTCCATTACAATCAGGTTAAAAAACTCCTACCCAGCGAATGCCTAAAACTTATACAATTATGGTTTCATAATTATATGAAAAATTAGTTTTGGCCCAAAATAACCGAAAATAAAAAAAAAGAATAATAACGATCGTTATCATCAATTCCATTTCCATCTTTTATTTGTATTATTTAATTTTTGCTTTTCCTTTATTTATTTAAATGGTCTTTTGTTGGCCATTTCTTTGTATTTATTATGGCCGCTTATGTTCAGTTTAGGCACACACGCAAGCCTTCTTCGGACACATTGTGTAATTGACTTTTCTAACACTTGCAAACCACTTACTGGCACCCAAATCATTCCCCACTCCACCCAAACCTCTCGCTCCATTAACCAGAAGCAAACAGCAACAAACTCTCTTTCCAAGTTAACATTTTCGAAACATTTATGACTGCGTTCTACATTCATATTTCTTCATATTCCCACAATCCGTTTGCTGCACTTGTGCTTCAATTAATCCAAGCTGTACTGCTTGCTTGCCATTTGGTGGGGCGGGTTTTGTGTGGCTGGTGCAGAAGGTGTGAGTTGCCCAACAAAGTGATTTGTAATTAAAATGTTTTTATTTGGACAGAAAACAAATGACCTGTTCAAATGTAAACTGCTGTAAATACTATTAAATATCAAACAGAGGCGGCGAAAATGATAGCAGTAAGCGAAACATTGGCTGCCTTATATGTCTTATCATAAAGTCCTACGGTCTCTCGTCCTCCGGCAGCTAAAAAAAAAAAGAAAATTCGTGTACACTGGTGAACGTTACACCCTTCTTCTACCACTATCCCTTTCTGCTCATTCCGGCATTACGTCGTACTGGGGCAGGGCTAAATTTTTAAATTTCTTTTTGCTAATAATTTCTTTTAAATAAGAAACTATATATATTTGATATAAATTTTTTCTCTAATATTTCTCTAAAATTTTGAAATGATTGCAAAGGAAATTTAATAAAATAAATAAAGAATACAGTAAAGCCCCGATTTGCGCCTTTTGATTTGCTAATTTCTTAACAGAAGTCATAATTAAAAGTGGAAGGTTCGGTTACACAATTCGCCCACTTCGAACAATTTCTAACGAATCTTTATATTGCCTTATCAAATATGTTTGCCAACGAGCTGCATTAATCTTACAATCCGCCACCATATATAGTGGTATATAATTATGATTGGCTGTTGTTGTACACAAGCCAATTTGTGTTTGCCAAATCAGTTTTAAAAATATTTTTCGCGATTTTTTTTTTTTTTTTTTTAATAAAATAAACACTACAGAGGTTGTCAGTGCTTACTTAATACAAATAGATGTTTCCAACATCCTTGAACTCGGTTTCATAAACCTTCATTGAATATTTTTATCATAGTGCTGCAGAACAGCAGTGTTTGAAAGGGTTCACTTAGTAGCCACTCGGATTACAGTGTTGCCAATCTACTTGTTCTCCAATTCCACATATATGATTTCCGTGCAACAGATATTTTGAAATCTTGCTTATAAATTGTTTTAACTACTTCACATCTACACCCTTTACTCTTTTGGTGGTAAGTTAACAGATTAGTGTTAACCCATTAAAAGCAATCTGTTAAAGTCGGGGCGATAGTGGTTACTTTAGAAACTCTTCTTTATAAGCATAAATTGCTTCTATATCAGTATTATAAAATGTAAGCAAATGAACGAGGTTGGCTAAAAATCATACACAGCCGATATTGTTTTCAATATCCTGGACCAGCCCTGCTTTAGTTTTATCCATTACAGGTTAGCTACTCCTTTACATTTAAGTGAATGGCTGATGAATTTTAGCTTTAAGCTTGATAAAGAAGTTGGTTTTCGTTTTCGAAAATGTTTAACTGCACAAGTTTCATAAAGAATGTTTTTCATAATTGTGCACCGCTATTATTGTGCCCACCAGTTTATGCATTACTTTATGCATTATTTATGGCAACATAACAAAACTGTTGATAATTGAAATATATGATTATGAATATTTATTGCCGTCATTAACTTGCATATGAGGTGCCGAATGTGTTGGTCTGCGTTTTCGTATTAAAAAAATGTTATAAATGGGACAGCCGACAATCCTCCTCCAGCTCCAGAAGAAAACAAGGCGAAATGATGTGCTTAAGGGATTTTGAAATGTTTCCTTTTACATTTATAATAGTTTTAGTTTTAAATTAATATAAATAGTTTTCAGTTCTAATAATAATTTTAAATCCATGTATGGTTTTAATTCTCATGTGTATCGTGGAAAAGCTTGTTAATTTTAATTAAAAAAAGTTTAAAAAATTTTAAAAAAAGTTTCAAAATTTTAAAATTTACATTTTTATTTGTAGGCTTCTCTGCGGATGGTGAAGATGAAAGTAGTGCTGCGAAGCGTCGTAGGTCGCGTACGAATTTCAATTCTTGGCAGCTGGAGGAATTGGAGAGAGCATTTTCTGCTAGTCATTATCCGGATATATTTATGCGTGAGGCGTTGGCCATGCGTTTGGATCTTAAAGAGAGTCGTGTTGCGGTAAGTTTAGTTTTAAACTGTTTCATATAAAATGATTTTTATTTCTTTTTCAATTTTTTTTTAAAAGTTTTACTTTTGCCCACCTTGTATTTAATATGTATTTATTTAAAATATATAAATTTTTTTTATTTTTATTTAAAAATATTTTTCCTGAGCTTATTATAAAAATATACACTTTGTTTCAGATAGGTATGGTTCCAGAATCGGCGTGCAAAAGTTCGAAAACGTGAGCATACCAAAAAAGGACCTGGTAGACCTGCCCATAATGCCCAGCCACAAACCTGTTCTGGTGAACCCATCCCGCCTAATGAATTGAAAGCAAAAGAACGGTAAATAACATACACCACTTTTTTCTTCCACACCACAGTTTATTTATTCTCCACTTATAATAAAACTAAATTAATAAAAATGAAATTTCCTATATCTTATTATAACCGGTTCTTTTTAAAGGGAAATCTTAGGTAATGAAAACAATTTCTCACACCATTGTTTATTTATTCGCCATTTCGAGTGAAATCATCTTGGATTTTAACTGAATTTTGCATATATATTTACTTATATAATTCAATTAAACGTTAAATTTTATATTTATGTTGAAAAGAGAATTGGCAGGAAAAAATATTTATGTCGGTCCAAAGAGATCTGTTAAGATAACAAAATCTCTTTATTTTTACTTTTTTAGTTTATTTTTTATATTATAATTTTTTTGAAGCACGTAAATTCACGAATTTAAGTTTACTCCGAAAAAATGAAAAAAAGAGAGAAAACAAAATCACATTCTAATATTAAATTATTCCGGAAATCACTTGTTTCAGAAACCATTAATTTTAGAATATACCACGATTAAACTTAAGAAAGTATATATATATATATTATAAAGTATAATAAGTAAGAAAAATTACTCGTAGAAAATAAAAGTTCCGAAAACCCACAAGATGTATTTACTCCGAAAAGTTTATTGTTTTTGAAAAGATTTGAAATTAAGCAGATATATGGAAATGTGGAGGAACAGCGTGAGAAATCCAACACATGTAACACATATTTGAAAATGCATTAAGAGCGCCTTCTATACATTGTAGTGAAAAATCCCCCTTCATTTTAAACAACTACGATATTTTTATGGGGAAAAAAATCGAAATCATAAATATCTCCGAAAACCGGAAGGTCAACTCTCTGTAAGCATACAAAACACTATCAAATTTGGTTAATTCTCGGCTTTAACCAAAAACAATTCAGCGAGCTAGTGTATTAGTCCGGAGGTCCTAGCTTCAATTCCAGCATAAAAATAAAAAGATTTAACTCAAAATTGGCAAACAGAATCGATTGCCAGCTAATTAAAGTAAATAAAAAGAGCAAGGGAAGCACTACAAAGTTAGACATTTTGATTTTTTTTTGGCACACTGTGCAACGGCCCTTTACTAGAGAGTACAAAAATATAATTAGATTTTATAAAAGATGAAATTATAACTAAATTTTATTTGATTGTGAGTTTTCTACTGTCTTTGCAGAGCGCGCAGAAGAAAGAAATTGGCTAAAGCCATTGACCGGCAGGCCAGAAAACTTCAGGCAAAAGGTATAACCGTTGACTTTGAAGCGCTTAAGGCTGAATACATATCACAACACAAAGCCAATGGCACATTTTCTGATTCAGATCTCGAGGATGACAGCATACAAATCGATGTGGTTGGCGGGACGGAGAGCGATGACGACGATGATTTGGATTTTCGAAGTCCGCGCGGTAGCGATTTAGCCAACAACAGCAGCTATTCTCCCAGTGAAAGTCCCAAAGGTCCAGGCAGTCCCATGTCGAATGGCGGTCTGGAAAATAGAGACGACGACAACAACAGCAATCAGCACAATTTGCACGTGGGTGTGGGTGTGGACGTGAAACCATTTTTATTTCCTGGTCGAGCAACGAATTTCCATTTAAAATTACAAAACGCCACCTCATCATCATCGTCCTCCTCCTCCCCGAATCATCAACAAACCTCACCGATTAGTATACGACGCAATAATCCATTTAGCATAGAATCTCTTCTGTTCAACAATACATGAGTTTTGTAGGCACACCATCCCACACTCTAACCCACACCCACTAACACACACACCGCTACAGACACTGAGCTGATAAATGTCGTACCAAAATCATCTTTCACGAAAAATATCCAACCAGCAGGAGCAAAAGTAAGCAACTGCTTGTATTCTAAACTGCATCAGCGGAGACTTGAGAAAATATTTTGACAAATTATGGGATTCGTTAAAATGTATATTATTTATTTTTTATTTTGTTGTCGTTGCTGTTCCTGTTCCTATTGCTGCTGCTGCTGTTGCTCATTATAATTAAACGTAAAACACAAAATTTGCCAACAACATTCAGCAGTAGCCAGCCATCATCATTACAAGTCAGGGAATGCATTGAAAGGAAATGCAAAGCAATTAGGCCTCTTTTATGCTGAAGTGTAGAGACATTTTCGCATTGTTTAACACCAAAAATTAATGATTTAATTGCATTCCGTATTCCCATACAATAGCGGCGGCTGGAGGGAGCTGACGCTGGCGGCTAGCCGGGGCAACTATTAAGGAAAACAAAATAACTTAAAGTACTTAATTTGTAGCTGTTTATGAGTGAATCATAAACGAAATTGTTTTATGAAGAAGACTTCGGGCATAATACATGAAACATGTACTTTTCATATGGCTTACATTATTACACTTTCCTACACACACGTGTGTTTTGTGGAGGTGCATGCAGCTAATGAAGAGCCCGGCGAGCATGGTTTTTTACCAATGGTCCTTTAAAAGTCCTTTTTCGTTTATTAGAAAATTATTTCAATGCTATCTTTTTGCTTTTAGTAAATTTTAATTCAAAAAATATGCTGACGGAGCTTTAAAGTTTATTTTTTATTCCACTTTTCCTTCGCTTTCAGTAATAAAAATAGGTGAATAATTTTTACTGAAAAGTTCTGTGAATAATATTTATTGAAAATATTTTGTTTGAATAATTTACATTTATTATTATAATGTAAATAAATTTTTTACATGCTGGGGCGAAAATTTTTGTTTGCATAAAATCGATTAAAGTTTAATCGAAGTATGTTTTACAATAATTTTATAAAACGGTTTAAGTTCGGTTCAATTAGTTTTAATTCGCAAAAATTATCCACGAATAATTTTCTTAAATTTATTTTACTCGAATAAGTTCTACTCGAACAATTTTTATAGGAATTATTTATTCGCTAAATTTTACAAGATGTGTTAAGTTGTGCTCCTGTGATTTTTTTTTTATTTCAATGTTTTTCTTCCAGGCAGTTTTTTAAAAAAGTTTTATTCGAATAATTGTTATTCGTAAAGTATATTTTGCAATAATTTTTATAAGGAATTCTTTTGAATTCTTGTAAAAAAATTTGCCTGAATAATTTTATAATAATCACTTTTACTGAAAAGTTCGTGTGAAAATTTAAGTGAGATGAATTTAATATCAATAATTCTTATTATATTCGATTAGTCCATTTAAGTAAATAATTTAAAGAAAAGAACAAAATGATTTTTCGAATAATTTTAATTTAATAACTTTATAAATGAGCAAATTCTATTCGAATAATGCCTAAGCATATATTTAATTTAAAAAAAAAATTTTCTAAATATTTTTGATCTAAAATTTATTTGAATAGTATTCTATTAGTAATTTGAAAAAAGTAATTTTTTATTCGAATAAATTTGTTTTAATATGTATTTAATCAGTTATTTCTATTTGAAAAAATTGTACTACAAGAAAGTTTTATGAAAACGATTTTGTAACAATATTTCTGAATTTATACCAGCGAAGAATTAATTCGTTGCATGCTCTGCTCGCCATTGAGTTTATTTATTGTAAACTGATTTTAAACAAACCATGCAATCAAAATTATTCAAAGAAGATAAAAGCGAAAAAGGACTCCATAAAATAACAAAAAGAAAAATCTAAATTAAAATAAATCACGACAAAAAGGGATGGCATGGGAAGGGAGGGCGCAGAATAAGCCAGCAGCACATTAAAGTTAATGGAAACGAAATTCTGAACAAATTGCGCAATATTAGAGTAATTGACTTGTAGTTGTATTATAATGAATGGTAATTTTAATTAAATATTAATCACGATAAAAAGAAAATAAATAATAATAAAAAGTAAACGCAGAAAAACACACACACACACACACACGCATACCGGTATGCACTAGTGAACACATACGCACTCTTGAACATGGAAAAAAATCATTTGCAAATGAGAATATTAAATAAAATATCAATTGACATAATTGGTTTTAAATTAATTTTTCACATTCTTTTACATTTCCTTTTAGTGTGTGTTGCTTTGGCGGACGTACGGACAGTCCGCCATCTTTAAGTTCATAATTTGTTTTGTTTTTTGCTGTTGGTAGTAATTTTTCTTTCTGCTATTAAATTCAATGATATGCATAGTTGTTCGCGCGGCAACTCATGACCCTTCTGTAGTCGTTCATTTACACTGTGTTTGACGATTTTTGTTCGCATAAAGTATGTGCACGCACAGTCGTACGATTCATTCACATGAAAATCTGACAATGATTCCGTTCTATTTTAAAAAACCATATCAAAATGGCGTTGCTGGTGCTATACTATCATACAAAAGAGATGCATAAAATTTTTTCTTTTTGCTGAATGAAGTAAAAACAACACTGATCGCGTTTTTTTAAAATTTCCATAAACTTTTGCTTGTCAGAAAAAGCCTGACATTTTTAGGTCACAATATCTATTCAGCAGTGATTTTATATTTATAGGCCCGGTTTGTGGCATAGCGATCGGATGAAACAGTTGAACAATAAGATATTGGGTTCCCTGTAAAATCATGGAATCAGGGTTTCCATCATACTTTTTCTATTTAGAGGTATTTTACAGTTCAGACGAGGCAACTTTCACGAAAAAACTCGGTCTGTTTAACAGTTGTGAAATATTTAGAGCAGCGTGCAACCATTGCCGCTTCATGTTGTTATATTTTTAGGCAGCAACTGCGTTTTCGGAGCCTGTGATTCGCTTTGGTGCCGCTTGAGCCACTCGTTGTCAAACATGGACGGTTTTTGCTTTTCATACAAATTTTTTTCTTTTCCCACATGCTGTATATAAAATCGGTAATTATTCGTATTTCAATTAAGTTTTTATTAAATTTATAATTGATTGGTTCTATTGATTGTGTTTCGGACATGAAATCCTTTAAAGAATGTTTAGACTATATACCCAAATAATCAAGAGACTTGTTATTTTATTCTATTTTATTCAGTTCTAATTTATATTTTATTAATTTAATTTAGTGATCTTATTAAAACAAAAACGTATGAAAGAATTTTAAATATAATGAGTACGAAGTCGTACGTAAAACTATGCGTAGAGCAAATTAGACTTGTTAATTATTTAAGTTATTCTCATATTAAATACACAAAATAAAATACATTTTATTATATAAAACATGCCTATTTGGGTAATTCACTAAGCATTGTATTGCTGTAGCGACGCTATTTTTGTTATATTAAGCCACACTGTCACGATGAACACTAGCGACAATACGAGAAGTATAAGCGAAATGTTACACCACAATGGCGCTTCACTGAAAATGCACATGTCAAGTGTTTTGCTTGTCTTGTCTTGTAAATATTAAAAAAAGCGATCGGCAAAAAGGACTTTTTAATGTTTCCAATATTAAATTAAGCACGAATTTCTGAGGCAGTCATTGTTCGGATTTAAGTGGTTTCGCTCCTCAAGCATTGTACTGTATTTATTGTAAATTTAATTTTATATAATTTTAAGATGTGTATAATTTATTAGTGAACAGAATAAACCCGAAAATTTATTGAAAATTTAAATAATTCTGTGTTTTTCATTTAATATGGTACGGAGAAAGGGGTTAAAATGCCGAGGGAGGTGATTGGTTGCACCAGCAGTAGGTTTCCTGATTAACAATAATACCAGGCGCCATCTTTTTTCACCTACACTTTATCAGGAATGTATGGGGGGGACCTTTCTAATGCGCACCCTTCGCCAAAGGATAATTTTAACCGAATAGAGTTGAAATTGCTCAGATTCCCATAGAGGCAGCAATTGTGAAGGTTCAGATTTTCTCTTTTTTTTCCTTCGACCTTCAGACTATTTGGATAACGACCGATAAAGTTTTATCGCCATTAACCAACTAAAACTGAAATCTGCGAAACGATGGGAAAATAATTTTAAATTCAGTTAAAAGCTTTCATGTGTAAAAACTGCTACACGTGGTTGCAACGAACTTAGTTGCCAAAAAATTCATTACGACCTTTAGAAACTTCGAAAAATACTATTTAACAACATAAAGTCGAAGAAGAAGAGCCTTCGCTAAAAAAATATTAAAAAGACAAAATAATTTAAATTTTCCATTGGGAGAATCAAAAGGACGAAAATCATTTCCATAAAATGAATAAAAAAAAATTTAATTCCAACAAAATAAATTAAATATTTTTTGAAATAAAAACTATCCATCTAAATTTGAACGACCTGAAGTTATTCGAATTCATATTTCAATGAAAGAAGAAAGAGTTAAACAAAAATTATTCGAATAATTAGTTTAAATAGAAATCACTCGAATAATAAAAAAACCTAAATGAAAATTATTTGATAAGAATTCCTCGAATAAAGTAATGGCGGGGAAAAACTATTTAAATAAAATTTAAGCTTTACAAATAAAATTGGAACGTTTAATAATTATTCGTATAGGGTTTCCGATGAATTAGAATGTTATTTGAATAATTAGTTTAAATAAAAATCACTCGAATAATAAAAAAAACCTAAATGAAAATTATTTGATAAGAATTCCTCGAATAAAGTAATGGCGGAGAAAAACTATTTAAATAAAATTTAAGCTTTACAAGTAAAATTGGAACGTCGAATAATAATTATTCGTATAGGGTTTCCGATGAATTCATTCGATACAAAATTATGCAAATAAAATTGCTTATTGGAAAATATTCGAATAATTTTATTTGATAAGAATTATTTTAATAATATTATACAAATAAAAATTATTTATATTTTTATTTATATACGATTAAAAATTATTCGGCTAGATTTTTCAGCAAAATTAGCTAAAAGAAATTATGTCGCTTTCTAATCTTCTTCACGACTCAAGTCATTTTGAAAAATTAAATTTATTTATTTTAATTATTTATAATTATTATTTATTTTAAGTTTTATTGGACTAATTCATTGACGATTTTATTTTTAAACAATTCGAATATTTTTTAAATTTTTAAATTAACTAATTCTATAAAATTTTATTCTAATATACAGTTGTGTATAAGTGCAATTGCTTATTCTGGAATCATTTTTCTTTAAACGATTCTGGTTTGCGAAAGCAAGGGCCTATAGATTTTTCAAGCGAGAAAAAATTCGTTTGTTAAAGCCTGTACGATTCATATCATAAGGCGGTTCGGCAAATTTGAAAAAAATTCTTATTAGGAATCTTATTAGGTGGCAATTAATTACGATGTATAAAATATTAATTTATTTGTATATATTTAAAATGGATCACAAACCAACAATAATGTATTAGTTAATGGTGGGGAGAAGGAAATTCGCAGAAAAGATGAGCTCCAACGATTCCAAGCTGACAATTAATTCATGCATTAATCAATTTGCAACAGGAAATCTAGTTTTTATACTCGTTAATTAAATAAGTAAATAAATTCGTAGTGATCCTAAAAAACAATTTTTATTTTTATTTATCGGGTTGCTGGGATGCACACACACATGCCGACAGGGTAGACATACAGACGCCACTCCCCATCATACAAAAACAAATAACAATAACACAGTGGGTCGCGTCAGTTTTGTTTTAAATGGTTTTGTTGAGAAAACACAAATTCATTTGTTTTGAGTCTGTAAAACAATCAATTGCTTACTTGCTAAACTAAATAATAAAAATATAATAATTTTTGATAAATTTTAAGCAGAAGAAGCAATGAATTGAATTATGGATTCGCTTGGGGAAGATTTAAACAGGATTCGGCATGAGTTTCTTTGTGAAAAAATCAAAATACTTTGAAAATGCAGTATCGTGTTTAATGTTGGTTTATTCGCGGCCTACCGAGGAAGACCACTGCCTTTACAATGTCTTAGACGTCTGCTCTACTACGCAAGTTGTGGCAAATAAAATATTTCATTTTCAAAAAATTTTTTCGTATAAGTTTTTTAAGGATTCGTTTGGTTTTTCCCCTAAAAAAAATGTGTGATTTTTTACACCATATTTTATTTATTCACAAACCAGAAGGGATATGCAGTACTGCATATACAAGTTCCGAGTTATTGCGCTCCTGTAAAGTGTTTTCAATATCAAAGTGTTTAAAGAAAACTGCTGCGTTGTGGCGAGTGTAACTCGGCTGCATCTAATACACTTCTAACAAGAAATGGTTACATAGTTCATGAAGTAAAAAGGTATCGTGCTGACATCGCTGATAATCTGCATCCCAAAGACTTTTGCCTCCAAACATTAATACAATTACCTAATTACGCTATTCGAAGGTTCCATAACAAACTAGGTAATTATTCAACAATAACAATAACCTATTCATACATTGTAGAATAAACTAGATTTTTCAATTCTGGCTAAACTCGTAATGTTTGTAGGGCAACTGCCTACATACTGCTTACATACTAGAGTTACCGTTTTGAAGGTTTTACAATACAATAGGCAATAATTTATACAAGACGCTCTTTATACGGGTCTAATTAGTGTGTTGTCTTCTTAGCGGATTTTTCAGAATGATTTTGGCTGAACAGTGTAGCAATGAAAAACTGTTTTGAGCGAACATTAGACTAGTCGTAGGCTGTATAATTAACTAGGCAGTAAGTCTTTTTACTTGTAACAACTTATTGCAAATTAAATGAATATTTTCTTGAGACATTTTCTTCTCCAAAATATTGCCCGACTTTGAACTGTTTTAGTAAAAAAAATATTACAAACTCGATTCTAAAATAAAACAAAACTTACTTTGGAATAAAAGTTGACACTGTTTGAGCGAAAAGGTGCTTCAAATAGATTCTCAAGCATTTGATAAGGGGCTCACTTGCAGTGTAATAATGCCGTTCCCTGGGCACATCAAAAAGATGTCTCACAGCAGTAAAATAATTTAAATACTTGCAATTCCAATATCCAATTGGCTTAATGACTGCCTCTTAATTTGGTGCAGTATAAAAACATTAAGTCAAGTAACGCTCCATAATCGCTTTCTTATTAAAGGCCTAAAATCAAGGCTTAAAATTCGTTATGGGCGTTTTAAAGCACACATCCTTCTAAGACAAATAAAATAAATAAAAAATCGCCAGTGAAAGAGTTGCTTGTGTATTGAACCCACATACCATTGAACGTTTTTAATTGGATTACGATTCGATTTATAAACTTTCCCCTTTAACTATATTCAAGGGAGAAATTACTTTTTTTTACTTGGCAGCAGTTTTGATTGATGAATTGTAGGGTGCATAATCTTTTAAGGCAGCAACCAAAAGAGAAATATAAGAAAAATAAAAAACAATAGAGCTAATGACGGTGAGCGATAAATAATTAAATCCCAACATGTGAACAGACAAGAAGAAACACTTTAAAATCAATAAGAAATCTTTATTAATTTACGAGACGACTTAGCAGCAATCAAAGTTTCATTAAAGGCGAAAGCCTGCAACGCAATGAAATGTTTGCTGCCACGAACAGAGCACAGTCCGCCACATAGTGGGCCCATATGGCCAAAATGGTTAAAGCCAAATGTTGTATATGTTAGTCGAGGCTTCTTTTTATGTCTGTGTTTGTGTGTGTGAGTACGCTTTACTAAGACTTGCCAATAATTTTCCTGGTGATGAAGGAAGACACGGAAAGTGCCAGTACTTTTATTTAGTTTAACCAACTCCACTGAATAAATCCATGACTGAAATTTATCGTGTGTGTGTGAGTGTGTTGCAGAAGGCAGGCTGAGTCGAGTTAACAATAAGCGGTATGTGTGAATATGACTTAATCGAATTATTAACAACAATAATAAATACGAACAAATTTTGTTTAAACGAGTCTGAACTTTTTTCCTGGCTTAGCTTTTACATGCTTTATTGAAAATTCAACATTGTTGACTTTTGATAATTATGATGCCGATCATCATCATCATCATCATCATCATCATCATTATTATTATTATTATTATTTTTAATATTATCATTTTAAGCCATACAGGTACCAGACAAAAAAAAATATTAATAAATTATAATAAAAATATGTTAAAAAAGGAGGCTTCAAGCTAAACAATACAAAAAGTTTGGAAGTTGTTGGCCAAAAACATTGTTCATCATAATAATGAAATGATCAGGATCTTAAACGACTGTGTTAAAAAAGGCCAAAAACAGTGGAGTTGAAAACCGAACCTCGTGCACATAGGCTGCAGTTAAGGCTATATCAGTAGCGGGGTGTAAGTGGGCAAAGTGGCCATATTGAGATAAGAAGAAATCGTTAAAAAATATTAACACAAGAAAAATCGCCTAAATGTTTTGACAATACTTGTTATACATTTTTTTTTAGAAATAAATCATTTTTGTGCTTCGAGAAAGAAAACAATTTAATTTTTATTTTCAATTAATTTATTTTTAATGCACATTTTTCTAATTATGAATTTCACAGAGTGAGATGCAAATTGAAATGATCAGTAGCTTTCCGATTTAGCGAATATTCGATTAAATAAATAGTATTAAAATGACGTGATTCAAATTTTGGAACAGCCGGAGTTCTATTATAGTTTTTTCAATTTTAATTAAAATATTTTTTATGATAAAAAAAAATTTCTTCTAAAATTAATTAAAGCTATAAAATAAATAAAAACAGAATGAATTTAATTATGTATTTTATATTTTTATGCCATGAATTGGACCGGAATCAGAGAAAACAGATGATGAAGGGATTGGTATATAGAATAGATTGGTATATATATAGAATAGATGGAAGCATTGTTAAATTGCTTGGACAGACAGTTGATTCTCTGCTGTACTTCGGTAGTAGACCAGAGAGAACTTAAACTATTCTTTCATCAGTTTTGAAAATTATTGTAATAGTCGTATAATTTATTTGGTCATGTGACCAACATATGTGATTTTTTTTTTGGCAGGGTTGAGACAAGAACTTGTGACGTCACGCATTTATAATTCGAGCATTTGCATGTTAGATAAGAAATAAATGAGAATTGCAATATTGCAGCACAATTCGTTCTCCCACAATAAAACTCAAACAAAAAACTTATTGAGACGAGAAAAAATTACAAATAAAAATTAATTTTTTTGCGAATAAATTTGTGTGGTTAGAAAAAATATATATTTTTTTTTGATAAATTTTTCTCCGTGTAAAATGTTGTTTGACAAGAATCTTCAAATTGGGCGATTTCGGAAAACATTTGATCTTAAGCAATCTGGCAGTCGTACATGTAACCAACCAGGCACGTCTCTTCTTGTTATAATTCTCTTTAATAACTCTTCTTGATTTATGAACTCGGCGTGATTGTGTGCGAGCCAACAAAGATCCCTTCCTGTTTCGCTTTATTTTTATTTTCATAATTTTTTTTGTTTTTTTTTGGTTGCGCTGGCCCTTAACAGCAAAACTAATAACATTATTAGCATTGTTACTCTTGTTTTTCGTTTCATATTCGGTTTTGTAATTGGGGCTGCTGTTCTTGTGTTTCTCGTTTCAATGCAATTAAAATCTGACCCTGTTGTTTTAATTTTATCTTATAAATAATTTTTAAAAATCATCTCGTTAATTAATTTCGGTTAGAGCAGCTTGTCAATTTTCTTCTCCTTTTTTAATGCTTCTTGAGGGCCTTTTTTATGTTGGGCCGCAAATTATATTTTAATAGTTGGAGATGTTTAATTATACAAAATTAATTTGAATTTTTATGGGAAATTGTTTTTTAATTGAATTTTTTTCTAATTTTTTTTTTTAAATTTTCTTTGTCTGTTTCTGAATAATTTTGGAGGAATTAAATTTATTTTTCTTTATTAAGAAAAAGCCAGCAATTAGATTTATTCGAACTCTGCTGGCTAAATATGAGTTCATCATTAGTGGCGCACGCGAGACATCATTCCGTCACTAAGTTGTATTCCATGTAAAAGCAATATGTCAATTACTGTCAAACGATCGGGTTAGGAATAAAGTAAGACTACTCTGGCTCAGTTTCTTTATATATTCTGTATTTGATTTTTCATATTATCGGATTTAAGCACTCGCCATTGATCAGATATTAACTAGTAGGAGGTAAGTAAGCTGGAGAGTTATAGATTTATTTTCATTGCTTTCGCTCTACAAACTTTTCCATCATATGAAATATAAGCGTAGCTGCATGGGCAGCTTTCATGTGGTATCAGGCAGGAAGTCGTTACATCTAGTATAACAAGCGTCCTGCTGACTACCCTGCACTGTATCATATATTAACATATTAAGGACTTTAAGCGCTGCGTGAGGACCAACTATCAGTTAGTACGAGGTAGCAAAATACAGGATTTATACATTTGTGGTGATCGCTTTTGCTTTACTTTCCTTTTTTCATACTTTACTTAATATTACATTTCGTTTTTTCATATTGACGAACGATCGGCCAGGACAGTGTAAAACAATGCATGTGTACTGGTATGAATATATACATTATTATCATTATTATTACGATCATTACGATCTAGGATCACGTTCTTTGTGTATTGCTCTGCCTTTTTAGCCCACTATAATCTGGTACGATTCATAAAAAATTCTGGCATTTTTCGGGCCTAACCATTCCCGTATAATAGTCATTTGTCATATAAAGGATGGCTGAATTAATTTGACATTTCCTTTATGTCACAGTTTCTCAAATTCAACCTTGAAGAGGTACACAATTGAAAGGCGCGCTAAGTAGGATATGCTAGCTGCTCCAGAATTCATCTATTTATTATATAATACTGATTTTTTGCTGTGATCCCTTTTAAAATTGATGACAAGAGCGATTACTGTTTAGAGGTTCATAATTTTGAGATTAAATTTAAGTGACAACCCGTTTAACAGCTGATTAAGTTTCATCAGCTGGCCTTAAGCTAGCAGGCACATGCTGCACAGTGGCGGCTACAATTGAGTGATTCGAATAAGCTTTTGACGAAAGAATAATATCACGGAATGGTCACTTAATTGGAAACGGCGATAAAGCAGAGGCAAGTGAATACCTGGTAACCAACATTCGCAGATTTGGTGGGGAAATGTTGACACTTTAAACATTTAATAAATCTAATACTTCTCGTTCCATTGATATTAAAAAATATATTTCTTTATTTTACTATAATGTGGTGAACCTCTAAAAAAGACACCCCTTTCGCGTGTTGTCTGCCTTCTTTTCACTGAAAACTTTTGTCATAAGGTTTATACCACAATACCGATCACCAGACTTTAGTAAATCAAAAACGAATATTTTTCTCTGACTGCAATGAAAACTAGTTTGAAATTTTCTATGCGGACGGCATTTATCATTTGAAACTGTTACTAATAACTAACTTATTGATTTTCACTTTGTATTCAAAACTATTCAATATTCGATTACAGTATAAAATCAAAAATATATAAATTGAATCAGCATCGTAAACATGATTATCAAGACGATCAGTATTAACGACAACAAATTGATCAGACAATAAAACGAGAAATATATTTAAAACAACTTAATGCTCATATAAATTCGATCATAAAAATTGAGACAAGGGGCCGATTAGACAAACAAAATAACAATCAAACGCAAAACATACAACAAAAAAAAAAAAAACAAAAAAAAAATAAAAACAAAAGCGCATGATAAGTTTGAAAAGAAATTCGTATGGAAATGAATAAAAAATAAAGAAAATACATTTAAATGTGATCAGACTGAAGAAGCGGGAAAGAAATGATTGTGTGTGTTTGTAACCTGCTGGATGCGAAGGCTTGCAGAACAGAGTTACAAGGTGTATCAAAAGAAAGTTTAGTTGACAATTTCTTGAGGTTACAAGAGCATAGTTTCTCTTCGGCATATTGCTCCAGCACAACTAAGGAACCCCACCCTCCTTCAGGACAAACCTAAAGTTTATAACAATAATCCTACTGCCGACCTTCCCAACCATCACTTCTAGTGCACCGCGTGAGCGAAAACTTTGCAACTAATAAACACCTTATTTATAGGCCACGTACTTTTTATTTTATGGACTTGGCTTTTGAAACACCATGTTTATGGTTCCACATGGCATTAAAGATCATGCATTAGTCACATTTCTCTTTTAATTTTATGATCGTGTGTAACAACAATGCGATCATTCATAAATAATAGTATTAATTAAATCGATAAACATTTGTTCGTATCGTATTTGTTGCTATCGACACCGTGTGCATTTGTTGTCTTCCCCTTAACTACATCTGCTGCATTTTAAATATTATTTACCTGAGCATCACTGTTCATCTGATCGCCTCAGACAGAAAGACCACATTTTCATCTCAGGTGTGAAAATTTATCAAAATGGAAAGTAGTAAAAACGAAGATGAGACAACTTGTTTTAAATAAATTTATCATATTTTTATCTATTTATTTATAAGTTTCTAACTTATTACGGATGCAGTCATGAATGGCGCAATTAACGGCTGAAATAATTTAGTTAATAAATTTTACAAGTTTGGTGGAAAGCAATAAGCTGAGTTGTAAAGGTTTTGTTAGCTTTTAATGGCTTATTTTCGAATAGTTTCATCGTTTACAATGTTTGGAAGCAGTGAAAATGTCTGTTATTTTTAAAATTGAAATGAAAACGATTTTGTTTTAAAGCAGCGTGAAAGTCATAACTCAAGCAATTGGAAACTAAACGAGTATTGTATACAAATTGAAAAAAAATTTCTAAATACAAACAAACGACTTAATTAAAAACTAATTTTTGCCAAAGTTTGTTTATAAAATTTCAAATGTGAAAGAAAAAAATCGTCAAAATTGAATACTAATTATAATTACATTGTTAATGATTAAAAACAAAACAGGTATCTCTCTCTGCCTCTTGAAAGTCATTAAAATTTTGTATGGAAAAAATCGTCAAAATAGAACACTAAATATGAATTATATTATATTTGAAGAAAAAACCTGTCGAGAAGGAAAAATCAAAAATGGCACAAAAACTTTTATATTAAAAAATCGGTAAAATAGTAAAAATACAAAAATCGGCAAAATAAAATATTAATTTTGAATTAGATTGTATTTGAAGAAATAAACCCGTCAGATTTAAAGAAAAATCGTCTAAACTATTAAAATTTTATATGCGAAAAAATCGTCAAAATAATAAAAATAAAAACAAATGAGTAAAATAGAATCCTAAATAAGAATTAATTATATTTGAAAAAAAACCTGTCCAAAAAAAAAAAAATTATACAAAAAACTTTATATAAAAACTTCGTTAAAATAGTAAAAATATAAAAATCAGCAAAATAGAATACTAATTATGAATTACATTGTATTTGAAGTAATAAAACAAATTCGTTTGGGGAAAGAAGCAAAATGTAAAAATCGCTAAAACAGAAAACCTCAAAATAAAAATTACAAAAATAGCATTCAATATAAAATTGTATTTAATAAATCGCGTAAAAAGTTAAAAAAATTTATTGTAAATTCAATGTGAAATCATCGTTAAATCTAATAAATTTTCATGCTTAAGAAAGACACAGAATCATTATAGAATGGAGAGGGAGAATTAAATAAAAAAAATCAAAAGTTGAAGATTTTAAAAATGACAAATAAAATTAAAAATCGTTTAACGATTTAATCGATTTGATTGATTTAATAAATTCTATAAGTGCAGTAACATTTACATTTACATTTTCGTTCGGGTAATTATGTCTTTATTTTTCTGCGACTGTGCAGAGTCCGAAAATTAAACTAATTTAATAATAGTTTCTGAACTGACCCAATCCGAACCTACTGATAATGAGCATGAGACCCCCAGCTGACAGATACCTAAAACAAAATAGGCCTGCCATCGATATCTATAATCATTTGGTTATTGTGGGATCAGTCTTGAGGCAAACATCTTACAAAAGCGAGCTTTATTTGCCATCCCAAGAACATGTCGGATGTCCTGTAGACATGGATTCTTGTCAAATCAGTCAGCTAACATTTGACAGAAGGATAAAAATGTAAAATAGCAGAGATAGCATTGCATTTACATTTCAAGTGATTGTGCCATGTATTGATATCGATTTCGTATGCAGCTAAAAAAAAAACACCCTATAATTTTTATACACTCAGCAGCTTCTTTGTCTTCATAACTATCCAACTTCCTTGAAAGGCTGACACGCTGCACAAAATATTTCTTTCCAAAAACATGCTTTTATTATTTCAATGGTGTTTCTTTTCTAAAGAGCTGCATTTTATTTTTCTCTTTTTTATTTTATTATTTTTTTTTTGTTTAAACAATAATATTTACAAAACTAGAATTAAGATTTTATTGTAATTACAGCACTTAAATGATTTAATCTCTTTAAAATATTTCGTTAATTCCCGCTTTAAACTGAATGTGTCAAAATTAAATTGTACGCTGCATGTTGTGTATGGTCTGAATGAGTGTATGAGTTAGTGTGTGTGTGTGTGTGTGAGTGTGTACATGTGACTGCAACAGAGATTCCTTTATTTTGTACGTTATAAAAAGACGATTTGATTATTTTGTTATTAAAAGTTTCTGTTGATTCCATTTTAGTTAACGCAGACCAAAAAAAAAAAAAAAAAAAAAAAAAATTATCAAAGAGGAGAAGAGGAAAAATGCTGGTGGAGCGCTAAACCTTTTTAATGTTGGCCGAGTATTTGTGCTCCAGCTGATTTGCCCAGCATGATGTTCACAAGATTCATGGGAATATTAATTTCATGGCAATTTTATTGCTTATTAATTTTTCAACATTTTCCAAAAGTCGAGGAGTATGACGGTCTGAATGTGAGTACGCGAGTGTTTGAATGCTTGAGTGTGTGTGGGGTGTGTGTGTGTGTGTGTATGTGCTGGAGTGGGTTTGATGGAAGTTCGTTTAAAACCTTTTTGTTTTGGCCGCATTTATAACCATTTATGGCATTTGTTGGCTAAGTTAATCTGAAAAGTAATCCGTCCGTCTGTCCGTCTGTACGTCTGTCTGCCTCTTTGGCTGACTGCCTCTGTTTAGACGTTCGTATGTCCTTCCCTATACTTGCAACACATCTGTTTTAACCAGTAAATAAAGAAATAAATGAAATTAAACGAACGTAGCATAAAGGCTTGTTCTTAAGAGCGAACAAATGAATTGTTAAAACGGTGTCGTATCATGTGGAGTTGCAGCTTAACTTAAATTGAGTTGTGTTTGAAATTTCATGGCAGTCGCTTGTTGGCTGAGGCAAGAAGGAAGCCTGCCTTTCTTTCTTTGTTAACTGTTGAACTGGTTAAACTAATAGTGTTATGATATGATTATTATTTTATTATCATTATAAGTTTTAATGTATACGAGTGTATTATATTTCAGAAACGAAAGAAAAAAATAAAAAATTGAAAAAATAATAAAGTTGGCACCAGAGACTTTAACGAACACCCTGCAAAACGGATGGAGGACTTTATGGCTTGGCTAAATGACTATAACAAACTCAATACAAACTGCGCAGTGTAGGGTGCATTAGCACAATATACAGAGATATTGTTTTTGGGCTGAGTTGATTTCAAACAGGCAGTTTGTATTCATTTAAACACATTCGTGTTGTTCACTTATTCAATTCATGTGGCTGCGTAGATTGAAATGTATATTCCGATAATTGTGCGTGACTTGTGAACTTGTTTCCTTCTACTTTTTGTGCAACAACAACAACAACAACGAACATTTTCTTGATCAGATTTAACTGCAGCTTCTTTTGCAACAACTCCGCCTGTTGTGTTGTTGTTGCTTCGCTTCTTCCATTCGCATTTGTTCTTGTTTCAGTTTCTGCTGATGTGGTTGTTGTTGCGGTTGTGGTTGTCGTTGTTGTTGCTTTTGTTCTTGCTATTGATTCGAATTCAATTGGTTTTACATGCAAATGATTTGTTAGCTGACTTTTGGTAGAGCGTATAACAGGCAGATTTATTTCTTTATTTGTATTTTTTTATAAATATCCATTATTTGCCCCTTCAAACGCTTGTTGTTGTGTTTAGTGTTTTTCATTTTAATTTTTGTTTTTGTTTTTGATTTTCTTTTACTAAAGACTTCAATTGCTGGATGTTTTTTGTTTTGGGGGTTTAAATTTCATTATAATAATCTTCGTGTTTCTGAATGAGTTTTTTCTGTTTAAATTATTTTTAGTTGTTTTTTTTTTTTTTTTTTGATTTGTTTGTTAATTTTATTGTGATTGTAGAAATGTGTAATATTTAATTGGCCTTTTGTGCTCTGTAATTAACTTGATTTTGAGGAAATAATTGCCAGGCCTAATTAAAAAAAGGCCTTCATTAAAAACTTTTAATAACTCAATTGTATGTATTATATAGTATTTATATTGGAGAATAAATAATGTGTGACCTGATAATAAATTTTTTTTCTTTATTACTTTATTTTATTTTTGCCATTCCACTTATTTTATAAATGGAAATGTATTTCTTGCCATCAGATTCTTTAAAACATCTAAAATTCAGTTTTTTTCATGAATAGTAAATTTTTAAAGGACAAAATTAAAAAGTAATATGTGTTTACAAATTTCTTTTTTTTTTTGTGTGTCTGCTAAAAATTTTTTTTTGTTTCCTTGCATGATACAAATTTAAAAAAAATTAAAAAAAATTTTAACAAACAAGAACTTAAAAAGATTAGTTAAAAATATTAAAAGGTTAATCTTGTTGCGCTGTCTGTTTCTGAATAGAAATTGGCCAAGTGACTTTTTTTTAATGGGATTCAGCGATTTATTAATAAATTTGTTATTCACCTGCAGGTGAACAGGGCTTTATAAAGAAATATTTTAACAAAAGAAATTTTTATTATCCCTGCCAGATTTAATATTAAAAAATACATAATTAAGTGACTAATTCTTGGTGTGTTACATTGTGATGAAATCTGCGACGAAGCTTTTTCAAATTTTGCTGTTAACAAATGCTACTACTGAGCAGGTTGAACAATGAAGAGCTTTTAAAAGTTTTCATGTGTGCAATGTAATTGTGCATTTTATTCATGAATCGCTTCCACATTCAGCCTTTTTCATATTCATTCAAGCCAAGTGTTTTTATTAAAAACAAGAACTATCCGAAACTTGTAATGCACAGCTGTTATAAGTTTTCATGTTTCGCCGAATGAAAATTTCTTCTTTAGCGTTCTTAATCTTATTTTACAAAAAATGGTTGAAGAGCTTTTAAAACTATTCATTCTGTTGATGTACTTGTTTATCTTATTCATGAATAGTTTCTAGATTTAATGGACTCATTTCATTAAGTGTAAAGTAAATATATCCATTAACAAAATGAATTATGGTTAAGTGGTTATAACAGCTTTCAAAGTGTTCATACGTACAATGCACTTGTTCTTGTTCGTTATGAAAAGTTTCTACATTTCATGAAGTCATTTCATTTTATGAATGAAGAAGTTTTCTTTCAGTGTTTCTTTTATAATATTGCTGATATTTCATATTTTTGGATACTCAAAAATGTTTATTTAGTCAACCAAAACGTCTTTAAGCCGATAATAATAAAATAAAAGAGTTGGTTTTACGACTTCTTGGTTTAATCAGTCATGTGTTGGAATGGCGGTTATGGTACGCTGGTTAGTCGGTGTCTTGTTGATCGCATAAACAATTTTCTTATAACAATTTCTTCTTCCCAACTTACATTAATGGTCTTGGTCGTGACGTTGAATTTATTCACAGCTGGGTTGATCACCTTTCACACATTTTATCAATATTTTTCATATTTACGATTGTTATTAAAAACTTTCATAAACCACTTTCCTGTTAGTTATTTTCTTTTACGCCATTGTCCATCCCATGATTAGTGTTCTTTCCATTTTCCCAACTTTGTTGGGTTGTGATTGTTTTCGGTTTTATTGAAATTAGACAATCAAATTTTATAAGCAACATATTTAAGCCGCCAATAATAACTGCATAGTGCAAGTGAGCTCTAAATTATGGCTAAAATGTTGTTCTATTTTTAAATGTCAGCCTTAATAAAATATTAAATAAATATACATGAGAGTTAGTATTTTTATAGTCTTCGTGTTTTAATTAAAACCCAATTTAGTTTCAAACAATGAACAAAAAAATGTGTTAATAAAAAGTGGTCAATAGGCTTTTTTAATATTTAATTTAAATTCATTCATACAACTGGAATCAAGTTAATACTTCGGAACGGATGGCAGTTTTAATGATGACATTTTTAATGATGTGATATTTTCTGCTTTACTCGTAGATGTCAGTATTGATATGTTAAATACTTGTGCGGAGCGTTACCTGATAGAAATTTCAAATTTAATTTCACGAATTAATAAATAAAGAAATGAGTTTTTTTCCTTTATTGGTAAATATTAAGCTGATGATAATATTTATGGCATAAATTTTTGAAATTCTTTTGCTGAAATTGTTTTAAAATGATTGTTTAGGGTCCATGTTGACTGAGGTGGCTAAATCTCCTGCCGAGAACACATTCAATGTTACCGTAAGGAATTATTAAGTAATTGGTTTGGAAACAGATTTACGAAAAAATATTACGTTACTCCGAAAACATTTAACTGCTATCCGAATTCCCATAGATAGATATCATAGAGATTTCAGTAAATAAATCGGAACTTCCGAAAAGGTATATATACGGCTACTCCGAAAAATGCCAGCTATTGCCAGGACCTTTTACGAAATAAATCGGAATCTCCGAAAATGTATATATACGACTACTCCGGAAAATGCAAGCGATCGCTAGGACATTTCAATAAATAAATCGGAAGCTCCGAAAATGTATATATACGACTACAAAAAAAATTTCTTTGTAAAATTTTTTACAAAAACGAGAGTTGTTCACTTCACGAATTAAATTGAAAACACGCAAAAAAAAGATTTCGAAAAAATAATTATTTCGCAAGTATGATAGACAATATGCCGCAGAAGCTCACACATCAACGTAATGTTATCATATAAAAGAAAATTACTACTAAAAGAATTTCTGCGAATATACCGAAAAGTTTGCCGAATCTACAAAGAAATATATACATACATACATATTTTAAATGGTTATGCAAACTAAAATCTTAGCCACGAAGATATTATGCCATTCCGAAATATCAAAAATATCTATGAATACATTACATTTTTCGGAAAGGTCTGGAAAAATTTGCCACTCTGAAATAACAAATATATCTTCGGACATTTTATTCAATTTATCTCAATAAAAACTTTAAATGTGCGAATGCATATGTTAAGAGCATTAAATATAAATTTATACCGTACTCCGAAATATTTTAAGTTTTTACTAAAGTTTTACTCTACAAATAGTTTTCTAGTTGGATTAAGTAACTTCGCAAAACTCTGAAACAATTGTGTTAATCCGAAATAGCGTTAAATAAAATTTTTCGCATTTTGGCATAATATTATGCCTCTCCGAAAATTAAAATTTATTAGGAAAATCTTCTATTATATTCTACTAAAGGAATAAAATTATTAACAAAGAAAAAAATAATTAAAGAAAAGGAAAATTATTTAATTAATTTAATTTAATAAAAATCCATGACACTGAAAACATTGGAAGGAATTCAGAATTTCATATTAAACACTCGTCTTGTATTTGGATTAGTAAATAGTTTTTCAGTTGAAAAATTGAGAAACAAAATTTGGCACTCTGAAAATTAAATATCTCACATGTAACAGAAATAAAAGTTACTCCGAAAAGTGTTCTTAAAGTTATGCTAAAAGCACTAAGTGACAAATAACTCATAACCAATTTACTATAATTTTTTTTTAAGTGTAATTAAGTTGAGGAACAAAATTATGATCATAATCAAAATGTTTCCGAAAATACTTATTAATCCACTCCTGATGTATGCAAGTCCCTATAAAATATTTAAAATATTAAACATTTTCTATAACAACCAATAACTAAATGGTCGTGTTAAACGGACTTGTCCTTAAGGGTTGAACACTTATCTGAGGGCAGTAATTGTAGAAGACGATACTTGTCCGCCTTTACTTGAAGGGTAATTAAATAATCTCGAGTTAAAAGCACATTTTTACTACTCGGCATTTTACTCAGCTTCTACTCTCTACTTTATTTATATTATTTTTAATTCACTGGAATTAATTTCTCTTCACCGACTTGCGAAATCAAAAATTATAAATTAAATATTGCAGGCAAGAAGCGTCCACTGGCGTCCCACATACGTCTTTTCGGTATTGTAACACTTATCGCAGATTGAAAGAGCAGCACATCATCGAATTGAATTCCTTAATGAAAATTCTTTATCAAATGAGCTCATAAATTTTATTTGGGGATGGAAACGTTACAAGCAGTTACTCGATTAAACTTTTGCTCATATATTTTTGTGATGAAATATTTTTTTTTATTATTTTTTATCTCGCTGAATGATATCAAGCCAACTGCAAGGAAATTTGAACAGATTGTTGTAATTGAGTTTTCCCCTGACCCTCTCGTTGCCACTATTCTCGTGTCGCCCCCATTTCTTATGTTATATTTGTTGTGGCGGAAGGAGGAGGGGGTGTACCAAACAAAACTGTATTAGAATGTTTTGTTCTTACTGACACCGAATATGAGGTTGACGATGATACAATAATAATAATAATAATTATAATAATAATAATGATACTTAATTCAACACACAAGAATAAGAAGCACACTGGAATGGCAGTTTGTGTGTCGTGTTGTCAGCTTTTTTAATGGGGGTGAGGGATTTTTAATTTACTTTAGAATCCTTACCGCAACAGCGGTCCCCTGTGTATAGCAACTCTACCACCTCACACATTCACTGTACGAGGACATAAGAGTTTATTAACATGCATCTCTCTGCGGTGTAAAGCAGTTGCCAAAGTTACAAGTGTCAGCCGCAACAGCAAATGGTTGGCAGCCAAAGCAGCAACGGAAGTTGTACAATTTGCAGATTTATTTCATTTAAAAAGTTATGAAAAATTCATCAGTAAGACTTCAGTCGCAGATGTCTGAGCAAGTAGAGAGGATAAGATTTGAAAAATGTAATTTAATGACAATGCATGGCATACTCCGAAAATTTCAACAAATTTAACTAGAGAGTTTCTGCTTCCTTTAAAACATCTTGTGACTCTAAATTTCTAGGAACTTACAAAAGAAAAAAAGTCCGAAAAACACAAATACTCCGAAAAAAGTACGTAACTTTTCATTTAGAATCCTCACATTGAAATGGTTAAGCCTGACACAAGGAATTCAATATAAAGTACAAAAACAAATAACTCCGAAAATTTTGAATTCAGTCTGAATCTAAGTAAAATGTTACTCCGAAAATCTATTAAACAATTGCTTTGCACAATTTAACTTCAAAAACAACACTTTTAATTTTGGCTGCTGACTAAAAAAGCAAAAAGTCTTAGTAATGGCCCGCATACAACCATATCGTCTCCATAAGGCTATTGGAGTTGGACAACTCCGGAGTTCTGTTCTATTCGCAGACTTGGTTAAAAGAAAGATTTTATCTGGTTTTAGTAACTCAGAAATTAAAAAAACTGAGGGGAAAATTTTAGTTAAAAAATTTGGCTGTAGGCTTAGCTCCCGAGTTGTAGACTTAAAAATGTTCAATGCAAAGTTTTGCCAAAAAATTTTTGTGGGGCGTGATGTTTCGGGATATACGTAGTTCGTTTAAGAATTATATTCCATAAACTAACATTTTATATATTATAAATAAATGAGCTCCAAACCCGAAATAAATGGACAACCTCTAATAAAAGCATTACAAAGTAAACTTAACCCCCGCAAAAATGGCTCAGGGATAGAATCATCAACATGATACATGGCCGAGATGGTCGCTTGAGAGTGCTAGATATCAAAACAATGATAGGAATTATCGGCCTATCCACAGAATGGCGTTAGCCACGTTTAACTACAGTATGTAAGGACGGGCCACATCTAGTTCACTAAATGATTAGCAAGCCGATTCCCTAAATTTTTAAAGGAAACTTTAAATTAGAAATATGCCAGAGATATGAACGTATCCTTCTACATACGCCTACTAACAGCATTTCTGTAAAGAGGCATAAGCATAACCTCTTCTCACTTCTTTCTGAAAATATTTTCACGACAAGTGTTTCTTAGAAAGAAAGAAATTATAAAAAAATATTACAAACTTCAAGCGAAATAAATAGTGTACAGAATCTACCGATGAGGTGGTTGTTTGCTTGATGCAGAAAAGTTTGTTTTAGAGATCTGCACAGTTACACTTGTATGCTGAGAGTGAAGTAGCAGTGTAGGCGGGAGCTGTTCTAATTGTTTTTTAGAACTAAACTTACATTTTCACTTTCTTTTGAAACTGTGCTGTTTCATACCTCATTTGA
The DNA here is from genome assembly GCA_963402855.1 of Ormia ochracea. Lineage (NCBI taxonomy): Eukaryota > Metazoa > Arthropoda > Insecta > Diptera > Tachinidae > Ormia > Ormia ochracea. Next base: position 42,583,054 of record OY727107.1, read on the forward strand.
TCGAGAATAAAGAGGCCTTCGTAAAAGTCTGTTAGGTTTTGTATTGAGTTGTCTGAGAGGCTAATTCGTTTTCTAATCGGACTGCATTTGGCTTTCGTAACTCAAAATATATCGAATTGGAACAATATTCCGTTTTCTTGTCGTATCATAAAAACTTTAAAATCAAACTCTTTTTATCTCATCCTTTTTAATTCAAACGATGGAGGGACTTAAATGGGATATAAATTTTGCATAAACAATTGCATGAACAAGTTTCGAGGTTATTACTCTATTTGTAATAGGGGTATCGCTAGATGTCTGTTATACTTCTCGAACCGTAAACGTTTAAGAGGTTTCACAAGTTTTAAATACCAATTTTGGCCCGTAAATGGGCAGAATAAACGGGTATGTCATGATGTCTATTGTGTACACTTAACGAAATTCGCCGTAATTTCTGAGAACAAAATATAATTATAGGAATTTGGATCTAGTGACGTGATATAGTTTAATATAATTCTCAGGCCTTGGAAACAAAAAACAGTTGCAAACGCGATATTTCAATATCCATTTCAGCATGTTAAATTCCAGTAAATAAAGAGTAATTTTAAAATCGGATGCTTCCCCGAATACAGTATTTCTGTTCATTGCATTGAAAGTAGTTATTCCCATATAAACATGTGCATTTTAGTTGCAACATTTTGCAGTCAGTAGTCAGCTGTGGCATTGACGAACTGAGTCAAAGTTTTTCCTGTGATAGGACAAGTTTCCTACGAATTTCTTGTTGCGCGTAATTCCCTTTACTTGCAAAATCAAGCCGCTTTTAAATACAGAAAAAAACTACTGGATGCAGACCTCTAGACAGACTACTTCTATCGCTGCATGAGTTGTGTCTCCGAGGGCAGCAGGAATTAATATCTTAAAACTACAAAAATAATATTTTATAATAAACGCAAAAACAGCGCTTTGAAGAACATCATTAAATTGTTAGACGGAGATTATCAATTTTGATGGTTATTAATGGCCTGCAATTTATTGGAGTAATAAAATGTTTCAAGAGTGCCATGCAAGGAAAAGGGGGGTGTTTAGAAATCAAAATTGTTCTCAGTTCAACTATAACGAAAAAGGTGTTGACAGATAAATGCACACGTTCACACGCACTCACATCCAACCATACACACAGTAAATGAAGGATTTTAGTACTAAATGGATTTTCAACTCCCGGTACAGGTTGCGCATAATAAATGAAGCTTTCAGCAATTTTTTTATACACTTTTTCGTACTTGCTTGTACACGAGTACATTGTGAGGGGATAATAGATTTACATTTAAATAGGAAATTATTTGATATCTCTTGCAAGCCTCGGCCCACATAAACTTTGGGCAAGATAATTTAAGGTATCACTACTTGCGAGAAGAAAAGGATCTTACGACGAGATTGATGAACCCCAAGTGTTTCTCGAAAAGGTCACCCGAGTACCAGCATGCCATTGCACATATCTGGTATGAGCCTTACAAACATGCAAACCATCTTGAAAAGTGCTTTTAAGTCGGAGTTTTTATTTCAAATTTTTAGGCTTTGCGAGTAACCAGCAAAATCAAAGCCAAATAAAAATCCTTTCGAAAGCAAATCCAATTGATGGCATCTGTCTGGCAACAGAATGCATTTCTTTGTATTGCAAATAAATTGTATTGAAATGATAAATAAATTCATTATTAAGTGAGCGTAACATAATAAATTTCATTTTAATAAATCCAATTAGTAACGGACAAAATTCAGACAGTCTGTGGCGGAGGAAAATAAAACATAAACAAAAATATTGACTTTAATGAAATAAATAAGAAATAATCAAGTATTAGAGGAGACGCAAAGACAATTAATAGGCAAATGAGATAGAAAACACATTGTACACTGGTCACTCTGTAAATGAGCTTAAAATCGACATTTGTAGGAACATTTTTTCTGGACTGGAGTGACACGTGATGTGGGCCGGCAAAGAGGAAACAATAAGGTTGCGGTTAAAAAGTGTTTAAATGTGAGTCCTTGCATCGGCGTTTTTGCTTTTCACATTCCATCGCGAACTGTTGTGGCGCGTCAGAAGAGTGTGAGGTGTTGAAATATATGTATAAATCTTGTAACGAATATGAGGAAATGAAAAGCGTATATAAAATATTTAACTAAAATTCGACTAAAAATTATTTTTATTTTATGGATGGATGGCATTTAAATGATAAGATTTCAAAACGAATTGAAACTGCAACTGTCTGTCTGTCTGGCTGTTTGTTTGTGTCTTACATATTCAACTGCAAATGAAAGAAAATATTTCACTGGTTGGCTGTTAGTCTGACAGACATGTATTCTAGTTGGTGGGTTGGCCGATTTTTTCTTTTCCTTTTTTTTGTGGATTTCTTATTTTATTCTGTATGTATGTATGTGCTCGTGCATGTGCATGCTCATTGTTTGTCAACCATTCATACGTTCAGTTAGACGTGAAGTAAAAATATTGTTTTTTTAATGGGCATGGAATATCAGCCGATTGTTTTTTTATTATTTATTTATATTCATTTTAATATTTTATATAATTTTTTTTATGTACATATATTTTTTTCAAAGAACACTTCAATAAAATTGCACTCCAGAGACTTGTCGTACTGTGCCAGCAGTGATTGCTGTTCATAAAGCCATTTCATACGTCTTTCTCTTCCCAACACAATCACACAAATACATTTTATGTAGGCTTGTATGTATACATGTTTGTATGTGTGTGTGTGTGCATGTGCGTTTTTATGTGTTGATAAATGTCATATGAAATGTTTCTGTTTTATACATTTTTTGTTATTGATTTGATCCATGAAGGGATCATATTTATAAAATAAATTAACAGGAACAAGAGATTATTTTAATCAACGACAAATGAGATAATTGGAACGACAATTTATGGCGATGAAACAAAGAACTATAACAAGTACAGGGAGGTTAACAAAGATTATGGAGCGGCATTACATGATGACCTCACCAAAAACTCAAGGGGCCACCAACAATATGTGTTCGATTGTGTTTCAATATTTAACAGACATTTTTCAAAGAAAGAAGAAATAAATAAAGAAAATAATAAATTTGAAATAAAAAAATGTTGGTGTACTTTTCTAAGAAAATAAATAAACGAAATAAAAATATTTTAATGCGAATACATTACATTTATGAATCTCTTACATCAATGTAATGAATTACTTTCATTCAGTTTATGATAAATGAAGCGATGAAAGTCTACTTTGGCTCAACTTGTGTAGCAAAAGTCATTGATTTAATGTATAAAATAATTGTCTTCCCCTCTTCTCTCTTCTTTTTTGAAAATTTCTTGTTACTTCTCTTTATTTACTTTTGACCATTAAAAGATAGCAAATGTATTAGCCATCAGAAGGGCAAGCTATGGCAACAACGAATGCTCAAGCTGAATTTAGCGAGTGCTTTCAAACCCCACTTCAATGGCTAATGACACAGCGGTAATCTAAATGAGTTAGCTGGAATACTATAATACCTCTAGGAGGAAATACAATTTTTCCCTGATGCAATTTTCATTACTGAAATGAACCATTACATTATACGTATGAAATATTTCAAATTAAGTAAAATTTTTACATTATTTCAATGCTTAATTTTTTTTAAAAATAGCCGGTTTTACAAAGGCTGCTCGGCAGTTAAGGGGTCGTTAAAATATTTAAAAATAATTTAATTTAAATTGCCGAAATAAAAATTAAATTTCTTTCTTTAACATTTTTTGGTTTCTAACACAAAACTATCAGATGATTGAATGGTCAATTGCGCATTAAGTTGGAGTGGCTCCTTTTACAGTTTTGCGGGTTTGACCGTAAAGGCCCTAATGCGAACCATTCAGTTGTCGCCATAACTAAAGAAAACCGTACCAAAGTGCGCCGTTGCTTATTTATGCAAACGTGGAACGACCATAAATGACAGACGATAAGCCATTTCGTTTTGTTCACTACACTAACATTAATATTGGCACATTTTTTGGAGCAGAACCTCATGGAACAGTTCGGCAACAACAATTTAAATTGCTTGTTTTTCACATTAAGGAGCAAGCAATTGTTAAAATAGAAAATTTCAGAAAAATTTGTAGTTCCGTAATTTAATTAAGCTGTATTAAATAAAGTTATTAATTCATTCAATTAAATAATCCATTAACCAATAAGAAAAGAGATTGAGTTTTTGGGAAGAATTGTCGAAACTAGACTGTCTTGATTTCCATCAATTCGTTATTTCCAATTTCCTCTCTTTTCATATTTGCACTACGCAACTTTACTGTGTGGAATGATAAGGTTTACAAAATGTTTGCACTTCATCATTGTGACAAAAAACGGAAATGGTTAAAAATAAAAATATTAATTGATTTAAACAATTATTTGTTCAAAATTCTCTTCTTTGATGAACTTCAGTCGTTACAAAGTGACGACATCGCATACAATTTTAAAGTTTGTTAACATTATCGTAACCGATGCTCTGATGGTGGAATTGCGGAATGTGGAATTTTGTCCTACAGCCGGAAGCTCTAGCATTCGGATAACGGAGAGCTATAGAAAATGTACAAGCTAGATCATTTGCCTGTTGGTCAAGAAGGACCGGAAGAATCAGCGATAGTAGTAGCATATAAATATAGAATATAAACCAGAGAAGTACGTGACCTTACGTTGACAATGTCTGAGGTGATTCACTCTATCAAAGTCTTTTCCTTATGGGCAAAAGAGCTTTTAACCTTTCGTCAATATTGATCATTGGACTCAAAATCCTGAACTAGTTCATTGCGAAAATTATTGGGCAAAGTAATATCATCGCCAGCGTGCCAGATTTTTCCCTGGTAACTAAAACTAACCTGCATTCTCTAATCTGGTGACTCTGGCTATATGTTTTCGCCCTTTTGAAAATCCCCAGTGCCGAAGATTTATTAGAAACATTTTAATTGAAATTTTTTTCGATCTGCTCTACTGCTAAAGGCAAACATTTCGTCTATAACAGCTGACTTTTAATGTAAAATATTTTAATTTGACGTGGATGGTTAGAAAAGGCACTAGAAATATTTATTCCGGCGATTCAATAAGAAAAGTAGTATTTATAGAATTTCGAACTAAGCGCCCGTTACAGCGAACCCTAATATTTTCATATGAAATTGATGTTTGAGGGGTGTTACAGGCGTATACATACCGGCTTGTATGAATTCGCACTGCTCTTCCGATAAATGGGTATGCATAGCTGTGAGCATTCGTTATAATGGCACAATATTATTAATACGTACGCTCGTTATCAAATGGATTCCTCATGTAAAACGGACATGTTACTGTGGAATATTTAAAAATTGCATGAACATTTATTTCATATCCCTTTTTCTTTTGCCCTGCCGAATTTTTGCTTTCGTTTCTTTTGATCGACACATGTGCCAGTCGGCCAACCAAAAAACGAAAAAAAAAAAATTGCAGCAAATGGTTTTTTGCAGGCCAGTGTATACGTGGGTATTCAACCAGGTCCACTACCAATTTCCAATTTGGTTTGCAATTTTCAAATGCATCCAATAAAAATGTAAAATGTTCAAACGACACATGAATTATGATTTTAGATTTACACAAACACAGGCGCACGCAAATTGTTGCCCAGCAAACATGCAAACAGCGGCTAAAAATTAAATACAACGCGCTGTCTGGTGTGCCAAGGGGAAAGGATAACTAGTTGCCAAAATGGTAGGTTTTTTGGGAGCGACATGATTACAACGCAGTGCAGAGGGCATTCGTTGCTATTGGTGGCTTTAAGTAACACAATATCCTACTCAATATCCTATTGTCCTGATAACGCTTAATGATTTAGAAGAATACAAAACAAACATCACGTTTATTTCTTCTCAAATTAATTTTAAAACAATTGCGATATTGCAGTTGGCCTCGAAGACATATGGCTAGCAAACTAGTTTACTAGCCTATATCGTGGCAAATTTCTGCCGATAAGTCGAAAGGTTTATTGTTTGCATTTTTTGAAAGAAAAAAAATTATTCTATATAGATTCATTGAGATAATAAAACGAGTTCATTATTTTAATGATAAAGTTCATCAGTAAAATGAACAATTATATTCCAGGTATGCAACCTTGAGCAAATTATGTTTAACCTTTGGTTGTATTAAACGATATGCTTTTAAGTACAGAACAAAAAAAAAATAAATGTATAAATATTTTACTAGAGAAAAGTTATTATTTAATATTTCCTAATCTCTTCAGACAGCGAAAAATGTGTTTATAACTACAATGAAAATATTTCCTTCATGCAATGTATTATTTTTAAATTTGCACAAAGTCGATTTCACCTTATTTTATATGTGTCTATCTTTTTTATATTGCAACAGACATTTTTTGTTATAATTTTTTTAGGAACTTTTCCATTTGGCACATCAACAATGTAATGAATGCAACTAAAATACAATTTCCAATTTCTCGGAATATTTAAAAAAAGTTACATTTTTTTTTAGTACGTCGTTATTGGTTCAATCAAATGTGGTTTTATTTTTACCAAAATAATAAGCAAACAAACATATTGTACATTTTTTGCTCGCTGGGTTATGTCTTAAATCTACTGCATTTGTATAAATTGCACAGTTGTGGTGCTAAACGACTAGAACTGCGCTATTAAACTCCATACTACAAACACAACGTATTTGCTACCGTTAAGGTGCCCGTCCAGCCCTCCCTGTCATTTCAAAAACTTTTAAGCACTAAAAATTTTTTTTAAGTCTTAAGCTTATTGTGAACTCGGCTTAAGGAATTTTTATTAACAAATGTTGGCGAAAATAAAAAAATTTACTAATTTATGGAATGTGTTGTCAGAAAATTAAATCTCGCCTTTGGTATCGAACTATAAAGACAAGGAAAAGTTTCTACCTAGTTTATTTTACAACCTCCTAATTTGGGAAAAGTGTTCAGTGGCCAAAATACTAGACTGCGCAGTGTAAAGTATTGAACCTTCACTTCACAGGACTTGCTATGGCGTTCCGGTTTTTCATCTTAAGGCGGAATATTTCAACGTGAGGATGTAAACGATTGATTTCAAAATTATAACTTCGGATTACATTTCCCATACGAAATCGTTCAAGGAAATGGAAAAAGTCCCAAATGTTCTCGCCGAAGGCGTGTAGGGTATACATATGAAAATATCCTTTTCTCGTTTCCATTTTGTTTTATTTCATGTCAGTGATTATGATGATGCACCATCGAAAAATGAGATTGTTGCATATTTTAATGGGTTTTCAAAAAGTTTTATGAATCGTCATTATCATGGGAATAGTTGCAATCAAATGTGTACTAAATAGTCAGAAATAATAATATTAATATCGGGGAAAAAACTCAAAATACTTAAAAACTACTTTGATATTGATGTCAGGTAGTTGCAATGCTCGACGTCATTCAACTGGTGACAACGTGCGTTCGCGCAAATTTCCTTAATATGAAAAATAAGCGAATCAATGGAATTAGGTGGAATTTATTGTTGTCAGAAGTTGCAAAATAATTATTCAGTTGCAAGAATAACAAAAGAGCTCTAAAGGATTTTTCAGTTGTTTAAAAGCACGTGTCACCCAGTATGACTCCGCTAGAGGGAGGGACAAATTTGTAAATTATTTTTTAGCCCCATTTTATTTTAGGAAGATATCAGTTGTCAGTAAGCAAATGCTTGCTTGATACTTGCCGATGGTTGGAACACGTGAACTCAGGGTTTTGTCTCAAGCTTCCAGAAATCAAATAGCTTAATTAGTCCTCTTTCAGCGATTTTACGAGTATTTACACATGATTGAACACCTTTAAGATGGTTTAAATACTTGAAACACTTGAGTTCTCCTCTCCAGTAGCCATTGCAGTAGCTTCTTGTGAATAGATAAAACTGCTTTGGAATATTAACACTTGTTTAAATAAGACATCTACACAAACTCCTTGCACAGCCTGAGAAAGAAAGAAATTCAACATAAATTTCATTTTATTCCTTGACATTCAAATATTAACCGCAAGCCTTAAAACAATGACTATCCAGATCGTAAACATTTAAGAACTCAACGTCTTCTATTTAAATTTGAAAACAAACAAACAAGCACACAGAGAACTCCTTCTTTCCCTTTGCTCCTTTTTTTTGTTATCGAAATTATTTTGGGAGCCAATAAAATTTACAGCTTTCGTAATTCTTTTATGCAAATTTAAAGTATCTAAAACGATTGAATTCCAAGGAGAGCAAAACAAAACACGCACCGAAAGCCATAAAAAAACCAGCCACTCAGCAAAACCAACCATAAACAAAATGATTACAAGTGTTTAGAGGTAAATACGGGTAATTCCTTTTCAGAAAGATTTAATCCATAAAAAGAAAAGGGTTATAAAATTAAATATTGCGAATGTCAGCATAATATTGTTATAAAATTGACAAGAACCGCAGTAACGAAATGGATGTAAAGCAGAGGAAGGAGCAGAAGCCATAAATGGGTATAACATGCCATAACAAAATGAAAATAAAATTAAAGTTCAGGGTCTTTGACAGGCGAAATGGCCACTCACTCCATTTTGATCGGCACCTCGGGGAGAAGACAACATTGTTTGCAATAAAGTCGAATAATTTTCTGTAATTTCAATGAAAACAAAAGGCAAATAATAATAAACGAATAATCGAATAAAAATCGCTAATCCAGAGAACGACATTCGATAAATGATTAAGGCTTACAAACTATTTTAAATATTTAATAACTATTGTTAGCATAATCATATCAAAATAATTCGAATAATCGATAAAAAACCATTTATGTTAGCGAATTTGAATGAGAGCGGAAAAAATTACCTAAACGTAAAAAGAATATTCAAATAATCGAATAAAATTTGCTATTCCAGAGAACGACATTCGATAAATGATTACAGTTTATAAGCTATTTTAAATATTTAATAACTATTGTTAGCATAATCATATCAAAACCATTTATGTTAGCGAATTTGAATGAGAGCGAAAGGCGTTTGGAAAAAAATTAGGCTAGAAGTAAAAAAATATTTAAATAATCGAATAATAATTGCTAATCGAGAGAAGGACATTCGATAAATAATTTAACTTTACAACTCTTGTTTGCATAATCGCATACAAATAAGTCGAATAATCGAAAAAACATTCATCTGAGCGAGTAATAATAATTTTTTAATAATTAGTTTTCGACCAGCTATTTAATTGTTTAAGAATTTAGTAACAATTCTTCCCATAAGCAATTCTTCTTCTCATTTAGTCGGATAATCGCATAAAAATAATTCGCATGATCCACTAATCATAATTATTCTCGAAGAAATAATAATAATATAATTAATAATTTTAATAATTTAATCATTTTATTTATAACTATTTAAGTATTTTTAGTATTTAATAAATGTCATTTGAAAAACTGTAATCGAATCAGTCAGCAAACGCAAAATAATTTTTGTTCGATTTATTACTTGAAGGCAAAATACCTTATTGGACTCGTACGGGTTTAGTGCTACCATATTAATAAAAAAATTAAGAATACGATTTAAAAACTATTTTATTTTTGTTAACGGCGAATAAAATCACAAAAATAATTGAACTGCAAATGAATTAACAACACTGAGACTTGCTTTCATATTTTTCTGTATTGGAAGTATATTTCAAATAAATAATTTTATTTTCTCAGATGTGAAATATTTGAAAACGGCAACATTGAAATGTTCAATGTCAACTCTTTAAACTGGATTTTGGTCTATCCCTTTTCTGTTAAATATCTCCAAAGAGCAGTGTCAAATCACATAATCGTGGAGGCGAATTGACAACACCACAAGATGGGATAAACTGCCGTTGAATTTCTCGCACATAAAACGCGGTTTTCCAACCATCATTCGTGTATTCTCACTTGCGCAACGCTTCAAATCTGTTTATTAAAAAATCCACCGATCTGAAAGTGCCTCGCACACACACTTTACTTCTTCAGCACCTGTTTTCAGTTGTCGAAATGGAACTTCGAGTTATGGCAAGCTTTGGTGCAGTCCACTTATGTATTTCAATGTATAGAACTTGAGTTTTCATGGTTTTTCTGAAAATCTTTTGTTGCATTTAAAAATATTTTGCGTTTTTGTTGGGCCACCCTGTAGATTCATAGGGAAGTGCTGCATCCTGTCTAGTATTACGACGGGCGTTGTTCAACCATTTTTTGTTTCAAGCGGTTTTTTAAAATAAGTTTTTATATTTAATGAATTTGAAAGGATATTATATATTTTGCAGTTCTTCCTTTACAAAGCAATATTTTAACTTATGAGGGCCGACTTGTGCCATTTGTTGTTGATGGACTTGTTAGTTCAGGCAACGACACGATTATTTCATTTGAAGGATTTTACGGCACCGGCTTTATTATACATGTTTCCAGTCGACTAATTTTATTCGAATATGTTGGTGTTACTTAACTGATTTGTCCGATTAATTTCGTCTCAGTAATAATATTTTTAAATTTTTGTTTTGTTAAATTTATTTTCAATCGTTTTACAATAAAATAATTACAAGAAATAATAGTGTTTGAAATATTATAGAGATTTTAAGTTCCAGTGATCTTAACCATAGGCGTATATGTTATTAAGTATGTAATTAATTATTTATTCATTCATGCAATGAAACTTTACATTAATAAAATGTATCATTTCATGCCACACATGAAATATTTTAAAGCACATACATTTTATTTCATAAAGTAAGATTCGTTTAACTAGTTTCAATCGATTACTTTTGTGATTAAAATAATTTTTATCAAACCGTTTTATTCGAGTAACCTTATTCGCATATTTTTAAGCTCTTCTCTTTGTTTCTCAGAGTTTGTTTTATATATCGAAAAAACAAAAATTTTGGCAACAAAAATAATAGAATTTTGGTTTGCGCAAATTTAATGCAAATTGGAAAATAAAGGCAAAGCTTGAGGCACATGTTTTTGTATAAAGGAAAGTGTTTAAAGAATTAAAATAAAGTTAAATAAATACATTTATTTGAGGAAAATGGAATCGTAATCGGTACGAAATTTTTTACAAGACTGAAACATTTTAGAAGCATTTTTTTGAAATTTTCTTCTATTTTCCAAACTTTTCTTTAAAAACAAATGAAGCAAACAACACATGTGAGAATTGAACTTCCAGTTGTGGAAATTCTTTGTGCTGACCTTCTCAAACGCAACAAAACACGTTAACACCATAAAAAGAGGGGGAAGCACATAAAATGAACTGCTTAAAATTCACAAAATCAGGAAAATTTGCAATTTAATAAATTCAGTTGATTTTTTTTTTTTTTTTATTAAATGCGAGAAGTAAATCTTTTGTTGTTGGAATACTAACATCTCCTTCAGTTTCTGGTTTAGGAGTCGGAGTCGGAGTGCAGAGCAAACTAACCTCTATTTTAGATGAGCGTAACGGAAAGCTCAACGAGCGCTTTTTGTGGTATTTGCAATTTTGTAACATTTTAAGTATGAATCGTTAATTTTAAGTATGTAATTAATTATTAGTTCATTTATGCAATGAAACTGTTCATTAATAAAATGTATAAGTTCATGCCATATATGAACACATTTAATTTAAGAAATAAAGTTTTTAATAGACTTTTTTCAGTCGAATTGGCATATTTTCATTATAGTGGCTCAACTTCAAGACAAATTTAATAATATTGCAAAAAAGGGCATTTAATTTAAATGGTGTGATGTAATTATAAAACTCTACACCCCACCCACTTTGCTGAAGGGTGTATGAAAATGATTGATTTTCTATAGGAAAATAAATACCTGCTCGTAAATGGGCAGCAACACTGCTCGCTGTGGCTCGCATAAATATGTATGACTATTAAGATTATCAATGACATTTGATATGAAAGTGATTGTCATAAATAGAAAATTATAGGCTGTGTGACAAATTCAAATATGTATGGAAACACATACACACACATATATATGTATATATACAAACACACAACTCAATATTCATACATCTCATTGTAATTGTATCTTTTTTAATTTCATCCTTTTAGATAACAAAGAAAATTTTCCCATAATTTTATTTCATATCAAATTTTATCTAACGTTTGTTGTGTTATTTGTGTAGTTTCCCTCCCTCCAAAAAGAGTGATATACGAGCACTGATACAGGCACAGGCACAGGCATACTTGCTCTTTCCCCAAAAAGTAATGCCCGAATACGATGAGATTCAAGACAAACTATACAATGAATAAAGGAAAACAGAGGGAGAGATTTAATGTGATAATAAGAGCGTAAATAAAGGTCTGACTTGCATGGCATGCTAGAACTGCGTACACAAACACACACACGCACCGGACTGACTGAGTGACACGCTTGCAATCACAATCTATTTAAAATGTCATATTAAGCAAACACAACACCGAAATATCATACATCATCGCAACGTTGGAACTGCAATCAGAGAAAAGTAAGTAGAGAAAATTTGTTTCGTATGTATCTGCCCGTGTAGCAGTTACACCTCTAACTCAGTTGACAGCGCCAAAAGCTGAAATAGGGGCGTTGTTGGGCCGTGTTGGCAAAAATCTAAATTTATTTACAAGAAGTTTCTTTGGAAGGTTCTAAATAGTTAATAAATGAAAATCCCTCTTTGAGAATGGAAAAAGAAGCACCATCAGAAACAACAGGGCTCAGTTAAAAATTAAAATTTAATGTTCGAGAAGAAAAACATTTAAGACTTGAATTGAACGAATCCTTTAATTAAATGCGTTTTAATAACTTATTTATTTTAATTTAATTCGTCCTTTCACGCACCCAATAGACCCCTCGCCCTATACCGACAACGAAAACCAAGAACTTAATTAATTTGAAAGAGGCTACAGCAGCATAAGCAGTTGACATGAATGCTTTCAACGATGTCACTCTCGAAAATTTCGTATTTGAGGAAAATAAATTATTTTAAATTATTTTTTATTTATTTATAACCATAAATTAAATTAAATAGTTAATATTTTACACATCCAATTAGTTCAAAAGTTAACAACCTATCAGCGTTTCTCGAGTGTTAAGTGCCCTTCGAAGATTTCGTTGCTATTCTTATTTCGAGGGCCTCTTGTTGGCCCTCCTCATCTGTGGCGCTCTCGCTGTTGATGTTGGCATACATACCAACCGATTTGTTTACTCTGATAACACTTAAATTAAGTCTTAATGCTAATGTCGCTTGTCACACACGTGTCCCTGAGTGTAGCTCACCCCACATTTGACATTCAGCCACCAAGCCAGCCCACCGGTACAACAGACATTTCGGCCAGCCAGAACCATTTATTATTTTGCAAAATCGGCTTTTAATTATTTTGTATTTCGTTACGATTATAAACCATAATTTGAAAATAAACTAATAGACGTGTTAAGTGAGCGAAATGGGAAAGAAATCACAGCTAAAGTTGCAGTGCGTGTCCTATGCGTGTTAGTGTGGCTGTGTAAAAAACAAACCCTCCTGAACGCCTGTCACAATGTCAGGCAGTGCAAACCTAAATCACGTTTCGTTATCTATGCGATCGTATTTTGACATTTTCACACTGCGTTACAGCGTAAAAAAGAACAACAGTGGGCTTTGAAATTTGATTACATTTTTTAACAGTTTTAAGATTGTTTTAGATAAACCACACGACATTGTGCACAAGAACGCACAATGACAGAAAGTGGTATTACAACACTAAAACGGCATTTCCATAAACCAGACGAGAAAATAAGTAGGCGAGTTACTTTCGAATGAATTCTTCAGCGGATTAGACCCCCTGGATTATGGAAAACCCATTCCATTCTAATTTCCAACATCTACACTTACACTGAAAGTGTGAACGAAGGAGAGTACACAAAACCAGAACTTTAAAGGAATGTGGACATAAATAAAAACCGAATAAATGATGAAATAAGTAGATTTGTTGTGTTAGTCCTCTGCGGACTAACGGGCAAAACGTGGCAGATATAGAACACGGCTACGCAGCTGGGCCCAGCGCAGGACAATTTCTATTTCCAAGAGCGACGACAGTAAACAGAGATTGTGCTGCCAGTATAATAAAAATGTGAAGAATGCGATTTCAATTTTATTAAACAATAATTAATATTACAAAAGAATGTGGAATGCAGAAAAATGTTTTACAGTTTTTTCCCCCCAAATTCGTAATTTTTTGGGAGTGACATCGTTGAAAGCACTCACGTCAACTCTTTATGCTTATGTAGCCACATTCAAATTAATTAAATTGCTGGTTACAGGGCTGCAATAGTAACCATCAGCATTTCAAGTCATCTATTCGAGCAGCCTGCTGAGGCGAATGTGTTTCCTTCTTTAATAATGGAAATATTTTATTTCAATAAAATTCCCAACGTTGTACATGACTAGTGCTGCCAGATTAATTAAAACAAGTAACAATGTAGAACATTTTTATATACTTGTATTGCAAGTATAATTTGTTTTGTTTTTAACTAACTTAACATGCAAAGCTTACGGCTTGACCGCAGGAAAACACCCACGGTCTCGGGAGAAATAGAACTCGCAACCTCCGCTTTAATAGGCTGTGCATTATTCATGCGCCTACGGAGGGACCCAAAAAATTTATTAAAAAATTAATTTTATTTTCTCAAGTACATAATTTATGAGAGTCTCATCATGGCTGTATTCTTTGCCAACTCTTTATCCTGTTTTCCGCATCCGTTTTAAAAGTCATTAATTACCTTGTTGCATGCTGGCAATTGCAACTGGCGGCTTGTAGTTGTGTGGCCCGCCGATGTGAATGTGCTTATTCCATTTCTCGTAAAACAACCACAATTTCTTTTTCACGAATAATTTGACACACATATAATTTGTTGATTTTAACCAGACACTTTCTATATTCGCACATTCCGGCTTGAGGTTCGCCGCCACATCCAGTGTGTATTTTTGCGATTTCCGTTACCTGATATTTTCATAATGTCGTGGAGTGTCGCGACATTCATCTTGTCTTCTTCTCTTGGCATTGTAATTTGAAACCCTTTGAGTACTGTGAACTAGAATCATTTGGTTACTGGTTACGCTGCTTTTGTTTATGCTGCTGCAGTTAATTGTTATTAACAATGCATTTGTTTAGTTGGTTGTTAATCAAAGAGCCAGTTATTTAGTTTGTTGTTATCATGGCGTGGGCTTAATTAGATTTGGCTCGTCATCGATCACTTTCCGTTTACTGGTTTGTGATTTCAAGTGCACATTTAATTGTGTTTAAATGAGATTTACTGGAGACGAAAAACAAATATTGTGCTTTCATTTTAGACAACATGTCAATTTTGTGAACGCATTAATATAATTTATGTTTGCCTTCTTGACTCAAAGCCTGCCATTAAGTTAATTAGTTCGTAACGCATTTATAATTAAAGACATTAATTATGTTAATAAAACTCATGGCGTTCGGTTGAAATTAAAATTCAACGTTTCCAATAAAAAAAAAAAAATGCGCCCTACAGCGCAATTTCGTTGCTCACCTGTTGCACTTGGCCGGCCGAAATCCATTGCGACGGTCTTACCAGCAGCGGTAGGCAGTTCGTAATGGAAACTGTCAGTAAAGAAAGAGAAATAGACACTGGAAACTGTTTTTGGTAGCCATTTCATTGATTACTTTACTTCGCCGACCTCAAATGTTCAGGAGATTTTGAGGGACCACTGCCTGTGCTTTCGTCCCTTAAACATTCGCGCAATAATTAACACAAGAGATACTAAGCATTTTGTTTTGTTTTAGCGCTTTTTCGATTTAGTGATTTTTTCAATTTTAGGGTTTTTTTTTTGTTGCAAACGTATTTCATATTTTTAAAATTTCGTTGGTTTTCAGTTTCGCGATTTGAAATTAACTTTTATTGTTGGGATTTAATTTAAGTAAAAAATTCTCTTTTCCTTTAAGTTTTATCAGGATTATGCTCCTTAGGAGTATAAAGAAGCCATCACCAAGAAAACTGTAGGACAAACTAGCGCTTTTGTGTAGCATCTTGCTGCGATGTTTGAGTTGAGATGTAGTAAGAAATGGGAAAAGTGCAGCAGGAGAAATCAACTGAGGAAAGAATTACGAACCTACGACAACTGTTTCAGACCGCTCAGAAGTTGGGAGGAGCATCCGCAGACTGGACATCTGGAAAGTTATGCTGAAACTGCAATGAATTTCAAGAGTACTTTTTCAGAAATTTTTTGGTTGTAAAGCTGGTCAATTTTTTGCAGTTGACATTGTGATAAGTGGATTCGAGCCTTTAAATGGAGGGCACTACGATGTAACCAACAGGCGACCTTTTGCTTTTGACAATAAATAAATTAATGTTTGTAATTCAACACCCCTGGCGCATATTTTCTTCAAATTCTGATTCCATTATTACTTGGCATTTCAGTATTATAATTTCTTTTCTTGTAATCAACTTAATAAATATTTAATGTTTCATAACGTGTGATTGTTGTTTTCCAAAAATGTTTGTTGTTTATTAAAAGCACACAATCGAAACTGTATTAAAATATTTCGAAGTGTCCGAATACACACATTAGAAACAAATTAGATTAGAATTGATATCGTTTTGGTTTAATAAAATGTGTGTCGACGGCAAATCTGTTGATCTGCTGTACAGGGTGACACAAGAGAAAGCTTGCATTTGTTGGCAGAGCCTCACATAAATCTTATGACCCCGCCAAGAGTACGTGACATGCTAGCCGGCAATTTTATCTCGCATGCACCCCTGATTTGACATTCAAAAATCTTTTGTTTGCGAACTTGCGAAGGCATAATGAGAGATTTATTGTTCGCCTAAATGAAATCTGTGAATGCGAATTTATTTTTGGGAAATAATTCCCCAAATACTCCATTCCGAGAATGACTGATTTTGTGTTATTTTATTGATTCACAAATGTGAACTTTCTTTTGAGACACCTCGTATTTGATTTATTTATTTATTTCTCTGTTTTAGTAGAACTTTATGGATTTCTATATAAATTATTTTTAGATAAATTATTTATGTAAATGTTTCAATAATGGTCCGTCCACATACAATTTTATTGCTTTTCTAACTTTTGGGCGTTTACAGCTGTGATGTAATTTATAGGCATGCATATTCAATTGTATTAAAAAGAGGGAATGGTGAAGCTTTAAACAGACTGCAGGCGGCTTCATTCACTTTCTGTGTGTTTCCCCGGTGTCATTGCCTTGCGTTCTGGGTCTGGCACATGGAGCGATGTAATTCTTTTAGTACATTAACTTAGTTTCAAGGTATATAAGGTTTGTATGCTTTTACTCGTTAAGCTGTATGTGTCTTTTCGAAGCAGGGCGGTGTCCTCCTTTATAACGACATCCCGCTTTATATTTACGGGATTAAAAACTTCCTTCAAAAGCGTTAACGAGTTTTGTGATTAAGTTTATTTTAATAATGAGATTGTAATTGTGTGTCTACTATAATTATAAGCACAACTGCTTGCCACCTTCCGCTCGTATTATGTACTGGTTTACATGTAAGCATTTAATTATTACAATTAAATGAATAATAAAATATTATTGAGTTTGCGGCTACAAAAATTTTCTCGCCCACATTCTTCTTCGTGCGTTCCCCTGCCGCTGACATTTGCGGAAATACAAAGTTGAACTACAAATGTGAGCACAGCTGTACTGAATGTGTTAAGTAAATTGTATGTTTTATATCGCGTGGTGTTATAATTTTAGGCCATTAAAATCGTATCCATCTGATATTTAGTTGTATTCATTTCAAACTTTGTCATGAATACTTTAATTACAAATTTTTATAGTTTATTTATTTATTTTTTTTTTTTTTTTTGTTGTTGCTGCTATTTTTGTTTTGTCAAATGTGACAGCGATCCTGTATTTATTTTAATTGCTTTTTAATTTCATATCAAGTATCGTATGAAATTATAATAATATTAATTTCTGTTCCACTCATCAAATTTAATCAACTCATCTCTGTGTGAAATTCTTGTTTTATTATTTTCAATTTAAATAATTTGTTTTTTGTAAATCACTGGTTGATTTGCGGCATTATTTATTTTTAATTTTTTTTTTCCATATTGTTCTTTCAATTATTTTATAAAAAACATTTCAAAAAATTTCTGGTAAAAAATCACTGTTTAGAATACGTGGTACATCTGCCAAGTTTCAAGTTACAAGAAAATTTTATTTATTTATTTAAAAAAAAAACATATAATTTAACAGGTTTTTTATTTAAATTCTTCTAGATTGAAAGATTTAAAATTCAAAATATTAGCGCGTTAATGTAAGAAATAAATAGTTACTTGTGTCCCACTGTATACTAAAATTATTTTTAAATGTCTTCTTCTTTACCGAATAAAATTAAAATTTATTAAATAGTTAATTGTATTCAAAATAAAATGATTCATTATTATTACCTTAAAAGCTAGATTTTGTAATCGATTAAAATAATGTGAATAAAATTTTTTCAATTATTAATTTATTTCTTTGTAATTCAATTTCTTTATTCGAGTAAAGGTCTTTATAAAACAAATTTAAGATTGATAGGTTATGCACTTAAAAATTTATTCATGTGATATAATTTTACAGAATTTTTTATAAAACTTTATTAAAAATTCGTTTACATAAATCAGTTTTACAAACTTTAAAAAAAAATTGTAATAAAATGAAGAAAATTGATTTTTCAAATATTTTCGAATTAAAATTAATCGAATAAAGACAATCTACTCAGAAACTCTGAAGTATGATATTTTGACAATTTCGAATAATTTCGAAAATATTTGTTTTATATGAGATATATTTATTTTATTTTATTACACTAAATAACTCGAGTAAAAATATTCGAATAAAAATTAAACACGTATAAAAGTTGCAGTAAAATATGTGAGAAGAGCAATATTGCTTGAATGACACATATGTATGTGAAATATTCGATTACAAATTGTGTGGAAAGTGTTTTCGGACCATGTTCTAAATATATTTTATACACAATATGCATTCGAATAAAAATATATTGAAATAATAAAGGAATAATAAAAAAAATAAAATATATTTCTGACAATAAAAAATATACGTTTTGTATTTAAATGTGTGCATAAAAATTCAAAATTGTTCGATTAATCGAATCAAAAAAGGCAAAGGACTTTTGATTTAACCGTTTTCAGAAATAAATAAGCGACGTTTTTAATTAGTGTTTTATAAAAAATTTAAAAATGCATAAATATTCAATAGAAAGTGGTGTGTGTGTGTGTGTGTGTGTGCGCGTGTGTGCACAATAAGTAAGGATTGTGCCTGCGAGTATACACATACAAGCACAGCCAGCTACCTTTTTTTTTGTAGAAAAAGACATTGAAAATAATTTGTTTTCCATTATCATTTTACACGAATCTGTATGAACGAGCGCACAGCACAGCACAGCGCAGCACAGCACACTCGATTCAATTAATTTCCACTTGCCTGACTGTCTGCCTGCTGATGATACCTCCTCTACAACTGCTGCTCGCTGCCATTGCTGCAGCTCTCGTTGGGGCTTCTTTTTTCTCCTTCTGTTTGTTGCTTGCTGGTTTGGGCTGCCAACCAAACAGACATTTAGACTTTGAATAAATTAATCCATCCTGACAGACGAAAAACTTTTCCTTCCAACACCCAATAAAATAACTCCCCTTTTCATTTGGCTGGCAGTGCGACTCGTACACTGCATGCACACACACACAAACACACGCCCAGAGTCAACCGCACGAGGAAGTGGTATGTGTGCGTTTTTATATCATTTGTGTTAATTCTTGAAGTTTTTTAATTTGTTTCCTTCATTTTGTTTGTTTAATTTGCTCGTTAAGAAGTTCTCTTGTTTTTCATTTTCCGTTTTCCATTTTTCAGTTTCCACATTTTTCGCTATTTCGCATAAAAAGTTGATAAAAATCTTTAAATATTTTTAACGCTCTTTTGCTGGTTTGAGGTTTATTTTTTTAATTTATATGTTTGTCTTCTGTTGCCCCACTGGAAATAAGAAGCGGCCCGTTGCAGCATCCACTTACAAATACACATCGACACGCATGCATGTGTGTGTGTGTGTGTGTAGGGAACCGTCAGCTGAGGGGCCGTAAATATATTTTTGGTAATAAAAATTAAAATTCATTTTCAGCATTAACACTTAACTCTGTGTGTCAGTGGTAAGCGTGATATCAAAAGGGGCTGTTTTGACAGGGGAGGCAAAAGCTTATTTTAGCACCTCCCCACAAAAAAAGAAATGTAAATTGTAAAGAAAACGCAAAAAGTTTTAGCTTAATAAATATTAATAAATGAACATTTTACATTTTGCCAATTTAAACCAAATCATTAATCAGGAAACGCTTTTTTTCGGAGCAGTTTTCGTAGCGTATGAAATCATTCTTTTAAAAATCTTTATATTATTCATTCTCATTTTCGAAAGAACAACATAAAGTTTAATTAGAAGACATGAACTGAAAGAATTTATTAGACGAAACTTGAAAAATACTTTGAAATAAGAAGTGTGCAAAATGAATAATTTAGAAA
Organism: Ormia ochracea; assembly: GCA_963402855.1. Taxonomy (NCBI): domain Eukaryota; kingdom Metazoa; phylum Arthropoda; class Insecta; order Diptera; family Tachinidae; genus Ormia; species Ormia ochracea. The sequence goes on from OY727107.1 coordinate 42,603,578, forward strand.
CAATTTATTTTAATTTGTGAAATTAATATTCAGCAGTCCATTTAATAAGAAAAAAAAACACTTTGATAAAACTTTTAATCAAATTTCCCTCTGTAGTAAAATTTTGCAGAATTAATTAAAACCGTTTTATATTTTTTTGCAAAATGGACTCATATTAAATATAAAAATAAATAATTAAATTAAATAAATTAAAATTATTTTACATTAAAAATACATAATTGATTAAACTTTTCATCAAATTGATTTTTAATTTATTTAAATTGTTTTTACATTTTATTTTTATATTCAATAATACCAAATTAGCGGTAGCCTTCAGTGTCATGTTTAAAGGCATTCTTATATGAATGAATAATGTCCTGCCAACTAAGCCGGAGGCGGCGGCTTCGATTACTGGCTAGACCTAAACTTTATGTGTTTTTCTGCGGGCAACCCGAAAGCTTTTGCAGGTTGAGTTAGTTCAAAAAAAATATGTTTTTTCGATTTTTAAATTAAGCTTTTTTATTCAATTTTATTTAATTCGGTATTCACAAATTATGTGTAATAAAAAGTTTTAAATGATACTTAAAATTTTAGTACAGATAGAAATATAATAAAAGTTTAATGAAAAGTTTAATCAATTAATGTATTTTTAATGTGAAATAATTTTTCCTTAATTCCACAAAACCAATTTAATTTTTTTTCTTTTAAATTTAATTTGAGTTTATTTTACAAAATATATAAAACTGTTTTAATTAATTCTGTAAAATTTTAGTACAGATGGAAATTTGATTAAAAAGTTTAATCAGTGTCGATTTTTCTTCTTATTAAATAAACTGCTGAATATTAATTTGACGAATTAAATTAAATTGATTTGCAAATAAATTGATTGAATTCAAAGAGACTCTTCTAATAATTCACGCCCTGTATCCCACATGAACGCAGTAACGCAGTAACGCAAACCTTTTTTGCGCAATAATTAATTTTCAATGAAAAGCAATACTCGCTGTAAAATATTTTAATAAAAATGCCAGCAAAATAAAAAGCACTAAAAAGTATTTTACTGATTATTTTCCGCATTTGCAAGAGAATCATTAAAAGCACTCGACAGGATTGCGGTCACAGCAATTTCTTTTCTTTTTATTAAAAATTTTCAAATTATTCGTAATGACTGCTCGCTTTTCCTTTTCCATTTTTATTACTTTATTTTGAAAACGTCAAAGTTATTCGAACTCGCTTCACTTCTCCTTAAACGGTTTATGGAATTACTCGTAGACAACAAGAGTTTCGCTCTTGTTCTGGCTTGCACGAGCATGTTCCATTGTTCTGCTTTACGAATAAATTATTATACGTAATTACTTAAGATACTTTTTATTTTATTTACATAAATATTCAGCCAATATATTTTTTTGTTGCTAAATAGTATTTAAAACTGAGAAGAATTAAAAATCGTTATTGGCTTTATTTGTACATTCTGTGTAAGTGAGCCATTTATTTTCTGTGGCTTCTTTAAAATTTTCATTTACTTGGTAACGAAAGAAATTATTTGTTTATTTGGTTTCCTTCTCATCCATGCCTCCTTCCCTTTTCATCAGCAACCAGAAAAGTTGCTCAAATTGTTAATCATTTAAAATCCTTTTCGACAAATCATATCCTGGCATACAAATGCAGGAAGGACGGTAATCGATTAATAAACAGGACTTGATTCAGAAAGCAAGTAATAGAGAAAAAATTTAAATAAAATAAAATTTACAAAAATTTTTAATTGAATCTTTCAGTTGAACTGAAAGGAATCTTTTTTATTATCTTTGTTAATTTTTTTTCAATTAATTTTTTTCTTCAATAAAGTTATCTAAATATTTATTATTAATTTTCCCTAAAAATTTTTAATTTTGAAATTCTTTTTAGCACCACACAACCGTAATTTAACTGGGAGAAAATCCCACATGTAGTGAAAAACTTTAAGAAAAACTTTTTAAAATAAAATAAAATTAAAAAAAAATTAATTAAAAATTATTTGTTAAAATAATTACTCAACAATTTTTTTAATTTTAGTTCACAACCACAAAATAATTAATAATGAAAATAGGATTTAAAAGGAATGTAAATATTTAAAAATAAAAAATTAATAAGAAAAATTAAATACTTTTTATATAAATTTATAAAATTTTTGGCAAAAAGAAAGTAATTACATTAAATTTAAAGTGAAACCATATCGAAAAATATCGATTGAAATCAAATTTAAAAAATGAAAATTAAATAAACATGGAAAATAAATATAAAACAAACAAAATTAATTAAAAATATTTAATTAAAACTAAATGAAATGATTAAATATGGATAACTCCACAAAAAAGCTGTTACGCTGTCACGATCTTCATATTCCTTTAATCAATTAAAAACTGTCAATCATAAATTTTTTCTTTTATATTGTTTTTTAATTTCAGTGTAGTACATAAGAGAAAGCAAAACTAGAGGGGGTTGAGGTAATTAATTAACGTATAGAAGGTAATAAGGAGTAAGTTTTTGTGTGGAAATGCCCATAAACAATGTTATGTAATTCTTCTTAGAGAGGTATGCTTTTTGTTCATGAAAAACCGATAGTTCTCTTGCAGATTATTTCACAAGGCGAAAGCGCATGTGCACGCCCTCTGAATCGGCTACAACTTTCGACTTGCATTATTGTGTAAGAATTAAAAATATACAATATTTTCTTTTGCTCTGCAGTTTCATACAAAGGAAAAAAAATTTTAATAATTAATGAATATAATATATATTTTTATTTTTTATATAGTGGTCCTGAATTAAAAACACTTTTCATGTGCTCTTTTGCACACCTCGCGATTTCGTTAATAATTTACTGGGGCAGCTCAATTCATAAAAATTTATGAAAGTTAATTTCTTTTTTTTGTGGATTGTTGAGGGTACAAATTAATAGCAGGAGGTTGACTATAAAGAAATTCAGTTTAAAATTAATAATATTTATAATGATTGATAGGTATCCACCAGTTCATTATTGGTTGGCACTTTAAACTGCAGTAGTGAAAATAAATTTTTGAGTTTAAGAACTCTGACCTTCAATCTAAAATAACTTCTACTGGTGGTGAATTATAATTACCCACAAAAAAAAAATCAGAAAAAATCACAGAATATAAAATGCTTATCAAAAGATATGCATTTTTTTGCAAGAGAATTTTTATTAATTTTGTTGCCTGGTGTAATTATTGGTATACAAACTAATAATAATTAAATGTATTTGTACAACAAGTAAATTTTATTTAATTAAGTTAAAAATGTAATAAATTGTAGTACAATACCAGCTGCCGATCCTGAATGCCGTATCAAAATCCAGTAAATGACAGTGACTGCTCTAAAAGCTGGATAGGTTCAGTTTACTCAGATTGTGTGCGCTTTTTTTGAAACGTTTGTTAATTTATGCACATGCAGGCACACATTTATGCATACCCAGTGTGAGAGGACTGCGTGTACTTGATTATTTCAATACATTCTTTTGCCATCAGCTTTTTTTTCATATTTATTTTTTATTAATTTAAGATTTAATCTATTTGAACTCCATACAAATAAGCTGTTCCTCCACCTTCTACTTTCTATTATTTTCCTTTCCTCTTGCGTGAGAGCAGAGCACACTTGTGACAAAATACAAATTCCCAGTATTTTCTCTAACCACACCCTCCTAATAACAAGCAATTGAAATACGTTCGTCTCTTTCACTCGCACGTCATCTATTACCTTTCATTTTCACATTTGCAATTTGCTGTATGAGCAATTGAATTTTTTCTCATTTTTATTTTATTCGTTGGCCCGGTTAGCAGTTGTATAATAATTATTTTGGTTTCCAGCTTCTGCTTGGCGAAGCAGAAAAATATTTCGTTCTTTTTTGCGGCCGCTGCTCATGTTGCTCAGTTGCTGTTTAAGCAACTTCTTCTTAAGTGTCGTTGTTAAGTGAAACCATTTTTTTTCTAATAGATTTTTATTTATCTTTATTGCTCTGCTCTTTTGCACCGACCAGACAACAATTTTGCATTGTCCACGTAAGAAACTGTAATAATTTTCCATCCCTGTCGCTCTGCTGTTTTAAGTGTAGCAACGGCATTGTTACTTTCATTTCAGTTGTTTTTGTGGTTGTTGTTGTTGTTTATATTGTGTACACTTTTTGTATTTCCTTTCAAACTTTATTGGATTTCTTACTTGTGTGGGAGTTTGTTTAAGGTACATTTTTAAAGTGCACTGTGCGAAATTCTGATTTGATTGCAATCTTGCAACCGAGTCAATCAATACGCGGCGAAGCTGAAGTTTATTGGCAGAGTGCTCGCAGGCTAGTGATGTCTTGAAGCAATTATTTCTGTCATTTATTGGGCGACGTTTTTCAGTGCAAAATCAATTGCCCCAAATTTCTAAAATATCGCGTCTCGTAAATTAATCGTAATAAAATTTAAGGAAAGAAATAGCCACAAAGGCACTGAGGGGTTTTCTAAATCAAGGCCACACAACTAGAAGGGATCAAATTTAAAATAATTGTAGACAATTTCTTGTTGAAAGAGCTGCAAACATTCTCTGGTTATAGCCTAAGAACATGCTTTTGAAAGGAAGAAGCAGCCATATATATCTCCACTATGTTTTCGCCAAGAGCATAAAAGTTCACATGAAATTTTGCCTTCTAAACTTCATACAAATAAACTAACCAGACACCAGACCAACTTTAGATATTTTAGTATTCCTCCAAATATTATATTTCAACCACATTATTTTTAAATTCTAAAATTTATTATTTTTTCTTCAAAAAAATTTTTAATTTATTCTTACTTTTAAATTTTTAAATTATTTTTAAGTTTATTACTTCGATAAATTACTTTTTGTTGTAGCGGCTTGCAAAATATAAACTTACCTTTGGCACACCCTGTTTTTACAAATTTATGAATTCTTCACCGGAAATTGCTTCAATAATTTTCATTTTCATATTTTATAAATTTAACAATTTTGTCCACATTTTCGTATAAAATTAAATATTTATTTAAAAATTAATCAAAACGATAAGCAGCATTCCGCACAATGAATTCACTGAAAACTGTTTTTAGAAAGAATTTTGGGGGCTGTACATTCGTACAAAATAGCGTAATAACTGGAATGGGTCCATGGTAGAGTGAAGATTGCAAAAACTTCATGGAAGCAGTTAATAAAATATTATTAAAGTGATTCAGTGAACCTTAACAGCTTAATAATGTGGGGTATTGGGTATTCAGACTTGGCGGACTGGCTTACTTTTTAGCTGCATTTCGCAAAAATGTATTTTATATTACTGGCATTTGCTCAGAAGAAGATAAAGATAAAAACAAGAGCCAGAATCATCGCGGCCTGAATTGGATCACGAGTCGGAGGATCGATTAAAGATATTGACGTTTGGCTGGGTTATTTCTTTCCAACATGTAATGAAAGGTGGAAGTGAGAGCTCTTCTTCTCGAGATCACGTGGTTAAGATTAAAATTTTGTCTGGTGGTGCTCGTGTCCAACAGATGGCAGATGGCCTCAGCAATGGGGAAAGTTTTTTGGGGATTTCTATGGGAAACGACATAAAAGCAGGGTGGCAGGGTAGTAAGATCTATATATTAGGTTACATATTGCCTTACGTGTTTCTAAAGAGGTGCTACTAAATATTCAAGTAAGGACCACCATTAAGTTTTTCAGGCCCTAATGCCAGGCCAATGCGTTTTAATGGTGAGCACCGCTTAAATAAACTCATGCAAATTATTCAATTATATTTAAATTTGCAATAAAACAGACGGAAGCATCTGTTAAATAAAACATCTGGCTTTTTAAAGCAGTATTTTTTAATATAAAAATATGTTCGTTTTCCAATGTCCAGTGCCTCCAGTTACAGTCTGAGTAATCACAGCATTTGAATCAACAATGTTTTCTTTACAAAAAAAATATAATTTATGTTTTTCGAATGGAATTGTCATACAAGAGCCAGATGAAAACATCATAGTGTATTTTCAAACAAAACCTAATCGAAATATTCAAGAAATTAATAATAATAATTTTTATTATTCATGATTTTTATAATTTTTAATTTTTACGTTCCTGATACTTTTTTAAATGGCTGTATTAAAAAAGAAATTGAAAAATTCACAGAATTTTCCCAAAATTAAAAAATTAATTAATTGTAATTCGAATGAAAATGACATGCATTCTGTGGAAATGCCCATACAAATATTTTGCAATTGCACTGGGTGATTTTTTTTAACAAAAAATTTTAACACTTCGAATAAATTTATTGAAAAAAAATTTTTTTTTGAAAAATTTTGTAAATTAAAATATATTATATTACTTTTATCATTTTGAGAGAGAGGTAACGGAAACTACCGTATTTCAATCGTGTGAGCCAGCGTTGCCATCGATAATAATCTTACAAATAATTCCCGAATGCTACGTTTACAATTCATAAGACCCGTTCCATTAAGTAAATTATGGGAAAATGTTTTATAAAAATTTGATTTAAAATTTCTAGCGACGGGAATGCTCATAGTGGCCTAGAGACAATCCAAAAACAATGTCAGCGCTGTAAATATGGGCCTATAAATCTTTTCCGTCACATGTTATTTTAATTTGACGCCTTGTTATTTGAACGTCTCCAATTGTGATTGGCAAAGAAAAAGCCAGATGTTTGGTGATCTTTGGCAAAATAACGCCGCAAGTTTATTTGTCCTTTAAAAGGCAAGCATGGATAGTGATCCATTTAATTAGTTTTATTAAACATCTTCGGGGCATTAAATCTGGCCGAATTCACGCAATCGCTTCAAAATCACATTTTTCGGAGCCAATGCAACTCTGTTCAGCTGGAAACCATCACACAGTGCATTTATAGTTCAGATTATTGTATATTTGATAAATCATCGGATCCTTTTTGATAGTAAGTCATGGCTCTCTTAGCCAATCATTTGTATATCGACTTTTTTTTGGAGTTGGGTGATTATCAGAAGGCAGGGAAATAAAGTAAATATTTTTGTAATTTTTCTGTGTAGCCCAGTGTTGCATATGCATATTTTATTCATGAATATCATAATTTTTATTGACACAAGAATTCATTTTAAAAAGGATAAAAGGTCTGCTGAATTGCTTTGAAATATTATTAAACGTCGTGCTTATTAGCAATTAATCAATTATCCTGCATTAATAAATAAAACATTTTATAGCCTTTTTTATTATGCTGCTTATCTCCTAATTTGCAATTCTAAGCAAACAAACATATTGTCTTCAGCGGTAATCTTCCTGTTAGACAGTCAAGCGTACAAAATTACTCGAATCAATCTAACAATTTCAATTAAAAAATTGCCAATATTCGTTAAAATTCAATTTAATTTTTTATTAGAGTGTAAAAAGTCAATTCTTGCGGTTGCTGCTCGCATACACGCAAACAGATGTGGTAGAGAGAGGGAGAGGGCAATCGTTGGAGCTGCAGGTGGATAAAATTTAATGGTGGCCAAACTTTTAAAGCCATTCTAGTGTTGGTGATAATTTGTTTTCGCTCAGCAATGCACACATGCAGAAGACTTGCTAAAAATGTATCCATCTCTCTTGCACTTCCAGAGAAATGTGTGAGTGGCGAGCACCACCGCACACCGTAAAAGGAGAACTTACATTCAAGCAGGATATTTATGAACTCACAGGCCCTTGTGGTGGCAAGGATGTGCTGCTTGTTAATTGCCGTTGTAAACGTTTATTGTCCATAAAGTCGACATTGAAGAAACTGCAAGTTTTGGCAAGTGATTTCCTTTGATTTTATATTCGTTAGTGTGTGAGAGTGTGTGAGAGTGTGTGTGCTTGTGTGTGAGGAGAGTACTTATTTTGGGGTTCAATAAATGAATAATGGCTTGAAATCGCTCTCATGCACTTACGAGTTTGCGTATTTGTTAATGTCAAAAAAAAATATATTTAATTAAGCATTCAGGCATGGCAATAAAATATTTTGTAATGGCTTTGAAATTAAATTTTCAAATAAATTAATTATTAATTTTAAAATGTCCACTCGTATGCTTATATATATGTCTGTATAGAAAGCGGAAACCCTAAACAGCAACTATGTAAGTGTAGCATATGCGTTAGGGAGGGTGTCCATAGGTACGTGTGCTGGCCCAATAAAACCGTTACAATACAATCTCTGCCAGCAGCAGAGATTTTAATACTGTACAGCAACTACTGAAATTTGTTGCTGAGCTATACAAGCTAGCCGAAATTTAAAGCATAAAGCTGACGTTTCTTATACCGAAATGTAAGTTAGTTGGTTCTTGCCGCAAACGAAAATACTTTGCCATTTTTAAATTTTAATTAAACTTTTGTATGCTAAATAAATCGATATTTTTGCTCAAGTTTAATGCCATTGTAATTACAGTAAAACTTTTATTCGCGAACAGTTGCTATTAGCAGAAGCTGTTATAATGGAAATCATATGACCGATCGTTCGTGGCCCTGATATTGTCATAAGTTCTGAACAAAAAGTTCTCGCAAGCGAAGAACTGATTTAATAAATCATTAACAAATTCATTTGGTTATTTTGGTATACTTTTAGGCTGGGGCGAAAACTGATTTTTGTTGAATACTTTTAGTTACTGTTGGGCATGGTGTTGCCACTTTTGGAATTTTGTAAAGAAAGTGAATTTTACTTCTAATTAATTAATTAATTTAATTAATGATTAAAATTTTGTAATAATCCCGCAAGAGATCTTTTGAAGGAAGCAGACTTTTCATTCTAGATTTTTGGGAATAAAGTGTTAACTTAAACACTCGTCAAAAAGTCAAGTCAAGTCATACATTTCCAATACGTAGTAATTTAATTGTGTCCTCTTAAAAAGCGTCAAAACTTCTATGATAGATTTTGGCTTTGCAACAATATTGCTGGTGATAAGGTCGAAATTTGTCGATTACGAAATAGCTCTGAGCGCATACGTCCCTCTTCGTTTCTAATGCAGCAACGAAGTGAAGACAAAGTGCATCTATTTCGATACAAAAAATAATTTCTATTCTTCATAGAGATATCCAGTTCCTTCCTTTGGAAAACAATTAATTCAATAAAAAAAATGTTTGCATGTTTTTCCTTTGGAAAATTGTATTGTTTTGTTTCTAACTAGTTAATGAGGTTTTTGGGATATGAAAATTGAAAATTGGGTATAAGTTCTGGCACCACTGTTTGTGTAGTCAATAATACTTGCAAATACTGTCATAAAAAATCGCAGTAACACGAATTTGTGTGATTCCCCTCAAAACTTTCTAAACTCTATAAAATAAACCATAAAATGTCAAAGCGAAGAAAATTGTTTCATTAAAAGAAAATATTTAAATATTTCTCGGAAATTAAAAAAGGATGTTGTTAAAAGTTTAATTTGTTCAAAGAAATTTTCAATGGCGGTCTTGTAAATGCAATTCCAGTTCAAAGAGATTCCTACAAATGGAAATTGGTATTGGGAAAGGGACAAAGAAATAAAACTAGATTAAAGAAAAGTTGATTTCTGTCATTTTCATTCGAATTACATCAATTTCACTTCACATGAAACTAAATTAAAAAGAAATTAATGCAATAAATATTCGGTCTAATGGAGAATTAACTCCACTTTTCCACTTGGAATGCAAAAATTTCCATGTTCTGCTATCAAAGAGAGATATCGAGTTAGAGAGAGAGAGAGAGGGAGAGTATTGCAAATGCCTGTACAGAACACAATATCGCTGCAACACAAATTGCATAGTGTGAGCCATGACTGAAAATTGTTATTCAAAGTACAAATGTGATCTCAGCACAAAATAAACTATTCAGTGACTGAAAAGACAGTTTCAGTTTCTCTACTTAATAAAGAATGATTAAATAATTCTGTGTTTGCACTGCTTTCCAGCATGGTCATGGCTCAGATGAGTGACTGCTATAAGTAAACGGCTGCTTCCAATTTATGTGTATCGCCCTGGGCCGCATTAAACCATATTAAAGCTGGCGAATCGAATTGTTCACCAGCCCAACAACATTTCCTTTTACATTTTCCTTATAATAACGAGTGACTTTGCAATAGAAACTGTTTAAAAATTTCTTTTACCAATTTTTAACACATTCTCCTTAAAGTTCAGCCAATGTGAAATGGTGCTGGCTGTTTCAGCTTAAAAGCACCACAAGCAATAACTAATTTAAATTTGCAAAAAGACTAATTTGCAACATGCTAAACACAATGTACCACAAGGACCCCCAGTTGCCGACGGCATTGTATCGAATGATGATGGTAAGTGATTATTTTTTCAATTTGAACCTGTTTTCTATATCTAAATTCATTTACGAGCAATAAAAATAATGCGAAATTAATTTTTAAAGCCACCGATGCCTGCTTGCTTGTTTGTTAATTTGGCGAGCAAAACTATTTGCGCTGCAATATGGTTGGAGCAAGTGGACGTGGAAGAAAATAAAAATTCATTTTTGCAGAACTTTCAAATGCTGAAAGCAATTTTTATTTATTTCAGAAGAATTTCGCTTTCTTTTGCAGTCTTCTTTTCATTAAAAAAGCTTATAAATGGTTTGTTGAGAAATAATTAACTAATCCAAACAATGTCTTTATTGAAGGCGATTGCAACTTCAATTAACTATTTAATTAAATCAATAAACAGAAATAGTTTATTTGAGAAAATTATTATAATTAATTAAGCTAAATTGCAAGTTCAAATCATAATAAAAGCAAGAAAGGATATTTCTGAAATCATAGAATCAAAGGGCTTTGATTATGACTTTAATGATTAAAGAAAGGGCTTCGATTATGACTTTAATGATTAAAGATGATTTTGGCTACGCTACTAAGCACGATCTGGGATAAAAATTTTCAAATATTTTAAGGAAAATTGGGTCACTTATTTCATCAGAGAGCTTCGAAGATTAATTTCCAGGTGTTCAATTGCCGATGGTTTACTGCCGTAGACAAGTGACATTACTGAACGTGAAAGGAGATAATCCAATGGCGGCAAAACCAACGATCGTGGTGCTTTATTGAGTAAACCATACCATGAATTAATTAGCAAAATTTCTTTGAGTTACAACCATCCCTGTACGGCATGCCCGCAAAATTATTGCCAGCTGATACAACGGGACGGAAAAGTTCTAAATGTGACCCTAAACCGTTCACCATTAACAGCAACATTCTGACACGCATCGTTTTAAAACACATCTGGTCCAATGACTCCTCCAACATATAAAGTGCTCCAAGCAGCAATTTGTTTTATATTAAAATATTTCCATTACATATGCGACAAGTCTGCTCATTCGGAAAGCAGTAATTTAAATGTCAAGCCAAGTGAAATGTCAAATCAAAGTAAACAAAAACCAAGCAGTGCTACCAACTTTGAAAACTATTTAAAACAACTAAAAACTATCTGTATTTTTTTAAATTGTTTTAATAAAAATATTGAATAATAAAAATATAATAAACATATTTTAATACGTTTCTAACTAAATTTTTGGATTATATTATGGTGATCTGTTTAGGCACCGATTTTTGCAAATTTTTGCGAAACCATATTATTTATGTCCGCAGCCAGTAGCCAGTTCAGCATTCTTATTTATAAAATTTGGTCACCCATGTACTCCAGGGCTGTTCCAATTGATTTAATAACCACTTTGCTGACGGGCAGTTGAAACTCAATTTAAACTTTAACTCTACGAGCATTATTTGAAATTAAATTTGACTTGCGTTACGAACACAAGCATCATTGTAATTACTGTTTACTTTTGAATTTTCGACTTAAGCTATAACTGCTGCTGGAATCTTTTTCTAATTACATACATGTTGCGTTACACTGTAATAAATACTTATTTGTTTGTTTGTAAGTCGCTTTTAGTAACTGGATCATTAAACATGTTTATAATTGATCACGCAGAGTACACGATGGCCCAATAAAGTCTTGTGGTCAGTGGTTGGTGTGTTTGGTTAAACAAGTAAATTACAATTTAAAAAAGGTAATTTCTTAAATACACTCAAAGAAAAATCTTCAACGATATATAAATAATAGGCTTAAACCAAATTCCTGTACCAAGATTTTGCTTCAAAAGTTTTCCGAAAGCTTTTTTTAACTTTCATTGATGACATCCACAATAAAAAAAATGTTTTTCAATCTGTTCAGCAAAAGTAATGAAAAATATCCCATAATTTAAAGTAAAAATTAAGCAACTGAACAATTAAAAATTGTTCAAATCTATTAAAAATTTGTTTCAGGCAAGTTATTGTTTCATTGCATATTTTAAAGTTTCAATTAATTAAATCAATTGAAGGCAATGAAAATATTTGCTGATTTTTGTGTTATGCAAAGTGTTAGGCAAACCTTTTCCCATCACTTTCGTCAACTTTAGCAAATATAAAAATCTCAGTAAATTGTTTGCACTCATTGCTGTGGTTGGCATTTGCTACAAGAGCACAATGAAAAATTATGTTTTCCATTTCAAATTTTGAGGTAATAGGTGCTGCTGTCCACTTTCCCTGTTACCGCACTCTGCACGAGGCCACTGTCCTGTTACTTGTATACCTCTCCGTGGGCATTACTAACTCTTTCTCTGAGTGTAGCTATTCAAAGCTTATTGAACATTCTTCGCTTCAACTAGTTTCGTGCGGCCCTGGAAGCAACTCAAACGAAAATGGTGATCGCGATTAAAATGTGATGAATATTCGTGGAGTGCATTAATCAGTTCATCTGCGAGCCCAACAGAAAACAATTACAAATTTCACCCTTGTAATTATTGTAAAGAAAACTTAATTAAATTTATTAAAAATTGGTTTTTGATGGAAAGTTTTAATGCATTTTCTTGCTTTTCCTTTTCCCTTCATTTTCTCTAACTTAATAAAATCGTTTGAGGTAACAGAACCATTTAATTTAAATATCGCTGGTTGGATTTCTACCATCATTTGTTTTGCTGGCTGCCGGCTGCCGACTGCTGGCTGCTGGGTGCTGGCTGCTGCCTGTCTTTCTGTTTCTGGCCTTCCGTCTCTGTATCTTGTTTCTCTTTATGGCCCAGTTATAAATTGTTTTGGCGGTTAAGAAAAAGAAAATTATTTTAACTACTTATTTGTGTATTTTGTGTCTGTTCCAAATGAAAACATTGTTAAATTTTTTTCAACTTAATTATAGAGCACACAAGAATGTACATTTTTATTATTTTCAGTTTCATTTCATTTCGTTTTATACAAGTTAATTTTTTTTGATTTTTTTTTTTGGGTTCTTTAATTTGTTGTTGTTGTTGTAGTTTTTCTGTTTTGGAAAGAATCCAAAACAGTTCTCGCATTAGCCGCATTACAATAAAAATGACTAATGGCTGTTAATTTCCTTTTTCGCTCTTATTTTTTGTGTTCTTGGCTGAAAACAATTCTTCTTGGTTCAATGATGGCGTATAGTGCCGAACAAAATATTAAGTGCAGTCTGCTTAAGGTCAGCATAAGCAGTCATGCTTTTTGTCGAAAGTATGATAATGTGCACAAAAAATGCAACTGTGCGTTTCTTTTGCGATGAGATCTGCATTTTCTTCAGACAGCGCAGCGAAAAGCTTTTGCTGGGACATTTTTTAAGACTTGTGAGATTTATTCCCCATAATATTCCCCATCAAACGTGCTCCGGTCTAGGAAATTGAATCTAGAGCTTTTCAAACAAGTCATGCTTAAAGGCGCCAATAATCAGTTATCAAACAAATATCAGTGAAGGATTTAAAATGTAAAAATGGCTGCTAAGAATATACCTGTTATATTAGGAACGATCGGAATATACTGTCCTACTACAAAAAGTTCACTAAATTCCTGTAAGTCTGAAATAGTGCAGTATAAAATGTCTTACAAAAGCTACACTGAAATGTTAACCAAAATCGCAAACGAAATAGAGCAATTTAATTAAAAATCGCCGAAAACATCAAAAAAACGCTAAAGTCAAAAGGTGTTTAGAAGTGAAAAATATAGCTGATATTAAAAAAATTACCAAACTTTAAAAAAAAGCTGATTTTAAAAGAACTACAAATAAATCTCCGAAATGAAAACCTCAAGAAAATAAAAGCAAAATATTAAAATGAAAAAAACGTTTAATCTTCGTCTTCGTACGCAGTCCCACTTATTTTAAACAGAATTAATTGAATAAATAAAATTTTGTTAGAAGAATTAAAAGCTGGAATAGCAATGTAAAAACCACCATAAACTATAAAAAACGCTAAAAAGAATCACCACAAAATAAATCTTATATTTCATTCAGAAATCGCGAAAATTAAGATAATGCGCAAGTGAATGGGCAAATAAGTTTGCAATAAATAAATACAAAATAAAATATATCAAAAGAAAAAATATTAAAAACAAAACAAACCACAATTAGTTAATTATTAAATGCTCGTATAAGTTTCAAAAATTTAAAATCGCCTAAATAACATTTTCTACCCAAAATAAAAATCATCAAAATGAAAACAAAAAAAAACTAAACCCCGAATCAAACTTTGTTGAATGTGCAGAAAAATAGTTTTGCAAGATAAAGCAAAGCCAATGACAAAGCAAAAAAAAAAAAAAAATAAAATAAAATCGCTAGAATTGAAAATATTAGAATAAAGAAAAGCGTCAAATAAGAATTTAAAATTTGTAAAATAAATCAAAACATACATTGTCAAAAAATTTATAAAGTAAAAATCAGAAAAATTATAATAAAAAAATTCAAAATCATAAAAAAAAATAAAATAAAAAGCGCCTACATTAACCAAATTAAAATACTGGCGTAAATGACAGAAGCAAAAAGTCGTCTAAATGAGATTCACCAAAAAAAATGTGGATAAAGAAACTATAGATCAGTGAAAATAATGAAAACTAAAAAATTGGAGTTTAAAACATGTAAAACCGCAAAGTTTCGGCTGCAAAAAAAATCTCAACGTAAGAAAAATGAAAAATAGTAACCAAAGAAAAAAAAACTTTAAAAAAATCGGACAAAAAATACTGTCTTAAAAAATCAAGAAAAACTGAGGAATCTGAAAAATCCAAGTAAAAAAATGTATCAATTTAATTAAAATTTCTCGGCGTGCAAGAATTTTAAGCGTGCAAAAATATAGAAATAAATAAAATCACCAGAAATATAAAAAACGCAAAAACCATCGCCAGAAGAGAAACAATGTCGAAATAAAACTTGAAATAAATACCAATTAGGAATAAAAAAAAATAAGAAATAAAAAAAATTTAAAAAAACTTACATCACAAGAAAGGAAGTAAAATGAAAATATCGCTTAAAAACCGCCTAATAAAAAAATATGACCACATTGAAATAATCGGAGTAGAATAAATGCGAAAAAAAAAAAAAAAAAAAAAACGGATTCAGTTTCGAATAAAGTCAAGAGGGAGGGAAATGAAAAAAAATAAAGTAGTGGAAACAAAAAGAAGAAGCATTATTAGGTGGCTTAAGTTAATTAGAATCCCGATGTAGCCAATTCAGATCGAAAATTTTTTTTTACATAATTGTAAAATTTAGCTGCAGCAATTTTAAAAAGAGTAAGAAAATAAATTCAGCAAAGCTGGCAACGCTAAAGGAACCGGTGTCACAAAACAGCTGACTTTTGAGTTATTTTTGGGTATTTTGAAATAAGAATTCGGCTTTCAATTCTTCAAAAGTACGCGAACTTCACAGCGACGAAATATAATAAGAAAATAGCAAATAAAAATTAAAGGTTACTAAAAAAGTGAATGATGAGCCACCAAGGCTTGCTCCCTCTGTGAGGAAAAACGACTGCGGGAGTCAATCTCAGTTCCTCGTGTTAGAAACACTGTAAAGTAAAAAATGCTGCTCACACCGACAATGAATACTTCATCGCATTAATGAACCGTTTCATTGAAATAATGCAAAACATTTACTGAAATCTCGCCTCTCAGTGTAATTATTTATTTCCAAAGGGCGTGTTGCGGTGGCGGCAGCACAACAAACCACTTCTCTTGTGTATAAGCAGGAGTTTCAGCGATTGCACAACCAAACAAACACAACTAATTGCCGCAAGTTGTTTGAAGATGCTGTTAAAAGGCAGCCCTGGAGTCCACCAGGCGCTTGAAACATTTTAACACATGCACACTGGCCCGCTGCTTCTTTTCACTTTTTACAAAATTGATATTTTTCGTGTTCGAAAAACCTTTTGACTTCATTATATCTGTTACACATTTATTGCTGCCAGCCAACAAAATTGAGAAAATAAGCCAAACATTTATGTTGTTCTTGTACTTTGAAGTATGGCAGCTGAAAACGACTCTGGCATTTGATCGCTTCGTTTCTTTATCCCTGACAACGGAAGTTCGCCTCAAATTTCTCAATTATTAAAACTCTAATCCAAGTTTCTTAGGTTTGCGGCAACTGGTAATTAAATTTTAATAAATAACCTGAATATCTGAGTGGTTTAATATTCATTAGTCAAGATGAAAATTCAATGAAATACTCACAATTTAATTACTTAATTATACTGCATTTTTTTTATTTAGTAGAAATTGGGATTCGGTTTAGGGCCTGAAGTCTTAATTGATGTTAAAAACTGAAATAAATTTCTGGTCAAGTGATTTCTTTTCGCTTTTTTTTATCAATTGATTGAATTCTTACAGGCAATTTTAAACAGACTTACTTACTTTTGTTAGAAATATGGGAAATGATAAATGAACGATTAGAAAAAAAGGGAATTGACTTGGAGACGAGCTGGAGAAGAATTATAGATTTCCAGTTGGTAAATTTTTTTAAGAAATCTGAAGAATAAATTTTACAATAATTTTTTCTTTTTAGAAAATGTTTTTTTTTTAAACTAATTAAGCTTATAACCTGCGAAGCTTTCGGCTTGACCGCAGGAAAACAAACAGGGTCTAGCCAGAAAGCGAGCACGTGACCTCCCGTTTAGTAGGCTGTGCGTTACTCCTTCGCCTACGAAAGCACCTAATAAATGTTTTATAATTAAAAATTAATTTGCAGGAAATTTGTTTCCAAGCGCTTTTATTATTGTGTTACGCCAAATTGAAATCGCCGCAATTGAAAGCGAAAACTGTAAACGAATTTGAAAGAGAATACCCAAATTAAAGAATGGAGAATTCGGTAAGAAATCTCCAGTATTTTTTTATTTTTATTTGTAACTAACTTAACCTGCAAAACTATCGGCTAGACGAGGGTCTACACAGGAATCGAACCCGCGATCTCCTGTTTAGTAGACTGCGCATCACTTATTCGCCTACTGAGGCACCCGTTTGGAGGGCATGAAGACGAATCTGTATGAATCTGAATTAAAAACAATTTGCTAAAATGGAAAATAAGGAGTTTACAAAGTGAAAAGCTATTAAAAAAAATTTCGAAATTAATAGAAAATCTATAAAAGTAAAACCAGCTGGAAAGGCCTGAGGAATACATCAGTTAATAATTTGTAATTATCCTTAATGTGAAGTCATTGGATTATGCGAACAAGCCACAAACAATTGATGGAGTGGAGTTGAATATCGAACGTGTCCTTGCTGAGCTGCAGCCTGCTTTATGCGAAAAGGTATTTCAAAATTGAAAGGATCGTAAGGAGGATGTTAAGGATGAACAAGATTGTGTTCAGAACGTAAACTAGTCGTTTCATTATAATTTTTAATCTTTTTATTTCACACCTCATATAGTTTTTGGTTAGATAGAATCCTTTAATTGCATAAGATTTCTGACGAAGGCTATAGGAATAATGAAGCATAAAAATAACATGTAAATTAGCCAAATCTACTATAATCATTACGCCGAGGCGACTGCTGTGGCTGGTGGCACAAGTGCTCGTGGTTTCATTCACTAGTTATTTTTGCATTTTTTCTTATAAACGTATGAAATCATTCTTTGGCTATATCTCTTTGGTTTATCAGGCGATTTTAGTGATTTTCACACTGAATCATTCTGAGAATAGTTGAGAAGATGGATTTTAAAATTTTTGATTTTAAGCTAAATTTAAACTCAATTTAGACCGCAGCAAAAATTCCGATGACAGACAGCGAGACAGAAGGACAGACGGACAAAGCTGAATCGACTTCATTTCTTATATGCATCTAGAAATGTCATACTTTATAGGGTCGTAAACGAATATTGCAGAAATTACCAAAGCCATATTAAGCTTATATATGTACATATATTCCACTATACTTTTTGAAGGAGAAGAGTATAAAAAATAGTCTAATAGTCTAATTCTCTCTCTTGCAAGGACCTCTTTTTTTATTAGAAATTTAAATATATAATTTTTATTTCTCAATATTTCTTTACTTCAATATTTTTCCTGATGATGCTGCGCAAAGAAGTAGCGAAATATCGACAAATAAAAACTATATTTTTAAATGTTCAATAAAAAAGAGGACCTGCAGCGGAAGAGAAGTAGAATATATCAATTTTGGAAGAAGCTCAAAAATAATATATTTTATTTGAGAAATATAGAATTTAAATAAATTTTAATTTTTTTTTTTTTTAGTTTCAGAATTATGATATCGATTTCAGAGAGAAGGAAAATTAAATTGAGAAAAGTGAAACTAAAGCGGGTGACACAAAAACCGAAAATTTAAATTTAATTTAATTTTAAATTTAATTTTTAGTACCTCAGTGTCATAGCCTTAGTTTGAATGAAACTAATTTTTTTATCAATTTTAATTAGGAGAGATTTTTTTTAGTTCCTTTCAGCTTCTTATAAATCGCGGCAATTCATCATTCATTTTTGAAAATTAGCATTGCGCACTACAGTTGGGCCATCCTTTACCACTGGCTTGAAAAAATCATGTTCTATTCAGAAAAGTTCCTGCTCATCGTACGGCAGTAAAAAGATTAGAGGATAATTGTTTGATGTAATTCTCATTCAAATTGTAAGAAGTTGAGAGAAAAGAAAAGATTTCGCTAAACTTAATATCGGTAACTCTGTTGGAAAAATACCCAAAATTATTTAATGAAAAGAGAAGTAACGAAACACGTATACCAACATGCAGTTTCCCTCTTTCCCCCAAAATCCGTACAAGTATTTAATATTATTTTCTTCATTATGTATTTTTAAATGGCAGTTAATAAAAAAAATTTGTTGGTTGCATTAAGTTTTTTTTATACGACGGAATACGTTCGGTGCTTTTCAATTTGCCAATAAAATTAAAATCACCATTTTAATCAATTCGCAAATTAAAACATTTTCCCACTTCATTGTGCCGGCCAGCAGCGCCTCTTGCAATAACTAATTCAACCATTATTTTATAGAAAAAAGATAAAAAAAAAAACTCTTTTAAACTGAAATGTATCTCATTTGTTAACAACGCCCATGTGATTAAATTTAAAAACTTATTTTTTTTTTGTTTGAAATTATCGACAATGTTTTCACAATCGTTGAATACATTCTGGTTGTTGCAACAAAGTGCGCACAGTGGGACGGCCACAAACTGCTTGGGTAATCGAGCATTTAAATTAAAAGCCGTAAAGAAAGAAATGTCTTCATTTAAATAATGATTTTGTACATTATACTTATGAAATTTGTCTTTAAGCATTAAAAAGAAGTGGACTCGCTAGGGTCATTCAGCAAGCCTTAACGCTTCTGATGTGAACTTCAATTAATCACAGGTATCGTGACTTGCAGTAAAGTTGTTGGGCATTTAATTTAAATTAAAATCATCTGGCGGTGTTGTTACAATTTACGCAACTCACACAGAAGTATGAAAAGAAACAAACCAATTTATGATTGTTAAAACCTAATTTAGACATACAAAGTTTAGTTTGACAGGGTCTTCTCAATTCTCTTTTAAACTTTGTTGAATGTTCAGAAAACAAAAACAAAATCTTAAAAACATGTAAGAGCTTACCTTATGTCACTTCGAAGTATGATGAGCAATCAGCTGCAGTGCCCTTCATTTTCTTTCCTCCCCTCGTCCAAAACTGTAAACTGTAAAAAAATATATTGTTTTTAAAGTATTCAAATATTTTGATTTTCTTTTACTAATTTTGTATGTTTAAAGCAGACCAGAATCAAAAAAATATTGGCTTCCACCAAACAACTGTAAAGTTTTAGAAAGAAACAAAGGAAACGTATTTAGTTCTGTAAATAAACAAAATCAGCTGCTTTAAATACGACAAAAATGGTTAGACAGTTTGTGAAAAGCATAAAAACAAATTTAAATGTCGATTACTTTTATTGTATTACAGAAATCATAATTGCATGCATTTTAATGTTCTATTTTATTTAGTTGTATGGATGCCTACTAAACCGGAGGTCGGCGGTTTGATTCCAGCTTAGGCTCTGCATGTTTGCTGCGGACAAGCTGAAAGCCTTGGACGTTGAGTTAGTTGAAAAAGAATTATGAAATTACGAAAGGCTAATATTGGAAATGCAGCAACTGGATTAATAATTCGGGGTACCAGGTGGTTGCTTATAAGCATTTCACCATGCCTATTGCTACATTAAGCAATTTCAAGTTCTCCCCAAATCTATGTATATATTGTGCGTCAATCTGGCAAACATACCATTCATAAGCAGCGATTTATTTCAGATTGTATTTTAAATTGAGTAAAATGACCATCAGCATTGGCAAAGAATGTTTTGCAGTTGGCAGCACTGACTGATCTGAAAACTGGTTGTTTCTAAGAACTTGCTCAATTTGCCGGTTGTATGTGTTAACACGATGTAAGAGCTTAAAAAAGCAAAGCGATAATATTTGCTGTCAGTAGTATTTTTGCAGCTCTAAAAAAAATTTGACATTTTTCTATATTTCAAATATAAATCAGCTGACCGTGTGGCGTTACCAGATTGATCCTTCACAACAGTTACAAACAGCTGTTATCCTTGCCTTCAGTCATTTGACGTTCTAATTTTTACTTCAATATATCGGCTCTTATAGAAAAAAGTTTAATAATTATCTTTGCCCATGTTGCCAAATAAGTTTCAAAGAAGTTTGCTTTGATTGCTCAAAACTCTCTACTGTGGCCAGACTTTCAAAACGGTAATTTGTTTCACAGAATTTGTTTTCCAAAGCCCAGCTTCTCGTTTATTAATAAATTTGCTTTTTGTACAGTCGGCAACAATTAATGACACACTTTAGATAAAATTTCTAGGGAGATGAAAAATTAATAAAAATTGGTTTTACGAATCCAAAAACCGGTAAAGAAATATAAAAATGAGGCAGGAGCAGAGCAAGGCAAAAAAGTTAATATAAAATTATTAAACGCTGTAGTACATAAAATAAAATTTGTTATTACAAGCGAATAATATAAAAGGCGTGTGTGTTTTCCGTTCTGAGATACTAATGAAAATTATTTCTGTTTTGTTTCTTATTGATCGAAAAAATAAAGTCCTGTATTTCTCGAGAACGAAAAAACTTTGAGAGAGTCATCGACAACCATCGATAGCGTCACTACGAGAGCTACGTAGCTTCAAGTAGCTCCGAATTCAGACACTGTAACTTCGAGAGGCCACAAAATCGGCTTAAATCCACTTGCATAGAACATAGAAAGATTTTCTCTCAGAGACCAATACAACCATTTTCATGTCTGCTCTTAAGCAATAATTATCTGCCAAAGAATAAGCAAAGTAAACAAACAACAAACTCAAAAGCGAAAATGAAACAGAATAAACTGGCTGGTTATGCTAATGAAAATGTTTGCAGTTGGAATTTTACACTCCCCATCTCACTTGCATTCAATTATTTTCACTTAAACTACAACGAACAGTGTTAATACACTACTTCGCTACCGCTGAAATCGCAGGATGTCTAGTGGTGAGAGTTAACAGCTACAATAGTATTTGGAACAGATGATTGCAGGGTGTAAGTGGGGATACAAGCAGAAAATTATGTATTTGGTCACTGACATGCACCGTGTTGCATGCCTTGTTGCAAGTTTTTGCAGCTGTTCCATTCAAGCAGGCTTTGTTTGCTACACAGCAAGATTTTGTGTTTTTAAAAATAAGTTAAGCTGAGCTGCGTTGAGCTGGAACAGGTCGTTTTGTGTGCCCTACGGGTTGTTGTTTAAACAGCAGTGGCAGCCTCACACTGCTTTTCACCTGATTAAGTACAATTAGGAAATTCAATAAAAGCATGAAAAGATGCTGAAAATATTGTTATTTGGTTTATAATAGCTTTATTATCTTTTAAGGACTATCGGTGTCCTTTCAAGTGCAGGATTGGTATTAAGCCGCGTCGATTTATTAATTTAGCCCTTAACAATTTTTTAAAAAAGTGTAAGTAATTGGCAAAAAATATCTCTTTTGTCTTTTCCTTGTAAATATTTAAGAAAAAAATTCTAAAATTCCGAATAATATCCTTAAAAAATTCTGAAACTTTGAAATGACACACTTGAGATGGCATATTTCGCAATTGCATATTTCTTGTTTCCCCTATTAATAATTATAGAGAACTTTTACATTTGTGTGCTAAATTTAATCATTCTCGTTTAATTTTTCCATAGATTCCTGAAAATAGTACAGGCCCACTTGGTCTTTGCAACATGAGCTGTAATGATGACTTTCCCACGTCTCCTAAAAACAAACTATGAAGGAATAATAAAATATAATATAATTCACTTCTTCTTGAAAAATTAAAAGTAAAACTTATACTTTGGATGATCCGCTTCATGTCCGTCTTGAATATTGCAACACTGAAATATTTTAGCATTTTCTGCTAAAACTCTATCCTCTATATAGACGAAAAGCGCCTAAAGTAAATCAATAGAGTTGGACACCCATTAATTTCAAAGCCTGCTCGGCCAACCAAAAAACCGACTTTGAAGAGAGATAATATATTTTAAACCTTTGAAAACATAAAATAAACAAACAAGAGCAAAAAAATCGCAAGTTTTTCATTCAAAAACAAAAAAAAGGTCGTTTTCAAAGAATCACGATTTTTACCCAAAAATGCTAAGGGGGTACTCTTATCAAAAATTTAAATATATTCCAAATCTCCAAAAAAAAAAAAATTCTTTATTGATAGCAAAAATATATTTTAAATATTTGAAATTATGAAATAAACATACAAGAGCAAAAAAACGCAAGTTTTTTATTCAAAAATACAAAAACGGACGTTTTTAAAGAATGACGATTTTCACCCAAAAATGCTAAGGGGGTAACCTTACCAAAAATTAAAATATAACCCAAATCTCGAAAAAAAATATTTCCTTATTGTTAGCAAAAATATATTTTAAATATTTGAAAACATAAAATAAGCATTCAAGAGCAAAAAAAACGCAAGTTTTTTTATTCAAAAATACAAAAACGGACGTTTTCAAAGAATGACGATTTTTGGCCAAAAATGCAAAAGATACCTACATAAGAGAGATATTCCATTTACTTTTTCTTAAATTTTTCTTTAAAAATAATTTGAAAACTAATTCGCCTGAAATTGCCAATATCATCTCAAGTCATATTAATTTCCATTAACTAAACTAAACAATATTTTTCATATTCTTTTTATATGTGGCCGTTGTCAGGCCAAAATATAAAATTATATTGATTAATGAATTTCTTGCCTGAATTTAAGGACAATTTTAATAGACATTTTACTATTTTAATAATGCTCATGTAAAAAATACCAAAAACCACAAAGACGGCATATGAGCAGTTTCATTATTCACTTAGATTCCTAACAATCACACGGTTAGTTAAGAAAGTTAAAAAAAGCCACCATATGAAATATACAAACTACTTGACACGAATTATAATTAATTGTTAAATAATTAAATAATATTAAATAATTCAAAACATTTTTTTTAATAATTTCGAATTTAAAAAAGTTTTGCTTTGCACTAAGAAATTCCTTTGCATATTCATTTTTAAACTAATTCACTTAGGAAATGCTTTAAAGTAAATTAAATTTAGTTTTTGGTTTGAAAGATTGTAGTTTGGCATTGAGCATGGCAGCAGTGAGCGTTACTGCAATGCAGCCATTCCCACAGCAGCGTTTTAAATATAAAATTCATCTTTAACATGGGAAAAATGTGGCTCATTTCGTTCTGCACAGAGAATTCCACTGAATTCAGTTGGAAATGTCTTAAGGAATTTAAGATGTGGCAACCGCAAAAATTATTCCAGTAGAAATATTTAAAATTTAAAAGGCCCGCAAACAGTGAAGCGCCTTAAAGTTATGCGGTATTACAACGAATCTCCCATGTTGGCTGAAGTTAAAATTAAAGAAATACATTATGACAGAGCACTTTACAAATTTAATTAAAAAGTAAATTAATTTCATTGCTGATGACTAAAACGTGTAAAAACAACTTTACTTTTAATAGCAGCCACTTTAATTACAACTCTGAAGCACCTTTTGCAATTAGTGATGCCATCTCTGGCAACTCATCCGTTTCCTTTAATAAAGATTTAATTGTTTAATTTAAATTAAGGAGTACCGGCACACAAACAACAAAAGAGATAATTCAGCCATTTAAGTGCTCGTATTATCGCGAAAATCTTAATACGGAAAACAAAGCAAAGAAAAAATAAACCCAAAAACAAAAAAATTATAAAGAAAAGATCAAAAATACTGCCAAAATAAATTATATGAATGGAAAATCTTTTTTTTTTTAAGAAATACTTGATGCCTTTTTTTCCTTCGAGAAATGAAAATGAAGTTAAAAATTAGCACCAACCGCAACAACAACAGCAAAAAACACAACAACAATAAGAAGCAATAAGCAAACAAGAAAGGAGCAGGAAGAAAACAAACGTTGATCCTTTATTAAATATTTTCAATTTAAGTTTAGCCAACAAAAACGCCTATTTGTGGCTGTTTGACTAACTGGCTGGCTGCATGAACACTTTACAGAGATGTCTGACTGGCTGGCTGATTTGTGTCGTTCTTGTATTTGAAGTGTCTGCCGGCTGCCGCACTGGCTGTTGGTGGTTGGCGGCGTTAAAGGGCTGCTACAGTCCATAAATTGCCAATATTGCTGTATTATTTCCCTACCAAATGACTCCTAACGAAACAATTTAGTTCTGTAATTCATACGATTCTCTTTTTGTTGTTGGCCATGTACCGGCTCATTATGAACAGCACTTGCATATGTAGGCTGCACACACACGCCCACTTGTGTGTTTGTTAATGTATAGAGTACCATGTTGTATTTAAATTTGCGAATACAAAACAATATTGACAAGTAAAACTCATGCTTCACCCAACAAACATTTCGATTACGAAGAATTTAAAAGCAATTGTTTGATCACCCCACAGTTTTAATTTTATCGAAAATTTCTCCTGCTTGCAAATTTTGGTTTGGAATTGTGGCCCAGGCCTACAGTTTATTTGTAGAGCGAAATGTAAATAAATAATACTATTTAATATAAACTATACTTTAAGACAATTTTTTTTTTATATTCAAATTAATCGTAGTAAGATTATTCATTCAATGTTAATTATTCACTTAACAGTTTTGTTATAAAGTCTCTTCGAGTAAAAATGATTCGATTAAACCTTTAATTATTAAAATCAAATTATACAAATTCAAATTACTATAAACGAAGGATGCCTCAAAATCCCTTCAAAATTGCAAAACTACTTTTGTGAAGAACCGTTTGCGAATTAGGCGAATAATATTCGGTTAATGAAATATCGAATGCTTTTTTAAAATATAAGTTCAACTGCATTTAGTCGAATGAAAGCCACCTTCCACAAATGTTTTGTTATATTTATTTTGAGTTTTGATAGCAAATTTGTCTAAAATGTTATTCGAATAGAATTTTTTTTTAAATTAAAAAAGTAACCACTTGCACCACAATTATTCTAAGACAAATCATATGAATTATTCGATTAATAAATTGTTTTTCGGATAAAATTCAAACTAAAAAAGGCAATTAAAAAAATATGCAAAAATACGTAAAACAAAGCGATTAAAATTATTCGTCTTGCATTAAAGTGAATCTTTCAATTAAATTTTGTTCGGAGTAAGTAAAAATTATTCCCTTAGAATTCCTTAAATATGTCGAGCAATTTCATATTAAAAAATTTAATGATTTACTAGATGACTGTTAATGTTCTTCGAATTTAAAATGTCATCAAATCAAGTTTTATTCGTTCTCAACGAAGTACGGCTCCTTTTTTAAAATTACTCGGTTTTTATACCCTTCTCTAACAAAAAGGATAAAAGGATTTATATAGATTTGATACAGTGTTAGCTTGCAATCGTGTAAAGTATATACATTTTACGTCCGTATAAGAAGGAAAGTTGAGTAAACTTTTTCCGGCTGTCCCTCTATCCGTCTATCGTGCTGTCTGTCCTACTATCACGATATGTACTTAAATTTTGCCTAAAATCACAAATTTTAAAACTCGTCTACTCGGGCTTTTCTCAAAATTAGAAAAAGAATCGAGCATTAAATACACGAAATATAATTATAGAATTTATATTTACATTTATAAATTGAAACATAAAAATAAGTTATGAATACCAAACAAGTGTTAAAACACGATTGCTGTGTGGATTACCAGGCACAGCAGTTGCCTCGCAGTCAAACTGGCTGTAAAGCTTCAGTAGTATAAGCAGGAAGATGAGAGCACTTTATTCATTTATTTCAATTGCTTGTTAAAATTTTTAATTGTTCTTAATAACGAGAAATACTCGTACATTGCAAAATCAAATCTTATTTCTTTCCTTCTGGGAGAAGGATATAGAAGATTCGGCAACACTTTTCTTGTTTTCTTCTATTAACATAAAGATTGCTTTTAACATTTTTAAAAATATGCCAAAAATTGCACAATAATATTGCAAGAGTGTGGTAAAAAGAAATAAATTAGTTTCAAGCAATTATAGAGCAAAAGAAATTCATTTGCAGACAGTAAACCCTCTGCTTACTGGGCAAAAAAGGAAGTTCTTGTTACTGGCGAACTCACACGTCAAGAGAATAAAATAAAAATAAAATTTGTAGGAATAAAAATAAATAGGAAAAAGTAAAAATTTATTGTTTCTATTTAATGTGGCAAATGGCACAATCATTGGGTTGCGGAAGGCGGGCATATTGTGAACGCCTCACTTCCTTACTTTATGCAAATTAGCTTTGGAATACGTACTTCTGTCTACTTTTCATTTATTTTCGACTCACAAGCAGCGGCAGCAGCAACAAGAAATAATTAACCCTCTTTCATTTAATTTGTTTGTGTTACGTTGATAGTTAAAGTTAATTAGCGGAGGGGTATAATCGGTTGTCTTCTTCTTCTTCTTCTTGCACGACAATAACAATTATTTATTTTATTTAGCTGACGTTGTTAATAAATACTCGGCAAATAAATGTTTGTTGAAGGGATACAAAAATGAAAAGATGCCTCTTTTCTTTTCAAGGGCCATTGACTTTTATTTGATTAAATTTTCTTTATTTATATTTTTGGCGAAAACGGAAGAGTTTTAATTGCTGAACAAACAGGCGTCGTAGAAATAGTTTTAAAAAATCCAAAAATATAAAGAAAATGTATTTACAAAAATATAATAAATACAATATTCCTTTGAAATTTCTTATAATTTAAATATACGTTTTTGTTTCTTGTTTGAATTTGATAGGGGAATTCCCCGGATGATAATAAATTTCATTAAATTTTTTATAATTTAATTTGTCTTCTATTTTATCACATATTTTTAATATATATTTTTTAAAATTTCATTACGGCTTTACTAAAATCTATAGAAATTTTGATATAATTTTCAATATTTTATAGGCATACTGGTATACAGGAAAAATATCCTGAAAATATACTGCCTGAACAATTATAAAAAAACAAATAAAAAAAAAATTTTAAAAATAAATATTATTACACTTTTAGATAAATAGACTCCTTTCTGTTCCTACAATTTGAATACTCTTCTCTATTTGTCCTGTGGAAACAATTTATTAAAAGAAACTAAAGAAGAGTTTAAAAGAAAATTATTCGATTAAAATTATTTATGAAAAACACATTCACCAACATTCGACGAAAAAAGTTATTCCAAATAAAAATTCAAAATTAAAATTAAATTCTAATAAAATTATTCATCTCACGTTGTTAAAATGTAAATTACGTAAAGGGACTTCCAAATAAAAATTAATTATTAGAATGGAAAATTTTTAATGGAATATTTTGAAAATCCGAATAAATTTTAATGATATAAAAAGAAACTGCTAAGAAGAAAACTATTTTATTAAAATTTCAAATTTATTTTATTTTTATACAATAAAACTAAAATAATTTATTCGAATACAAATACACGAATAAAGTTTGGCAAACAGAAATCATTTTGAAAAAAATTTTGAAAGTTGAAATTTATTGAAAAGAAAATTATCCAAATTCAAAAATTAAGGTAATAAAATTATTCAAATAATATTTATTTAATTAAAAATAGCTCAAATTGAAATTAATTCGAAAATAAAATATATACGAGTTGTCAATAAAAATGATTAGAAAATTATTAGGCTTAGAAAAGTTCGAATGAAAATAATGTGTATAATATACAAGCTTAAATTCTGGCAACGAATATTATTTAAGGAAAAGCTTTAGATTGTCATACGATTTAAAATTGAATCGAATAAAAATTAATCAGTGAAAAGTAGTTCGTGTAAAACGAAAATGTAAATTTAAAAAAAAAATTTTCGAAAAATAATTGTTTAACGACGAGCTGCACAAATAAAACTATTTGAAAATATTTATTGAAAATTATTTTATAAAAACTAAAAAAATTTACAAAAAAAAAAAATTATTGCAATTAAAATAATTGAGGTAATTTTTCAAATAAAAATTGTTGGCATAAAATAAAAATTCGATATCTGTAATCCAAATGTAAGAGAACAATTTAAAAAAAATATATAAAAAGAATAAAAATTATTTTATTTAAAATTATTGGAATTAAAGCTTTTCCAATAAAAATTTGACGAATTATTTTTATACAAGTAAATAAAAAACAAAAAGGATAAAAAAATATAAAAAGCTCTCTTATAGCTTTTTCCCCAAATTTCTAGATTGCCATTTTGGGAAAATGAGTGAGAGGACTCCGGATCTTCCATATGCTTTAATGGTATTTAAGAAGCACTTACTCATACCCTGACTTGAACATACAAATGCACATTCATAATACCAATCACTTATTTGCTTTCAAAACGCCTCTGTTTTTCTGAACGACTTTTAAATCTTTTTAAAGAAAATAAAAGAAATATTTTGCAAAATACACCATTAAAGAGTGCTCAATACGGTTTTATTGTTTCTGTATAAACCCAAAATAGCGCCACAATATTGCCTTCATTTAAGTATATTATGGAGTAGGAGAGAACATTACAACAATGTAGAAATTTGTGGTGGGGATGCCAGTCAGTAGAAAATACAGGCAATTTGCCAACAAGCGTATCCTTCCTTACACAGTCAAATAATTTTTTCCTTTTTTTCATGTTTCATTTTATTTACGTTAAAATTGTAAGCAAAGGCGTTTGTGTAGGAAACGGAAGACAACATTAAAAAGAATGTGAAAAAAGACAAAATAAAGCTCAAAAACAAAATAACGGCACAAAATAATACCAATTTTCCAATTTACAAGCGGCCTAAACATGTATAATGATGGTATACATCAACGATACCCACACAGCCAGGCACGTTCATTGTGAAATTGTACCCCAATAAGGCAACGAGCAACCACCCTTCCACCCACCACCCATCATGTTGCAATAATATGTTGCAACTTACACTGTTCTAACGACTAGAAAATTTATAGCAAATAAAGAAGTACAATCATTTGGAAAAAAAACGGAGCGGCAACAACAAGCCACAAGTTTATAACAAGGATAATACATGGCGGGACAACAAACAAATTATCCATGTTCAACATGTACAAAAAGCTCCATAGAACGACTGTAAATGTAGTGTAAATGAAAAGATTTAATTTTATTTCACAGAGTACACTTGGAAAAATTTCTCAATTTTATCGTTATATAAGATTCTCTAAAGTTTCCGTTCATTACAGGTTAATAAGTTTGATAGGTCCAGGACGGGGTGTCGGTAATTACAATGACAACTACCTTCATCTCAAATAAGTACCACTTCCTTTTATTATCATTGTTAAATGTTCTTTTCAAATTGTTCAGCAAACAATATTTTCCAAACCATTTTATTCGATTAATATAATTCGAAAAATTTTCTGCAAATCATTTTTTTGTAAATAAATTTTTTTGTTCAAAATTTTTTTTTATTCTCGTTTTTATGTTTAAAAAAAAATTTAAATAAGCTCAGAAAAAATCTACTGCGAGCAATTTTATTCGATTGATCTTATTCGAATAATTTTGTAGAAATAATTTATTCTAAACATACTTATTTGTGCATAACTTCTCGCTATTCTTCTTTATATAGAATTTTTTGCTTCAAATAAGGTCGAAGGAATACACTGCGAATAATTAATTCGATTAATATTATTCGCTTAATGTTATGTGAATAGTTTTACGCAACTTATATTGTGTTAAATGTTTATACTTGAAAGAGCAGAAAACTTCCATTCTCGTTATTAAATTTATTGAATTTTTTCTTAAAATAAGTCGGAAAGTAATATTTTGCGAACAATTTTTTTTAAGATATTTTAATCATGTATTATTAATCGGTTGATACATCCGAATAATGCAATAGAAATTATTTTTTTTAAAGGATAATTGCAGAGAAACTAGATCTTAGAGAAATAAATCTGTAGAGGAGCGTTGCAGCTCCTCTGGTGTCATATTTTATTTCTTTCTTTACTACGTCAATGTAATACCGCTTCAGAAGTTCCCGCTAGGAGTACTTAAGTGATCAGATGTACGAATATACTGTAATCGATATTAATTGCTTGCCCTGAAACGAATAGTGTCTATGCCATCGCATATGAGAAAAATGGAGCAGAATCTTTATGACCGTTAAAGTACTCAACAGTTCAGCCAACGACACCCTCAAATAAATAATATTTTTCAATCACTTAAGCTAATGCTTTTCTAATAGTTCCTTAAAAGAATTAATTTATGCATTTATTTGGCTCACTTTCTTATTTTACAAACTGATTCGAATGCCGCAAATAAAACCATTTGGGGAACTCTGGAATTGTGATCGCGTCCTATTGTCCACAAATGTATTTAAGTTTTTACCAGATTCTTTAACAGTGTATTTAAAATGCTGCACAACTTAAAGCAAAATTAATACTCCTAAAAGTGCAAGTAAAGACGAAACAGCTCCAACTAGCAATTGACATGCGCCAAAATGAATTAAATGTTCTAAACACAAAGCCCATGAGTATGTGTGTGCGTGTGGCTGTGTTACATACGTGTTCAATTTTATATACATAAATATATGTATACATACATCTTGTCTTTATGAGTGTGAGTTTTATAAGGACGTTGCTGCCGATCCAAAAATTGAATACCCGACGAATCGTTAGTGCGCATTTAAGAGATACAAAAGGGAATTTAATAATGATGTAATTTTTGTATCAAAAGTTAATTAAATAATTTCTTTAACAGATAAAACAAACAAACACTTTTTTATTTACAGCTGCCTACAAGGCTTTATTTAGTTTATTCGCATAATATTTTCACGAATTTGTTTTCTTTATTTATTTCATCCGAATAAATATTTTTCCATTTTACGATAATTATTTACTCGTATGTTCTATATAATGAATTAAAAAAAAAATCTCAAATTTAATTTCAAAATTTTGTATTTGGCAATTTTGTTTTTGATTAAAAGTTTCGTCGATTAAATGGCTGAAAGTTAACCAATTGGTTCTCCCATTTAAATAAACTTTTTTTTTTGAAAATAAATTGTTTTATCTGGTTTTAAATAAAAGTAAAAGCGTAAAAGCTTTGAAACGGTTTTAATAGTTGCCGTAAGGCTAACGTTACGCGTTTTTCCTTTCGCATTTCTTATTTTGCTTTCTGGTTATAATTTTTAGGGTCAAATAGAGGAAAAGGTAAACGCGGACAGTTAGAAATTTTAATTGTATTGATTATGCCACACAAAGACTGGGGCAGCAAATGCCAAACAAGTTGCTCACAGTGACAATTTTCTGTAGATGCCCGCCTTGTTCAACATTAATATAACATTAAAATAACTTTCCAGAAACTCAAACTTCCGTTAGCTGATTCGAATAATTTTATTCGAATAAAAATTATAGGTAGTGTCAGACAAAGACTGTAAAGGTTTTTCTTCTACTTCTTATCAAATGCTTAAAAAAGTTTTAAAGAGCTATGGAATCTGGTAACGTGATGGTTTTATTTTAAATGAATTCTAATTTCCTGCAGAGAACAAATCCGGCTGGGGAGCAGAAATGAATGCATGAGTGTTATGCAAGTCAACCACAATTGAACTTTTTTTGGTTGTATTGTTGTGTTTGACAGTCATTTATTTCAAATACTAAAAACCACAACCCTGTTTAAGAGTTGCAATCTGTTTCAATATAAACGAACATAAGCGGTGATATTCTTGGGGGAGACTTTTCTATTCACGGCAGCCAGTCGCGCATCACACCCACCCATTAATGCCCTCTTTACAAAAGATTCCTTTGTTACAATAAGCCCCTGTTGTTGTTGGCTAGTCGTTGTAGTTGTAACATTTTATTTGTGTCTTGTGTTGCTCGACCTGTATCATCATCCTCGTCATCATCGTCGTAATGTTTTTGTTAATAATAATGTGCAGTAGCTTTGTTGTAACTGAGTTTTTCTTGTTCTTCTCGTTTGTTTATTTATTCCCTCGAGTGTCATAATTCTTGACGAGCTACTCATCTTTTACTTTAGTTTTACATAATTTTATGTCGAGTTTGTTGTAGTTGTGTGCCCACTTCTTCAGAAGTATGGTGTCCCTTAGAGACATTATAATCGAATCAAAGCCCAGAAGCAGGTTGTGTTTCTGATGCTCAATTATGTGTTTGTGTGTGAGAATGAGTATGTTCTGTTAAGGAAATAGAAATGAGTCCTTGCTGAGTGTATTCATGAAATTAGCCAGTTTGCTAAACCATATAATTGGCTTAATATTGAATTTAACAGATTTCGTTTTAATTTCATAAGGAATGTATTCATGCTCGTGTTTAATGTGCATATTCTTCTCGTCTAATTCGAATAAGATATTTAAATAAACTAATTAAGATTTAATGGAAGAAATTTTAAATTGGTTTCTATCAAACGGTTTTCATCTTCATGAGGAGTGAAAGGAAAGATTTTGGTAACCAGCGTTGTAACTGCGTGGACAACTAGGAGACTCACGTGTAATTTTCAACTGCAAACTTTACTTAACTTTTTTTCTGTGTAATCTGTGTAAACATAATCCGAATATTTCTCGTCATAAAAAATAACAACGTAGAACTTAATGTCAGTTGCTTGCGCATAAGAAAAAAAGTAAACAACAACAGCTGATCGCTGCCTTTTACCGATGCGATTATCGTAAAATATTTTAGTGCTATTTGCGTACATTTTGTAGAATATCTTAAGTGAACATGGACCTACATGGTTAAGGACTGTTAAAAACCAATTAAGTAGCCATTATTTCAGTATGCAGTAAAAACACTGGTAAGAAAAAGTATAGGAAAAATTATACATATGTAGATGGGCAGTAGTTCAGAACAAAACTTTAAATTATCTCGATGTAGTGCGATTCAATAGCTTTTTCTCGATAATCGTATCGTTTAAATAAATACAACGAAATCGTTACAAGTTACCTAATCACAGTTCTAGTCGGTTCAATCAAAGCTCGGAAGCTGAAACTTTGCAGTGATCACAGATATCTAGAGATGCATCTACACTCACCGTACACTTGTTAGGGTGCGAAGTTAGAAACGGGTAATTGGTGTCCTTCAATACAAGAACTTTGTGTTAATGCGTTCACATACTAACTTTACAAGTTGTATGGCTTGAATTGCGAACCCGAACTCCGATATTGATGTCACCAGCAAATGCAATTTCACTCTTTAGACAACTATTTAGGATCGTCGATATGGAACAGATATATACTGCCCTATGCGAAAATAGTGTCCTGATATTGAATATGCTTATATTCAATAGATCTAGAAAAAATCTATTTACAGAAAAAAGTGAAAAAACACGTTGATGGGAAAGCAAAAAATGTTATGCGGATAATTTCTGTGCGAATGCGATTACTCGAATAATTTTGTCTCAGCCACACTAGTTTAAATTCTTCTCCCCTAAACAATTTCATTTTGGATTGTTTAGCTCATTTAACGAAAAGGAGTCGACTTTATGTGGGCACAGTATTCCTATAGCTTGGATCGGTTATACATATATACGAGTATATATGACAATATATAATGAAATATTTAAAAAAAATCAAAGTATTCATTTGTTTGCTGGATTTTCCTGTATTCTAAGAAAGTGCTTTAGCATTGCAAATAGTTGTCTGTTCTTCCTGATTGCGATGTACACAGTTAAAAATTAAATTGATTTCTGTTGACAGAAAACGATACGAGGCCCTTTTAAGCTTTAACAAACTCAATCAATCATCTATGAAACAAAAAACTGGGAAAACTTTAATAATGTTCCAATACCAAAAGGAATTTAATAAGCACAGGAAGTGATGCACAACGTATAGATATAATCAGTTAATATGGTTGTAATTATTTTATTCTGTTTCTTTTTGTGCTTTAATGCATCATAAATTGAAATTTATTTATGCCCAACCCAGAAAAAAAAATGTTTGTTATTTTTCAATCAATAACTGGAATATTTAGTAGGCAAAAATGTTTTTCCAAGTTATTAAAAATATAAAAAACGACAACTAACAGCATGTTCGTGCACACAAACGCATGTTATTATCTGGCGAATACGTTGGTTGTCAAGGAATGATTGTATCTTGTAGAAACTACACAATATTTTGGGAGGCGTGCTTCAGGAAACAATTCATGTGCTGAAATATTTTCATATTAGTATTTTTATATGGGCGCGTGTGTCTCAGAAAAACTGTCGCAGTGTTGCTAAATTAGTGGTTATTATTTCATTCGACAACGTCCGCTTGCGGTTTTGATGGAAAAACATTTTTTTGGTTCAGCTTCCTAAAATAAATGAACTTTGATCACTTGGAAGTGATTACCTTATAAAAATTTTCATTTAGTTTAAATGATCATACGACTTGTCGAAAAATCTTTCACAGCTAATTCTTAGTAAGCCCCTCGATGGTATAATGGTTAGTATACTCGCCTGTCACGCAGGTGTCAGGGGTTCAATTCCCCGGGGAGCCAGAAGCCAAAGGCCTCAGTAGCCAGTGCTTCTATACATATTGCAATTATATTCATATAATTGTAATATTTGGTAAATAAATAAATAAATAAATAATTCTTAGTACGCCCTATAATAATTTCCAGCAGGCATGCTGGCATTCACAGGTCTGATGTTAACAGAGAGGGAAATTTTACTTTAGTTGCACCAAATACGTGCATGGCAAATTGAGGTTTTAAAATATCGACACGGTGAATTCCTTTTTGTCTCGCGAATTGTGTTTCTATTATTAAAGAGTTCTATCTTTAAATTTTGAGTAATTTCCCCATCCCACTCAACGCATGATTTACCAAATATAGCAGCTACGTTAGAAAAATATGATAGTGGGAACTAATAATGCATTTTTATAAAAATCTTTATAAAATGATCTTTTCCATGTACATTTAGTGAATAATGACATTTAGCCCTTAAAAGGATTAGGTTAGATTGCTGACCAGCTGAAAGACGGCACAACAAATTAGTGAATGCTCTGCCAACTGGAAGAGATATACATATGTAATGAACCACATTAATTCCCTGGTAGATTTCAGCCCGCTTGTAGTTTGCGGCGATCCCATGATAATTTAATTAATCCGAAATCAAAGATATTATTTTATTTATTTTTAATAACTTTATTGATCTCATTGACACTAATCAGATCATCTGTTGAAGCCAACCACTCTTTACAATTT
This sequence comes from Ormia ochracea, assembly GCA_963402855.1. NCBI lineage: Eukaryota > Metazoa > Arthropoda > Insecta > Diptera > Tachinidae > Ormia > Ormia ochracea. Next base: position 42,639,416 of record OY727107.1, read on the forward strand.
CCTTCAAAGCCAGTAATTACAAACATTAAATCTTTTCAAATTAAGTTGTAAATTCTCAAAATTGTTTATGAGCCTAATTGGTTCCATAAACATAATAAATAGATATTTTATGTGCATTTTCGAATGCATGTATGTGTGTTTTTCTCTAAAAATGGCAGCATATTGAAAAACAATCGTAAAATTGAAGCAAAATAATGAACTTTGAGCCCATTTTAATACTCAAAACACTCCTCAGAACAGCTAATGATGATGCAGTCGGGCTGATCAAATTGCCAAATGAAACGAAAAACAAACCGCCACATTCAACTCGAATGAGCAGCAATAAACGATCGTACGATGTTTGAAATAAATGTTGGTTTTAACGCTAAAACGGAATGGTTATTTGCCTTGATTATACACAATAAAAACCCACCAGAACCAAACGAGGAGAAAAGGAAGTAAAACAGAAGGGAATAAGAGAAGAAGTTGTGGAGCAACCAGTTTTGCAAACAAACAAGTGAAATTAGAGATGCAATGAAAAAAGATTCCAAAAAATTGTTTCATGGTAATTTTGTTGGACTAAAAACAGCACGATTAATCGGTTAAGCGGCTCCCAAATTTCTTGTTTTTCGCAAGATCTTTTTTGCCGAAATTTTCGCTATTAAAGCAAGAAATTACGGCGCTTATTTTCAAAACCGACGCTGTTAAAACATTGTCTCTTAGGAAGATGCGGAAACAGAGCTCATTGCATATTCAAGAAAAAATTTCATATAATATATTTGTTTGAGTAAAGCCAAATCAAGTAGAATTTAGAAAAATAAAAAAATTGGAAAAATAAAAAATTTGGAAAATATTAAACTGCATTTAGTAGTTGAACTCAATATATTCTTAATCAAATAAACTTTATTTGAATAAAAGATATTATTTATTCCAGATAAGTTTTATTCAAATAAAAATTTTTATTATTTATTCTTTTAAAGATTAAACGAATAAAAATTTTTATTATTTAATCGAATATAAGTTTTTTGATAAGAAATTATTTGAATAAACTGACCAATCCTCTTCCTTGAAAAGTTGTGCGCCCCTTTTTTTTAAATATTTTATCAATTAATAAAGAAATTATCATCAATGCCCCGAGCTTATCTGTTTGATAAGTTTATTCAAATATCAATAATGCTTCAGCTATAAAGCAGTGGAAAGGATATACGATAAGTTTCGGGATCAAACTTTATAAACTAGTAATCTAACTCCTAAGTCTCCTCCTGTTCAAATAGCAATTATGTGTCCAACTAGCCAACCCAATAAGTATCTTGTACACCAGCCAGGCATTTATATGGATATGGTTCGAGCAGGAAAATTATGTAATTGAAATAAATGTTTATCATCGGACAGTCAAATAAGTAAAACGTAAAATGATCATCAGTCATTATCGACTACTTACAAACACTAAGTAGATCGAGAAGCATGTAATACGTAGTTGCATGTAAGTCTGTCCGTCTACCTGTCCGATCTTATTGCATTGCTGTAATATGAATGTTAATATGCTGTTCGACTTGTTGCTGGCATTGTTATTTTACGGCGACCTGTGTCGAATGAATGTCTGCAGAGATGGTCGGGTTCTTTCGTTGGTCAACTCAGTTTGGCTGATTTAAATTCTTGCTTCGGTTACTCAAGGCAGTCATGGGGAAACGTTTTATGACGATTACTGTAATTCGTGTACCACAAATAATAATTAGTTTCCATTATGAAAATGGCGGGTATATTATCACCTGAATATTAAATACAAACACACACACTCTCATGCATACTTACTTGTATTTACTCTCGTACATACCGCCACTAAATTAACAACAATAACTACCAGCAACCTGTGCAACTGGCCAACCGATCGCACCACCAACTTCCAAAACAGTTTTCGTAAAGGTTTTTGGCATGAAAGTCATGTGTCTTCCACCACTTTTGCATTTGTTTTTGTTTTTGTTTTTAGAATGTGCACATCTACGTTTTTTTCTCTTAACTCACACCTTTGATGGCTTTATTTGTTTCCACTTAAATAAAATAAATTCATGGCTTAAAAACACTTACAGGTGTCGGCCCTTTTATACACAGTATGGAAGACTTTTCACAAAAAGAAAAAATACTCGCAATTCAAAATATTTTTTTTCTGGTTGTTTCGCTTTGGTTTCGTTTATTGAACACCACTCACAGTAGTTACCAGTGTTGCCACTTGTACTTATTATGATTGTGATTGCAGAGAAAGAGAGGTTAGCCATTCGCTTCTTAACGTTTCACAAAATAAATAAAAATATTCAGTCGAACCTCATGACATGACTTACTTCAACGAAAGTGTGCAACTATTAAAAAAAAAAAATGATTTTTGAAATGTTTTGCCCGCCCTGGGAAAATGACATTTTTTATTTAGCGAGAAAAGAACATTGCCTTTTTTTCAACAGCTGTTAAAAAAAACATTTATGTATATTTTATGAAATGTGTAAGCAAAAATCTTCAGTTGCTAGATTGCTAATTCATCTGCTTGTGAAACTAAAAAATTTTTTTTTTAATATCTCATATAATTAAGCAGCCGCATTGTTGTCTTTAGTTTGTTGTATACGGTACTAAATATAAAAATAATTATTAAAATCTAATTTTCTGACTCTTTCGACTCAAAAGTCTTTTTTTGAGCATTAAAAAAAAGCCATCTGTATTACAGGGAAATTTCCGCCCTATCAGAGGGCCACATATTTTTGAGAAAAGGACACAAAATTGACCTCCGAGAAAAATCTCCGAAAAACATTCAGCAGCTGAAAGACGAACATCACAAAAAAATCAACCATAAACATTAGTTTGTCGTGGCCAAATTGTAAACGGTTTTAACCGGGGATCATAATCATCTACTACTGCACTTCTGTATTCACAAATCTGCATTTTAAAAAAATTCGCAAATCCCAGGGCTGTAGCGTCTTATAAAAATCTGGCAGCCCTCTAAGCGGCAGCCTTTTGCACCAATACAGTCACTTTGTAAATGATATTTCATTTGTGAGTTCTTGCCTCTTTCTTTTTTGCTTTCAGACTATTTTGATGGCCGATCTTGCCAAAAGTAGTCATTTACGGTGATAAAATATGACAATTCAATCATGCCCCATAAAAGTGTTGTAAGCCATTTATTTTAACGACAGTCATACACAAGAAACTTAAATAGTTACGAACACGAAAGTCATTCATTCGAACCGAAATGGACAGACAAGGCTGGCGCACGGCGGACATATTGAACGACTGTTCATATGCATGTAGATGCCACAACCGAATGACTGTTTTAATGTTTTATAATTGTTTTAATGTTCAAAGCCGGTTGCTGGAGGAGGCAGGTACTGTTTCTGATTTAGTAACTGTACAATTGAAACAATTTGTAATAATTCAGAAAATTTTAATTATATTATTAGTGAGTCTGTGCCGGATGGAAGCAGTTTTTCTGTTGCTTTCGGTTCCATGTATTTGCAGAAAATCTGGCTGAGTACTGAAAGATGTTGAAGTACGATTTGTATTTTTCCTGCATCAAGGTAAGATATCAACATCACAAGAAAAAGTAAAGAAAATTGAAGAAAAATAAAAATATTTTCAGGAATTATTTCATGGTCGGGACTTTCTGAGACATCTGTTATTCCCTGACCTCTGCGATTTTGTGAAAACATAAATTTGATTTTCAAGAACTCAAACTTAGCGTTTCATGGAAGAGGATGGAAATGTATTCTTATCAACAATGTACATCACAGGAAAGCGTATTTCATAGTTCTGCCAGCAGGCGAGTTGTAGTCAAAGGAATTCGTCAGTCCTTTCTGTTGGTGGTGAGAACAAAACATTGAGTATTGCTTTGTTCAGCAGTCACTATGCAACACTGTTTCAGGGTGCAGGTAAGAGAATATGAATGTACTTCTTAACCTACAGAAAGTCACCGGGTGAATCAACACTTTATCTTCTGAAATACATTTGGTGTAGATATGAATAACATTATCCCTCAAGCATCACGATATACCTCCACCTACAGCAGACGGCCCCTACTCCCCCTTAATACTGCTCAGTTGTTTTTTTAGGTTTTTTTTTTTGTACAATCCAATGACTTGAAAATATATTGTAAATATGGATCTACGAATGTCTACTGCCTGAGGCCCTGGGCATACACTTGGTCCAGCCTCAAGCTCAGCTCGTAATTATAACTTTAAGCTTGTGATCAAAATAATCATTTAAAATTACTGCTGACATTGAAACCACAATGTATTTTTAAAACCCCCGCCATGCTAATAAATTGTTTTACGGCTGCATTTATTTCAAATTATATGACTTTATTAAGACTTCAAAAAAACCAAGAAAAAAATTTACAATTTTATTTAATTGAATTATCTGAAATTGTGGTTCCTCTCGGCTTTAACCGAATACAAAAATAAACTGTTTGACGTGTTTAAACATCAGTTGGCAAAAATTTGTGGTTTTATTACATTCTTTATAAACACACAACATTGATGAGAGGAGAGGGAGGGCAAAACTGAACTGAACAGAAGGTATTAAATTGAAACATCTCTTTTGTAAAGAATGAAGACTTTAACAATGTGCATGCCGCTAACAAACGGCGATCATGCGAAGCAACAACATCTTTGCCAGTGATCGATCTCTGTTGGTTTGCTCGCTTGTTTGTTTGGTTGTGTGATGGACTGTGTGTTGCCAATAAAATGTTATTGCTGTTATTATTGAAGTTGTAGTTACTGCAGCCGTTGATGTTGATAATGTTGTTGTTGTCTGTTGCTGTGGCCGTGGCTGTTGCTATTTTAAGGCTGTTATTGCGTTTGAGGCAACGTTAATAAGAAATTAATGTCTTGATCATTTTCGATCGTTATGTAAATCAATCAGGCAAATTATACCTCAGGGGCTTGCCACAATAATTAGACCCTACATAATACGAGCATGAGCTCTAAGAAAACACTCAAAATGTTTTGCTCGTTCAACTCTCCTCTACGTATTTGTCATTCAACTTTCATAATTTGATGAATATCACTTAAAATTCATAACCGCAATGGATCATCTCCATTCCACCGCATGAAGTTGCATTTTTGGCAGAAAAGAAAAATGAGATTAGAAATTTCATCTTTTAGAAGCGAAACGCTTAATTTCGACATTTGCTGACATTTTTGGCAACTCTTAATTTCTTGAATGTCAATTAATTTTTCATTAGAATTAACATCTGCTGTTGCCCACTAGTTAAAAATGCCAAGAAGTTTCATTTCATGATCTAATTTTTACCTCTTTGGTAGTTTTAATTTGGGCAGACACCTTCTTTATCTGAATAGTGAATAGTCTTATAAGTACAGAGAATACTACACTTCCGCGTAAAGCAATTCAAAGTGAAAATTATATGAAGTGTTTTTTAAAAACAGTTGTTTGTAGCGCATCTCTTTTTAACAAAGAAGTTTTAAAACTTTCATACAACATGATTTTGTTTACTGATAGCCTACATTGTACCATCTAATTTTCATGAGTGTAAACATAATGTTCAATCTCATACGAGGGTCCTCACTTGTACTATTATATTTCAATAACTACTGTAAGTAACCAGTTTGCAAGCTTATCTGAAACTCAAATACAACTTACTTACTACTAAGCTGGAAGTACACTGGACATATCCAATTTAAGAAACAATACAATATAATGTCTACAATATAACTAAAAATGATGAGCCCCTTTTTACAATATTCTTTACACTTATTTAAATAGACTCGCGAATTAGGCAAGACAGAATTATCCTATTGCAGAGTGAAGGGGAAATATCGACCCTAATAAAAGTGATTACGTTGCCTCATGTATGGCTCATAAATGAAACCATTTTCAAAATATACTTAATAATAAATAAGGTGTAATGCGATCAATTTATTGCGAAAATAAGAAATTGTGTTTACCAGTTTATTCTACAGCCTTCGAATAGGGCAATGTGAAGTATATAAATAGTACGCAGTGTACAGTCATCTTATTGAACCTAAAGAAATACGTATCTATTCGCCTAATTAGAAGACAGTGTCACTAAGGCAGTTGCCAAAAGCCTTACAAATCTCTGCCTACTTAAATTTAAAATGAAAAGAAAAATATAATTTTAATAGAAATAAAGCAATTAAATAAGACAATTAATTTTTTAATTAAATAATTAAAAGTCGCTAAGCAGTTTGTATTATAAAGCCTTTGAAAAGGTTAAGTACACATCAAGCAAGGAGTCTACCACTGAAATATTAAAGCGTAAAGTATAGAAATTAGAGCGCATTAAATCCATTAAACATTTTAGGCAGACATGACAAAGCAATAAAACAAAATGTTGGTGTCTAGTTTATTTTGCAAGCTTGTAAAATGTTATATGTAAGCAAAGTCGGAAGACTAAACATTAACTTATAAGTTGTGTTATTAGAATGTGCATCAGTAACTGAAATTTATTCCCTAGTTTGTTCCGCTACCTTCAACACGCTTAATATTGAATGTGAAATAACTGAGGAAAAATCCCACGTAAATTTAAATATTGGACACGTGTTTAAGAGAATAAAAATCGGTTCAAATAGTTCTCGAAAACGGAGCACCAGCATTTAATATATTAAATGCAAAATCATTTCCCCGGCCGGCACTCGTATTAAAATATTATTAAAATTGAAAAGGAAAAATTAAATTTAAAAACATGCAACATTAAAGGAAAAAGGCCAAAGAAAGAGGCTGAAACCCAAAGTTTGGCATGCAACACTAAAAACAACCCATCAATTTGCACACGTATCAGCAAAGAGACTGAAAAGAAGCAACAAGTAATGCTGATGCAACAACAACCGCAACATTACAAAATAAACATGCAGCCGGTTCAAAATTTTCAATTCTCTATATATTTTTTTTTTTTTTTTTTTTGCAAATGTAATATAAAAAACAAGTAAAAGTGCTATATTCGACTGTGCCGAATCTTCTATACCCTTCTCCATGGATATGTTCTCTCAAAAAATAAGCAACATAAAGAAGAACTTAAAAACGTACCCATATCGTCATAGTATTAATTCGTGAGGAGGTGTTCACCGATTACTACTTTCTAAGATTACCTTTCTTTCAATTTCTGCTGCTCTCTGCAGCGCTAGGAATTCTTTGCGACGCCACCCACCAAATTCAAGATCTCCATTGATAACAGCTCCACGGAGGCTCTCATGGCTCCATATCGCAGGCAATCGAAACACAATAGCTATATATAGTTGGAGAAATTTTTGCAACACTGTGTGCATGCATGTACAAAAATGCTTAAGAAAACTATGATGGCAAAAAAACATTTCATATGCCAGAATACTATACAATCGTATTGCAAACACATAAAAGTATACACAAACAAAACCACCACCAAATGAATTTGCGTTTGCTACAACAAAAACAAAAAACAAAAACAAAAACAAAAATTTTCTATTCATATACATAAGCATCCCGCCACGGATCCCCAGTGGCTCCGTTGCTTTACAAATATACTCAAAAAAAAAATATAGCACATATGTCGTTCAAAAAGGGTAAAATTAAGAAAAAATAGTCGTTTATCTACCCAACTTTATAATGAAATTTTAACAGCAAGTTTGGCTGCGAACGTAGACGTGCTTGTCAATATACATGCTCTTGGTTTGTTACTCAGCGTGGATTTTTTGCATTTTCTTCATATAAATATATGAAATTATTTTTTGGCTATATTTTTTTTATTTATCGGCCGATTTTGCTTTTTTTTATAAGTGGTACTTTTGAAAGAAATTAGAACAGATAGGTAAAAAAATTTTTGATTTTAGACAAAATTTAAGGTCAATTTTGAGCGCAACAAAATTACCGGAAGGAAATGAGGACAGACAGACAGACAGACAGACAGACAGACGGACAGACGAAATACTCCCCTTCTTATAACGATCCAGAATATATATACTTTATATGGTCGGAAATCAATATTTATTGAAATTGCATCCCCTATATCAAACTTATTTATACCCTTCCATCCTTTTTGGAGAAGGGTATAATAAGGAAAAATGTGAAAAAGAAAAATATTTGAGTCAGTTTATACGGAGCCCACTAGAGGGTCTTAGAGAAAAGGTGTGTTTTATCTTGAAAACGTCTTTATTAAAACAACCAAACATTTAGACGGCATTTTAGGCACCAAGCACTGTCTTCCGCATCATCATCATCATCATCATCATCATCATCATTATCATCATCCTCTTTGTTCTAACAAAAAAAAAAAAACCAAATTGGAGGAAATTAATGTGTGGACTTCTTGCCATACACAAGATTCGATTGAAAAACGCACTTCTTTCCATCATACGGCCATTATTGTTGTTGCTGGCATTTTAATTAATAACATTTTTGTTGTTCCTCTACCTCGACTGAAAAGGATTGGCGTTTTTAACTGTTTTCTGTTAACAATTTTCTCATACACTAACCTCGTCTTGTTCTCTTTTCCTTTTACTTTTAATACGCGAAAATTATTGAATGCCGCGTGTAAAAAGATGCGTAGAACTTATTGATTCTTCATAGTTGCTTTGTTGTAGTTGCTGTGGAGTTGTGGCCGCCTCTGCTGTATTATTAACCAAATCTAAACGCTCAACATGTTGTTAACTCATCGTATCAGCGCTGGCATTCGAGCCTGATGTTGCGCACAAGTGAAATGCTTAAAATGCGTATCAGCACCTCAACGTGAGAAATTAAGTGGAGCAGCGCCTAACCAGCGCACTTAACTTGTTTTATATTTATTAAAAAAAAATAATTGTATTTTTAATAATAATAATAATAATTTCAGCTCTCAAACAGGAAAAGCTAAATTCCGTTTTCAATGAATTAACGAAGGCTTTGCGTAGCAGTTGCCCAGCAAAGAAATTTAAAAATAAAAAAAAAAAAAAAAATTCCAAAAATTCAATTCAAAGAAAATATAATTTTCTAATTAATAAAAAATAATTTTGATTTTCATGCAAAATGCGTCAGTTAGAAAATTACATACAAAAATTTGGCTTCATTTTATTTCTATTTTCAATATTTACAAGGGTTGCCACTTTATCTTATTGCATATACAATTAATTATCATTTATTGTTATATCATTTTATTTTAATTGATTTAATGTAGCAGCAAAAAAATTAAACACAAATAAAGATGATATTTTATAGAAGTTAAAAATTTGATGTGGGAAAGGTCCAACATTTGCTTTACATTGACGATCTGTCAAAACTAGACATTTAAAACTAACATTTTAACCTCAGCTGTTCGATTACAATTACAATTTTTGAGATTCGCTTCTTTAATTATATATTTCATATGTTTTTCAGTGCTTATAGTGTTCCTTTTGTTATTTTCTAAAGGAGGGTAACGAAAAACATAGGAAGCTAATTGGCCACCTAAATTTCGTAAAATACCTGAACGTGTCAAGAAAGCAACACTGAGTTTTACAACTGTTTGTATCTTCTTCAATTGCGTTAAACATTCTATACCATTTAATTGCATTTCTGCAAAGTTCTGCGAGGTTACTACCTGCACCGGTTCGATTAAAGTGTCTGGCCCCGCTCATGAGCTAGCTGTCAGAAAATTTGAACCAAATAACTTGATGTTTATAAATCAGTTCGTGCTTTAAAGAGAAGAAACAAATGGTGGGTTATCCAATAGGTAAATCCACATTTAGATATTGTGTTCCTGGATGAATCGCATTTTAGGTTGAAGGCCTTTGCTATTAAGAAAAATATACGCTTGTTATAACGAAAGTTCCGCCGAGAACTCAGCAATTCATTTATTTCACCAGTCAGTTCACTGCCAAGATCTTGTAGTCTGACACCATCCGATTATTTTTATTTGGTATTATGTGAAATCGTTGGTTTATTGGAATAGTCCACAAAGAATTGATGCAAATTTCTTAGCAAGCAGTCTTCTCAGTCGCCTAGAAGTTCAGGCTTTCACATACAATTTAGATGAAATACTGAGTGGTTTGTCCATCATGTTGTGTGTGTAAATATCGTGTAAATTCTATTAATGATATTGTTGTTGCTGTTGTTGTTGTTGTTCTTATTTTTAATTTCAAAGCTCGTTAAGCAAACAAACAGAAGTGTAAGCAAATCAAAATACAGTGCAGACTACACGTTGTTAACAACTACTTTGCAACCACTTCTTATTGTTGTCCCTCCCTTCCTGCCAACAATTACAGACAACAACAATGTTTTGGTTTCGAAACCAAACAACGATGTGAAATAAACAACCACCACCAGAAAAAAACATTAAACTTCTAAATTCAATTCGAAGCACTTTCTTTTTGGTACATCGCAAAATCCCTCCAAACGCAATTTTAAACACGTTTTTTAATTAGAAACAATTTATGGACGTTATATATTTTTCTTTTCGTTTTGATTTTCAGGTTTCAATAAAATTTCAAATAAAAACTTTTTTTTCTCATTACGTTTACTGAAAATTGCGTTACTCTAAAAAAAAACACCTCATAAACATTAAAGGATTTACACAGTATTTGGTTTGTCTAAAAATTATTGCATAATTCAGATTACTGATTCAAATTTTTATTTTTAAAACGAATTTAACATTTTCAAACTTTTATTTTTAAAACAAATTTTCCTTTAAAAAATAGTGATAATATTTTTAAAAAATTATTTTATATTTATCCATAATAATAACAACCAAATTAATTAATTATATACTTATATATTTAGAGATATTTATTAATCTTTTGTATATATTAAAATAGTAAAATTTTAATAATTTTTTTTTCGAATTTTTTAAAAATTTTTAATGATATTAATTAATTATAAAAAATATAATTTAATCATTTACAGCGTATAACAATTAATTGAAGAATAAATAAAAAGTTATATATTTATTGTTTTATTAAAATTTATTAAATCTTTTAAAAATTTAATTAAATTATTTAATGATTTATAAATTATTACTTATTAAAAAAATATTTAATTATTGTATGAACAGGAAAAGCAACAAAGCATTCAACACACTGTGTCGATCTTCAGCTTTAGCCGTAGGTTTCAACAGTCTGACGCCGTTGCAAATTCATTGGCTTCGATTTAGCATGAGTGTTGCACAGAGCAGTGCTGTTAACACACACACAAGGAAACTAACAGGCGAGGTGAGAAAATAAAACAACCCTCAAATTAACAAGAATATTCCCCAAAGGAACGCTCTATTCATTTTCGTTCAACAAAAAGTCATTAAAATGTAAAAACCAAATAAAGAACGCCTGGTTTAAATTACATTAGAGGGCTGTTAATACAAAAAAAAGGTGAAAAAATTGGAAGAGAAATTCAAATAAAAAAAAAAAAAAAATTGTGCACCCATATTTTTTTTTTCCTTTTTTTTCTATTTAAAAATTCATGGGCTTTTTATTTGTTTGAAATCATTACTGTGGCCCAATACCGACATTAAATCGGTGATTGTTTATTTTTTTATTTTGTATCTTTTTTTGTGATGTTTTTTTTTTGTGATTTAGCAGTATTTACCATCAGTTAATGAGGAGCTTGTCAGTTAATTTGAATAAAGTAATTTTTTATTGCCATTTTTTAGTTTGTTTTATTCCAAATTTATGAGCTAGAAATTGGGAAAACTGCTACATTTTATACTCTAATTAACCGAATTTTCTATAATGTTTTATCCATACATTTTTTTTCACAAATTACCGTGGAAATGACACACGACTTGATTTAAAATAAGAAACAAAAAACTCACGAATTTACCCCTGTTATTTTTTTTACCTTGACTGCTGCATAGTAAAGCCTTGATTGATGAGTTTTTATGCTGGGCGTTAAATTATCAACGTTCGCTGATGATTTGCAGAATTTTTTGGAAACGTGAGAAACCCTTTACCATCAATCTCAGCTAACGCGTACAAGAAATCAATTGCATGCTTAATATTATTTGTTTAAATGTTTCCATTTAAATTTCTTTTTTTTAAAAGTCTGCCGTGCAACAGACTGAAATTGTACGCATGAGGCATCTCACAGATATTGCACAGCAAATTGCCTTTCAATTTTAACAGCAAATATTTTCTTCAGCAACACTTTTTCTAAAGCAAAAGTTAAGAAAAAAAAATGTTCGCAGTGGGAGTTTTCTCTTTTTTGCTTAAATTTCATTTAGGCTAGCAACATTTCATCGAGTTCATGTATAAAATGCTAATAACACCAAGCACGGCATAATTCCCGATTTTTATAATATTTTCATAGCAATTTTTTGCTTTAGAAAAGTCTCAAGCAAGTTTTCGTAGTGCCAAGCAAAAGCTTTTATATACGAGTACATTTCATATAAAGCGTGTAAGATTTGAATTTGTCGCCATTAGTAAGCAAAGGAATAAAGTGGGGTTAGTGAAGAGGGAAGCCCGTTCCCGATAATCGATAATGAATACAAATGATTAGTGTAGTGCTTCAATTGGTCAAGTGTGAGCGAGTTAATTGAAAAATTCTGGTATAACAAGTGCGTTGGAGACCGCAAAACAATACTGGAAAAAAAGGTGTTTTAATGTCAATATCAAAGCAACTTAAGGGCGTAGGTAACCATCACGAAACCTTAATTAGGAGTGGCGGTATTGCGATTTCAAGAATCTCCCTCTCTCTCTCTCTCCACGGCGAATAATCGGGAAATATTTTTGTGACTGCTTCCATCAGCTTCTTTTACAACTCTTTAGGAAAGACATTATTTGCAAAATTTTAAACTTTTTCCATCTCTGATACAAAAATTTTTTCTTACAAATTTATTATGCTGACTTCAGGGTGGCTGTTTTCTATAAAATTGCATTGATTTGCCCTTAATTGACAAACCTTCGACTTGTATGAGATAAAATACTTCTTTTCCAATATAAAACTTGTACTGAAAGGAGGTAAAGAGAGTGGAAAGCAACTCTGGAAATGATGAATAACTTCTCCGTTTACAAAAACAATTTAAATGATCACTCAACTATTAGAGTCACTTCTATATAAATTTTCTTTGATGTCAAAGCTTCATAAGCTCATTCGTAAGCTTGAACAGGCTTCCCTATAATCTATAAATCTTTTTCCTTTTACTTTCTCAGCTAAAAACAAATGCACCCTTAGTAGATAAAGGAGTGTTCCAACAGACGGACAGCAAAGTATGCGCCAACAAAACAATATTTAAATGCACGCCTTTTACATTTTGGCCGCAATTAGAAATAATTGCAAACAATTAAAGTCTATTTATGTAAATTTACAAAATCCAAACATACAAGAGTGTAAATTATTTCGAAAAGTACAAAATTTTGCCAGCAACAACATTTTTAATTACACATGCGAAAATGTTGTTGCACGTTCTGGCTTCAGCAATAGCAGAGCTCTTAAAACTTAATTATACTCTGCCTTGATAATCGTATAACTTTGCAGACATTTAAGCACTTTAAATGTGAAATTTGAGAATGAAGAACTTCAGTTGTTAAAATGAGAAGTGGGGAATTCAAAGGATGGCCACATTTGCAGAGGAGAGCAGACAGAAAGTGAGGTGTGATTCACTAACATGTAACGATGTAAGAAGAGCTTAACTTGTCTACAGTTTTTGTGGCTTCACTAACTTCCTCCTAAACACTTCTTTTTGTGTTTAATTAAATTTAATGAAAAAGTGCAAAGCAAAAATTCTTTCCATAATCAAAACGCATAATAATTAAAGGTTCGGAAGCGAAATTATTGGCGAACTTCTAGTGATCTGATATAAGAAAACGAAAACATTTCAGTTTAATTAATACGGAAGAACTTTGAAATTATATTAAAAACTGAAAGCTTGCAAAAGCACGCAGCTGCATTTTCTAAAAAGAAAATCGTTAGCGGATTCATTAAATGTGAATAAAACTCTCGAGTAATTTTTACATACAGCGATTTTGGCTCGAGGCAATAAATTTATCTTTCTCCAATAAATGTTCGTTGCACTTGTTTTTTATACAAAAAAAATTTATCGTTTTACCTCTTTATATATGTTGTTTCGTAACAATTTATTTATATGTTTTGTTAGAACAAGCGATTGCATCGTAAGATCCTCTAAACAGCTGGGCCATTAAAATTAGCCGTTTTCAGTTAACGATTTTCTGTACGCAGCAGTTTTTAAACGATCGCAAATAGTGTTAAAAGCGTTGTGAGATTAATAACAGACTAAACAACTGTCGTAAAGCTGGAAAGTTCAATGATGTCTGCGGCCATGAGATAAACACAAATACTTCTCGTATGACATTTATTAATGGCAAACTCTCAAGCTTATTCTAGCCGTATTAAAATAAAAATATTAGATTGCAATGGCTGTCATTCCAAGATTAAATGGTGCTTTCCAGAAAGTTTTCAAAAAGTGGGCCCCTCTCCTTAAAAACATTCTCAATGTCGAAAGAAACATTTTAAATGGCCCTGCTTAAAACTTAAGTGCTGAGCGTGATTGTGAGCAAAATTCTTAATGTCTAGTGTTATGGAAAACAATGGGGAGGGAAGTTTAAAGAGCCATCGCACTTGAATATAAGAAGCATGCATTTTCTCATTTGAAGCACATGTGTATTGTTATTGTTATTTTGTTGTTTTAACAACCTTCTCTTGGGCATAATAAATAAAATTATTTAAATCATTGTCATTGTTGGGCTACTTGACTTCATGATTTTTTTATTTTCATTTCGTTACCCTTTTCCTTTATGGTGGCAATGCATTGTATCGCATCACTTACTTGTTTTGTTATTAATTTTAATGCTTAAAAAGAAGTGCAGTGTTGTGTAAAATAATTAAACGAATTAAATATTTAATTAAACTGTTTGCTTAAAGCAGCTGTTCTTTAACTATGCAGAATTTGAAATATCGTTTCTTGTGGTATGAAGCTGAAAAATGAGTTTGGAACAGGAAGTATTTTGCGCTTAAAGGAGCATGTAAAATGCCAGAAAATAGTAAATACGAGGACAGCTTAGTACGACCAACTTGAAAATTCAATTACATATGTGTTTGTCACAGCAACGATTAATTGCGACAGAATAAAATATTAACTTTTATTGTGTTCACATATCATAGTGCTTTAACGCTTCATTACATGAAAGCTCATATACTCTTCCTCGTATTAAATTTTATATTTTTCGTAGATATTTATTTAGTGCCAGACTAGTATTGCTCAAAAGCTTGCAACTCCATTCATTTTAAAGCATTTCATAAAAGAGCGAGAGAGAGATAGAGAGAGCGATGAAAGGAGAGAAAGAGAGAGAGTTGGGGATTTTGTGAATCTGCTGGGTTTTAAATAAATAAAAAAATGTTAATTTCTGTGTATGTAATGAAGATGCTTTTTCATTTTATTGTGAATGATGCAGACCATTAAAAGGATAATTAAAAAATTTCCGTTCACCTTAAATTTGCTGCTTAACTTTACGCTTCCTCTCGTAGCTCAATTTTGGTAAATTTTAAGACTCGGAATTATTTAGAAAATATTTATTATTGTACTTTATTTGTCAATGGCCGCCTTGCGTAGAAGCTCGCCGGTTGGAATCCAACTTGACTTAATCCAGTTTATAAAATACAGATGACTGTCAGCTGCTGAGAGCAGACACACCGGCTATCACATATAATTCAATTATAAATTTTTTTTTTCTTCAAATTTTCAATGTTAAAAAAGAATTTATTTCACCATTCATTTCCCTGCAGGCCGCATTGTGCTGCAATTTTCTCCTTTTTAATATTTTTTGCAACTAAATTTCAATTGTCTGCAATCCAATTATCCTGTTCTTCTGCATCATTACAACATTATTATCTGCAATACATTTATGTTAGCAAATTAAATAATTTCAATTGCCACAGAGTGGAATAAAAAACGAGGTATGTTTGCACACATGCAGCCAGCCACGCAGGTCGCACGGAGGAAGCAGATCAGGTCTTGACTTTTGCAATTTAAGTTTTTATTAATTTCTTTTTATTGTTTCCCCAAATCAGCAACGATGTTCGTTCATGTCGATTGTGATTATGGCTGGAAATGACATTTAAGCTGAAATTGTTTCTTGGCATGACACATCAATTTCAATAATAGAAAAAATTGAGAGAACGTCTAGTGAAAGGGTTTCCAAACGAATGGCCGTGGGCTGTTTCGTCAGTCTTAAAAACGTCTTAAGATTGCTGCAGATGAGAAGCGAATATTCGAAGGAGCATGTCAATCACTTTTAGTTGAGGTCAATTTCAAATTGTTTTGTTTTTTAATTTCTAATTCTTCTTTATTGCTGGTAAAACTTTTCCACTACTTCCCGCACATCCCTCCTTTCTATATTCTTAAAACATGAAAAATTTCTTTCAGCCGCAGTACGAGCACAAATTGCATGTCTTTTGTTCGAAAATAAACAATTTTCCGTGTATTGAAATTAAATGAAAATTACTATAAAACTATTTAATATTGAATTTATACAAACCCACACACACACACACACAACCCCTTCTATGAGCATATTAATATTCAAATGCACAAAATTTTCATATTTAATTCTATAAAGTTTTTCTTGAACCCACATGCCAACTACAGTCTATAGAAATCCATAAACTGCTTATTCAAATACTCGCAACATTACAAAATCATTTAAGCTCCCCCGTGAGCGCCAATATTGTCAATTTAAATATGAATTTCTATCAAATTAACAACACAATACACAAAGCAACTCACTCGCGCAACGAATATAGTTACAAAAGAATGTTCAAAGCTCTGGTGTGCATGTGCAGATGTACAACGCAGCGTCACAGGCAGCCAACAGGAAAAAAAACGCAAAAAAAAAAATAAAATGCATATTTTGGGAAAAATACTGCACACGAATTAGTTCCACTCGTACATGGTGTTGCAATATTAAAACTGCATACAAGCCTGTTACATCGTAGGGACTCCAACTGAACACTGGCTCGTGTTCATGTAAGAAATGCGAAACATTACAAGGGCGGCATGAATTAGTAATTCATAAGCAACATTGTGTATTTTTTATATTTTCTTAAATATATTGAAAACAGAACGAACGATCATTTTGGCATTTTGCTGTCATCCTGACGACAATAGAGAAAGTTCAAGCCCCTTACCAAGCCCCTTGCCTAGCCCCTTACCAAGCCCCTTACCATGTAGTTACTAATTACGTTACATCCAGGGAATCGCGACATTGAGTTTTAACAATTTCGAGTAACTTTACTTAGTGTAAGCAATGCCCTGAAAACTACCCTCGTATTAGCAAGTGAACTAACGAAATAAAAATAATTAAATGTAATTCACAATAAATAATTAAATGGAAAATCTTTTTTTAAAAAAAAAACAAGAAACAATAAAAAAATCTCTAGACAAAAAATCGTCATATTAAAAAATCGCAAAATTAAAAGCGTTGATGAGAAAAATCCCCAGTATGTCAAAAATCGTCACACAAAATTAATAAGTCGCCAAAAATTAATGGAAAGGGAAAGAAAGTAAATGGAAAATTATAAAAAATTATTAAAATTGAAATAAAATTGGAGCGATATAAAACCGAACAAAAAACTACAATTAAAAAAAAATCGTCAAAATAAAAAAGTCAGCAAAAACAAAAAATATATATATATATATAAATCCTAAAATGTAAAAAGTAATCGTCAATATAAAAAACCTCCAAACGCAAATTGAATAAAAACCACTATTAAGTATCAAAAAAAATAAAAATTTTATCGACACGGAAAAAACGCCAAAAACGAATGATAGTAATGCAAATTACTACAAAAATTGTCTTAATGTAAAAATTGTACGGAAAGCAGCAACTTAAAAAAATCGTCAAAGCAAATGTCAATAAAAAAGATAAATAATAAACACAAAGTAAAAAAATCGTCAATAGGAAAAAACCGCCTAAAGAAATGAGTATAAGCAAAATTTAAAACAAAATCACACAAAATGGAAAAAAATGGATAAGGATAATCCCAGATATAAGAAAAAGAGCAAAAAATAACAAAGGTAGTAAAAATTAAAAAAATCGCCTAAATGAAAAAAATCGCCAAAATCAAAAATATGAAAGGGGAAGTTTTTGCAATTTTAGAAACAATTTTAATGGCAGCGTGCAGTTCCAAAAAGCTGGCTGCAGCAGTTTTCCGAAAGTTACATCTCCTCGGAATAAAAATCAGCTAAAAAAAAATTTCAACTAGAAACTCAGATACATTTTTGGAACCCTTTAAAGTGTTCGCCATTGCTAGTCACGCTTGCAAGCAAACGATAATTGAATGTATTTATTAGAATAATAATTTAGCTGAAATTTTTAGCTGCTGTAATAGTTTTTGTAATGCCACTTCACGTTTGTCTGTGAATGTTAAAGCTTTTCTAACACACAGATAATGGGAACGTATTATACAAAATCGAAAGCAGTTTTGCAATAAATGCTGCGATTTAAAATAATAATTCAGCATGAAATTTATTGTTTTTAGTTAAACATTGTCGTCATTAATAATTCGCTATTTAAATATTAAACTTATTTTCTCTGCTTGAGCGGATTTTAATTATACAAATAAATAATGACAATTTTGTTTGATTAATTTCTTATTAATCAATCAATCCGTTTAGAAGAGGTTTCATCACAAGAATTCAAAATACAGACTTCCTTTTCCCGTGAATAGAGCAATTAGTGGAGGAAAAACTGGCATGCAGCGATTAAAAATCGTTTAGGCAAACGAAAGGGAATTTAAAATTCCAACAACTTGTGGTCGCGCAGTTAGAAGAGTTAATAATTTATGAAGGCCGCCAATTTACTT
This sequence comes from Ormia ochracea, assembly GCA_963402855.1. Classification (NCBI taxonomy): domain Eukaryota; kingdom Metazoa; phylum Arthropoda; class Insecta; order Diptera; family Tachinidae; genus Ormia; species Ormia ochracea. The sequence continues at coordinate 42,658,142 of OY727107.1, forward strand.
TAAAATAAAAAAATAAAATAATTTCAATCAAAACAATTGAGGTGCTTCAAGAGAATCGATTAAAAAATACTATTGAATTGGAAACCGGCCGGTTCAACAGAGTATTGACGCATTGGTTTTCACGTAAAAGAATATTTTGTTGCGATTAATTGCTGAACTTTTTAACATTTTGCTTTAAAATCTTTTCAATTTATATTTAAATGAATTAATTTGTTACAATCAAAATGATATTTAAAGAAACTTTTGCAATAAAATTGCCAATTTGTTTTTTTTTTAACTTTTTGCTGGGAGCAAAAGTTTTTGTTGGTTGGAAATTAATAATAGTTGCTGAGCAGATTGCTTAGTCGTTGATCGCATTCAGGCCACTGCTGGCCAGTTGAAGTTACTCTGGTGGTGAAGGAAGAGGTATCGACAGGGGAAAAGAGAAACCATTTAAAGGAAAAATTAATAATAACAATAAAAATAAATGTTAAATATTTTCCAGCAAAATATTTTCAATTAAATGTTTAATTAATGAAATAAATTTTTTTAATCAAAACAATAAAACTTGTTATTGGATTTGTTACTTTTAATAATTTATTTAAAAAATAAAACAAAACTTCAAATCAAAGATTTAAAAAAACATTATTTGTAAATTTTGGTAGTTTTTGTAAAGTTTCGGTTTCAAACAGAATGGAAATGTTTTTGATACATTAGGGAAGCAATACCAATATGTTCCATCATCACTTCTTATCATTCCTTAAGTAATTCCACCTGTCACTGCCCCTTCAATTAATTTAATTAATTTAACCAATTTCAATAATTAATAAAATGCTGCTATAAACTGTTGAGAATTTAATTCGTTTTATTCGTAAAAATATTTCTTTAAGTTGTATTCGATTAATTATCCTTCACACATGAGATTAAGCGCATGAGATCAAAACTCACCTGATAAAATACAATTATTCGACTACACATTACTTGCTTCAAAATAATTTAAATTACATTACTCAGATCAAAATATTCGAATAAAATTCATTTCAATAAAATTATTCGAATAAAATTATATGAATGAACTTATAAGGAAAAGGATTGTTCTTTAAATATTGTTTGTCGAAAAGAACCAAAAAATAAAAAACTTATTCGCATCACTTCTTTCGAATCAGTAACAGTATAAAAATTTCATTAAACAAAATTCTTCCTTTAAAATGAAAATTTTATTTCCATCTCAACAGATTGGACTCGGAGTACCACAAGAGCAGAGTGCAATTCATTAAACACAACCAAGTCAAATAACAAAAACGTCTTAATTAACTTGGCCATATAACAAGTTGTTTGTCTACAGTTAAAACGAAATTAAATATGAAACGGCATAATTCTTCTTACAACTCGCTTACTGACCGCGCGCAAACAAATTGTTAAGGAAACTCCTTCAAGCGGACACGCTCCCCACTATTAAAAATGTTTGCTGAATAGATGTAACTGGTTGGCTGGCAAAGTGTTTTACATCTTTTCCTTTTTCGGCTTGAAAATATTTGGACGCCCCAAACTTTGCTTACAATCACTTTCGGTTGTTAAGCTTCATGTTCGAAACGGCTGAGTATCTTTCGGTGCGTCTTAAACTGCTCACACAAATGAATGAATGCTTGCAATCCGTCATGCAGGTGTGAATGATTCATTAATTTCGCGCCTTCAGTTCTTAACGCGCCGTAACAAAAGCGCATCAAACACTTTAAATGTTAAATAAAATTTGAAGAAAAGCGAGAAAAAGTATGAAAAAGAAAATTATTGTTTAAAAACAGATTAGCAGCCAGTGCCAGGTATTTAAAAGAACTCTTTCGTATAAATAAAACTGTGAACGAAATTCAAATGGCTGACACACTTAGAGGCACGTCGTGTATTGGAAAATGCCAACTACATGACTCACCTCACCAAACTAACCACAAAATCTATTAGACTCAAATCATAAGAGAATGACAGCAGCACAGCTGATCGGTCACTAATACAATAGTTTCCATTTTAAAGATTCTTCTACTTCTAGTTCTGGACTTAAAACTATATTTCTTTGTTTTAGTATGATTTAATTTTGTGTAACTCGGAAAAAACACCCTATATAAAGAGAGGGTTTGAAATTTGGGGGAAAATTGTAGATTCGGTAAATAGTTTCACTGATAACTTTGTGCGAGTAATTTTATATTGACTCTTTTAATTTAAATTTGGGTTTACCAGAACCTCCACTATAAAACAAAAAGAAAAGGGAGACTGGACTGTGCATAGGCGTCTGCTGTGTCTTATTCATAACTTATTTTCCATTGTTACCTATAAAGACATAAATTTTTCCTTTATATCTTTTTTTCGGGCGATTTTGGTAAGTTTCTTACTGAATCATATGGAGAAAAGTTAAGTCAGAATTTAAGATCAACTTAGGCCGCAACAAAAATAAAGAGGTCAGACCGAGGGACAGACAGGCATATGGACATTTCTTATATGAATCCAGAATGTGCATACATATATGCTTTATAGCCTTGCAAACTAATACTGCATCGTCATCAAACCTTAAATTCTATCCCTTTTGATGGGAGAGGGGTGTAATAAATAACATTTAAAATGAATCAAAATTCCATCAAGAATTGAAGAATATTAATAATTATTACACGGGGTCCCGGAAATGCTAGAGCAATTAAATTAAAATTGAATTAGTAGCTTCAAAGCACTGGCTGGCAAGCATTCCAATTATTTATCACAAAAACTATGATGTGTTTATGTGTGTGTGTGTGTGTGTTTGTATATGAGTCCGCGTATGGGCGTGCGAGAGTATAAAATGTAGAGTTTGCACCAACAAATATTTCATCCTGATTACAAACACATTTAAATTACATTTTTATAGCGCTGGAAACGTACGAGCGAGTAATGAATACGGCCCTCATCATTTCCAGTTAACGTCTTCATCTCCTGCATTCGCAGCGTTGTGCCAAGTCATCATCACCTAAAGGCGTTAATTCATTCCATCACAAAACAGTTATTGTGTTTTTCTTTTTGTTAACACTGCTTGGTTGCTGTCGCTGCTAATGGCGCTGCTAGTGCCGCTGCTACCGCTACTGCTGCTGCAATTGTTGGTGTTGCTTTTGTTCCTGGTGCAGTTTCACAGCTTGTACTGACGTTGCGGCCTGCAATGAAACTAGTAATTTTTACTATTAAATGCCTGCTGAGGCCGACGTATATTAATTTAAATTTGTTTGGTTGGTATCATGTACGAGTACACAAGTTGTGTAATTATTTCTGTCTTCTGGTTGCCTTCCTGTTCTTGTTGTTGTTGTTGTTGTTTTGTTGCTGTTGTTGGGAAAGTGTATAGACACAAGCGAATATGCACAATGCAATTTGGCTAAAGTGTTAATTTCTCAAGTAGTTCTGCTCCCGCAATTACGTCCACATTTGATTGCATTTTCGCCATTTGGGCAATAAGTCATACTTTCAGCACATTATGAAGAGTTAATTTTCTTTTTTATAATTTTTCCAAGCAAACCCTGCACATACTGATTGCGCTGGAAGTTTAGAAGCAACAATTCAGAAATCTTCCGAATGTTGTGCTAAGGACTATTCATTTATTATACTGGCAGCAAAGGCTTTTGTAAAAAATAAATAATTCATTCGAATATAATTTATTTCCTGGTCTAGGTGTGTGTGTGCAGAAATAATAAATTTTTAGCAAGTTTATTCAATTAATAAATGAAAAAATGTGCGATTTAAAATTAATCGAATGAAATAGCAATTGTTAAATTAATTTATATATATAAAATTACATCAACAAGAATTAAACGAATTTGGATTATTAGAATAAATAATTCGAATAATAATTCATAATCATATTATTCTTTAAAAGATTGGTAAACCCTAAAACAAGATGTCAATATAATATAAATAACCGAATCAACATAGTCGAATGAAATTATGAAAATTATAATTAAACGGAAGTTATTCCAATGAAATTATAGAAACAACAATTAATTGATCTAATAAAATAAATCGAATAAAAATATTCAAAAAAACCAGTTAACTAAAATGATTTTAGGAAAATTAAGCAAATAATTATATATTAATAAATTATAAAATAATTATTAATAAAATTATATAAAAAATTAGCTGAATAAAATCATTCTAACAAAAAGTAATCGAACAAAATTTAAGCAAATAAAAACTAATCGAATAAATTTATAACGTTATTTACTGTAAAACTATTCATATAAAACGAAACGAATAAAATTCTTTCCACAAGGACTAATCGTTTAATTGGCCTGAGTAAAATGTAATCGTTAGTTATAATGAAGCCAACCGATAACATTTTGAAAATTTTTAAATCTTATATTTTTGCATAAATAAACTTATTTGCACAAGTTTAATTGCTTAAATCGATTCAAATAATTTTCTTTGAATAATTCTATTGGCCTGTTGCCTCCTCAACTTTATTGCGAATAGTAAAAAAATATCTTTTTCATTTTTTATAAAATAATTTTAGTCGAAAAATTATTATTATTGTTATTTTATATTAAATTTATATAAAAAAAAAATTTTTTAATAAAATAATTTTAATCGAAATATTATTATTATTTTATATTAAATTTATATAAAAAAAATTTTTTTTTAATAATTTTCCTTGAAAATATTATTTTAATAAAATTTTGTTTTTAATAAATTATTCGAATAAATCATCTAATAGTAGTCATTTTATTTGACCAAATTTTTTAAAAAAATTTTTAATAATTTTTTTTTATGTTAAACTTAGCAAGTGAATAAATTGAATTAATTTCTAAATTAATTGAATTCACGTAAATATTTCACAAATTGAAAAAAAAATTGTTTGAAATTAAAAAAAGTTATAAAAATTTTGTTTCAGCCTATAAAAAAAATTTATAAAAAATAATTTCAATTTTAATTTTATGATAAAAAATATTTATAAATAAAAACTATTTATATAATACTTTTGCTTCAGACTAAAGTGGAAACTTTAAGTTTTCCTTGGCTGCTTTGAAATCCCTGAATCAGTGGAAGAATAATAGAAAACTAAAATAAAATACCAGAATTACGGTGAAAATATGACATAGTAAACATACTTGTCTGCCGTAATTACGGTTGTTTGCATTTTCTATATGAGCTTTAAAAATAAAATTTCTTTCCTAGAAATTTGCTAATATTTTTTTCTATTCCAACGTTTTTCCATATTTAATTGATCTACGCTGAAAAAGTCTCAATTCAAAAATGGTTGCTGCAGTGGAGCCTCTTCAAAACGAACTCCTCTTTTAGTTTCATACCCTCCAAGTGAATCGAATTCCATTTTAAAATGAAAAACAATCATTTTTATTACAAATTTGCAATCTCTAAATGCTCCTAAAATCTTAACTGCTCAAACAGTAACACGATGAAGAGCTCGAAAAAAGAAGTGAAAAATGGAAGAGGAGGCACTCACGTTTCAAAGTCAGTCTTCAAAAGAGAACAAAAAAGGATTTTTATGGCCAAACAAAGATATTAAAGAAATAAGTATTAATTAATTATAAAAACAACAGCTTTTTAAGTCAGAATTTCATTTAGAAATCATTCGGACACGCCAGAAAAGTACAACGTCAGAGGACACAGTGTACTTCACTCAGGATGGTCATGTTTAAATAAATCTGAAATTTGATTCTTTGAATTTTCTCTGCAGCCATTGGGACAGAAACAGCATCATTATCGAATGCAAACGGAATGTAAACGTGAACGGAGGTGAGAAATCAATTTTCAAAATCTTCTTTTTTTCCTCTCGCCCATAAAAAGCATTAACAGAATTGGATGAATTTACGACCAGGCATTGGAGAAGGCATTGGCGGTTTAGCAAAGCCTTACTCGCTTACACACACACACACACACACACACACACAAACCCATCTACATACACACATGCTCGGTTGAACACAAGTTGTGTTAGTAGAAGGCAATAATGTGGCACAAAACATCGGACAGAAGTGATTCTGAATGTCTGTTTTGCTTTTTAATGGCGTGCCCTCATTATTACTGCTGGCGGCATTTTATGCACGCAAAACTGCATTCAGCATAAGAATTTTTATATTTGGCTTTCAACTGAAGGTGGTGGTAGTCAGAGAGTAACAAGGAATTTATTGCTGGCCAACTTTATAATGTTGGCGGACGAACCACGATCACTTGCTTGCAATTCACACAGCTTAAAGTCTTTTAAGCCAAGACTGTTTTCAAGTTTGCGCGTTTTCGACGTAAATTAGGATAACAACGTGAAACATAATCATTATCTCCATAGACGGAACTGGTGACTGCTGCACTATGGCTCACATCTGCCACTTTTCAGAACTTATTTTGAATACATTTAAATAACATTAAATTCAATTACAATATAAATCAAATAATATTACTCGATTAACAATTAATCTTAACCAAGCAGGTACTTAAAATTGTGTGAATAAAACCAATTAAAAGTTAAGCAAAAATTACGAGAAAGGAAACTATACAAACAAAAGTTAATCGTCCAAAACTTTTTTTATACAAATTATTCGAATACATTTTTTATGACTTGAAATTATTAGAAAAATATGTTCGATTAAAAATTATGCCTATGAATTTTTAATTTCGATAAAAATTATTCAGTTAAAAGTTAGTTGAAAGTTAGAGGAAATTAAAAGAAAATGTGAATTATTCAAACAACATTATTCGAATAGAAATCTGTTGGGAAAAATTATAGAAATAAAAATTATCGACAGAAAATCAATCGAATAAATATTATTCAAGTGAAAACAATTCAGGCGCAAATTATTCGTTTTAAAATTTTTCGAAAGCAATAAAAAAAATATTTTTAAAAAAACATTGGAATGAAAACTTTCTTATTTTTCAATCGGAAAAGCAATCGAATAAATATTGTTCAAGTGAAAACAATTCAGGCGCAAATTATGCCGCCATGGATTATGCCGCCATTGTTGTGGTGCGCATTCCTTGCATTTTTACGATTCTAAATGCAAATCTAAACAACAAATTATTTTTGTAAAATTTTTCTTTCAAAATTCTGAATAACAAATTTCACCTGCCCATAGTGCAAAACATCGTAGCTTCGTTTTATTCGTTTTGTTCGTTTTGTTCGTTTTCTTATCTCTTTTATTTTTGCTGTTTCTGTAATAAATGTATTAAACTGGGTTACGCCTCCAAAGTGAGAATACGTTTGATCTTGACCAGGTATTTCAATTCGTTTAGTTTTAGTTATTTGTATTCTTCGCCTGATTTAGCGACTGGGATTAAGATGCACACGTTCACCAGCGTTAACTATTTAACGCTGATTCCTCTACAGCCGTGCATTTTGTACTCGGATGGACATATTTTGATTTCAATTCGTACGCCCTCCATAAGCTTTTCGTTTTGAAAAAGCGGCGAGACGATAAATAACTTTACGATAATTGAAAAATTATGAACACATTCTCTGAATTGTTTAACGTGAGTGTATACGAGAGGCCACGAATATTCGTTTAGCTGCAATGCACAGTAGATGCATTGCAATTTTATGGCCAGAGTTCAGGGTCCTATAAATAACTTGCGTCTCTATCATTATTAAAAAATCGCTCTCTGCCCAAAAAAGTGTGAACATAATTCTGTTGCATTCACCCCCTCCGGCGCATTCATGAGTAATTATTATTTCTTCCAAATGAACCGCTTCAGATGGTCATTCCACGCGCAAAGTTCGTTCAACTTAATTTAAATAGTCAGCTAAAGATGTCGAACCTAAAATAAAATTTGGGCTATGAGACGAAATACTTCCATGAGGGCATTCTAAGGAGAAACACTTTTGAAAATAATTTGAATAGAATGGAAACCAACAAAAGTTGGTGGGGGTTTTAACTGGAAGTTTGTCCAATTTGTGTGCTACCCCACCAATAGTAGCTTTTACGCATTTTAATCGAATTGAATTCGAAAAATCAAATTTATCGAGTAACATTAGCTGGAAATTTGTTTAAAAAATATTTTCGAAAAATTGTATTGAAAAATTAATGCAGAGAACAAACTTAACTAACTAAGTTCTTCGATCCAAATGGATTGAAATCATATTATTAAAGAAAAAATATTCGAATAAAGCATATACATATGTATCAAAATATTTGGCATAAAAATTATTTGAATAAAATGATTTGATTAACATTTTATATAGTGTCCCTAAAAAAATTGTTTTTTGAATTATTCAAATGCAAATTATGCGAACAGACATCTTAGAAAACTTTAGTTAAAAGAATAACTATTCGAATAAAAAACACTTTAAATAAGAATTAAGGAAATAAATAAAAAGTATTGAAATAATATTTTTTAAAATCATATTATGAAATAAAGATTATTCAATGACAATTATTTAAAAACAAATGATTCTAAAGGAAATTATTCGAATAATAGACTTTTTGAAAAGTTATTTAAAACACAGATAATCAAAACAGAGATTTTATACTGATACTGCTTTCAAATGAAATTTCCGAATAAAATAATTGAAATAAAATTTATTAAAACCATATTAAATAATAAAAAAACAAAACTTACTCGAACTATTGTTATTCGATTAAAAATTGTGTACTTTAATAGCCTGAGAGAGAAAAATTATTCGAAAAACTGTGCGAAAAAATATTTTCTCTTAAGAAATTAAAATATTCCATAGAAGCTAAAGAAAAACTTAAAAAGTAACTTGTAAAATAAAATTCGAATAAAAGATTATTCAAACATACGAGTATTTATTAAATAATTGAGGAAAAGTTATACGAATTGCATTCTTTAGCAAAATAAAACTGGATGTTTTAAAATACCTTTTAATCGAGTAGAAAAAGTTATATGAATCACATTTTTTAAGCAAAATAAAACCGGTTCTTTAAAAATACCTTTTAATCGAATAAGAATTATACATAAAAATTTAATAGAGTTGCTGAGATGAAGAGGATTCACGCCCTCCATAAATCGTGTTTAAAACCTCGAGAGCACCAAAAAACTGGCGGGGTCTAAACACTAGAGAGTTTAGACCCGTTTTGAAGTCGTCTGTACAATATCACTGCCACTATTGGGTTTTCGAAACTCGTATTAGATGAGAAAGACCATGAGAAAGAGCCATTCGACAAGAACACGCGAATGACATCTATTTCTATTCCTCTCCACTTTTGTTAATTTCCTCTCTTTCTATATCCCATTTCTCATTAGTTTCTCTAGCAGCACCACAATTCTTGAATACTCCAAAATTTCTTTAGTGTTGTGCACTTCTACCCTGTTGCAACCTCACACACCCCACTACTACCCCACTAAGCATAAGTTTCGGATCTGCGCATGCATGAGCGCATTTATTAGATGCGACCAAATATTCTTCAAAACTGCGAGGGCAACATTATTTAAATTAAAAGTTGGCCAAAATATATCCTGTACGTTGTTTTAATTAATTTTACGCTGCCACAAAATTCGAGCAGCCACAACGCAACCAAATTTATTATTCCATTGTACCTCTTTGCGGCAAATAAAATGTTGCAATTTTTCTGCGCACCTTCTCTGCCAAATATTATTAACATCGTTAATATATTTCATTTCTTAGCCAGCATATATTTTTATACTTCTGCTGCAGCAGATTATTTAAGTAAAGATAAATTAGCAACAACTGTTGCTCTTCACTGAAGTTACTAATTTCCGGTGGCTCAAATTGAAACACATGTTATCAAATCAACCAGAGAAAAAAAACGAATTGGCAACTTTTTCAATTCAATGCGATTATTGATTGCAAAAAGCAACAAAATTGAAATGTATTGTACAAAAAGATAACGAAATGAAACAAATAAGAAACTTGGACAGGAGCAACAGATGTTGCCGTCAGCTTCCATGGGAATGGGAAAAAATAAAGGAGTTCTTACTAATGATACGAGCAGATTATTAATTATCTACAAGTTATATTTTCAGCAACTCCCTTTAGATTGCAGCTGCATCTAAAAGCAATTTTCTAATATTAAGGACAAATAGGAGATGGCCATGTCCTTTCACAGAGTGTAGTGAAAGCCACTCCACAAACTAGGAATTATAATGCAAGCGGCTTAAGATCGAGGGTATGTGGCTTGAACTCATCCCCTGGCACCATTTCTCTCCTGCCAGCCTACATTTTGTATTAACACAAAGTGGTCCCTCAAGAGTCCCTAATTCGTTACTTCTGCAAATTTTTAAATAATAAAAACCGTTTTAATTGATGAACATTCTTGGCATATTTAGTTGAACCATTCTTATAAATAATCGATTAATTGCAAAAAAAGATGGTTATTCGTACTCTTTCAAATTAACTTTTCATTAAATACTCGACTAGCTGATCGTTCTTTGATTTCGGTTTGTGTATTTTATTAAATTATCCGAATAAAGTGTTGTATACATTACCCTTCTGCTATAATCGACTAACCCCAAAAACGAGTGTTAACCGTATTTATGTAATCCGTAATAGCCAAATTTTATTTCAAAAATATGCAGCCACTAAAAATATAAAATAAAATAAAAATTTAATTTTTGGTTATAAAGAAAAAAATTCTTCGATAATGACTTTTGAAAGTGTGAACTGTTCCGAGAGAAATGGAATTTAGTTAGTAATTTATTTATTGAGGCTTCTTTTTTTTACCAATATTGTTTTTTTTTTTTTGAAAAATTAAAACTATTATGTATTATTTTAATTACATTACTAGTTCCTGCCTATGCAACTTGCTCATCCAATCTAAGAATAATTATAAATACTAATTATAATTAGTAAATGGTCTAAGCGGTGCTTGCTCCCGGCACTTATTTATACTAATAGAGTAGGATCTATTGTTTATAAACTCAATACTAAAACTTAAATTGTACACTTAAACTAAACCTTAAAATAAAATAGCTAATAAATCAAAAATTAATAATAAAAATAAAATAAAATAAAAAAACTAATCAATAAAAAAAACAAAGAAAATAAAACAAATAAAATTAAACCAAAAAGTATTTAGCCCCTATGAATACCGCGAGTAATACGTGAGTAGAAGTTAAGACCGGGATAACCATTCAATTGTGCCTGTAATTTTCCGATACTGTATATGTATTGCGTGTTTGACCACTTGAATTCTTTCTCGGTAGATAAGATATTCCTAATCACTTCACCCTCAAATTGAGGCAACTTCTCCACAAAGTTTTTCATTAAACCCAACGCATAAAACGAAATTGGATCCAATCCTACCTTATCATACAAATATCTATTCGAGAACCTTTTACCCAAATGCCTATAGCTCCTCTCTATACATTTCCTTAAAATATGACTCTCAAAAATCTCCATCGTTTCCATCAAGGTTTTTGATATGGCAAACCATATGGGAAAAGCATAAAGTAGAAGTAAACGAATGCTCACCTTGTGCAAAAGCAATTTGGTCCTTACCGGTAAACTTCTGCTGTTAAATAACCTCGCATATATTCATTACGATTCGCCCTCTCTAAATTATACAGCGCATGACCATTAAATTTCAGAAGCTTATTAAAGTTCACCCCAAGGTTTTCATTGTGTCCTTAAATGCGATATTGTTGCCATTCAAATCCAGCTTTAATCTTTTGCTCTCCGGTACCACAAAATATTTACATTTCCCGGAAGCATTTCGCAAACAAATGCCATTACTTTTTTCGGTGTTAATCTTTATCCCCCAATTAGAGTAGAATTCATCAACATTTCTCAGATACAATGAAATACGCTGCAGTGCCACCTCAGGAGATACATCGTGAGTGTAAGGAAGAGAGTCTTGAGCGAACAGAATACCCTTACAATTGTAAAATTCGTGCGGAAAGTCATGAACGAAAATGCTGTACAAGTGAGGGGCCAATACGGAACCCTGTGGAACACCACAAGAAACCTCTCGCTGACATGACACCAATCCACCAATACCTACACAGAATCTCCTTTCAACGAAAAAACTTTTGAAAAATTTTGTTATATTTTTACTAAATCCGATCATTAGCATACCATCATGGCAAGCTTTATCAAAAGCCTTCTCGACAACAAGAGACACAGCTACAGTACATCGACCTTCCCTTAAGTTTTGAACCCCATCAGTATGGAACTTCAAGAGTGCATGCACCTTTGAAACCAAATTGATTATCCGGAATATCACTCAATCTTACATCCATCTTATCCTTTATTATCCTCGCAAATAACTTCCCTTTATTAGACAGTAAAGAAATCGGTCTAAACGTATTCACATCATTAATTCCCCTCCGTTTCGAAATGGGAATGACCTTTAGCAATTTTCCACTCCATAGGAAAATAACAATTATTCAAACAGTTATTGAACAAAATAGTCAAATATTCGAACGCCTTTACCGGAAATTTCTCCAGTATAAAATTCGATATTTCATCAATACCGCACGATTTCTTATTATATACCAATTCGGAAACATCCAGCAAATACTTATACTTATTGTAAATCTGTTCAAAAATTTACAATTCTCGCTAAATAAAATAGGATTCTCAGCCTGAGAAATTGCATCACTAATCGCCTTAGATTTAGATCCAGTATTCCCTTTAGTAGCAGAATGCCCAAAGGCAGCCGAAAAATGATCCCTGAAAACCTGTAACTTATCACTCAACCCCTCAATTGGCACACCATTCATAGATGAATTTTATTCCTTAGAATAAGAACGATTCTTATTCCCAATTATCTTGAAGATATCCTTGTAAGCCCATGGATCAGGTCTTATTTTCATCAATCCATCATTAAAATACTTAGACTGCCCCCGTTCAACTTACTCCCTTATAATGATTTTGATCAAATCAATCTGTTTGGAAATTAATAAATACTGTGGATTCTCCTATTAAAGGATCTAGAAAATATTGTCTTCAACTCCTTCTGCCAATTATATTTAATCCGCAGCATCTTCTTCAATCTATCCTAGGCTATGAATCTCCGCTTCCTATTTTCCAACTATTAAATTCCTCAATAAATGAATCTATTTCACTGTCAGATAAATTCCTATTCTTATGAGGAAAATGATTTAAAATAGCATCAATGAAATCAATCCTAAACGTGTTCCAATCAGTTCCCTTAAAAGACACAAACTGATCCGGAGTACCCAAAAAAAAAATTAAAACTTGGCAATCTAATATATAAGGGAAAGTGATCGGAATGTGATTGGAGAATGTGGATAATTCCACAATAAATGAATCTATTTCACTGTCAGATAAATTCCTATTCTTATGAGGAAAATGATTTAAAATAGCATCAATGAAATCAATCCTAAACGTGTTCCAATCAGTTCCCTTAAAAGACACAAACTGATCCGGAGTACCCAAAAAAAAAAAATTAAAACTTGGCAATCTAATATATAAGGGAAAGTGATCGGAACGTGATTGGAGAATGTGGGTAATGTAAATGTTCCAAAATTCTGGTTCTGAAAATCCAACATATCATTGCTCACATCACACATTCTCACATTCTCTCAACAAAAAACGCCTCGTTTTGAATCCAAGCCGAGAGTACTTCACCATTAAAATTATTTACATCATCCCCTCAAGAAACGTGTTTTGCATTCAAATCACCTCCCAAAATAAATCCATTATAACCATTTGAAATATATAAAATCAAAGAAAGTCCTCCACAAATATCCTCACGCTTGAAGTTGGATGCAAAACATAACGAACCACAAAGAATTCTCCTCATTTCACCATTCATTAAAATTCTAACTTCAATAAACATACCCATAACCGATTGAAATGGAATTTATCGTTTTTCCTATTAAAAAAGTTTTGTTCATTTTTCTTTCTTTTCTAACAACATATGAATTGTGATTTACCCGCTAGTGGCTTTTAAGCATTATTTTATGTGGCATATTTTCGGGATGAAATAATAGTTTTAGCAAAGAACAACACCTTCAAAAATCAACACTTGTATGTTTATTATGACAAATAGCGCGAAAAACTAACGCAATAACGAAAATATTTCACAAATTTCCAACGTTTTGTCAGCGAATCTGATGATAACTGATAATTTTTTTGTTCTAAAGCAAGTCTGTCCAAAATGAAATGTCATACCAAGCTAAACAACATCAGCTGTTCAATAAGTTGTCAAATAAACCAATGCTGTCAATTCAAAGTTGTGAACCTCTAAGAAACGCCATTAAACTTCAGCCAAGTTAACAAATAATTTATCTTTTCAATTATATTTCGAGAATTTATAATATATGCAAGTTACACTTACAGCTATAATTATTTATATCTACAATTAGACTATTTTAAAACTATTATGTAACTTAAGCTAGAAAAATATATTTTTAAAAATATGTATGTCTGTATGTACTCGTATATTTGTATTCGAATTGCTCATTTAGCTTTTGAGGCCACTAAGGCAGCAGCGTGCTTCTTTGCCTTATTGTAGTTCTTCACATAGAATGAGCTGAACATATAAGTGAAAAGTCCAGCGTTGAATGTCAGTAAAGCAGCAATAGATTTGGGAAATGCGCAGCTGGGTTGGAATTGAATCTGAAGTGTATGTATAAAGATAATCAGGAACTGAACCTAGAAAATAAATGAATACGAATATTATTAATTAAACTAATTTTTAATTGAAAATATTAAGCTTACGATTTGCAAGATTGTTATATACTTCTTCCACCAGAGATATTTTTGTACGTTCGGTCCCATTGCAGAAAGCAAATAATAGGTGTACATAATGATATGAATAAAAGAGTTGATAAATCCGAGCAACGTTCCATGACCACCTTTAAATAAAAACACAAATTTAAAACCTGTAAATGCTAAAGTTTACTAAAAGAGCATGGTTAATTAGTAAGCATCTCAGGGAAGTTTTTTATTGATTCAAGGAAGGTCCTTCTACAGAATATAGAGCCATATATTTGGCAATCATGCTGCTGCATTGGTATTAAATCAAAAAATTGTTGGAAAAAATCATTAATATAGAAAAACAAATCACAAATCATTAAGTCGATGTTGGATTTTCCCCCACTTAAGTAGTAACTAAAATGTTGGCCATTCAAAGTTGTGAACCTTTAAAAAAAACACCCTGTATGTATGCCAGATCCCTTAAACCTGAACCAATATAAAAAATAATACCTGTATTGAATTACATTTCGAGAAATTATATCATACACATTAACATAAATTTATTAGACAACCGATATGTATTCGTATTGAAAGTGGCGGTTAAGTTTCACGTAACGGAGGAAAGGTTTTAGTGGATTTATTTACATACTAAACAATTTCAAAGTTTATAAGCTTTCTGTTATACGTCTAACAACAAAAAGTTTTCTTTATGCCTACAAGCCAACCACCAAATGGTTGTGTAAATGCTTTGTGGTTAAAGTCTATGCTAGAACATTCCAGACAAAATATGTAAAAATGACAGCAAGCTGGGCAAACTGAACTAACACAGTATTTGTGAGTCAGTGTTGAAACCGTACATGCTGTTAGCAACTGCTCAGTAAATCGTAACCTTGAAAATGAATCAGTTTGTCAAATAAACGTGAGCGTTTATTTACAGAAGGTAAACGTAACAATATTGGTTTAAGATTGGTTTAATCTATTGACTTGTGTTGTTTTCTAAATTAAAATTTAAACCTCTTGTTGTTCTTAAGAAAAGTCCTGCAACGCAGTCATCCTAAAATGTTTGAAAATGGCGGTCCCCAAAAGAAGCTTACAAGTTATGGCAGACAAAATTAATTCAAGCAATTATTAAGCATCTGAGATATTCTTGCAACTCATTCATTAATAATTATTTTATTTATTGCGTAATGAAACTAATGCTAAAACAAAAGTCATCAGCACACCTTCAACCAAACATTGTTGAAAGCATAATAAAAAACCTGCTTTCTTATTATACTTCTATTTAGAAATAAATTGAGAATGTGAATATCTGAAATACCGCAGACCCTCGATTTTGCATTTTAATTATTTTTTTTTTATATTTAAATCTCACTAAAATAGCAAAATTATTTTCAGTGGAACTTAATTTAGTGGAATATTAATTTTTTACTTAGAAATGCAGCGAACTTGCTGGTTTTGGAGGGTTAAAAGCATCCTATACTTTCAAAGAACTTTCCAAAGAAACTTTCAACGATAAAATCAATATTGTGAGAAGAACTCAGCAATCAATTCAAGAGCTTTCATTCTCTCAAATCTGAAAGGTATGCTGGCCCACCGTGTTGGATCCACATATCTCTGTTTTCTTGCCTGTTCTCTTTGCTGCTTGACGCAACCACTTGGCTAGTGAAAATTATGACGCAGGCGCCAATTACTGAATGTAGGAGACTTAAAATGCAATCCCATTGGAAGAATTTGCATAAACACTTTCATAAAAGACTGTTCTTGCGATTGGCATTAAGTGAACTGGATTAACTCTTAGGCTACTTCTATATTGCCCCGACGTCACCAGCTGCATACTGACCACAAACGACTCATCTAGTTTTGAAAAAGTTTTTCAAGGCTTCTTGCGATTTTGCTCTTTGAAAATCTTATTTCATTTTGGGAAATAATTGTATAATAAAATTTCGAAACTGTTTATTCGAAGGCCTCCGGATGACTTTGGTTTTAGCACCAAACGAGATGTGGCCTTATGGAGTTGCTCAACCACAGACACAGCTAAATAATTAATAAAAAAAATTATTGATATAAAATTTTTTTTACTCTTAATTTTATTGCTTTTTAATCTTAGAAATTAATATTGTTTTTTCCTTTGCAAAATTTTAAAATTATGCATTTTAAATGCTTTTATATGAAAATTTATATAAATTGGTTTTCAGTGAGCTTGTAGTAGTTACACAAGCTTTTTTATCCAACATATTTAGCTGGTCATAATTATCGTCTCACACGTGCTTATTTATGCTCTTCAGAAAGATTTTAAGACAAAACAATTTGATGTCAAAAAACCTGAAACGCACAAACGCAAATAGAACACGAGTATTCGAAAAGACCGCTGCTCAACTTTCAAAAATATTATATGCTGCGTGAGCTTTGCTTGCGTAACTTAAACGCAAATACAAAATTATTTATATTTTGTCATTTTAAACCTTCTAAGACAATATTTTTCATAAATTATAATAAAAACAATTATGGCAAAAAGCACGGAAACTTTTGCAAAAATATTCAAATTGTGTGCTTCGCTTTTAACTAGGAATGGTTGCCAGATTGAAATATTTTTGGAGTCGATCCGTTTAATTTTCCTCAGTAAGAATTTAAGACGAAAGAAGGAAGAGAAGGAATTTAACTTACCGGCAAAATATTTGACGCCAATAAAAGCACATATCGGCATCAATGTATGATGATACAAATGCAAGAAAGATATTTGGCGATCCTTTTTGCGCAAAACAAAGAACACTGTATCCAAAAGCTCAGTGATCTTGGCAATATAATAAAGCCACACAGCCCCCGCCATCTGCAACAAACGATGCATAAACGAATTTTATTGGTTACGTTTTTTCTCTCTTCAAGATCTACTTACTCTCATAGAAACTGGATCTGTAGTATAGGTAACAGGCTGACATCTGAAATTGTAGTGGCCTCCCCAACCGCCTTTGTAGCCCTATTAGGAAAGCAATTGAATTTAATTTAGATTATAAGCCCCTCTAGCCATTTTTTCGCACAATTTACCTCGTAGAAAAGAAACCAGCTCAAGACCACTTGCGCCGCATTATACACTAATAATGTATTTTTGAGTTCAAATGGCTTTCGATCCCGCATATATTTGGGTCCAGCATATAAACAAAAATATAAATAGGCTGCCAATATTGTAAAGAGGGGCCCTGGTGCATTTGAGAGGAACCAGCTTTTTGTACGAAGATCCTCGTGTTCTACGAAAAAGTTCACCAAACGATCAACAACTGTGGAGGACTCATTAAATCTTAGTCCGGCTGCAGACATGTTAATTTTATAATGAATTAATCTGCAAAGCATAAAAGTAATTAATAAAGTTTAAATTATAATTATTAACTTGTCCAAATTGTCATTTGACCATATGCAGATTATACGTTTGGATTTGTTTTTATCACAAATAGGGTAGAGGGAACAATGTTATTTGAGGGGCGTTGAAGTTAAAAAATATTTCAAGGCGCGTATCAATATCCTGACGCGACTATTTAAAATTTTGAAATTTAAGGGAAGCAATCATGTATCCATTGGAAAATTCATTATAATTTACATACATTTTCAGATATCGGCCCTGGCATATCTTTAATAAGCATGAAAAAATTTGTTAAAAATCCATATGAACGTACTTGAAGTCCAATTCTCATTTATCACATCATTATTAATTGAATTATTTATTTTGTATTTACTTGTACTTAGAGCCTGAAATATTTGTAAGATTATTGCTGCGTACATTAAGGTGGTTCATCTTTTAATTGGCAAAAAATGTTTAAAAAAAATTTCACTAATCGAATGGATTTAGAAAATTATTCTAATAAAAGAAAAACTAAATTTAAGGATTCAAAAAAATTGTGCAAAGAAAACGGTTGCAATGAAGCGACATACACTTTAATCGAATAAAATGATTCGAACAAGTTTTTCATGTAAAATGATGACCTATACCGTTTGCAGAAAATTATTCTAATAGGACTAAAATGTAATTAGACTAATAAGTATATTGCATATAATGGCAAAATAGTAAAAGAATCGAATAAAATTGTTTGCGAAATTATTAATAGCTTAATGGAATAAAATGTTTCTAATCCATATTGTTCTTGTATTATTTTATCAAGCGATTTATCCTTGTTTATCAAAAGATATTTCCAATTTCATAAGTGTTCTCTTAAGTGTTCACATAAAATTATTGTATTGTACAATAAAAAAAAATTATTTTCATAACAAAAAAAAAAAAATAAAAATTATTTTCGAATAAAATAATTTGCAAAAGTTATTTGATGCAATAAAAAACTATTTTTATAAAAGAAATAAAAAAAAATTTATCACGAAACACTCCAACAAAGTATTCGAATTAAGTTTATTAATAAATTAGTTTATTCGAATAAAAATTTTTCACTTGCAAATAGTTTATGAATATCTTTGGCATGACATGGCATTTCAGTTTTAATTCAAACAATCATCAATTCATTAAATATCCGTACTAAAAAGGTTATTATTATTATTATATATTTTTTTTATGAACATTCTTTGTTTATTTGTTAATATTTATTTATTAACAAATATACAACATGTTAAAATACGTATGAGAATAAAACGATTTCTCAAGTGGAGAATAAATCGCTCTTCTATTATTTACATAATTAATTATTTTGAATTTCACATGATATGGAGTTTGAAAACAAATCGGTTTGATTGCGCTGGGCTGGTTATTAACTTAAACAAATATGAATTTAATAAAATCTGCACATATTTGCGCAATTTATTGTGCAAACAGCTGCACACACACATGTAGATACAGATATCAGGGTAAATGATTAAAGTATTGAACGCTATTTTTATTTTCGTAAAATTTAACTCATAAATGTCACAGCAGAAAAATTATTTTTTATCCGTGTAGCAGAAAAAAAACGTATCATATGAGAATTACAACACGACACGACACGACACGACAAGCAAGAAAGAAAGGAAAAGTGGAGCATTTAGAAATTGGAATTATTCGATACCGATACATGAAAAGAAAAAAGAATTAAAAGCTGGATTTTAAGGAAACCCGCATCTGGAAATATTATCAGCTGATACTCAACTCATCTGACAACGAAACTGTTGGGGGCAATATTATCAAAAGGCGACCAAGAATTAAATAAAAATCGCTGGAGCAAAAACCGAAAACCGCAGAGATAGCAATCATAAAAATCGCTTAAATACATTAAACATATTGATCACAGCAGGTAACACCTTCTCACCTCTATTGGGAAGGAATCGAAAATTGGTTGCTTAAATAATTGGTTTTTCTCAGTGTAGCAGATGCTAATGACATTGAAAATAGAATTTGGCTTTGGCGTGGCCGAAAATTAGCTCTTGACGTGTTGATAAGTAAAACCCCTCCATTCTTTGTTTACAATCATATTACGAATGTATGTAAGTCACGTACTTCGACCTAATAAAATATTACTTTAAATAGTATGAATATTTAAATAGAATCAAGAGGATCGCGTGCGAAGCCATACACGTGCCCACATTCTAGCAACTGTGAGACTTACTTTCTTGCAAACAAAAAAAATATATAAAATAAAATGTTTAATTCTTGTATGGAATTCCCTGCCTCTGTCTCGTTGAAATCGTTGCCATAAAAAACAAAAGCATTTTCTAAATATTCCCACAATTTATCGATTACGATATCGATCATGTAGTGGCCTCTTTTACGCAGTGGCCCAATCTGCCACTACAGCTCTGAAAATATTCGCAATGTAGTAATCGTTTCTGGAACACTCGCATGGCATCAGTAATTGGCATCAGTAATTGGAAAACAGTTAAAAAGAGTCAAATTGCAGCATCCAGAAGGTGAATGGAACTCAGCAAAACGGCTAATAATGTTGGGTTCTGTAACATGGCCTGCCATTACGCCTGAACCTAATATTATCGCAATTTCGTGTCTACAATTCAAGCTATTGAATATCTGATGCTTGCAAATCTATAACGGGCTAACGTTTTTCGCGGCACTGGCATACTTTTGGTCCCAGCAAACTTTCTCGTCGTTACATAAGGAATGTTTTTGACCAACTAGCCTGGCTGTTTCCTTGCGTCGAAATCACCACTTTAACAAATTTTTTGAATACTTCCAATTATTATGCAAATATAAAGCGACTGACCTCTTTTTGTTTTTAAAGACATTTTCGTAATTCTTACAGAATTCATTGGACTTAGCAAGAGATCACCTGAATCGGTAAAAACTCAAATCTTCTGCATTTGGGATAGACGTCATGAAAATACAAACGAAACACACAACTGACGACGAACAGCTGATGACGAACAGCTGATGTCAAAATATTAGTAAACAATGGAGCTGCAAGTAATTGCCTGCCATATTAATCAATTCTAGTTTAGATGGATTGCCATTAAGGAAAGGATTTTAGCATCTTCAAAGTGAAAATATTTTCTATAAATTCTCATATTTGTTTCCGCAGCCTGCCTGCTGCATTAAAGGGTTGCCCAATTCAACTACTACGGAGACCTGCTGAAATGCATGTGCACTGGCCAATCATAAATTCTATTAGAATGAATTCTATGGCAAGAAAAATAAAGCTGATGGCCTCATATTATATTCATGGAATTGTTATGTTAAATAAATAAATATTGTTTCTTTTGAAATACAATTTTTTGACAGTTTTACCGCTAACTCGGCCTTTAAATGGTTAAAATTTAGAATTAGAAGCGTCTTTACTTTACGGATAAGCACGCTCAGTGTCGTTTTAGCTGATCTGAAAGTAAACATTAATTAATAAATAAAATTTTGTTAGCAAAATGATCGCATATTTTAGTCGCGTTGGTGTTTGCATTTGCACATACTTTGGGCTCATGTGCATTGACGTACACACACACATTCACACACACAATATGTAAATTTAAATTTAATTGTCAGTCAAAATAATTATGTATGTTAAGCAGTTAAAGCCACAACTATTCCATACAATTAATGCGAAACAAAAGCTCCCCCGTATTCTTAATTAAGAATTTCATGAATTCTGGCGAATATTAATATGGCTGCTCAGTGTACATAATTTTTTAAATAATTTCCGTACGTATGTATGTACATTAAAAATTATTCAATTAAAATTCCATACGCAATTTTATTCAAAAATTGTGCGCAAACTGACATACGTACATACACATACATTTAAGGGGGTTAGTCACCAGTCACCAGATATGCTCGTATTAGCATATGCTGGATCGTGCTTTACAAATTAGTGAAATAGTTAACTGGCTTAGTCGATTAGAATACTTTATGCGTATGCTTTATGGTCTTCCTCAAGTGGCCTAAGGGTGGCAACGGAAAAGTTTGGGACACTAAATCAGCTGTCTTTATTGCATGTATTGGCAATAACTTTTAAATTATATTTTCTCATGGTTTTTGGCAACTGCGAATTGCAAACGTACGGAACGTATGCAAAATGTTAAAAGTAGCCCAACTTTAGTACTTTGCGTTAACAACCACGTGTGATGATAAGCAGGCTGATATGATATGGATCAACTATTCTAAGCGACTAGGACACTACTAATACGCATAATCGTTTTTAGGGCTGCTGCCACGACAATTAGAGATGCCAAAGCTTTCTGTAAAGTGTGAAGCTGATTTCGCCATAAATTTTTTTTATATTTTATTGTAGTTTATTATTACTTATTTTGCAGACGTTCAGACTTACTATTATTTTATTATTTGTATTTCACTTTTCACTACCTTATTGTTTTTTTACGTACAATGGCAACTCTTATGGAAACACTAGCTCATTATCATTTAGTTGTTTTCAGAATTGCGTGTCTTCGTGTAACTATTCAGAGAAACTTGAATGCTTGTTTAGAATTAGCCTTCAGGAGCGCGTTACATGCATAAACAAACAAAAGCCTAATTTTCCAAATTCTCAATTATGCAATTGCAACCGGACTTCGACAACATAAAGTCTCTGCCGCTTAAGGTCCGGCTTCACTATACTAGACAGTCATAGGATTCATTCCCATTTCAAAAAATCGCCTAAAAATGGCGTTGCTGGTGCCATCCTCTCGTACAAAAATGATGCAAACAATTTTTCTTTGCTGATTGAAATAAAATCAACTCTGATCGCATGACAACTGTAATTTTATGAAAATCGGCAATTTTTAAGCGTCATATCTGACCAATCGTTCTACTGTCTGGGATGGTGAAACAAGCTCTTTATGCATAAGAATAAAGCACCCCAACTAAAAAGTTCCTTCCCTTCATCTAAACATGCAAATGTCAAAAGGTACTACAAAAACAGCTGACTTTGTTTTAATTGATTAGACTTTTATTATTTTAATTTTAAAAGATTTTTTCGTGTCTAAAAATTCAATATGTTTGCACTTTTTGTTGAAAATACTTTTAAGATTTTTAACTTTGTTAAACAATTAATGAAAAGATATATTTTGCAAAATAAAACTTTGCAAGAGCTTCTTAACTACTTTTTAAGTAAAAAAAAACGGCTGGCACATATTTTTATTTATTTCAAATATCTCTGCATAAATATTCTTTCAAATGTTATAATAAAAATTTCTCATTAAATAAAGAAAAATTTTAGTAAAAAATATTAATTTTTTTTTTTTTGGATGAAAATATTTTTTCTTAATTAGATTATGTAAAAATTGTCATGCGAATTGGATAAGACAAAAAAAAAATTCTTAATGGTTTTTCATATTTTCATTTAAAGAAAGTTCTCTTTTCATTTGAATTAGAAAAGAAATTCTTAATTTCATTTCTTTTATTTGAGATGTTTTTTAATATTTTAAATATTTTTTTGTCGTTTTGGTTTGCAGGCCCACAAGGATGGCAACTTGATATGACGCCTTGCGCAGTTGCAGCCAAAGGACTTTGCCTGGGCCCTTGCAAAGTGAACAAAAACCCTTTTTTTAAGTGGCTTCGTACGATTTGGTTTTTGCATTGCTTTTATTATTATTTTTTTATTTTATTTTGTTTTATTTTTTCTTTTCATTATTAAACTTGTTTTGTATTTATTTTTTGTTCTTTGATTATTTTACTTTTAATATGAATTTCAGTTGTTGTTGTTGCATAAGTTTTGAGTGCTTAAAAATGCATTCACAATATTATTGAAGGTGTCCTTCTCTAAAGTCTGACATCTAATTAAGCACAAAAATTTATTTATTTAAATAATTAATATTTAGTTATAAATTCAATATGATGTGCAGAATTTCTGTATAATAAGTTTCTGACACGATTCACTGGTTATTCCCTCATTTGAAACCATTTCGAATTATTTTAGATTATAAAACGAGTAATTCAATAACTTTGAAAAACAAAACAATTTAATTTTTTTTTTCTTAAGATTAAATATTAATATTTGTGCTATAAAATTGTATTCTGTCGAGTTTGTTTGCCAAGATGTTCCCTCTGGTCCGGCCAATAATTTTTGGAGGAACATGTTTTTATTTTATGCCACTTAACAACAATACAAGTTAAAGTTACTTAATTTGCAATATTTTATTTCTGTTGTTGTTGGGTTTTTTTTTAAACCTGACTAGGACTAGCGGTGTGAGGCGATAATGTTAAATGAAATGCTTAAAACAAATTTAAATTTAATTTTTCAGACAAAACAATAATCTACTTGCCTTCACTGATATTGAACAATTTTAGCCAGAAAATGTCTTAAAACAATTTGAGTACAGAGTGTTCCTAAACGCTTGATAACGAATTTGTAGCCATGCATTGAAGTATGCAAAAATGTATTAACGTAAGTATGTGGTGCGGTGCGCTGCATAAATATTTAAAAAAAATTATATTAAACGCTTTTATTAAAAGGGACTTGTTGGCATAACCAGGCAAAGCACACACTCTAAATAGTCATAAATAATTCTTTTTTTTTTTTTTGCTTCTTGTTTCTTTTTTTTTTTTTTTGTTTTTTGGATTTCGAAAGTTCTTAGCGCGTAATTTGTACAAGCATCCGAATACTTTGCGCCTTAATGATAAACTGACTTTAGCTGGGCTTGTGGTAAGCGTCTTCTATTTGATTTACTTCGATCTTGTCACCTGTCTAGCGCAGTTCAGTTTAGTTTCTGCTACAACAAATCAGTCAGTGTCTCGCAGCAGTTTCTTTCGGCTCACAGTCATTTCAGCTGTATTTTGTATATTTCGTTGTATGTATGGATGTCTGTTTGTATTCAATATGTACTTACATGATGGGGTTCATATAACGTGCATGGCGGTGTGCACATTTATTGCTTGGCGTTAGTATGGCAATGTCTTTGGTCATTTAGGTTCCATGGTTGACTTCGACATGTGTATTGATGTTTAACTAAAATCGAGCAACATCAATTGAAAGCATCTCCTAGCAAACAGATAAAATATGATTTTTATATGTACAGTGAAGGCTTTTACGAGCGGACGCTGAAGCTGGCCGTAATTAAAATAAAGTTGTTCAGATTCACTCAGCATTCATCTAACATTTACAGGGATGACAGATTTTTCATTGAATTTTCTCGCCACTTGTCAATGTATCTATCCCCAAAATCCCCTTAGTTTATAACAAATAAAACAATTAATATTAATATTATAAACTATTAATATAACTCTTAATATATTAACTATTAATATATTAATAATTAACTATTAATATAATATTAATAAAGCTATTAATATTAACTATTAATATATTTGCATAATATTATTAACAATTTCTTAACAATTTTTATTTCTTAATTTTCTTAACAAGAAAATACTTTGTAACATATAAGAATCAAGATATGTGTTATGAACTTTTCATAAATTTTTGCCATTTTAAAACAAAATATTTTCAATTTGTGTTTTAAATTTTGAGAAATACAAGTCGAATGAATTGAGATATCTGTTATAATAAAACATAGATCACATATTGCACAGATCGTATCACTTTTCAAAAACAGCGAGAGGGAGAAACGTTTTGAGAGAGTCATGTAGATTTACTTTTGTTGTTTTTTTTTTTTGCTTATTTCTCTCCCAAGTTTTTTATCACCAATGCCTTAGTAAAATATGGTTTTATAAAAATCTTTTCCCCAATAAAACTTTTCATTGATTTTTGAAAAAACTTTTTATCGGGCACAAATTTACAATTCGGTATGAATGTGTGCCTTAATGAATGTGTGATCATGGACCAAGTTATATTTCTTTAACTTCTGCTTTAAAGCTTTAATAAGTCTAACTTATTGTTATACATGTGCTTACTCCGCAAGCAGTTTTCCCAAACGTCTTATGAACTGCGATTGCATATCTGTGCATACGGAGGCTTTAAGGCAAGACGAACACATAAGAGACTTTATTTATTTTCATTCACACGAAAATCTAATGTAATTCCATCCTATTTCACATATGGCACAATTTGTGAAATATGGCATCTCTGGCTTAAAAATTTTATGGTGTGCCATAAAATTTTCAGACTTTTTTGACAATTTTCATGCGTTCGGAGTTGCTTTTACTTTATCTATCAAAGAAAAAAATGGTTTGCATCATATTTGTATGATAGTGTGGCACCAACGATTCCATTTTGATACGATTTTTTAAAATAGAAGAGTATCACTATCAAATTTTTGTGTGATTGAATCGTACGACTGCCTAGGACAATGAAGCGAGGCCTTTAAGGCATCCGCTGTGTTTAGTTTTCACTGTATTCGCATGCACAAACATTCATACGTTTATGGGCTTTTACAAGCCACCACGTATGGAAATACTTATTAAAATCACTCGTATGCTTGCTTGCCTGTCTTTGAACCAGTGTGTGACGTATAGGCCTTTTGCTTTTTACTACGATTACATTATTTACATTTTATGTTTTTAGTTGTTGCGTTGGAACTTCCACAACTTGCTGATCTTGCACGTTATTTTGCGAATTTCGCTCTTTGCACCCATTAGTGTTGAATGTGTAATTCTGTGTGGCTTTAAGGTTGCTAAATCGATACAACGGCGTCTGTGTATGTGCGTGAATTTATAGAAAAATTTCTAGTTTTCTGGTTGTAAAGGGCCAATAGCCGTACGCATGACGTACATTTGCTTGGCTTACTGTGACGGTACATGAAGCAAAGCTAAAATTTATAGCTGGTGTGCACGTGTGCGTTTCTGTATGCCTTTTATTACTTGTCAAGCACGTACTGCCGTCAGTTGTAACAAGGTAAAGTCATTAGGGCTGCTGATCGTGTGGTGAGCGTAGCAGAAGTAGTCTTGCGCATTCTGGCCATTATGCCTGTCCTAGCAGGCTGAGAATCGATCAGCGGCTTACGTTTATTTTACTGTATTTTTGGATAAAAAGTATCTGAAAAATCCAAGTAACCCCTTTTCAACCGGTTGAATTCCAGAGACTGTCATATAAAGGATTCGCAAGGAGATTACAGTTTTCCTACATCAGCTGGAGTGTTAATCGGTTTTATTATATACAAGATCTTTGTAAATTTAGATATGATTTTTAACGTTTTAATACTCTCCAAGTCCCCAATAGGTGCCCGTTTCCCACATTAGCCTAGTATATTAGAAAAGAATTGAGTGAATTCGCAAGTTTTATTATTAGTTTATTATTTATTAGTTGCTACTTTTAAAGGTTTTAAAACCGTCAAGAATTATGACAGCTGTAAAAAGGCTAAACGTAAATCCGTTGGTATGATTGTGCCATGGACTTAGCAAACGCCAAGCCAGCACTTTAAATTTCTGGTGTACTTAATTCTCAAACGATTTTTTCAATGTGGTCTAGCTTTCTTTGTTGGGTCTTTCATTTGTGCTGTACTCAAACAGTAAGCAGTAAGAAAGTGGGTTTATGCTCGTCCATCTGGAACTACTGGGGACAGTTAAGAATACTGCAGTCAGTTAAATTTGCATACTACTTAAGACTGTGTTTTGTATCCTTTAAGACTTCGTTTCATTATCGTAGCAACCGTACGATATGGCAAATATGATCATAAAATGATCATTTTCATACAGTCAGAGTTGCATTTACTTTAACATCATACTTTTGTATGATGGCGTGGTACCAGCAACGCCATTTTTATCCAATAAATGACTTATAAAAATTTGAAATGAATGGAAACTTAACCCGGGCAATTTTTGGCGACAATTTTTTGTGTGACTATAATTAAAAATATTTTTAATGTATTTTTATTAAAAGTTTTTATATTTGCAACCATTTTCTGATCAAACAGCTGGTCCCAGGCATGCGCTAAAAGTCATCTTCCACTATCCTCTGCAATCGAAAGATTTATTCTCATAAGAATCTGGTAGTGATACCTTCGCATTTTAGAAAATCGCATCAAAATGGCGCTGGTGCCGCCACACTATCATACAAATATGATGCAAACCAATTTTTTCTTTGATGTATCATTTAAAAGCAACTCTGATCGCATAAAACTTTTCAAAAACTTTTGCTTGTCATAGAAATCTTATATTTTTAGGCCACACTATTCTATTTTGTCAGCAGAGATGCCATATTTGACAAATTGTAAGACTGGCTGCAGTAGTGAAACCAGTCCTTAAATGAAAATGTCCAATTTTTGTATAGTAAAAGCTTTGAGGAATAATAGAATTCTCGGCTACTGCCTACACGGTGTCCAAATCAGTTTTAGATTTGTGTTTGTTGGGATGTCTGAAGAAAATATAAGTATGAATGTGTGTATGCGGGTATTATATCTGTAATTATGCATCAACGCTTGTATTTTCTACACGCTTAAATTCTTCTGCTCTGTTTCTTCTCTTTTATGTTCTTCATTAGCAATATTTATTTATAATCATGTTGCGAATTTTTTGCATTTTAATTAGTTTGCATCCATACAAACACATTTATTATTTCATCTTTTGTTTTTTGTTTCTTTTAAAGTTCCGGTGCTTTTTATCTCAAATTAACTTCAAAATTAATTTGTTGTTAATATTAATTCATTAACAAGTTTAAACTGTTTTTTTTTTATATTTAAAAACATGAAGAGAGAGCGTAACTGTTTCAAATATCGTTAAAAGTGCGATGCTTAAATACAGACGCGACGGCAAGCTACACGACCACATCGCTACAATGGGATGGTTGCAATCGTTCATTTATAGTGCGATTACACGGGCAATAGCTTTTTAATATGACTTCGGCTATTAATGGACTGTTTCAAATGTATGTCAAAGTTCCTGTCTTATGCGATCAGAGTTGCATTTACTTTAATCAATAAAGAAACAGTTTATTTACATGATATTTATCTGATAGTGTGTCTCCAGCTATAGAATGGAATCAAAACAGGTTTTCCTGTGAATGAATAGTAGGACTCTGTAGATTAGCGAAGCCTGGCATTTACTAAGTTTTTAACATTGTACGGCACCCTTTACAGCCAGTTGTTTTAATTCTTTTGTATTTTTAAGCGTAACTTTGTGTTGGCAACAAACAAATCATTTATAAAACAATACCAAAATTACATATAATAAATAAATTCAAACATGACTCTACATTTTTAATGCTCAAAATCAATCAAATTCATAAAAAACTATCTGCTTACATTTATTTCTCAACCACAAATTCGTTTTCCATTCGTATTTTTTGAGAAAGCTGCCTCAAAGCTGATTTGAAATTAATTAAACACCGAAAAAAGTGCTTTCGGTTAGTTAGCAAGTAACCATAACGTTAAGGCAACTTAAGACACTTTCAAAAGCGTTAGGGCTCACATGATAGGCAGTTCTTATAACACGGCCTGAAATATTTCTGCTCATTGTAGCCCATGAAATTAGAATTTCCTTAATACAACCACAACTACATCGCGGACCATTTAGTTGTAAAGCTGTATTGACGTGAAAATAGTGGTAACAATATTGTCGTCGGCTGCTTCATTGTGGTTGTATTACTGCAAAATTTACTTTATTTAAAGCAGAAATTCGCTTTCATGTCGTTTTCTTGATAACATCTATATCTTGATGATATTTTATTCCTTTTCGTTCTTGCTGATAATAAAAGCAGCTTCTTTAGAAACCTCTTTTAGTTCCTATGAAAGACGCTTTATGATAATTTTGCAAACGTTGAAATACAGTAGCAGCTCGATAAGCACGAAATTACTATGGAATCGTAAACATGTGTTGGAGTATCGAAAACAACACTGGTTTAATATACATGGAAAAAAATCAGATATTTCCTTTCGTGGAGGGGTCTTTAGAGAATTAAATGTGATAGGAATGTGTTTGGACATTAAGGATACAAGGGCTTAATAATATGAATACTATGTTTTATACCCTGGTTTAAGGTATATAATTAAAAAAAGTTTATTAATAAAAAAAAATTTGCCCACCTATATTGATTGCAACTTTAGAGGATGAAATATCTGGCCCATAAATCATCCTTATACGAGAATTTGTACGGCTATCTTGGTTTATTCCCCTAAAATGTTCAAGTTATAATATATATGTTGTAGCTTTAGAAGCAAGTAAGAATTTAATTTTTTTTCCTCAATATATAACAAAAAAAGTAAAAAACACATCGCTGAAGGAACTGGCAATTGCCAACTCCCTGGCAAAAAATATTTTGCATTAAAAAGGCATCTGGTATTTTCGTATTTTTGGGATAATAAATATATATATTTGAAAAAATAAATAAAATTATATAATTTTGTTTATATTTTAGAATTTTCCTCAATAGGATTTCATATCGTGTATGTTGCTTTCCAGCCCTCTAATTAGATCAATAAAATCTGCTTAACACGAATATTAAAATTAAATGTCATGTATGACGTTTTAAATTAAATCAACTGTAGCGAAGTATCACTGTACCATATTTTTATTAGGATTTTCCATTTTTTTTTTTTTGCTCTTCGTTAAAAGTGAAGGTTATTGATCTACTGTCAGCGAATTCATGTTCAAAAAAAATCTTTAGTCTACAACGTAGGAATCAACAGCGCACAATACTTACAGAGATCTCCAAATAAGCATAAAATTTTTTTATTTATACACACACTTACAAACATGAATGCAAACAAATTCAGACAACTAGAAATAAGTAGCATTATATAAGTTTTTATCACATTCTTTTTTAAATCTTCCGGATATTGAAGGTCAGTATTTAGAAATGTATATATTTATAGGTATGTACATATATCAACAGATGCAGGTATGCGTATACGAGTACACCTAATTATGTACATACTTGCATCTGTATGTAGAAATATACAAATATATTTATGTACTTACTTAATTACTTAATGGAATGAATTCATTCGATTGTTTGACAACCAGCGTTGCCGTTGAATATTTTCCAAACAGGGGAAATATATGTATGTATATAGAAGTTCAAAACATGTGACCTATATATACATATATAAATATATTGCTAAGAAAAAAAAATGTCGCAACAATAAGAATTTAAGGTAGAACCAGCCGAGCTCCCACATGATAGAGGGGTATGTTTTTAAAGACTTTTTTAATGTATTTATATATTTTATATATACTTAGTTATTATGCATATTATCAATTTTTAACCGGGCATGTACTACAACAATCTGCATATTGCCCCGCCGTCCAAACAGCTTGAAAAATTTCTTATTTCAAACGCTAAAGAAATCAATATATAATAATCAATATATATAATATAATATAATATAATATAATATAATATAATATAATATAATATAATATAATATAATATAATATAATATAATATAATATAATATAATATAATATAATATAATATAATATAATATAATATAATATAATATAATATAATATAATATAATATAATATAATATAATATAATATAATATAATATAATATAATATAATATAATATAATATAATATAATATAATATAATATAATATAATATAATATAATATAATATAATATAATATAATATAATATAATATAATATAATATAATATAATATAATATAATATAATATAATATAATATAATATAATATAATATAATATAATATAATATAATATAATATAATATAATATAATATAATATAATATAATATAATATAATATAATATAATATAATATAATATAATATAATATAATATAATATAATATAATATAATATAATATAATATAATATAATATAATATAATATAATATAATATAATATAATATAATATAATATAATATAATATAATATAATATAATATAATATAATATAATATAATATAATATAATATAATATAATATAATATAACATAATATAATATTATATAAAAAGCAAAAGCATCACAAAATAATTCAATTTGAACCGAAAAGGGGTTTTGAGCTACAAAAAACCGAAAAAGCGGCAACGTTTTCAGGTATGAGCGATTACCCGCGATGGCAATGTGTATACGAGTGCATGTTACAATTTTTTCTTTATTGTGCGGCTGATACAATGACTAGTTCGCCAACGACACCTTTAATACAATTTACATGGAATGAAATTTTTTATTACACAAAAGTATAAACGGAAATGAAGGTAATATAAGGAATATTATGGAGGGAAGAGATTAGAAACTCATTTGTAAGAGCAAATACAAGATTCTTTAGGGCAAGCCACATATTGTATGTCACACGTATACGTATTCACATCAACGCTAGTTGATGAAACTAGTAAAGTTGAGGAACTTTTAACATTTTGCATAAGTTTAGTAAGTTAACAATTCGCAGTGGTCAAATTCTATTAAAAAAATACAATTTAAAAGTTATTGCCGGTATGTGCGATAAAACAGCTGATTCAATTTCCGTTAACAAAATATTGATTGTGTCATACTTTTCCGTAGCCACCTCGTCGTCAGGTGCGAAAGTTATGTTTACAGTACCGCTGGACGTGCTATTGGGCGGGTTTAGCATCCCACCCCGTTTGGCAAAATAAGACTTTGGCAGTAATATTGTACATGAACGAGTAAACAATTAAAAAATTTATGAAAATGTTTCCATTTTTAAATTTAGAATCCAACAAATTTTAATTTTATTAGAGAATGAATACGTTATCTTTTTGTGATTTTAAATCTCCTTCAAAAAAAAGTTGTTTACAAAAGATACCTGATAAAACGTTGTTTACGGCATTACCGCCCCCCTTAAATTATTTAATTATTATTTGTTACTAATTTAATTTAAATATTTTATTGTTGCATTAAATAATATTGACTAAGAAAAATTATTTATTAATGCTGCAACACTAAATTAACAAATAATTTATTTATTATCGCTCAACTTGATCGGTGCAGACGCGTTTAAAATGTAATCAAATATGATTTTAATTACTTTACGTAACTTGTTTTATTACTTTAATTATTATTTTTAAATTATATTTGTGTTTATTAAGATAAGAACAAGGAAAGAGAAATATAAGGTAAGAAAAATATATTAATTAGAATTAACAAATTTTAGGTAATCAAATATGTTTTAGTGAAGTCTTCAAGCGGAAAAATTGCTTATGCCTTTTTAAGTACAGTAAGCACTAAAACTAATCGTACATCAACACTTAGTATGTCGCTCACTTAAATTTATTTAGAATAATAATGTGTTACAGTACTTCTTAAAACAGAAAAATATCTGGCGATGCCTAATGGCACGATCTCCAGTTTTCTGATAGAATCCAATTAATATATTTAAGGATTATGAATACAATCATCCCCACTCGTTTCGATGCTCAAGGCGAAAAAATTGTGCATTAACTGCAAACACGATCAAACGATCTAACGATTGAGCAAGTAGGGCCATTAAAAGCTTTCCCATTCTAGATTATTAATAAGAATGACTGCATGCGGAAAAGCACAACGAATTCCAATACAATGTTAATTATACGATTGGCATACAGTCGCTCTACAACCGTATTCGGATGTGTTGCGTAAGAGTGGTAACAAATTCAGCTTGCCTCTCGCTTAAAACATAATGAAACTTGATCATTGATTGTGGGGGAACAAATTCACACTGGCTTCATTTCCGAAAATCTTAGCCACATAATAAATACCCTAGATCTAAATAGCGAGAGTTCAAACCTGGAATCAGTAATAATATTAGAATGCATCTGTAAAACTCCGAAAACTCCCTAGTACTTAGGGAGCGACATGTTTGAAAGCATATCAAAAGCTGATGTCGCTCAAAACCGCTCCATTTTCCATTCATTCCAAAGTCGATTTTGGAACTCAGACGACGAACTTTACAGCACACAGAATGTGTAGATGCAGTGGCCTCTTGTGTGGCAAATCTCTTTAAAAGTCATCTGGTAACTCAAAAAAGTGTACTTGGTGTCTCACTGAGTGGAAACGGTGAAGCCCATAATAAAAATAAATTAATTAAATTCTTATGTGTCATTACTTTTCTGGTCAACTGTATACATCAAATATAATGAATAGCGGGTTAATTGCTTCTAATTTATACATACATATGAAGTGTTAATTAGCTTTTCCTATAAATTAGTAAATAATGTGGGAAGACATCATTCAGACTCATTTTGTCAAAGTTAATTAAATTGTGGATTATAATAAACAAATAAATATGCAGTGTTGGTAACTCCACGTAAAGAAAAAGTACTCAAAGCGGTTGCAAAATGAGTAAAAAGCGCCAGAAAATAATTTTTGCGAATAATTTCAAATTTATGAAAGATGTGAAGGACTTGCAAATAAAAATCACAGACTAATTGTTGTAGTCGAATAGTCTTTGATGTCATAATCTCTTTTTCCACATTTTATTAAGTTTTATCGATCGATTTTTTTCAAAGGTACCATCGCCCAGTTATTTCTTCTATAATTTTGCAAGATGAAGGATTAATTTCCATTACGTTATATCATGTACTTTTCATAGTCGTTATTGTCATCACAAAGAAATTTAAAAAGGCAAAGCAGAAGATGAAAATAAAACGACAGTGTAAATGCAACTCTGCTAGAGCTGTAGCAAGTATCTTGTCCATCTGTTCAAACTTTGATGCTGTAAAAGGTGATGTTTTAATATTGTTACATAGTAGTAAGACTCATTCACTCATTCACGACAAAGATTTCCTCAAAATGGCATTGATGGTGCCACACTATAATGCAAATATGATGCAAACAATTTTTTCTTTGTTGATTGAAATAAAAACATTTCTGATCGCATGGAAAGTTTTCATAAACTTTCGCTTATCATAAGAACCTGACAAAAAAAATCAGTTAACCAAATAACTGTTGACTGAAAATTTAGG
Source organism: Ormia ochracea (assembly GCA_963402855.1). Taxonomy (NCBI): domain Eukaryota; kingdom Metazoa; phylum Arthropoda; class Insecta; order Diptera; family Tachinidae; genus Ormia; species Ormia ochracea. The sequence continues at coordinate 42,692,878 of OY727107.1, forward strand.
ATAGTCTAGGATAGTGAATCAGGGCCTTCAAAACAAAGCAATTTTGTAATAAATTTGTAACACAATGAAAAACCAGAAAGCATACGTAAATTTTGAACTCTTTTTAATAACTCATCTCAAAAATTAATGGAGAAAAAAATCAATCACCTAAAAAACAATTTACTAAAACTTTAAGCATAGTAAAAAATGCACCAAAAGCACATCACAGTACACATAACCGTTTTCCAACAATAGTATATTAAGCCCAAATGTGAAAATAATGCACTAATGCCCCAAAAATAATTTTTAGTCCGAAATTAATTTTGCTTATATTTGTTATATGTTACATATATTTATTTGTGTGGCCATCGGTAGGCCTTCAGCCAAATAGGTTTAAAAGATTATCCGAAAGGTTGCTATGTTATGACGATATTTTATTTTGATATAAATTCCGGGAATGGTAGACAATAATAATATATTTCATTACAGAATTAGTTTCGACTTAAAAATACGTCGAAATTACTTATTGCTTTTAAGTAAAAAAAATTAATATTTCTACTGAATGATTTAAATATGAAATAAAAACAATTTTTATCTATATATCCGATAAATAAAATATAAATCTGGTTATTCTTTGTATATAAAATCTGCTTGCTGGGTTATTTTGTATAAATTTTCAAAGCCAGTTACGCTTGTTCTCTTGTAATTCTCAATTAGTTTATGACAAAATAAAAGCTTTCTGAGATAAATTTGGTGGTGAGTTTAAATATTTTACTTCTCAGAGTAATAAGTAAATATTAAATGCCAGTTTTTGAAAAGAAATACAAATAAATAAATAAATATTTTATGTTAACGCTTTATGTATGTTTCCGCAATTGTTTTATATTTAATGCGTTGAAAGCGAAACTTAATAAATGTAAATAAAACAAGAGCTGATACGTATGAGATTGCATGGAAATTTAACAAAATTACAAAATGATCTTCTCATGTCGGCCCCACATCATTTGAACCATTCCGTTATTTACAATCGCAGAATGTATTCTTAGAAATATTTGTTAATTTTTTTAAATTTTCAGTCAATAAGTTATTTCCTTAACTGATTTTATTTTTTTTTTTTTTTTTTTGATATCGCACTTGTAAGTTTTTTTTGCTTGTAATTTTAAGAATCATTTGGGCGGAATTTTGTTGTATGATACTTACATACATAATATGATTATAGTTATGCTTTAAAAATCTTTAGGAAAAGAGAACACCTTGACCAAAACATCACATAACATTGTAATCAGTCAGAAGGAACCTTGAAAAATTAAACAAATTTTTTTAACAAATTCATTTTTCTTCTGCTTGAAATGAAGCCCTGATAACAATAACAAAACGATAGAATATATAGAATACTATCTATGTAGATCCACAACATAAAGTTTTTCACCTCTGTAAGTCGGTAATCCATTAATTCAACACACATCTGCATAAATGCTTAAGTACGTGCATACATATATGTGTATATGTATGCCTTTAGTACACATATGTGTACATATTTACTTACATACATATATAATTAGTTAAGTACACACCTCCGCAAATACTTTGCTTTGACTTATAATTAACACTTCTGTCAGTTGGACGGTTATTGCATAAAAAGCTCCTGATCTTGAGCTTAACAACGAGTGAAAATAATTGTTGTTGCAATAAATACACTCTAAACATTTTAATGCATACTTATGGGCTGTATTAAAGGGCTGCATAATTCCGCTACTACCGAGAACTGAAATGCACGTACAATGGCCAATCATAAATTCTATTAGAATACATTTTATGGTAATAAAAAAGAAATTAAACAAAAATCTGTATCCGAAGGTCTCAGCAATCAGTGCTTCTACACATATATTCATTGTATTCATATAATTTAATATTAAGTAAGTAAATAAATATATAAAAATTAACGTACTAATTAATACATCGTAGAATATAAATTTTTTTTGTTTAAAAATTCATTGAAATTGATTATTTTGCAATAGCAACTGGTTTATGCTCTTTGCAGCATGTACTAATCCAGATCATCAGGCAGGTTTTAAATAAAAATTTCTTCGATCCTTTTTTTTTTGATTTAAATTTCAGTTGGAATTATCGAGTCAATGAAAATACTCATAAATGAATCCAAATTTTTTATTTGCCGACTATTTATTTAAATGCAAGCTTCATAGTATTAGTCATACAAAATAACTCAAATTAATTTAAATCAAGATAAATGTATAAAATATATACAAAATAATAAATTAATATTCACAAAAAAAAGTGTTATCAAATAGAACGCATATATACTAAAAAATGCATACCCCGTTTTCCAATTTAGAAAACTTAAGTAAGTTTATAAATTTATATTATAAATTGTTTACTTTTACATATGTATGTAAATATAAAAAAATGGGTTTTCTACATTTTATTTTATTTTGTCTTATATATATATTTTATAGAAATATATTGAATAATAATGTGTGTTATTATTTCTTCTCCTTTTTTTATTTTTCTTGCTTTTAAGGTTTCCCCTTTTTTTGATAGAAATCCATGTTTTATACCGCATTCTGCATTAATATACCCTTTTAGTGTATTTTGTCATGCTAATTTTTAACTGTAACGAATATGGCGGCTGTTACAAAAATGTTAGCGCAGTTGAAAATTTACTCAATCCTTTTTCTTATCTTGCAGCGAAAACATCTAATCATTTTGCTCAACATGGCGAATTACTGAATCTATGATTTGTTAGTGTTGTCAATTGACACAAATTTGCTTAGTACATGGGACAATTTTAAATTTCTAAGGTTTAAAATGAATTTAAACATTTCTCAATTCGCTTTAATGCTTTGCATATCTACCATTCGATTTAAAACTCTATTGGTTAAGGCAGCCAAAATCTAAATATGCCACTTCTTAAAACAATGTGCCTGGAATGCAAGATGTCGTTTGAAGATCCAAGCGATATTTATAGCACACTGTGTTGTGGGAATTTATTTCACTGTTCCTGTATCAATGACTGGAGAAGACGGCAAGTTAAACAAACAAACAAACATGCATATGCATGAACTTTAATTATTAAGTGTGTTTTTTTTTTGCAGAGGCACCAGTTGTCCCCAATGTCTACATTACAATCCTATGACACAAAAACTTTATCTAAGCGTTGACGATTTCGATATGGAAAATAAACAAAAAATGAACTCGAAATTAAAAAATTGTAACGACCAAATATCGCAACTGGAATTTGAAGTAAGTGTATCGGAAAATCAGTTTCTCGCACTTCAAATGCAGCTAACCGATGCAGAAGAATCGAAAAAAGAAATAGAGTTAGTTTTAAAAGAAATAGAGGAAACCGAGAACAACTTCTTAAGTCTTCAGGCCCAGTACACGGAATGCTGTAAAGTTGTAAGTGGTCTTGAAGAGTCTTTAAAACAAATATTGATACAGAATGATAGGAAAAAAAATGAATTGCATTTAAAACGCCTTGAAAACGTATCTATGAAGGCCAGATTGGAAACAAAACATGCCGATTTAATTGATGGCACGCTTCAAGAAAATGTCAAATTATTAGAAGAAAAACTAAAAAATCTTACGCTGAAACATGAAAAGGAAGTTGCTACAAATACCCAATTGACAATTGAAAATATGAGACTACAAACACAAATGGATGATTTAAACTTAAGAAATTAAATCATGACCAACGATCGAAAAGAAGTCATCTTCGTATTTGCCAAATTGAAATCACAATTTAAAAGTTTTACATTCATACAATAAAATATACAACTGAACGATCATAATTATATAATTGTAAAAAGCGAGTTGGAAGTGGATCCCCTAATTACAACATGGCGGCAGTACGCAAAGAATTTTTAGATTGCAACATTTTTAAAATGTCTTTTTAATAATAATCTATTAGTATTAATAATATTCTTTTATGTATATATTTATATGAGTAATATGACATGTTTATTGAATTCCTTCACATAAAAAATTATTAATTTTTGTCTTACTTCTTTCCACGCAAAAGTGCACTTACATAAGATCCGTCATATACCAGCTGACAATTAATTTAAATCGCGTGTAAAAAAAATTTTAAGCCACTAATTTGTATTTAATATAAGAAATTTATTTATATATAACTTAGGATAATGCAATTAAAATTAGACGCCTGAGGCAATTGATTTTAATTACAGGGTCTACAGAAAATAGAAGATGGGAGTTGTATGTTGTTGGTTGTCATAAGAGCATTAAAAACCTCGGTTAGCAGAAAGTACGGATTTATTGCGAGGATAAATAATTATTTTTTATTACAGTGCGACTTTAATTAAAAAAAAAAAAAAACTACAAGTTAAATGCTTTTTCAAATAGGGTGATTTATTCACTTACTATCGTTCATTTCCAATAAGATAAACTTTATTAAAATAAATACATAAAATGTAATTTACAGCAAGTTTGGCTTAGAAACGCCATCATAAACAAATTATTTTATTAAAATACTTTAATCGTTCAAATATTTATATCGTTAAAATAAAGGGTATGAAATTATATATGTCGCTGTTACTTTCACTCAATGCAAATGATTTGCGTTTAATGTCCATGAAAACAAACCACACTCTCTCGCTAAAATCGCATCAACATGTTTTCGGTCCTTTATGACAATATCCTCAGTATCGCTTATTTTCTTTCTTGCTATTACTTCTCTATTTTTGCAACCGACAAATGCATATCCAACTCTAGGAAGTTCTGTATTGGCGTAAACAAAAACTGAATAGATGTCTTCCGCGACATATTCTTTTATTTTTATGGAGCTACTCGTAGTATAGTTTTTAAGGAGATGGCGAGAGTTAAGAAATAGCATTTTCATTTCTACGGTCGTAAATTCAATTACAACCTTTTTAGAGCATTTCTTTTCAGAAATTAAAATGGCATTTGATATTTGCTCAGCTCCCAGTACAATATTCATTTTAGCAGCTAAAAAAATTACTGAATTATTTATGTCACACAGCATTATGTTTTTTGGATAGGATATTATTATTGCTAAGCAATCGTTAACTTTTTCTAATTTTTTTTTTTTCGAGAGAATTTTTTTATAGATCAGTTTGCTTACATTTGGATCTGCTATATTATTAACCTCTTTCTTTTCTGTTTTAGATTTACTTTGATTTTGTGAAACTGTTAGCGGTCGATTTTGTTTAAATTGCTTTTGCAATTCCGAAGTAACAGTTTTCAGTCTTATTTCAAGTGTTTTTATTTTTTGTTTTAAAATTATATTTGACATTTCTTTTTCTAGACTATTCTCAAGTTTTAGCTTTTCATACACTTCGCTGTGCATACGCTTCCCTTTCTCTTCCGCTTCCGCATTCATTGCGCAAATTTTATCTTGACATTCTGCTCTCAACTGTTCAGAAATGTTATACAGCCGTTTGATATTATTTAATTTTGCTTCTTGTTTCAGCAACAACTTTTCCTTTTGCGTTAATTTATTTTTATAACTTTCTAGTTTTGTATTTAAATCGTTCACAACTGTTTCGTAGTCGGAACCGTTTTCATAGTTCAAATAAATTCTTTTTAAGCCTGGGGAGTACTGTCTGCATACGGGACAGATATTTTCGCTGAAAATAATATTTTGAAATAAAAGGTTATTCAACAAAGATTATGAAGGATTTGTTTGCTGAAATTTCACCAAAATAAGTTACGACAAAGTGGTAAAGTCAAACAGTTACCTATTTAGCGCCAAAAAGGAATAAACGCACTTTGGTTGCCGAGTTAATCCTTTTTGGCTTAACGATATTTTAATCGTAGTGGCATTTATTTAATGTCTCGTGAACATTCTCATAGGTATATTTACTCCCATACATAGATACTTACATATGTATTGATAAGTATTTGCATGTACTTACGCGGACACCATTTGCAAACAATACTTGTGAAAGTTATGACCACAATCGAGTGAATTAATCCAATCATTACTTTTAAATTGCTTCTTGCAAGTAGGGCATGACACATTTAAGGAAAACATTTTAGTCCACTTTTATGGAGTCGTTAAGTTGGAAGTCTTGTTAATCAAGTGCATAAGTATTTAACACTCTGTGGGATTCCCTTAATTCAAAAATGGGTAAGCGTCACTATAAATGGCGCGTGATTGTTTGAGAGATCAAACGAGATTACTTCTGCAGACAATGTAACAATAATTTTTTAATATTTCACGAAGAAAACAAAAATACAACAACCAAGTCAAAGAACAAGCTAGATCTGGAGACTTTACTTTTTAATCAGTTAGTCTAGTGAGGCTACCTGGCATTTATTTTCTCTCCGTTATACACGGTATAGATTTAATATTCAGTGTTGCAGATTTTTGGAGGAAAATATCAACGCGATTGCTAACACAACGTTTTCTATGATTGCTTTTAAAATCTGGTTCTGGAATGACGCTTTTTAGCACTGTATGGTTGAAGAGTTGGCCCGTTAAAATGTTGACCTTCCAAAGCACTAATATTTTTTACTTTTTTCACACATGATTGTGAGACTTAATAAAATGAGCTTAAAATTTATGGCAGTGCGAACTAAAAATGTACCAGTGTTCCAATTTTCTCACAAAAAAACAATAATATTAGTTTTAAAATCAATTCGATTTCTCTCAGATTATAAAGTTCGATTGTATAACTTTGCAAAACTTTATGAAAATGTTCATAAAATTACAAATTTCAAGCGATCAGAGTTTTATTTATTTTAATCAGCAAACTTTAAATTTGTTATGACATCATGGCAGCTACAACGCCATTTTGGTGCAATTTGATTGGTCATATTTTTGCTTAAATGAAATGTACTACTGTGTAGAATAGTCAATCATGGCCTTAACTACCAATTCTGTTTTCCATAAGAATTTTTTTGTTACTTTTTATTATAATGCATTACTATCACTAAAAGTGAATTTAAATTAGCGTCTTTCTACACGACGTCAGCGATATATACCGTAACGACTATGTAAAGATTAGGTTTGTATTATATTCTTCTCACAGGGTGGTTAATTTTGAATGAACACAACGGCAACACTGCCATTGTTATTTGGTAGTACTAAATTTTCCATCTCTAATTTAATTAAATGTTTTGACAATATTTTCATCATTGACTGTAATTGAATTGTAGTTTTACATTGGGATTTAATTTTCCACTAGTTTTATTAACCCGTCAGCATGAGTTCGTGGAGTCCTGAGTATGATATTTCGGTAACCGATTCTGAAGATGAAAGCGAACAGATATTGAAAAACGTTGGTGGACGAGAATGTATAATATTTTTAGTTGATGCAAATTTATACAAAAACCCGGAACTTTTAGAAAATGCGCTACGCATTTTGCGCAGCTCATTCTTATCGGGTCTACTGGTTAATGACAAAGACTTGATTGCTTTAATATTTGTTAATACGGAACATTCTCCGGAACCCTGTGAAACAAGTTGTTTGGAAAATATTGTTGTGCCGGATAAATGTGCAATCATTTTGCCACCACGTCAACTAAACACTGCGGTGGTTCAAAGTTTTTTAAATTTGGTTGAAGCAACGCCAACGCAATTCGGTGAAATATACGGTGCACTCCCTGAAGGTAATAGTTGTAATTTTGCTCATGTTCTCAGACTATGCATGGACTTGGTACAACATTGCACTTATTTGATAAATAATACTACAATCGTTTTTCTGACGGACAATGAACTGCCCCATCCCTTGCATTCCGAGGCCTATGTACAAGTTCTGCAAAAGGCTGCCGATCTGAAAAGCAAAGATGTAGAATTTCACCTCATTCCTATGATAGAGTGTTTCAACTATGACACTTTTTATAAAGAGTTCATTTGCCTTATACGAGATATTGATATCGATTGCTTTCACCCAACTGATCCCAGAAGGTTGCAAGAAATGTTAGCAAATCGTAAGTTTAAACAGCATTATGTACGCCGGTCATTAGGTCATTTCAATTTCACACTAGGGCCAAACTTGAAGCTTTCTGCCCAATATTTTAACTACTATACGAAAGCGAAAAAACCGAACAAGTTATTATTACAGCGTACTGATAGTGCTATTGTTCGCAAACACCGCATAACGCAGGTGCGCAAACAAGCTGATTTGGATCCTAGTACAAACACTGAAGTTAGAGATATAAATATTAAAAATGCTTGGTATGAAATAAATTTAGGCTGCGAGAATTTGCGTTTGAGTTACGAGCAAGTGAATAGAATACGCAATATTCATGCTCCTGGAATGTTTTTGTTGGGTTTTAAGCCAAAGTCCCATCTGAAATATGCAATATATTCCAAAGCTTCAAATTTTATGTATCCGGATGATTATCACATTGTAGGCTCAAAGCGTTTATTTCGCGCATTGTGGCAAAGGTGTATAGAGAAGCAGAAAATTGCCATTTGCTTATTTATGTGTAAACGGAAGTCTATGCCACGATATGTTGCCCTAGTACCAATTGATGATACTGTTGCTGGCCAGGATACACTGCCAATTATGAGCAATGGTTTCAAAATTGTTTATTTGTCATGTTATTCTAATATACGGCATTTTAATTTGAATGAGTGGAATTGTATTGGCAACCAAGCATCAGATGACGAATTGAAGGTTTGTGAAAAAATTATGAAAAAATTCAGGCTGGATTACAAACCTGATATTGTGTGCGACCCCATCCTAGATAATCTGCAATCAAAGCTACTTAGTTTAGCTTTCAATGTCAGCTACGAATCATTGGGGAGCAAATATTTTCCTAATCCCAAAGAGCAGAATCTGCGTATAAATGCCATTTTGCCCAAATTCATGGAAATATTTGGAGAGGAAACTTCGACGTTTAAAAGAAGCCTAGAGAATGCTAATTCTAAAGACGAAGAAAAACGAATGAAAAAAAGTTTGGATGCCAGCGACAAAAATTGTGTGATGCAAATGATAAAAAATAAAAATTTAATTTCTTTTTCAAAAGATCAATTAATTCAGATTCTTAATGAACATTTTAATACAAAAGTTGCGAAAACTAAAAAGAAACAGGAATTAATTGATCTCATTTACGATTTATAAATTCATATTTATTATTATTCACTTTTTTAATTTTATTTTCAGCTTAATTTCATTTTTTTTTAGTTTTTTTTTTATAATAATTTTTACTAAAATGTGAAATATTTGTTGAATTAAGTGTTTTTTAATTTTCCGTTTAAATCTTTATATCAGCCTAATTTATTGTATCGAGTTAGTTGAACAAAAATAGCCCAGAGTACAAATAATATTGTTGAGAAGTTTAAAGTACAGAGAAGTATAAACTTAAATAATGTATATTTGTAACACCTACATTACATGCATTTTCCTTTAATAACGACATGTTCTCATGCACTTTTTAAATGTGTTATAAATGTTGTTAATAAAATAAATAGTATATATAATAACATAATATAAAGACTGCTTTACAACTCAAAGAAAAAATAAAACAATTTAAGAATAGGAAAACATTTTAATTTATTCTCATCCAGCTTTATGACTTTATTTCCTAGTGTTCTAATAAAAAGAGCTTTAAATATTATTGAATAAAATACAAATTATCAGGAATTGTACCAAGAAGGAGCCATTTTTCCGTGTTGTAGAATTTTACATAACAGATGATTTATATTTAACATATGAGGATAAGCTTTGTTAAATTTAATAATGCCTGGAGTTACCCAAAGCGGTAAGGAATTATCAAAAATGAAAACCTAGTTTTTGTAAATAAAAACAGATCTTGAAGTCTATAAAATAAAATAAGAATTTTGTGTTAATAAATTTGTATTAAAATTTTTTTCAGAATGACTATTTTACATTAATATTTTTTGGAAAATTAGAATTTGTATGACAGTAATTAGAAATACAGTTACGGTATATATCTTTATTTATAATTATGTACATCTATAATATGGAGTGTGAATATATTTCACCGAATTTCTAAGAAATTTTAAGAATTTCTAATGTTATTTGTCAGCCGGAATGCTTCAATCAAAATTTTTCCTGTTTAAGTTTTCCGAAAAGGGTCGGTTCCAAAGCCCATGTTGCCTTTTCGATAAATTTTAGCAAGCATCACTAATTTTGAAATAAATAACTCTTATTGCAGTACAAAGATTTAACTAATATGAAGTTAAGTCACTAACAAGCTCTCTGCTTTGAAAGATTTGAAAATGCGTTGTTTTGCGAAAATCACCATTTCACCAATCAATTGCTATTATGGACTGCAAAGTAGCACTTTTAAAATACTTACGCCCACAGTTGATAAAAAGCGTTTCCAGCAAAACTGTGCAAAATTTCAAGGACAAGCAAGTACTATTTTTTCGAACTGGAAGCATTGCCAGGTTGTGTACTTCCTTTGATGTCACTGTGTATTAAAACTATTTGAATAAATTCCATAAATCAACTGATAAATAAAATCATTTAAATATATTTCACTTTGTTCGCTGTCTAATAACCGACACGATTTTTGACCTTTTTAGGATAATATTCGTTATTCTGTCTTATTTTGGCGCGTACGTGTGTTAAGTGCGCCTTAAAATATTATCTAATCATATTGCTAAAAATAAATTTGGATAAGCTCGCAATTTTACTTCTTCAAAGTCAAGGAGAAGATGAAACGAAAACAAGTTGGCAATACCATCTTAATATTGCTTAATGCGAAAATCTGAAAGTAATTCCCCCTATTTTTAAAAATCGCATCAAAATAGCATTGCTGGTGAACACTATCATACCAAAATGATGAAAACAATTTTTTCTTTGCTGATTGCAGTAAAAAGAACCCTGATCGCATGAAAATTGTCATTTTATGAAAATTTTCGTAAACTTTTGTTTTTCATAAAAATTTGAATTTGGTCACACTATTCATTTCAGCAGAAATACTATATTTGACAAATCGTACGACTGTGTGGGATAGTAAAACGACATGATTATAATACCAACATTAATAAACACTATAGTAATAGAATCGGTTATTTCAGCCTAATTTTTTCCAATTCGTGCCGATTTACAATGGAGATTGTCAAGGTACACTTGCGAGGTCTGATATTTTTTATTACCAGGTTGTTTAATTTAATTTTTGTTAATGTTTGTGAGAAAATGTGAAAATGACATTGATGTGCGGAAAATAGAGGAATAAGGTGAATTAGTATTCACTACGCAGCCTACTAACCCCAACGAAAATGTATCCCTCTTATAAAATTATTCAGCAATATCACTTAAGTATATAAATAAATGCAACTTTTCGTTTTTGTTTGTTTTTAATTGTGTTTTGTAAATAGATCTTTATTTTCATATTAAAATGATTCAGTTGGTTTTTGTATCATTATTATTCGACATTTTACATAAGTATGTATAGTGTAGTTGTATGTTTTTTCTTTATAGATTTGGTGTTTATCATAAATGATTTATGATGTTATTATTATTATTTTTATCGTAATAAAATAATTTACTCTCTCCATTTTTTATTTCTTTTTTATATATATGTATATAATAATAGTATCAAGTAAAATTAGTGGTAGTAGTATTATTTATGCCTTAGTTTTATAAATATTAAATAAAATTTAGTTTTGTTTGTTTGCTAAAATATAAACTAATTAAAAAAAATTATAATAAATTTAATTTGATGTTGTTATAAGCAAAACTAATGTAAAAGGGAAGTGAAAAAATAATATAAATGAATGTAGTATGAATGTGTTTCAGTGATAATATGTGTGTATGTGTAATTGTTTCAATAAATTATAAAATTATTTAACAAAATTCATAATATATAATAATTAAATAAAACAAATAAAAATTAAAAAACTTTTATAAATAAAACTCTATGTATGTAAAGTTTGTATGGATGTGGGTATTTGAAGACTGCTTGTTAAAAAAAAAAAAAATTCAAAATTTAGAACAATATTCTTATCAAAAGAAATTCATCTCGGATGAATATATTGAAATAGAAATATTATTTTAATATTATATAAATATATTTGTATCTTTATTGTTTGTTGTGGAGGATGTTTTGCGCTCCCTCTCCGCCTTTAACCATGTTTTTTTCATATAAAGTATGTATGTATAAATTTTATATTTAATTATAATTTTAATTTATTAATATTAACTAAGTTTTCTCCCTTTGCGTTTTATGCTAGTAAATCTTTTTGTAAGCCATTTACCTTTCTCACCAAGTACTCTTTACTTCTTTTTTCTTTTTAATTAATTGACATGCAAACACTTGAAAAGTGGAAACGGATTAAAAATACAAGAAATTTTAAATGAGGGTGAGGAAACAAGTAAATGTCCTGACAATTAGTAGTAAATATTTTATTAAATTCACCACAATCAGTTAATAATCGAATTAATTTTCTATCTCTCTCTCTCAATATATATACATATCTATGTTATATTGATGTTATTGGTGTTAAAAAAACTTCCTTAATTTTATTAGTTATTTAAAGCATCTTGTTTGACATGGATGCAAGTGAAAGCATGGTTGCCAGATGTTTCGTAAAGTTATTAGTTTGCTTGTGGTGAATTCAATGCGGTTGTTAAATCGTGATGGTGGGTTTGGATTGCTTTTATTGTTGGTTAATCGTGTAGTACGTTTGAATCCGGAACTGTAGTTTGTTTATTGAAACAAAATTTTAAATAAAATACAATGAAATTTAAATTCAAGTTTTCAAGGGCTTGGAGGATGTTAGTATTTAAAAAAAAACGGCAACTGTCACATGAGATTAAGTTAATTATTGGGCGGGTTAGTAGTAGGAAACAAAGAAATATGTTGACGCTGTTTGTTGCTTTGGGTTAGAATTTTGATTATATGCCAATAGAACGTCCAGTTTTGTTGATCGGTCTTAGTTTTTCTTTTTCATTTAGTTCGTTTTCTTGACAAAATGTATTTATTAAGTTTTATATGCGGTAGCACACGTCTGAGTATGTTTACAAATCGGTTTCACCATACAATGCGGTACTGAATGACATATAGTCTAGGGCACCGGGTACTCCATTGGGCCCCTTGTACGGTGGCATACGTTGAATACAATATTCAGCTTGATCTGGTGGCAATTCACGGCGCAATTCATCGGGCAAAATGTATGGCTGTTTTTAAGGAAAAAGAAAAAAAATTGTAATAAATAAAAGCATATAGAAAATAAAGTTTTTAAACAGGTTCGCATTAAGGATCGCCTTAATTGCGTGAAATGCAACATATTAGAGGAGAAAGTAGTCCAATTTACTTCATTACTTTAAAAACTCTCATTCCATTAATTTACGCCACAGTAATTTATGTTTTGGAAAAAGAAAAAAAAGATGTTACACAGCTTACCTTATCAGCTGCCAAAATTCTGAATGAATCAATAACTTGTTCGGCAGTATCGGTGTCCGTGCTTTCTCGTGTCATGAAGTCAAGGAAGGCATCAAAGTGCACATAACCCGTCGAGTTGGGATCAACAACAGCCAAAATACGTTGGAAGTCCATTTCACCTTGACGGTCTTTACCAATGGAGTAGCCCAAAGATACGAGGCAGGACTTGAATTCTTCTGGTGTCAAACGGCCAGTGCGATTCTTATCAAAGTGATTAAAACTGGAACGGAATTCGTTCAACTGATCTTGACTGATGCCCTTAGAATCACGAGTTAGAATTTGGTTCTCAACCTCATTGATATTACGATTAATTGAGGTGAGCAGCTGTTCCCAGCCGACTCGTAATGTTTCCATAGTGTAATTGGTGTAGCGATTTTCAAAGATCATCGACTCTTGGACGGCTTGATGAATCTTTTCTAATTCTTCAATATTCGGCTTATAAGCATACACAGCCTGTTCGTATTCCTTAAGACGATGCATTTGATCTTCCAACGAACCCTGAAGACCCATGCCGATGGCGGTGACAGCGTCCATTTGACGTTCGATCCAGGGACCAACAATGTTGGCCTTTTCAGCAAATTGTCTGCGCAGCATTTCATTGTTTTGCTGTTTGCGCAACTCGTTGGCCAAAGTTTGATCACGTTGTGGCACTAATTGACGCACATCGCTCCACTTACGAGTCATTTCGTTGGCAGTGAGAGTTGTATAGGGGTTCTCCAAACCACCAGGGATTTGATGTTGCTTAACAATTGATTCAACTTCGCGCACCAAGTTGACAATTAAATTAAACTCCTTATCAGCTTCACCCAAAGTGGCCTTGAACTGATCATGAGCTTGAATAAGACCTTGGATCTCTTCCATGGTATGGACAATAAACATATCGACAAGATCTTCGCGTGTGCCATCCAACCAGTTATTGAATGGAGCGGCACGTTTCGCGAATTCGAGGTGTAAAATGTCTATTTTCTCCAAAATTCGCTCGGCCTCATCTAAAGCGGTACGACGACGTTGAGTCAAAGCGCCCAAACGATCCCATTGGTCGCAAATGCGTTGGCAACGAGCATTTACGGATATGCAATCGTGATACTCAAGAGTGCTTTATAAAGAAAAAATAAATAAATGAAAAAATATTTATAGCTGCATAAGAACCAGAAGTGCCAAGCCGTTTAATGATTAACATGAAGTTGGAATAATAAAAATAAAATAGTCTAATCATGTCATATTTCTCGTAAATCTCGGTAAAACAAATACAAATTAGATTTGGCCAAAATGTGAAAGGATGGCAAACATTATATGTTGGGAGGAAAACATTTCAATATTCTATATAATGACCATTTAAGAACCACGATATTTTCCCACATCGGGAATGAATTGCCAAATTTCTTTATAGATCATACGTTACATTACTTTTACGCTGATATATTTATTTCACTTGAAACATTTACCCCTAGTGAGTAATATAACTCCGAGAAATAAAATGAGTTAAAGGCTTTGCATTTGGGCATAGTTGAAGGTTTGGTCAGGCCGAATAATTGAGCTTTTTTGGGAGAGCCCACAGCATGTACTGCATGCATTTTTCAGTGTTTTGTTAGAGGAAAATATCACTGAATGGATATCCTCTCGCCTTTGATGTTAAGATGCAACAAATCTGCGCTTAAGGAATTCAGAGAGAGTAGTGCATTGAAATGATTTTGGAGTTATGGCATCATTGGAATAGATTTTACAAAAATGCTATTGCAAACATCATTCAGTTTTCATTGGCACATACAGGACCTACCACACAACTAATTTTGCGCGTACCAAATTCTGCAATCGTTACATTATCAACAACGATTTCTTTTTCCTGGTGATTAACGAATTCTGCAGGAGCTAAAGGATATTACTGACCTTGTTAATCGCAAGGTTGAAGGAGGCCATGTCAAAACGAATGCTAACAAAATCATATAATTACATAGTTAGGATGGATGCAATATGGGCACCTATTTTAGGAATAGCCCCATAAACTTGGATTAAGCAAGATGCCAGCAATTAATAGGCATGCAAAAGAAAAATTTAAGATCCCTGCTGGATGTTTTGACAAATCACTGTTCGGAAGGAGAGAGCATCAAGAAATGGGCGAATAGTACTCCCAAGGAAATGGAAACTATTCAACATATTTTGTCATTGGCCGCTACAAGTTGCATTATATGCGAAGAGATCGTTAATGAAACAATCTCGTTTGATTTCCACTGGACAGTCACAGCCGACCCTCTCACCAAGTGTGACCGTTGCCAAATTATATGTATTGTGATATCGTAATTTGTAATATTAATCCTATAGTGTTAGCCGTCTCATATCTATAATGCGTACCCCCTCCAATCTAAATCCATGTTAACTAGTCTCAAGGAATATTAAACAAAAAAAAAAAAAAAAATATTGAGACTTAAACGAGATTTTCAAGATGACAAAAAGTAACGTCTGAAAGAATATTATGATATCAAGATGACATGAAAAGGTGTGTTAATAATATATTTGCAATGTGATAATCGAACCTCACACTTTATGACCATTAAAGGATAATTATTTGTTTGTTAGCATGTAATATTAAAAAAAAAAACGTAATAAATAAAAAGTAAAGATTAATATTAGTGGCCGCCACTCAACTAATAATACGTTGAAATGGTTGAGATTGTGCAATCTTACTTGAGTTCTTGGGCAATGGCGGCAATTTGCTCAACGCGATCCTGGTGAGCAGCCAAATCGGATTCGAAAGCTTCATGTTTCTTCTTCAAAGCTTTTAATTCGTTTAATTTGCATTGACGGAAATCTTGAGATTGCAACATTTCTTCCTTGCCGCGTGTCCAGTCTTCGTGTGCATCTGCTTTGTGCTTGAACTTTTGAGCCAAATGCTCTAAACGTTCCAAGCGCATAGTTTCCGCCAAAAGCCATTCCTCAAAGGCCTTTTCGGCCAACTCTAAGCCCTTCCAGGCATTTGAGATATCACCAACTGTTTTACCTTCAGTGGGCAAGTAGGCGGGACGATTTGAAAGGCGTAATTTTGTTTGCAAAGTATTAAAATTAGTTTCGAGCTTAGCTTTTTGTTCAACACGTGGAGGCTTGTGTTTACGACGATAAGTGCGGTATTCCTCCAACTTCTTTTGTACACCAGCCAGAGAGTTGTCCGCTTGACGTGAATTCAACCACGGCATGGTGCGTCGTATCCATTCCAAAAGCTAAATAAAAAACTCTTATTAGCAACTGCCATCATAAATAATTATTAAAGTGCAACTGCGTTACTTACATCGCTGGCCAGGCGTTCATACTCTTCCATAAGACGCTCATTTTCTTGGTTCACTTTCAAAACCTTGCAAATACGATTGGCAGCAGTTTCCGCCTAAATGACATTTGAAATGTTAACAAAAGCAAAATAAATAAATTTTTATTAAATTTTCTTGCAATATTTCTATTTAAATATTGAAAAATGAAAAGAAAATAAAAAACATCAAAAACAAACATTCGGGTCAGTGGCATTAGTGGCAGTCGTTAATGCAGGCAATTGAATCTGTCAGTATTAAAAAGACAACGTCTTGATCATTTAAAAGGTTAAGAGTTCAGCAATTATTGATTATTCGCACGTCGTTATTTTGCCACATAGACAATGCAACGAGAGGAGCATATTGAGGTGCACTTCCTTTATTATTGTATTATGCTTGTAAATCTTTGCCTTTTTAGAAACATTTTTCACCAACAGAATAACTGCCCAGTCCTTGATTGTTACAGATTTCGAAAGACTTACACAACACACTAATTATTGTGTACATACAATGAAAGAACAATTTTTCATTCAGGCAATAAAAGAACTCATTTCCCATGTGTATGTTATACATTACATTAATGAACAGTTCGATTAAGAATATGAATCTTTACAATGTTTTATAAGTTTTGTAATTTAAGTAAAGTTTCTTCCAATCCGAATGCAGATGGTTTTGAGAAGATTCTTCTTAAAAAGAGAATAGCCAAAACTTTTGGAGGAATATCATTGTAATTTTTACCTCATCGGTAAAAGTGAAGAGGTTACAAAGTTTTTGAAATGCTATGACATTGAATAAGCTTAGTGACTGGTAGACCAGTCTAAAAGCTGGGAGGTGACTCTTGCCTAAGCCCCGTTTTTTTCCTTCACTCTAGGCAAAAGCTTACCAATTTATGTTGGCTTAAAGAAAATCAAATAAAAAAGTCTCAAAAAAAAATCGGATATTTTGAGCCGTCTAATTAATAACTGATATTCGTAAAGAGCCTTCTTGAAACCGCATTTCTGTGATATTACCATACCATTAATAATATCAAGATCAATAGATCGAATTATTTTTCTTTATTCAAGTTATTTCGTTAACAATTTCTTAAGCATGTCAGCGAATATCGAAAATTATACATTTTTTAAATATATAGAAAAGCCGATCTTAAGCTTAAAAATTAGAGTGAAACAAATATTGAAAAAGTTACGGGAAATGTAACGAAATATCTAAAACTTTGATAAACATTAAATAAATTATTTCATTGAAAATCTTGTCTCTTGAAAAGGGATTTTGGATATTTTTTTGGATGTAGTGCAAACACTACATCCTAGACTACAGTCTTAAATGTTCGTCTTAATCTCATACACTCTTTTTAAATTCTTCCCAGGCTCTCTCACTTACTCTCACTTAGAGTTGCTTAAAGCAAAAAAAGAGTACAATATTTGCGGTATCGTATTATTTTGCGGAGCCATTTGATTGCTCAAATTAATTTCACGCTTTCACTATTTGAATGATCTGGCGGTTCCAAAAACCATTTACCCTCCGCTAACGTGTGATAGTGTTTAAAAAGGGACTAACCTTTTGGGCGCCACTGAAACAATGATAGTATGATGAGACATAAGTCATGACTGCCCGTTCATCTGGCAAAGCGGTATTCTGCAGGTCTGTTAGAATGGTATATTTGTGAAGTGGAAGAAGAATAAAAAAGCAACAAAACGAAACACAAAAAAACATGTTAGTTAATCAATAAAAAGGAGTAAACACTTAATTAGCAGGCATACACATATTAGAACTTAATATTTATAACAGGAAAGATGCAGGCATGCGCAGTAGTAAAACTAGTCATAAATAGTATATTTACAATTCCATAGAGGAATTCTCTTTAACACTTGTGATATAAAGGCTTTACAAAAAAAGGAAAAGTATTTTTCATGAATGCGTATGTCTCCCAAAGAATTGTTTGAACAGCAAAATTAAATCGTGTAAACCAATTTGTTAATAAATTTGGAAATTAATTAATAAATTTTTTTGTTCTGTGGATAAATGAATAAAAAGTCTCTGTCATTCTTATTTACACAATTGCATATTAAAGCTGATTTATAGTTTGGACGTCAAAGATGCAATATGCTCTCCTGTATTAAAGTCAAGTTTGGTAATTCACCACATCAAATGCTTGAATAAACTATAGATTTAAGATATATACCGGCAGCAACAGCACCAGGAGCACTGACTTCTTACGAAGCAGAATCCTTAAACGAAACTTTACTGAACCGTAAAAGAACCGTCAAGAATAATTTGTTAAGGCTTACACCACAAAGCTGGAGTATAGCATTCCAAGAGCTAACACCACTTAAGGCCATAATTCACTATACTACACAATCGTGCGATTTATAAAATATAACAAGTCTGCTTGAAAAGTATGAAGATTTGTACTAATAATATATCTGTGTGACTGCTGCTTTTGGCCAGGTTGCGACACGATAGTTTCCATGCAATCAGAGCTGCATTTATTTCAAGCAGCTGAACAAAAAATTTTTTTTGCGTCGTTATCATATCACAGTCTGTCACCTACAACGTCATTTAAAGCATTCCCTAAACTTGCATGGCATCACATCAGATTTCGTAAGATTTATTCACACGAAAATCTATTTTAAGAAATCGCTTCACAATGGCGTTACTGGTGTCATACAGAAAAAAATTTTTTTTTTTTACTGATTGAAGTAAACGCAACTCTGATCGCATGAAAATCGTCTCTTAATGGAATTTTTCATTAGGTTTTTCCTGTCATAAAAATCTGACATTTTTAGGCTACATTATTCTATTTTCCAGCAGAGATGCCATATTTAACAAACCGCACTACTATGTAAGATAGAGAAACATGTCCTTTAAACTAATTTCTGTAAAAGAAAGATTCACAATTAAAATTTTTTTTTTATTTTGTCTGGTGAAACTTCCAACAGCCGTCAAGAGGAGGTAGTTCACCAATTACATTTTTAATGGCCAGTAGCGCAATTCATTAGCTATTTTTCAAGCCAATTAAATCGTGTAAAACCTTTTGTTAATAAATTTTTAAATTAATTAATAAACTGCTTTCCGGATAAGAGAATTAAAAAAATATTTTGAACTATTTTTACGATAATCGTACGCGTAAAATAAATACAACGACAATTTATCGAATTTTTAACGCTAGTAGCTGTGGACTGCAATCAGCTGTTGGATCCTTCTTTTCTTGGCAGCCAATTGACAATCATTTCTACGTTGTCACTTCGAATGATGAGTGGTTTTTATATTATATATTGGCAAACACTTTCAAGGAATTCTAATTCCAAATTCCCTTCTTAATGAAATACATTTGCTTATTATTACTATATATGCTATTGTTATACATTTATATGTATTTGCTTATTTCCTACTATTATATCTATGTATTGTGTTTTATATTTATTACAAAATTTTAAGGACTTCTCTCCAGGCGAAGTGTGCTGGATAGAATATGGCACATTTGTAATGTGATGCCATGAATGGGATGGCCGAAAATGATAACGATCTTTATATAGATCATAACAAGGAGTTACTGAATAATAATATCGTTACTGCAATCGCATATAATTATCTTTACATTTAGCTTTTTTTCAAATCCCTGCAAGTTAGGAAAATGCATTATAGATTTTGGTCAGTTCTGGATGTGAGAAGTAAAGTGTGATTATATAAAGTTTGATTTTATAAAGTTTGGTTTTATAAAGTTGGAAATGAATGATCACAAATTCTTCTTACATCAAATTTATTGCAATACTAAGCCAGTTAGAGTTTCCCGACTAGCATGAAACAAAAAGAAATTTTCTATTGTTTGATATTCGGCAGCTAGTTTTTCAAAAGAATTTGAACCAGCTTGTTTGATGGACTTGACTTTAATTCTTCCTAAAATTAGATCACAGGCCATTACAAATATTTCCTAGTCTTACTTTTTAAACGCACGTACACAAATGTACATGTACTCACACCTACAAATACAGGCATACATGCATACATACAGACGCTGATCAGCTGTTAATATGCAAATGTGTTTTTCGTGTCCTATGAATGCCATTTGATTTCATTTGTCTTTTGGAAATTAAATATAAAAATTAAATGAAGAATTAAAATATATTTCTTCCCAAAACTGTGGACAGTAACGAAAGAGAATTTCGTTCATAATTTACGTTTGAAAGGAAAAACATTTAATAAGATTTTAAATTTAAAAAGTGTACCAGGCAGTTTGAGTGACCCCTTTTTAATCACAATAACAGCTTGATTAATTATTTTTTTCTTAATAAAATGAATATTTAGTAATGAATATATTTCTTATCAAATTATAATATACTATTTAGGAAATAAAGCGTTTCTTAGTTTGATTAAATACTTTGGCAGTTTTAATAAAGCGCTTTATTAAGAGAAAAAGAATTTATGAAAATTCTTCATCTACTGTGGCTTGATAACAACAACACTAGGCAACAAAATACATTTTTTTGCGACTGATAGAAATTTCATTAAACAGTTATATGTTTACTATTCTTTACTGAGTCTGAATATCCTTTTGTTTATTTTATCTTTTTTTTTTATTAAATATTTAAATTTAATTCTATTACTTCGCTGCAACCATGGGAATAGCAATTGACAACTAAATAACGGTAATAAGATAAGTGCTGCCTTTAAACCACGTCCAGTTTACACTTGAAACTCAGATTTGCAACTGCAAGCTGCATCATGTAAAGATTCAAAAATTTGGTTGCTTTACTTACACATATAGAATGCTTGTAAAGGTAACCATTTAGGCCTACACCGATTCTACACGATCGAACGATTTTTCAAATATGGCATGTGCATTAAATTAGTTAATGAGCTTATTGAAAAGCTCTGATATTGTTTGACGAGATGTTCGATTACCAACACTTTATGAACCCTTTAATAAACTGTTAATTTCCATGCAATCAGAGTTGCATTTACTTTAAGGCGTAAAGAAAAAAATATGTTTGCATCACACTTGCCTAACAGTGAGGCACCGGTAAAGGCACCTTGGTACGATTTTCAAATATATTAAATTTTTTATATAGTCACTTCTACTTTGATATGTAAAAAATGTGTGCAGTGCATATTTTTGGCGATTTAAACGCTGAAGCAGGCGAATAATAGACAAAGTTATCAACTTTTCTATCGCAAACGCTCTAAAACAGCTGATAACAAAAATAAAAAATATATATGTGAAACGTGGAACTCTGAAATACATGGAATAACATGTCGTTTAAAGGCAGCTTAATTATTTTCATGTTAAAAAAAGGGTCTCAAAAAAATAAAAAGAAAAGAAGAAGATTTTCTTTACATACAGAAAAATAAAAATAAAGCACTAAATCCGGAGAAATTATTATGTTAAATTGATATTTTTTAAATTAATTACTATTGAAGAGGCTGTTTAACTGATTTGTCATGCTTTAAAACAAAATGCGGATTTTTTTTTTAAATAAAAACATGAAAAATTTTCATAATTATGAGCGTTTTGAGTAACTAATTTCGAATGAAAAGTACGCAAAAAGCGAATGAAATCGCTTGTTGGGATTATAAATGATTTTAAAGTTTCATAGGGCTAGTAGACCCTTTGCCTTAAGTTTAGATAGTTTAGAGCGACATGTGTCCAATGTCAAATTGTTTCAACAAAATGTGAGTTGAACATTAACGTTTTTTTTTTGGAAAAATAATTATAAAGGAGTACGCAAATTTATAAGATTTAAGACTTTGAACGATGGAATAGAGTCTAATGGTGTTTGAAGTGATTTTTTCCTTGGTAGCAACTGCTATTGCTATAGTTTGATATTTGTCGTCTGCCAGTGTCCTCAGTGACACGATTTCATGGTAAAAATCACTTGCAGGTATAGTATGGATTCTATATGTTTCACAAAACGCAAAAGTTCTGTCAATTTTATTTGACTTGCGCAAAAGCTTTATAATAACGTGCCACAGTGTTGCCCTTTTGTTGTCGCTTTGACTTTTAGACAAATTTGAACTAATTGGTTTTGGCTTTCAATTATGCAAAATTAAAAATTATTTAAATCTGAATAATTCTGAAACGTTGAAACTATACATAATTCAAATTATTTGGCAAATCATTTTGAAGCTATGAAAGATCACTTGAGCAGCCTTTTTAAGAAAAGTTTAGATTTTTAAGAAAAAATATCATCATTGATATCCAGAATTTCATCTAATTTATAAATGAGAATAACAGTAACAAAAACAACATTCTTTGTTGCCCTTCTTGCTGCACAGTGTAATTCGTATTCGCACAACATGAGTTATTCGAAATTTTAAATATTTTTTTTATTGTATTAAGAGCAAACACGGACAGAAGAGAAAAGATTTTCCAAAAAACAAACTGTATTAACGAAAAAATAACGAAAATAAAGAAAATAATAATAAAATAATGTATCAAGTGTATTGATGTGAAGTTTAGTCACATTGTAATTATTCGGGACGTAGGTGTATTGTCTTGTGGGTTCGGGTACATGCGTCACATTTCCAACCTGTTGAGCTCCTTGGAAGGCGTGATAGTAGCAAGACACATAAGTCATAATGGCACGTTCATCCGGCTTAGGAGTGTTGATCAAATCTATATATTTTTCATTATTTTAAAATGATTTTTTTACATTTATTTAAAGGCCATCACCAAATAATTTAAAGTAAAATAATTGTTTGTTTGGTTGTTGGTTCGAAGATGGTTTATTACAAAAACATAAATAGAAATAAAAACAAAAGAAAGAAATAATGTAAAAGTGTTTAGGAGAAAATGAAAGAAAATGTGCTAAACTACATTTATGAAAATGCAATTTAAAAACGATATACTTATTAATTCTAAATTAAAAATACTTATTAAGGAAAATTTTGAAGAGAAATCATAAATAAGTAGAGTAGGAAGCAATACTCACCATCAGGGTCCAACATTCTAGGAATATCGAGATATTTCTCAGCAACATCGAAGGCAGTGTTGAGATTTTCCAATGGATTGTCTTTGGAAAGCTTGGCATAGTCAATCAAGTCGGGTCTGTGGCGATGGATTAAAGCACAGAAGGCTAAACCGTCCTATATTTCGATCATAAGAAAACAAAAATTAATTTATATTGCATAGATATGAACTCGACATTTATCCTCTTTACTAACCTTGAATGATAGATGGAAGTTCTGTACATTGACATTCTTGTAGGGGGCAGTTTTGCGTTGGCACCACAACAACAAGCCCTCCTTGGCGGTCATTTCTTCAACAGAGATATCCTGAATGGCGAAACGCAAAATGATAGTCCAGATCATACCAAGTGTCATCTTCAAATTGCCATCGACAATTTCTTCGGCACCAATCGACACCAGGTGAACACCTTTGGAGGCAATAAAGTCCAGAGCTTTGTTTACATTGGCAATTTTATGGAAGCGCATTTTGCCACGATCTGGCTTGGGTAAAGTTTCACCCGAGATAACTTCGAGCAGCAACATCAACTTCAAACCATTACGAAAATCATCTTCAATATTGTCAATGGAGGTGCCGGCTTTCCGCAAATGACTGTTGCACCAAGCTGTAAATGTCTGTAATGGAAACGAAAAAAAAATTATTTATTTAAGCAAAATAAACTGCATATTAAAACAAATGGAGAGAAAATAGTACTCAGTTATATATTTACTTGTATAACTGTTGTTTTTTTTTTATATTTATTTGCTTTCCTTTGTTTCATTTGCATTTGAACTGAGAAAAATTATGCAATATAAACTGCATAATAAAGCAAATGCATTTCAATTGATTATTGACTTCTTGTTGCAAATTGGTTTTAAGTAAACTTTCCATTTATATTCAATTGAAAGGCCTATAAATCAACAATTATTCTCAGAAAATTTGGGCATAAGTAGCCGGTGAAATGCGCATAGAACTCACTGATTTTAAGTAACTGAAAAATTGGAGAATTGCTCCAGAATCAATTTAAGCGACATCCAGTATGTTTTGCAAATCCTGCCGTCATAAAATAATTAAAAACTAATCAAGTAAGTAAAAGTTAAATTTACTAGGGTGACAAGTCAGTTGAGCATCTACTGAATTGTAATAGTCTTAGATGTCTTGGGATTGGCAAACACCAGGGGTTCGATAGTGGAACTATTGTGGCAACAAGCTACTCAAATTACCCAAACAGGCGAATACATTTAGCAAATTTTTCTTCTTTATTTGTAAGGTAGCTTCATGCGCGTGACTCAATCTATACGAATAAATCGTTTGATATTACTTAAAAAACAAAAAACAAAAAAAAACCATTTTATGTTTTCAAATGTTTAAAATATATTTTTGCTAATAATAAAGAAAAAAAATGTTTTTTCGAGATTTGGGGTATATTTCAATTTTTTGGATAAGGGTCCCCCCTTTGCATTTTTGGGCAAAAAGCATCAAATTTTGAAAACGTCCATTTGTGTATTTTTTAATGAAAAACTTGCGTTTTTTTTGCTCTTGTATGTGTATTTTATGTTTTTAAATGTTTAAAATATATTTTTGCTAATAATAAGGGAAAAAATTTTTGTTCGATTTTTGGGAAAATTGTCAATTTTTGATAAGGGTAACCCCTTTGCATTTCTGGGCAAAAAGCATCAAATTTTGAAAACGTCCATTTGTGTATTTTTTAATGAAAAACTTGCGTTTTTTTGGCTTTTGTATGTGTATTTTATGTTTTTAAATGTTTAAAATATATTTTTGCTAATAATAAGGGAAAAAATTTTTGTTCGATTTTTGGGAAAATTGTCAATTTTTGATAAGAGTACCCCCTTTGCATTTTTAGGTAAAAATCGTAATTCTTTGAAAAAAAAAATTACGTTTTTAAAATAAAAATAAAAATTATGTTTTTTTTTTGTGTTAATTTCTTTAAGCTGCAAAGCTTTCGGCATGTCCGCAGAAAACCAACCAGGTGCTGGGCAGGAATCGAACTTGCGACCTACCGTAAACTAAGCAATAGATTCTTAAAACCCTCCTAGGCGCCACAAATATTAAACTCATATGTGATATGAGTATTTTATATAAATGCAAGACATACGGTAAAATATTGCTGGTGTCAAATGTTACTTTAAGCTTCAATTAATAATCAACTCTCCTTACACTTACCAAAAAAGTACATTAGGTACAACATGCTTTTTCATATTTACATTGTAGTTGATATAATCTATCCCTGTCATAGTGGGCCGTTTATTGAATTACAAAACTTCTCAGAATGTCAAAGAAAAAAATATTTTTTACACAGAGAAATAGGAAGAAGAGCGCATTGATGTAAAATCATGAGCTTTTCAAATTAATAATACAATATTGTAAAAAATAAAACACAGCAAATTTATAATAAAGAAAACTGATTTACATGATTCACACTCGTGTAATTTATTCCCACAGACGTTACTATTCACAGCAAAAACAAAACAAAAAGAAAATAAATAAACAATGGATTCAAGAAACAACAACTAAGGTCGTCCAACATTGTGCTACTCGTGCACCAAATCCATACCAGAGATGACAAGTAAGGGTATCCACTTAAAAGTACTATTGTAATTGGAATATAAGAGCGGGCTTCCATAACGGAGAATTCATTAGGGAATTCTTACTTTTATCCAAAAAAAAAAACTTCTGAACTTTATTGTGGTTAAATTGGTGTATAGTATTAAGAAGTAAAACACCATAAATGAATTTTGACAGAAACAAATGACAAAACAAGACCTGCCTCTACAGAGAAGAAGCTTTTCTTGGCACGGCTTAAAGTTGTTTTTTCGAATATTCAAAGAAAACAAAATTTAACACAGCTCGACAAAGTCGCAAAAGATTTCCATATCGGTATTTAAGTATGCATTATTGTAAATTTAAATGTCACTTAAAAATGAGAAAATCAGAATGTGTGGAACAATTTGTTCGAGATTTTATAAAAATTATTAGCTTTTGAAATTATAATCAACTTGATTAATGTGAAAACTTTTGCACCGTATACCGCTACCAGAAAATGTTTAAAAAAAATCTGTTGAGTCAGAAAGTTATATTTATATCTAATATATATATTTATATCTAGTGCATGAGGTAAATATTAAAATAAAACATTTTCAGTTTCCCATTTTTATAAATTAGCAATCTGGCAATGGAAAATTTTTGCTTACATATGGCATAGAATATAAATAAATAATTTTCTATCAGCTGTTAAGAAGATGGCAGGACACTTTTCTAATTTCTAATCGAACTTTCACAGGGCGGACAAAAACTTTTAAAAATTCCGCTTTTCACAGGGCAACATATACATATGTGCTAGAAAAGATAACGCCGCAAATTATTTACATGCCGAAGCTGTCTTATGTCAACAGTAGTATTACAGAAAATTTTATAGATTATTCTCATTCATAAAACCATTTTCGAGTTAAAATTTGTACCCGAGGAAAAGTAAAGGTACCGTACTTACATTATTGCTAATCAATTCATACATTTATATAAATACGTATAATTTAATGACGGTAGTAGAGCTATCTGTTTGTGGGCCAGCTGCAGTGTTGCCAAATAAATTTGCGTCATCAGCTCAGGGATCGGGGTTTTCAAATAATTTGTTATTATTTTGGATTATGTAAAGAGAACTACAAAGTAAATGTAATTCTACTAGAAGCATCAACACCTGATAAATTAAGACATTTTCACTGATTACTGATTAGTGATTTTTGTACAAAGATTTTTTTCACCAACACATTTCGGTTTATTGAGAAATGGATGGCTCTACACATGTGTATGTATATGTTTGAAAATACGAGATGATCATAATATAACGAATTGTGCAAATTGCAGAAATTCAAAAAATTTTCCATTACTTTCGATTTGGCAACACTGATTGTCTGGTTTTGGGGCCAGAGGCAAGTTGCCTATTTGGATGCAAACTTTGAAAAGTTGTTACAAATAACTAATAATAAAACACATGCACATGAACATGCATTCATGAATGTATACACATGCACGCATCCACATGCATCCATATATGTATGTACATGTGTATATATATAGTATAAACACATTAGAACTGCAACAAAGCCAGAACAAAAAATAAGATAAAAAGATCTTTGAACGGTGTGTGAACTGGTTTAGAAGTAGTTTTGTCCCCGTTTGGTGAATAAGCAATATAACTGCATTTAGAAAATTATAAACAAAAACAAAAACAACGACTGTTAGAAACATGCCATGCTTATATTTATTTTCCTTTTAAAGAAACCAGATTGGATGTCACTAGTCTTTGTTTCATACACTAACAGAAATATTTGTCCCAGAAAATAAAAGTTCTTTTTCATATGTAACATGTAACAGTTTTTCTATTACTACGAGAGTATTTAATAGTAATTTATTTATACGTGTGTTTACCAGGGCGTACTTTATACTTATACGATTTCTTTGTTGGGAGCTCCTTCACAACTTGAAACTTTTATGTGAAAGGGATAAAATACTAGCAGAAATTGGTGGCATTTGTAATTCTTTCTCGCTCTTTCTTATTCAAAATCTGCAAAATAAAATTGAATAATGTTGAAAATCGTTAACTAAACCGGGAAAATATATTTTTGGTGTTAAAATGCTGGCAGTGTCATCTCTACTAACTCTGTCTCTCTATCAAAGGCATGTGGTTCATATGTTTTTATAACGTTTTTCATTCGTAACTGCAATTATACATCTCATGCTTATTCCAATTTTTTTTACTCAATGATATACAAACATATTTATTTTATATGAAACATGTATTGCCAATGAGTTCTTTCCATTGGAAAAATAGGCCGCCAGAAATATTACGTAATTTTGAGTACAACTTTTACATTACTTCTCTATATATTCGTACCACGGATCGTCCTGTGTTCAATAATAAATAGCGTAATTTCAGCGTAATTTCACATTTTCGCCTATATCAAAAAAAAACTGTGAAATGTATCAAATTTTATCTCCCTTGTTTTCCATTTTCAACACATTGCCATACAATAAGCCAAAAAAAAAAACACGATTCATAGATCAACTCAGCCATCTATTCTACTGAACATTAATATCGGGTGTTTATTGCTATTAAAGTATAAAATTTTCGAAAATTTTATGCTTATTATAAAATTACAATATTTCCAATACAGGTATACATTTACCACAGTACAAATAATTAATCGAATAAAGCGATACGCAAAATTGTGTCATACTCGTATCATATGGTATTTTAATTAACTGTGAACTTTTTCCGAATTTAATTTAAAAATACACCGAATCTAGTCGGCTGAATAATTAAATAACTCAAATCCGCAAACAATAATATTAGACTATAGCTACAGCTGATTCTAAAACAAGGAAGAGAGTATCGAATAGAATTATATGAATAAAATTTGTATGTATAAATTTAATTGCATACAAATAAAATATTTTTTTCAGAACTCTATACTTAATGATAATTAAAGAAACGTTTTAGCATGGCTCTGGTACCTGTTCGCATTTCATTCGATATCAGGCCTACACAGGCAAATAATGTTGTAAAACTTGTTTAGATTTTTCTTCAGGTGTATATAAATATAAATCTTACATGTCAGAGATGCCAAATTTTCTACCATTTTTCAAAAAATATAAAAGCTGTATCTCGGAGTGAAGTGTCTATGTGTTTATAATAAACAGCTGACTTTGAGTTCACATGTCAAATTTCCTTAAAGGAGCAGTTAATATGCATTTTATTAAAAAAATTCGTACACAAGAGAAAATAAATTTGTTTTACTAAAAAGTTACATTTGTTATCGTAGTTTTATTGCACTGTAGTGACAAACTGCAAGACATATGTTTTGGTTCATATGAAAAACAAAATCATTAATGTGTCCAAAAATTGAAATTTTTTTATATTTTGTTAACGAATATGTGCAAATTACGAAACTAAGCGAAGAAGTGCTGGAAATCAGATTATTATACATAAAAAATTCAGGCAGATTTTGAAAAAATTATGTATAGAGTTGTTGCTGCAACTATTAGCGTTTTTTTTATTTTTTTTTTTTTATTTCTTGGTGGCATTGAAATTTGTACATCCTACAATGGATTCATGTCACAAAATCAACTTAAAATGATTTTAAGAATGGTTCTAAGATTGTTTTATCTAAGTTATATTATATAACACAACCAGGATTTATAAATAGTTTTTATATTAATTCTATTAAAAATCACAGCAGTCTAAAAGTTTAACAGTTTTTCAATATTTATTACAATTACTGACCACGCTCAGGATTAATAAAGTTTTTGGATACGAAATCCGTTCTCCGTTCCTCATTATCTTACAAATTATAGCATTAAAAAAATTGTTAAAAATTGAATATAATTTATGTATTTAAATATAGTTTCCTAAGTGACAACTAATAGCCCAAATAAAAGCTTGCTTTTTTATTATACGTCACTTTGAAACGGATAGATATTGAAGTATGCGCACTCATATGCTTTGCATTCTAGTAAAATACAAGTTAGTTATTGTGATACCCAGCGGACCACAATAAGCAATTTACTTCTTGAGCAATGCTAGAAGTACTACAATGTAATTACATAGTAATACCATTAGGTCGAAATGTGTGTGCTAAATTCGGAAGTATGGGAGCTTATTACAAATGATCACGTCACATACGGAGTGTATGGTACGGGGTGCGTCCAGACACTGTCATCTATACAAATATTGTTTTCATAAAATTACTATTCAACATAGTTGAAGCTTTGAATCTCTAAATCAATCTATGTTCACACACTGTACGAGTTGGCAAATATTGTATCTCTCCCGCCATTTTGATGATTTTTTTAAAATAGGAGGGAATCACTATAAAATTTTTATGTGAATGAATCGTACGACTATGTAGGATAGTGTATCAGGGCCTTAAACAGCAGCTCTTTTTCAGCACTACATTATTTAATAAATATTTTTATTTAAAGACAAGACATGATGAACACGCTTTATGGTGGCATCTATTTTATTTTCAGTTCCAACTTTTATTCAATCCTCAGAAATTTCGATATAAAATATTTAAACTTTAATTTTTATCACAAACTTTATATTTCCCATTATTATATAGTTTTTAATCAAAGTTTAGACGTCTAATTTTTTCGATTAAAGACGATTTAAGTTGTAAACGTCGATTGCGCGTTGGTTACACCGAAAAGATCTTCCACAGACTTATTTACAACTATGCGAACAAATATGCCCCATAAATGAAATTAAAAATCCACAGTAAAGGTAATACAGATTAGACCTAGATCAGCTCTAACGAAACCTTATTTCCCCTATAAAAGACTAGTGAAGGAGAACATATTTGGAGGTGGAAATCTCCAGATATCATCAGCTTCATGAGACTGCTCACAGGCAGAATTAAAAAGAGGATATTTACCGCGAAAAATAATTAAAGTTGTTTATTTGTGGACTTCATTTCAACTTGTATTTGTTTTCTCCGATTAATGTCAAAAGACAGTTGGGAGAAGGCTCTTAGGTGATTAAAGTAATGTCAATGCTAATAGCCTATCAGATGTATATAGATACAACCATATATCTGATGCATATAGATGCAAGGATTCATCTTCTTAAGTGCTATTGTTGATACTTAACGGGCAATGATTTCGATGTTTATGTCCGGCACAGCAATCGGCGGAAGTCCTACAGACATTTGTGTAGTTAGTTATGTAATTCCTTCGCGGCTAGCTGAATTGTATAGCTTGCAAGTTTTCACAATAGGAAACTGGAATGCATTGCTTTCTGCGCTCCACGCAATAGCTGCCACATGCATAACCGATTGTTGATGTTTGAATGTCATTGTCTATTGGGATGTCAGACACTAATAACAACAATTTCAATTTAATACTAAAGATAGACACACAGCGAAATTACCAATCCTTAAACGTTATGTTTGTTGGGTATTGAATACTCTTCAGTTGTTTGAAAAAATGCGGGCTTGAATTAAACAATCAAACGAAAAAGAAAAGGGTTGGGACAGCATCTCGTAAAGATACATATCAAGTATTTATCTAAACTAATGCCAGATATTAAATTTCTTAAAATTATCTGTCACCTTTTATTGAGGTGATACAATACAGTTGCTTCCTATCCATATATCCAACATGCATGGCGGTTCGTGTGAGTTTGTACGCGTGTGCATTGGAATAAAAGCCGGTAACTGTGTTGCTAGAATGAAAATAGCTGTTATTTTTATTAAGATTCTTTTATGAAATGCAGTTTCTGGCCAGCCATATGAAATAATTGTAATAATGCAATATAATTCTTAAGAAGCCAAAGCGCTGGACCCGATTGTCTTTTCAAGAAACTGCATTTTACTATTTTGCTTTGTTTTGCTGTTACTGCAGTTGGTGGTTCAGTTACACACATGTGTGAAAATACACAGAGTTTTTGCTTTTGTTGACTTTTTAGTTTCACCTGGTGGTGGTGGGGGATTTTTGATAAATTTCCTGTAAATCTAGCATGCCTATGGAATTTTACATTTTTTTCATAAGAGTCGCTTAAACCGTATGTGTCTAAGGCCTCGTTTCACTATCCTTCACAGTAGTAAAATCCATTCACAGGAAAACCTGAAAGTGATACTCTCCAATTGTAAGAAATCGCACCAAATGGTCTTGCTGGTGACGCAAATGCGATACAAAAACATATGTTTTCTGATTATACAATATAAACAAATATATTATATTTATCTGATTTTGTTTTCTAGTTTTCTTTGTTCAGATCACTCGGAATTAAAAGCAACTCTGATCTTACGAAAGCTACCATTTTATGAAAATGTTCATAAACTTTTGCCAATGTTACGACTTTTGCCGCAAATTTTATTCGATTAAAATCGAATTTTTAAAATAACTCAGTATTTAAATGAAATTAAAAGATTAATTCATATCTTCAATATGTCTTCATATATCCTAATATATGTATGCCTGTATGTATGGATGTGTAAAGCTGACTTTCCCTTACAGCTACATATGATGTATTATTACAAACAACTTGTTGGAGTATATGTAAGGCGAACTCGTGCACTGGAGATACGCATGTTCACTTGTTATTACCTTTGCAAAGCTCTACTCCTAATAATATCTTTCCGACAATCTACGAAAGAAAAACTCTCGTAACGCCATTAGAAATTAAGTAAAGTTTGAGTGCACGTGTATCTATTTAATATCAATCCATTCACTTGTTTTCGATTAAAAACACAAAGCAAGAGATGAGTTGTGGAATCAGTAGGATCATCATATAATGCATTTCAATAATGCATTTCAATATTAAACGCGTTTCTTCTTTCGATTTTTATTTTCTTACAATTTCCATCCATCTACGTATGAATGGATGCATGCATGGATCCAAATGAAAATACACATACGTATGAATCCATGAGAACATGCTCACTGCGCCTCCACAAATGAACATATTTAAGGTTTCATTATTCTGTTTCTTCGATTTATTTTCAGTATTTTGGAAGATAGTTTTATAAAACTACCATGGAAACAATATTTTAACAGCGCGTACATGCATACACACATTCATAACTATGTATATAAATATGTTTAGAAATCGAGATGCGCAGCGATGTGCTACTTCCATTTTATTCTGTTCCAGTAAGTTCTACTTTCACGATATAGTATTCGTTTGGATCTCTAAAAAAATGTTGACTGGGAAGTGTTTGTTTTAAATTTCAAAGCATATTTCTGGCTCTTGTGCCGGACACTAATCTGTAGCTCGGCCCTGCAACTATTTGTGACAAGCTTTTGGATTGAAAAATTACCGTTTGTCGATTGTTAAAGTAATCACTTCCGTATTTAAAAGTGAAAAGAAGCTATTTTGCCAGTGGGGTATTTCATCACCGACAGTAAAAAATAAATAAAAAAAAATTAAATATAAAAAACTAAGATGTGTACAAAACTATTCGTTTTTATATGGAAAACATTTGTAAAGGTCCTGATACACTATCCTACACAGTGCTACGATTTGCCAAATATGGCAACTCTACTGATAAAATAGTATAGTGTGGCCTAAAGATCCTGATACACTATCCTACACAGTGCTACGATTTGCCAAATATGGCAACTCTACTGATAAAATAGTATAGTGTGGCCTAAAGGTCCTGGTACACTTTCCTACACAGTGCTACGATTTGCCAAATATGGCATCTCTACTGATAAAATAGAATAGTGTGGGCTAAACTGTCGAATTCTTAGACAGCCGTACGTTTTATTAAATATGGCATCTTTGCTGAAGAAATAGGTTAGTTTGGCATAAAAATCTTAGATTCATATGGCAACCAAAAAATTATGAAATTTTTCATGGGATCAGAGTTGATTTTATTTCAATAAGCAAAGAAAACATTGATTGCATTATTTTTATATGATAGGATGGCATTAGCAACGACAATTTGATGCGATTTTTTAAAAAATTAGGCTATCAATATCAGATTTTCGTAGGAATGGATAGTACGACTGTCTAGTACAGTGGAACAAGGCTAAAAAAAAAGCATTGCAAATGTAACATTTCTATACAAAACAGTTATAAACAGTTACTTGTTCAGCTGTTTTTGTTATTATATATTTATTATATATTCGAATATATTCACTTTTATTTGCACAATGGGGTGGGATTAATGAATCAACCTATTTATTCGCATCAAAAATTTTATTGTTCTCCGAAATACTTAGTAAAATATTATCGTGAAGTAAATTCAACTATGATCGCATAGAAACTGTCATATTTATGAAATAATTAAAAAAAATCGCTCATATGAATGTTATTTAGCACACACTACCATATTTTCTAGCAGACTTCTCATATTTGACAGATCGTGCAATTGAGTAGGATATAGAATCCATTTTTTACGAATATCGTGGCAATTGACATCGTTTTTTAAGTGGTTACGAAGCGCAATGCCTGACTGCGATTAAATTCCCCAAAGCCGTAGAGAAATTAAACTTGCCAAGAATATTTGCACCGCCTTTACAGGCCTTTCAAAGCAATATAAAATTTCTACCACATCTCTTTTGTAACACAAACCTACAAAAGTTCAAAATGACATAACTAATTATTCACATTCGATATTTAAAAATAATTTTATTCATGAATCCCCAAATATTCAGAGTTTATTGTCAACTTTAAGTTATGAGAATGTAATCGAATTTCTGTAATAAGAAAATTATCGGCTGATCTCTTAAATATTCGCTATTTTACCGCAACAACATTATTAATGAGCCATAACAATATAATTAAATACAGGATTCTGTGTATTTTCTAACGTTCAGAAAAATGTGATTAAAATATCTTACAGCCATGCGCAGGCATACGCAATCATAACCATAATTGTCAGCTGGACTTGCACAAGCTTAAGCAGGCGCTCGTAACCTCAGCACTTGACAGCAAACCGTTGTGCTTTCATTAAACTTATTATTTGTTGCTTCTTTTTCCTTTATTAAACTGTTTATTTTGTATTTATTTTTTTTATTTTGCTGGCCATAAAGAAGAACGCATGTCGCATACCATACCACGAAGCATGTTCTACTTAATGTAGTACGAAGAAAGCCAAATAATATCAACAACAATCAAGTTTATGTAATGATGACGTTGATGAAAAGTGTGACAAGTGTGTAGACGACATAACAATGTAGCAGCGATGGAGTGAGTTCCTGCATCACCAATCAACAAGTTTACCGGTTTATTTGTAATCACCATCACCAACAGACTGGCTTAAAGAAGCTGCATCATAAAGCTAATTTGATAAATTTAAGTTTTTGCGCACGTCAGCTTTTTGCGGGGATGGAAAATGTGACCTTTTTTATAGGGAAAATAAAATTTCCTGTTGTACAGTTCCCGAAACCACATTTAAATTTTCAATAACATAAAACACATAGACGACCGCTAACTACAGCCTACAGCGACACATTTAAAATACGTCAGGATTTGCAAATGATATTCCACTAATTGTTAACTTTTTATACATATACTAAGTTGATTTGAATTTGTATATTTAAATAATTCATAAAATTTCTTTTTGTGATTAATAGTTTTAACGACTTAAAGATGACTTACATCTGCACTTTAAAACTGAACGGTGAATTCTATAAACGCCGAGAAGCCGAATTTAGGCGAAACTATATAAAAGCGTTTATGCCACTGAAGATGTTGACGCATCTGTATATAGTATGTACAAATTTCTCTAACGATTTAATTTGTTTAGTTGTTATTTGAATAATGCTTATTCGGTTAATATTTATTCGGTAAATTTTCATTCGCATAGCATTAATATCTTTAAATTTAAATCTGAACAGTTGTAAGTCTCTATCTTTTCCAAATCCATTATTTATTATTCTCAATTTTATTCGATTTGTTTTTGCTATTTCGGCCCCCAAAGTGTTAATGCGGAATACACCATTATAAAAACGACATTCGTTCCATCATTTATCTCGTTCGCAATCGTTTTAAATGCAACATTCTAAGCCATTCAGGTTTTATTTGAATGTACCGTTTCCACAGCCGCAAGAAGTCGTGCCAACAATAAGCAACGAAATGGAGCCGCAGTTTAAATATGGATAATAGCCACATGGACACTACACATTTCCACGCACTTGAAGTTAAAAAAAAATTAAGACTTTTGCTCTCGTGTGCTTAATCACTCGTTGTGCTACTTTTTTGGCCGTTTGCAATTATTTTGTTACATTTTTTCCATAATTACTTCAATATTTGTAATTGATTCCGTAAAAGGGAAATTTCATTTAACGGGGCATTCTTTAAGTTGACATTCTTCATATTTCAAGAGCAGTAGAAGCGGACCTCCGATTAACAGAATGCCAGGAAATAAACTTTTTAAGCCGAATACTTAGTTTTGAATCGATTCTACATAATGAAATCAGAAAACATGCCATCTAAAATCTATTGTTCTAAAATCTCTTTTCGCATCTACATGAGATTATTTAAAAACTCTTCGTTTTAAATCTAAAATATAAAAATGTATGATATAGTTCGTATAACATTATTGCATTAGAAACTATACAAAATTATTGAAATAAAGAGTAATCGAATAGAGATGTATTCAGTAAGAATTACTTTAATCAAAATAATAATCAATAAAAGTTATTCTCATAAACTAATCGGATAAAATGTAAGAGAAACTTAACAAATAAAGAGTAACGTCATATAATTACTAAAACAAAACTGAATCGAATAAAAATTACAAAAATAAAATTATTCGCATCACACTTAATAGTCATAAAAAGCAGCAATATGATCCGAAATTCTGCATTAGCATGCGGTGAAATGCACATATTGGCTAGCTAACCCCACAAGACTCTATTTCTCTGTATTTTTAAGTCGAACTTAATATTTGGGATTTTGTTTGTGGGATTGGAAATATCAAAGTAATATCAAATAATGACAATTTTGTCATTAAAAATTCCCACAAATAACTTAAAATAATTTTTTATGTACATTTTTTAATGTACATTTAAGGGCTTTTAAGCCGAAAAAGATTTATTCTCTAAAATAACACATGCGGTTCACAACAAAGGACTCGCTCAGCTTATCTGAAATATAGTGTTATAGTTACACTACAATATATAGCATATATGTATATATATTGTTCCTCACTGCACATTAGGTAACGACGTCTAAGGAATCATATAGTTCTTATAATATTCTCGCAAGCCAAACGAACATTCGAGTCTTTCCGGTAATTCTTTATGAAAAATATTTTTTATCGCAACAAGCTCAGGACTTCTGGAAAAAGTAGTTGCTTAATTAAATTTATGGCCACTATATATATATATGTATGTATCTACATGTACAAGTGGAATTGTGCAGGCCTCTAATGTCGACTATGAAATTAGAAGTAAATTTTATTATTTCCGGAATTATTCAGATAGAGGCATCTTTAGCGGTTGGTTTTTTTTACAACACTTTGGCCAAAAATTTACCTTTGCAATGTTTTTCGGTAACAAAAAAATAAATACGGCCAAATACGTCATGCACTAATAGGAACATACGCACACATAAACATAAAATTTTTTATAACTTATTTGCAATATAGAGATGAGTACAATACAATATACACACACATACACACATAAAGAGTGAAATGGGTGGCAAAAACTAACAAAATACATTTTAAATTGAAATTTTTTCTTAGGAAAATGACTCATTCCACATACAGTTTACAATTGAACCAAAAATTTAAAAATAAATCGATTTTATATTTGTTCTAAAAACATTTATATATGGATACTTATAGTTATATGTATGTATGTCTACATATATATAAAAGATGAATATTTTTGTGCTTAATATATTTTCATGAATAGCGAAACCAACTGAGTGAGGAGACGTGCCTAATTTAGACCATAGAAAAAGAAAAAAATTCATTTCAATAAAAATATTTTTCTCACACAAACTTTATGGTAACAAACTGATGTTATAAAATCAGTTAAAGACTGATAAATCTGGTCCAGTTTATAAGTGGGAGAAGCATTTAAGAGTATACTTTTAACGACCTCATGTAGGCAATTACACGAATACGATTAAGTGTCTTTAAAAAGACATTTATCTGCTCATGATCAGCTGCAGATTTAAAGCTTAATAAACCTTTTTTACATGAGGAGTTGTAAAATAAAAATATCAACTATAAACGAAATACTGTTCAAATTAATTAGAGTATCGAATAGTATTATAACAGTTTATATCATAAACAGTGTAACAATGGTAAAAGCTCGGCCGCAATAACGTTGCGTTAGCAAATGTCACTCAATACATCCGCAATGTTATTCTAATGCACGTACAGGTTTTGGAAGGACATCTCCATCAGCTATATGATAAAGCTGATATGAGATGGTAGAAAAATTGAGCTAAGCATATATTTTATAATTCTTATGCGCTTTGGTGGCACAAGGCGCACAATGAGGCGTCCGAAGCCATTGCGAAAGCGATGAGTATGATATGCTGGAAGTGGTAGTTAAAATTTTTGACATGATACTCTCAACGAAAAGCGTTAAAAATCACTTTCAATATTAAAATCAATATTAATCGCTTTAAAATGCCACAATTAATATTGAATGTATTTTTAATTAAAATATGAATATTAATATCATATAATAAGAAATATTTATTTATTTATTTATTTAACAAATATTAAAATTATATGAATATAATTACAATATGTATAGAAGCACTGGCTACTGAGGCCTTTGGCTTCTGGCTCCCCGGGGAATTGAAGCCCTGACAGCTGCGTAACAGGCGGGTATACTAACCATTATACCATCGAGGGGCTTAATAAGATATATATTAATATATAATAAATACAAATATAATATTGGATTTTAAAGCGAATTAAATATAAAAATGAAGACCATTTTTGTCTATAACTCCCATAAATAAAATAAGACATCAACTAAACAAGCAACCAGTTTAAAATACTTTATTGGCAACACCAATATGCAAAATTTACAGCTGTTTTCCTCTATACGTTTAGAACTGACAAAAAAAATGACTCGCAATTGAATTGACTGTAGGGTTTTTTTCACAAACTTCGATTTTAATAAAACTTCCCATTTATTTTTAATTGGAAGTTGCTTAAATCTCTAACACGCATTACAATTTTTGCTTATAATTCCCACAAATAAGATAAAAGAAGAATTACTTTTCTATTTATAAAATAACAAAATATATATATTTATTGTGTTAAAAGCAACAAATTATTGGAAACAACAAACACAAAGAAATAATATTAATATTTATATTAAAAATGTATAAAATTATGTTTTTTGTTTGTATGTGGTATGTAATTCATGTTGTGCAGATTATGAATAGAATTGTGTCTAGTATTTCCTGCTATGAATGTATACGCAAGATAAGTACATTTACCGATATGTTAAAAAAACAATGACCCTCGTAAGTGTTAGCTTTTGTTGAAAAGTGTTAAGGCGGTAGTGCGATTCGTTAAGGCAACGATTCATATTTAATAATTACATCATGTCTGTGTATGCATAGATTTATAGTACACACAGATTTATATGATCTTAACAAAAATATATTTTATAGTTTCATTTAATCCAAATGTCAGAATAATCAAAAGCACAAGAATTTTAAGTTAAACGTACATACGTACGTACGATCTTATAAATTAAAATTCTTTTTTTCTCAGTTAAAAATAAACAAGCAGCACAATTATATAATGAGATGGCTAAAAATGTGTACAAAAGCGTTTTTAGTTGCTTTTGCCATTTTTATTTATTAATTTTTTTTTGTTTTTTTTTTTGTTTTTTGAAAAAGATCAACAGAATATTATAAAATATGCATGTACTCGTACATATACATATTTTGTCAAAATCTGTACAAAATAATAGCAAATAAATGTCAAAAAAATAACTTGAAATGAGTGACACGGCACCTGACATTCTTGGATTTTCCTTCAGAGACAAAAAAAAAAAATAGAAAAGATGCAGGCAGATGTACTACTACATGCAGACAAGCCGTACATATACATGAACGTACGTGTACATGCAAGGATGTAGTATAGATATGTAAAAGAATACTGCATTGCTTCTAACCGATTAAACACTGAACACATGATCCCCCTACCCCAACACCAAAACCAAATAATTTTCTATTTTATTTAGAAAGAAATATACTTTTAAATTCTTTCTGCGCATGCGCAAAATAATTAAAGATCAACTGAAACAATTAACACTCTTTGCTTTACATTTGTGTTTAATAAAAAAAAAAAAAAAAAAAAAAAAAAAAAACCAACTTGAATTCTCCCAGCTGAGGAAAACAAACGAAAAGCATAAGAATAAATATAAAGCGAGCGGTAGAAACGCATCTACACAAAAGCACACACTACAGAACGACTTGCTGATAAAGCTTTCCAATTATTTGGACGATCTGATCTTGCAGCTTTTGAAAGCTCTGACCGGCGCACTCGGGCGCACCATTTTTGGCTGAATGTAATTTGATTCTATTTCTGCGTGAAACCACCCAACCCCCAGTCGACAAAATGAATTCCAACAGAGAAAGAATTTATAATTTGCAAACTGAGCAAGAAACAAGCAAACCTAGAGATCACTAGAGAAATACATGGAGAGAGATACAGTAACATACTGATGTGCTTTTTGTTTCACTATTGTAGCTTGTTAGTGTTGCAGCAGGACTGTCGAGTCAGCCACCAAGTCTAGTGAGTCAGTCTGTGCAACATAAGGCAACACGAAGAGCTATAAAATTATTCATGTCATTCATTATTTTTCAACAAACCTGTCAAATTGTCTTTGAAGAAAATATTTTATAATATTTTCCATACATGTTGCCTGCCTGCCTCATATTTTACATATTGATCATAATTATTTCTATGTGTCGTTTCAAGGTTAGCTTTATTTCAAATGCGAAATAAAATTTTAAATTACACTACAGCACACTATTTTTATGGTGGCACTAATTTTAAAGGTGATTCTATTTACCCAGCCGACATATTTCTTTGAATTCGTTTTCATAAAAAGGTATCTACTCTTGGAGCTATTACTAGCAAAGTCGCGTCCTGATTCTGGCCATTAAATACACAAATTTTATTCCAGAAAGCACATCTACTAAAGTAGCAATTAGTTTCAGGGCAATAGACGCCAATGTAATAGCGTAGATACACGACAACGCTAATTTCCATTAGCAGCCTTAATTCAAATTAACTTGTGCATTATCTCTATTCCAATATGCATATGGATTGAAGTTAAAGCACTAAATCAAACTGCATATAAACTGCAATTAGCTATTTGAATATGGCAATACCGTCAGCAATCAATCAGCTGTCGGCAAATTTAAGATTCCAATTTTCAGATTTTCATATTAGACTTATATTAGTGTCCAATCTCTCTATATTTCAAAATTTTTCACATAATTTTTGGAAAGCCTTTCTGTTTACACGAAAGTGTTCTTTAAATCTGTTGTCGTCCATCTTAAGCACGTCACACTCCCAAAAAGTGCTGTCGGAGTTCTTTAAAAAATAGCGTATGAATTATATTCACCACGATGAGATAATATTAAACCTATAAATTTCCACAGTTGCCTTTGTCTTAATACAGAGTGCTCAAGTGCGATTCCAACTTATAGAAACACGTGCAGACTGTTGGCTGCTTGTGAATGAACAATTTTTACATTCTGGACTAGTTTCAGCTTTTTTTCAAATAAATGCTGATTTTTCACCAACAGCATAAGTGCTCTTTCCTTTCCTTCTATCCATTTGATCTCAATGTAAATGCAAACAAAAATTAATAAGAAAAACCAAACAGCTGTTTCCCCAATGCAGAAACTATCATGTGTCAGGGTAAAATTTTAATTCAAATTAGTAAAATTTTAATGCACATTAAGTCTGTCGTGTGTCTACCCTATACGTACTGCAATGCTATCAAACATGCTGCTTTAGTGGTATGAAGGCATGTTTTACAATAAAAATTATTATAAATGGAGAACCCTTTCGCCTTGCCTGCAGCTACTGAACCCAGGACTTCCTGACTAATAGGCTAGCTGACTAACTATTACTTCACAGAAGCAAATCCCCCGCTGTCAGAATAAAAGCTTACAACCGCAGTAGCGAAATATTTTTAATTCGCTCTAGAATAAAACTTTCAAAGCTTCACTTGGTATTATCTTTTTCTGATTAACAAGTCCTTTAGAATTGAAAAAATATGGGAATCAATTCAATTTGTTTATTTAATCAAATAAATACAGTTTTAGATAATTTTTTTTTGAAATGAAGATACATTTTTCTCAAATAAATTATAGGAAGATTTTTAGTTGAAATTTGTTTGGAAATCCGCCTTTTGACTAATTCTCATTCACTTCGTTTCGATATGGAAAGTACAAAACTTTGATTTAAAACTTTTTTGATGTTGGCGAGTATTTTATTTTTTAAAATTAAAATACATAATTTATGGACAAAAGCTGACAACCGTTTCCAATTATTTGAAAAACATATTTATACATATTTTTTTATTACAATTTTGAAAATGTAATTTATTTGAAATGTATTCATTGAAAGCTTTTAAGAATTTACACAATTTTTAAGCAATTTTTGCATAAATAAATATTACAGTCCTTTAAAGGACTGCATGACATCAAGGTCAATTTTATCTTAGCTCTTATTTTCTTACCCCAATGAGATAATAAATTGCCGAAAAATATGTCTTATCTGACTAAAGCTAAAAAAACCCAAATTAATAAAACAGATCAGAATGCAAAACCTTAAATTTTGCAATTGTAAAAATATGCAGCACACATGGCAAGACTCGTTAGTTTTGAAAGTAGCCCGCCCATTCTAGAGGTTTGCATAATTGCACTTGCAGAAGTTTGGCACATGTGTGCAGTCGAAACAAGACCAGCTGGCTACATATCACACAAAATAAAATTTTTTATTTTTATTGCGCTCCCTTCACTGCTACTGGTAACTAAATTGAAAGAAAACGACAATTCTTTTTCAGTCTCCAAAAACAATTTAAATAACCAGACTGTTAAGAATTAGAAAGCAAAATGAATCAGAAAAAAAGAGTTTCTGAAAAAAAGCTCAAAATTTTACCACTGACATTCGAATAATATTATAGTAACAAAAACTGTACATCTAAATATGTAAGATTAGGCGAATGAAGAAATATTATTCGAATAAAAATCAGTGAATAAAATTTTTTGCAGCTTTTTAATAGCAATCAAATAAAAC
This sequence comes from Ormia ochracea, assembly GCA_963402855.1. Taxonomy (NCBI): domain Eukaryota; kingdom Metazoa; phylum Arthropoda; class Insecta; order Diptera; family Tachinidae; genus Ormia; species Ormia ochracea. The sequence continues at coordinate 42,736,233 of OY727107.1, forward strand.
TTTAAGCCAAAAAATTATCCGTATTAAAAAATAATCGAAAAAACTAAACTTAAATATATTCTCAGCCTATTTTGCCGGGCTCTTTCATGCAGAAAATATGTGAAAAATCGATGCAAAAGGATTTTTGAATTTTTGATTTTAATCAAAAATTAAGCTCACTTTATATAGCATTAGAATACAAAGGCGAGCCGAAGCAAAATCCTTAAACGATTAGAAGGATACGTGTATGGAAACAAGTGTAAAAGACAATAAGTATTCATCTATATATTATTCAAATAAAATTATTCGAATAAAATAAATATGCGAAAAATTATATAAATAAAACTTCGAATAAAGAAAATATTAATTGTTATTTTGTAAGACCAGCATTATAGGAAGCATTGTCTCAAAGTATGCACTCAGCTACACAATATCATCGATATCACTTGTTTTCTAATAACCTTGAACTGACTAGTAACCCTGTCTTCAGCACTTAACTATTCCAAAAATAATTTACACAAGAGAGATTAAATTGCATGACACACTTTTATGTGCATTCTATGCATTTCTGATAACCGTGAAATGACTGGTAATCCCGTCTTCACCACTTAAGCATTCCAAAAACAATTTACATAAGAGAGATTAAATGCCATGAGACACGCATTCGTTGGCATTACCTGCAACAGCCGCTGGTAATGATTACAACGGTGACCTTTGCCAGTTCAGATAACGATACATTCAAAAAATATTTTCAGAAAAATCGTGAAATTAAAATTAATCGCATGCCAATGTTTGACTAGAAATTAGTCAAACAAAACTATTCAAATAAAAACTATTCGGAAACAAATTAAACGCAATAATTTATTCGATTAAAATTTATAGACATAACCATTTGCGTTGCACCTGTAGCAAGATACGTATGTATGCATGTAGGCACATGTAAAAATAATTTTGGCATCTTTTTGCAACCAATCATGCATGCTCATGCACTTGAACGACTTAATTGCTCACGACCATTCGTGAATCATATCAATCACGTGGAAAATTATTATTTTTATCAAAAATCGTTTGGCAAGCTGTTATTAGATTGTCTGAAATAAATAAATAAACTGGTCCAATACGATCTTACAGAATGCGTCGCCATACATCCACACATGTGTAAGTATGTATTTACATGTGTTTTCATATTTTTCATTTTATATAGTGTTGCCATTGCAAAACAAAAGAAAAGCTTCAATTGTATAGTAAAGCAGTGTGTGGCAAAAATATTTCGATTTTACATTAAATTTAAAAACGATAATGAAATTGGATTGTAAAAAAGGCGTAAATTTTGAACTCAAAAAAGGCTGGAAAATAAAAAAAAACATTGAATAGAAAAAAAATGATTAAACTTTAAATAATTTGAATATTTTGTTATCAATTATTTTAACTTGGCAGTAAAATAAAAAAAAAAAAAAAAAAAAATAAGGATACAAAATTAATATCGGAACGGCTTCTATTTTTTCCTATATTACAGACAAATAATTAAAATTCGATTGTCTACTAACATTTTGACATCACAATTACAATTTAATTGCTTCCTTTCTTTGATTTTCTATTTATGTACACTATACACTTTTTATCAGTGTTTATTTCCTGTCTTCTTTTTTTTATTATAACTTTTTCAGAAACCTCAAGAGCTATTAATAACCACAAAAGTTGGGAGAAAAACATGTAAAAAACCTGGAAACCGTCAAAGTGGCAACACTGACTTTGCATCTGCATACCTTAATTTTTATAATTGAATACAAAATTTCTTTCTGCGACTGCTTTTGACATGAATATTTTTAAAATATCTAAAATTTTTAATTTTAATTTCGTCTTAGTTATGTTTAATAAAATTTCATTAAGGTGACACATTTTAAATGCGTATATATATATGTATGAATGTATGTATGGCTGTCTGTCTGTCCGTAGCCATATTAAAATATATCTAGAAAGGAACAGATTTCCATTTGATTTTCTTCTTTGCTTTCTGCAGAAAAGTGTTCCAAGATCAAAATATATACATATGTGTGTATGTATGTACATATGGGTGATGTGTGTGTGTGTGTGTGTGTGCAATGGAAGTAACCTTTTTCTTTTTGCACAAAAATTCACCACAAACGCACAGAAATAATAAAACTTGTATTTATACACCGCAAACAGAGAGAATTTCTGACATTCACACCCACTCGCTTAAACATTCAGACGTCCTACACAATTTCTTTTTTGGTTTTACGGCAAAAAAAAAATTAATAAAAAAAATTAAATATTAAAAGTTTTCACAATTTATAAAATTAATTCTTTGAGATAACAATTTTTATTATTGCGCGAAAATGATATTAAATTGAATAAATACGTGTGCATAAAAATAAATTCACAAGAAACATGAAATATGCATTCAAGCACATAAAGAAAATCAATAAATATAGTTGGAAATATTAAGCTTTTACGTTTCAGCCCCTCCTGTCCTTAACGTTATACAAAATAATCAATTTAATTTTCAACAAATAAGTTTAATTTATTACCAAAAGCCTTAAATTCACACCAAGATGATGGCAACATTTTTTTGTGGTAAAAATAAAATATTATTTTTAGTTAAACTTTTGTTTGCAACTATTAAGAATTTTCTTCAAAATAAATAATTTTTCATAGAGAAAAAATGGGGAATTTTTTTTTATCAAAGAAGCGACCTTTGTAATACAGCAATCATTTTAAATTAATCGTAGGAAACTTATTAACAAAAACTAGTAAAAATTACTAGAATAAAATTACTCAATTAGGATTTAATCGAATAAAATTTATGCGAATAAAAGTTAACATGGATGTATGATATGCTGATATCGCCACAATGACGGGTTTCATCGATTTTATTTTGCTTTGCTGCAGAGTTGGCTCATATAAGGAACATTAAATGTGCTTTTCCCTGTATAATACCCGGCGCTGAAGTCTCTTTAGACCGATGAAGAGGTTCATCGGGAAGAAATGAAAAATAGTGCACTATACACTTATATGCACTAAAAATCGCTTGTTTATAAATTACTTCAGTGAAATCTTTTCACTCTATAACTTTTCCAAGTCTCTTTTTAAAATTTGCAATTTCAAATCCATTCTTGCACGGAAAGAGTCGGATTTTCTTTATTTTTGGAATGCAGTACCTTCGCCTAATTAATTGTTCTTAATTGGATTGAAACCAAAACTTTCCGGCTAGTGGCGAAACAAAGTTTTTGTTTCAATCCGAAAGCGGTGCAGGTAAAAGATAGACATTTAAGCGAAAAGTCACTGTGTAAGTAGTTTGTAGGACGAGCCCAAACATTTTACAGCTCAAGAAGGCAAATGTTTATGCAAAAAAGCCACTGGAAAGACCTCTTCCAGTTTTTTTAAGTCCAATAGAATTGAAAATTTACAAATTCCTATAATTCAAAGGTTGGAAGAACTGAGTAAATTTAATTTGCAATATTGCACATAGACTGGTATAAACTTAGAACGAAACACACAATGAATTCCGTCATTGTTGTTGCAGGCATTTTATATATGCATGTTAAATCTGATGCGCATAAATTTAATTCGATTAATTCCTAATTGAGTGCTTTTGTTCTATTAACTTTTAACAGAATTGTTTTTATCTAATAAGTTTTATTGGATTAAATGAAAATTAAATAAGTTTATCTTTATTCCTCTGATTGTATTTAAATAATTTTACTCCAGTTATTCGAATAATTTTAAACTTTAAACGGGTATTGTATTAAAATAAAAATATAATGTCAGAATAAGAGGTTTTCAAATCGCTTTTCAAATTTACTTTGCAGTAAAGCAAATTTAATTTTTTCCTGCATCCATTTTTTTCCATTTAAGAACAGAACTAATAATATATATTTTTTTAAGGGTCCCAAAATATTTGAGAGATTAAAATTACCGTCAAAAATTATCATATGCAAATTCTTGTAAAACTCTTCTTCTTAAGCCTTATAAATCAGTGAAAGACCGTCTAAATTTTCGATTTGTAGGTGCCATACAAAAAAGATGGAAACAAATTTTTTGTTCAGCTGCTTCAAGTAAATGCACCTCTGATCGCTTGCAAATTATGATTTGTAAGCTTTGTAAATCGTAGGGCTTGTCAAAAAATCAGCCGCAGAGATGAATTTTTAGTAACCCCCATCTTACTTTTCCACCAGACATGTCACATTTGACAAATCGTACAATTTTGCAAGGTTCGTCAATCATAGCCTTTACGAATAGTTTGCTTCGTTAAAACTGATTTATAGATTCAACGTTTAAACCGGGTTTAAAACAATAGTACGTTTAGCAAAACTGGCGTTTAAGCCTTCACTGATTTATTACGCCTTAGGAGATCCGTGAAGATGTTTTGTAAATGTATCGAAAGATTCGTACTTTCTTTCACACATCCATATGAACATACTTTCGGTCATACACATACATACATATGTACATTTATATGCATGTACGTATGGATGTCAATTTATGCCCCGCAAATTTAAGACAAAAATAACAATAATAAGAATGATAAACATTTTAATTTAAACAATTGTGTGTCATTGAACGTATGTATGTATGTATGCATGAGTGTATGCATATATGTTTGTGTGTACGTACATAGGTACGTTCATGCATACATTTCGTTTTGTTAATTTTCAATGTATTTTTTTGCAAATGTTTGCAAAAATTTTATTTGAACAAAACAACAACTGTGAATAATGAATAATACACAAGACAATGATAAAAATGAAAAATAATATTAAAAAAAAAAAAATTATGATTTTTATTAAGAAAGTTTAAGCAATAAAGAAAAAATGCTTTTTCTGGCTGCCATATTAATTGTACAATTAAATTTCAATTCATTCAAATGTTGCATTACAGAAAAAAACAACACAAGAAATAATTAGCATGTATAAAAAGGTGTTTTAATTATATATTTTAACAATTTCATACATTCTTATGTTAAATTCAATTGCATGTATGGATGCGTTTACATGCGCATATGCAATCACACATACAGATGTATATATAAAAATACTCGCACACAGTGAAGTCGCCGTATTGTGACCTACAATTCAGTAATGCGAGCAAAAATTTTTTTTTTGTACTGAACAAAGCCTGAGAACAGCAACTAGTGAACAACACATACTATAGAATTTTAGTTCTGGAAATACCAAACTTCATACCAAATTGAAAACAGATGTTATTTTAATGGTGTTATTTTCAGAGCTGGCAGCGTTGCCAGTTCCAATTTTTGAAAAGGTGCACTAAAAGGGATTTTTGACGGAACAAGTAAAAGCTCTATATTCGATGGTTCCGAATCTTATATAGCCTTCTCTATGGATACATTCTCTCAAAGAGACAAACAAATAAAAGAACTTAAAATTTTAAAATAAATTTTTTTTTTCATTTAAAGAAAATTTATATAAAAAAATTCCGCATACAATAAAATGAAAGTATACTATATAAAATTAAAAAGAACATAAACCAAAATTTAATAATAATTTAATATCAAAATTATATACGAAATTCTATTATTGAAATTTCAGAGCAAGTCTGGAGCAAAGCGGTGTGGCTGCTACAGCAACGTATTTTTTAACTATAAATGTATGAAAAAATATTTTGGTTATATTTCTTTTATTTACGAACTGATTTTCGTGACTTTTTTTATAGGAAAAATCCAGAAGAAAATTGAAGCGGAGGGATTTTAAAATTTTTTACTGTAGACAAAGTTTAAGTTTAATTTTCCCGCGACAAAAATAATGCAAAAATACAGAGGGCGGACACACAGATGGACAATGCTTTATAAACTCTACTCCTTTTATACTTTATGGGGTCGCAAAATCAATATTATAGATTTAGAAATATTATTATTGAAAGTATTTATATAAAAGATAAAACAAACACTAGAAAGCCAATTTATTATATACATACTTGTATAGTTTCTGGTGGTACTAAAAACGTACTTAGGATTTATAAACTCTGATACCGTAATTTTTTGTTAAGTTTCTTTATCTTATAGCGCATTTACAAGACTGCGAAATTAGATATAAAATCATAAACCCATAGTTGTATTAATAAGTACTACTAGAGTCGGAATAGGTTGTGGCAAAATTTTTCAGCAAACATAATCTTACTTTTATATGAGAAATATTGCAAAAACCCACTAGACTTTAGTTAAAACCTCGGTAATATTAGGCTAAACGTTCGATTGTCAAGAGGAGAATGTGGACACAAATCCAACTTGTAAAATTTCTATACGCTATACTAAAAGATTTAGTTATGATTCAGATTCAGTTTCTAGTCAGTTTTTTTTGTCATTCGCTTTGCTCGCTAATAACTTGAAGTCATATGAAAAGGTATCGGCCCCATTAATTACTTATACTATATTATAGGAATATTGTATTAGTAATTATTATATTTTATTTTTAATATAAACATTTCCAAAGTGATCATTTGATTTGATGAAAACTTTATCTTAAATTCTATACAAATCAGAAAGCTGTTTGATCTTTCAAATTACCGAGAATTCACTGTAAGCATTGCAGAAATGACACAATTTTTAATTTTTGCATGTTTTTAATTAAAAACGATTTTTTTCAATGCAAGTTGTCTTCGCGGATTTAAATTTGTTTCCAGTTTTATGAGCGACTGTGCTTTGTATGATTAACATTTTAAAAGCTTTAATCTAACGTATAAATAACAGAATTAAAGCACTGCAGCGATAAGTTTTCTAATAACGCATTGTTTGTTTTGTTTTTTAAATGTTGAATGCACTGTTTGTTTTATAGTAAAGATCTACTGTGCTCGGAACTACTATGCATTAATGTCGTTTGTTCATTACATCCTTTTGTGCGCAGCCCTTTACTACTATGGTACTACAGCAGGCGCTAAAGCTTTCATAAGACACATCTGTATAAGAGTCCTGTTCTAGGAAAATGCAGTACATAATTATTAATACAACATTTTAAAAATATTTTCATTTACTAAAGATTGTAAAGCAAAAGTTTCCTTTTATGGAACTGGACAAGACTTGGCACATCTGAGTTGTTACTGAAGCTTTTTTTACAGTCATTGTCATTTGTCGCAAATAAGAAAAGAAGCACACAAATATAAATATTGAAATAAGCACAAGCATTGGTTTCTTCTCAGTTTCTATATTTATGTTTTGCTTTTAATTTTTCTTGCTTAATTTCATCCAACTAAAGAAACATTTAATTGTTGTCTTATCTCTTCATTTATTTAAGTTCTTTTTTTTCGTATTTTCATCAGTGTAAATAAATGAATTTAAAAAAAAGCTTCGCTTTAGTTAAAGGTATTGCTTATCAGGTGAGTACACAGAAGAAACGGTTTATGAGGAATGTCTGCTGTGCATCTCGACGTGCCTCTTGTCACAGTGTCTGTCAAATATATTCGGCACAAAAAATAGGCAGTTGATTTTTTTAATGCAACCTTGAGTTTTTTATTTAATGAGCTTCTTTTGACTCTTTTTGGTTTGTGCTTATTAAGTTCAATCCAACTAATCACTAGATCTCAAAAGAAGAAAATATAAAACTACATTTACTTTCAGAAAAAAAAAAAAAATTAAATGCAAACAAGAATGTTTTAATCGCTTAATTGAATCTACTTTCATTTAGTTGTTATTTAAATTGGACTATAATTCCAAAAGTTTCTTCTAGGCAGAATATTAAAAATGCATTTAAATTGAACTTTCAGCTGGTATCAGCTGGTTTTGACAATTCCCATGAATATTTTTCTCAACCTTCAATAATGTGTTAAAAATTCCTTTAAAACTTCATATGTTTACTAAATGTAATTCTCGTTTATTTTTTTCTTACAAATCTGACCTTTGTTAAAGGAAATTTAACACGAATAGTAAAATTATTGCTAAAAACGGTTTAAAAATAAATGAGAATTCAGTTTCACACAGTAGTAAATTATAAATTTTAAATATCGTAAAAATAATGTTAAAAAAATCTAAATGAAAAATGGATAGTGATAGAGAAAAATCGCTAAAAAAAAATCTGTTGCAATAAATGTGAATTAGGCCCTTTCTACATGAAACATTTCTGTGTTACTATCAACAATATGATTTGTTATAGGTATATACACAATGTATATGTAAGCGTATTTGACAGAATCAAAAATGATTGTACAATTTTTAGCGTTTTTTTTTTTTGTCACGTATATTTGATTTTAGAAATACATGAAATACGAAAACAATTTTAAAATTTCCATTTGTTTCATATATATGAAAAAGGCCACTAATTATTATTTTAATATTTTATCTAAAATTTTAATACTCAATCACAAATAAAAAAAACCAGCATTTGAGGGCAAATCCCTAACACTGGCAACACTGTTTTTCATTGCATAATAAACAAAATCGCAGCCATGTGAGCGAAAAAAACACTGTCGTTGCATTTTAATTAATTTTAATTTACAATAAAATGCACTAAACATTCTCTTATAAATAAAAGAATTTAATTTAAAAATGTTCTGTAAAAGATCTTGCAATAAAAATAACGCAAATAACAAAAATATCGTTAATTTTTCTTAATAAAATGAACAAGAAAAGCTTAAAAAGCTGATGAAATTTATATGACTGTGAAGGTTAGTTTGACATTTTAGCTGGACAATATTTTAGAAAAATTTCAAACGAAGATTGGAAATGGTGTACAGAAAAATTCATTATTAAACAAACAATTTTTTTTTTATTTTCTACCTCTACCTTGCCATTAATTGGGAAACTCTCTAATTGAAGTTGTTCTTAAAGATAATTTCATATTGGTAAGTGAAACTATTTCAGCAGGTCAAATTTCTATTTTAGCCAAAAAAAAAAAAAAATATTTCATAATCTCGGCATATTTTTTCGGTTTTCTTTTGTGAACGAAATTTTTGACATTAAAAAGAAAATACATGTGCACACATGCAGGCGCACACGTAATCGCACAACAAATTTAAAAAAGTTTTCTCTGATTTTAAATAAATACCAGTCGTAGATGTAGCGCGTTGTACAGAAGAATGTATCTTGAAGATATTTCTTTTCAAATTCTGTAGATATGAGATACGAGACATCTAAACACATGTACTTTTCAAACCGACACCAAGAAGCAGAGAAAGAGAGCAGCATTCTTTTAGAAGAAACACAATAAAAATATTTTGCGTGGAGCTTACAGACAGACGACTGCAAACCAGATAATTAAAGAATGAAAAATCTATTTTTAATTTCGAAAGAAAATAAAAAAGAGCTTTTTCGTATTTTTTTTTTTGTAACTCGTCTTTATGCTGCCAATAATAAATATTGAAATTTTATCGGGGAAATAATTGTTTTTGTGGCAGTCGGGCTAGGAAGCAAATAAGTGTAGATAGAAAAATTATAAAACGTAAGAAAAATATAAAAAATAGGAAAATAAGCAGAACAAATGCGAAGTAAAGAAAATAAAAACTTTTTTTTAATTTAGTAAATAATTTAATAATATTCATAAAGCGCATTTTATAAAATTAGCAGCACTGGCCAAAAATATTTCTTTTATAGTTTTAAAATTATCTTTATTTTCCTTTTGTAATAAAATTATTTGTAAAATAAAGTTTTCTTTCTAAAACCCGATTGGCGGAAAATGATTGTGGATGATTAAAAACAAAATATGCCTCTAAAAATATTTTTATAAATTTTCAAAACATTTTCCTAATCTGATTCTTAATTTTTTTCTTAACTCCTAGCCGTCACAAGAGAAAATTTTTGCTATCCAAATAATTATGCAATAAACTAATTGTAATAAAATAACTAATTAATTTTTTCTGCTTAGGCGATTTTTTTAATTTTAGCGATTATTATGTTTTTGTCTACTTTTTCTCATTTAATATATAATAAATATCACTTTCTTCTTTTTCTTTTTCTTGTTTTTGTTCTTTGATTTTCTTAAGTTTTATATTTTTGGCGGTTTTTTGTATCAATTTAGCGATTTTATTTAAATGATAAAAAAAAATCAAATATATTAATTCAATATTCTTCAACGGTTAAATATATTATTCCAATATAATTATAAACAATTTTCTGAAGAAGCTCATCAAAAGTTGGAATTTAGAAATAAATAACGGAACGGTCCATTCTAAAAAAGGAAAAAATATAGTGTGGGAATAATCGCTAAAATGACATACAAAAAGTATGAAAAAGGGGGAAAAATGAAAAAGACAAAAAATGATAAATACAAAAGCAAACGAATTGAAAATGAAAATACGGAAAAAATGAAAAACAAGGCCAAAAATAACAAAAAATCACGATATTCAAAATAAAAACCTTAAGACCGAAAACGCCTAAATGAAAAAACGCTTTATTATTTTTAATTGTTTATAGGTATCAATTTCCGGTGACGAGGTTAGCGAAGCATATTAAGCTACACAAAATAAATTTTTAATCAAAATTAGGCCATGTTTACAGAAAATAAAAAATCTCTACAGATGCCGATTTCCATTTGATTGAGTCCTTAGTTGCACAATTCTTTTCGAAAGAAAGCATTCGATATTCTTTATAAACACATATAAAATGCCAATAGCTGCAATGGCGGCATAAAACGTATATTTATATTGCATTATTGACGAGAATGATTCGTTTATATATCTTTTTCCTGCTCTTATATGAAGAACATACGTTTCTAAATACAATTACTGGAATTTTTTATTACCTTGGCTCAAGTTCAAATCTTGATCGTGATTCATAAATATTTTTAAAAAAGTTTCTTCCCAGCACTCAAAGCAAAAAAACAAAACGATTCACATTTTTATTATTTTCCCCGCGGTTTCTTTATATACATAGTTGTGGTTCACATTATGAAATTTTATTTTCTGAGTTTTCCTCTTTGAGTTTTTCTTTCCTATTTCAAATCTTCTTTTGTTTTCGTTTCGATTTAAGAGTCAGACCATAGTGGTATGCTGGTATAAAACAGTACCATAAAATGCAAACGAAAACTTTTGCCGTGTGAACCAGGACTAATTAAAACGATTTAATGGCTAAAAAGTTAAATGCATAAACCTTTTTAAATGAAGTTTTAATTTAATTTTAATACAAAAATAAATAAACAACACATTTTGAGAGAGCGAATTAATTAGAAGTGTGTGCGCAACATAATTTATTACCAGCCCCAAGAACTTTATTATATATAAGGGGCACTGTTTCTAAGAAATTCTGTAGCAAGTAAAGGAAAATAAATTCTATCGAATGGCTATAATTTTCAAGTGTCAAATAATTTTCCTGTTCCAAATTTGTAAATATTTTAAATAAATTATTTAATACACAGAGAAAATTACCAACAAAAGCGTTTCACACATACATCTGCTTTTTATTTCTGTTGTATTTAATTTTATTTCTAGCTTGTTTGCCATTTACTTAGAAGAGAATATGTAGGAAATTATGTATTAAAGAATAATTGATCGTCAGCGTTCATAATCATGATGAAAGGAAGGATTTGTACTGTAATTCTCATTTAGTTTGCCAAAGTTTTTGTATTAAAGCATTTTTTATAAATTCCTTTTAATATGAAAAGGCATACTAAACAATGCTAATTATTATTATATACACATATAAACAAGTGTTTGTGTGTCAAATTAAAGCTTATGCTGCAATATTTTCCTCGTAATTCTCATTTATTCACTGAAAACTTTTATAAAATAAGTTAATAAAAATTTATAAGTCCCTTTTAAAGATGTTTACAGAGACAATTAATTGCCTTTAAAAGTGAAAGCCTAAAGCTCGTCTGAAAAGCTTATTTAATATATATATATATAATCAAAAATTCTCATCAAGCATTACGGAAAATATAAAACGCTAAATAAATAGCAGAAAGCGTAACATCAAGTATTTTGACAATGTATAGTAATGCGCTTTACATATAAGAATAATTCGTAAACTGTAAATGGTCGAGCGTTCTTGGAATGTTTAAGTGAGGAAATCATAGTCACTGCTCAGTTAACATTTACCAGCAAACAATTTGAATCGATGATAAAATATAGCTGAGCACATACGCGTTCTTTTTCTGTTCGACGAAACAATTAATACAATGCTATCAAAAACACCTTAACAGTGCCTGGAAAACAAGCTCTGTCCATTTCTCCTCATTACGGCACAATTCATTGCAACAGTGGGGATTATCTATCTAAATTGCATTGCCATCCGATCCACTTAAATGTGATTTTCTTTTAAAAATTTGGAAAGCTGAAGTTGGAGCCTAACTTATATTCCTGAGATTTAAATAAAACTAAGCGATGCTTGAAGACTTGCAACACTGGCATTGCGCTCCAAGCAATTCTCTTTCGTTTTTCTATTCATATGGAAAAATAATGAACCGATAAAATAACTTTTCCATAATTTTTTATGGCTCCAGATCAGAATAGTATACAGCCGAAGTATTTTGGAGTAATTATATTTTATATTATTTCTAGAAAACCGTGCCTCTGCGTATTCGAAAAACTTTTTTTATTTTTATCTTAAAATTAAAAATATACACAACTTTGGTGTTGAGGTTTCTGAAAATACCGGTTACCCTATTCTGCAAATGTTATATGCGTATTAGAATTAATTACTTTTCAAATGTTGCGAACTTTAGCCTAGCACTTTAAACTAGAAAATCGTTCACGATATAACTGACTAGAAAATTCAGCATCTGTTCTACTATATACGAGTATTCCTAAAATTACAATACATATATTACATTACATTAATTCTTTTCAACATGGAGTTGCCACATTTTCCCAAGTTATCGTAGTTTCAAATATGAAAACTAAAGCACAATTTAGAAAATATTTTCAAAAGTACATACCATGAAAACAGCAAATGAAGAAAAAATTTTCGAAATGGGTGAAAACTTTTAAATTCACTGTTGAAGGCACTCTACATTTTTATAAAATCCTAATTGTATTGGACTGAGCACAAAAAATCATTAAATTTCGAAATTGAGTGTAAAAGTTTAAATATTTAAATTATTAAGAATCATAAAACTCGTGTTCTAGGCAGGATACAAACCTGCGCCTCATTAATAAATAATGCCGTTACGAACTTGCTTGTAATAATATAAATTTTTTGGATTAAGAAAAAATTTTACTCAGTTTGTAACATAGAAAAAATGGCCAAAAAATCGCTAAAGTGAAAAAAATCGCTAAAGTGGAAAAAGTCGCTAAAGTGAAAAAAGTCGCTAAAGTGAAAAAAATCGCCAGAATTACGAAGCTCAATTCTCAAATTGCGTAATACAGTAATTGTATTGCAAACAGTGAACATTATTTGACAGATGCATGACAGTGCAACAGCGGCCTTCTTTCTACACTTTTACTGCCTTCGGAATGTTTGAAAGAAAAATAAATTTTTGTTTAATTTGTCTCTGTGCAGCTGCCTTTCTGCACAAACTACAGCAAGGAATATCCTTGTGAATTTGAATCATAAAATAATTTTGCGCTGCCAACACAATTAACAGACAGACTGATCAAAATCTTTTTGCTACTAAATAAAAGGCAAAAAGTTTATTCTGCGACACTCAATACGTGGAAAACGAAGAAAAAAGGAGAAAAAATCGAAAAGAAAAAAGCAATAAATTAGAATAAAATATATGCGAATGAGTGGGTGGGTGGTCGGAAGGATAGTTGGTTGGTTGGTTGTGGGGTTGGTGGTTTGTTCACATCATGAAGAATTTAGCTAAAGCGACAAAATATTATTTATTTATAAAACATTTTCTTTTTTTTCTTAATGCTGCTGCTGTTGTTGTTGTTGTTGTTGATACTATTATTGTTGTTTTTGTTTTTGTTTTTGTTATTGTTATGTTTTTCTTTTTTTTTTTTTTGGTTGTTTGTAGTATAGAAAAATCTACCATGAAAAATTATAATGACAAATGAAAAACCTCAAAAGAAAATAGTGTGTATGCATGAGCTGTGGCTCGGTGAATAAAAAGAGTGGACTATTCATACACATATCCAATCATACACATACGCAAATCTATAGTATATACATATGTATGCATATGCAATAACCAATACCAATCGACATGCCATACATATACAAAATTTATATATTTGTGCACATGAAAAAAATCTATATATAAAATTTGAATGTGTATGGGAACCCGATTGATGTGTGAGTGTGCGTTTGCGTGTGTGCGTTGAAATTAATTTAGCTTTATATACAAAGAATAGTACATAGGACGATCTAAATTTAAATTCCATTTCTATTGAACTGTTTTCACAAAAAATTAATTCAAAAAAAAAAAAATAATAAAAAATAAAAAAATAAAAAAAATTAAAATGAAAATGAGAAAAAATGGGGCATAATCAAAGTCATAATCTCATAGCAGAGCGTATATAGCGTAGGAACTGAAAACTAATATTTAATTTTTTGCAAAAAACTGCTTGAAAGGCGCTTCAACTCTTTAAAGTCTACTTTATGAATTGTGATTGCGATCTTGTAACAAATGAGGAAATATAAATCTGTTCAAAAAAGAGTGTGTTTGGGCTCATCACTTACCTTCTTTTGTTGTTTCTCCCAGGCAGGATCCAAAAGTCCCTCGCGCTCCCATTCCTCCTCCTGCTCCATATAACCATCTCCATACTCCATGGAGAGACCGTTCTCCATCATCATTTTGTATTCGTGTTACTGTATTTGTAATGATGTTTCAACCGTTAAAATATTTAAATTATTTCGTTTGTTGTTGTGGTGGTTCTTGTTGTTGTTATTGTTGTTTTGTAGAGCTTTTTCAAATTTGGAAAATTTTTAATTTTTGTTAACAGGCTCTGGAGGAGTTTGAAACTAAATACTAAATCGCCACTACTGGAGCAATTTTATTTATTAATAATTATTATTATTTTCTTTTTTTTTATATTCAGTTTTATGAAGCGGCGTTGTATCAGCAATTTTTTTAGGAAATTATCATTTAATTTGATAGAAGAAAGCAGATGGGCATAAAAAAAATTTTTATTTTTAAGAATTATTTTACAAATTTTTTGTCGTTCGGAGTATCCTTAAGATTCTAAATCTAAAATATTAAAAAGATTTTTATTAAAGAAAGGAATACAAATATTTGTTTCAAATTAAACTTTTAGAGAGAAATTAAAAAAAAATTAAAAAAAAATATAAACTTTTGGCACATATAATAATTTCTACAAATATCATTGATTATATATTTTTCTCTCCGATTTCTTTAACAAGCATTTTGCCAGACTTTTAATTATTTTATTATTATTATTATAAAATATTATTATTATTATTATTGATAAGCCACCATTTTTGTACTCATCAAAATATTTTTTATTACAAATTTTTAAATTTATTTTTCATAAATTCGCCAGTAAATTCGAATTTCTTTAGAGGATTTGATTGTATAACACACAAAAATTTATATTTTCAATTCAGCTTTATGCCTTTTCTTTTGATATTTTAGACGTTTATTTTTTCATCACGATCAAGTAAAATTTTATTAAAAGCTTATTTATAAAACTGCATGCTCTTTAATTTTTTCATTAATAAGCGTTTTTTTTTTAAATAAAATATAATTTTTAATAAAAAAAAAAAGTAAAAAAAAAAATTAAGAAGAAAATTATCAATAACTATGTACGTGTATCGCTTGCAAAGAGAATGACCCGCTCGTGTTGGCAGCCAACTCAAAACTAATGTTGCGCCAACGATAATCGTGCGTTCGAACTTGTAGAAAACTTTCCGTTTTCGATCTGTGCAACTTGAAATTTTTATGATCTACAAGTGTGTGAGTTGTGTTCGCTGTGTGAGTTGTTTGACTCATTCCCAGCACAGCACGGCACAGCACAAGACAAGACCAGAACAACAATGTGACGAAGAAAAACCTGAAAATTTGAATGCTGGCTGTTCCTAGTTTTTCCGCTATTTCTTTTTAAACCACTTCAGCCACGCCAGCAACGTAACAGCAGCGGCAGGAGCGTCACCAACAACAACTCTATCTGTCATCTATATCACTGAAGTTGTCGATGTCAATATCACCATCGTCATTGATATTGAAAATGATACACACACAAACGCCTCTGTCAAAGTAAAAATAAAAACAAAAAGCAACTGAAGACTACAATAAAAATCAGTCTGCAAAAAATTGTTGTTTTTGCTTTTAAAAAAGAAAGTTGGGCCGTGACTTTGCGGTCACGGCATCTGCAAAATTCTTTCCATTTGCAGAGAAGAACTTCTTGATGTACTTCGTCCGCCACAAAGCACGGAAAACATATCAACCAACAAACAAACACAAAAAAACCGTGATGGAAAAAGTTGGTACAAATTTATTCACTTTCGGGCCGGCACTAAACAGATGATCCCTACATATAGAATGTATGCATTGCGTGGGAAGATATAGCACTATCTTCCCTGCCACCTGCCAAATGAGAATACATGTGTGCAATGAAATTGATTATTTCCTGCATGTTCAAACAACCACTGCTGTAGCTACGACCCTTTTCTTGGCTACAACGAAAAAAAAAATAGTGTTGCCACTATTATAATAAAATTATGCAAATAAAGTAATTAAACGGAAAAGAAGCATTACTATATAACACTAATTTTATAAATGAATTTAAGCCGAATTGAATACATTTCAAGTAAATTTGCTCATATGCGAATTGTGTAAATAGTGCATTGAAAATAATTAATTAGTGCCTACAGGACTAGAGGACTAAGTAGTGTATTCATGCAGCCTCCTGTGACACACAAGCATGTCATTTCTCTTGAGATCTTAACTAAATTTTCAATGTTCGTATCCCCAAAATCCCCTTAGCTGGCACTAAACAAATAAAGCAATACTATTTCTCAGGGGGAAGTTGCATGATTTTTTTTCTTATTGATGAAAAAGAAAATTTTTTTTCGCAGAATTTCATGAAATGTTTTCAGTTTGTCAATGAAATACTGTTAAAGGAGCAGCGAAGGAGGATGCATGTAAGTGCAGATAGAGTCGGCAAAATTCTGCATATGATACTCTCAATTTTGAATATTTTGAAGATTTAATTTATTTGCTATCGTGCTTATAACATATCGTTAGTTTAATGCAGAAAGGACCTAAACAGCATTTTTAGAGATTTCATTGTATAGTAAATTTACTGAAAATTGCTAAAAGAACTCCATTTCGAAGAAAAAACACAATTACGGCTTTCCTACATGTGCCCAACAATATGTTCTTAAACACAGTTGTAAATAAATCATAAATTCAAAATATCCAACATTGGCAACGCTGGTGGCAAAGTAGTAAAACAGTATTTAGTTTAAGTAAATATTTATAAAAAATTAATAAAATTAAACACTTCAATGATTCTGTCTTAAGTGCGTTAAATGTTTAATTTAAATTTTCAATTAAATTATCTTATTATACTAAATTTGTTAAATTAACAACTTTATTTATTAAAAATAATATAGTTCGTGTCTTTCAGGCCAGTGCGAAAATATTTTCTTAAATCTCAGAATATGTTTAAGAACATGTTTAGGAATGTCGATTCAGAAAATGGTTTACAGCATATTATTTCACAATTTCTATTGAATAAGATACAGAAATAATTATTTATTTGTGGCATTTTTCATTGTCTATAAACGATCTTATGCTCTTAAAGTAACAATGTCGACGGTCGAATCGTTAAAATGCCTTGCAATGAGTTTCAAATGCATCTCTGTGCATCCAAAATATTTCCAATAGTGAGAGAAATATTTTTCAGTAAACAGATTTAGAAATTAATAAAAATAACAATTATAAATAAAATGTCTTTTAAAACAGATCAATTTTATATCCGGGTAGCGTTGCCAGATGATTTTAGAGAAATCAGCATTCTCTTTTTGGAACTTCTAATTTCGCTAAAGTTACATTCGCTATCTATTACATAGATATTCGAATTTTAAAAGCTTTTTCTTTATAAAAGTAATTATTAGGCCCTGTAAATTGTGGCTGATATTAATATGCTTATCTGGCAACTGTACAAGAAATCAATAAAAAAAAAATTAAATCAATGAAAATTTAAAGTCCTAATTATTTTAATTAAAATTTTTAACTAAGTAGTGTTAAAAAATAATAATAATTATCCACAGTTTTTTCATATATATTTGCAAGGCTTTGCCGGTCTTAAAGAAAACCGTTATCGGTCAGCTGATAAAAACTGGCGATTCCATTTCTTTATGATTCCTCTTTTATTTTCTACAGAGTTCAGTACTTCATTTCTAAACTCCACATTTGAACGAGGAGATATTTTACTGGGCTTTTGAGCACATAAAATCGGGTAATGAGCGGTTTCAGCTGTATTACACAACATGTCACACACTGCATTAAGTAATCGCTCTTTGACGCATTCACGGGAAGCAATAACTGTTACAAAACATTGGAAAATTGTATTGGCCAATAATTCAGTTCTAATTGGAATATAAATGCCAACAATGGCAATGGAGAAAATATAGTAACTGAATCAAGTTGGCAAATAAGACTAATCGCCCATTATGTGCAACACTGGTCTCGTCTCTGCTATCTGGATTACTGTTGCTTGGCAGAAATGCTGGCCGTTGTACATACGGCCATTAGAAAACGTGCCAGTCCATATAAATGTGTCCAGTTTTAAATAAGAATTTAAATTATTACGCTTAAGGAATTAAAAATAAAAGCAGCATTTTTCCAGTATATTTTTTTTATGTTTTATTTTACCTGATTAATAGAAATAAAATTATTAAAATACAAATTTTTACCCTCTCGTCCCATAAAAATAATTATTTTTTTTTTTAATGGAAAGAGTAGAGTACAATTATTAGCTAAAACTGACTCTTGAAAAAGAAACGCGTACGGGGAAGGATAGCCAAAAAGCATATAATAATTTAATATCGTGTGCTTTTATAAATACAAGAATTAAAATCATAAAAAATACCAGTCAAACTTTAATTAAAAGTTTGCAAAATGAAAAGAACATTTTGTCACAGCGAAGATGTAAAAAAACGCTAATTAAAAAAGTCGCGAAAATGATAATTTCCAAAAAAAATTAATTTTAAAATTGCTACATAGAAAATATTAATAAAATTGAAAAATATAGGAACGAAAGAAATGGAAAATAAATTAAAATAAACTTTTTTCAAATAAAATGTTAAATGAAAAAATCGTCAAAATCAAACAATCATAAAGCGATTGAAAAAATTTACAAAATAAAAAGTGTGAATTTTTTTTATTTTAAAAAAATGATAATGACGCAAAAAAAATTAACAATATTGAAACATAGACGAGTAAAAACAAATCAATTTTTAATTATTTTATGAGCAGCGCAGTTTATATGTCGTGATTTTTTTTTTCTTGTTTTTATCAGTCCTTTGCTCAAACCGCGTGATGTTTTAATAAAAAAAATTTATTATTTTAGCCTACTTTACGTTCTACAACTTTTGTATTCAGCTTATTTTATTAATTTAATAATTAAATAATATTAGATAAATGCAAGAAATGCTTTCGATGAGTTCAAAAAAGTTTTTGAATTGAATATATTTTCTTTTATAATTTAAGATAATTTTTTATGGCGATTTTTTCTTAAATCATATCTGAACTGGAATATGAAATTTTATAAAAATTATTAAAATTTTTTTAAACATAAAAAATTTTAAAATAGTTTACAATTTATAAATAAAAGTTATATATTGATTATATCAGGGATCTACTATTGTGAATGTACACTTATCAGAATGTGCGGTGCAAGAAATACAACCCTTTTCGTTGCAAGCTGGCGATCTTTGAAATTCCCAAAAAAAAAAATTAACACTATTTTACTTTCATATACAGCCATATTTAATTTTTCTTCAAGGAAACCTGTCCTTAAATCAATTTTCCTTTAAAGTAGACGGCACCGGCTTTTGAAAATAACGGCTCATTTTTTTAAATGCCAAACTCTCAAAATATATAGACAATTTTTTAAAAAGGGTAGTGATCATATATGCAATTTATAGCTAAATTTTAAGATGCAGTTAAATTGGAATTAATTGTAACTGGAGGCTGCTAATGAAAGTGATTATTTTATTTATTTTTCTTTTTGACAAACTTTGTCAAAATAAAATGATTATTTTTTTAATTGCGAACAATTCAAGTGATGTGCTCCCAATACTTGTGTCCGCAACCTTTGCGAATGAATAGACATGAGATTTTCAACGAATGATTCCATTTCTAAATTTAATTGCGAAGGAGGCGTCAAGTGGCAAAAAAAAATGTAAACAAAGTCGCTTGATTTCAATTATAACAAGATAAGTAGAAACTCTCTAATAAATATTATTTTTAACGGTATTCATGCCCATAAAATATTTTAAAATAAACTTGTCGAAATTATTTGCTGGTAATAAATTTATTTACTGTGTATATTTTTTTATTTTTTGGCAATAAAGCACGTGGGTATTTCTATTTGGAGCCAGCCAAGCTTTTTCCTCCCTGAGATTTAAAAAGAAACATTGAAGCTTATTAACAACAACAGAAATGCTAAAAGACTGCATACCTTTAAGACTCTGCCCTCAATAAGAAAGTTATCAAATTAATTTATTAGCGGCAACAACATAACACAACGATACTCTCAATGCAGTGTCAAACGTGTAATCTTTTACACGTGTAACACATTGCGCAGCAACATGAATGAATGCATACCCAGCAAACATTTTCTCTAGTGGTAGAACACAACTTGAAACAGAACCTTCACAGAGCTGTCTCAAATTTCATTAAACATTTAGCAAGGTGACGGGTCGCCTAAAATTGCATTAATTTGCATCTAGTGAGAACATAATTTTTTTCTATTATTAATGACATAACAATGCGATAATTTTTAAAACATTCTGCAGAAATTTAACAGAACAACGAATGACAGATGCACATATTAATTTTATATGTATTTTTTCCTCGTTAAAATTTTAAACTTATATAAAATAAGTGCAGTAAAATATTTCATTACAATCACGAATTGTTCATAAATGCAATGTATTTATTTCTGTGCATTAATAACATTTGTTATTCCATTAATGAAAAATATTAAAAGTAACGGTCCCACATATAGTTTGTGAACGCCACAAAATATTATTAAATTTACCAAATACAGAGCACATATATTTGTAAGTAAAAATATAAGTTCATTGAACTGAACTGATTCTTCGTATAACAAATTAAAAACGGATGTTAAGTGTGCGATTTTTGAAAAAAGAGTGGAATCACTATTACATTTTCTTGTGAAGGAATCACTTGACTAATTAGAAATATTTTGCAATATTAAAGTTTACAAAAATTACAAAAATAGATATGGAACACACTCTTGGAGTAGGGTACGTAAAATTCCCCACAACCGAATATAGCATTTTACTTGTTTTTATTTAAAAGTGCATTAGCATTGATATCAGCTGATATTCAAATTTAAAACTATCTTCCAAGGAAAATTTTACAGCTTTCCGAAATACACTTTCTTACATTTTTGGCGATTTTTTCATATTGACGTTTTTTGGCATTTTGGGCCATTTTTTCATTTGAAGACTTTTATTATTGAAATCACATTCTTTTCAAATTTAATTGCCTTCCAACTGAAAAAGATTAAACTAAAAAATGTTAAAAGATCTGAATAATTCATGAATCCTATTTCGAAAACAAGTGCTGATTGGTAGTAGGCCTAAAAAGGAGTTGGTCAAGGCATATTTCATTTTCATTTATTACGAGTAAAATAATTGAAAATTTCAAACTGCGATATCACAACTATACATTGCATTCAATTTTTTAATATCGGATTCGCTCATGCCAAGACGTTGCCCCATAGTATCGATAGCGGCCGGATCTTTCACTGGCTTAATAGTTATTTCACCGTTCTTCGAAAAAGCGTACGCAGAATAATGCAAAATGCTGCCATAATCATATTCCTCACCAAATAGATCAACAATGGTCTCGTTATATTTATTAAAGTTGCTCTCTTTGCCTTTTTGTATATTTTCCTCAATAATTAGGACATAGTCATCGCGATTGGAAGCACTTTGCATGTGAAAGAAGCCCAAAGTGTGCAACAGTTCATGTATGATTGTGCCTAAACGGAAACAGCCAGTATTAAGAGAATACATTTTCAAGTTGTACGTTTGCGAGCCATTGTTTAGAAAGCCCACGCTCGAGTAGCAGCCATCATCGAAGCTTGTGATGTTGATATAATTTTTTATATCTGGTGTGGCCTCTTTGAAGCGTATACACGACACACTCTCCAGAATGTTCATGCCACGTAAAACATATTCTGTATGCAACTCATCTTTTATTCAAAAAAAAAAAAAAAAAAAAAAAAAAAAAAATCACAATAACAAATAAAGTCGAACCAAGCAAAATAAACTCTTTATTCGCCCCTCCCAAGAGTCTTACCAAATTCCGCAAAGAACTTATAGTACACGGTATTATTTGGCCATTTTTGCGCCGGATTCCTTAAGCCATTACGCAATTTCATATCGATTACCATGTCACCCTCCATATGGCCAGACGTCAATTCTGGATCAGTTTCAATACGTTTAGCGGGCATGGCCCACGTTACGCTCAAAAATGCTACAAAAATGAAAAGGCTTTTCATAGTACTGACCGCCATAACCGTTTCTTGCACTGCTCAATCAAAGACTGATGCCAGTAAAAATGGTAACCAAATTAAATAAATTTATTTTGCATTTTTTTTATTAAAAAAAAAGTTCTAAGAGATTCTAATCGGTGGACGATCGCCCGTGTATAGATTTATGATGCGTATAAACTAATTGTATTTGCCATTTTGAACGGGTAATTCACGCCTAATTATCTTATCGTAACTCGTTTCCATCATCTACAATCAAATAAGGAATTTCGAGTGGCAATTTTCCGTCTATTATCGCTACCTTAAAATTATAACCGTCAAACAACGTATATATCAATGTATATATATTTTTTTAATATTTTAATTTAATAGACATATAATGTTGCCAAAATTACGCACACGGCAGCTGCAAGCTTTTACTGTTGTTGGACTCCCGACTGGGCAGGCAATAAAATAATGCTAAATTGGCTACTTGGTATGCGCTTGCAATATAGGTGGTCCGAAAATTGCACCTGTATACAGTGAACTCGGAGAAACGCAAACTAACCAAAAAGCAGCAAATGTTTGATAATCTTTATTTTTAAATGGATTCAGCTTTTATTCACCTTAATAATTGCCATCTTAAAAATTATTTACGGAATATTTTTCATTTTATAATTGATTTTCGATTATCTAATTTTTCAAATTTAGATTTTATTGTCACTACATTTTATTTTGAACGTTTTTTTCAATTTTTTGTACATTTTGACGATTTTCTTTACTCTGGCGATTTTTTTTTTTACTTTGACTATTTTCTTTATGCTATTCGCCCCCAGCAGTAAACTGTAATTTACAAAATGCTAATGCCGATCATTACAAACAAAGACCTTAAACAATTTCAAAGTCTAATTGGACTAGCTTACTAGCCTGCGGGGATTCCCAAGAAATCTGTAATGAAACAAGTGTGCTTGATAAAAGGTTATTGCAGCTCTTTTTATTACCCTTCTCTTTAGGTAGAAAGCAAAACTTTTTTTTGCGGTCTTACTATTACAATTTTCGCAACATATCTTATTACCGAAGCATTGTACGGACTATAAACCTTCTCTAGTTTCATATTCCTGGAGTTTACAAAAGCAAATAATAAAACTTCTCTTATTGTAGTTCTACCAACTTGAGATAATTAAGAAACATTAAACATTTTAATTGAAATATTTAAATAAATAAGAAAATAAAATTTGCTTCACTGTACGATGCAGCTGAAAGGCTTTTATATCTAGGGCCTAAACGGTTTAATTTAAACTTATTAATACTTTAAAGGTTAAGAAACACGTTTCTCTAGAAATTTCGGTGTGAACTTAATTATAAACTATTAAAACATTCTGATTTTCGCATACATGGAAAAACAAATTATTTATAGAGTTCTTAAATTTCATAAAATTTTCTGAAACTTCCTCTTTAAGTGAAACAATGCCGAAAGTATAAACGTTGAAAATGATCTAATTGATCTTGCGGCAAGCAAATATTTTAAAATAATTATTATTCGAGCATAAAATTAGAATTTTGATAGTGTTCTGGATTGTTTACACAAACAGATGCAATAATCTGTAGAAAGTAAACGATTGGGAGAAGATTTAATTATAAATCGTTATTTGGATGAGGTCGTTAATCAAGTGTAACTGTGATTACACAATCATAAGCCATATTCAAACGTTTGCTTGACTATATTTTTACCCAACAAGCATTTTTAGATAAATTCATATCGAAATGATGAGTATGCATAGGCAAACGCACGATTTGTTAGATATGGCATGTCTGCCGGAAAAGTATAATAGTGTGTTTTTGACAAGTCGTACGACATGAATGTTCCCATGCAATCAGAGTTGCATTTACTTCAAGCAACTGAACAAAAACTTTCTTTGCATAGTTTTTGTGTACTAGTGTGGCGTAGACGACGCCATTATGATGCGATTTTTTTTTAAATGGAATAGAATTACATCAGATGCTCCAACGATTGGCCTTTGCAGACGCATATTTAATATAAAAATACTCCATCGCACCCACTCACTAAAAATGCCCCACATGTTGCGAAAATAAATTTTACCAAAATAACAAACAAATACAACAAAATAATAATGATAAAAAATAGCGCAACAAGTTAAATAATTAAAAGTTTTTTTGTTTTTTTTTTTTTGTAAAAATTAAAAAAAAATTGGAAAATATGTTTTCAGTTAATTGATTATGAATTATGAACACAAAATTTACTTGTACAGATATACCCATCCCATACATGTAGTGTGTATGCATGTGTGTATGACTACGTATGTATGTATACATGCATGTACATATCATTGAGCATAGAAACAGTATAAGAAGTTAAAAATAAAATTAAAATTTATATTTCTTAAAAGAGCAGTGTGCAGTTTTATTTATTTTAACTGTATTTTGCAGTTCAAAAATTTTTGCACCGGAAAGAAAATTAATAAATTTGGGTCAATTTGCGGGATGTGTACTGCTATTAAGCTTTTACTGGCCGACTATCAATTCTTCAGTAAAAGCAGCGAGCACGATTTCAATTGCGAAAATGGAGCACGCACTGTAATACATTTAGAGATATACATAAGTACACTAGTGTACAGGGATGGGATTACATCAATTGGGAAGAAATATGAACAGCTGGCTCATATGCTATTTTATGCCTTCTTCAACTTTATTAATTAGCAATACGGTTCTGCCTCGTTCACCGAACAAACTCTCAAAGTTTTCATACAATTATTCCTATTTTGCAATGGCGGTGTTTGATCGAACGTAAAACAATTGACGTTATTGAAACTAGAAGCCAAATCGTTACAACCGTTAGCGTATAACTCGTCACGTCAAATACCCTTCTCCCTTTATCACATATATGAACTTACAACCAGCCACAATCATCATTGTCGTAATTCGTACAATATTTACAAATTGTAAGCAAACCAAATTTGTATTATTTTCAAAAAAAAAAAAAAAAAAAAAAAAAAAAAAAAAACACAACAAAATAACGATGAAGCAGTTATGCAAAACAGCTGATTCGAATATCGGTTTTATTTGCATACGAAGTTAATAAAAGCCGACTTGCTTTTATAACACCAAATGAAATATTTTCTAAAATACCATTATAATTTAATGCGTGTTTCAAACAAAATTTATTACCGATTCGCGAACAACAAATACATCCGCGTTTCGTATAACTTTAGTCAGATATTGTTTAGAAAAGTGAAATATTGGAAATATACAAATGTTTTTAACATCAAGCGCTTCCATTTAAAAAAAAAATGTCATTACCTACTCAAATTTTTAAAATATAATTTATGTATTCACTTAAATACATGCATTTGCATGCATGTTTATAACGGGATTCGTATGTGCATATGAATGCACGCACATATTCATATATGGAAGTATATAGCATGAATTTATTACTGGATATCATGATGTGAACAAATGTCCTTTGTGCTGAGAGTTATATACTATTCACAATGAAAATTTATTGTGAATGAAAGGAAGATTACGAAACGTTCACATTCGTATATTATACATACGACTGACATGCAGCATAATTTGCATAATCCGATTTGGGTGACACCATGCTGTTGTTGGAATTTCTATTGCTGTGTACTTTAATTTTTGACGCCAATAAACATTTCCGTTTTATTGGCAGTTTGCTGTAGTTATCCGTAAAACAAATAAATTTTTTTTGGTAAATACAATGCCCGAAAGTACACTATATATTGGAAGGGTTCTTTTTCTTGTGGTAAACAAGCCTGTATTTTTTATATATGATTTCTCAATAAGCAGAGCTTCATAGTTCACAACACAAAAATTCGATTTAGTTTTTTTTAAAAATAATTTGAATCCTGATTTTTCTTCAGTAAGAAAATAATTAATAATGGCTACAAAAATTATTATAAGAATTTCTTGATAAGTTTAAAATTTATATGACTCAATTACTTAACAACTTGATTCATGTTTAAATATATTGACCAATAAAAATTAAGGCCAAAATAATCGCATTAAAATTTAAGGCCGTAAATCAAGACATGCCAGTAAGAAATTAACTGGCTTCATTGTACCAGAGTACGTTTATATAAACATTAATGAAATAAAATTAAGTCAAAACTCGTTTCAACAAAATAAAATATACATATCTATATTTCGCAATATATTTATAAGTATATATTTTTTAACATATCTAAGTGTTTTAGTATTGTATTTGAATTCAAATTTATATAATCTACATACATAAAAACATTTAAACTAAATTAATGCATTAAAGAGAAATAATATTTAACTAAAAAAAAGGCAAAATCATTTATATTGTTTTTAAATAATATATATATAGAGCTACATATGCATGTACCTTATGAATTGTATACATATAATTCAATTTAATTAGAAGGGATATTTTTAAGAAATTACATACATAAATTTATGTATGCAGATATGTAAAAATGTTTAGTCACTGTTTTATTAAACTGAATTGAAATAATTCTATTTGATCTGCTGCATCACTTTCTTGATTTAATCACATGAACAAATTATCAGCAATCTTTTATAAACCAAATATATATATAGAAATGCCAAAAAAGAATCCCTATTATGCTTGAGACGTTTGCCCTAGAACATCTAAAGAGATACACATGTATCTATATTCAGATTTAAGAAATATCTATAAGTTCTCTAGAGAAATTCAAAAATGTCTTGTATAACCGAATATAACTATTGGTGCATTGTGTTCTTTCAAGGTTTGACCTTTCATGATCACGACAGATGTTATTATTTCTAAAATTTTTAAATTTAATTTTTTTTACTTTGTCGTTAATTAACAGATTGGAGAATTCAATTGTTTTTCAATTAAATTTTCCAGAAATATATCACCTATTAAACGGAAGAAAAACAAATGATCAAGACATTTTAGACTGATCGAGCGCAAAGCAGGCAAACGTAAAAGCAACTGAGCAAAACGGCCATCATCACCCGGATGTTCTGTGCGACAGTGCTCATCTAGACAAGCATATATTTTTTCGCGACAAACCTCTACATCGGCGCGACACTTGAGACCACGTATATCAGGATTAAAAAGTATTATTGCCTTTAAACATGAAAGCTCAGATCGATCAATATTTAGACGTTTCATTTTTATGCTTAATTCTGAAAGAATGCGATCAAAAATTGTAACCACGTTGGCGTTAATGGCGCTGTTGCGATGATACGAAAAATTTGGGCTTAGGAAGAGCTGTTGGGGCTGACGTGCAGGTGAGCGTCTACCAAGTGACCCTTCAAGTGCCACAACAGGGGTGGCATATTCCGGATCGATAGAGTCAATACTGAACCATGCAACATTAGCAATCAGCAGTTCATTCCAACCAGCCTTTAGGAGCAATACTTGGTCAGACTTTTGTAAATGTGCGAAATGTGGAATACGTCGTGCATACTCCACCATTTGAAATAGTTGCTTGTTTACCATTTGGCAAAGATGAGATACAGGTCCTCTTACATCTTGTGCAACCATTGAGTTATCACCTACACGTAAAAATGGTAACACATTATCACCACATATAGATTCCACTTTCTGTTCAGCTTCAATTATGCGCTCTATAGTTAGATCACGCAGTGAACTGCTGGGTTTAAAATCTTCAGTAGCAGCACCACCCACAGTAGTGGCACCAACACCACCGCCACCATTACCAGCAGTGCGGGCATTCGCTGCTCGAGTTCCTCGCTGCCTCTCCTCTTGAACGGCTTCCCGTTTCATCCCGCATGCCAAACATTTTTGATAACGACAATATTGGCAGCGATTTCTTTGGCGCTTATCAATTATACAATTTCTATCCTCGCGGCAAGCGTATGTCAGATCCTTGCGCACAGTACGTTTGAAAAACCCTTTACAGCCTTCGCAACTGTAAACACCATAGTGTTTACCACTGGCGCGATCACCACATATCGAGCACAAATGCTTCGATCCACTCAGTGGGTGATTTGGCGGATACTGCTGCTGTGGTGGAGTTGTTTGCATCATTTGATTTTGGTTATTGGCAGTAGCAGCAGATACAGCAGTTATAGTTTGCATACCAATTGCAAAAGGATTTGGACTACCAGGTTTAGGTGAATAACTGCTGGTGTTGTTTTCATTTAGAAGAGAAATATCAGGTTTTATTTCTTGCGGCGACATTGGTGCCAATCGGAATCCAGAATCTTGCTCCCCGTTATCCATTTTGAGAAAACTAATATTAGTCCACCTCTTGATATCAGTTTTCTTTCTTATTCATTTACAGCACCAAATATGTATCTAATACATCTAAATATTATTTTTTTGCAATGTATTTTTAATTTCTACAGCTCTTTTCTACAAACAAAGAATGTCTATATTCTGGTTGACTAATGAATGAAAAGTTTTCGCGTCGACATTTTATCTTCTCATCTATCACGAACCTACCACTACTTTAATTTACAAATACTATTTTCACCACAAATAAAAACAAGAATAAAACAAACTTGTTCGCAATCCAATATTAATGCAGAGTTGTATTTAAAAAAAATTAGAGTTGCCTTGCTTTGTATCTCCACAAAAACAACTGTATAGTATGAAAGGAAAATTATTAGTACTGCCTTTTCTTATATTACAAATCTTTAACAACTAAAGGGCTTGTTTCACTATCCAACACAGCCGAAGAACTGATTCACACGAAAGTGTATACCTTATATGCCTTATATTTCATGATATCAAATAAAACTGGCGGATATGGTGATAACCCATATTTTAAATGTATTATGAAAACATATGTTTTATATATGTTTTTATATATCTCCAATGATAAGGAAATTAGTATACTACAACTTTTGGTATAAAATAATAAAAAAAAAGAATGTTAGAAGTAAAATGAACATGACAAAATCTATCATTTTAAGAAAATTTTCAAAAACTTTTGCAAATGGTATTCGACTGTCAAAAATATACAATAAGTATAATACTTTTTGATAATACAAGCACAAATATACCCGTGAGTTTTCTTAAACTCTTTTTATTACCTTTAGACAATCATACATAATTATTACTTATGTGAGCAACCGAATAAAGTAAAGTATCCTGATTTGATTTTAGTAAATGTTTTCAATTGATTGAAGCAAAAACCTATGGAAAAACTATATTTAAAAATTGTAAATTATGCAATCAAATTTGGTGTTCATACAATTTTAAAACAACATACTAGATATAGCTTTGTTGTTTGTTTTATTGTCCTAATGTTGTAGTTATTAACAAGTAAAACAAGTAGTAGAAGGCATTATCAAATTATCAAATTTCTCATTAAAAAATACTGGCGTTGAATATTAAGTATTATTTTAATGTGTGAACTTTGAACAGTAACCATGAGTAATTTAGTAGTATGATGTAAACTCAGAAATTTGAAAGATATAACCATTCTAAACCTCAAGACGTATTGACTTCGAATTCGTCATAAATCAGTTTTACTGTTCTACGAATTGCAATTAGTATTTACACTTTGGCAACTCAGCAAAAAAATTCACCACGAATAATTTGTTTATAAAATGCATTATGCAGTTTCGCATTCAGCGTCGCAGGCATAGATTCAATCAAAACAACAACAAAAACACGAACACATAAACAATATTCATTGATTATCTAGTTACACTTTTTCACAAAAAAAAACTACATTTGATGCATAAAACAAATACTTACGCTGTTGACGTTTTGTTTTTGGGTTTGCAAGCTTAATTTTATATAATATCAATTGGTAAACTGCTTGATTACTTTTTGCTATAAGAAATTTATATATATTTGCGTTAATTCAATAAATTATAGTGATGAAAAATTGCACGGCTTTCCGACGCGGTTTTACACAGTACATAATATTCACCACAAAAAAACTGAAAAACAACACAAAGAAACATGCCAGGGATGGAAATGATATATTTTCAAATGTTTGAATTTTATATTATTTGATACACATAAAAAGTACCTAAGGAATACTATGTTACGTTTTCTTAAACGTGGCTTTTTTTGCTGCAGAACTTTATATTCGCAAGCGAATAACAAAAACCACATTTATTTAAAGTTCGATTAAGAATGCATTCACTTAGTAATATGTGGATACATACATAAATATTTAAAAAATTATTATATAATTGTAAATAGATGAAACAGCTGAAAAAAGACTCAATAAATAAATAAACTCAATTAATAATAACATGAGAAGATTCCTTAAAATACTGAAGCAAACAAAAACACTTCCATTATCGTTTGACACTAAAAGCAAAAGAAAAAAATATTTACATTGTTATTGAGCGAGAGGTGTCACCGCACTACCGAAGACACACCCGGTGTTACCAATTTCTATGAAATTATCCACAACCGACACCAACTAATAATGTAATTTGGGATAATTTTTTTTATTAAAAAGTTCTCTTAGCAATAAATGCTGAACCATATGTATATATATAAATTGTATATAAATACATATGTATGTAAGCCTTTGATTATATTTTCTTCTTAAATTTTATATTATTTTACTAAAGTTAATATTTTTAACCGAATGTTCCATATAATCACTATTTACCGTTTTTATGTTAATAAAACATCAAAACGTCAACTCTTGGAGTTTGTTAATTTTTCCAATTTTGTGGAATTTTAATGTCTTTAGTGTGTAAAATTAATCTGTACTTTCGGGAAATCTGCTTACATTAGTACAAGTGAATAACCGTTACAAACAGGTTTGGAAATATAAATGAAACCTTTGCTATGCCAGGTCCATTTCATTAATAGATTAATTTGAAATTAAATTAAAATTTTAATTAAAAAATTGCGGCTTTGCCTGTAGTTGACACCAGTTTTAAAGTCTTCGGCACATCCCGGTGCAAAACACAATCGCGAAGCTGTTTAGTTTTTAACTGTTTAGTATTAACTGAGAAAGTGATTACTTTCTCTAATGCAGTAATATACATATATAAAAAAAATCGAGTATCTAATAGGCCGGCTTTAAAAGCATCAAATATTTTCGAAAATTCTAATATAGTTTAATATGTTTTTCAAGCTAAATATATGTTGCACGCGACAAATCCATATACATTTGGTATAACTTTAAGGAAATGCTGTTCATAAAATAAATTTTAAAAGTTACGAAAAAAAACTTAAAACGAAACTTTTTATATTAAACCATCGTTATATAAACGTAACAATATATAATATAGATTTGTATAATTTATTAATTTGGAAACCACATTTTAAAGGTAAAAACCAGATACATACATGATCGATATTTTTCCAAGAGCTCGAAATCAGATCTTCCTTCGAGCAGATCCTTTAAATATTAGAGCATAATTTATTTTAGACAATAAAATTTATTCAATTATTAAAACAAGTAGTTCACTTTATTATTGGATAAATATTTTATAACATTAAATTGCTTATAAAGGTAAGATGCTATACGGTTCATATGCCAGTTCCAATTTGTAAGTAATGCAAGGACATTTAAATTTTCTACTTCTTTAAATTTGCTACATACAATACAATATTGTGCTTGTATTTTTATTGGTTCATACAGAGCTTTGCTTTTGAATAGTGGTAGCACTCGTAAATGTTTCAGAAAACATCGTCTACATTTATTATCTGATTCCCGTCATTTAACTAAGCTAAGTATGTATGTATGATTGAAGATATTTGCAACTTAAGCTTTTCGGGCTTTTTAAAACACCACCTCTTACTAGCCAACCATTAATAAAATCCAAAATCTTTATGTCAGCTAAATATTTTCAGCCTTAAAAAAGACCTAAGGTTCTCGTTTCTAAAGTGACGTTATTATTAGGAAAAAATCGGAACCAATCGTTATTTTTTAATGCGTTTTTATTAAAATATAGAGAATACTGTAAAAATTTACATGAAATATTTGTAAAATATTTATTTATTTATTTAAAAAGTTTGTCGACATCTTTCTTACTTTGTATATGTAGCAATTCGCCACTGCCATTTTTCATGCCAAATATTTTGTAATTTTTAAAAAAGAGGCTATACCCATATTTCTGAAGTTTATTCCTCGAATAAACAAATAAGTCATGAATATCATCGACGATAATACCATCGTAGGGCAGATTTCTCTTGCTTTGAGAGAGAAATTGTTCTTTCATTTTACTAGTTTTGAATTCAACGTATAATTGTGCTTTGGTAGAACTACTATTTTTTCTTTTCACAAGTTCGACTTTGACCAAATCACTTGATAAGAGGAGCAAATTCATTATTGAAGCCATCTTAAGAATAACATTTTCTAACGGCATAGTAATATAAGGCAAAGGAAACTGTTTTATGCACACTCCCAGCTTGTAGTCGCCACTAGGGTCAATATTTTCTTCTTCGTTTACGTTTGGTGCTTTCGACTTTTCACACTTTTGCATAAAATTAGTTTCCCATGCATTTTGTATCAAACCATTTCCGGATGCCGTGTCAGCAGCCTCGAAGGGGTTAATAACCAGCGAAATACGCTTTGTTAACTTAACATTTTCAGTGCGCAGCTGATCACTTTTATTAAGCTCAAGTTCGAGTTCCTTTAAATAATGGTTTATGGTGCTCGTTAAAATCTTCGTTTTACCGCTAAGCTCTTGATCATTGATGACGAGTCCGACTTTCTCAAGTCGATGTGTAATACTTGCGTTCTCCAAACATATTAATCTGATCTCTTCTGATGTATCTTCCATTTGACACAACGCTTGACTTATTCCGTCTTCGATTTCCCTGCGGAGTTCAGATGCTTTTGTATATTCGCTCTGAAGAACCAAAAATTCTTCGTATACGGAGTTCAATTCCGTCAATTTTTCTTCAATTTTCATTTTAGACTCATCAACAGCATTAAATTCCTTTTGAAGAGCCGAAAAGTTCGCTTCAGCTTCCTTTAACGCTTCCTTAAGTTCTGCAGCTCTTTCAGTAGAACTTGTTAATTTAACTTGAATTTCGTCATTGCTTTCGGAACTGTAGTGTGAATCGTCAAAAGTCACACGTAGCTTGTAAATCATTGGGTTTCTCTTTTGACACGTTGGACAAATATCATTTCTAAAATTAAAACCAGAAATTTAGTTGCTATACCCGAACACAGTTTTAGTTTCACTTGCCGAGTCTTCCATTGGTTAATACAGGACAAATGATAGAGATGTCCACAACGCGTAGTAAACACTTCTTCTGTGCTTTTGAAAGCATCAGAACATATTACGCAAGATATATTTATTATTGGCATACTTTTGTTTTATATTCAAAGCTTTTCCTTCTTACCAGTGCTTTACATTGAAATGATATATATTAGAATAAGTACAGTTTGTAACTAACGCCAAAAGTTGAAAAAACTACAAAAGTGTTGCCGAGTTCTCCTAAAACAAATGTAAGTTATACATTATTTACAACTACGCAGAATGTGTAAACACTAATCAAAGTAAGGGCCATGCTTCACTATCCTACGCAGTCGTAAGATTAATTCATACAAAAATGGTATAGTGATCTATTAAAATAGTAATATATTACGAAATTCTCTATAACAACACATTCTCTTGTTGATGCCACACTGTCGTTTAAATGTGATACAAAAACATATGTTTTGTGATTGTAAAAATAAGCAAATATAAATAATTATTTTGGTGCCGTAGAAAAGTATTGATTACCATAATAAATCAAACTATTACAAAAAAATCTTTAAAAAGAATATAATTTTTGCGGTTTTTTTGTATCACAAAAGAACAATTTTTTGTACAGCTGCTTGAAGTAAAAACAATTCTGATCACATGAAAACTTTCATTTTATGAAATATGTCATAAACTTTTGCTTGTCATAAAAATGGTACATTTTTATAAAGTACTATTTAATTTTTTCAGTACATGCCAAATTTGACAAATTTAGACTGTATAGCACAGAAAACCGAAGCTTTAAATAAACAACAAAATAAGTCTGTAACGTTTATACTGCCGTCGCCGCAAATAAAGCTGCAGACACTGTACTATTGTCATCTGAACATTTTTTTGTATTGTGAGTTACAGATGTTTTTATCCTTTTGTAATTGTGCGTTTTTTAAGTGAAAATTTCGAACTTAATGTGAAATATAAGAAAAGTGTGAATTATTTTTTGTAAATTTAAGACAATCAGTGCTAACACAAGAAAAGTATTGACAATGATAAGCTATAAATAGGTCAGCAAACCGTTTACATTGCAATTGGAAATGGTTCGCCCGCCAACTGACCCGTAAGTTCGATATACACGTATTGCATTTATGAATTGTTCTTGAAGAAAGATACGTAATCCCTAATAATTAAAGCAATATATTTTTATTTAAATGCTGCTTTTCTTTTTTCTCCAACCTTTTTCTACTTTACTTTCCAATATTTTGCTCCCCTTTAGTGAACTTTTTCAAAGAATATTACTAAATTGTTTTATAGAGCAGATGTCATAAATTTTCAATATTTCAAATCACAAAAAATTCTTAAAGAAAACCTAAAAAAAGCAGTGGATATAATATGATACTAGTTCCAAGTATAATTTTCCGGTCCAAGCCTTGCAACAAAACAAACCAAAGTTAGCTAATGAAGGAATCTGTTTTTTTGTTTTGTTGTATTGTGAAGTTAATCGAGGCAGCCTGCTGTGCTGAAAATTTTTTTATGATTGATTTGTGCAAACAGAGACATGACGCATTCGCTTTTTGCTTGTGTTCTGTGGCACTGTTTGGTTAAAACAACAGTACAAAATTGTGAAGATATCACTCTTTCAAACATATGACTTGGTTCTTGTATAAAAATTTCCTGCGTTTAAATATTTATATTAGGAGTCTAATTGCGTCAGAGAATCTTCGTAATTAAGTTATTATATTACACTGTCCCTTGGATAAGCTATTGAAACAACAAATAAGCCAGCTGAGAGTAAAATAATGGAAAATGCAGGAAACATATTATATGTATGTACATATAAGATCATTTGTTTATTTTTTCAAATATGAACGAGTTAAATTGAAGTCATAAAAACTTCCCCTTATGTGTTCTCTGCTGTACACTATGATATGAGCAAAAATTGATACTGCGCAAATAATATTTTTTCAAATACTGTTTGTAAAATAAATAATGTGCCAATAAGAAAAACATGAATACATTTCGGATTTTAAATTTAAAAGTAGCAAGATGTATGACTTCTCCTCAAATTTTCCCTAGTTTGTCAGTTATTAGGGCCATTTAAGTAAAAATATTTTGAACACAAAAAATTTCCAAACATTGTCGTACTACGCACCGAATTTACTTTATAAAAAAAATTCAATTAGTAGCATCTTAAAATTGCAAATTTTTTGACATTTTTTCCTTTACGACTAATTTTTTTGCGTCAATGTACTTAGAAATGTTTATACGAAACCATTGCAAAGTATATACTGGCATCTGCTTTCAACAAAGTTAATTTTAATACATGTTTATGAATAATAGTTTTTATTATTTTTATTTACTTTTTTTTTTAATTTCAATTCTACACAAAAACCGATTATTTTACGATCAGACAAACTCTTTTAACTAATTTGATTGCCATAAATTATTCACAAATAGGGTGAGTGAATATAAATTTACTGTAGGATTATTAAGATGCACTAACATGGTATATAACACTATTGGAGTGCAGCTTTTACAAATTGTTGCGAATGAGCTTGAAAGATAACGGAACATGTGAATAAGCAGTAAGTTTAAGGCGACATCATCCAGTGCCTTATTATTAATAGATAGAAAAAAGTTATTACAACTCAATACTTTTTGGAGATTTTTAAGGCATCCACATCTTTCCTAGTTTTGATTAATATTGGCTCGCATAGGGAAGATGAGGTCTTCTTCACGTAAACACAATTGTTACGCCAATAGATTTGGGCGTAACCGCATAATTTCAAAATTTTAGCATATTGATACAAATTGTAAACTTCCTCGCTGACATAATCGTTTATTTCCACTCCGGTAAAATGTGTATTAAGTTTAACTTTGTCTTTATTTTTCAGAAATTCAATCTTAAGCTCAACTGTACTAAATTGTACGATCAATATTATGGTGTCAGGGTTACGGTTGCTCCGTTGATAATATTTACGTTCCAATTTGCTTACTTTTACTATGTCTCTATCCATTAAATGCATATTCATTAAGCGAGCAATGTTAATGATGTTTATTTTAAAAATTGAATTTAGTTGTTGTGGAGCGAAACCCTTGACCAACACACACTTTGCGGTCGGGTCATCATCATTTGCAGTATGAGTCTTTTTTTGATACCCATTAGTTGCAGTTGAAGTTTCATTTCCTGTTTTATTTTCCTCGAGTTCTTTTTTTTCACTTTGCAACTTCAATACTTGTGTTTTAAGTTCTCTGTTTTTTTTGTCCAGATTTTTATTCTTTGTCTTGAAATTGTTCAATTCTTTTTTATACCATTTTTCTAGTTCTTTATAATTTTTGTTCTGCAATTTGATTAAAACTAATTGCTTTTGCAGATCTTGAGATTTCGTTTCAATACTTTTATTTATGTTACCCATAGCGATGCACCCCTCCAATACCTTTTCCAGCAGGAGTACATAAGTTGTAACCTGACTGTCTGCAATTGCTAACTGGTTAATTGGCTTCTTAGATAATATTTCTTCCATCTTATAGTTTCTTGTAAGTGAATCAAAACCTTTCAAAATAAATTACTCTGCTCCATAGTATGGACTTATAACGACTGCAACATATACGCATCTTGTATTTTTTGGAAAACGCTGAATCTACATAAAAGCTTACTTTGTGCTTATTTGAAATATGCAGTGTTGCCATTTTCTTGAGAATTTTAAGAAAATAATGAAATACAGCTCCACAGTCCCAATATTAATATTGTTTGTGTTTTGTATTTTTGATAATTTTTTAAAATCATCACAAATTTGCACGCCCAAAAATGCATGAAATTTTCCCAAGACGTCTTTAAGGCTGTTTTATTGTCGACTTTCATATTTCTACGGTAAAAGAATTAACCATTTTTCTATACTAAATCATATGGTTTCAAATGTAGTAACTCTTAAAAAGCGCAGTTGATTAACCGCGGTTAGATTTGAGTTTTTATCAAAAATCGTTGCAATTGGTGTTGCATGGTGCAATTCATATTTTCGATTTTATTATAATGCACAGTTGCAAAGTGTTAGAAATTTAGCTTTGACAACGTCACATTACTAACTACACTACATGGTATGATAAGCTTACAAGATGGCGGAATCACAATTAAATCAGCCGGCAAAATTGATATCAATTTCACTTTAAGGAAGTCAGGTAAGTCACAATTGTTTCATTGAAGGGCTGGAATCTAAAAAAAAAAAATTATAAGAAAAGTCAAAAAAATATATATTTGTACGAATTGCAACATATGACTGTATTTATTATCTTTTTTAAAAAGCTATTCATTACAAAAATAATATATACATATATACATCAATCCATACATTTACTTTTGCCAAATTGAATAATTGCTGAAAAAGTTGAGCATGGCGATAAGAAACATCGAAAATAAAAAGCATTTCCTTATAAAGAAAAAAATTTTAAACTGGATAAATTAAAATAATACCATTTTAAGATTACTTATTTTCATCTATACTAGACGACAGATTTTTGGATTATTTTCTCATTACTGATACATGCTTTTTATTAATTTTGCTATTACAATTGCATTCGCCTTGCTTTTAATCACGTGTCTGTCATCACTGCGATTGACAACAGTTCTTTTTAAATGTCATTTTCTTAAGTTTAGATATAGCGATATTTGAGAAATTACGGTAAATGCTACACTGCATCCAAGGCATATTTATTACCATTAGTTTCATCACAGTTCACTTAAGGGCTCAAGTATTATTGTTAGTATTATAATAATATTAACACAATTCTCTTTATTTTTTAAGAAAAATTACATGGACTATCACTAAGAATCATAGAACAACTTTTACATACATACATACATATGTATGTAAAATTAATTGAAAAACAACCTAATTTATAATTGTTATTGATTGATGGTCACATTTTGTAAACTCATAAAAAAATCATCCGCCTTCCTGCAGTCACATCTTTTTCAATTCGTCGTGACTAACCACATTTTAACTTGTTAATTATTTACAACTACACAGAGGCAGAAGGAGTTGTTGCCGCCGGCAACAGTTCTTAATTCCAATTCTCATTTGCTCTCTGGCATTCACTGACGATTATTTAGCTATGTACATAGGTATCTATTTAAAAAATTATCTAAAAGATTATTACATATGTACATAAAATTATATGTAGATACACACATGTATTTAAAAGTACACCATAGCCTGTTTTTACACGGTATATACT
Source organism: Ormia ochracea (assembly GCA_963402855.1). Lineage (NCBI taxonomy): Eukaryota > Metazoa > Arthropoda > Insecta > Diptera > Tachinidae > Ormia > Ormia ochracea. The sequence continues at coordinate 42,775,122 of OY727107.1, forward strand.
TTGCAGAGAACAGCACGTAAAAAAAATGGTGCAAAAAAACAATACATATTTATGGGGGTATACACACATACATATGTATGTAATTATTTGATTTTCATATGCAAATATTTAAAGGTATTAATATTTCTGTTATATACAAATTTTATTTAATTTTATGATAATTAAGCCTAATTCAAACATTTTCTTAAAATATTTTTAAAAAAACAGAAAACGATTTTTTTTGTTAACCGTGTTATTTCAAAAAAACGTGTAAAACATGGATTGGGTCTACTATTTATGTATGTGTGAGTGATTTCAATGTATAGCTTTATTACAAAATATTTTACTTTCTTGGCTTTTATTTTACTTAATTGTTTAATTTATATTATAATAAAATACTCGCATTTGGTATAAAATCATTGTGTACATACATACATATGTACATGTATATATAGATATATACGTATATAAATATATATATTATATTCATAAATGCAAATAGACACATTTTATTTCGATTAAAAAGTTAAAATATTATTTTTATAAAATTTAAATTAATCAATAAATATAAAACTTATCCGTAAATAGATTTAGACTACAAACTAACTAAATAAAGAAATTTTTTTTTTAAAAAATTAATTTTGCAATAAGAGATTGCTTGGAATGTGTGTGTGGGGATGCATGCTTTCGCTGTTTAAAGAATGAAACTAGTAGCTCTTCGTAAAATAGTGGAATGTGTTATCGATATCGATTTACAAATAGATACAATCATACACCGTCATAGAAAATGCAAAAGGGCATTATTATGAATTTTTTAAATATCCGCTTTTTGGCTCAATACGATGCAGTTATTTTGGTATGCGTGTTTCTGATTAAAGCATTGCAAAAATAGTCTTTTAGAGTTTCGGTTTCGTTAAAATTTTTTTAGAATTTTTATTATCTGGAATAACGTTGATATTCTGGCCGTAAGATGGGTTTTTCTTCTGTTGCAGTACACTCGCATTCACATATACTGGCGTCGGCCGTTGGCTCAAAATGGACGGTGGTGGCGGTGGTATTGAAGTTGCCATTTCTACTTTTTGCTTCTCTTCTGGCAAATTCATTCGGTTTTTCTGATCCGTTTGTACTTCTAGCACCATTTTCGGTTTCTCTTCCTCCTCCTCTTCTTCCTCTTCCAAAATTATATCTCCTCCCACCAGGGCTATGCGCTTGATACTCCTCGGCGTTATTGTATTCGTGGGTGTAATCAATTGCTCGCTTTGGCTGTTCTTGGTGTTCTGACTGTCGTTCATGACAGGAGTGACTGTGGTGTTTGATTCGCTCACAGATGTCACCTTGAACTCTTCGTTGTTCATCTTTGGTTCGTTCACATTCTCTGTGGCTATCAGTGCCGCTGTTGGCCCTGATATCGGCAATGGCAGTGGCGTTGCTTCTGTCGTATCTTTCGTATTTGTCTCGTTCCGTTTGCTGTTGAGTTCCATAGTTGGCAATTGGACGGAACTGCTGAAGCTGGTATTTTGATGATCCACTGCCGAAACCATTGTTCGGCTGTGCGACATTTGGCTCAATCCGGTATCTTTCCATTTCTCTAAAACAAATGAGAGTGACTTAGTTTTTTGCCCATCCTTACTCTTTAAATAAAGAATACAATTACATACCTGCTACACTACTGCCATTACCATTATTAATTCCACCACCAACACCCGCCCCACTTTTGCGAAATGATAACAAACGTCCTGGTTTACACATGATCACTGTCTTGTAGGCTTTGCGATATTGCTTATTCATGATCACATAAATTATGGGGTTAATGCAAGCCGACAGATACAGCATAATGTAGCTGAGTATATGAAAATTAGGATGTTCTACATCATGGTCAGCGACTTTGGCAATGGTGATGGGCAAATAACAGATCAGAAAACTCAAGAATATTGCCAACACCATCTTGGTAATGCGCCATTCATTTCGTTTTGCTCTCACCTCCCTCTGATCTTTGATACGAGTTGGTTGCTTTTGCACCGACTCCTGCTTAATGTCTGTTGAAAAGCTGCTACTTTCGGCTGAAGATACTCTACTTTGACCATTCCCCGTTTCAACATTGCTGGTCGTTGCAACGGGTGTCGTTCTCAAATTATTAGGTATGGAGTTTTGCTTATTGGCATGACGCTTCAAGCGTTGCTCCGACTTATGTACCACCCAAAATATTTTCGTATAACAGGCTATAATTATTATGCAGGGAATGACAAAGGCAATAACGAACAAGGTAGTCTTGCTACTTTTACCATGATCATCTTCCATGATCGAACACGTTCCTAATTTCGGATCATATTCAAATGTGCCCCAGGCACCAACAAGAGTTGGCAATTGCATACCATAAGAAAATACCCAGCAGAATATTATCATGGCAGCAATCCAATGACGTTTATAAATTCTTCCATACGTACTGTGGTGAGCAATCATAAAATATCTAAATGGGTAGTAGTAGAAAAATTTTGATTTCAATCCAACTTGGTCTAATTTGGCCTTTCTTGAAGCAAGCTTCTGTTCAATATTTTCCTTCAATCTTAAATGAAAGAAGAAAAAGCTAATTGAAGCAACATTTGCCACTTCTGTTCTCTTTCTTCGATATATTCAGACTTGATTCAAGAACAGCTGATGTGTGTTATGACAGGTTTTCATTTTAAAGTCACTACAAGAATTAATTTGTTAGATAATCTGTAACTTACCTGTTAATAGTTATCATTGCAATGCACAAAAGAGAAACTCCAATATTGCCATATTGAATAAATGGTATCATCTTGCAGAGGAAATCTCTTGGCCTCCAGGTACCCTCAATAAAGCGGAAAGCATTAAATGGCAGAACCAGGGCACAGAATAATAGATCGGCTATACATAAGCTACAATTATAGAAAATATTATATTCCAACAATTATTATGGTAAATATAAAAGAAGTGATAAAAAAAGCAAATCAATTTAATTCTCGTTTTTTTATATTGGAGGCCTGTAAAGAAACTTTATAGTCTCTTAGTCTGGATTTTCATTAGAAGAATGTCATAGCAGTGCTATTTAAACATCCATCTGTGGTACTAAAAAAATGATTATTATCATTATGGGTTATCGGGCAATGACACCAATTATTATATTTGCTGATTTTGAATTAACCCTTTGCCCCTAGGGTTCACTAGTTCTACTATTACTAACTTCCGTGGTATTAAACAAGCGATGAAATTTAGCGACAGACAAAAAATTTAATTTCTAACAAATTTACTTAGTTGGATTGAAGAGTTTAATTGATGTAAATAAATTTTTCCAAAATAGTTATAAACAATTGGAGTGCTGAATATTTTTGTTTGGTCTCGCCACCATTCACCAAACGAAGCCTTAAATAATAACGCTCGATAATAACGGCCTAGGGATAGAGCCACCGAAAGGAAAGTGTCCTGTTAATATTTCCCAACCAAAATGGATTCATCCAATATAAGATGGATAAATTAGCTGCAGTCTTCCGCTCGCGAATCAGCAAAGGAAATGGTGACGCTAAATGTTTGTTTATCCTTCATGTCTCCGTTTGTTAAAGCCTGTAATAATTTTTTTAGATGGATAACCGAATATTCTAAAGCTGATACACGATGTGGACATGGCAGAAAAAAACAAAAGAGAAGAAAGCTTCACTCCAAAGGGAAATCTAAGCCTAATAAAAAGAGTAATCTAACATTAAGAAAGGATCCCGGGGCATTGCGTGCATTAAAGGGTTAACTCGTTTTTCAGAGGTGAATTTTCAACTGTTACGGAGAATCGCTTCGTCTCTGCCAACAGATATCGTTGCTAATTCCTATTGTGTAATTTTTGTTCCAAAAATTCTTACTTGTTCTTGCGTTGAAAGGAAAATTCATGCAACAAACGTGGCATAATCAGGATCACTACTAGGTACAGTTTTATAATGGAAACAAACAAAAGAGAGAAAAGTAATCTGTCGTTTTACCTCATTATAAAAGCGGCTGCTACATTGCGAACTTTTGGGCATTTAATTAAAGCGGCAACTGTCAGGAAATTACCTAAAATTCCCACGATCATGATCAGTAGCGTCATAACAGCTGCAAATGTAAGCATTGATGAGGAAAATCTGAAAATCGATAATAATAGAATAATAATAGAATTAATAATTACATAAATTAATAATTCAATTAAATTAATAATTAGAAATATTTTTAAAATCATTATTAAAACATAAAATATTTTTTTAAAAATGTGTGCTTGTTTGTTTATGGATATTGATATTTTATTTAATGATGTGCCATATTGGAAATGGAATCATGAATTCCTCTTTAGTCACTAAACAACGAACTTTTGTGCTTTAAATAATTCACAATTTAATAAATTTTTGTTCAAGCCTGTTTGGGCACGATCATGAGGGATCTATCTAGGCTAATCACATGACCGTTAACCATATTTATCGTGAATTGAGCAAAATGGCCCAAAACTTATAAAATTTATTAAAATTATTTATGTATGTGTTTAATTATTTAAATACGATTAAAAAGTTTTGTGGACAAACTGATCGTTTCGCTTGTTCAACCAAAAAAAATTTAAAGTTTTATCTCTTAAGCTTTAATTAATACATTTTTCATGCTTTTCCACCAACAAGCGAAAAATTTCAATATATAAATCAAATTTTATTACAGATCCTTTTATGTTATCGAAAAATCGGTAATGTCTAGTTGTGTATATGTGCGTCTATATGTTATGGCAGTCGCTTGATTACTTCTATAAGTAAGGATATGTTTAAGGCTTTTTTCACTTTATTTATTGAGTTCGTTCTTTGCGTTCTTAACTTTAGTCGCGGCAGATCCAAATTATTGATTTGCACTCTGTCCACTGAGTGCTTTCTGATGAATGACACCGATTATATTTTCGAATTAAATGTTTAAACCAAACTTTCTTCTTCTCTTTTTTCTTTAAACTAAGTTTTTTCTTGTTATTTAGCGATAACCTCTTTATCAGAAGGAAGTCTCTTTTCTATATGTGTGTATTTACATCTCGGCAGTCGAAATGTGTACTGGAGTAGACATTTTTATTATTTCGTTTTTTATTTTTGTTTGATTTTAAATGAAATCCATTGATCGATCAATCCTAAAACTGGAAAGATACAAACTAATTTCGAAATTATGTTCAGTGGACTCTTAAGAATACATAGACGGCATATTTACGCGGGCAGTATGATAAATCAGTAAAGGAGAACGAGGCTTAAGAAAAGGGTTTAACTGTTAGCAATAATATGGCAGGTTACCCACTGTCCATGTGAAGCTTTTTTTTTCTTTTGGTTAAGCCAACTCCATTTTGTTTTATGAAATTTATTTTTCTCATTTATAAAGAGTGCGCCAGTAGTTTAGAAAATCTATGAGCACTCTCCTGCCTGGCATGCAGCATTTCTGCAGCAAACGTTGCATAATGTGAGTTAAAGGTTTATAATTAATTGAGAAAATCTATACAGTACACTCGCGCTAATATGAAGATGACACAACATATTTGACATTCTGCAAATTATTTTAGTATTTCTTTATCGCTGAGATTCTTCTGAGATTTCTCTAGACATTTTCCTTCAAATTTGTGACAGCTGTCAATTGGAATTCCATAGTGTTGCATTTTTAACTTTACAAGAAACACTAAACATTTTAGAAAATTCAGGAAAAATCAGCCTTATTTTCTGACTGAAGAAGTAAAACTTCTCAATGAGTTCCATTTTGTAACGGTGGAAAAAAAACTTTCGTTTATTTTTACATTGAAAATTAATGTCTTAAAGTTAATTTTTTTTCATTTAATTCAAAATATAATTGTTATAAAAAAACTTTTTTGATATCAATTGTGACCGTTACGATCCCTGAAAAATAAAATTAAAAATGGTAATAAAATGTGTTGGAGGTACTAGGTTTATTGGATCTAAAGGAAATTGGCAAAAATGACCAATTGAGAGCAAAGCTAAACGAAATTAAATAAAAATGTTTGGAATTTAATGACAGCAATAGATGGCCTATGGATTACGCTTGATAGAAATATCTGGAGAAATATCTTCTTCGCACAGCCACATAGTGAGTCCTTTCGAAATGAAGCTCAAGATGGATGATAATGAAAGATTCGAGAGATTCAGAATTAAAATTTTTTTTTAAACATTTTTTTTTAAACAATTAATAATTTTATATATCAAGATTATAAAAAAAAATATATTTTTATGGCGCAGTCCAAATTAGATAGCTTTTGCAAATATAAGCAATTTCGCAAATCGCGAGTTGACTGCCACTGCATTATCAGACCACCCTCGTACTTGGGCTTGTACTTGTACTTGCATAATATTTGCAGAAGGAGAATGTTCTAAAGTTTTTTAATATCATACAAATAAATTGTGCCATTGTTAAATGCATATAAATAGTTACATATATCTTTATATTTTACTGTTGCACATAATTTTATAATTTTGTGGTTTATGAATGAAGAGTGATTCATGTGCAGTGAGGAAGAAGAAGTGGTGCGAGAGTGCGTTGCAGGTCATAAAATGTCACTAAAAGCTCTAATCAAGCCTACACTTGCCAACCCAACGGCTTCTTTTAAAAATAAATAAATTCTGAAAAGCAGAGTTTTGTTGTTTGTCATATGGCAGGACAGAAAACGAGTTTCTACTTTCAATTTATTTACCCCGCAAAAATCCTAACGAGCGGACAAGATCAAGAATAACTTATTTCCATTAGCCAATTGATAAATGTCAGTTTCATATGGATTATATTGGGAATGTTAATTAGTTTTTATTTTCATGAAGTTCGATGTCAGGAGGTTCATTGGAATGAAGTTTGTACCACAGTCAAACTTTGGCCCGCTTTGTTGCCAGTCTTGATGATAAAATAACAGTAACAGAAACTATGAGAAATACAAGTTTGATTAGATTTTGTAGGACTTATATTTTGGTATAATGTAAAGATTACAAATTTCTATTACATTTTTGAACTGTTACAGGGGCTACCATGTAGGACAAAGCATGAGAAGAATTTTGTCCGGTTCCCAACATTTCATATGCTGAAATAGTCAGTGAAATATTTTAATTGGCTGCTGAGTACGACTTTGCGCAAAACGTACCATTTTGGCACGTTTTTACCTAAAATTTATTAGGTTCCAACTGGAAAGTTTTTTAAAGAATCCGAAAGAAGTGCAGCAAGTGCATGGAACCGGAAGTGGACTACATTCTGGTTTAACTATTAGCATTTCTGGCTCCTTTCTTTTGACAGTTATAGTGGTTACAAATTTTTAGCCGCATTTAAGCTATCAAGCGGTATATCTTGTTTTATATCAGTCTTGTGGGGTTTCAAATGTGATCTCTGCGCTCTTCTTCAGCGTCAATGTTATGCTTTGCATGGGAGGTTAGTGAAATGTTGTGAAAGAAATAAATTCCTATTTCATTCTATATAACAAATATATATTTCTAAACAGTTAGACTCACCCATCTTCGGTGCCCATTTCTTTGGCGGATGTGCTGTTGTCATAAATTGAGGCACTCATACTGAAACGAAAGAGAGAGAGAGAGAGACGTAATTTGGTTTTACAAGCAAAAATATAAAATTTTAAAAACATGAAATTAATGAATAAAATTTTTTGAAATGTAATCATACTGAAACGAAAGAGAGAGAGAGAGACGTAATTTGGTTTTACAAGCAAAAATATAAAATTTTAAAAACATGAAATTAATGAATAAAATTTTTTGAAAATGTAATCATCGAGAAAATAAAAGAAAAGTAAAAAAAATTTTTAAAGTAAAAATTTTATAATTTTCATTAAAAAAAGTTTTGCAGAATTATTTAAAAAAAAAACAAAAGACGAAGGAAGAGAGATTATTAATTAATTTTATATTAATTTAATTTTTTTTTAATTGTTTCATATATATATTTTTGGTTTTTTTCTTTTTATAATATTTTTTTTTTTTTATTTTATTTTTATGTAATTTTAAATTGTGATGCGATGTTTCTTTCATTATGCAAATTTAATTGTTTCGTGGCAATATTTTATTAATCAATTTGTTTTTATTTTTTATGTTGGTTGTATTTTATTTTATTACAATGTTTTCTACTTTTATTTATTTGGTTGCTTCGTTGTTTAGTTTTATATAGTTTAATATCATTTAATTTATTTTTGTAAACATAATTAGTTCTTATTAATTTCTTTTCTTAATTTTTTTAATTAAATTTTTGTACTATTTTTTTTTGTTTTTAATTATTTTTTATTCTTATGCTTTCCTTTATTTTTTCGTAATTTTATTCGCATTTTTTAATTTTTATTAATTTTTTAATTTTTTTTATTTATTTTTTTTTACATTTTTTATTTTATGTTTTATATATTTCATTAATAATTTTTGATAATTTTTTTTTTTTTGGTTGTTGTGATTCTCACATAATTTTTTTTTTATAGTCATTTTTTCATTAATTATTTTTTTAATTTTTTCAAATTAATTTAATATTATAATATTATTATTATCCATTATCTTTTCATATTTTTTATTATAATTTGATTTCTTTGGTTGGCATAGTTTTTATTTATATATATATATATATTTATCTAATTTTATTTTATTGCGATTCTTTTTATTCAGTTTACATTTTATGTTATTTTTTTGTCATAGTTAGTATTTTTTTATCTTCGATTTTAATTTTAGTATTTTAATTACATTATGAATTTAATTTATTTTTTTTTCTTAATTGTTTCATATACAAATAAATTTTTCTTTTGTTTCCTTTTATTATGATTTTTCTCTCATTTTATTTTTATGGTATTTTTTTAATATTGTTGTAATTATTTTTTATTAATTTTTTTTCATTTTTTTATTAATTGTTTTGTATACATATATTGGTATTTTAAATGTATTTTTCGCTAGATATACATATTTAATTTAATTTTATTTGTGTCGTTATTTAATGCTCAACTCTACACAAAAACTTTCTGAAAATATCCTTTTGAAAATTTTTTTTATTTTTTCTATGTTAAAAATTTTTTTTGTGAGAACCTTATATATGAATTTACCGCTGATTTAGAAATTTTCGTCTAGAAATTTGATAATTGCGAAAGTTTTAATTAATTTTTTAATGGATAAAATAACAAACACTGACAGCGCGTTCTTATTCCGCTTCAGCAATAGTTTGAAAGTAAAGTGCAAGTCTTTTTTAGAAAAGATGGTCCCAAGATCGTATTTAACACAAAAAAAAAAAAAAAATGATAATAATGAAATAAACTAAAATTGATGAATTGAAATGTGTACTTGCAGACAGGCAAGTGCGTATGTGTAATGTAGACCCGTGCAAACACAGATACAAACATTGAAATGTATGCAGTGAGTGATCGAGTGTCGGGTAGATGCCTAATTTGTCTATATAAAAAAATTACTCGATTTTATCCATACATAGTCAGTGACATACTACAGTCAGCCGGTTGGGTTAAATTGGTGCCAACATTTGGGTAACGTTACTCTCATTTTAAATTAGTGTCAATTAAATAATTTAAGAGGGTCAGTTTCGTTTTTGTACACACAAAAACTACACATGCATACATATTTTCGCTCTAAGCTAAGACAGATATCGTTATACTTATACAGCACTAGCGGGAGGAAAATAAACTTGTGGGAAGTAATGAGCAACATTTTACATCTCTCCCCCTAACCGATTGTGTATATGCCATACAGAAATATTTACTTGTATTATTTCTTACACATATCAGCATTTTCCGTAATATTTAACTTTAATTTGTTAAAGGCAAAATAGCAATAAAAAAATAAAAAAAACACACGGACACACAAAAAAGGCCAAATGAAATGAATTGAATGAACACAGTAGGATTATACTTGTAGAATGCACAATGGGGGCATTTGTTGGCAAACATAAACACATTTTGGAATATGTATTGCCCAAACGTAAATAAATAAACATTTTCCTAATTCTTATAATTGTTAATTTCAGTTTTCATTAAAATCTCACAATAATTATACCAAATAATTTATACAAAAAAATTTGAAAAACTTTCGGCAACATTCGGGTATTGAACTCAAGTTCGTTTATTTTATTTGGATTACTATAGCCAATACAGTATAAATAAATTCACATAATAATTAATAATAATATTATTTATTTCATTAAAAATTAAGACCATGAAAAATTGTAAAAAAAGTTCGATTAATTTTTAATCGTTTTGGTTTTATTCGAATAATTTTTTTTTAACTAATCTTAATTTTTCTTATTATTTGCATACTGATGTTTAAAAGATTTTCACCAACTGAAAGAAGTTGCTTGAATGAATTTTATTCGATTATATTTGAAATATAATCAACTTTATATTGGAAATGAACAATTTCCCTAAACTTTTACTTTTCATGGCAAATAAATGATATATGTATATATATATATATATAAAATATAATAAAAACTTTTTGCATAAAGTAATCAAGATCTCAACCACCTATTTTGAAACATTCTCACTAGAGCTCTAGACCGTGCCCACTTAGTGACTATTTTTTGATTTTTGCTTTTAGGCTCACTACTTTTAACAATATTTTCTTATTTGTTAATTATATATCAACTATTTATGTATATATAATTATTTGATTATTGGTTGAGATTTTGATTACTTTGTTCAAAAACTTTTTATTTTTTTTTAACTCAAATAATTTTATTTGAATTATTCTTATTGAATTATTTTCTGACAATTATTGAATATCGAAGTATTTTCTCATCGCATTATTTTTACATGACAATTATATTATTGGATTCGATTTCACTGAAATTTATTTTTATCTATTATATTCATCCCATTTTTTTAAATGCAGCCGTACAGATAAATAAGTATTAAAAATATTAAATTGAAGAATATATTAGATATTTTATTTTTAATTTTTGTCTAACACAAATTTTAAGGGCCAACTAATCGCTTAATCAGCTTCTCCATATTGACTATCACAATAAGAATTGTTTGTTGACTACTTTTGAAAAAGCTTTTTAGAGTTTTTTGTGTTTATGCTTGTAAAATTCTCAATCCAAAGTGGTTTGGGATGATTTTTCCAAAACTAGTTGGTTGAAGGTCTGGTGATTTGTTCGGTTGTTACACCAAATGAAATGGAGGCATATAAACTTGCTTAATTACATCATAAGCCAAATAACTAATTTTTCATTGTTTTTGGGGGTACTGTTCCTAATAAAACTTTCAGTGGCTGATGTTTGGAAAAATGTTGTTGGAATAGCTTTTTATTTAATCAATCGTCATCTGGTCTTTTCGAATTTGTGCTGCTAATTATTGCGAAGTGTTGACATCAAATTTAGATGACTGACAGTTTAGTCGATTAATTTTGAGTTATATGATTAATGGCGCTCGAATAACTTTCAGGTTTTCTTATATATATTTGTATAATTTTGTATTTTTTTTTCTTTTTATTTAATAAAATTCATAAACAATTTTAATATTAACCGTTAATGCAATATCCTTCGACAATATTCCCCATTGTGCATTGCATGTTTGTTTCAAATATTTAGAGCCATGCAAGCACATGCTTACATACACATGTCCATATGTATTTACATGGCTGTACGATTGGTTGGCTAGATGTTTTGATGACTTCATGTACAGTCCGTCAATCAGTCTATTACACTAAATTGCTTTAAAGAGTTGGCGTTCAAAATTCATTATTCGACTAATGATGACCAAGTTCCCATACAAAAAGTTTTCAGGCAAATGTATGTGTTTCATTTTAACGCACAGTCACACACAAACCGCTCCTTCATTGGCCATCATATAATTTTATTGTTGAAAATGCAATAAAAATCAATTAATGAAACAAATAAATATGTAATAAGTTCAAAGATCAATCATTCATTAATTAAACATTCCCTCAATTGAGTGATTTTTTATTTAAATTTGTTAAAAACAACTCAAAGCTAAATTTCGCTTAGAAAGTAAATACAATTAATTTTTTTCCGTCAAGTGCTTACTTTTTAAACTTTTAAACATTTAAGCTGTCCAAAAATAGTGCCAGATCCATACATAATCTCGTTTGAGATTATAATTGTAGTCTGAGTCTGGCTGTATTAAAACCGAATTTTTGAACATCAAAAAAAGGCGGGAATTAAATTTTTATAAAAAACTTCTTAAAAATATTGCCTAAATATAATAAAAGAATATTTAGGATTTTTTAAATTTATTTCAATAACGAAAATAATAATTAATGTTTACAAATTTTTATTCTTTATTTTATGTATGCAATATTCTTTGGCAAAATTCCCCATTGTGCATTGCAGGGTTGTTTCTAAAATTTAGAGTCATGCTAGGAAATACAACTTTGTGGCCTTTGCAAGCAACGAGGAGAAAATAATAAACCTGGTAACTTGCTTGTTAGATGGAACAGCAAATTGGATTGCCATCAAATAAAAAAGGAAACAAAATGAGCAATTAATTAATTTCAATTAATCAAATTCATTCCACCGTTTGCGATTAATTCAATTAATCAAATGTCAAATGAAGCAGTGGTGCCAACTCAAAGTTCTGTACCTCTAAAAAAAAACTACTGGTATATATTGTATCGACTAAGTTGTAAGCATATGTCATCATATGCCATCACCTTTGTTTTGTTCTCGTGATTGTGCTACTATTGTAACCACTTCTGCTTTTTAGTGATGATAAAAATGTTACTTTTAATCGGGAAAGGTGTAAAGACATGATTAGAATGCTTCTCGTAACTCAATTAGCTCGCATTAATCTTGCTGCTTGATCAGCGCCATAAATTTCTGTTCGGTTTCAAATATTCTGTCTCAATCATTATTTAGTTCATTTTGGCTGAATAAAAATATTTACAACGTGACTCATTATCGACTTGACTCAACACCTTTTTCAATAAAAATAATTTTTGCTGTTCGTAGAATGCCGTATGAATATTTTTACAAGAAGTTTGTGTGTTCGTCTTTATTAATCAAACGGAGAGCACATTAATTTGCTCGGAATTGACTTTTGACTTGTTGCTTGTAAGTAAAAAATAAATTCTTTTTCACCTCGTAAATATAAATAATTTATAAAAGAAAACATTACGAAAGAGATTAAAAATATTAATTATAATTGCTAATACGAATCAGTGAAGAGACATCAATCGAATTTATTTTACTACATTGTTTCCGATTAATTGTGTAAGAGATTGTTTTGCAGCGGATCAGTGAAAAGCAGAAGTGGCTACAATAGTAGCACAAGTATAAAAACAAAACAGGGGTGGCTCTACTAGAGGTTAACAACTTTAAGTTGGCAACACAGCGTTTAACAAAATAGAGTTGCTTTTAAGTTTGCTTACTTCGACATATCGTTAGCAGAACAACGCTTGTGAATATGCTGAAACACAAACTAGTATTGAATTTTCAATCAAAATTTTGGTACTACGATGAACCTAATTTTGGGTTGAATGGGTATATAAATGAGCAGAATTGAAATTTACTATTTAGCACGCTTTATAAGCTGGTGGACTCAAGAACGAATTCAAAAACCACACAGGCCACGCTATAATAATTGCAAGAATAATTTCGTGGAATGTCCCAATTAATTGGCCACTAACATCAGGGAATGTTTGCTTAATTTTTTTCTTTTTTTGGATTGTGCAATGTCACTTGCCTACGCCGATAAACCAGAGACAATAGAACACCTGCAAAGATCACTTTTCACTATCGTAGACAGCCGTAACATTTCTCAAATATGGCATTTCTGCTGAAAAATTGGATAGTAGACAAGCAAAAGCTTATGAACGTTTTCATACAATTTCAGCTTTCATGCGATCGAAATTGCTTTTACATCATTCAGCAAAGAAAAAATGGTTTGCATCATATTGGTGTGATAGTGTGGCACCATTTTTATGTAACTTTTTGAAATTAGAGGTATATTATCAGATTTTCGTGTGAAAGGATCGCACACTGTCAAGGACAGTGAAATAAGGCTTAAATAAACATTCGAAGTGTTATTTATTTTTTTAACAAACTTAACCTGCAAATATTTCGGATTGTCCGTTAGAAACCACCGAGGGTTTAGGCAGGAATCGAACCCTTGTCCTACGGTTTAGTACACTGTGCATTATTCATTCGCCTACGTAGGCACCCATACGTCCGCAAATGCTAGGTAAAAGGCCTGAAAGTCGGAGTTAAATATCTCAGTACAAAAAGTTCTACCAAAAGACCACGTTACATTAATATTAAAAAAATAATTATTGATTTTATTATAAGATAGACTTGTGCAACTCGAAAAAAACACCCTATATTATTAACATTTTTTTTTGCTGGTTGGACGCGCGTACCTTTTCCATAAGAAATCAGACATTTCTTGAAATCATTGCAATGTGAGATTATTTTGAGCAACACTGTACTCGTATATCAGCACTTTACACAGATTTAAATGAATCTTATCACTAGAAATTGCACTTGTTGTTAAACATCTATTAGTGAGTGAAAAGAATAAACAATCTTCAAAAAAAAAAACCTGATTTACTTCAAAAAAAAAAAAAAAAAAAACCGACGGAATCTGCAGGATGTGAGAGTGCTTCAGTGTTGCGAAAGGAGGGAAAACAATATTTTGGAATTTTCGTAATAAATGCAGGATTGTACATAAATTGAAATAAAGTTTTTTAAATCTCAGTTTGTTCAATTAAAGGCCAGATAAAACCTTTTTCACTTATTTCAATTTCCCACATTATTGAATTTACATGGCTCTGGCGATATTTCGAAAACGGCAATCTTGGCAAGGTAAAGTGGTCTTGTGGTCTTGTGGTCTTAATTAATTTTGTTTATTTTTTTCCGAATTAAACTTACTCAGATATATATATTTTTTTTAGAATAATTTTTATTCGAATCATTTCGTAGCCATAATCGTTTTTTTTTAAATTTTTATTTATCCTGAGTTGTATTCTTTCGGAAAGTAAAATTATCAATCCTGATTCTCACATGGTATATGCTATTTTGTAGATTTACGTCCAACATAGAGTTACATATCTAAATCTATATATGCTTAATAGTTCAATAGTTTTGGAGGATGCAAAAGTACAAACCGGTGCGCAGGTTTTCTGGTCAGAGTGTTCGTCAAAAGATAAATTTCGTACGCCTCTTCGTAGATACATATATTGTTGATTCATATTTAATAAAAAAAATCGGTTTTGTAGTTTCCAAAGGACAAATTGAATAGTTTCGGAGGTTGGGACTTACCGCCCGCTCTACCGCTCCGTATCGTACGCCTCTTCGCATATATATGTATGTGTAAATGTATGTATATCTTCACAACCGGGCTTTTGGAATAATGTTATTCCAATATTTGCTTTTCAGTAATTTTATTATTTTTTATTTGTTTTTAATACTTACACGAATAAACTCAATAATTTCTGTATTGTCGCTCGTTGTGGCGAATTAGAAGTTCAGTACGTGTTTGTTCTGAATAAATTTGCCTACTCCTTTGTTTGCTGATAAACTGTTGTAGTCGAGTAGGGTTGTATTCGTTGACATTTGTTGTTATTGTTGTTGTAGTAGCGGTGGTAGTAGTAATAGTGGAGTAGTAGGAATTCCAGGTAATTCAGTTTTAACCTGCGCGAAACGATGATTCAACAGCGATGACGGTTTTGCAACATCATTTAAGAGGGATCGCGAGAAGAGTGTGTGTCTGACTTGGCTGGTACGAAATCTGATGAGTAATCGAATTTGTGAATCAAACAGAAACACTTGTTTGCATCGTTTGTAATTCCTGTTGTTGTTTGTTTTGTTTTGCTACTCACTAAGACCGTATTTAATTGATTTTTTTTTTATTTTTATATGTTAATTGAACGATCGTGTGCTGTTATTTATTTGTTTTTCTAACCTTCAATACATTTCAGTGGTGAAAATGTAAAAGAGGGGGAGAGAGAGTTGGATTTACTTTATTTTTTCATGTTTCATTTTGTCTGTTTAGTTTTCATTATCTATAGATTTTTTAGCTCTATATGCTTGTTTATATATAATTGCAAAATCTGGAATATGTATGTATATTTTTTATATTTTATGAATTTTATGAATTTTATAATTTAGCTTTGCAGTCAGTTATTTAAAAACTGTTATTTATGGGCTCTTGCTAGTACTATAACTATTAAAATTATCGTACAAAGTGCGCAAAATTTTAGTTAAAAAAAAGTAAAATAAGCATAAAGCAAAAAATCGCCAACTTAAAATTTCCATAATTCTACTAAGTACATAACACACACACACACACGCGCGCGCGCACAGAAGTCGATACTTATAAAAACGTTAAAGAAAACAGTGGTGCTCCAAAATATAAATATTCATTTAGCAAGATTTTTTTATAATTATTTGAGTTGAAAAAAATTTCAAAATAAAACTCTAGATGTAAATGTTTGTTGATTTAAATTGACCGATAAATAATCTTTAATTTTCTTTTTATTTGCCCTTTTTTTAATGATAAGCAAGCAGTTTATTTAGTTTGGACACCAACGACAAATAAATGTTTTATGCACTACACAGAGCGGGCAAATGTTAAAAATTATTCGACACACACACATTTACACGCACAATCCGTCCATACATAGATGTAGCTGAAAGCAGACCGACAGACAGCCAGAGAGCCAGACGGCCAGACAGCGATCATAAAGTATTATTTTTATTTGTTTGGATACGATTTTTTAGCTTGCGCTGCTTGTTGCTTGATTTGAAAAATGTTGTTTGCAGTCGTCGTTGTCACCGCTTACAGTCGTTGCGACTCAGTTGATTGTTTATCAACGAATGCTTTGAAACCTACTGGAGAACCCATATGAAGCGAATTTTATTAATAACCCGACGACTAATGTAGTAAAATTAAAAAATACAATACAACGCAAAAAAACAAAAAAGAAAGAAAAAAACTCATGATATGAGCGGGCGATCTACCACTATATTTAACTTCGCGCCTAATAAATAAACGTACGCTCCATCCGTCCGCTCTGCTGTCTGTAGTAATCATGTGGAAACTTCGTCAATGCGTTGTTGTTGTCGTTTTATATCTGTGTTTTAACTTTGTTTTTTCTTTTACCCCTTTACAAATCGAAGCGATCTGTAGTTTGTGAGTACATGCTCTGTCATCACTCACAATCAGTTCTTGTTAGCAGCTTCACAGCTAGAATTGAAGCGACAAAACTGTAAACTTGAACATAAATGTAAGAGCGCGAAATGATCACAATAAAGTAGTCAATTATAATTAATTACACATTTAAATACAGAAAGTGACTAAGTGTTGCTGGTGTAGACAAATCTCAAGATGGTCTTAGCACCGGCTGGGAGCTACTTTTTATAATCTTCTATCCCACTGACCTCTTTTGAAATTTTTTCATACCACATCGCTTGCTGCATCCGGAAAGCAGAATTATTAAAATATTAAAATTATTTTTTGCAATTCTTAAAGCCAACTGTTTGCAGAGAAGGTATTGCTAATTGGAATGGTACATTTATTAGAGATATTTCAGTAAAAATTCTCATAAAACGTTATTCTAAATTTTATTGAGATAAAATTATCCAATAAAAGTCATACGTTTTTATGCGAATTATAAATATAATATGATATTTAAATCTATTCGAATCAAACGCATTTACATACAATTTATTGTCATATAAAATTATTTTCTATACTTTCTTTTTTTTTTCGCTGAGTTATAGGAAAGGGAGACTAGTTTTGTAGCTGATAGAGCCTATTTTTAATACGCCTTTAAAATACTGATACAGGGGAAGCATGGGCCCAGATGCATCTTATGATCACTGCAAATTAATTCTTCGTAAATGTATGTGGCCAATTGTGCCTTCGTACCTTAAACATCTCCTCAAGAATTTAAATACTTGAGAAAACTTCCTTACAATTATGTTTATTTTATAACTGGGGTAGATAGGGCTCAAACCCACTATATAAAAATTCTCTGTACAAAGCAGAGTCTAACTATTTTACTTAAGTAATCGTTGGAAAAGTACGAATGTAAATTGTTGCCATAGAAAAAATCGCCTAGAAATTAATATGTATATACTGAAAATTGCTGGAACAAAAATTGTTTAACAGTAATTCGAAAAATTATGTATTATTCCAAATTCAATAAACTAAATTTAGCAGTTTTTGGAGATTTCCAAGAGATATTTCAGTGAAATACAAAATGTAAAAATTAATTTTAAATGTAATATTTTTCACAAACAAAACTTTGAAATCGTGCTATTAAATCGTTAGCCGTCGCTATTCTGTATCAGTCGATATCTAACTGTTGAATTGTTATTACAATAAATCGCAGTCGTTATAAGTATGTAACGGCTACTTGAGCAGCCTTTCAAGGCGTACACATACTGGCAGCCGTTGAGTTCTTAATGTTTTGTTGATAAAGCCAAATACAATTGGCATAAAACGTTTCTTCTCTACGTCGACAATCGTAATTACTTGAAAGACTGATAAAACTTGATCGAAATCAATCGCACACACGTACCTCTTCCAACAGCAATGCTCTCATGTAAGTGGCAAAGCATTTAATTACGTATGTCGTTATTTCCCCTCCTTAAAACGCAATTAAAATTGATGTGGCGTTTTCCATAAAAACAGACCGGCGTAAATTTCTTTTCTTATTTATAAAAAAAAAAAAAATTTTTCTTCTGCCTGCATACATACGTACTAGTATTTATATGCTTTTTCCCAGGCCTGGGGATCGTGATTACAATTTCGCAATTTTGAATTTTTATGTTTAAAAAAAATTGTATTCTTTCTTTTTGCTTGCCTTAAATGAAATTGTGACCCCACAACTATAAACTTTGTGATGGTTAATCTAAGACAAGCTATTATTATTTACTCATATTTTATTCCGCTACTGACGATTTTTTGTACTTCAAAGTTTTTTTCCTTTCTTTACTGAACTACGAAGTTACTTTGACTTTTCAGTATTTAGAAACCTCGATTATTGCCTTTAGGAATGGAATAAAAAGCTTGTAAATATTCTCAGCAGCGTCATTGGTTGCCATCCATATGAAATATCCTTTTTTAATGGCACATCGGAGAAGACTTAAGCACTAGTTTTGTTAAACTAACTATTATCTTAAACCCAGTTTAAACATTTAATCTCTAAATAAATTTATATGGTAACACTGTCGTAAATATCAAAAAGCAAGTGACCTATCAGCGTATAAAGTCAAGCCTAATATCATAAGCTTTTAATGAAATTACAATTTTAATGCAATTTTTTTTAGCAATATGATCTGTTATATGTATATATAAATGAATTTACGAAAATTAATGACTAACAAAATTTTATAATTTATAAGAGAAACGCCGTGAAAATCAAAATTTATATATTTTAATTTAGAAATATATGTATATGTGAAAAACGAAGACAATTTTTAAAATTTAATTTTGTTGCCATGTAAATATTAATACAATTTATAATAATTTTTTCTAAAAAAAAGTTACAAAATTTTAATTTCCAATCATAAATAAAAACAAATATCCAAAACTGGCAACACTGTGCAGAATGAAAATGCAAAAGTAATCCATAACATCTCTCTCGCAGGTATCGAAACGAATCTCTGCACAATAGGCTTAAATACATACATATACATATTTGTAAATGATAAATGTCGATTGTCTAATTTTGGAACAAGAAATTTACTAAAAAGCCAATGAGAATTTTGCTGGTACAGGGAATTCTGGTAATGGTTACTAAAAACTAATGAATCCTTGTAGTACTTTCAAGTAAATTCCCATACCCCGGTACCTTATCACCTTGCATGATTAGCAAATAATGACAATTTTAATAAAAAAAAAAATAAAATTTATTATAAAACAGGGATTTTGCAAAGTTACATACAGCGAAAACCGATGCAAGTAATTATCCACGAATGAGCCCAGTGTGTAAAAATCACATACACCAACATTTCCTCAATAAGCGAGTCTATTGCACTTCAAAGTATAAAAAGGCATTATTGAAATGAAAACTATTTATTAAAGAATTTTATTTACTAATTGTTTTTTAATTTATGACGTGCGTTCGAATCGGCCCATTTCTGCAATTACATTTTGCGGTGTGTATAGAAATGTGTATTGAAGTATTGCTGTATAATAATGTAATTACTTTGTAGGTATGTTTGTATGTGTGTGGCAATAAAAACACTTGAAATATGTAGTCCTAATTCTTATAGACTCATACATACTCATTTTCTGCTGTTATAAAAAAATTATTCTAAAAGTACTCATTCAAGTACGAACATTTAAATTTAAAAATGCACTTGAAAAAATGTTTTCATTAAATTATAAATTATTTCAGAATAAATTTATTTTGCGAAACAAAAAGGCAAATGAAATTTTATTTTAAAAGAAAATACAACTCTACATCACAACAGCATAGAGTTACCATATAGAAACTTTATAAAATAAAACAGCTGTGTAATTGCACTGGAAAGGTGGTATTCACTATTTTTTTTACGAAAATGTTGTTGGAATGTCACTGATATGCAAAAATTATGCAAAGAAATTTTTTGTTTAGCTGTTGAAGGCAAAAAACATTTTATATTGTTTTATTATAAAAGGATATGATTAAATGTAATATTTTTCATATTTTCATTTAATGTATTATAATTTTTCCATTGAAGAAATACATTCAAGAACAAATTAATTTTGTCAAATAACAGTTGGATAGGAACCCAGCCATGAAGAAGGGCGAAGCAATACATAATGAAAAACAGGGGCGTGGAAAAAAATATGAAAATAAATCGCATTCAACCAATGTTTTCTTCTAAGGTCCGATTTTGCTCAGTGTAAATAACTGTAATGCTCGCACCCCCATCACCAAAGTGTGTTTTATTTAGCCAAACTGGAAAATTCAGAACAAACTTTTTAGCACGATTCTTCTTTCTAATGTTTCTACTATTAAATTGTTTAAATAACACAACAACTAAAATTAATACAAAAATAACAGCACGAACAACAACAACAACGTCTTTAAATGTAAACAAATCTCATTCAAAATTACCCGATGAAGTCAGTTGTTGTACACAGGAACACTTCTTATTCTCTTCTTGTTGCTTCTCCTCTAGCGTTTTTATTTATTCATTTTTTTTTTTAATTTTCTCCATCGTTTTACACGTATTATTATGATTATTTTATTTTTTCAAATTTCTTTCGATTTTTTATTTTAGTATAATTCAGTTGTTTCAAGCGTTAATATATACCTAAACACAAATATAAAAAAAAGGGGAAAGAAAACTTTTTCAGATCGCAAGAACATGTACCCGCCCGCCATCATTTTCTTTCTTATATAATAAAAAGAAAAGTTATATTAAAAAATAGTTTTTTTTTTTAAAAAATTTATTAAGTTCTTTAAGAAAGATTGAACAAATAAGAATCACACGTGATTTGATGACAAAAGGACCAAAGTGCCAGAGTGCCAAAAAAAGAAAAAAATCGCATAAGCAGAAACCGTAAAAATGACAACAAAATGACACAACTCAGCGTGAAAACATTAAATGCAAAAATACAAATTTAGTGAAGAAAGTGAAATTGACAACAACATCTTGCATGTGTCATAAAACGAAAACAATTTATGAAAACAGCCTTTCGACTTATTCAAATGCAAAACAAATAAGAAGCCAGTATGCCAGTATAGAAAATTTATTTCCTAGAGGCATAATAAAACAAATTTGTTTACGCTTACAAATCAGGACTTAAACCGCTCCAGTATATGCATACATACATTCTCTTACATGTAAAAACAGAATCTTTTATGTTTACTTCTCCTTTAGAATTTCAGTGTTGAAGGCCTTGTTTCACTCTCGCACACAGTATTAACACATGAAAAATTTGGCATGTATGTATTATGAAAAAGTATTACAGTGTAACGAAAACCGTATTATTTTTTTGACCGTCGAATACCGCTTGCAAAAGTTTTTGAAAATGTTCATCAAATTATAGATTTCATCTGATCAGAGTTGCTTTCTCTTTAAGAGGCCGAACAAAAGATTATTCTTTTGTAGCGCAAAACAAAAAAAGTACGAAAAGTATATTACTATTAATACATGGATAATATGGTGTACCACCATATACTACATTTTTTTATTTGATTTCGTACACTATAAGGCTGTGACTTGATATCACTTTCGTGTGAATGAGTCGTTCGACTATGTGGGATAGTGAAACCAGGCCTTAAGTACTAAAATTATTCGATTCAGTAGACTACTCGTACACACTAACCCCTATGGCAGCACTGCAGCAGCAAAATAAAATTATTTATTTAAAATGTATTTACAACATATCAAAATTTAAAAATAGTCTCTCAGATTGTTTTTTTTAATTTATAATATTAGTTTTGTGGTGCTTTTTTTGCGCTTAATTAACGTAATACAACTTTTAAGTCAAATACATACATAACTTTTTTTTGCCACTGGCAACACCATTTCTCTCCACTGCAATCAACAAGACGGGAAACAGATTTAAATTAGCCATATCCACAACAGTGAGGTCGTGTCGCAGTGCTGCATGAAAATAATCAATTTCCTTTACGCACATGTATTATTTTTTTGCAGTTGGTAGATCGCTAAGGCGACTGTGTTTGATACATTGTGGTTTTTATTTCCTTTCTGTAGATTTATACATCACTAGAAGATAATTTAGTGGCGTTGGAGTGCATTTCAATAGAATTCTACAATTTCAAAATTTCAGTTTTAGTAGTTATTCAAAATTATTTTTAAATCAGCCTCATATGAAAATAATTAGTTAGACATTTTTTTCTTCCCGGTATATGTTTTCTCTTTTAAAGGAAATTGCGCAGTAGTGACAAAGGTGATCGACTATTGGGATGCTCACCACGTTGTACTTGCAACTTATTTCCCTTCGTGGGCCTTAGAAATCCTTGTTAGTCAGTACGCTACTCAGAATCCTATAGATAAAAGTAAAAAGATTTAAAAGCGAAATCACTAAAGTCACCACGATCTTATAGGTATATCCACACTAAGGAATCATCTGCAACGGCAGCCACTAGTCGACATAATTCTTTATGCGCTACGACCTTTTATTATCAGTTTTGTACAATTATTTTTATTGTTTCTCGTCTTCATGCAATTGTGCATAAGTTTTGTAATTAAAAATATAAAATTCGACCACAGAATCAGAGGCAAATTGCACAAGTTTTGAGGTTGTGTTCGTGCCCGTGAAATAGTTTCCCAGCTCTGTTCGCTATAATAACGACTATAAAAACGTTTATAAATTTAAATTCAAAAGTCAAGAAAATAACATAAAATATTTGTTTTACCACGACAGAATATATTCAGATTTTTAGGATGTAGATTTAATGTTGCCATATTGAAATAATTTCTAAATTCCCCCATGGTTACATAGAAAAAAATTGTACGCAATAAAAATCCTTTAAGTCTGACATCATTTTTAAAGCACATATTTTGTAAAGGTTTTCCGGACAATTTTTTTAATATAATTAATAAAATGCCAAACAGTATTTCTACGAATAAAATTCCAAATGAACTTTTCGAAGGATATTCCGATAATTTATTAAATTTCGCAGCAGTAACGTGTATAGTATTTGTGATTATCGGTGTGCCGGGTAATATTTTAACAATTATTGCTTTATCACGAGGGAAACAGGTATGTTTAAATTTATTTATTAATTTTTTTAAGCACTACACAGAGCCATAAAGTGCTCTTACTTGTATTTAATTAATTTTTACATAAATAGTATGAAATGCATAATTTTATTTAAAAATATTAGTGAACAGTTCTTATATATTTATTTATATTTCTCTCATACAATAAATGTCGGAAGAAAATTGGTTGCGTTGCGTTGGCATATCAAATGATGAAATTTCATTAAATCTATATATTGTTAATTTTATATTTATATTAAAAATCCTAAAATTTTATGTTCAAAAAATAAGGCAAGATTTGAATTAAAGAGAAAAAATAGTTTTAAGCCTCTTGATTGCTATTTTTTTTTTTGAATCATAAAGTCTATGGGAATAACACATCGGGCATTTTGTGACTGAATTTCTTTCCGCAATACACGGCTAGTGACTTGGTATTTCAAATAATCTTATAAAAAGAAATGTAATGGTGTTAAATCCCACGATCTAGGTTACCGGTTCTGATCACTGAAACGGGAGAGTTCACGAATTCGAAATGTCTCATGCAGGAAATGAATTGTTTCGCGGGGTCTACGGCATCTGATACCATATTGTTGAAACCACAGATTGGACACATCAATGTCATCAAATTTCGTCAGATAAAACTTGTTTGTCATATCGCGATAACGAGCATCAGTAAAGGTCTAGTGTTAATTGTTGGGTATTCTTCATTTTCATTAGTATTTGTATATATTTTTTAATTAGTCAAATTTTTTTTTATAAGAACTACCGATATCAGGTATAATGTATTATTTCAAATATTAAACAAATTGAATTTAAAACCGTTTCTTAAATTCACTTTTCCTGTCAGCCAAATTTTCCTAGGCTATAGTGAGAGATTCTCTTTTTATATAGATATAGCATATGTGATTTTAGTATTAAGAATGCATATCATTGCTAAAATATTGGACTATAAGGAAGACTGATGCCAATAAATTACATATTTAAACACCGGCGTTGGATGAGTTATTTGAGCCGCATACTAATTCATGTCATCCATCTCAGGTCATTACAAGTCCACATTACTGGCATTGTGCGTCGCTTATTACCTACCAAAATCTGGTTTCAAGCATTATTTCTGAATTGAAGGATCACTTTAATCTAATCTGAGTGATATGTGGAAGTGTTGATACCGACGTCTTCGTTCTTGCGTTGAATTGCACCCTTGTAGTCAAATCATTTCAACATTCTTTTAATACTCTATAATTCCTTAAATAATCCATTTTTAAAATTATACATTATAATTATTTTTCCCCCAGCAGGTGAAATGCTTCGCAACAGCATCGCTTCTTTTCTTCCCACACTTATGTGTTCCTGCAGGAATAATTTAAATTCGAAATCATAGTGTGTAAGAAATAATTCGTAATTATAATTATATCGTTACATACTATTTATGTTTAAAAATTATGTTCTCCGTACATGAAAAAAAGAGCTGATATTAAAAAAGTATTATTTCAGAATCGTAATTCCACAGCTGTATTTATAATAAATTTATCAATTTCCGATTTATTATTTGGTTGCTTTAACCTGCCATTGGCATCGTCGACCTTTCTAAGACGTTCGTGGGTACACGGCGATTTACTGTGCCGCTTATTTCCGCTTTTGCGTTATGGCCTTTTGGCCGTTTCCCTCTTTACTGTATCATTAATAACTATTAACCGTTATGTTATAATTGCTCATCCCCGCAAATATACCAGGTAAGCTCCCGCTATAGTACATTCATTATAAAAGTGGCATAAGTCAGAAAAAAATATTTTGCAAATTTCACTAAATCAGGTTTTTACATGCAGTTTATTTAATGGGTGCGTACACTCTGAGCAATTAATTTGTGATGCAATTATGTGAATTTATTGCAGTAGTTTTGTAACACTGGTCTGAGTGACCAGCTGTAGAACATCTGTTTTTGTTTATATGAAAAACAAAAACATTTATCATTAAGGCCTAAAATTGAAATTATTTTAAAGTGTGCTCGAAAATTAACGGCAAAATTGTATTTTTGCTCCATATCGTGACATGATAAGGCAGTTATTTCTGCCGAAATTGGATGATATTAATGTGGCCAATATGTGGTTTCAACCAGACGGCGCTACATGCCATAAAGGCCGTGAAGCAATCCAATTACTACATCAGACGTTTCCTAACCATTTACTCTCTTTCCGAAGAAAAGATACCACCTAGATCCTGTGATTTGACACCATTAGTTTTCTTTTTATGGTATTATTTGAAATCACACGTCTATGCCATCAAATGCACTATTCCATGCAGCTCTCCATTAAAGGATATTTAGGCATATTTATGCAAAATGGCAAATGAAAGCCGGGGAGACCGTTTGCCCGATGTTGTATTCCCATACATTGTATGATTCAATAAAAAATTGAAAGCAAAAGTATAAAAACTGTGTTTTATATTTAATTCAAATCTTCCATTAATATTTGCACCAATACTTATAACAGCAACAAAAGAAAGACAGTTTATTTCTCAATACTTTGCTACTTCTTCGTATATCTTTTTCAAGATAAGTTGTGTATATAATATTTATTTTAATATTTAAAATAATTTATAAAAATCATTATCTTTCATTGTATTTGCAATATCACATATAATTACAAATAATTTTTTAAATGAATTCATAACTTGAGTTCTGAAGCAGACTCCGAAAAAATGTCTTACAATTACAGCTGCATCTATTAATTTTGAGTTTTTATACTTTCAAGTTGGTAGCACTGACTTTCTTCTATTAAATTTCACAAAATCAGCTTAAGACAATTTGAATATGGCAATACCGTTCTATATTATTGTTTTAAACCTGGAAAGGATATTTTAATAAAACCATGCAGGTTGTAAACTATAGAATTAGATTATTTTCTTGTTGTTGCTAATTATTCAATTAAATTTATTGTTTACAGTGTTGCAACAAATAGAGATAAGACCCCGCATGTGGCTATTATTAACATGAAAATGAGGATGTAGTGAAATTGCAAAAGATGGGCAAGAATAGATTGAAAGCTAAATATTTTCTGAGTTATGCCATTCTTACAGCGCAAGAACATGGTATTCTTTGAAATTGATTTTATAATTTTTATCTTAAAGAATCTACCAACACCGTTACTTGACCTTAATGGTAATTTGCACATGGTTATTAAGTTTTTCAATTATGATACCAACATGGAGGGGAATTTGGGGAAAATTTGGCTTAGACACGGTAATTGGGTCTTGTTCAATACTACGTGACCATAATAATCGTTCGCCTAAAGAGTTTCTCTTCGTTTTGGCGTTCATGGTGCCCTGCCTATGTATTGTCTTCTGTTATGCTCGTATATTTTATTTGGTGCGTAAGGCAGCATTGCGCTCTAGGGAGCCGGCCACAAAACCAATATCACCCAAAGGCAACGAACCAAATCGTAATGTGTTTAGTGATGAGGAAAATAGCAGAGTGGTGTCTGGAGTGGTAGACGCTGGAGGTGGTGGCAGCAATTATTTAGAGCTAAAGCCGTTTGCAGTTGATGAAGATATTCAGTTTATAGACGATAACTATTCGTTGGATAACTTTCCGATATCATATGAAGAGATCACAGATAACAAAACCAATTTATCGGAGAATTTTACAAATGTATGTATAAAAAATAAACAAGCCCATATCTATAAGTTCTATCATATCTAAAATAGACAAGGTTCGAAAATTAATCCTTTTACATAAGCCTGTGTTTGCACAAGTTGAGCCTACTTTGTACTGGCAATCCTTGTAGTCCACAGCACCTGCTAATAGTTTTATTCTTTCACAAGAAAAAATAATATGATATGTTTGTTGATCTGTTGGTCGTATTTCAAAAAATCGCATTAAAATGGCCTTGCTGGTGCCACAATAGCATACAAAACTGATGCAAACCATTTCTTGTTTGCTGATTAAAGAAAAAGCAACTCTGATCGCATGAAAATTGTCATTTTACGAAAATCTTTATAAAATTTTGCTTGTCATCAAAATCTGGCATTTTTACTCCACACAATACATACTATTTTTCAACAGTAATTCCATATTTGACAAATCGTAGGAGTGTGTAGGATAGTGTATCAGGACTCTAAGGCAACTTAATCGTCTACTTTTTAATCAGAAAAATTTTTAATTTAAAATTTATTTTGTTTACTGAAAAATGTCCTCGCTATGAAACCAGCAAATAATGATGGAATACAATTAATTTACTTTTTCCTAATAAATCGTGCCTAATTTAAATAAAATGTCTTTCTTTGGCATAAAATTATACCAAATTTTCGGCATTTTTGTTTTTGGTGTTCGCTTTAACGAAATTATATAAAACGTAGCATCGCTCGCCTTTAATACAATTTGAATTGATTTTTAATACAAGAACATCTACCGATTTAATATTCGCAAAGGCATGGGGTTTAATATAACCATAACTGGCCGACAATTTGTTCACACCTTCTAGAGAGATTCTTTATGTTCAATAAGATTTATGTAGCTGGTTTAACCTTTAAAATGGCATCCATATTTTTTTTTAGAATGCTATAAAAAATATGAAAGCTCTTGATAGCACCAATCCGGAACAAAATTCATCACCAGAAGTGCAAAATCCGTTATCGTAAGTTTTATACCCAAAAGGTTACTTTTTTGTCATAAAAAGTTTTAAATCCTCTTCATTAATTTTGCAGTCGTCACAATCCCATAAAAACATCAATTAAGACCTCGTTTACACGTTTCACTGCCCGTAAAAATCATTACGTTTCAATGGGGAATACGTCGAATGCTTCCGCCATATATCCGGGACGAATGAGTATTAAGGATCGCCGACTTTTGAAAATGATTCTTGTCATTTTTGTCTCATTCGTTATCTGCTATTTGCCCATAACGCTGACCAAAATTTGGAAAGAAGCCAATGATCAGCACATTTTTAATATCAGCGGCTATCTGTTGGTCTATCTAACAACTTGCATCAATCCTATTATTTATGTACTCATGTCGTCAGAGTACCGCCAAGCCTATTGGAATTTATTACGGTGCCAATATCAGACATTGCCAGCTAACAAGGATTTCAAACGAGTAGGGAAAAAATAAATAGCATTTAAATATTATATGTCCTCAAGCAAGAAATGCATTAAAGTTAATAAAGATTCTTAATCTTTGCCCTTCTACGGTAAAGATTAGATGCTCAATAAAAATTTACAGAGCTGTTGTATGTGTGTGAACTCTGGGAATTGGTATTCAAATAAAATGGTTCTTATCGAACTCAATTTGATGTTGGAAATAGAAACAGAATATTTCAAAAACAGAAATATTATTTAATTATTTTTCCAATTTAATTTACTATAAACGAGGAATCTCAATATTCAATATAAATAAATAAAATAAAATATTAATAAAACCAAAAATAATTTTTTATTTTATTCTACTGCAAACCGTTGTAATTTAATTTCAGTGCGTTCTAAAAATCATTAGAGCACGTATACGGTTTTATTTTCACAGCTTGAAAATTTCCTGCGCAAAATAAATTCTAATAATTTGATTGCGCTTTTGATAATGCAGATATGACGAATATTAAGAATTCCATTAATTTTTTACTTGATTACAGATTAATAATTTATGTGCTTTCAGAAAAACTCCTCTAGTTTAAAATCGTTTAAAAGCAAAAAATTAAAAAAAAAATAGCTGTAATTGAATTTTGCAATAGACTGTTTATTTATTTCTAAATTTAACAAATATTGAAATTGTTCTCTATTTGTTTCCTTCGCCTTCTGGCAATGCATACTAAACTCTCAAATTGTTTATTTCAATTTCATTCGACTTTAATTTATTTAACAACTTCCTTTGCAGAAAAAAAATAATTATCTAAACAAAACTTAAGTTGCTCTGTGTGAGTGATGTGTCAATATTGTTTGTATTTAATTAACGCATTAAACAAGTTTTGAGTAGTCGAAAACCGATCTGGAAAGATTTTTAAATTTATTGATTATTCTTAACTGAGAATATTTTATATAAAATATATTTGTGCATGTAGATTTGAGAGAATTGGTATTTTTTATTCTTTGTTATTTTTACTTGATCTTATTAATTTATAAATTGTTTAATACTTTTTCAAGCTTAATAACATTTACAATAGTTATTTTAATTTTTATTTTTTCGATTTTTTTTTTTCTAATTTAATCCGCGAAAATATACTACATTGTTTTTCGCCATTTCGGTAAACATTAGTCTCGACAGTTCATATTTGACAGTCGTGAAGTAGAGACGCGGCAAATTTATTATGAAAATCAATCATCGATTACTGTGATGATCGGAAAGTGAAGAGAAATTTTTAAAAATAATTGAAAAAATGTAATAAATATTATGGAATTTAGAAATCTGAACGATTTTGCAAACTATTCTATTTGTTTAGATACTTGTAAAAATTCCACCCAATTCTGGCAACACTTAAATTATAAAAATCCTCCCAGAGATAACTGGTCACCACAGAGGTGAATTATTATTTCGCGTAAAGAGTTGAATATGAAAGATGTTTGGTGAATTTAGTTTGCACAACAAATATTGAGCCCAAAATCTTTTTAATGCTAACTAAAGCATTTTGGAAGCATTTTGGAAGCACTTTAGCGATATACATACACACATTTGTTTTTGTATACGTACGTATGTATGTATTTCAATTTATATAGTAATTTTTATTGACGATAAATAAATCAAGCACTGTGTTTTTAACGTATGAAAACACTTCCATACGTAAATTATTAAGAAGAATTTGGCCATGTATTAATTCTCCATCTCACGAACCAAGTCGGTATATAGCAAAAGAGACTCTTGGGAGAGTAAAATATAAATCGAAATATAAGCATATAAATTATAAAAGCGTAGACCCCTTTTTCTTCTCTGTAGTAAATTGTAAATATTTAACCTGAAAGCTTGTTTCAATGAATTAGTATGCAACAATTTGTTGCATTTTATGAATGACTAAAATTTTTCCTCGATGTAAATATGTATGTATGTGTGTGATTAATATATTAAGGTATAAATGATAATGGATGCATCTGCCCATGAATTTGTGTGTGGATGTTAATGATTTTACGTTCTTTGATATTTTTTGCTTATTAAATGGGTATTTATCTATACATTTTTAGATGCACCATTTAATGTTATTACTAAATTATTAATTATTTCATATTTCTGTAATGATTACTGTATTGATATTTGGAATGATTTTGCTTTGGGATTATACTGATGTGTATCCTCGAGATATTCATGTATTAAGCCTTTATATACTTAGAAAAAAAATAATCTTTTAGATATTTTAAGATATTTATATTTATATATTTTCATTATTTTATAAATACATTTAATTTCATATTTGCTAATGATGAAACAAAATAAAATTAATTTATTTCATTTTTGATTTGACAGTACAAAAACGGTAACCATGAAACATTATGGAATTTTTCTTTAGCAATTTGAAAAATATAATATTCTGGTAATATGTATTCTGTGAGTGCGTTTCTAAAGAATTATATTACTATAGTGTTTGGCTATGTTGTTATTATAATCATTCCATAACTTACAAACACTACGAAGTTAATTATTGTGTATTTGTGTGACTTAAGTATTGTTTAGATGCAGTCTTTGTTGTTGGTATTATTTTCATTGTAATTCCTCTATACGTTGTAAAAATCAGTGTGGCATTGCCAGCTTTAAGTTTTTTTGCATATCATTTTTTTGCTACTGACATTAAAGTAACGTATCACAACCGGAAACTTCCCGAATACATCCGATCACCAACCGAGTTTCAGTCAGTATTGGAAATGTAACCGATGGCTCAGCTTCGTTGTGTAAAGTATTAATAACTCAACAAGAGGGTTGAATGTAAAGTCTGCGTAATAAGCTTATTTAAGTAAAGTATTGAGTTTATAAATAAGCAAAAAAAAAAAAAAGGAAACAGATGTTTCTTATTTAGGCTGTAAAAGACAGCAGTGGAATAGAGAATTAATTTACAACAGAAAATGTAACTCAGAATTGCATCAATTTTGCATTTAAAAAAATTAGATAAATAATAATAATTTATGATAATAATAATTATGATATTGTAAAAGATTAATAATATTTTCTCTTTGTCGACAATTTTAATTTTAAATATGTATGTATGTATTTAAAGTTATTTTATTGTTTTTGACTAAAAAACAAGCTTTCCATTGAGAAAGCGAAATATTGGAAATTGTAAATACAACTGAGTGCAGTTTTATATATAAAAGGACTAAAAAAAGAAGAAGCAAAAGAATTATCTGTTCATATACCTATTTGATAGGAATAATATTTTTTATTTTCTTGATTTTACTAAATGAAACACAGACGATATATAATCCTTCCAAAAAACTCCTACACACACCCATTCTCGCATAGGAATTTTCCGCCTTTGTAAATAAAATAAATATAGAATGGCCCGATTTATTGTTATGAACAATCCATGTGATTTTATTTCAGTGTTTATTAAATTTTTTTTTAATAATAATTACCATTAGTTTAAGTTGTATAAATGCATTCGAATAATTGATATTTGTTTTATTTAATTTTTTTTCAAATATTGTTTTGTATTTGTTAATTATATTTTCTATTTTATATTCAATTTTCAATATTTTAAATATTGAATATAATAAGATTATTGTTTTCGTTTTTCATTTTCAATTTCGTTTTGAGACTTTCTTGCTTTTTCGTTTTACCAATCAAATTTAACTATAATTTAGTAACACAACTATTGAGAAATATTATTGTTATCAATTTTTAATTTAATTAAGTTTATTAATAATTAATACTAGAGACTATGTAGAATTTTCAAAAACAAAATAAGAATCTAATAAATTTCATAAACTTTAATAATATTATTATTATTGTTATTGTAATATAATTGCAATCCGATTTGATATACTATATCTAAATATTTGTTAAGTTTCAGAGTTTATATATAAAAGTATTTATGTATTAATTAGTTGTATATGCGAACAATATAAATGATTATTTTATGTATAAAATGTACTTTGAGTATGAATTTAATTTTTTTTATATTAATATAAATAGATGTTCAACCGACCCCTACATTAGCAATATAATTGTACAATTATACTGAGTATTAGCGTATGGCAAAAAACACACATAAATTTAATTTGAAAAGACATTGAAGAAACAACTTTTTTGAGAGGTATTAAAGTGCTTAGTCACAACACAGCAAAGGATATATTTTAGAAATACAAGAAGGTAATCGAACTTGGTACTCTGACACAAAAATTAATTGTCACCAACCTGTATCACACAAGGCTTTAAAAAAGACTTGTATTCTTATTGAAAAAGTATTTGAAGTAATTTTCCCTAAACTGATTTTAAAAATATGAATAATGCATTATTAAATAAAGAATAATGTTACTTTTGGCAACAACATCATCTGTTCCACTTTTAAATTGTTACTAGATCAAAGTTGAAATCTGTCTAAACAGACAAAAGAAAATTAAAAGTGTATCCAAGAGTCTTTATTTAAAATTAAAACATTTTTGTTTTCATTTATTTTTGACTATTTTGGGAACTTTAGGAAGCTTGCGACCAGCTTCCCTTTGCAATTTTCCAAATCTTAAGGCTTTAATATACACATACAGAAATTATGGTGCACACCATTTTATTTCATGCAGAAGTATAAACTACATACAGTTTGTCCAGTATTTATTTGCAATTTGAAATAATAATAAGCACATATTTAATTTGATGACATGATACGAAAAAAATATTTTAAATCATATGTATATACTACATACAGTTTGTCGAGTATTTATTTGCAATTTGAAATAAAAATGAGCAAATTTTTAATTTGATGACATGTTACGAAAAAAATATTGTAAATCATAATATGTACTTTTTCTTTTCTTGTACACATTATTTACTATTGGATTAAGGAAAACATATCATATTTTTATCTAATTTTATGAAATGCAATGTTATAAATCACTAACGCCACAAACGGAGACTCTTTGCAAAATTTTTATATGCACGTGCCATATATTGGCATTGAGCTTCAAAAACTATGCCATAAATTATTACGAAGTAATAAAAAATATTCCCACTTTAATTGCACTAAAACATGCACCTATCTACCTAAACGATCTTTAACTATATATATGTTTCATTTAGTTGAAATAAAAAAATTTTAAATTTTTCTTGTTTACATTTTTTAAAAATTTCGTAACGAACACTAATTTACAGTCTGTGTTGTGGAAGTGTCCAAAATTTTTTATTCTCATTTAAGCAATAAAAATCACTGACTAAGTTGGCGGGTATAGAGCCAATATGTCGATGGTAAATCTTTTATATATACTTATGAATAGTGAGTTAAATGTGAATGTGTTTATGTATGTATATAATATTATAAAAATGATTTATCGTCAATATAAAGTAACTAATGTTACTCTTTTAGCGTTAAGCTCTTGCATATCATAAAAATAATAACAACAATAACAACTTGAAAGCTCTGTAGCTAGAAAATGATTGATACTTAGAAATTATAAATAAAACTAATTTAATTTTTACGAACATGTTTTTTAGCAAGCACAATATTAGAAAACAAAACTTAAGATTAATTAATACTTACAACATTAAGTTATTCACATAAATATTTATATATAGTGGGAGTGGTAAATCAGATACCTGCGCCGCCTTAACGTGTTTAATTGCAACAGGATATTTTTTGGAAAATATAAGAAATCAGAAATTTGGTCTATTATTCTCTTATTAGAATTGAAGAATACGAAAAGACATGTTAATTCACAATAGCACAGACACATCATATATAACAAAAAAAAATTGACAATGTCACTGCTGTGCGTATGCCTCTTCAGGACAAAATTAGGCTTTTTAACATTTGCTCTTCCAAACAGCGAATTTGTTTACAAGAAGCTTTAGCCGAAGAATGCGAAAGCTTGGTCAACAATCGGGCGATTCTCGGATGTAACTGCCAACACTTGCCGTGTCGTTTCGCCTTTTTAGTTTGGCTTTTGTAGAATTTAGAATCATGTCTTTAGATGCAGCATATGCCAATAAACAAAATCTCAGTTTCTGGGGATCGGCCAGCTTGCAATTAATCTAGAAAAAATAATGCACCAGCGACAAGAAAGAGATAGAGTTCGGTGTGGATTTCGGAGTGTTGACATCACTGGCTCATTTGTATAGAAAATTGTGCCTGCAACGCTTTTTAAGTTAGTGGCATTGTTATATATAGGCCTGGAATATCATGGGAACAACTTGAATTTCTAATTCACAATTACTTGTATCGGAAACGATACAGTGCAGTGGTTCGCTGTGTTCGTAGCAAGCATCGAATTTTGAATAACAACTATCCGCCCGATCAGAATCCATATAAATCGTTTTCACACTTCGATTAACTGTATGGCCTTAACGCGTTTTCTTTTACGTACACGATTTCATTCACAATAACCCAAAATATGTCATAAAAGTTTAAAAGTTAAAAATAAATTGATTATTATTATTGTTATTGAAATTGATAAAATTTTAAAGTGAACAAAAAGTTTAAGAAATTAAAAAGTATGGAATGAAATATGAAGCAGTGCCGTCGTTACTTCTCGAATGCTGTTATTAGAACCGTAAAATCGTTTCACAGTCAAACTACCCGTACAATAGTTTCAAATATAAAAATATCGTTCAAAGTTGTTTATGGGAAAAATAGAAACCAGCGGCATTACGACCAAGTCACAATAGTTGACACAGTTCTCTGAGGTGGAACCCATTTGAGAACCAAGAGCATAATCTTTTGTATGTGTATGTAAAATTATATAATTTAATGAATCGAGTAGTACAGTTAAACGGACTCCATGTGCTCAGCCATTTCTAATATGGGACTTTCGCTAAGCGGTTTAATGACAGTCTGCCAATTAGGTGCATACAAACTTGTCGCGGTTGTGCATGATGAAGATGAGGAGGCTGATGATGACGATGATGATGAGCTGGAAGATGATTGTTTCGCCAATGATAGCGAGGAGACTGTGGGTGCCAATGAGTTTAATGAGGGTGTGGTAGGTGGCGATAAAAGTGTTAGTGTTGATGTGGAATTTGGCGGTGGTGCTGATGCTGATGCTGGTGTCAGTGTTAATGTAGTAGATGAAGATGTTTGCTGCATGAAGAGAAAGAAAGAAAGAGAAACATTTAGTTGACCAATTAATAATTACGAAATATAACGTATGATGGATTAACAATTACATGGTAAGCATGTGGTGGAGATGGTGGGACTATTGCAGATGTGGGCGTTAAAGCTGAACCACGGCTTACACCATTTTCCATTTTACTTGGGGAACGTTTTTTATTCACAATAGCCGCCGCATTCAAGCAATTCCATGTTTCTGAAGCATGTCGGCTTATGTTTGGACTTCTGCTCCGCGTCATTGGCAGAATGGCCACATCAGCTGATTGTTGTTTGATGTACGTTGTTTTCATGAAGTGATTGTTAATTGTAGCATGATGGTTACTGGCATATGCTGCAAGTGGTGCTAAGGAGTTGTGTTGAAGCTTGCCGCTACGTTCGAGCATTTGTAACTCCATTAGTTCATCGGGATGTGGCATGGGCTGATATGGTGGTGGTGTAGAT
This sequence comes from Ormia ochracea, assembly GCA_963402855.1. Lineage (NCBI taxonomy): Eukaryota > Metazoa > Arthropoda > Insecta > Diptera > Tachinidae > Ormia > Ormia ochracea. Next base: position 42,811,409 of record OY727107.1, read on the forward strand.
GTCGGTGTAATAGGCACAACATGAGGATGCGAGTTTACCTTGTAGCCATGCTCTCTTATGATGTGATGTGGCCGTGAAAGATGTGATTCCAAAGCGTATTGTTTTTGGAACAGTTGGCGCTTTTGTTGCAGCAATCTATGCTGGAGTAATTGTTGTTGTAGTGGTGGTTTTTGCATCGGCAATATACTTGCTGCATTCAGTTGGCTGTACAGCAGACCGTCATGGTGACCTCTTGGCATGCTGCCATTGTAAGCAACATTTGCTGCATCAAAACGCAAATAGTGATATAATGATGGGTGTATGGTTCCATTTTTATCAGGAAAATTCTCCAAGTTTTCCATGGCTCGTATTAAATGAGGTGAGTATGGTTGATGGAGCTCTACTGGTAATCTGTTTGACAGTGTATAGAATTGACTATGTTGAAATTGACAGTTCGTAAATTCATCTAACGGCAGATTGGATCTGTACTTAGATTTAAGTGTTTGTGCTTCTCTCTGCAGCTGTTGCAGTTCAAGCCAACCATTACGTTTATGGATATCGTAGCGATAACTACCATACGATGTTCCGTTCCGTAGAGGACCAGCAGCACTAACAATCCCTTGTGCTACTAAGCCATCACTTGCACGACGTCCTTCCCTGCTGGTTTGGAAAAAAAATTTGATATCATAGTTTTTTTTGCTACTAATTATGTGGTTGATTTACAATTGAACTATATCCGAGGTCAAATAAATATTTTGAACCGTACCAAAAGACTAAAAAATGTATTTCATTCCGACGATTTGAACTTGAAATCGGGGTATAATTGTTAATTTGAGGAGAGCAAATCATGTGCAGATTGACCTACTGTGAATGACCTTTCCCTAATCCGCTCTCTTCTAGTGATTGTTAGGCAAATTCCCCAATCAATCTTCTGCACCAAGTTAATTTTCGGAAATTCTAAGGACGTACACATTGAGTGTTATATTTTACATAACCAAAGTTATGTCTCTCACCTGAATGTCAGATTACTAGAATAACTTTTCCAATGAAATATCGGGTTATTATGACGCAGACATACTTTAAGCTTAGAAAGGAGTAAAGTTGATCGAAATTGGTTTAACTGAGGTAAAGAATATCAATGAAAAGATCGGCAAAACATTCATAGATTTTTTTCTGAGGTGACTGTTTGAGTGTGTCAAAAGAAGGATTTGGAAAGAGACACCCCTGTAGAAAAATAGAGTTGTATTGAGGGATGTAATTAGGCGTAAATTAGGGCTTTGCCACTTTTCAATTTGCGTTCGCTGGTGTATTTTATATTATATAATTGTATAATTTAAAAATTTGGTTAATTCTTCTGGCTTACCTGAAGTGTACCGGCGAACGTTTATTTGTGTAGGGTGTCGATTTGGTCGACAGCATTGATGACGTACTAGTCACTGGTGGCATATATACACACGAATTGTTGCTATTATAAAATGAACATTCTGAAGACTGTTCGGAATTGACACTTCCACTACCAGCTGCATTGGTGCCAGAAGCCGACGCAGCAAGAGTTGAGTTGCTCGCGCATGAGGGTAGGCTACCAGCAAGATCTATACTGGTAACCACATTGAAATCAATACTCTCGTAGGTTGAACAATTGCTCTTCGAGGAACCTCGGCTTAGATTCTGACTTAAACTTTTCGAATAGCTGCCAATTACGCCACTCGAAGAGCTGCTGCTGGCATAAGATTTTATACGTTGATTTCTTAAATCGATAGAAGATTGCGAAGTATCTGTAATAGTAGAGTCTTGCATTATTGTGGCAAAATGTTATATTTTCAGTGGAGTAACCTTTAGTGTCGCTCGCTCCTCCCATGTCAGTTTCACAACCTTCGTCTGTACTGGAACTACATTGAGCAGAAACTTTTTTCGTTGCATTTTTCGTTGTGGGTCGGTCATTGCCATTTGCTCTGAAATTAAACTTTATTAGTAACGATCAAAAACGAAAAAAAAAAACAGTTCGAGGGATTAGCATACGCCGTGTAGTTGTTGGAGTTGCTGTTCAAGTGGCTTTTATCGGCGACCTGTGTTTTATTATCACCATTCGAATCGAGAGCAATATTGGATTTAGTTTTGGCATCTTCCTTGCAATTTGCCTCCTATAAATAAATAAATAAATATAAGGAAATTAGGATTTTCCGATTGTTGTATTCTGATGAATTTACTTATGAAACCGACCTCTACAGGCAAAGGGCTTTCCTGAAGGGTTTGAAATAGTTTTGTTGCTTCGGCAGACATTTTGTAGCGGAAACTAAGACTTTGGTCTAGAACAGCGGATGAATCGAAACTGCTGGAACTTGATAGGGTTTTGGAATCGTTGAGTTTTTTATCGGACATTTTTTTATCCTCAGTCGTTTTTTGTTTCGATTGGTGTTTGTGGTTTTTGGATTCTGATATGGCAGTGGCCTTTTGCAATAAAAGCCTACAGTCTTCTGAGCTCTGTTTTAGGATACTTTCTTCAATATTGAAATGAGTCAAGACACCAGCAGCCGTAAACATGCGCTCACGTATTGAACGCTCATCAATAACACGTGGCGCTGGTCCACCATTCGATGTTGGAAAATCGCGACTGTTCAGATTTGCAGATGAATGTTTATTATTGTCTATACTGTTACCAAAATCCTGGCGAGACATACGACCTCTGCTCTTCTCTGAGTGATATCTTAGATGATTATCGGCTAGCTTACTAGCTTGCAGTAAATGCTCATTTGTGGCCGTTGACGGCACTGAACGCTCGCTGAGTAAAGTCTGACGGCTCAGTTTAGACAAAATACTATAGTGTTCCTTGATCAGGTGCAAGTTACTGCTAACTTGATCCTCATGAAGCACATGGTTCGCCTGCATGCGTGGCTGATCTGATACGGCTGCCATTTTGCTATTATGTTTGTACAACATTTTGGACGTATAGTGGGCTGCCGAAGATGAAGCTGATAATGTTGATAAAGTGGAGCCAGCTAAAGAGTGTTGCTTAATTCCACTGGCATATTTTGGCAGTGAGGATGACGATGAAGCAACCGAATTGCTGGTAGTGGTGGTATTGCTAAGACCTCCGCTGATTTGTTGCTTCTCCTGCGCCATTTTCTTATTATAGACCCGATCTTGTAGCAATAGGTAAATGGCTGCCACATGATCGTAACTGTTCTTTTTCAAACTGGCTCGGGTCTTTTCCGGTGGTATGCCAGCAAATTCGGACATAATGCGCATAATGTCCTCGTTGGGTTCGATGTTTGTTGTGCCATCCATGTTCACATTAAACTTTGATATATTCGAAAGTTCTAAAATTTCTGGGCACATCCAGCGATGACGTTTAATCTGCTCGATCGTATAACGCCGTGATGGCTCCAACACCAGCATACGCCTTATTAAATGTTCACACTCTGCAAAAAATTTTATACACACAATCGGTAACACTAAGCAGTTCCATCAACAATCAAATAAAATCTTACCAGAAGACATAAAGAAAGGTATACGAAAGCGTCCAGACAGCACGCGGTCTCTAAGACTTTGCAGTGTCGAACCATCAAACGGCAGTGCACCGCACACCAAAACATAAAGTACAACTCCAAGTGACTTGAAGGAAGAAAAAAAAATTATATAAATTCCTATCGAGTACAATTTGTTTGCTGTCCAGATTAGAGAATCCTTTTTCAAGGTTTGCTGTGATTGTGTTTTTGTAATTCTCAATTAGTTTTCCAATTATTATTCAAAACTGTTTAGTCGAAAATTTGAGTTTTTTTAGTAATTTTAATAAAGATATTCTCGCATGAATTTTTTTTCACAACTGCCCTGTTGAAGGTCTATCGATGAAATGCTGGCATCCAGACCAGCTTAACCACACATAAAACACAAAATAAATAATTTATTTATTTTTTTGTAATTTTTTTTCTTAGTTTTATTTGATTGCATTTATTTTATATATTTTTATTTATTTTTATATTTTATTTTTATAGTTTTATTTGATTTCATTTATTTTTAGTTTTATTTAATTAAATTTTATATTTTCCTCTTAATTTTTTTATTTTTATATTTTATTTTTCTAGTTTGATTTGGTTTTTGTTTATTTTTAGTTTTATTTAATTTAATTTAATTTTATATATTTTTATCAGTTTTATTTGAATTTATTTATTTTTATTTAATTTAATTTTATATTTTTTTCTTAGTTTTATCTCACATTTAATTTTTTTTTTAATTTTTTTTATTTGGTTTTTTATGTTTATAATTTTAGCTTCTTTTCATATTATTTATTTTTATAATTTTTATTTTTGGTTTTAATTTATTTTTAATTTTTTTCTATTGCTTTTATTTTTATTTATTTTTTTTTTTTTTTTGATTTTAAGTTATTGCCCTTTTTCATTTCATTTTATAAGACTTGAAGGCAGTCAAAAAAAAATTCGTCGACTTGATCAGTTTTGTAATCGTAAGAAAATGATTGAACAAATAGGTTTCGCAACTTTTCACTTCATGTCTAATCAGATATTATGTTTTTTTTTTTTCTTACCCAAATATCAATTTCTGGCCCCGTATATTGCTTTCCTTCAAACACTTCGGGTGCTGCATAAGGAGGAGATCCACACCAAGTTGCAAGGAGTTCGCCAACTTTGAAGTGATTTGAAAATCCAAAATCGGCTATTTTTATATTCATATTATTGTCCAGAAGTAGATTTTCAGCCTAAAAGAAAATGATGCAGATCATTTGCTAGCCGAGGGATTGTTCAATCGATAACTTACCTTAAGATCTCTGTGGACAATTCCTTTCCTGTGGCAATAGTCCACAGCTGACAATATTTGCCAGAACTTGAAACGTGCTGCAGTTTCCGACATACGACCATATTTTGCAATATAATCTGCGGAAAAGTATAATTTAAAAAAGAAAATAAATAAAGTAAATGTCTCATATAAATACAGAGGCGAGGCGTAAATGGGTTAACGTAATTCTAAATAGCGAAAAGATGTGAAATATCTCTCGAAGATAAATTTGTAGGATGGTGTGCTGCCTGCAGCGATCGATATCGCGTAAAGTATCGGTTGAATAATTTCAGGTTCTACTCAGCTTGTCGGATTGCTAAAATGCAGTTCAGCAATAACTAATTTCAAGCTGATTTTTCATTTCATTACGGAAATTGTCAACTTGTTTAATGCTCGGCATTGGAATGAATGTACGAAATTTCAAAGAACTCTTCGAACCAGCCACACACATTCAAAAGATAGACATTGGCTCTAATGAAGTGCAGCCGTTGATCGAAAGTGTGTATTTGAGAAATCTAACAATCTAAAACGAAAACTTTGGCCAGCACTTGGTCGAAAACGTTTTACATTTCTTTTGCCTTCCTACTATATTTTGCATTTGAACTGATAAATACCAGTCAATGTAAAAAGCTGTAAGACTATGAATGCATTTAAATTGATTATTTGGTTCTGAATACAACTTTGATTTAAGTAAACTTCCCATTTATTTTTCATTGAAAGTTGTATAAAAATCCAGTTGTTCTAAGAAGCATTTGGCCCTAAAAATCCTAAATAAAACTTTTGTGATCGCTAAATCCATTCAGTTGTCTTTATTCGTGTGTTGATATTGGTTCAGTGCATTAACAGTTTTGTTTTTCGTGATAGTGAAGTGAAAATGGCTCGTACTAAGCAAACTGCTCGTAAATCAACTGGCGGCAAAGCGCCACGTAAACAATTGGCTACTAAAGCTGCTCGTAAAAGTGCGCGAGCTACCGGCGGCGTTAAGAAGCCTCATCGTATCCGTCCTGGTACTGTAGCTTTGCGGGAAATTCGTCTTTATCAAAAAAGTATAGAGTTTTTGATTCGCAAATTGCCCTTGCAACGCTTAGTTCGTGAGATTGCACAAGATTTCAAAACTGATTTGCGTTTCCAAAGTTCAGCTGTGATGGCTCTTCAGAAAGCCAGTGAAGCTTATTTAGTTGGTCTCTTTGAAGATACCAACTTGTGTGCCTTCCATGCTAAACGTGTTACTATTATGCGTAAAGATATTCAATAGGCTAGACGTATTCGTGGTGAACGTGCTTAAGTTTCTTATGCAATTATAATGAAGACAATTATTACCACTAACAAATCGATGACTATGGAAGTCAGTCAAGAGAAAACTGGTTACAGATCACAATTCTTCGCTGATAAAAGTGAAAGTGCGAGCCAGGCTGGAAAAATTACGCAAATTGCTTGCAATACGGTTTCACAGATCCCGTACAGGGTGTCCGATAAAATCATTCAATAATCAAAGCTTACTGGCATGTTAGCAGCCGTAGGTGAATTTTACTCAAAAAGAATAGACTTCTTATTCCCAAACGTGTTATGTTATCGTATGATTAATATTAAAATAAACTCAAAATTAATCATACGCTACCTGTGCCATGTCATATGTAAACTACTATATGCGAAATGTGGGTATGAATTTATTTAAAATAATATAATTGAAAAGAGCCTTAAGGACGAGCAATGTTCGTATTTCCCTCAAATGTCGAAATATTTCTATTCACCTCAAGGTGAAATAAAATTACTCACCAAATATTTCACCTTGACTTGCATATTCCGAAACGATATAAATCATGTTTTTCGTCTCCATCACCTTAATAAAAAATTGTAAAATATATAATAACTTAAACAATTTATGTATATAAATAAATTTTATAATTTTGTGCATGTGTTGGTGGTGTTCTTTACCTGATACAATTTTATTATATGCGGATGGTTTAAGCGCTTCATGATTTCCACTTCGCGGTAAACTTTCTGCATATTGGTGGCATCCAATTGAGATTTATCGATTATTTTAATAGCAACCTGCAAGAAATTTCCCATTACACTTTAAATCCTAAATTATATGAATTTGTATAATTGTGTGACTTCACAGAATATATTATTTCATTATATTATGAATTTAATTGCGTTGTTAAACCACAAGATAGCGAACACTGAATACGATTTATGGAACTTACCTCATTTTTGGTTATTCGATGGCGAGCCAATTTCACTACTGCAAAATTTCCTTTGCCGATGGTTTTTTCGATGTCATAGAAGCCAACGCGAATCGGTTCTTTACTCCTCAATGGATCTTTCGTTGCAGCCATAGCCGCTTGAGTAGCGTTACCATGAGTCTGTTTTGCTGAGACTGATCCTTTTGAATCACTGCCTGCCTTCTCACTGGCATCATCTTTAGATGTTTGCGCAACAATATTGTCCGCATATTTATCTGACTTATCAGGCTCACCTTTATTTAAAATATTTCACTTACAAAATCACCAAAAAAATATATATATATATTGTATATCGTATGACATCGTACCTTTTCTACACTCTGCAGCAGGAAAATCATTTTCTTGTTTCTTTTGTATAGACTTCACTTCCACTGATGAACTTTTTTTCGTCTTGTGTTCTTCGTTGTCACTTTCTCCCATATTGTTGGTTGGTTTTGATTATAAAGTATCGCCTTTACGTCTGCTAGATATATGGAATATATAAAAATTTAATTATTTAATATTCTCAACGAATTTATATGTATGCTGCAATATCATGGAAAATACGAGTTGGTCCAACCATATGCAAAAATACAAGAGATACACGTATTACTGCTGTTGGAAAACCGATGCATTCACAAGGGTGGCTGGTTCGGCTAATGGCAGAGCCCCGTCGTCGGTTCGTACTACAAAAATGCATTGCCTATAGAAAGGTGATACCGAAGTTTTTCTTTTGCCTGATATTAAGGATATGGAACTGGATGATATGTGGTTGCAAGTGTGTGGTCATATCGGGGCGATGTTAATTCCCCCCGGTATCATGTGATTTCACACCGTTTGACTGGTTCCTTTGGGGATATCAAAAAATCGACTTGGATATTTGAGCCAAGAACATTTCAAGATGGATGACCCAATTCAGTATATTAAACAAATTTAATTTTAATTATGTATGTTTCGGACCCTTTGAAAATATGGTTCATTGGTTAGGAGTCTGCAATGGAAATCGTGGCGAGCATATGACCAACATTTTGGTTCACACATAATTCTAATACATTCTTCTATTATATCTAAAATCTCTTCGTTTATATATCACGTTTATATGCATTTCTTATTTTCAAAAATAAAAAGCAAAACATAATGAGGCAAAGACTCAACGCCTAAAAGCCCATTTTAAGAATTAAGTGTTTGGCGTTGCCGTATCCATGAATAGTTGTAGCGCTTTTGGCAATCTGCCGCAGACTATTATTATTTATTATTAGGGGAGCCACAGCTGTTAAGACTATCGGCTATCAAAAAATATCAGCTGTAATATTTGATTTTTTTCTTTACACTGCATAACAGATTTCGTCTGTAGTCCCTACAGCTAATAATTCCTGAAGAAGTTATCCATAATTGTAAAGAAATGCTGTCAAAAAAATGTCAAAAAGCTGCAAAAGCATCCCGGAGCATTTTCGACGTGTTTGGAGAAGCTGTCGTAGGACTGTGTACAACTCCAAGATAGTTTACAAAGTTCAAAAATGGAGACTTTGACGTCGACGACATGCCTAGCAAAGAATGTGTTTTGATGAGGCCGTGTACAGGGAGTAGTACACAAAGAAATACTCGAAAATAATGCCATGGCCAGCAAGGAGCACTACATTGTACACCTGTGCTACGTTAATGAAGGCTATTCAACAGAAAGAACTTGATCAAAATGGTTAAACTATACTTCTGCACGACAACACCGGGCTCCATGTTCCTCAAGTCGTCAGAGCCGCAATATAAGACCGAACTTTTCAGCGAACAATTACCATCCTTCCCGCTTCCTAATCTTCGATACTAGACTAGTCAGGGAAGTCGTTGAGGTAGAAGCGGCGGATACATTATTGATGAAATTATTCAATTTTTTTTTTTTTGTTGTTTAAATAGAAGTTTTTGGTATAACTGCTATGAGCTTGCTCAACAACATGATACTTAAGACACAGTTTAATCTCGATAACCCGGACAAATAAAAAACAAGTGGTGTGTGAAATATCTAAATGTCCGAATTTCCGAAACAATTGAAAAATTAAAATAATCTTTTGTAAATACATATATGTATGTAACAAATTAAGTGAAATATATATCTACACAACAACAACTGCAAGATATCAATCATTGCTTGTTGCATTTCATTGGGAACGTGCAAATTTTGATATTTTAAATAAATTTGTCTTACATGGTTTTTACTAATTAGAAAAACAAAAGAATCTGATAAAAAAGTTGACCGTCAAAAATTAAATCTCACTTCCTTCCAGCAGTTTCTATTTTACATTTAAATATGGGAAGTACGCTTTACGTAAACTTCCTTCCGGTTTCTTAGAAAAAAGTGTGTTAAAAGTATTCAATGGATAACTAACTAATTTTAAAAACGATAAATATAAACGATTAGGTGAAGCGGCAAAGAGAGCGTTGAAAGTTTCAAGTTAATTCACTTTGAAAGATCATTTGAATTGCCAGCGAATATTTAACGGTGTTGAGTGTATTTTTTTTTCTTCCTTCTTTTTGTTGAATGATAAAAATAAAATGTAATCAATGCCTTCTGAGTGTAACAGTGTGAGGGGTAGTAACCAATTGTTGTTTGGTGAGAGGAATTACTGTTATAGTTTTTTGGTGAAAAATCAATATGCGAACTTAGTGGTTTCGGAAAGCGCTTTTAGCTAATAAAATAAATACTTTTGCTTTTAACAAAATTTGTATTTCCGATTTTTCTAGAGCTTCTATGCGTACATGTCTACATGCATATAACATATGTATATGCTTCCGCATTCAGGCTTATACGTATGTATATATGCATGTGCAGGTTTAAATTGATGGAAATAGTTTTTTCTAAATACACACCATTTTATTATCCAGTTTCTCCTTCAGTCAATAAGTTACTTTCTTCAGATTATTTCTCGTATGCTCTTATAAACAAAGTTAATTGAATTATCAGTTCACTGCTTTATTTAAATTAATTTTTTTTTTTAAGATTTTCTATCTTAATAGCAATTATTATTTTTTATTAAAATCGAAAAACAAACCACACACACACACAACTATCACAAATTTTATGAATCTTAATTTTTTTTTTTTTTTTTTTTGTTTCGTACAATATTATTTAGTGCAAACGGAAAATAGTTTAAAATTGAATTTCACCGCAAAATTTAACGAGAACATTAGATATTGGCCTCGAACGAGGTCGTCAATGTCGGCTCTTTCATCACACAATTTAATAAAAGGATATTCTAATAAATATCACATTTTCGCATTTAATAAAAGAACAAAAAAAAACCCTTTTTATATAACAAATATAAACAAATTCTTTTATGATTTATTAAACGTTTCTTTAAAATATATTGGCAGTAAAAGTTCTACAACCGATAGATAATAAGGAAGTTCGTGAACTTTTAAATAGTATGTATTTGTATTTGCAACAGTAACAAGAAAATGCATAATTGTGTATGTGTAGGAAAATAATTGACAATTGCTGAGATGCAATAATTGGTATTTTTGTAATCGGTAATTGTTAGGTACTACACAGTCTTTACATGAATGTAAATGGCCTGCTTTAAGTGCAACTATGCGTCGAAATTTAATTTGACTTTGGCAGTACTTGCGTTGGACCTCTTTTACACACGCAAAGTGTTCTCTATTTTCTTTCAAGTTTTGTTCGATGTTCAAACACGACTCGCTTTACATATTATTCTCTTTTGGCCCGTGATCACTAGGCCTCTACACACGGGATTAATGTTTAAGCTGCATAATTTTTGTGCAATACAAAAGATATGGGATTGCTACATCTTGCATAAAATGTATACGTGTAGATCTTTCTGTGTGTGTATTAGTGAGTTTAATTCACTTAACGTTTGGCTTTCGTTGTACGCATTAACACGCATAGTCAAGTGGAGGGAATTTTAAAAATTTATAGAAATATGGCGGAAATAATTAATAATTTGGAAATTTTACTGGCAGCAATTTCCAATGCCTGCAATTTGGAAAATAAAAACTTTAGCAATCAGCAAAATCGATTTTAATAATTATATGTTTATATATTTATTCATAAAAATATATCAATTATATTTACATATACATATTTACTTTGAGTAAAAAAAAAATTTAAATAACTGTTTTCACTCAGATATGAGAAAAAAAGCAATAAAATTCAAAAATATAAAGTTAATAACAAACAAAAAAAAACAATTTTTAATTTTTGGTCTGCTGACGCGGCATTTTTTCCTCCTTCTTCTTTTTCATTCATGTTTATCGCCGACGGTCGACAAAAAAAACTAAATCTGCTTTCATTAAAAAAAAAATTAAAGGTTGTTTTTAACTGTGTGCATGTATTGGTTTTATGCATCTAATGGGGTCTTGTGAATGGTCTAAAAATTGTGCACACCACAAACCACTCTCTTCACCGAATTTGTCCAGAAACTAACAATTTGTGCAAGCATAATTAATCCCGTGTGTTTAAGCCCACTAACTCAAGGTTTCGAAATTTAACTTTGCGTGTAATTGTAATTTTCGTGCAATTGTAATTCGTAATACGAAAAAAGGAGTTGAGTGTATTTCGTCATAACTCAACTAAGTTGAGTTGTGAAACGTAATAGAGTCATAATAAAAAAAAAAATAAAATAAGAGATAGATGTTTCCTTGTTGGCTCGTCTGCTCAACAGTTTAAATAAACTTATTAGGCAAACTTTATATAAGTTACACCACGACTGACTGCAAATCACATGATCACAAATGCTCACTGTTTATATAGAACCTGATACATTCGAGAAGTTTCCGGTTGGGAGGCGTTATTTTAAATGTCGTTAACAAGCAAAATGATATGCAAAATTACTTACAGCTGGCAATGCCACGCTAAAGTGTATAAGCCATAGAATAATTGCAATGGAAATAAAAAGAACAATAATTACAAGCGTATAACAGTAGTTCGTTGCCAGTGGCGTGCGCGTGCCAATATTTTAAGCTTGCTGCGAATTCTCTATGAAATCCTTTATTGCGGTTAATATTTAAATATAATTTGGAATAAATATAAATAGAAAATAGAAAAGTTGGATAGAAAATGAAAGTTGTCTTCTTATAAAACAGTTTACTCAGAAACTTTTATTGGCGATTTCCAAACATAGAAGTTGCAGCCCTGTAGACTTTGTGACAGCCATGGTGCAGATTTAGATTCTTTAATCAGAAATGAGATAATAAATATTAATTTATAATAATTCTTTATGGTTCTTATTGGACTTTCAATGGCATTCGCAAAACGTATTTCTTATAATATTGCGTGCGGGGGTGTTTTTACATATAAAGAAAATGTGTAAGAAAATCCCATTAAAAATTGCTGATTAAAATGAATAAAAAATGAAATTGAAATTGTGTATCTTATAGGCTGTTATTTGCCAGCCCACAGAAACGAAATGAAAACCTATAATTATTTTAGAAAAGTTTTATAAAATTATATCGACTATTATTAAATTTTTTATTTATATGAAGGTTGTTTGAAAACAGTTGTTTACTTACACGTTTAGATTCTTTTGCTTTATTTTTATAGTATTTACACTATATTTATTATGTATACATATAAGAGAAAAAATTAAAATTTTGTACATTTTGTTCTTAACGAAATATTGCAATTTAAAGTATTAAATAATTTAAGGATTTCCTTTATGTTCATTAATGTCGCAAATAAAAAATAAAACAAGTAGTGAACAAATAAACAAAAAAAATATATATATAATACATGCGTATGAATATAAATTAATATATAGTTATACATTATATAATGAGTGTGTTTATAGTTTTTTCTATAATATATTCGTAAAAATATCGTTTACCATCCCATTAACCATTGACATGAAAATACATGTACGGATTTATATAAGTATGTATACAAATGCACATGTAATTTTGCATGTACGGATTTGAAATTAACTTATATTACATACATTTAATTGTAAATATATTACTTACAAACTAAAAGTTTTTAATTTTAAATAATTTAAGATGATTAAATTTAAATTTAAATCATACAATACGGTTGCCAAATATATGTATTTACAGAGAGCCAAACATACAAGATGATTTAAATTCCAATTCCGAATTTTATTTATGTAACAACTCGCTTTTGCTTTTACTATCGTAACATCGTCTTTTGAAATCACTTAATGAAAAACGACCCTGTAGACTTTGCTGATCAATATTAACAGATTGAGTGGTATTGCTGAAATTAAAAAGAAGAGCAAATGAAAAGAAATACAAATTTTTTAATAACAGATTCCAAATTAGCAAAAAAAATTTAAATTAGTCAAAAAAGAAATCTTCCTTGAATTCACACGCTCAATATAAATCTATACCACAATTAAAGTTATAAGACAACATATCCATTATATATTTTGCGCGTGGTATCGTTAGGATGATCTAGATGCCAGCATTTTCTTTGTAGGCAAAACCAAACTTTAAACTTTCGGCCAAACATGTTTGAAAAATAATACCAAAAAACTTTTCGTTAAGCTCTTATTGCCAAAAACCAAATGAGAATTACAAACACATAATCACAGCAAGGTTTGAAAAAACATTTTCAAAATCTGCACAACAAAAAAAAATTCACTGGTTATGAATCTATTTTATTATTATTTCACTCATTACACAATTACGCAGGGTTTTTTTTATATGAAAAATAAAATGCAAAATTGTTGGAAGATCTGACCAAATTAAAAAAACATTGGCCGAATAAATATATCAAATAACAAAAAATGTTACTAAATTTTTGATTTTTTAACTAATACAATATATTGAACGATTTAGTAAAAATAAATTTATTGGTTAGGGACCTGAAGCGAGCCTTTAAAAATCAAAGCGAAGGCGAACTTTCATATACATATTCAGGATGAAGTGGGCTAAACTTTAAATTAGTTTTATGTGCTCTTGATTTCAAAATACTGGAAAATCTACTAGCATTTTTCAAATGCATTAACTTTATATAACATGTTGCATATTCACCTTGTTTTATTAAGCACAGCACAACCATTATCCAGTGACATCTGCAATGAATACAAGGTGGCTAAATTAAGAAGACTGTCATGTTCGTATATTTCCACGTCCGGCAGACGGATTTGCAACTGCCGAGGATCCTGAAGAAAACGTGCCAAACGTTCGTTGACAGATGTCTTAATGGTAAAACCTGGCCGTTCACCTTTAATGCGACGGCATCCGGCACGAATTTCGCGCACTTCATTCGCTTGACAAGGGGGGGAGGAGAGAAATGGATTAGACGTTTCGCCTGACATTTCACTTTCAATCTGTTTCAAAGGCATAATTAGATTATCCTCTGGTGTAATGTTGTTATTGCCACGACAGATGGATGAAAATCCCGTTTTACCGGTTATAGTTATAGGCTCGGACGACTGGAATAGTAATTCATCTCGAAACTCACCGCCAGTTGACGCCGGCCAGTTAAGGGATGAGATATCGCCAACGGCTGTTGTGTTCGACATAATGGTATCATCTTCCACCATTAATATGGAATTCAAACTTTCCGGATCAGATTTTATTTGTGGTAAAGTATTTCTTTTGGTTAGCTTACGTTTACTGTCGTATTTTGATTCTCCGCAAATACTTTCGTTGCCGGGCCAATCAGTTAATTCGTCATCGCCCTCGCGATCTGTATCGTTAGCAGCATGATTATCTTCCGAATCGGAAGAGCTAAGAGAACTAGAACTGAATTCGTTTAATTCTTCACAATCCATAGAATGTTGATCCACAGCAAATTGTAAAAGACGACGTCGATTGTGGCGTCCACTGCTTTTTTTGCGGTGATTGCGAAAATTATTCTCTTGCTGTTGCTGCTGTATTTGTGATATTGTGGTATGTGTTTGATTCACTTGAGGCAAAGTTGATTCTTCAATAACTTCGCTCATTTCATCAGGTGGGATTAAAGGTGATGGTACAAACATTCCTGTTGAATTTTGTGTTTCGCCATCTGTATTACAATAGGAAGTAGCAGTATCTTGCTCCAGCGTAGTCGAGGAAGTACCATCCGCTTGTTGGTGTACTGCTGTCGCTGACTCTACTGCAGCACTGCTGCTAGTGGCAACTTCAGTCTTTTGCTGCTGCGAAATACGTTCAATTTTTGACAACAAACACTTATTTAAAGGTAAGAGCCGATCGCTATGAGGCTTGGAAGTTGATGAAAAACTGCGGGGCCGCATGCGGTACTCATCGAGATTATTGTTGTGGCGGGGCATACTAGATGCATGATCATGTTCGTGATAGCGATCACGATTTGAACGCTTACGTTTGCCACAAAAGAATAGCTGTGAGCGAGAACCGGGATCCGGCTTAAGGACGCGCTTACGCATTGTTGCCGTGCCACATGAAATTATATGAGGTCCATTTATCACACTACCATCAACATTTGCACCACTACGACCGCCAGCAGGTGACAAGTTATTTGATAACATTGGCGAGTCCAATAAATCAGTTTGTGCATGGACACCACAACTCATTTCATAATCCATCGTAATGCGTTTCAATTTACGCTTTCGCCGTGCATTCGGTTTGAAGAATCTGCAATATATATTTATATTTATTATATATGTAAATGTTATGGAGATGAACGACTTAACAATTACCTTGCTGGACTGAAATTCTCATTTAAGGAGTCAGATTCCAATGTACCCATAATACGTAGTGATGTTTGATTCAAAGCCTTGTTAGGCAGACGTGGCAATCCAGCTTCTCCCTTTTCGTCAGAGTCGCTCGGCAAATTAATATTTTGTGTATCAAGACCATCTTTATTATTAGTATTGGTCAGATGGTGCGCAGTTTGCGTAGTTCCATGGGCAATATCAGTCGGGCTACTAGAATCTTCTGTGGGTTGAGGTGCACATGCTACAAGTACAATTAAAGTTAGATAATAAAACAATTCTTTGTTTTAATCATACATAGTAAAAAATTTTGAAAAGACTACTTACGTAAATTACCAGTAGATCTGGTACGTCTCCTTTGCTGACCCCAACGACTTACGCGCGCACGATCAAGTAATGAAGTTTCTTCCAAGGCCACTGTTAGATCATGAGAAAATTGATCCATTTTTATGAAATCTTTAATAAATGTTCTTTAATATTTCAATTGAATTTTTAATTATGTACAAAAGAAGTATATTTGATCACGCCATCAATTTACAAACAGAAGGGCGTTACACTAAAAAGTCCTTTTTTAAATCACATATCCAGATTATAAATTGCCACAAGTTAAAATAATTTTTTCCGCTCCTCATCTTTAAACTTTTTCCTTTTACTATATACTACATTTTCCGATTATTGCTTCACTGGTCTGTATATTTTATTCATTTAAATTCGTCTTATAGAAAACGAAATTTTGCAAATATGAATTGGGCCCGACTTTTTACATCTTGCTTTATGGCACTAGTTCCGCTGCAAACTGGAATAAAAGAGATGGTAAAACAAATATGAATAAAAACACTAGAAATATGAAGTGAAATTATGAAGTGAAAATAAAACTACAACGAAATATGCATGTACTTAAAGGTAATAATCATATCATGCATATTTAATAACTAATATCAGTAGCTCGCTTCAAACTCCCACACTTTGAAATATTTATAGCACACAAACATATTTAATAATTTATGCTACTATTAATCAAGTTTTCCACAAACGATAAAAAAACGATAAAAAAAATTGTGTATTGTTTAAATAAATTTCTTTTTTGACAGTTTATATTCTTTTTCTTCAGTTTTGTGTAAATTTGACACTTGAAACGGAAGTTGGAGCTGATACTTATATTGCCGGCGTCAGGGGAAAAAGTGTCAACGTTGCCGCTTCATTTTATTTTAACTTTGTACTGAAAATAACAATAACGGTTTTCTTATTTTGTTAAGAAATTGATGGTAACATTGTTATACAGGTGCACAAGTATCTAGAATCTGGAAGGACAGCGTACCTGGCACCTCCTGGCAAGTAAAAGAATATCCGCTAGCCTGCTAGTACGCTAATATACATATTTATACAATTTATTAATTTCCTATTACTAATAAATACGTTAAATAATGAATAGTTAAAAAGTAAAATAAACACTTTAATTAAATTTTTTACTACCATTTTAAATGCCATTTTATTACTTCACAATTATTTAAAGATATTTTATTAATTTCTGTATTATTTTAATTCAATTGCATAGAATTGCTTAGTTGTTTGGTCATTTAGTGGGGCGCATACAAGCATACACAGGAATAAAATCTTAAACATTTTTTTATTTAAGAGTTAAAACTCATATCTAACAAATAATTATTTTACAAACCAGTATAGTATTATCAAATGGTTCATAATATACAAGAATTTATTAATATATAGTTATTGACGGACTTAAAATATTAATTTTTGGGTAATAATTCATATCCAATATTTTCACAAAAAGTAATATGTAATACGAAATAATGCCAAATAATAATTATAAGTTCAAGCGAACGCATGACAAGTTATATTTTACCAATAATTTGCTATTTTCAGAATCTATTACAATTTCCACAACCCAGTTTTTAAAACGTCCGCTTGTGTATTTTTGAATAAAAAACTTGCGTTTTTTTTTTTTTTGCTCATGTATATTTGTTTTATGTTTTCAAATGTTTAAAATATATTTTTGCAAACAATAAAGAAAATATTTTTTTTTTAGATTTTTTGGAAAATTGTCAATTTTTGATAAGGGTCCCCCTTTGAATTTTTGGGAAAAAATCATCATTCTTTCAAAATAACCGTTTGTGTATTTTTGAATGAAAAACTTGCGTATTTTTTGCTCTTGTATGTTCGTTTTATGTTTTCAAATGTTTGAAATATATTTTTGCTAAAACAAAAAAAAATAAAAATTTTCTTTAGTTTATTTTGTGTGAAATGATTTCTTTGCTATAATTATCCATTTATGTCTTTATTTTTAATGCTTAATGGAAAATTTTTTAAATGTAAAGTTATCTAATTCGTTTACATCGCTGAAAATTACTTTATCTATGCGACTAGTTGGGCTTCCAGTTTTTTCAAGCCACGCTTTCCTGAAAGAACACAAAAAGGCATAAACAAACAAAAATGTTTTTTATCTTTTATTTGAAAACGATATTACATTTGTGTAAACTCATTCGTTGGAGCCTCAATCTCTCCCTTAACCGTACCATTACGAGTATTCATACACCATCCACGTACTCCCAAAGCTGTGGCCTGTTTTTCTGTAAACTTCAATCAACATTTAATTAGTATATTTCAAACAAAGGAATATTTTAATTATTCGAGCTGAATTTCGTTAATTTATTTGCTTTTTTTCATTTGAATTACCTATTTAGAAATTTTTTTTAGCTTTTTCCGATTTTTTTATTTAATAATTTTTGTCTTGATTCAAGCTTACAATCTTTAATCAACAACAATTTTATTTTTATCAAAGATTTTAAGATGGAATAAAGATTGTATCCAATTGAATAATTAATATATTCCTTTGATTGCAAATCATTCAGTTTGACTAAAAAATAAATTCAATTCAAAACTTTTGTTGTTAAAAATCTACTTTCTTTCAGGTTTAATGTTTCCCATTAAATACTCATGTTATATTTCTTAATAAAAATGGTGATTTCCTCCTTTGTTTTTTACGTTTAACTGCAACTGGTAACTGCCATAATACGTTACACATGGACTAAAGGTACTCAAATAACAAGTAAATAATAATCAGCCAATAACCCAAATAAAAAATAATTAAAAGTTATAAGCACAGAGAACAGAACTATCAACTTAAATTATTTATATACCTGTTTTTTGATAGATTGGTGACAAATTCAGTGCATCTCGTGAGCATTGTACAATAATATAAATATATAGTTGCCCTCTCTATACGTTTCTATATCAGTCTTCTGATGTTACGGTCGATTATTGTCAATTTGAACAAGAGATAATTAAAAAAAACCAATTTTATGATATTACTCAAAGCAAATGCACAATAAAAAAGTTAGCAGCAAAGTTTACGTTCATATTAGTTAGCAATGGACCTTTACAATTTTCTCTAAAGCTTTCAGCATAATCATATAATGGAGCTGGGCGTCTTTCAACTACAATATTTTTTTTTTTGTTGTTATTTTTAAATGTCTACCCATCTCATAGCTCAACTTTTTATTATTTTTCCCAATATATTTGAATTTTTTTAATAGTTTTTTTTTCGCGGAAAGCAAAAAATTAACAATAAGCAAATCTTGATGAAGGAAAGAAAACATTTATGAGCTACTCTACCATTTTCACATGGTAGAAATCGCCGGGGTGTTGCTAGTATATTATTGTACCATGCCACAAAAAACTGTTTATGTACAAGTTTCAACTAATTCAGTCCACTACCATGGCAAATAAATACACTTTTATACAAAAAAGATATCCATAATTATTTACACTGCACTTTTTATTAAATGCACTACTTTAAATCTCTGATGTTAAAATTGAATTTCTCTTTACCAATCGAAATGAGACTCCTAAAGGAAAAAAATATATACGTGAATGAACTTGGATACATTTACGTATAACAATTAACGCATTAAATAAATAATTATTACCTTGTACGATTCCAAATACTTCAAATTCACAATGCAAGATTTTGCTCATTTTAAAAAATACAAAATTATATACTTTAAGGTAGAAGTACACAGCTGTTTTACTTGTTAGTTTGGCAGAGACTGCTTAGTGGCGCTGGTAGTTAAACCGCCAACTCATTCTACAAGGCACGGCGGCAAAATTATTTCAATTATTAATTCAGCGGTGGTTTTAGACAGAAATGAAAATGCAACTATGTTCGATGCGAATTTGTGTGAGAGTGATAGCTAATTTTCACAACTTAAAATGTCACATGCTGTCTTATTCATAAAAAATTCGGAAATTTTTTTAAACCAAACAAAGTTAGTAAAATTTTGGCACAGAATATTTCTGAAAATCTTTAAATAAAGTTGGTTTTTAAATTTTTGCGCCAATTTCATCCGAAGTTCTTGAGAAATAAGTTAAAGATTCTGATTGTTATTTTATTCAATTAATGTTGCCTATATATTCTTTCACTCTAATACATTGCACAGAGAAAAATACACCTATGTATATCTGCATCGCTCATTCAAAAGACGGTACCAAAAACTGATATAGGCGTTTTTGACCTGTAACTTTTACGATTTATGGTTATTCTTTGGTCTTAGATTTTAAACACTTATATGGATTTCTTTTTCATACTCTACGTTTTTGTAGCTTCGTCTACAAACTTTATCTCCAGTTTAAGAAGTATAAAATTGTAAATTGATTTGTCATTTAAGATGTGAAAAATATCCTAGCGGTAATAACATCACTAAATAGGTGAATGAACATAATGTTTATAATTTTCTAGTAAAATGAAAATGAAAAATTGTGTTTTCTTTAAATAAAAAAACGCCAGTAAAAACACGGCCTAGCATAAACAACAAGGTGATAATGAAAAACATATTTGAGCGATTTTACTTAAGCTGTTATCAATTAAAAAAAAAAAATTGTTAACACTGATAAGCCAAAGCCAGACAGATTTTTCTCAAATATTTTTCTTGTTAAAGTCTTCTGAAAAAAGTTGTAGAAATGTGTGCGAATAAATAGAAGGAGTTGTTTAAATACAAATTTATTATTGGAAAAGCGATCTGTTCAATCATTTGTAAAGTGTATTTCGATTTCTGTAAAATGTGAAAATAAAAATTTAGTAGACACTTCAACATTGATGTAAAGGGGTTGAAAAAAATTTATGGGTGGCGGGAGGTATATTGAAATGAATGAAAGATAAGTTTTGTGTTTTATAAACAGTCTGACGAAGTGCTTTTTTCAAAAGAAAATTATTTGCGGCTGGTTCAATTTGTCTGGTTATTAAACGAGACACAAAATATATAATGGGCACAATAGCTTCAGTTTTACAATGGTCTTGCACGAATTGCAATCTAATAAATCCAACGGAATCCTTAAAATGTCTAAACTGTGGCACAGTGCGCAAGGTATGTGAAGGCACTCTAAAGCATGTACCAAATAGCAATAGTATTGGAAAAAGAAAAAATACAAATATTGTTGATGACAAGAAGAGAACACTTGCCGGAGACAAATCGTCAACAGCAAATTGTACTAATAAACACCAGCAACAGCAAGAACAACAAGTCCAAAAACCCCTTGATGTTACACCCACTCAGGTGGCCGATACTGAACATGATGATACTTTGTCTAACAGGTACGTGTGTATGCCATCCTCTAAGCACAAAATTCTAAAATTTCAGCAATTTCAGACAGATAGATAATATGTGACAAATGGCATAATATCTAATAGTAATTACGTATTATATTTCTATAAATGATTGTTTTTATCTTCTTGTTATTCACCATTATTTTGCCGTGTGCATCCCTTATTGTTGTCGTAGTCGCATCAGTTGTCAGCGAATTTTTATTTACATATGTATGTCCATATAGATTGACAATACGTTTGTTCAGATGTGTATGCTCAAGTTAAAGTTATGTTTACGTATGCTTGAAAAATCGATGAATTGTAAACGAATTGTTAAGTTGCTTGTTGTCATTGATTTCGAAGTGAACAGTTAAATGCACATACATATCCAAATGCAGAAAATAAATAAAAGGAGTTGTCAAAAGTTGCAATCAACTACAAAGCAAGGAATAAGCGAGTGAGCAAATAACGAGTTGCTTAACAAATACTAACTACATCAATGCCAAGTTGAAACGTCATATATAATACGTCTGTGCGTGTGTTTTTGTGTTTGTTTTCAGTGAACCAAATGTAAAAATTAAACAAATAAAAAGATCATTAAAAATAATCTATAACCAAAAATTATTGCAAAACAATTTATTGATTAACAAGAACCGAATAGTGAATACTAATTTCATTTAAAGAAAAATTAAATTTATATATATTTTTTAAACCAATTAGTTATTATAACTACTGTATAATAGTAACAATATAAAATAATTGCAAAACCATTTTTTGATAAACAAGGACCGAGTAGAGAAAACTAATTTCGTTTATGGAAAAATTAAATTTATATATTTTTTTAAACCAATTCGTTATTATAGTTAATGTATAATAGTTTTGTTTTTTTATTTATACTGCTTTATTAAAATCGAGTGTTGTGCTAGCAATAAATGTCCTTGAAATATGAACCCCAAAAAAACTGACAATCTAGATGAAAAGTGTTGTAATTGATATAAATTAAAACTTTATTTTGCTCATGCATATATATGTATATTATTTACTAAAGTAAAGTAGTTGCACAAACATGTACCCCTGTGGATTGGTAGTAAGTACTAGATAACTAATTATTGCTGAATATATACAATATTTGGTTAAAAGAATTTCGTACTTGCATTATAGAAAAAAATATAAAAGTTGAATATTCAAACAATTTTATATATTATGTAGGTTGAAGTATAATTAAATCTATATGTGTGTGTTTGTGTAATAAATCGATTAACCGCTAATAGGCAAACCATTATCTTCCTGTTCTATAAAGGATGCAATTGATTTAAAACTGATTTTTTTCAAACACTCACTGTAGTTTAAATGTCCTTTTAAAATTAAACATTTATTGAATATTTTATTTAAAGTTTTAATACTGTATAACGGTTCCTAATAAATTTCAAAAGGATATTTAAACACAATCTATGACAGCATATGCAGTGGGTGCCATTAATGAGTACAACGGTATAATTCTTTGAATGCATAAAAAGTGTAATCATTAAGATAAAAACAAATATATTATTTTTCGTTTATTTTTTTGTAAGTCAACTTTAATTTATTTTAAATAAAACAAAAAAAAAGTATTATATTCTAATAGCATATTGACCATTTAATTTAACATTTAATTTCAGCATTCCTTTTTATTATAAATATGGATTTTAATGTTGTTACAATTTAAAACAATTGATTTCGCAAAGTTAAATTTTTGGTCAGTTCTAATTTGTGAGATTCTGATGCACAAATGCTGTATTCTGATGCATACAGAATTCCTTTTTATTATATGGATTTTAATGTTAATTATTCCTTAATTTACTTTGATATGTGGTTTCTCTTACAAAATATAATTTATTAAAAATTAGTTGAAACATAATAAAATTAGAAATGTGCGCTTTTCATTTCTATTTGCTATTTAAGTAATTGTTGCGTTTGGTCACATTGCGCTTAGTTATACGAACATGCAAGTTTATGGCGGATGTCATTAAGCCTGTTGCATCGTATTCTATTTATAAGATTTTAATATACTCTTATATGGAGTCAAATAGAGTAATTATTAATCAAATCTATTTGGTAACAAATACTAACTCTAGATATTTCTTTGCAATAGCAAGAATCAGCCCTTCATATTACTTCGAAACATGCTAGTTAATAAGTAAAATAACTACTGACTTATGATTTTTTTATTTTTACGTAATTGACGTGTAAATCGATCAGATAAAACATTTAAATACTACTACTTAAATATCAAAGTAAAGTTACGTATGTGTTTCGGGTGATCGGAATATCTACTTGAATTTAAGTTCCATAGATAACGAACATAAAGAGAGCATTCTGTTTAAATACCCCACTGCAAAGATACATCGGGTATGTGCAATTTCCTACCATATGGTCCTTGCATCTATTTTAGTTGGCTTAAAACCATATTATATGTGTATTGTGCTATAAAATTAAGTATATATGGATATGCAAGTATAACTTGTATTTGAAAAGATTTTATATTACTAAAAACCTATTGCTTCATTTAGCATTCATTTGTGAATAGTTTACGTTATATAAAAGGTTATCCGGTAGGGATATGCACATTTGGATTGTTCCATTTTACAAATCATAAAAATTTATTGTAAAAGTAATGAAAAATAATTGGAAAAATTGAGGTATGGGATGAAGAGCACTTTTGGCTGAATGGGTAACGATATACTATTACATATATTAAAAGTGACTCTCTGGTGAGCTCGTCATGCTGGTGGTGCCATTGTATCATATTTCTTCAAAAGCGAAATGGGAAACAAAGTTACCATTAATGGAGTTCGGTATACGTCGATGCTGAACGATTATACGAAATGCAGGCATTTAGGGTATCTTGAGCATACACAAACAAACTAAGTAACAATCATAAATTAACTATAAAGAAACAAAAAACGAAAGAAAAAGAACCAAAAATTGTGACCGGAAGTATCTAAAATGACAATAATTCGAATAAATCTTTTGATATTTCAGAAATGAATACAAACGAGTTTATAAGTCTCTATTGAGGGGTTGCCTTAAACGACCGCAACGGAACCAACAGAATCTACCAGCCAATTGTGTTGACTGCGAAAACACTAGGAAATATGTAAAGAATTCTATTGAACTGTTCCATCATTTTTCAAACCCCTCATTAAATCGTCGCTGGATATGCGATAGATGTGATACTGATAATAATTCCGTTACATGGCATTGTCTTATATGCGGTACTGTCAGCTATTTGGCGCCAATTTACAAGGAAACTCTTAATCATCGTAAACTACCGCCACACCATAAGCAATCAAGTTTTGAAGGTGGTCAATCTTGTGACAACAAATCCAAACGTAATAATAAAAAGTCACAATACTTTCGTAGAACGCAAAGTTTAACCACTGAAAAGTCATTCTCATGTCGCAGTTGCCATATATGTTTCGTCAACAATCGTAAAGATATTTTCAATTTACCAGAAACCTTTATGAGTCAATATTCTTCTGGTAGCGGAGCTCAAAGCTCTGATGAAATATTTGGTGAGCAATGTTTGATTTAATTTTATAGATAGATGTTGCTTATTTCTTTTTTTTTTTTTTTTCTTTTTTTAATAATTAAATTATTTTACAAACGAAAAGAGTTCTAAAAGTGAAACGTGTATGAACCGAAATCCCTTCACTTCAAAATCAATTTCAATTTTAATATTTTTTAATTCCATTTTTTGATAATTTGATTTTGATCGAATTGAAAAATCCCTTATGATCTGCGTTGGCAGACACCGAAACACGCTTAGGAGCTAGCTGACACTTCACAAAAGTCTATTTACTGAATATTATTTTCGAAATTTTAGAGCGATTAAAATATTAAATAAAATTTTGTCAATAAAAATTATTAGTTTTGGCAGTATATTATGGGAAAATTTAAATATGTATATATTTTATATCAAAAACTTTCATTATAAGAGAAGAAAAAGGCTCAAGAAGTTTATGATGTGAATTAAAAGAAAATGCTAAAAAAAATCTAAATAATTTGTGGTAGATTCGAAAGTTATAAGGTTAGGGGAAGAGAAAGCTATTGTTGCTTGGAATCGAAAATTTTATTAAAGATATTCAAATCTAGATCTGCCAGGAATGCTGGTCAACTTCGATTATTTCTGCGAATTGATTGACATTTTCTAACACGGGACTTCCTGCACGATATCGATGAAACCAAATTGCTTGTAATTAGCGTGTACAGTATCGGCTCCATTAACTCCAATCACAATTTCAGCGGTCTGGCTGGCATTTGCGCCTTGTTTCAAAGAAAATTCAAAATCAACATGCTTTAACTCATAACTGAATGGAACACACATAAAACAGCAAAAAAAAATTTTTGTGTGGAATGTCAGTTGGACAACTTGAAATTGTTTGATCGACATGTATGGGATATAAATTACTACAGCGTTGTGAAACGGAATGAAGCGGGATTCTATTGCGAACACACTTATAGCTTATTTACACTTATCAGCATCTTAGCAGAAGGCGTGTAAAATGTAGAAAAATGAAATAATCCGTCGTGTCATATTTCGAAAAACATAATTGTGAAAACAAAAATTTAATAAATTGGAATTAAAAGATTCTTTAATAATTAGCTGATTAACTACTCTTGAAGAGCAAAAACAATTGTTAGTACGGTGAAAGAGCCTGCTTACTGTATGAAAGTGCTGCGAAGCTTTTAATGTACTTCTAATTAGTTATAATTGAATTTTCTTAATTTTCATGTTTTGATACGAAAATTCAAGAAAAATTATATTGTATACTGCAAAAATTAATAAAGATGCAAAAGCAAAAGTTTCATTGCATAGAAATGAATGCATCTTCAAAGGAAAAGGGCATCTCTAAACTAATATTTAATGTTGTAAAGAAGGTTTTTGTAAAAAATAACTTGTTTGTTTAATTGTAGTGATTGTATTAATTCTTGGCACTTATTTTTGTTCTGCGACTGATTTTTTGTTTTTGTGGCAACAGCGGCCGTGCTATTTTTATTTAATCTTTCATTATGGTTATTAAAAAAAACTTTATGAAAATTAATAATTGTTTTGAAAATTGTATTGAATCTGTAGGTAGTGCATTTAGACAATTACCACCATTACAACAACAGTCGTCCAGGCGTCTAAATCAATTGGTTGGTGGTAAAGACACAATTTGTCGAAAGCATAATCAGAATCGTGAGCCAAAGTGTAACTTCACCATAACAACTTTGTCGCGTTCTAATAAGGTTGTCAATGACACTAAAAAATTTACCATACCACGAAATAGTGTGTTCATTGCCGTCAATGACTGTTGGGCAACCACAGATTCGGACGGGCAGAGAGAAGCGCTTAGTGGCAACGGGAAAACGAGTGACACTGTCAGCAGATGTCTAGTAGGTACAGCTGGCTATGGAGCAGGCGACCTTATTGCCAATAATAGTGGCGATGAAAAAAAACGCCATCGTCAACCAGTTATAAAGGCGGAGTCTCTGCCACAATATTGTGATAAAAGCGGTAGTATCGAACGTAAGTCAACACAGAGGCGAAGTTCGAATGAAAGTGCTGGTATTGGGGGCATTTGCTATGCAACATTTAGCAAAGGAATGAATAAATCGCAGCACATTTATGAAAATGATTGTATTGTGCAAAGAGCGCCAGCGGCAGGAGTATCTGCTCGTGCATGTGCCGCTTCCAGTGCAAAATCTTCTACACCAGCCGTGCTTCAAAGCGCTGGGCAGTTAGATGATAATTGCACCAGTGAAACTGCTCTTTCGGCTGCCAATCTCCCATTGTATGCGGTTGTCAATAAAAACAACAAGTTAAAAACCAAACAAACAAGCGAACTGAATAATGGCGCTGCCTTTCTTAAGCAACAGCAACCCACAAATGATTATAATCAGACGGCAAGTTTGATATCCGCTGTAACGGATAACTTATTGTTAAACAATAACAACAACAATTCAAATAGTAGCAACAACAATGTTAAATTAAAACCAAGCAGCAATCCTTCCAGCTCTTTAACTTGTAATTCTGACAGCATTTCCGACATTATGGGTAATATGCTACAAACCGACGCGGTCATTCTAGACGGGAATGCCAGTAATCACCATCAGCAGCAACATTATATACACCAAGGCTTAACGACGAACACGGCTCCATCATTGCAAACATTTGATCCAATGATAACAACAACATCTATTACAGCCGATCTGAGAAGCGATGGCAATGCGGAACATTCCATATATGCCAAAGTATGGAAAGGTCCACGCAAAACCAGCGAATCCAAAATGTATGCTATGAATAGACAACTTAGAAAATGTTTTTGCTTTCGAACTTAATAATTTTAATTATGGTTTCCTTTAATTTCTTTATGTGCAAATAAACTATTTATTTTTACTAAACGAAAACTCGAAAATAAATTAATTTTTTTTTTATTTTTCATTTATTTGCAATGTTTTAAATTAACAGTTTAAATTTCGTATTTATTTTATAAGTTCTCAAACATTTATAATTTCCCATTAAATTGTTCCGCATCTCTTTGCAGATCAAATGCACCAGCAGTATCAAATCGCATCGGTGATAATATCAGTGGGCCTTCTGCCAACACTCGAACTGACAATAACTCAATACCAAATTCACGTAGAATGTGGACTTGTACAAACTGTTCCTATGCATACAATCGTATGTGGACTGAACGTTGCGAAATCTGTGAAAATCTCCGCACACAACCCTCATTAACTCAACCCAATTTAATCACTGTTACAAAAACCGATGTAACAACGACTGGTATGTGTAAAAGTTAAAGCCGCTACGAATGTTTTAGAATCATATTTTATAAAATTAATATTTTTTAGGCATAAAGATATTATATGCATATGTAATTCCTTTAAAGCAAATCAAAGCGTATGTTGAATATGTATTTTTCCACATCATATTCATGTACTCGCAGTTGTTTCGCTGCATTCAAGTGTCCTTTTTCTTCTTTGTTTTGATTCTGGTTTAGATATATATATATCTATATATATATATATACCTATGCATATAGACGTCACTTGATCACCATCGTGAACCTCTATTATCCGTCAAAATTTTCGGGGTATATGTATTCAATATAACGAGTATTGGTAAAGAAATCTAATAAATTACTCGAGGCTCGGTTGAAAGAAAAATTCTGGCATTTCAAAGCGATTAAAATAAACATTTTTAAATTATTTTTGGAAGCACAAAATTAATTTTTTTTTTTTTTTTGGAGCATTCTCGCAATTCATATATTGTTATTTATTTGGCTGGTCTAAATGGCTGCATTTTGTCAATGGACCTTCAACCAACGATCTAAAATTGCTGGAATCTCCCAAATAATAAGTTTCATCAAATGCTTGATATTGAAATTTTATTTTTCATTTTTGTGTGACAAGCAATGCCTTTTTATTTCGTTTTTGATAGAAAATATACAAAGATCTATCGATACTTGGACGTGTAAAAAGTGTACACTAGTCAACTCGAGCAGAGACCACGCATGCATCGTTTGCGGTGGTTCGAAGTTGAAAAGCATATCTTCGGTCGAAGATATGACGCTGCGGAAAGGCGAGTTTTGGACGTGTTCTCAATGTACTTTGAAGAATTCATTGGCTTTTGCAGTTTGTAGCGCATGCAAGTCCGATAAAACACTGCCGCTGGAAAATGATAGAGAGCGGATTGTGGTTCCAATACCTGAAGGTAATTAAAAAATGCATTCTACACATAAATAAATGTAAATAATATATACTCATTTATATATTTTTCTTCCTAGAATTACATGGCGGTTTTAACAACAGTGGGATTAGTAATGTTTTTATTACTGAACAAATTTCTTCACCGTCTGCTCAGCAGCGGATAATGCCAATCTGTGTTACACCAACAACGAACCTCCAAATTCCGCCTATCCGCACCTCAAGAAGTCCATCGCCACGACAAAATCGTTCAGCTTCCGGAGCCATTCCTAAGCGACACAGTACGGGCGGAGGGGCAGGCATTGTGCCGCGTAATTCGACACCTATGGGCCCAGCTTCCGGAACAAATGGCAGCTGTAGCATTATCACTAGTAGCAGTAATAG
The DNA here is from genome assembly GCA_963402855.1 of Ormia ochracea. Lineage (NCBI taxonomy): Eukaryota > Metazoa > Arthropoda > Insecta > Diptera > Tachinidae > Ormia > Ormia ochracea. The sequence goes on from OY727107.1 coordinate 42,840,763, forward strand.
TCAGCAAGTAAATCGGCATAGTTTGAGTTCAAGTGCAAGTATTTCTGTTAAGACTTGGCAGTGCCCCGCATGTACATATGAAAATTGCTCCGCTTCTGTGGTTTGTGAAATGTGTTCCAGCCCCAGAGGTCTAGTAAATAATATTACTAAAATGCCGCTACTGCATAAAACCAACAGACACTCTGCAGAGCTCCAACAAGAGAGTAAACTAATGGAGAACTTAAGGCGAATAGAAGAGGCAGAGGCATTGCATAAATGGGAAAACATAATACAATACTGCCGTGACAATAATGAACTCTTTGTAGATGATTCGTTTCCTCCAGCACCTAAGAGCCTCTACTACAATCCTCAGCAAAGTATGGCCGAAGGAAATCCGGTGGTACAGTGGCGTCGCCCTCATGAAATAAATTGCGACGGGGGAGCTTTCCCACCTTGGGCTGTTTTTCGTACACCACTGCCATCCGACATCTGCCAGGGCGTACTAGGAAATTGCTGGCTTTTAAGTGCTTTGGCCGTGCTGGCAGAACGCGAAGATCTTGTGAGAGAAGTTTTAGTAACGAAAGAGATTTGCCCACAGGGCGCCTATCAAGTACGCTTATGTAAAGATGGCAAGTGGACAACTGTGCTAGTAGATGATCTTTTACCATGTGATAAACGCGGTCACCTTGTTTACTCTCAAGCTAAACGCAAACAACTCTGGGTGCCTCTTATTGAAAAAGCAGTCGCAAAAATACATGGCTGTTATGAAGCTTTAGTTTCAGGAAGGGCCATTGAAGGTTTGGCAACATTAACTGGTGCCCCTTGCGAAAGCATACCACTGCAGGCGAGTTCCTTGCCTATGCCAAGTGAAGATGAATTAGATAAAGATCTTATATGGGCCCAATTACTAAGTTCTCGCGGTGTACGTTTTCTCATGGGTGCCAGTTGTGGTGGAGGCAATATGAAAGTTGACGAGGATGAGTATCATCGCAAAGGTCTTAGACCACGGCATGCATATTCTGTTTTGGATGTAAAGGATATACATGGGCACAGATTGCTTAAACTACGCAATCCATGGGGTCATTTTTCGTGGCGAGGTGATTGGTCAGATGATTCCGACTTATGGGCAGAAGATTTACGAGAAGCTTTAATGCCACATGGCGCATCGGAAGGTGTTTTTTGGATCTCATTTGAAGACGTTCTGAACTATTTTGACTGCATCGATATATGTAAAGTAAGATCGGGCTGGAATGAAGTACGGTTAAAGGTGATCATTAAACAGATGAACTGTTATAAAGTATTTATTTCAAGTTTTGCCTTATACTCTCCTAGGGAACCCTACAACCATTGTGTTCAATGTCCTGTGTTTTGCTAACAGTTTTAGAACCAACCGAAGCAGAGTTTACACTATTTCAAGAAGGCCAAAGAAATTCTGAAAAGTCGCAACGTTCTCAGTTGGATTTATGTGTAGTAATATTTCGTACGCGGTCTCCAGCCTCTCCAGAAATAGGACGCTTAGTAGAACATAGCAAGCGGCAGGTAACTTTTAAAATAACTGAAAACATAGATAATTGCGTAATATACATATTTAAATTAAATTTAATTTAGGTTCGGGGCTTTGTAGGTTGCCACAAAATGCTAGAACGCGACATATATTTACTTGTTTGTTTAGCATTTAATCATTGGCATACCGGGCTTGAAGATCCCCATCAGTATCCACGTTGTATTTTAGCCATTCACAGTTCAAAGCGTTTATTGGTCGAGCAAATAACTCCACCACCACATCTTTTAGCTGATGCCATCATCAGTTTGACACTAACAAAAGGACAACGCCATGAGGGTAGGGAAGGAATGACAGCATACTATTTAACAAAAGTAATTTGTAACGTAAAGTTGCTGGAGGAATCCTTAAACTTAATTATGTGTCTTATTAATGCTTTATAGGGTTGGGCTGGTCTAGTGGTAATGGTTGAGAATCGTCATGAAAATAAATGGATACATGTGAAATGCGACTGCCAAGAAAGTTACAATGTTGTCTCAACTAGAGGTGAATTAAAAACAGTTGATTCTGTGCCCCCACTTCAGAGGTAAGAAAGAAACAATGAAAAATCATGCCGAGTATATCCATTTTAAATTAACTTTTATTAATGTCTTCCTGGTTTTTTTTTTCTTTGTTGCACTCAAAGGCAAGTTATAATTGTGCTCACACAGTTGGAAGGTAGTGGCGGCTTTAGTATTGCCCACCGTCTAACTCACCGCTTAGCAAACTCTCGGGGTCTTCATGACTGGGGTCCGCCAGGTGCAACTCATTGCCCACCAATTGAAAGCGTGCACGGTTTGCATGCTCCACGTTTAATAACATAAATGAGGAGCATCGCCATTTTCAGCCCAATATTCTAGTCCTCCTTGCTCTTGTCATTAATATTAAATGGTTACAAACACACATATACGTATACATCCATAAACATTTAATTTTCGGTGGTTTTCATAAATTATTATGGCTGAGGTTCTCTTCATAAACTTAATGTCTTATAAGTATGCAATCTGTATATTTATGTGATTTTTCTGGGATACCGTTTCTTCTTTATCTTATTTCCTTATTATGAAGAAGATTCCCGAAGGCTGACGAAATAAAATAACTATTTTGTTTTCCCAAATGGAAAACATTCGAAAATAGTATACCTACTCTGCCGTCTACATAGAGACAATTCCTAATACCGGCATTTGCTATAGTAGTCAATGTGGTTAGTATATGCAAGCAGCCTATATCATATCCATACATATAAACACGTTATTCAGCCATCAAGAATGGAAACCAAATGACTTTTTCGGTATTAGGAAGCCGGTGGTACAACTGCTGTTTCTATATGTCGAATCAAATTTCTTTTTTTTTTAATTTGTTAAAAATATAATTTGTGTAGTTGCCAAACTTTTGAAAAATAGAAGAAGTACTGACTTTTGTTTAAGTCACAAAACTGCCATTCAAAAGGCCATCTTTGCCATTTTACAAAGATGTAAAATGTCTTTTGCACATTCCAAAGAACCACTAGCAGAAAGCTGAAGTATAAAACGATATACACATGTGTGCGTGTATATTTTCTTTCTCGCGATATTTTCGCACTGCTCAGCGAAATAGTTGTACATATTGACTATGTTAGCTTTCGAAAAATTAGAAAATTAATTAGACGAACTTTTTAGTTATTTATAATTCAAGCATATATATATATATATATATATATATATATATATATTTATTTATTATACATATACGTATATATATATATTTTTTTTTTAATTAAACTTTAAAAAAATTTTTTAACATTCAATGCATATCTTTAAGAAAATATCCGACATTTTATTTCTGCTGAGAAGTTTCGGTCAGCAGATTACACAGATACGTGCTTATTTATGAAAATCACAGATTTGTAATGCATCTCTTATTCGAATCCACAAAAAGAAATTAAAATCCTTAGTGTATGGTTTTGAATTTAATTGTAGGAATATGCATAAATGCATACATAGTCAATGATATTATGTATGATTATGATTTAAAACTGTTATTATTTATTTAAAAACTGTAAGTATATTATGTTAAGTGCATATAAAAAAAAATAATAATATAATAAATATAAATTATATTGTTTAAAAACTGTAAAGTTTGGCTTGTGAACTTCTTGATGTCTTGAATTCTCTGCTATGTAAGCTAAAATGAGTCAAAGTGTGTCTTATTGGATAGTTAAGTATTGATATCTTCCTTCTGAGTGCATTACATTCATTTTCAATAAATGCTCTAGATAAGAAACTTAAAAAATTAAAAGCTATATTATATATAGTAAATCATAAAAGTATATATGTATATGGATATTTATTTGCGTCTTTGTACTCGTATTCTTTATGTGCGTAACAGTTTTACCTTTAAAAACTCTCCAAACTCTATACAAATAATCCAGTAATAGGTTTTTTATTTTTCTTTCCATGCTGTCAAAAGATTTTCAAAACTACAGTACTTTATTATTTATTATAGAGTTGAAAACGCCATTTTTTTAGTTGCTAAGTGTGTATTGTTTAAATTAAAAGACCAAATAAACTTATGTAGATGTGAGACCTCTAAAGAAAAAAATTCTAAGATCAACCGATGAAATTCTGCTGCATGAAAAAAAGTAAAGACGTTGAATGGCTAAAGCGGTGTATTAATGCCTTCGCTATTTAACTGTTCAACCCACAATTAACTCGTAAGATACTGGAGGTCTTGAGTAAAATTTATATAAAATTTTCATTTTATGACTGCCAGAAGTAGGAATGGCACCTCCTCTGATTGCTGATTAGTTAAATAGATATTTGTTATTTGCCTATCTATTGTCTCTTAATGTCAATATAAATAACATATGTGTAGCAAAAGGTCTCGCTTCACTATCCTACACAGTAGTACGATTCATTCACACAAAAATGTGATGGTGAAACCCTCTTATTTTAAAACATCGCATGAAAATTTTCATAACATTTTGCTGGTCATAAAAATCGCACAATTTTATGTCACACTAATTCATTTTTTCAGCACACATACCAAATTTGCTGTGTAGGATAGTGAAACGAGGCCTTACGGCATATTCACTACAGAATACAAAAAATTTACGATTACAAAAGCTTATCTGCCATCTTTTCATATACATATGTATATAGTTTTTGACAAGTTGGTCAGGTCGGCTGGTGTGATTAATACTTCAGTATGCATTTTCTGATGACAGATGTGTTAATCAGTAACACACGTGGAAGTAACTCAGTTTACAGCTTATAATAAATTAACCCATGTGATCCTCGCCGGACGCAATACGCACGTCATATGTTTAAGCAACTCCACCATACCATAGGATCAAAGCAACTAGTTGGGTAACGATAAATTATGCAGATTCTGACAACTTTATATTGGTAATATTTTATGTTTATTTTTAATGCAAATTGTGTGTGTATCAATAAATATTGTTTTTTTTTTGGAATTCAGCGATTTTAATGGCTGTCATTAATTCAAAACAGTTGATATCATTGATTGTATCATGCCGGATAAAGTATCCGCTTTACAACTTTGTACTCGGTATTTTCTTAACAAAAAGTAATCTAATTTTGTCAAACGTTGTGTAGCTGTATCGAAAAAACGAAAAAGATTTATTTTTTTTCGTCTTCAAATCTCTTAAGTATTATTTTGTACAACATATGGATGTTGGTAAAAAATAATATGAGAAGAAAGTCTTCCAACTATACATAAAAAAATAATATCACAAATATTTGGTACTCTTACATAGTGAAGTATAAAAGTGTGTACGCACGGTTAGCACTTGTCACATAGATTCATTTGTTTAATCAAGTTTAAAAAAAAAAATTTGGTTACAACTTCAAGGGATACAAAGCCAAATATAGAATAGTGTTGGAATTTCTGTTTTTAGGAATTAAAAAAAGTTAAATATGTCATATCCGCCGCGCCCACCAATTCCACCATACATGAATCCCTCCATACCACCGCCACACGTACGTATAAATATTAATATTTATCGATCCTGTTCACATAATGTTTACTCTTGAAATAGATGTTGGGGCCGATGAGTAATCCGCCACCACATACTAGAAGTTATAGGAATTCGGCAACGATCAGTTCTCAACCAACGGTATATCAGAGACCGCCGGACCCAGTGCCACAATTTAAAGGACCAATAATTACAGTGTTTGTTGGTAACTGTTTTTGTTTTTTCAGCAAACTGTAACTGTTGCATTAAAATTGATTTTTTTTCGCACGTTGTTTCTAGGAAATATTAGCGAAAGAGTGCCAGAGATGTTGATAACACGTATTTTGGCTACTTGTGGTCAGGTAGTTAACTGGAAGCGAGTTTCGACATTTGGTTTCTGTGAGTACGAGTAAGTACATATAAATTACCAATTCATTTTATAACTTTCGTACGGTACGTATTTGTTTGCTTTTCGCCATTAGTGGGCCTACTGCCGGTATGCGTGCTGTACGTTTGCTCAGTGAAATTGCACTGGACGGGAAAACTCTGGTGGGCAAAGTTGATGCTAAAAATAAACTTTTATTGGACAATTATAAAGAAGAAGAACTTAAGAATGGAGCTAATGAGATTAGTGATGAAAAAGTTGATGATGAAAATGCACTGCGCGCTATGCGAAGAATTATTGACGAACACAAACATGAAATAGATGAATTTGACTCTAATGCACGTACAGATATGTATGGAGCTCGTGGTGTTAAAGCTAAACCCAATCGCACAGATGAAATTAAAGTTCCCAAAGTACTGCACGAGACTAATTTGGAAGAGGAAAAGCGTAATCTAATAAGTAGTGAAATTGGAAAATTTCGGAAGAGAGCAGAGGCTGACGAACATCGAAAAGAAAAGGAAAAAGAAAGAGAGAAAGAAAAGGAACGTGATAAAGAACAACAGAAGGAACGTACTCGTGAGAGAGAAAAGGAAAGAGAGAAGAAAAAAAGGGGTGAAAGTGTTACTGACCACGACTGGGATGATGAAGAAGAAGATGGGATTGATGGCAATGCAATGATCTCATCCAATAAGAAGGAACGCATAACAGATATTCCATCTCCTGTCAAAAAGGAGAAGGAACGTGATAGTAGTTCTAAAGATACGCGACGCAGACGTAGCCGATCTCGTTCCAAAGACCGCGAACGTGAATATAGAGAACGCGAACGGGAGAGGGAACGTGAACGTGAAAGAGAACGCGAACGGGAACAGAGAGAAAAGGAGCGAGAACGTGAAAGGGAAAGGGAGCGAGAGCGCGAGAGGGAAAGAGAACGAGAGAGAGAAAGGGAGAGGGAGAGAGAACGTGACCGGGAACGGGAAAGGTAAGAGTATGAAATAAGTCTAGATATAAAAATAAAACATATAGTTAAATTATAATTATATACCAAATTAAAGAAGTTCGCTTTAGTATGAAACAAACACAATTGCTACAGAAGGCGACTTCAAATGCCGCTGGGTACTATTGTAGCCTTGTAGTCAGGTACTCAAAACTTTCTCATTTAAGAAAATAAATTTATAATGATTTATTTCAAATACAATTCAACATACAAAAATGAAAAAAAAATATTATCTGGACTGTTAACATTGTTGTTGGCGGTATTCTGCTGTGACGTACTTGCCAAGTAGTGTTTTTTATACTTTATCTTTATTGCTTGTTAAATTACAATCATAGTTTCATTTCTAGTACAATTTTCTATAAATCTGGATCTGGTTTTCCTATAAATTTAAATATTGTTTTAGAGAACGTGAAGAAAAGGTAGTGAAAAATTTGAGAGATCTGCAGCGTGAAAAAGAAATTGAGGAAGAGCTAAGAGAACGTAAAAAGGCAGAAAAAAAGGCACGTGAAAAAGAAGAGGCATACCAAGAACGATTGCTGAATTGGGAACAACGAGAAAAACGCAAAGCCAAGGAATACGAAAAGGTTTAATTTTATATATTACAACAATTTAAAAATGTTATAATTAGTTATTAATATTGAATAATTCGACATATAGCACCAGTAGCAAAATATTGAAAAGAAAAGAAAAAAAAAAGTTTTCAAGACCTTTAACATTAATAATTAATTATGACATTAAATTAATTAAATAAGTAAAAAGTTAAAGAAAAATAATGTTATTTTATTAGATTCGATTAAAAGAGAAAATAAAAAAGGATGAACGGGAAAAAGAAGCAAAGCGCCTTAAAGAGTTCCTAGAAGATTATGATGACGAAAGAGACGATGTCAAATATTACAAGTATTTTGTTACAGAAAAAAAATATTTTAAGACATTTTTCTATTAAAATTATCCTATTTCCAGGAGTAGAGAATTGCAACGGCGTTTGGCAGAACGCGTGCGGGAGGCCGATTTAGATGCCAAGGATCGTAATAAGGAACAAGAGGAATTAGAAGAACTTAAAAATAAAATATTTAGCGGAGAATTTGAAAACCCCTCATTAGAATATGAAAGAGCCAAAAAAGAACATGAAAAGTTGTACCGGCCACAAATAATTATTGATGTGAATTTGGAGAATATTCAGCGAAAGGAAAGAGAACAAGAACGTAGTAGGGATAAATTGAATACAATAATTGCCTTGGAAAAACGTGCAAATGCAAAGGAAACCTATCACAGGATTGAAGAAAATATAGTGGTTGGTGGCGGCGTAAATGTAGCTAAAAGGCCACCATCAAAAACCGTTTCAGATGATTCGTCATCGAATGATGAAGCTCCCTCCAGACATGAGACCATGTCTAATGCCAGCAGTCATTATAGTCGCCAAGATTCCGAGTCTCGTGATTTCACTAGTGCTCCCGATATAGAATCCATGTCACCTGCAACACCTCAAGCATTTGCTGCACATTCTCAAAATAACGATTCCGCCTCGACACCGCCTATGATGCCTACAGTGGGCATAAGTCTGAATTTGGGTGCAAATGCCAAGAAAAAGAAAATCGAAAATACCGCCGGAGTGTTTAATAATGACGATGACAACGATGAACTTTCTAATCCTAAAAAACGGAAATTGGTACCTTTAGGTAAGTTGATTGAAACTTGTTCCTCTTTTAGATAGGAATTGTATAGTATATGATAACATTTTGCAGACTATGAAGACAATCAGGTGAAACAAGGTTCGCATTTGGTTAGTGGGCATGTAAATGAGCGGCATGATGGAGGCAGTAGTGGTAGCAACAGTGCTAGCTTAGGTCCTGGGGCAAAGTCATCTGCAGCTGGTGGCGCCACTGGGAAGGGAAACTCTTCAACAAATAACAAAAAACATGGTAAGAATGATACTACTGTTGCAGCTGCTGGTAATACAGATGCATCAAATAGCAAAAAGGATGATAGTGGTATTGGTACGAAAGTACACGATGAGAAGCGACGCCACATAAAGAGCATTATTGACAGAATACCCACGCAAAAGGAGGACCTCTTCAGCTATAAGCTTGACCGTAATGAAATTGACAACAATCTTATGGAACGCAAAATTCGCCCCTGGATAAATAAAAAGATCATTGAATATATTGGAGAACCCGAGCCAACACTGGTCGATTTCATTTGCTCTAAAGTTTTAGCTGGCAGTTCCCCTCAAAGTATTCTGGACGATGTCCAAATGGTAATAGCATTCTTTTAAAAACAACTGCTAAATTATTGTTATTATTATGTATTTATTATTTTCTAAGGTGCTTGACGAAGAAGCTGAAGTTTTTGTTGTAAAAATGTGGAGACTACTCATCTACGAAGTGGATGCAAAAAAAATTGGTTTAGGTAAATAATTTTTAAATTTTACTCAATTCCTTTTTTGTGTGTTTTAACAAAATGTCATATTTGCAAATAATAATTTATACTATGATACAATGGAAAACCAATTAATATTACGATCATATGACGTGCAGTCAAATAAAAAAAAATTATAAAAAATCAATCAGTCCAACAGAACCAACAAACGACTGACTGGAGCGATAGACATTAAATCTAAGCAGAAGTGTTTAAAATCATTATCCGCTGCTCTAGATATGACAGCAACTGTGTAGAATAATAAATAAACAAGGATATTTTACTCAAATAAATCTTAAGATTTCTATTTAAATGAGCAACCAACAAGCAATTTTCTTTCTCGTTTTATCAACTAAACGTTTGACGGTAAGAATTGTTTACTGCGCTGGCGAAATAAAGAAAACAATTTTTTAAGTAGACCAGTCAACGTAATTTTTGTTTTTTCCCCCTCTCTTTTTTTATTAATTTCTATTAATTATCTTAACAAATTGCTAGTATATAAATAATTTTATGTATATTTTATGCTAATAATAATGGTTAACAGAATATTACGATACAATATAGTAAATAAAAGATAACTAATTACTGACGTTGCCTTTTGAAACAAATAATTTTTACTCAATTTTTAAATATTTCAATTTTAGTACAAGAAAATAAATATATGTATTTTAGTACTGTTTATATATGTACGACTTACGCTGACAAAAAAATAAATAGACGACATATTGACGACGAATTGGGTTTAGATTAATAAATGTCTTAATCAACAACTGCAGCTAGAAGCTCCGCCAACATCGTTATCTTCATTTACACTCACAGTGTTACCGTTATTTAGGCCCTCATAATGGTCCGATGAAACTATCTAAAATTAAAGTGTACGAATGTAATAATTTTAATTTAAGATTTTGCTAAAAAGGATTCTGTGTATGTATTTCAATTAAAGGAACATTTAATTTATTTGTACAGAACTTCTCAATTATGAAGTTTTTTCTCCTTCCCTTTCCTCATATTACTGAAAACTATTTACATAAACTTAGTTTATTGAATGAAATTGCTTTTACTTTGTAGATTGCACCTACTTATACATGATAATCTATTTCGCTTGTTACTTTTGTCTCCATGCTTGCATTTCTATCATCTGTATAATAGGAACAATAAAATAAATTCATATCCCATAAAAGTTGCTTGTTGTGTAGATTTGAAATCTTTCAATACTAGCATACCAACAAGATTTGGGATTATTTTTCCAAATTGCTTGGCTGAAGGTCTACAGTGGGCTAGTTTTCAGCACCAAATGCAAGCCAGGCATATGTACCACCTGAATCACGCAGCAAAGAAAATAGATTGTCAAATTGAATTTATTTATTCAACAAAATAATATTTTTATTATAAAAAATACTTTGAAATTATTTCCGCGTATCAGATGATATTCATATTTCACTGCTTGCTATGCAGATGTCCTCCAGGCTAACTTTAGCCCTATTATTAATTTCAATATTTTGTATTCAATACTATGACCTTATAAATTATGAAATATTTGTTCAAGCCTACCCTAAAAAATTAATTTTAGACCTGCTACAGGTTGATAATGTGGTTGAGAATTATAAATATTTATTGTATGAGGAAAGAAATGGCGCAAAAATATAATTATGTATCCTTTTAATTGTAAAAGGCTCCGAATTTTTTTAATATCGGAATAGATACATTCCTGTAGAAATTACACAAAATGTGAAAAAGGAATTTTTATAGAATGATTTTAAGTTTAAAACAATATTAAATATTTTTTTTTAAATTTTAATTTTATTAATTACAAAATGGAATTTTCTTGAAATTTCTTCATCCAAGGAAATTGATAAATTCTTTCCAACGGATAAGTCTTAAAAGAATTAAAATGGAAAAAACTTTAAAACTTTTACTGAGAATTTTTTCTATTATTATAGGCAACAAAATAAAAATATTTTTGATTGCACTACTGAACCCATATATTAATATTCAATAAAACACTAAAATACAGTAGCATCGATTAAGCACGGATACTAACCAGGTGGCTCCGTAATTTAAAATTTTGAGTTTCGTTATGAAAATGTAATTTCTGATTAATTCATAGAAGTTCGACTATAATAGAAAGTAATACTACATGCACTGACCTTTTCTACAATATCCTTAAAAACATCCGCCACAAATTTATCATGCTTTGCAGATGTTTCTAAAAACAACGACCGATGCTTACGAGCAAATTTCAATCCTTCCTCACGGCTAATCACACGTTCGTTATCAATTTTATTACCAACAACAATTGTTGCAATATTCGGATTGTCACTATAGTTTTCTAATTCTGAAAACCATGCTTCCAATTTCAATAACGATTCACGATTAGTAATATCATAAACCAATATAGCTCCTAATGCTTTTCTGTAAAAACTAGGCGTAAGACTTCGAAATCTTTCGGCACCAGCTGTGTCCCACAATGCTAATTTGTAGTCAATACCATCGATATTCATTATTTTACTCTTGAAGTCCATGCCAATGGTGACATCGTGATTTTCATCAAATTTATTCTCCACAAGACGGCGTATAAGACTAAAATGTTTATTAAAAATTGATATAAAAACAATAAAAGATTTTGGTGTATATCAAATGAAGTCATCAGCACCAGTAGATATTTAACATTCTTAATAACATATCGTAGTATAAAATGCAATCTACTGTGATAATTACATTAAATTTTACAACAAAGCTTCTTTATATTACACTTTGTCATAAATTTGTATGCACTTCTACATTGCGTTTTAATGAGAATTTTTTACGTTTTCATATATGCTACATACGTTTTGGTCTGACTTATCTGCTAATTTACCTGGATTTCCCAACACCACTTTCTCCAATCACCAAAAGCTTTATTGCTTTATCATTTAGCATTTCGTTCAATTATATTTAATTAATTTATCAAGTTTCTAGCATTTATTTCTAATAAATTTAACTTCGCAATATAGTATAAAAACAACTGTGTAAAGCAGAAAATATTAGTCAATTTGGTCGGTGAGATATAAGCAATTGAGAATTGCTATATAACGCGGTTGTCAAACAACATGCAAAAAAATGATAAAGGAATAAAGTTTATTGTAGGTGCATTTATAATTAATTCAGAGTTGCCTTATCATCAGGAAATTACTCCGAAAATAAAGCTGCCATAGCTTGCAAAGCATATAATATATGTGATATGGCAATTGTAGATAATTTAATCTCAATGGCGCCAGTTAAAAATATCGTATCACTAAAAAAAAATAACGAAAATTGATTGAATTTTGTGTTAATAAAATTTTTTCTAATATACATTGTTGGCTACCGGGTAAAATTTCTCCTTCAATATTTTTAACAACAAAACGTTTTCATATTACATTGTATTGTCAAATACTTGCATATTAAAAATTATATATTCAAATACTTTTAAAAAATTATAATGACAAATTATTTTTTTGATGAAATACATTTGTTTTTTATTATATCATATAAATATGAATGTGTATTTCATATTTATGTACACAAATTAAATGCAGTTTTATATATTTGTAAAATTTTTTCCACCTCGCAGCAATATTGATCGACGATATACAAAGAAATATAACAGTTTTAAAAAAAATAAGAATATGACTTTTTCTTATTCGCTTAAATTTTTAACACAAATTTAATTAAATTTTTGGTTTGCTGCTACTATTTCGGTTTTTTGTGTACTTTGAATCACAAAATCGAAACCGAATTTAATTGTTGGTAAATTGCTAACCAATATTTAGTAAATAGCAATAAAAGAAAAATTGTACAAAATTATATTTTGCTGCGGTTTATAGCACGCAATAGCTCATAACAAAGAATATACGACAAAAAGAAAAACTACACTTAAAATAGTTTAGAAGTTGCTTCCAATACGTTTTACAGGCAGTTGCTGGGAGATTTCCATATGAAAGTGGCAACCTTGACTGCGATTTACTTACCACCAGCAGCGGATTGATTGCCCATACACACATATGAAAATATCCATATACGCTATTATATAGAAAAATGCCAACGCTAGAGTTTTAAGTAGACAACAAAAAAACCCAATTAAAATCCACAGCGCAATAATAAAAAATTCAATGAAATCGTGTCTTGGCGGAGTCCACAAAAATAAAACAAAACGGAGCAACAACATAAGTAAAACAACCAGCTCCAATGATACGCTAGTCTTACATTAACAGTCGACAAGTAACGATCTATGAAGCAGCGCTCTGATCGCAGTGTAGATTTCCTTCTTTATAAATATTGTATTGTGTTCAATTCTGTTTTAGTCATTTTGTTCGCTAGTTGAGAATAACAAATAGATCTGAGTTAACGAATAAGAAAACAAAGGAAGAAACAAAAACAACCAAATCTTGGGAAAAAAAACAAAAAAAAGTAAAAGCAACAAAAAAAACACGTTTAAAAAACAAGCGAGCAACAAAAACATCAAGACTTCACATACATACACATGTATATATCATGTATAAATACCGCTTGTATTTGGAGGTGTGTATGTGCATGCAGAACAAATAAATTGAAAGAACTGTTGAGAAACAACATAAGCGAAAAGAAAAATAATAAAAAATAAAGCAACCAAGTTTTATTCTTCTGAAGAATCAAAATAACAATCAGTAAAAAGTGCTCATATGTGTACGTCCAAACATACATAGATACATACATATGTACTTGCATATAGATACATATGTATATAAGTTTTTATTATTTCTGAGACTTAATATAATTTTTCGTTGTTTATTCCTTTTTTCTTCTGCTTCTTTGTCATCAGTTTCTTAGGGTTATATATATGTACATATATACATAATTTAAAACGTAGCATTCAAGTCTCCTCGTCGCGATTGCTGCTCCCACATTCAGTAAGTGCTCCCGTCTTCCAACGAATTCGTAACGCTAGTGATTGAAGATCGCTGTGGTAACAACTGAGAACTTTTATTTTTTTACTTGTGCTAAAACTGAAAAAAAGCGTAATTGGTGAATATCAAACGATTGGTTAAACAAAAGTCAGAGGTGCAATTGATTCAGCATTTGCAGTTGACCGCCTCTCAATCCGCCCGTTGTAAGTTCATTGTAGAAAAAAAAACTACAGAAGCAAACATTTATCAGTTGTCAACTCATTTTTCTAGTATCGAAACCCAATAAAAAATTAATAATAAATCCAAACAATTGATTGCAATTGAGGACAATAATTTATAAATGTGCGTCCATAAAGTAAAAAAAAATATGTACGGTAAATTGATGCGTGCAGCTGATTTCGCATGTTAACCAGTGGCTAATTTAAAATTAAAAAAGTGCAAGTTCTTTGAAATCAAAACCACAACCACACATTCTAATAACTGGAGAAGGTGCCATTAGCCATTTCCATAAAAGTATACCAAATTATTAAACACCGGTTGCAATTATTGCAATTATTTACTTTTAAATATAATACAAGCAGTAGTATCCAACAAAATGTCCGCAGCAAGAGTGCAAAGCAATTCTAACATCAAAAGCAGCCCAATGACTCCTACAAATTCCACCAGAGCCATCTATTTTGATTGCGGCGAAATTGTTACAGCGGTAAGTTTTCTTAATTTAACTGAAGTAGTTTGTATTATTTTAATTAGTAATAACAAAAGGAGTTAAGGGCAAAGAGGCAGTTGCTAACTGAAATAACGAATTTTTAAAAGAATGGGGAAATGCATAATGTTGGCATGTGGGCCAACTGCGTTACTAATTTAGACTGAAATTTATTACGTTTTATCTCATATAAAAATGTCTCTTAAATTAAGTGACCATTAAAAATAGTGAAAACTGCCATTTCAGGACTAATTATTTCTATTCAATTGTCAATCACGGCACTACAAATTTAATACAGAATTTGTGTCCGTGGCTCTGATTGTCATTTCCATACATACATATTCCCCTGTGTAATATTCGTATGCCTAAGAGTATTCTCGGTAAACATACATATGTTCTGTTACGTTCTTCTGTTTCTCTAGAACCACTAACGAGAACATCAAAATTATCACCATCATTATTAAGTTTCATTTACTGTCGGTAGTGCCATTTCTATAGACAAATTATTATTGCTGTAAAACTCGAGAGGTTCAACTCTTTTATTTTTTTTTACCTTTTTTATATTTTAATATTTAATATATTCGAAATGCCTATGCAGCGATCTATAAAACATCGCAAGTTGTTCGCACCAACTGCAAGTCTGGAAAAAATGTTGATCAGAGGAGGAAGTGACTTGGTAATAGATAACATATATTTTGATTGGTGTATTGCAGATATAAAAATATCTGATTCCATAAAATCTATTTACCTTATAAAGTATTTATAAAGAAATAATAAGTTCGCCATCTATGTAGAAGTGGCGAATGGAGTCAAAATAAAAATAGCCCTTGAAATTTGGTTTTGGCTTGTCAACGTTAAACGTGACGAGGGTTTGTCTGTTGTTTATTCGATATGCACAATGTTCAGTCCGGCAATAAATTATTTGTAGTCCATTGAGAGATTCCCTGGCATGTCGACTAAAACTTTATTTTTATATTTATGGGTTTATTAGAACTAACTTCGCATTACTAGAAACAAAATATCGAAACATTGTATATTGGCGTTAATGTTTCACCAAAGAGGAACAATATACACAATGACCCATTTTCAAGCAAGAATATAAAAATCTTCTAAGGTCTTGATAAAGATATATATCACATTTAATTGCACTAAGATCGGAGATAAGTCTGTGTACTTTTTTTGAGACGTAAAACAAGGTACTATTTGGTGTCGATGTGGAACATTATTTTCGAGTTCTCCTTCTATTTTTCCTGTTTTGTATTCAATAATTTTAATTATTTTTGTTTCGGTTGCTTTTTTTTTATTTCCACTTATCAATTATAATGAGTGCCATTACCCCAGTTCCTACTTTCGTTATATAGCACATTTCGGTATAAAAGAAATAGAGTGGTACGATTACATATTGAGTTACAGCTAAATGGGTTTAACTTGTGCCATCCATGTTTTCTTCCATATTTGCAACTATTTATTATCATTTTTTTGTTATAACACGCCATTATCGCTCGATGGTATTTATTACTCGCTTTTATCTCGATGTTTCATTTCAATAAGAAATCGGCATTTTATCAAAGTATTGTGTTTTAGATGCTCTTTGTGTATCTTTCTTGGTTATTATAATTAATAATGATTTCAAAATGTAAATTGATTTAGTTAGGCCCGAGAAATATTTTCATTTGGTACTACCAATTATAATTAAAATATCCTCAGTTGCTACCAATTTGCAAATAAAATTCTGTAATTCAGTCAATTGCTGTGAGTGTTTGGAAATCGCAAAAAAAAACTTTGCGAACCCTAAACCTTATTACATTTCCTGATCTCTAACCCCTCAGCTGATTTGAAATAACAGGCTTATTTCTTCACTCAGTATTTTTTTTTAATTTTTTTTTTGTTGTTGTAGAATTGTTTGTAGTTTGTTGATACTCTTTTTAAATTTCGTGGCTTCATGTGTTATCATCGCCGCTAACGGTAAAAGCGTTTGAAGGGGTTTCTTTTGCTGCTATCAGTTCCTAGAGGATGTAAAGAGGACAGAAATATAGTTTTTAATTGTTAGCATCGGAGCATTAATTTCATTGCGATGAGATTAATTTCATATCTAGGCCAAAAAGAACTGACCAAAGTATTTTGCGTTATGGATCTAAGGACTGTAATTGCAAGCTTTTTAAATCCCTAAATACATTTTACTTACTCCAATAACGATTGAACTAAATTTTTACAATGTTATAGGGTAAATAAATCTGAGTAGATATATTTTGAAATATCTTAATAAATTTCTATCATCTACAAAAAATTTTTCCGCGATACGCCAAAAATAAAATTATGTGCCTGCTTAAGATTCTTTAAGGGAGATAAAATGCTGTTGACAGAGCTTCGGATGGCACAATCAATATTCTGAGAGATCTTAAATTTCTTAGGGATAAATCTTTGCGGGAAGTGGGTTATTATCCTTCTGAGGAAAAGAGTAGGCTGGCTGATCAAGACTTTTATCGAAAATTAGGAATACATAGTGCTAATGACAAGCGAAAAGATTTTGTAACACATATAATCTTAAATAACCAAATACAGACTTTAGTATTCTCATTAAAACAAATAAGTAGCTAAATGATTAATGCTTTCCGAATCCAAAGTGATATGAATAATTCAATAGTAACAGGAATATATTTCGGCAAAATTTGTTTAAATATCAAATTGGTTAAAGTTTGCAATCTTAACTGATTCCTGGTGCAATCATATCATAAAAAATAAAATCCAGACAATTTTTTCTTTGTTTATTGAAGAAAAACCAACTCTGATCGCATGAAAATTGTCATTTTATGAAAATGTTCATAAACTTTTGCTTGTCATAAAAATCTGACATTTTCAGGGGACACTATCCTATTTTTCTGCAGAGATGCCATATTTAACAAATCGTACGACTGTGTGGTGCAGTATTTCATGGCTTTTACCAAAATGTAACTTGATTAAACAGAGTTTAAATTATTTGCTAATGTTATCAATGATGAAAACGCGCTACATGACCCTAATATTAAATGCTGAATCTAAATAATAAAAAAAAAAATCAGGTTCCAAAAACATTTTTGTGATAATTTTTTTCAACTTATTATAATGTGTCAGTTAATTATTACCGAAGGCTTCAGCCTTAGCTTGCGACAAATATTTAAACAAATAAATATGTAAATGTCAAAAAGATTATATGAAAATATATGTAATGTGAAATTGTTTTTGCAATTATGCCTAAAATAATGAAATCAGTATTATTCATTACTTATTTATTTATTTACTTTTTTTTTAAGTAGACACAAATGCAAACTTCTATTAAATCGATTAGTTTGTTTTTTCTGTTTGTATATGATTTTTCTTGTATTTTATAAATTATTTGGTTTCTTTCGGTGATAAATAAATATGAAAATTATACAAAAAAAAAAAACTTGTTTTAACAATGATAAAGTTAAAAAACCTGTTCGGTTTTTTCAGCAAAATGTCCAACAGAATCCGGGTGGGAATTTTAAATTATGCAGTGGAAAGTGAGCTCAGTTTAAAGCAAATTCAAGTGTCTGATTGAATTTGAATCTGAAAGACCACTTTGGAAAGGTACTTAGGGAAGCTCAGAGTCCACAGTTTTAAGAAGTTTGCTCGATAACATTTTGCGTTTTCAAATTGGTATTATGAAAAGCTAAAAAAAAAAATGAATTGCTAAATCGGAATTTATGTAAATGATAAAAATAACGCTGGATATTCCAAAAGTGATTTTGTCGGGAGGGAATTTATCTCAACTATGCTGTTTCGATTTTAATGTATGCCTTGCATACATGCCTATTAGATTTCCATTAATATATTTTAGAAAAAAAGTTATTTATAAAAAAATTATTTAAGAGCAAATTTTAGAACAAGTGAAAAAGTTATACTCGACTGTGTAGAGCCTCCAAGAATGTGTTCCATAGTTATTTTTGCACACTACAATTATACAGCATTAAAATAAACTTTAATCCTGCAATTTTTACCTATAAATATATGAAATAATTTTTTTTTTGGTCTATATTTCTTTTATTTATTACTCGATTTTGGTGATTTTCACACTGAAAAATTTTGAGAAAATTGTGAGCTGATGTATTTTTTACTTTTTGATTTTGAACAAAAATTTAAACATCCATGAATACCGAGGACAGACAGAAAGATGGACAAACATGCATCCAGAATATATTCTGGATTCCCTCACATGCATCAAGAATATAAAGTATAGGGTCGCTATAAATACATATTGTAGAAAATACCATTTCCGTATCAAACTTACAAAAATGTAACAATTGGGGGGAAATTTATGGAAAAAATTTATTTTTAAGAAACAGATTTCTTTTAAATTGCATAAATTATTGAACAAAAATCAATACGGAAGGTAGCCTACAATTAGAGAATAACTATGTATGTACATACATATATATATATATATATAAGAATTAATATTGTACGTGTACGCATGCTATTTTTCTTATTTATTGCTCTTCATTTAACATTTGTTTGTTATATTGTTTTATTATTCATTTTAAATCACAACTTACGAAATTCTTAAAACTAACCCGGAACTGTATGAGATATACAATTGATTAAGAAATAAATATAAACACCAACACGTTGAAACATTTATTCACATACACATACATATTACGAGAATAAATAAATTAAAATTAATAATATTTAAACAAGAAATAACAACCTGCTTCGACAAGAGATTAACACATAAATTGCGCTAATTTTGATAAGCTTAAATATAAAGCTTCTCTACAATAATAAAAAATCATTTTAACAAATCACTGAAAGCTAAAATATTTCAAAGCAAATAAAGCTTCTGTGAGAGTATTACAAAAGAACTGAATAAATTTTAAATCAAATGAGTTGTATTGCATGAGTTCACATAAACTAATCAGCAAGCCAACAATGTTTTAAGAATTCCAAGCAGAAATGTTATATGGATGTATGCATACATACATACATTCATGCATACTTACATGCATACACGTAGATTTTATATATATATATGTATATATATACATTTAATTTTAAACAAGTGAATACATTAGGGGATTTCACAAAGTATATTACTTTACTGATGCAACAGAAATATCTTCTGATGGATGCTATTTTTCGTACAATTAAAATATTCAACAATTATTTATTATTTTACTTTATTTTATTTACGTCTGGCTGATCCTCCGAAATAATCCCTTTTAATGTATTTTTTATAAAAAAAATTAATATTCTACTAAATATTAATTTTTGGAATTTATTCTCTTTAAAGTAACTGGAAATGATCAAGAATGTTCTACAATTATTGCGATATAAAATAATATTTTGTTCTAAAATCAGAAATTGTAATTTCATGTTGTGAAAATCTCAGTGGTACTTTTCAGTCTGGCTTTGCATATTGGAAAACACAAGAACCAGCTGTTTTTGTTTTTTTTTTGATTTGGCAGCATTTTGTTTTAGTTTGGCAGCATTTTGTTTTGTTTGGTAGCATTTTTTTGTTTTGCAGCATTTTTTTCTATTGAAGATTAAAAATGCTTAAAATTATTGAAAATTATAATAAATTGGTAAATTATTAAAAATTAATAACAGCAGCTGTTATAAATTCTACTTTTTTATGTGAAAAATAATTAAATTATTAATTGTATGTACACAGTAATTTTAATTATTTTATTAATGTTTATATATTTGTTCTTTCTCTAGAAAGCGTGTAAATATTACAATAAATGCTTTCCAAGTTCTTAATAATATTATTATTATTAATAAATAAAAATAAGTACCCATAATTAATTTGGTTAATTTTTATATTGATTTGTAAAATTTACTCAGCATTTGTTTCTTCTTGCAAATTAAAACAATTAAACTTGTTTTTAAAAAACTGAGAAAAACGTTTGACGCTTCAGTATGAAAATGGATACAAAAAAATAGGCAATACAACACACGATTAAACATTAATTGCAACATGCAAATTTTTTTTTTTAGGTTTTTTATAAAATTTGTACAATTTCATAATTTTTCTTTTTGGGGTAGCGTACATTATTTATGTATGTTCGTTTGTACGAGTATGTGTCAAAATATATTTTGAATGTAATAATCTCTCTCAAAAAAGTCAGTAACTCATTCATATTTACATACATACTTACATACATATTTCCATAATCATGCCTGCATGCTCCCTTACATAAATACAAATGTACTTACATATTTGTATGGGTGTAGATAAACATTTTTATTGCATTTTGAGTATTTTTCAAATTAGTCATGACAATTTTGTTCCCCAAAGTAATGAACATTTCCATCAAAACCGTTTGATAAATGGGTGATATTTATTTTGTTTGTAGGGTGCTTCTGAAAGCACACTATAACACAAGACAGGCGACATGTGAGGCCATTTTAGTAGTCAAGAAATATTTGAAAAGTATTGCAACTTAGCACTTTGTAAAATGAAAATAAAGCATTTTGAATGCATATTACATATGGATGTGTGCATGTGTCATGTCCATACACGCATATGCATGGCGACAGTGTGGTTGTATTTTTGAATAATTTAAAAAGAATATATTTTATGTAATCAAACTCCATTTAGCTTGTTTTTTGTTCTCTTTGTAAAGAGGAATGAAATGGAATACTAAATTTTATTTAAAATAAGAAAGTCAAATGATCTTATTTTTACAAATTGAGTTTGTAAAATTATATGTCGAGTATGCTACGCAGTTGATATTGGCTTGAATTTATTTTTTATTTTAATTGAAATACATACAAATGTAAGTATATACATATACACATATGTATGCATAGTACATGTATGTAGATACATATGTATGTATTCTTTCTGATCAATCTCATAAGTTTCTGCAACATTCTCCAAGTTTTAATTAAAAATTAATGCCCATTTTTATTTGAATACGTATTTACAAAATTTTATTCAAATTTATTCTGTATTTAATTGCGGTCCCGGTTGTTCAAATAGGTCTTATTTGCAGGTGTTGCAAAAAATTTTCTACAAACAGCTCTTTGGCAAAAATTAAGAAATATTAGAAAAGTATAACCTCATTAAAGCCACATATTAGTTGATTACCTACTTACATTAGTGTTCCAAAAATTAAAAAAATTATTTTAAAAATATCTATGTGGAAAGAAGCTAATAATAATAAGATATAATATTATTAAAGCTTGGGGAATATATAAACAGAAGTCGTACCAAAAATGTAACAGCTGAGAAAATGAATATTACACATAATCATCTGATGATGAAAGGGCGTGTTCATTCCCAAATATCGTAAGTTGGCAGTTGAAGTCTGCCTGCGGTATACGAGTATGTGGAATTGTTTTAAACAAATTCATGCATTTGTGTAAATACTTTTGTCGGAATAAATAATTTAAATTCAAAATCGAACAAAACTAAGCATATTTTAAGAAAAATTAAATTATTTGTGTTATTTAAAAGAAAAAAAAAACAATAACACAACAAAATTATTTGGCAAATTTATTTATAACTTAATTTAACTAATCAACTCTGGACCTCAAATACATATTATTTGAGAACTGTCATATAAGAATGAAGTGTAAAACTGTATTTTGTTTCTAAACAGAACATATATAAATAATTATTTAGTTGTTTACACAGAGCAATGAATAATTTCAATTTGGGCAGCGCTCCACAACTCAATTCTTGCAGTGTTCTTTTCTATTGGCAGGTGTTTTTTTTTATTATATGTGGAGAGCTTTATTGCTCTATAAATTGCTCACTAATTGCAAATTTAAAAAAGCAAATAAAATATGGGAGCTCTGTTTTATATAGAAAAATAAAAGAAAACATCACAATGATGCAAAATTATTAATTCAATTTAACAAAATCATAACTATAATGCAAAACGCCATTGAGTTAAGACCCAGTGTTGTTAATACAGTTTTTGTAGAACAATATGTAGCACTTTTATTTAAAGATTATTATTTACTAGTATTTTAGGGTAGACACACGACAGAGTTAATGTGCATTAAAATCTTATTAATTTTAATTAAAATTTTAGGCTGACACATGATAGTTTCTGCATTTAATAAACAACTTTTGGTTTTTTCTTATTAATTTTTGGAGATCAAATGGATGTTGGTGAAAAATCAGCATTTTTTTGAAAGAAAGCTGAAATTACTTTTGCTGAAACTACTCCAGAATGTAAAAATCTTTCATACACTAGCGGCCAACAGTCTGCTCTTGATGGATAAAGTTGGAATAGTAGTTGGACACTCTGAATTAAAACAAAGGCAACTGTGGAAATTTGTAGATTTATTATTATTTTTATTATTATATATAATTACAGAACACCTTTATGTGAACAGATGAGCCTGCCAAAAATTATGTGAAAAATTTCGAAATATTGAAAGATTGGGCACTAATATAAGGCTAATATGAAAATCTGAAAATTGAAATTTTAAATTTGCCCACAGCTGATTGATTGCTTATGGTTGTGCCATATTTAAATAGCTAAATGCAGTTTGATTTAATGCACTAACTGCAATCTAAATGCACATTGAAATAGAGATAATGCAAAAGTTAATTTAAATTAAGGCTGCTAATGCAAATTAACGCTGCCGTGTGTCTAGGCTATTACATAACGTCAAGGCAATCAATTCGCAGTGCATAAAGTAAATATTATTATTCCTTTGAATAATAATATAATCGAGCATAAAAAACTTTGCGAAAATGTTTAATTCTATTCTTCGAGTTTGTTATTCAAAAAAAGTTTTGACATTTTCATTTGCTTTTAAATATATTGTATTCTGATAAATAAATAGTAATTCATACGGTAGTGATAGCATTATGTTGAACCAGGCCAGGCATGGTAAATGCTGAACTGTTGATAATGAACAAAATGGCTGTCGCAGGAAAAATAAACACCAATTTAGAAATCTCCACCCTAAAAACACCATTTAACTTTAAATTTATGTATTGCAGCATTCATTTAGTTCATGTTTGTAACACGTTTTTTCCGAAATCAAATATTTATAATAATAAACAGGTTTACTGTTATTTTATTTTCTCAAACACTTGTACATAGTAAAATTTATAGCCTCAAAATTACGAAAAGCTGCGTAGGAGAAGGGGTTGCGGCAACACAAAGGCAATAGGAAATTAACAACAAAAAAATGTATCAAAATCGGGTTTTTTCCATTGGCAAATTTATTTTTGAATCTAAAAATTATTGTAATTTGGTTTTGTGGATTCAAACACAACTTCTCGTACTACTCCTATTACTGTCTTTATTTCAATTTACGTAATGCAACGGCTGTTTGTTGCTGACCCATTGGACCATTTTACTTTCAACATATTTTTCTGCTTTTATTTGTCTAGTTTTGTTTTTCGTTTAAATACAACGAAAAGCAATAGTTTGCATAAACTTCAAACATTCACATACTTATGCACATATACATACCTACATATAGATGGGTGTATGGATGTACATACATATATAGTATTCATGTTTGTTTCTTATATGCGGATATGATGAAGACATCTTTTTATCTTTCAATGTTCGTAGTAAGTATAAATGTGCATATGTATATACTTTGTATTTGTGTATGTACGCACATATTATGTCTAAAATTTTTGTTGCAGTTGGTTTTGTTAGATACATATGCACATACATATTTGTGGATGTTTGTGTGTATGGATGTAAGTTGATTTTTAGCTTGTTGGTTGGCTGGTTGGCAGCGTGGCTAGATTGTTGCATGATAGTTGCTTGGTTGCTTATTGTTTTATTATTATTTCATTTTCACGTCTAAATATAAAATAAAAGAGCAAAAAATTTGACTTTTATTTAAGAAAAGGTCAGCAGAAAATTATCAAGTTGAAAGAAACATAATATTAAAGCTTAGGTTTTTTTTTTTTGTTTACTGCGCTTTCATAATATTAATTATATGTATGTAGTTTTTGAAGACATTTACATATTTTTTATTTATATCCGCAATTTTAAGGTTTAAGTTTCCACGAGCTTATCATTTAAAAAATTGCTTGGGAATAGTGTTTTAGACAATCCAAATTAAAAAATGTTTTACTAATATTTTCTATTGAAAACAAAAACATTAACTATGTTTTGCTCCAAAAACATGAACTCAGTAAATGTGTTCAGCATTTTTAAAGTTTGAGTTTTCCATTCCTGATATGAATTTAAATTGCCAACTCATGCATATTTAGTTTTGTAAATTTTGCACTTTTGTTATTATTATTCTACTGCTGTCCGTTCTTGCATTCATTTATTGCAATTTCATCAAAACTCTCTTAAGTTTTGAGAAATACAAAAATTACATATAAATCCATTCATTTCCTGTGACTGCCACAGCGATAACAAAGTCCAAAGATGCCGGGACAAGAGTAGTCTTTTTTTTGTTTCGCTTGCACGTTGACAATTATTTTATTGTATTGCATTCTATATTATTTATCAAATAATTTTATTTAATCTCAACTGTTCTATAAATTAAGAAAATTCTTAATTGAGGGATTTCCAAAGGAATAAACTTAGAGGTATTCCCGATCTTAAAAGCAACAACAGAAAACCAGTCAAAGTGAAAGCATCCCTACTCTCAACTCTCTGGAACGTTATTGGATTTTAAGACTTCTAGTCAAATTTTATATTTTTTTAATAATATTTTGATGTTCTTGACAGCTAAAAGCCGAGATGGCATGAACTCTACCAATTATAACCAATATTTAGTGTTACTTCAGAGTTGTCTTTTGTATATTTTTCATTTCCTATTTCCTTGTGTATTGTAATCTTCTGTTGCATTTTAACACTGCCGACGGTTGTCTACATACATGCATATGTATGTATATAAGTGCATTCATACATACTCGTAGACTAATAGGTGATTTACATTTATCCACATCTCACAGGAGCGGAAGGAAGATGTGAAAAATGAAATAACGCGCTCACATATTAGAAAAACATAATTGCGAAAAGAAAAATTTAATAAAATGGTATTAAAAGATTCTTTAAATTCTTATTAAATGCTCTTGAAAAGCAAAAACAATTATTAGTACAGTATAATACAGATGATGATAAAGATATGATATTTTAACATCCTTCAAAGATGTTGAAAGCTGTTCCGCTTTTTATATAGGTTATATATATAGGAAGATCGGATGTTGACATCTTCGTGAGTGAGTTAAAGATAAAAGATGTTGATGTAAAGCGAAGTTGTGCCAGTCAGTAATCATTTTGCACGTAGGAAACTATCACGGGTTAGTCAAAATTATTTGTAATTTAATAATTTAGCATATGTATGTATGTATATATTTCTTATATATATTATATAAGAAAATATATACATATATATATACATATATATATATTTTTTTTAATTTAAAAAAATATAAAAAATAATCATCTTTAGTTATAAAAAATATTTCTTAAAATAATTTAATTTTTTGCTTTTGCGTTTTTACCGCATATATTAAAAGCTTTGTTGATGAACAGCCCTATTTAAAAACAATTTCAATTAATAAACTTTCCAGAAAATGAAAACGAGAACTTTTTTTAATTATTTACATATTTTAATTTAATTTTATTTATTTTTTTTTTATTTACTATTTAATATGTAAAAGAATTAAATACTCGTATTAATATGGTTGAACGTCATGCCGTATTTTATTAGAAATAACTAGTTATAATAATCTTGTTAGTGACATAGTCAAGATTGTGAATTTTTATATGTCTGTACTTAGAAGGGCAAAGGAAATTGGTTTAAATAAATATCAATATCTAACAAGTTAGTTACAATATTCCTAATAATTTTCAATGCCATTAAATAGTAGTTTTTATACATAATTCTACAAATAAAAATATAAAATTTTCCTTTTTACTAGTTAATTTTTTTAAAGTGTATAAAATATAATTTTAATAAAAGCTTTCTATGTACTATTTAGTAAATTTTTTAACAAAAATTTGATTAATATCCATTTGGAAAGGTAATGAAATTAAATATTACTTGATCTGAGAAAATTATATCCAGGCTACCAAATTTTCCTTGTTATTATTATACTCGTGAAATATTTAGTAAACAGTTGATCATGGGTTGATTAAAAGAGCTATTAGTAATATAGTATATGTACATACATATATACGAGTATATACATATAATGCATGTAACTTTTTTATAATTATTATAGGACGGTCCTTTTGTCAACAGTAGTTCAGTTGGGGAGAAGGAAAAACAATCACGGTTCTCCAATTTAATTCACTATTTAACCCTATTGTGTTATTGGTTGAGATACGTCTTGCTTTCTTGTCATCAGAATCGATTTCATAGGCGTAGTTTAGTTTTCACCGATTTTCAAATATTATGGCGTTTTCTTTTCTACATTAAAAATGTCGCCCTGTGAAAAGGTGCCTTTTTAAAATTCATTGCCCGCCCTGTGAAAGTGCAATTTTTTATACAACGAGAAAAGAACACAAATTAGAAAAAAGTGCAATGTCTTTTTTTTTACAGATGATAAACAAACATTTTCTGTATATTTTATGAAATGTGTATACAAAAATGATCAGTTGCCAGATTGCTAATTCATCTGCTTGAGAAAACAAATATATTTTTTTTTAATATCTCATACAAATAAGCAGCCGCATAGTGTTCTTTTATTTGTTTTATATAATACAAAATATAAAAATAATTATTAAAATCTAATTTTCTGACTCTTTCAACTCAAAAGACTTTTTTTGAACATTTTCTGGTAACGCTGTGCAAGAATAAAAACCATGTGTTTTACAGGGCAATTTCTGCCCTGTTGATTTGTTTAGGGCAAAAGTGCAATGCCTTTTGCACTGCGAAAGGGCAACATTTTTTAAAAAAGAACACGCAATCCTTTCACAGGGCAACGCATTTTTGAGAAAAGAACACAAAATTGCCCTCCCTGCGGGTAGTGTTGCCTTTTTTTTGTAGAAAAGAAAACGCCATTAGTTTTAGGGAACAGGGGCAACTATTTACATGCATCTATTTACATATATATGTATGTATGTGTGTATGCACATCCATACTGAAAGAAGCAAACGAAAAATCAATTCGGTATTAAGCGGCGTCTCAAACTGCGGTTCTTTCGCTCTTCTCAGTTGTTGTCGCCATTACCAGCAACAAAGTGAATGAAAAAACAACACAGTACAACGTACTGCATGAAAAAAGTATGGAAATGAATGATTAACTGCAAACTATTAAGAATTTGTAATTGCTGGCTTTGTCTTTTTCATGTTAAGTACGAAGTAAAAAATATATGTATGTATGTACGCATGTATATGAAATATCTGCAAATACAGTTAGGGACTAAAGTTTAAATACACCTTGAAAATTGTGTGTTTAAAGAAAAGTAAATGTTTCAGAAAAATTTAAAGTACACAGTTTTTTTTGGTTTCATAAGTAACAAAAAATAATAACAAAAAATTCTTCGTACATTGCAAACATAACGGTAAATACCTCAAAAACCACAAAATACAGCGGACAAAAGTTTAAATCTCTTTTATTTCTCAAAAGCAAAGTACAGTTATAATTTATGTTTCCATCAAATTCTTTTCTTACAAGTCTGCACTTGTTATTAGTTGCGTTTTTTACTATCAGCGTTGCAAGTTTTATTGAAAATTATGGGCAAAGGTAAAGAAATTGAATCCAGCGTTAAACATTTAATAATA
Source organism: Ormia ochracea (assembly GCA_963402855.1). Classification (NCBI taxonomy): domain Eukaryota; kingdom Metazoa; phylum Arthropoda; class Insecta; order Diptera; family Tachinidae; genus Ormia; species Ormia ochracea. The sequence goes on from OY727107.1 coordinate 42,869,320, forward strand.
AAACATTTTAAAGAAGGAAAATCCTATCGGGAAATAGGAAAATTAGTGAATGTGCCATTTTCCAGTATTCAAAATATAATTAGAAAATATAAGCAAAATGATTCAATAGAAAATATGCCAAGAAGCGATCGACCAAAAAAACTTTCCACTCTTGATGTTAACCACATTTTAAGAGAAGTGAACAAAAATCCAAGAATAAGTGCACCAATTCTTGCAGATGATATCGCTAATAATTATAACAAGCATGTACATCCAAGAACTGTACAAAGAGCATTGCGAGAAAATGGATATAAAAGCAGAGTGCCCCGAAAAAAGCCACTGATAAGTGAAAAAAACAGAAGACTTAGACTAGAGTTTGCAAATAAATATAAAAACAAAGATGTTGAATTTTGGAAAACCGTACTTTTTACAGACGAGACAAAGTTTAATTTATTCGGAAGCGATGGACGTGCAAAAGTCTGGCGAAAGCCAAACACTTCCCTTCAAACGCAAAATTTATTGCCTACTGTAAAACACGGAGGTGGCAATGTAATGGTTTGGGGAGCGATTGGAGCTGCGGGGGTTGGGAATTTGGAGTTTATTGATGGTGTAATGGATCAACATCTTTATAAAACCATATTGGAAAAAAATTTGCAGGCTTCTGTCGACAGTTTAGGCCTTGGACCTCGTTGGATTTTTCAACAAGACAACGATCCTAAGCACACAGCACTTTCTGTTAAAGAGTGGTTGCTTTATTACGCTCCCAGACAACTTCATAGCCCACCTGAATCACCAGATTTAAACCCAATTGAACACGTTTGGGATTTAATGAAGCGGAGATTAGCAAAAACTTCAGTAACAAGCAAGGAGTCGCTAAAAGAAGCTCTTAAAAAAATCTGGTCAGAAATAACACCTTCTGAAACAGAAAACTTAGTATTTTCTATGCCACGCCGCTTGCAGGCAGTTATCGAAAGCCATGGTGGTCCAACAAAATATTGAAATGTTTTTATTTTTTAATTTATTTATAAAACATGCTAACATTCTTGGCTGTATTTAAACTTTTGTCCAATGAATTTTTTCTTATTTTTTAACAATTACCGTTATGTTATTAATAAAGTCCATTTTTTTGTTATTGTTTTTTGTTACTTATGAAACCAAATAAAACTGTGTACTTTAAATTTTTCTGAAACGTTTACTTTTCTTTAAACTCACAATTTTCGAGGTGTATTTAAACTTTAGTCCCTAACTGTATATGCATAACACATAAATACGTAAATACTTATATACATGCAATAAAATTAAAAACAATATAAAATTAAATAAATATGTATATGTATATGGATGTGTGTATATAACACGACACAGCAAAAATTGTTATTATCATTGGTTGTGTGATGGATTGTTGTGTTGTTTTTATTTTTGTTTTTGTTTGTTTTTTTATTTAAAGTCGTTCGATCACTTGCTCAACCACTGTGGGGTTTTTTCCCAATCATTTAGTTCTAAGAAAAAGTTACCAGACTATTTTTAGTCTGTGCAATCAAAAGAGAATTTAAATTTGGCCAAATATCATCTGATTCAAATTATACACCTGATAAATCTTTAGCATTTTTGCTAGAAGCATTACTTCCCAAAACTTATCCGGAAAAGAATAACAGCTTTAAAGGTATATATAATAAGATATGTATGCAAAGAGTATAAACGAAATGGGACGGGGAACAAGACTGATATAAAATCATTGCTAACATTCAAGTACCTTATGAATGCAGGATGTCTAGTAACGTGAGCATGGGTAGGCAATCGAAATTAGATAACAGATAATGTAGCTAAATTCGAATATTTACTCATCAAGATGATCCTAGTATATTGCACTAAACCATTTATTCAGATTGATCTTTGCCTACCAGGCAAATCGAGCCAAGTTATTTTGCATCGAGCAAGTTATTGCACGCACAGAAGAGGATAACATTTGTTCTCCTGTAGAAATTAATTACTTACATACAAACATATGTATGTAGCTATTACGTCAATAATTGCCTACGGATTAACCCCAAGACCCCAAGTGAGCTTATCCGATTTTAAATTGTAGGTAAGGTAACTCTCTATAAGTATTAGTTGTGGGAGCTATAACTCAACTGCTATACGGCTTTACTTTTTTTTTAGGCGTAATTAGTTTTAACTGTTACTGTTTCTTTAAGCATCACAGAAATAGAAGCTACTTTCGAAAGTTCTACTTGTTACGGTAGATAAGCCTAAATATAGAAAATTAAATCAATAAAATTATAGAATTTTTTAACTAATTTTGTAAATTTGAACAACTGTGAATTGTATTAGTAGTAGATTGGTTATAGATTTAATTCAAATTTTTTGGTTTGCAAATAAAAATCATATTGTGATATTATAAGTTCTTAAGCAATTTGTAATTCATTGCAATCTTGCAAGTGAGCTAAGGTGTTAAATTTGCGCTGGACACTCAGTTTGGTAAAAAAAAATTTAAATTTTATTTTTTTGAATAAACTTAATATTTCTAGTTACTTTAAGTTAGTTTAGTTTTTAGTTTAGTCAAAGGCAGAAACTAACAGATGAAAACTGTACAGTTTGTTTATACTATACATATTTTTACCTTATTTCAGTTCAAATTAAACTCGTTGCATTATAGTTGGTTTCTATACTTTATTAGTCATTGGTATTTTATTATGTTTGAGTTTTTCTTCATTTAGTAATTATTTTAGTTCTAATATAATATTGATTAATTATCTGTTTGTCCTGAGGAAAAATTACTGATTTGGCTGGACAACTGCAATATGTAAATTCCCATCATATGCTTTCCTTATTTTTAGATCGCTATTACAATTCTGTTACAATATGTTAGAAGAAGAATTCATTAGATAAGTGATGCAAATTTGCACAAACTACAACAGCGATTAAATGCCAAAGAAGTATTTAATAAATACACAAAAGAGAAAATTAAAAATTTTTAAATAAGTTGTTTCTGCTTTTGAAGCATGCGCTGCCTTTTATATGATTATATGGTTTTGCCTCCGTAATTTTAAATACATGAATACTATGTTTGTATGGATGGATAAGTTCTCAACACATTATTGCCTTTTTCATGATTTTAAATGTAAACTTTTATTTTAGGAAAAAAGTGTGGGTGCCTCTAAAAATTAAACTCTGGCATCACTCATATGACATATTTCATTTTCTTGCTTTTCTTAGTGTTTAATAAAACCCAACAAAAACAATACAATACAATAAATAAATAATATGCTTGCATCTACATACATACGTATATGTGCATTGTTGCTCTCCTAAGTAAATGTTCGTGTTGAGTATCGCGTTGTTGTGGCTGAGTATCGTGTTATAATCGGCATTTTATATTTTTATTGCCTTGTTCTGTAAAAACACATGTTTGGTTGATTGCTAAGCCCAGCGTTGGGAACTTTTTGTTCTTCTTAGTTGTTCTTTGTTCTTTTTCTACTAGCAACTCATAGCGTTTCCTCTTCTACCATGAAAATGTTGCCCTGTGAAAAGGGCAATATTTAGAAAGCGCCATACCTTAAAGTATCTACATACATATATTCACATCAGCTTGTTTGCAACCAATACCCAAAAGTACAAAAGTTGCAAAACTTTCAACTTTTTGCATACGTTTGGTACTTTGACATTTGGCTGTTGTCAAATCCCACTGATGAAATATAGTGTAAATTTATTATTATAAAAGCAGCTGTTTTAATATCTGCTGGCGAATTATTGATTGCACCATCTTTTTCCATACAACTTCCGCGCCCTTTATTGAAAATTGTTAACTCTACAACAAATCTTATTTTTTTTTATAACAATTAATGATAATTCGATTCGAAAAGATTTGTTTTGAGTTTTCCCATCAGTGGATTATGCTAATCATGTTGGTAACCATCTCAGCTTAAAAAAAAAATTTTAGATGTTTTGCTTAACTTCGATGTTTAAGAATGAGTTATGTTGACAATGTATAATAAACAAACGACCGACACCCAAATATTTTTTTGTTTATTTTCGCTTTCTCTGTAAAAATTTTCTTTTTTCCTATTATTCTTTCTACCGAATAAAAGCTTAACTTATGCACAAAGTAGTCAACTTTGAAAAATCGAAGGTTTGTGTTATGGGATTTTGGATAAAGTGGGCTTGCAATTTACAAAACTTTGTTTGTACGTACAGATTATTCGAATTATTTTTTTTTATATTTATATAAGCCATAAATTTTAATATAAAAAATGTAAATAGGCATTTTGGGCATCGGTTACTACTTGAAGACGATCAGGTATAGATTAAATCATTTTCTACTTCGGCTTGTGAGCTTAGTTCATAATTTCGTAGCAATTTTTTAAAACTATAGGATTTCAACCTGTTGTTGGTAAAATATATAAATTGGGTTTCATATTAGCAGAGGATTTGACGATTTATAAACTTTTCTGAAATACATATGTATATGTACATACATATATCACAAATGGTTACATTAGTATAAAAATTTCAGTATTAAAAAAATATATAAAAATTTCCATTATTTAAAAAAAAAATTTTTTTTTAACAAAACTTGTTAACACTGGCCAGGCTGATAGTAAAATAACGATATATTTTATATATAAAAAAGTAGTAACAGATGCAGTATTTAGCACATGAGTACGAGCTGAATAATGCAAGATAAAAATGGTCATGTGACTGGTGTTTATGCGAGCACATTTCTGCCTTGTGCGCAAATCTGCACTTCGTGGATACTTTAAAAAAATATGTGTTAAAATTTTAGTTGATTCTCATTTTTGAGCTTTCCATGCCTGGTAAATGTATATTTTCGGCTTAACAAGTACAATATAGTTTGAAAAATGCTTGCCTGACCCACCCGCATGTAAATAGACAGTATATTTCGCTTATAGTATCTAACCATAGTTGCACTTAAATTGTTTACTATAGGGGTATAATATTTTCAGATTCGGATTTTGAAGTATGTGCTCAATTTTGGCGCTGCAATAATATTTACACAAGCCAGAGATGGGAATTTCAATTCCTAACATTGAATTATGAATTAAAATGTTTTATGACTTTTCATTTGCATTAAAACACATATGTATGTATTTATGTCCTTATAAGCTATAATTTAGGGGCATTTAAGTAAAATCTGATAATATTGCTAATTAAAATGTAACGTAATTAAGTATTATCTATCAATTTTATAAACAGCAACGACAGCAAATGTGATTGATATGGTCTGAACTATATCGCAAATGTGATTACAAGCGGTAGTGATTATAAACAAAATCTACTGTATATGTTTTATGCATGTCAGAAAGATCCAAATGTCTGACCAGCCTTCCTTTTTGCTTGCGCTTGCATTATTGTTGCAATATATTTTTCTGGTTTAATTTATTTGTGTTGAAAGTAAATGTGAACTTATGTGGTGTACACTTACATAAGTACGAGTATGTGTTTTCTTAGTTCACTGAAGCTCTTTTGCTAAATGCATGCCCGCTGTCCTACAGTCAGTCATAATGTTTATTGTATATGTATGTCTGCCGCATAAAAAATATATTCGCTATACACTACCCATACACTCTAGCATGTATGTATGTACATATGTATGCATGATCAACTATGCATACGCTGAAAATTAAGCGTGTATCAATTTAAAGGCACTAGCTGGCCTCTCTGAAAACAATTTATAAATTTAAATTATTTCTGTACTGTATGGAGTTTGAACTGATCCAGGAACAAGAAGAAAGGGAACTGCTACAAATGTAAATTTGCAACCACTGACGGTTCATGCATACAAATGTGAATACGTATAGTTTTCCGACAAGATTGAAAAGTTCTGTAATTATTTAGCAGTGATTTTGACAAGTGAAAATTGTAGATAAAATGTGAATTTTTATTTCCACGAAATTTTTATTGCTCTTAAAGGGAAAATTACGTCCGTGATATTCCTATAAAATTTTTTTCGTACTATCGGTTCCCAGTAAATATAAAATAAAAGTTATTATTAATTAAATTAAAGAAATTTGAGTACAATAATAAAGAAATTCAAATCTTTCGTTTGAAGATTCCTTTCTGCTTATACATACATACATATGTATGTGGACTTTTCATTAGGTGACAAAATAAGAGGAAAACGGAAAATATTTCCAATAAAGACATTCTATTTAAAAGTGCTGAGCTTGAAGATGAATTGCCAGCTAGATAGATAAGTGACTACTTAAAATTTTGTTTGATACCGAAACAAAAATCTATATGCATCCTTGTGATCTATAATTTTAGGGTCTAGTTACGTTCTTGTTTACGCAACTATATGTGAATAAGCATACCGATATTTCTTCAGACTGACATCGTATAACAATTGTAGCAGCTACTTTAACATGTATTTTATAAATGTCTTATAATCAGAGTGTGCCTTTGTATAAAAAAAGGATCGGCAATAATAACATCTGAGGGATACTCCATCCCTACCATGCATGCCCACGTTTACACATAAATGCACATGCATATGTATGTTTCTGCATATACCACATTTCTATGCGAGAGAGAGTTGAAGCACATAACTAGATGCACTCCTCGTACACTTCAACAGGGAGTATTAGATAATAACGCACATTGTTTGAATTTCCTCCATTCACTATCATTTTCAAAACAATTTGAAATGTTTATTTTTTGTGATATAAATATTTTTTTTTTTACTTTGTAAGTTGTTGAGGTGTTTGGTGTTGGGATTGTGTTTTTCTCCTCTTCTTCAAATCATATTGATGGAGTAAGTGACTGTGGCGTGTTATTTGTTGTATAGTTGCGATGCATTTAGTTGGTAATGGTATTTGAGTTTTCGCCTTTTACTTTTACAAAAGAGAAAAAACACTAAAGCGAAATGAACAACATTTCCTTTAAGAAAATGAGATACAAAGAAATTTGAAAATAATGGATGAAAATGTACCAATTATTATTAGCAGGGTGAACTTTAAGTGATTCATTTAAACACTTTATTTAAAGCACTCAAATGCTTACTTTCTATATACATTTATATGTAAGCATGTGTTACACATACATACATACTTATGGATATGGATATTCATATGTGTGAACATAAAAAAAGATATTTCATGAATTAAGGATGTTCTCCTCCTCCAGCGGAAGTTTTGCAAGGAGAAAACAACGCATATAAAATTAAATTGTGTAAATGTCAGAAGTGGTCATAATTGTGCTGTGACATACCATTGCTCTCGTGTAATAGGACCAAAATTTGTTTTTTGAACTGGGCTGTATCATAGTTGTGCAATAGCTGATTTGTTTAACACAGTGTTTGATTTTATTTTGGGGTTTCGTAAGCAATGAGGAAATATGTACATATGTATGTATGTAAGTGCCTCTCCAGATTTGCTAATTTTCTTGCTGCAATTTTTGGCTTTTTAGTTGTATGAGAAAAGCTTGGAGAGACGTACAAATTTTCAGGTACTCTGAAATTTTTCATATACTTTGAAATTCTAACTATTCCAACAGTGGGAATGGTATGTACATATTGTATGTATGTATGCTTGTGTATTTGACATTTTATGTAAAAACATATGAAAATTGTAAACTGGAATTATATAATGTAGACACTAATGCAACATCATAGCACAATTTTTAAAATTCTAAGTCTCTTATCGCACCATATTCAAATACTAATGTGACCATGTAATACCCCTTAAGAAACAAACACATCCGCACACATACATACATATTAGCAAATTATAATTATCTAAATGCATAATACATAACTTCCGTGCTGCGGAAAGTAAAACAATAAATAAATTAAGAATTATTTACGTCTTAAATTTAGTTTTGTAAAATACCAGCAATGCAAACATTACTAACCTAATCAAACTTATATACATACTAGTATGTATGCCCTTCGTTCTTTTTTGATGGGGAAGAGTATAAAAAAAGGGGATCAGCAAGGCCTTCTCACATATCCCATTATTCTCTTACTTACATTCTTCTTTTATGCGTACGTAATTTCAAATTTTCAAATATAAATTGTTTCTTGTTGTCCTTTTTGAAAACTCTTTTCTAATCACTTCCTTAACCAAATACAAGTTTCCTTAATTTATTTATAATTTTTCCTTTCTGGTTTCTTCTTGGTAATTGATAGCATAAGGCCTGTGGCCACTAATTTTTTTTTTTTGGTAGTTTCTCCAAAGCAAAATTATAATTCCACTACCAGCAAATTGTAAACAAAAATATTTTCAGTTTGCCAAATTAAATACGATAGTGTGCACGTTAGTGTGTACGATAGTGTGGTGTACCGATTTTCTGATGAGATCTTCTTTTTCAATTGGAGCCAAAAAAGTGCCACAATACATATGTGACGATAATGAAAGAGTCCAAAATTGACGTGTATATACTTACATACAAACATACATATATTTTTGTTATTTTTTTCTCTTTCGCCCTTCTTATTATAATACAATATAATATAAACGTCACTTTGACTTGACAACTTGTCTCCAAAAAGTTTCATGCACTGATGCCAAATATTTATGAGAATCATTGCATAAACATTCATACATACAGACAATATGTAACTCCCAGTCCACACTTGCAATTTTGTTGCAGCAATTTTTGGCCGTTTTAGGTGAGAGGGGTACGGTACTCTGTACCCCTCCTGAAGCGTTTCACCCCTCTCACCTAAAACAACCAAAAATTGCTGCAACAAAATTGCAAGTGTGGACTGGGAGTAAATAAATATGTATTTATAAAGAAATTCTCATAGAAGTTGTGGATTCCCAATAAAATTTAATTGAAATCAAGAAAATAGAGTTTAATTAATTTATGGTGTGTGTATGCATATGTACATACATGCGAATTTATGTGCAACGTAAGTTTGTAGGTACATACATACATAAATACATATCGTTGGCTCAAGTACTATAGCCCTAACTCGCATTTTGTTTTTGCAATAGTATATTTTAGCGATTTCAAAGTATGAAGTGAATATACTAAATATACATACGTATGCACAAAAACAGTATTTGGTGAAAAAATGCGAGTCAGCACATTTTCTACTTCAGGCAAACGATATGCATGTTTGGAGATACATGTCCATAATGATTTTAATTGAAAACCATATTTTAAAATTTATGATGTATTTTTGTGTGTTCTGGCACTTGGATTGGATACATTCTTCAAAATAATCATCATTGTGTGCCTTTTGTTACAATGTTGTTGTCATCTTTTATAAATGTAAATGCATTTCTGGATTCAACCATATACATATACATCTATATGTACTCATCGTATGTATGCATTCGCATATCCTCACATGTATTAACTATCTATGCATGCAAATGCTTAAATGGGTAAATGTGTATGTATTCAACAATTCAACAATTCCAACCACGTGTTTTCCATATTGTGTTGACTACGCTGAAGGCGTTGTTGAAATTAACACATGTTTGTAGCAGGTACTGAAGCTATTGCTGGCAGGAAGATGCAATAACATTAAAGCCAACAAACTGAAATACCCACAGCTTACTATAATCAACAATATGATAACATAGATACATATATACATATGGATATGGATGTATATACATACAAACATACTTACTTACGAATATATGCATATACAAATCTGTGCGTACAGATGAGTTTGTTTGAATACACTAACTTAGGGGATCCTTTACTTATTAGGTAAAGTCTTCGTATTTGATGAACGAGAAAGGAGGTTTGGGAAAGGGTACAGATTCACTATTCACAATTTCAACACTCTAAATTGGATGTATGTACATGCTCGTTCCTTGATGTTTTCTATAATAATACATACGTATGTACATACAAAGATATATGAAAATTATTAGAATAAAATTTAATACTGCGGACACTTGAGCAATTTTTATGTAGAATTGCTGCAAGAAATGTGGCAAGTCTGAATGGAAACTTATTTTTTCTCTGCTTACGAAAACACAATTGTAACTTCCACTGTGTTTGAGGGACTTGCTATTATGTGCGTAAGATAATGTGATGGCGAGCACACCTTGCAACTAAGTTCATAAAGACAAATTCTGCCCTGATACATGAGCATAATGATATGTCATCACACCATGTTAATGTATGATCGTGTAGAGGTAAATATGAATAGAGTGGTGATCTCTATTTGTTGCACTTGTTAAGAACTTTCATTGACAAAAAGTGAAATAAAAAAATTAAAATATTTTAGTTGTCTAAAGCATTATGCAAATTTACCACAATTGGCTACAGGAATATTCCACTTTAAATGCCACAGAGGTCTTATAGAAACCTACATAGTTAGTTATTCTGTTAGAGAATGCGTCTGTTGTAACCAATTTCAATGATGGCACTATCAAAAATTTCCCATTTGTGGAAATAATATTATTTATTTAAAATACAACAACATGCAAAAATGACAAATAATGTTTCTGGAGTATTAATTTACTTATAATATTCATTTTGTGATATAAGTTGGTTACAGTTACAACGGTGCATTCAATGCATACAATGCATTCTTTTTTTAACGGGATGTAGTAGTTGGTAGCCGCCCGTGGTGAATATGATTAATGGAATGTGATTGTCACTTTTGAATTTGTGCGACGGGGTATTTTTTATTTCATTACACTTTTCGCAATGAACGGACTTAACAGGTGCAACAAATACAGATCAAAGTATTTTACACATTTTTTGTTAATAATAATAGTTTAAAAATGTTTTTTTTTTTTTTTTTAAATTTCTCCAAATTTTCGAAATAACTGAACCCAGCGCTGGCTTACATTATTCTTGTTGAATTCAAGTGATCTAAAAATTATTTTTGATTAAATTAAGTTCTCATATTTCGTTATTTATAGCCTGATTCTCGGAAGGAACGAAAATTGTTTCCGAAAATTTATCAGCTCTTTGTTTAAATTTCGTCTTATATGCCTGATATCAATTCGAAGTTTGAAAAAGTTTTATTTGAAAGTTTTCCATTGAAGAAAATATGCTACCGGTAATGTTTCGAAACTTTTTCAAAAATTCCGCAATATTGTGTCACAAATATTTCGTTCTAAATATTTTTTCTTGTGTTTAACGATTAAAATTGTGAATTTTGGTCGGACGGAGTACAATATAGCACACATTTTTATTCTCGGCGAAGATCCTAATGTATTGTAATTTTGATAGCATGCATAAAAATCCATTTATTTGAAGTAACCCCACACACATTTAATAGCTAAATGCAGAAATCACTTTCTTTAAAAAAGATTTTCTAAATAATAATTGAAGGCCAGTACTCACTCGAATGTTTACTATAAATGAAAATGCTTGACTTGACTCACGGTCAAGTGGTATGATGCGCAGAACTTATAGAACATGTAGAACATATAGAACACTTTGTAGTCCATGAGAGGGCTCTATTATTCCTGGTTAGCGTCATGCATTTCTCAAACATTATTGACTTTGCAAAACGAATATTTCGATTTTATTATATTATATTTCGATTATATATATTTTGCGGTTGTCATTTTGCATGATTTTTACCTCTGAATACAGCCTATTCCTCCAAATATTTTATTTACAAGATTTGAGCAGTTTGCACGAAAACTGTTGTAACTGGAATTAGTAACATATGTGGACGCCGCAAGCCGTTTTTATAAAGAACATTTTAATTACTTCCAATCGGTGTCATCTTAAGAATTTGATACCGTTTGGCGAAAGAAAAATGTTTACGTGTACTGAGAGCGGAGAAAATGTTTAACTTTATAAATTGGAGGACAAAATCAAATGATAAATTGTATGAGAAATTAAAAAAATACGATAAAAGTAAAAAAATAATGTTAAAGTAAACACAAAAAATGCATATGCACATATAAAGATTCTTTTTATATTCTTGTTGTTTTTGTTTTATTATCAAATTGATAAAACATTTCACGATATACAATTATTTTTATAAGATTTTTTTTTTTCTTCTTTGTAAACTAACACATGAAAAGAATCCCGTTAGTTATTTAGTTTATCGAAGTGTAGATTATCAGCTGAGTTACACACACACATTGTTTTCCTGGTATTTTTTGTTTTATATGAGAGCGAAGAGATAGAAATATACACTATTTGTGTAGCTCTCTCATTACAAAATCGAAATTTGAACAGGATAGCTTGATGTGTGTACATCGGCTCTATATTTTGATGTTCATGTAAACATGCCTATATTTAATAGTGTTTTCACACTGAGGATAAAACCTGGTTTTAAAACAAAATTTGGTTTTAACTTTAAAACCAATCCTTAAAACCTGGTTTTACCATACAAAATAATTCTCATATAACCATTTTAAAATCTTTTTTTGAATTGGTTTAAAGTAGATTTTATGAAATACAACCTTGTTTTATACAGTACATATTCAGTGCTACCAAGTTAGAAAGATTGAAAACAGCTGATAATTCATTCACATTCACAAATATTCATTCACAAAATGTAAAATCATTTCAATTTTAGAACACATTTTTAAAATTTCTTATTTTTTATATAAACAACAACAGCTGTCGTACAGTTTGTCAAATAAATGTAGCAAGAATAATTACAACAAACACACCTATTTCTACAAAAAATTTATTTTATCTTTAACAAATTTATTTGACAAACGGTATTATAAAACCTGGGGCCAAATCGTCGTATACGTGATCGAATGAATTCGATCGAAATCTTTCATTTTGGGATCGTGACAGTCGATATCGTATAACACGTATCGAAATTTGGGATCGTGGCATTCGATAACGAGTACTCGATCGAATGTTTTCTCTCGTAAAGTCATTCGATAGTAAAAGAGCGTTCGTAAGCAAACACATGTGTTTGTATAAATGAAAATTAAATTTGCATTGTGCAGAAAAAACAATAAGAAGCTGCAATTTTTTAATAAATTGCATGAAAAATGTAAGTATATTTGTTTATACTTTAATAATAATAATATAAAACCACTATGTATTTGTTTAGGACTAATATGAATAAGATAAATGGTAAGCAAAAAAGAGATGTTAAGAAAAAATGCAGGGTTAGCCAGCAGTAGAAACACTTGAATTTAATATTTATTCCAAAGACCGCAATATTTGGAGTTCTACATTTTTTATTGCCATATTTGCTATTGCCATATTTAATTTCTATTAACCGATCCAATTTTGCTGTCAGGTCGGAATGAAATTTATGTACCTTTATTTATTCCAAAGACTGCAATAATGAAATATGTACCTTTATTTAACTTTATTTATTCCAAAGACTGCAATAATGAAATATGTACCTTTATTTAACATCCATTTTCTACAAAATAAATTCTTTAAAAACGAAAAAAAACTTAAATTTTAATAATTTATTACTTGCTTACCTCTTTTCTATAATATTTGTAGTTTGTTTGTTAAGCAAACATGTGGTTTTGTTCTACTACAATGAAAAAAAATCTATTACATTTTTAAACAAATTTCGATACGAACGCTATCGAATGCCGCGATCCGGCTACTCGACACGTCACGAAATTTCATTCGATACGAAAGGTTACTCGTTCACGTATACGACGATTTGGCCCCTGATTTTATGAAAATTGTATGTGAACACAAAATCAGCTGTTTGTAGGTTTTAAGTTAAAACCAGGTTTTAACTTTAGGTGTGAAAACACTATAAAACGTATTAATTTTGTTGGCATCGTGAAATGCTGCAAAACAACACGTAGTTTTAACACGTAGTGTAGTTGTCACCATCTGGCCGTGTTAATTGAATCATACGTTTTTTTTTTTAATTGAATCATTTTCTGGCATACTATGTCAAATTTCTACTCTGCGTGTGGAAACACCTCAAGATTCGTAAAGCAAAAAAGAACTAATTTTTATTTGAATCCGAATTTTCTTCTTATAAATCAAGTCTATTTCATTCTATCAAAAAAAGGCAAATAATATTTATTACACATTTTCGAAAAGTCAGAAATTATTTATTTTGCAAGGATTTGTGTGAACGGCATTGTTTATGTTAAAATTCTTTACAATGCAATAGTTATTGTTCAATTGACAGGTCAGCTTAAAATTATATGAACTTTTGATTTGTCTTAAAATAAATTGATATCTAAATTTCTGCTTTCGTGGACTTGATATAAAGAGGACAAGAGATAAAACCAAAAAGCGGGGAACCATTTTTTGCGGGGAATATATTTATTGCAGCTTTTGTTCGAATTATCTTGAAGTGGCAATCCTTTTTCCACTGGTCAAGATTAGCTTAATCAGATAATTTTTGTATTAAAATAATAGCAGCGCAATAGAGTAAAAAGTTTAAACCGAAAAATAAAATTAATTTTCGGTAAAACCATGTACTTTTTTCTTGTAAATGTAAAGAATGTACGTCACTATTTATTATCCACCTGCCAATAAAACCGAAAACTCTCGTATTTTTTAAATATTACATCAAAAACTTTTATTCTTCCAAATGCAGCGCTCAAAATAATAGCAGTGTGAACAGAAACTTAAAATAAAATCATTTAAATTCATTTAACTAAACATTGGTCTTAAGAGAAACGTAAAAAATATAAAGCACAGAAAAAATAATGTACTTAGTACTTCGTTGCACAACCTTTGTTGCGCAAAATTTGAAGTCACTAAATTTTGGCATGTTGAGCTCGGAATTTTTTGCCAGGCCTCTTTTATTACCGTTCATAGCTCGTCATAATTTTTTGGTTTTGCTCCGGACACATCGTTTTTTATGTCGCTCCACAAATTTTCAATTTGGTTGAGGTCCGGCGACTGCGCACGCCAATCATCAGGTCAATATTGTTATCCTGGAACCAAATTTTTGCCAACCGATTGGAGTGCTTCAGATCATTATCTTGTTGAAATGGCCACTTCAGCGGCATTTCGTACTCAGCGTACTAAGCATAACATTTTGCAAGATATGGACATATTGGGTGGCATCCATTATATTTTGGATGCAGTCTATTGGGCCAAGCCCGTAGTAGGAAAAACATGCCCAAACCATTACATTTGATCTGCCATGTTTTACTGTTTTGGTTGTATATCGGGGATCGTACTCTTTATTCTTCAGACATCTCACATACTGTCGGGATCTAGTACCACCAAATAAGACAATTTTGGACTCTTCCGACCATAATATATTCCTCCATTTTTCGGTCGTCCATGAAATGTGCGAATTTGCAGTTTAATTTTTTTGCATCATGTATTTTTTTTAAAAGTGTGAGACCTTTCTTGGACTCCGGGCGTACAGCTTCTTTTCGCGTAGTATTCTGCGAACAGTTTCCACACTGATGTTTGGATAAATACGGTCTCGTATTTCTGTAGCAGCCAAAAAGGGGTTTCTGGTACTCTCATTTTTGATCATCCGCTTAGTTGTGTTTGACACAACAGACTTTTTTTTTGCTCTTGTTTCACCTTTTTCTTTGTATTTTAACACGTTTCTAATCATTTTCGCTGAACAGCCTAACAAGCTCTGTACTTCCCTGTATGTTTTTCCTTTCAATATTAATTTTTTTATCACCCCACGTGTTTCATCGGTGCTTCGCGTGACCCATTTAAAAAAAAAAAAAATATTATTACCATATTAAAATACTAAATACTATTAAGAAACACTGTAATTTAAATATACTCTTACTTTTTAATTGTTGCGATTTAAAAAACTTGGAGATTTTTATGATTTTTTGGAAATTAAAATTTTGCTGCTATTATTCTGACTGGCCAAACTAACGGCTATTATCACAATGTGCTTTTATTCTTTAACAGCTGCATCAGTTTTACCAAAATTTTTTCATATTTTGTTTTGCACTCACATGCCATACATATATGGGTTATTATATCGGTTAAATTAAAAAAAAGTCCGCGTTAAAAAATAATTGCAACTAAAGTTGAATGTTGGGTAAGCTCTTATTATTTTGACCGCAACTGTATAAATAAAAAAAGCTCTTTAATTATTCAGTGTTTTATAAAGGAAAAAATAATAATAATAATGGGAACTGTATTTATTATTAGTTTTATCGTAATGTGAATACATGAGATTAAAAAATTAGCAGAAATGAGTGTAAATCAAAAACCCAGGTAGTTGTAACCTCTCAATATAAATTATTTAAATTAAATTACTTAATTATTGCCTTCAACATTATTTCAACAGAAATTTAAATCAAGTGAATACCGTAATTTCCCCACTTATAAGTGAAAATTACCGATACTATTAATTTCTTTATTTATTACTAATACTAAATCCTCAATAAGCACACCACGCGACTACCCTTGTAAACCTTCCTATTATTTTAAACACAGCGTGCTCTTTGTATCTACAAGTCAGTTTTCGTTTAAATTGAAATAAATTCATTTGGTAACACTGTAATAAATGAGAAAAAAGGGAGTTTTTTGCAGCAGAATACCAATTCAAGAAGATTCTCCTTCAAAGAAAAGCCACCTCAAGCTAAATTCAACCAGCTGATTTTATTTCCTGATTTTTAGTGTGTTCCAATACCGTATAATATTATCACTCTAAGCAAAAATTAGTTTCACTGTTTTTGTATCGTGCTGTGAGGAAAATGCATTACTGTTGCTATTTTAAGTACACCTTTCATAGTTGACAAGATAAGCAATTTGTAAGCATGTGCTGGTTGTAGTTTTATAGCTGCCCTTCATGAGAATTTTTAACAATCAAATGTTTAGTTTCGTTTAAAGACTTTTGTAAATTTCGCCGCAGGTCTGAATTGGATTTTCAGTGCCTATTTTGTGATTTCAATTACATGCTTAAAAGCAACTTTTAGCACCAACAAAGTGCAAGAATTTTTACAGGTCACATATTTCTACCACCCTACTACCAATTTATTGAATTCCTTTTGAGCACCGATATATGTAAGTCAAATATAATTCAAAAGCCACATTGTTACTCCAGTCCTCTTCTTCAGTTAACTTTCATATAAAATTTTCAGAGTTTCAGTTTTTAATACAAAAATAACCAAGCCGAATTAATAATATTGTTTCTGAAAAATTAGCACTACTGTCAAAAATTTCTCTTCAGCAAGGTTGGAATTTCCAGAAAGTTTTGTTTATGTTTAAATCTCATACAGATACAAAGTACAATATAGAGTTGCGGAGAATCCGTAAGTTATGTAATATATTTACATATTTCCTATAGCTTTTAGGTGCTCAAGCTAAACAAAATATAATAAAAATTGAGTATATAAAATAGCTCATGCATACCATACATTTTGACATTTCTTACAATATTATTGAATGCCCATATCCATATCGAAAGAAGTTTGTGTAATTAACTCTACTCTCAAATATACAAATAAACTTTATAAAAGCAGTTAATTGAGAAAACAAATAAATAAAACAAATTGAAAGAATAATTAAAAATGGTAACACTGGTAATAAAAAAACCACATCTTCGGAATAGCAGGTCTATTCCGTCACAGCAGAGAGAGAAAAAACCGATCAAACGTCACAGTGCCAGATAACAGCGTAACCGATGCTTGGCAAATTTCGTAATTTATTTTTAATTTAATAAATTGTAATAATAATAAAAGAAGTAGTGTGTAAAAAAATACTCATCGGGGCGTTGAAGTAGGAATAACTTGTATTGCGCAGTGTATTGTATTTTTGGTACGATTTAACTTTTTATGTTAAAGTTTTATTTATAAAAAAAAAAAAATAATTATTATTAAACTTACAAAACATTGACTGTCTGTCTCTGCTGTAGGCTGCTTTTGTTATTTACTCAACTCAACTCTGCACATGATCAACCAGGTGTGGAGGCCGTTTCTTTTGTGTGTGTGTTGAATTTAACTCGTATACATACGTATACGCATGTATATGTGTATGTATGTATATTATATTCGCACACAGCCATGCATATAAACATACACAAGTAAATAAATGTTAAGTAAATAAATATGTAAATATCAGTTTTTCATAAAATGATAATAACTTTTGCTGGTTTTGTATCGAGTAGAGTTTTTAAACATCCGTGCGAACAAGTACAACAATTCCAATTTGAATAAAATAAAAATTTTTATAAACAATTGTGTGTAAGCTCATACGAAATTGCTGATATTGCACTCATATTAATATTTACTTCAATTTAAATGTGCAGTAGCGCCCAAAAATGGTTTCATAAATTATTTGTGATTACAAAATGCATTATCTGTACAAGAAGTAGATCGTGATACGGGCAATTGACATTTCCAGGCCTTGCAGACTGACATTGCGTAAAATTGATATATGTACATATGTATGTGTCCTTGTAATAGCACAGTGGTAGATGCATACACTGTGCCATATGGGGCAGGATATCAGAACAGGTCAAATATGTACATATATAGTACTTCAAATTCTCAAAAATTGCATTACCAAGTCTCCCGGATATATATGTATATATATATATATATATATATATATATATGTATATGGATATGTGTGTATGTATATCATATAAGTTGTACCTTGGACTGTTTAATGTCGAGTAAACTTAGATCCTATATCAAATCAATGTCTAGCCTTGTATTTTGGCCTCGTTTGTCGTTGCCTTTCTGCTACACAAATGAAATGAACATGAACTTTCTGAATTGCCACCTGGGTGCTTATATATATTTTTGATTTTGATATATTCTTTTCTATAAAAAATGGCAACACTACAATTCAAAAGGGAAATTTTAGTTTTTGGCCCTGTTAAAAATTATAGAATAGAAGATGCTGCGCAACCGATGTTTCTTATATACATATATATACATGGCTTTACCAGACGATGTTACAGAAATGCTTCGAATAAGAAGATTGAGAAAATAATATTTTAATAATTATAAGAAATAATACTATTAGTAGAAAGCTATTAAAGAACTTTCGGGTCCTCTAGATATTTCAATATATTTTTTTGTATTCTGGTAAATCAAAATCCAAAATTCATAAATCGTATTAGGCAATGCACCTTGAGTGGCCATATAACACTTTGATGTGGAATCTGGCCCCTTTATGTAGTTTGCATTAATATATGGCACCTTATCGGAAATTAGAATTTTTTTTAGTTATATCGCTAATTAACTCTTCATTGCAATCCACAGAAATTCTTATCATTTCTGACAGTTGTTTAGATTCTCTTTCTAAAACTACGCGTGAATTTTCATTCGGCAAGATAGTTTTATAACGATTTTTTGTCTGAGAACCAAATATCATTGGTTTTCCTTGATGATTTAAAGGTAAGTCCCACAATTCTTTGTGAAGACTTCGGAACATACTCTTCTGTTCTTCATCGTCTAATTGCAGATCGTCTAATACGTTCTTAACAACATGCATATACCTGTTAATAATTTCAGAATCTTCAGAATTGATTAATGACGGAGGTGGTGTTTCGACTTCTTTATTGGAGGCGGGCATAGTTAATATGGGCAAAGCTTGATCCAATATGCTTTTGGAATTCGTTGCATAGCTGTTGTCAAAAATGTAGTTTAACTTAATCAAGTCGTTTTGATTCAAAACGTTTGAGGCGTTTTGCAGCATTTGAATATTGGCTCAGTATATCTTAAACTCTTCACTTGTCGTTTGCGGAGACAGTGGTTTCGTCATTATGTTTCGAACCCCGCTGCATGTGCAAACGGAAAGGTTCTTGAAAATTGAAATGCGCCGTATGCGTTTTGCTATTTCCACTACCATCAGAAGCTTGATTAGTTGTAGCAAGGTCATTTGGTTTAAGATCTGTTACAGACCCGAAACAGACTTGATTAGAATTCCTATTGTGTGTCTGATGTAATTTAGAAAATTGTGCGTTATTGCGATTTAAGCTTTCATTGCTGAAGAATCGTCTTTGGTGTGAATGAATAGAGCTGTTCGATATTAGCGATTGATGACAAGATTTAATATGCTGCTCAGCTTTCGTATCCTCCAAATTAGTAGTGCTATTGCCCAAAATTCCTTTTCCGGTTGCAATGCCACCAAAAGAGCTCTGCTATTAAATTAAAAAGGGTTTTTGAGTTCAGAAATCGATGAATCTGCATTCGTGGCAAATTTGTACATATAAGCATTCACTTTATTTGCAAGTATGTGAGAAGTGACAATAAACAATTTGAACATCAGCTTTTAAAAAGGCCCCTCCTATTTTTCCTAATTTTCTTTTTATTCTAAATGACACTATTATTGTGACAAAAAAAAATTTTAAAAATATCACATCAGAATGCAAGTAAATAAGCTGGTAAGAAAAAAAAATTGGTTATATTCCAATAAATTTTCCATTTCGTTCGTCACTGTACATTGTGTGGTTATTACGCAACATTTTTTATTGATCATAAATTAATCGGATATCTGGTTTTTAATAAAAGTATTTACTTTTTATTACAGTAGTAGGATTTGTAACGAAGCGAATTCTTTATTTATTTATATATCATTTTATGTACTTTCATTGTCAAAAAGACTTGTCATACTCCAGAATTAGCAAATTCGTAAAACGATATCTGTTGCATGCGGAACTTGAAATGAGAACAGTTTTAGCAGCTGATAATTAATTATGTTTTCAAGCTAATTTAAGTTGTTCATTTAAAAAATTAATGATTTGAAGAAAACTAATTTATTGCCCAAATATGTCGGGAGTAGGAAACCAAAACATTTAGGAGTCATAAAGTTTAAAAATGTGACAAAGATCGGGAAGTGAAATAAGCGCAAAATAAAGATAACCAAATTAATAATAAATACAAAAAAATTTATATATATATTTATGTATGTGTGTGTGTATGGGGGTATGTACTCATGCGCATACATAATATTTCCTATTGAGTATGTAGCTTTTCAGAAGTTCAGAAGTTCAATTAGAATCGTTTAATATGTATAATGGCAGCATTGCTTAACAGACTCCGGAGCTGGTTCACGTTACGCTGCGTTTTCATAAAACAGCAAGCAAATCAATGACGGCATTAAAAAATTAGATAGATAATAAAATATGATGACTGCTTTAGCTTTTAAGCGGAAAAGTAGTACTAAAAGTATATTTGTTCTGTTAACCGGGCTTGGTTGCGAGCTTTACAATATGTAGTAATCAATTTTGGAATTTATTTTTCATTTAATTTAATTCGATATGTTTTTTTGGAACAAAAACTTTTTTCTGATAAAATACAAAAATCGCAAAAATAATATCCGGTGGAATATTATTATTTAATATTTTTTCTTCTATGCGATCTTATCAAATTTCGGAAAGCTTTAGAACTTTCACACAAACGTTCCAAATGTCTTATTTATTTCGAATATTCATATATCTATATCCGCAAATACCGCATATCTATTAAAAGCTAGACTAAACTTAACGCTAGAAAAAATATTGGAAGTTTTACGCAAAGTGAAATTAAATAGATTCTCTATACTCGAAACCGAATCTGATATAGATCTGATTGAAATTACAAGCCGTGATTAAGTTTTAAAATTTAATTTAATTTAATAAAGTTTCACGGTTTTTATATATACATGCATATGTACCTATGTATATATGTATATAATAGTAGTCAAATAACAGCAATCCCTTGCTAATTTAAACAAGACTGTTAATCTCATTATTTTCATAATTTTGTTTTACTTGTACGTGCCTTTTATTGTTATCAAATATTCATAATTATTTTATTTGTAATACATAGGCGTGTTTATAATTTATACGTACATACATATGTATGGCTATATATGTACGTATGTAGTATATGTATGTATATATATATACCTAATCATTGTTTACAAAAATTATCACTTAATCTTCCGCTTTGCGCTTCTCGGCGATGTTTGTTAAGCGTTTTCTATTAGGTTCGTTGCTTTTTAATTTACTCTCATTTAAATTTTTTTTGCCTTCAATTATTTCTATTCTAGTACTTCTTAAGTGTTTTTTATTCTTTATATTATTTTATTATTAAAAGATAGCATACAATTCAAATACAATGTTGGATTGTTAAAGTAAATAATTTATCAAATTGAAACTGCCACCATCACAAGTTCTCAAAGATATTGTATTCAGATCAGAGAAGGGATCGTGAGCAATATTTTCCATATTAGTAATAAAAACTCACACCTAGTTTGCGAGCCTCAGTACTATGCGTACTTAAATATACATATGTACATACATATGTACGTACGTATATGAAGGTAGGAATGTATTAACCTTGTATACTAGTTTATAATCAAACGTATAATGCTGAATTTATAAACACGTTCCCAGAGAGATAAAGCTTTTAAAGCTGCGTCCGTTTTTTGTTCATTTATTGTTTTCCTTTTTATGGGGGAAAAAGTCCAACATTCTTGTAAAACTTCACATTAATTGACCTCGTATTTAGGAATAGTATCCATATCTCTTGCATATGCCCACGATTTCAGTGCTTTAAAAATCGTCAGTTTTAAAGTAGCATATGTTTCCAAATAGCGTAGAAACCTTATCATCTGCAGTTTAGAATTAATGATATAAACCGTATTACTTGCACTTACTGCTTTAAAGCTTATTAATACAAGTATGCAATCCAAACCTGGCTACGTCATTCATGAAGCACTATTGTGGTGCTTTGACGGACACTCTTTACTTTGGTTCGAAAATTACGCTATGCTGTTAATACGAGTACACCGTGAACAGGAGTGCTACATATACGATTTTCATGAAACACCGATATACATATTCAGAAATAAAAATCGCCATGTTTTTAAATAAAAATCGATTCGGTCCACACTTCATTATAAAACAAATCAGCCATAAAGGCCAAAATCACTATTATCTACAATCGTACGATTTGTCATATGAAAAAAAAATCTAAAAATGAAGAAAATTTTTATTTTTTTTTTGAAGATTTTTATAAAATGATCATTTTTATGTGTCACGAGTCATATGTATGCCTTCGTATAATACTTTAGTTGTTCGTGTGAATGGTCTTATAGAACAACTTAGTATTAACTAATACTTATAAGAGAAAATATAACGAAATTTAATAAATTTATTTTATGTTATTTAGACTGACTTGACTAAATATTGTTTCGAAAATTTTGCGAAATGCACGTTTATAGTTCGAATACTTAAAATATGGAATTCGTGTTATAAAGATTTCTCTCTTACATACCTTCAATTTTCTTAATATCGCTTTCCTTAAATTTCAACTCCGATATTAAGTCTCTTACACTTCACCAAATTTTATAACAATTCCATCTCTTTATTAACTACGTTTCAAAAATTTTATCCGTTTGTGAAATTCCATTTTATTTTGAAAATTATTTTTAAAGCGAATAACTTTCTGCGTTTTAAAAGTGTTGATAAAAAGAGTCGGGGTTTTTAAAGCAAAATTCAGCCAGTTGACTTTTGCTGGGGAAAATGAACAAATATGGCATCCCTGAATGGGAGGCGCGGAAATCGCAAAGTATGCGGGCTTGTGATGAAAATATGGAAGTTCACGTAATGGCCAGTAGTTTTTTTATGCTGACTCATGATTAACGCAATCACGTGAACCGAGAGTCCATCTCAGAGTCTCAGAGTAGGAATATGACAATAAAATATTGTATACTAAATACGAATGCTTGTGCTCGGTATATGCATATGGGTTTGAGTATATATATTCATACATATGTATGGTATGTATTTGAAGATGTACGTATTTGTGCCTGCATTTTGTCGCAACTGCCAGTTTGTAGAACATTGCATGTGTGCGGTGCGATGGCATGTGTAAGTTGTGTTGCCCTAAAGCGCTAACTATGCAGTTAATAAAATTTCAATTCTTGTTTTAAATATTAGTTGTTTTATTTTTAAGTTAGTAAACAGAATAATATATCAAATATTTTTCATACGTAAATCAATATTTTTTCCCATAATTTATTTCTAATTAGTTTAAAATTAGTTTAGCTTTTTTTATAAAACTCCGGCTCAGCTTGGATTTGGATTTTTTTTTTTTTTGGTATTATATTATATAATTTTATTTTGGTACACAAATTTTAGTGCGTTTGATTAGGTCTATGAATTTTAAAGTAAAATATATGGATGTTTTTCAATAAAGGAAAAGTATTTGAATTAATTAATCTCTCTAGAGTTGCACTTTTGCATATATTTTTTTATTTTATTTTAAAATAATTATAAAAAAAACCAGAAAAATGTTTAAACTTAATAACTGATTTAAAACTTGATCTCAGGTGTGTTAGTTTACTGCAATATTAATCTGTTCATGTAGTGGCATTTCTGATGAATATGGAGATGTCAGCTTTTGTTTATCGCTTCGAAAATTGGTAACTCTGTGCCCAACTGATAAGAAAACTTAACTCATTCCTTCTACTGACAACCTCATTGGAACATTTTCTCTCTCCTTAAGACCACTTCTAAACTGAATGTTGCTTGTCAATCATAAAGTTTTATTAATATATATATCTATGTATACATATGTATGTACATAATCTAAAAAATTTTATATTATCCTATATATGTATATATATTTATCACATACTATCACATATATATATATATATGATAATTTATGACATGCATATGCACATATATAATGTATGTATGTATATATGTATCTATATCTATATATACAAGTATATATACATATATATATATACATATATAAAGATGTGTGTTACCTCACCAATTCAAAAGTAGAATAATAGTGCAATAATTGCACTCTCTCTCTTTTAGTGTTTCATTTCAGCATTTGATGAAAGTTAGTTGCACTTGCTGAAAAAAATTCTTTCAAAGCTTAAGTTTTAAAATTTTAAACTAAATTAAAATTTTAGGAATTTAAGTAAGAAATAACAACAAAAAATTATTTTCCATAAATTTTTTTCTATGAAGTTGTTCCCTGTATTTTCGTTGTAAAAGCGAGCCGATACATCTAAAAATTAAGTTTAAAATATATATGTATATGTATGTATGTATGTACATAAGTTTTTCCATGATAATGATCCAAAGCGTAAACAGTACGTTTAGAGTTCCTGGATAGTATTTAAGTGCAAAAAAATATATTTGATAATCCAGCAAAAACAGCTGACTTGAACCAAATAGAAAATTTGTAAAGTCTCCTATAGAAAAAAGTCGAATAAAGATGATCGAAAAGTACCCCAATACCCCTTTCAATGTGAAAAGAGGGTGAGTTGATGCTAAAGGAATACAGCAAAGTAGGAGCAACAAAAAATTTTTATTAAAGCATATAAAATGTATTTATTTTTATTAATGTATAATTCAGAAAATAAAGAAATAGTGAACTCACTTACTTTTCGTTTCCAACACTTTTTGAAATTTGATTATAATTAAATGTAATTTGGTTTGGAAATGTTTCCATCCATCATAACGTTTGTGTAAAATTAGAAAAGATTTAAAGATCATACTTTGTTACTATAGTTTTATCATATATTTTATGCACATGCATGAGTGTATTTACATATGTATGTACATATGTACATGTATGTACCTACTACGTATGAATGTGTGGATATTTGTTTGATATATCTGTGCATGGGTTTTCCGCCCTAACCATAAGTGCCAATTGGAACTGGTTTTCCAATAATTTCTGTGGCTTTTTCTAAAACCACTACACTTCGAAATTCACTTTTAAAAAATATCTGTCTTTGGGACTTGCTTTAACTTTTAGGCATTACAGAAATGGGTGCGAATTTGAGGACAAGGATGTCACGTATTTAATTGTGTCTGACATTTCATATGATGGAAAAGGTTTTTGAAAGCAGCGAAATGCACGCCAACCGAATTGTGCCAGATCAAATTAATTAACAATATCACACATATATGAAATCTGTTTTTTTTCTCTTTTTTAATAATTCAATGTTTGCATATCGACGTAAATGTTAAATGTTACGCCAAGTAACTCTATAAGGTCTTGTGTAAATCTCAAGCTTTTCTAACACTATCCAAATGCCGCTTGAAAATTTCAAAAGAAACATTTCTCTGTCAAAAAAGGAGAAACAACAGAAATAGAATAAAATTGAAGTAGAACCAACTAAAATAATGTTACTATTTCCATTATAAAATATTTACGAGTATTATGATTGTTCTTGTTATTCTTATTATTATGCACCAGTGTCATACTCTTAGCGGTTTATACTAAAAAGAAACGCCATCCTCATGTTATGGGATATTTCATCGAGAAAGATGCAGTATTCACCTGTAAACCATATAAAAAATTCTTCATTTCATTTAATTTCTTAATTTAAATTATTTTTGAATTAATTTTATATATTTTTGTTTTTATATAATTTTATTTAGTATTAAATTTTTCTTATTGAAAAAGAAAACTTTAGACTGAAGTTTGAAGTTGTAAGCAATTTAAATCTATTTTTATTCACATGAAGAACTGAAAGAAGAGGGATGCCAGCCTAATATTTCTTAACAAATAGTTGAGAAAATAATTCTTAGGGCTGCCACTATTAAAAAAATACATGATTTTTTTTGTTCAAGAAATTATAAATTTTACATGATTTTCTATCTAACGGGAATATATACGCAAGGAAGTTATCTTTAGTTTTATCATTCTTGACAAAAATATCACATATTATATATGTTTTGCTATTTCTGTTATCAAGCAACCGATAAAGGTAACTCAAGTTCTTCCGCCTTGGAGTTTGGCTGTTTTCGGGCACCGAAAGCAGAAAAGCGCCTGTATTAACTCGGTAATAGCAGCGTTCGTGATTGGACCCTTGTTGACATACATGGCTTATTTTGACATCTTGACCTATAAGTACATATTTCATTTCTTTTTTTTTATATTTCTTTTATTTATTGTCTGATTTTGACTTTCAGCCATATTTAAGGTAAATTTTCACCGCAAAAAAAAAGCTAAAAAAACGACAAGAGAGAGAGAGAGACAGATGAACAAGCTCAATCAGCATCCTTATATGGATCCAGAATATATATACATATATACATATGGGGGGATCTCAAACTAATATTGTTGAAATCACAATCTCTATAACAATTTGCATGAAACTTAATGCAGTACGATTTCGGAAAAATGTTACTTAATTCGATGAAAAAAAATTTCCCTAAATTAGAAAATACTTTACTGTTTTGTTGTGAGAAATGGCTTTGGGCGTTGCACGTAACTACTGCAAACATTTTTACTTAAATTAAGTAATTTTGCTAAATTTTAATGCAATTTTTTACTTCAATACTTTATTATTAAAACTAAAATAAATTTAAATTTGGCGAATTCAAAAAAGTCATTTTAAAAGCGATAAATCGTTACAACGAAATTTATTCATTTGCCATAAATTCTTATTTAATACATCTTGACGGAAAACAGCAGATCCTCTTACAGCAAAAGTTTGAATCAGTATCTTGTTTTCGGGCTACTTCTATTCTAGATTTTGAAAGTATTAAAAACGTCGTTGTTGGTAACAGATGTTGTAAATTATGAATGTTGCAATAATTAAGAGGATTAATTTCAAGGCGGATACTGATGGTGGTACTGCTGTTGGGTGTCACCAGTTGGGGCGTTTTTAATATGTGATTGGGCATAAAAAATTCTGTTAAAGTCCGGGGCGATTTTTTGCGAGGAATTCTTTTTTCTTTGGAGAATAGTTGTGGTTGCTCTTAGTTAAAAACCGGCCGAAAAAGAGGAAACAAAACGGTGGACCAACCGGATTACTATAGAAGAGAATCTTTAAGAACTATGTATAAATGTGTGAGAGAAGTAGTGCTTGGCATGTTTTCGGTGGCGCACTTTCAACGTTGAGACATAACTAATGTTAAATGACGTTAACCTTCCGAATTGTTTCACCATTTAGCGCTTGCACTGCTCTTGGCTTATCGACGTACCCTTTTGCGTTTAAATATCCCCAAAGGAGCAACTCTAACGGTGTGAAATCACATGATTACATTAAAGTTCTCACCCAAAAAATGTATTGTCTCATGAGATTTGCCCCAACTGACACCATTCAGTTGGAATCACACATCATTCATTATCATATCATATACTTGTGAATTTTAACGCATTCCTCTGTCTAAAAAACGATTCAATTTTGTTTGGTTTTTGACTGTCTAAAATTCATAATCATATATCTGGGGATAAAATTGAAATTTTAATATATATATGGTTCGTCTCATGTAGAACCGCTCCAACTCGGATTTGTTTTGAAATATTTTTTTTTTGGTGAACTTACAGTGTATTGAAATCACTAAAAAATTTTTGCAAAAAAAACCATGAGTTATGTAGGTCCTTGTTACGTGAGGCCCACAATAAGTTTTTAAGGCAAATCACAAATGAAACGAGTTTTTAAAGTATTCACCATTGAGGATGTTGTTGGTTGAACTAGTTAATAAATTCGCCAACTGTCACCGGCATTAATAAAAAATAAAGAATTCTCTTCAATTTTCTCAAGTATTTCCACTTAAATATCGGTGATAACATGCAGGTAAGCTGTTCTTCTGTAGCAGTGAAAAAAAAACTAATTAATAATTTAGATTAACAAATTTGTTTCATATGCAATAAATTGGGATTTTGGGGATACAACAAATGAAAATTGGGGATAAGGTCTGAAAAAACTGATATCGCTAGAAGGGAAATGAAATGATTATAATGTTTATATGTTTTTACACACGCACACGCTCACGCACACACACCTCCAAAAATATGCATACATGCATGTATGGATATGTAAATAAGTGGCTTTAAAAGTTTTTTCTTATTTTATCATTATTGACAATAATTGTTTTATAGAATTTGAAATATTCAATTTGTTATTTGCTGACATCGTTAAATAATTGTCTGAAGATTGTTCTCAAAACAGTGTCGAAATATGGTGAAGCATGATTGATATTGTTAAAAAGAAACGTATTTTTATTCCAATTGGAATTTTTAATAAATAGTCAAATAAAAAGGTCAAAAAATGAAATCAAGATTTAGAAATTTATGTAGAGATTGTAGAGGCACAACAAGTGCTTAAATCATACCTGTTTTGTGTGATTCCAGGCCGAGAAGCTAATGAATATGCCTGGTAACTTGTCAAGTAAATAATATTCTACATTTATTCTAAGTTTCAATCATTTCTATTGTAAGCAATAATTCTGGATGCATGTATTTTATGTATGCAGTATGTGCGCGACTACATAAAAAGAAACTGGAAGAATGGCCCTTAAGTTCAACTGCGAATGTATTAAGGGCACGTAGAAGCAACTGCAACAAAGCAAACAATTTACAGAACAACAAACAAGCAAACCCGTCACTGAACACACTTCATTGTACCTGTTAAATGTCATAAAAAAAAATACTAATAAAAAACAAAAATAAAAAAAGGTAATAAAAAATTATATCCACAACTTTGAATCATCAATGTAAAAACAAATTTTAAACAATAAAAAAAAAGAATATTAAGCATTGGAATAACTGGTTTTTCATCAGTTTATCCATGCCTCCATGCAACCTTCCGTCGCGCAGCTTGTTCATTTGTCAGTACAAATGTACAAGCATACATATGCATATATGTATATACATATATATGTGTGTTTATGCATGTATGCATATACATATAAAGTATGTATGGATGTATGTGGATTTGTATATGGCTATACACTTTACCTAGATGGTCTGACCAGTGAGGGACATTCAAATTTTATGGTCTTGAAAAATACATGTATTAAATTTTAGCTCATTGATTTAAAAAACAAAAAAAGAAACAAATTCGGCCACAATATATTCAAACACGCTCACACATGTCCGTGCATACATATATACATATGTATGTATGGGAATATGTATATTTCTGTTTGAAAATGTGCCGGTTTTATTTATTTACTAATAATTATTATTATTTCTTTCTTTGCCTAATTAAGATTTTAAGTTTGTTTTGAATGTTTGTGTTTCGAGCATGCACTGATTTAAATATTCAGTTTTAAATTAACTATTTAAAAAAAATAGTAAAGAGTTAATGGCTATTTATTACAATGAAACAGTCATTTACAAATTGAACTTTTTTATATTCAGTTACAAAGATGAGATATGCATCTACATACATACTAACTAAAAATTTTTTTTTTTTTTCAGGTAAGTCATTATTCCAACTCAATAGTCTCGACTATTTAAGGTGACTGGCACAGGTTTGCTTTTACACATTTTTAACGACCCTTTTGCGCCGCATTGATTTGCCTATTAAACCGTACGTTAAGCCCAATTTCCATTGTAACACAAGTCTGTCTTAAATTGCGAAGAATGCATCCGTGATAAAATCGTTTTTTTTTTCAGACATTTTCCAATAAACAATAATAACTTATTCTAGCAGAGCAGTGATAAGAGTTTTTGTTTAGACCGAAAGTAGAAAATGTGAGACAGTTTTCTTGATTTCCAAAAATTTTAGAAAAATAGGATATTTAGTAGTTTCTGCAGTATAATAGTCGCATTTTATCGAACAAATGTACACATTTTTATGCATGGGGAGGGAAAAGATTTCTTAAATGTTTTCAAATTGCTGTCTTCAATTGTAAACCCAGCGGCACTATTTTTAAATGATTTTTAGGAAGGGACTAACTGAATTAAACAATAATCTAAAAACACTAAACCCGAAATTTCGTTAAACCTCCCTTAAACTAATCTGACGACCATAAATTCTTTTCGAAGAAAGGAAACCCACGCCAGTAAACAAAATTAATGCGTTGTTTGAAATTCGTAACAAATTCTGTAATAAATTTATTTCTACTCCTTAAATGACAAAACAACTAAATTGTTGCAGGCTGCTCGTTGAGCTTTAAGGTTTCGGGTTTTTAAATATACATACATATGTATGTACAAAGATTTTTTCGTTATAGGAGCATTTTTTCGTTATATGAAAGCAAAAATCATTAAAATAATGTTTCGAAACTATTTAAAATATTCAACTTCATAGGAAAAATAAGGATGGCATAAGGAATATTATTTAAAAATACGTCAAATGTCCCATTTATCGCAGCTGTAAAGGGAAAAGCAATGCAAAGAAAAAGTTACAGATATATAGATACATACATATGTAGGTAAATATATGTAAAAATGGTACTGAACTCCATTTTAAAATGCGAATGCTGTTGTACGGCATTACTAAATGATTTAAACATTTTAAAATGTTACGGAGTTCATTTGATCTAAGTTTGTAAAAAAAAACACAAAGAAACTTTTCTCGTAATAAAATTGGCAATAAAAACAACCATTCTTTCTTTCTTTTAAGTAAGTTTAAGGGAAGTGAAGTAAGAATATTCCGGTATGTTCGTGTTATCGCGAGATCACTGTTTTTCTGGATTTATTATGAAACTGGTATCATCGTTAATAATTGCTAAACGTCAAAAGTCGGACTAAAAAACATTCACAAAAACAGTGACAAAAGAAGAAATAAAGAAAAAAGCAAAAGAAACAATTTACATAATGTTCATTGATTGAGGTCTAGGTCGATTTTTGAATTCATACATATATATACATACATACACACATTCATATGTATACATATACTTATGCATTTACATACGTACATACATATTTTAACATATTCAAACATACACATACACACAGTTTAATGTACTTATACACGGCGAGTGCCATGGTGTAAATACACTTTAAACTTTATATCACTCTTCTTCTTATATTTCTTTAACACCGACTTGTATTGTTTTTTTTTAATTGTATTATATTTAATCTATCTGTGCATAAAAAGCTCCAATAACAATAAAAGCAGAAAGTTTTGAATGAAGAAATAGTGCCAAACCGATGACATTATTTAGAGCACAATAAAACACTTTAAAGTCGTTTACTTGCATAAGGGATACACACACACCCCTGTACATACATAAATGCTTGTACGCATGCCATTTGAACGGATAACTACAGTATGCAAAGAAATTGTTGTATTGGAACAACCTCTAATTTTTTTTTTTTTTTTTTTTTTTTTTTTTTTTTTTTTTGGTTGAGGTTTGAGAAAAAATTACAGATTAAACATTTGCAACTTGGCTCACGATATCACGTCACCCCAAAATCGTTTGTGTATGTTTTTAACGGCACTATTTAGGTCATTATCAACCACAATTGCAGCAGGAAATACGCTAGTAAGACAGTAGTAGAATTAGACCCAAAAATACAGCTCTGCACTATTTGAAGTTCCTGCCAATGACAGCAACTAAATAAACAGATAACACAAAAGGCATACATGTACTTGTAGATACATGAGAATATGTTTTTGTTGTATGCACAGGTGTGTAATATTTATGGATGTATGCAAAGCATCAATAATAAATTATTTTCTTTTGTTTAAATAATATATTTCTTTCTGATAATTGAACTTTTCAATATAAGGAAATTTTTCAATGAAATTTAAAAAATTGTAATGTAATAAAATTTTTAAGTCTTTAATATGATTTACTTTTGACATTGTTTATTTTGTTATAACTCTGTCGGGAACGCAAGTGAACTAGTTTGACATTTGAATATGAACGATATAAATAGATAGCCGGTTGAAAAAACTACAAATTAATTAAAAAATTAATGCTTAAAAAATCAGTCAATGTTTAAAGTCTAGTGTTGCTTAAATTACTTAATTTTTTAGCTTAAACTACTTTTCTCCCAATCAGCACACGTTTGAACTATTGGTAACGTAACAAAGAAAGGAATCAGTTTATCAATAAATTTTATTCAAAGTAAACTTTGACGTACCATTTTCCAACTTTTTTGTTTTTCAGCACGAACTTCACATTTGTCATAATTACATATATGCTTCGTAAACGTAGTTTAAGCATGAAATGTTCTGCGTTTAAATGTGATTTAAACTTTTACCAAATTATACATGTTTGCTCTTAAATGAAAAAGGGAGTTGATTATATACAATTTGTGGAACTCTATTTTAACTTGGACTCTGTTTCGGTAATTAATCCCTTTAATTGATTATAAAGGTTTTTACCTAAATTTTCTTAAAATAGAATATAAGAATATAAAAATATAAAATTAGTTACTAGTTTATTGGTTTTTATTATTTGTTTGCATTAAATTTATTATTTATATGCATTTATTTAAGTTTGTTGTTTTGCTTTCGTACAGTTTTGTGTAACACTGTATATTTGCAAAAGGGGAGAGACCATTTGATTTACTTTGAATCTTGTGTGTGTGGATTTTTGCTGTGTTGTGTCGTATCGATGTGTGTGAGTTAATATGTTGTATTTGTAGTTGTAATGATGGCAGTAAAAGGGCAATGCTTTTAAAATAAATATGTTTTGATGCCATGGTGGTTTTACCCCGTGAACATATTTTTTTAAAATTGCAGAAATCGAGAATTGTATGTGGGCCAGGAAAGTATTTTTTTTTCTTTTTGAGAAAAATGTGGATCTTTATTAATTTCCGTACGAGTTTTAAGAATTTTACATACTCTGTAGTACAAAACAGATAAAACTACAATTGTTGTCAAGTGTTTTGAGTGGTTGTCTCAAAGTTCAGGAAGCCAATGTGTCAATTGAGCCAATTTTACAAAACTCTACTACGCTTTTAAAATAATTTTTGTTTTGTGTGTATGTTGTTAATTGTGCAAAATCGATCTAATACTTTTCCCTGCGCCAGATTCCAGCAAATTTCTTTTCGGATGAAATTGTAGAAAAACGTTTTCACTATAGTTTCTATAGGACTCTTCCGGTCCTATAATTGGAAATACTTGTAAAACAAGTCCAATTCTTACACCATTTCCATTAACATTTCACATATACATATATTTGTATATAGACGAGGCGAAATTTGTAAGTATTTCTTCAAATATAAAATTTCAATTTTTTTTAAAGTTTTTAAATTTTTTTTAAAATTACATATTGTTACCGTTTATAGCCTGTTGAATCTTTACCAACAATTAATGCATTTACCACAAAAACCTCATCAACATTTTTAAGGAAACGGCTAAAAAGTAAATTGTTAGTACTCTGAAGAATATGACACCCATGTGGTGTTATGCTCTCTATAATAAAGTTTATTAACTTTGAAAATCCATTACTGGTATTGAAAAGTAGTTGTATTGGGACCATATATAGACATTGGAAGCAAGGATTTATCAGTACATTTTAATATTTCTAGTCTACACGTTTGCTACTTTCTTAATAAAAAAAATAAAAACACAATTTTAAAAAAACGTTTTTGTATAAGTTATATATAAAGACTACTATAAGTTACGTTTAAGCTTATTAAAATATATATATATGTATACATATATCATTAAATAAATTAAACGCATTGTGTAAACACACAAATTGCATGCTTATTTATATGATGAAAAGAAAATCATATTTCCTTAGACTAGAACAAGTCAAATGTAGTTATGAGTCCGTGTTTCCAATGTCTACCTATGGTAATTTTTAGGAGACCCTACCCTCATACCTAGTTAGCAAACCTGCTACCTTACTTTCATAGCAAACATGCTATATATGACGTCACATACTACTGTGCATTTGTTGTTATTTGATAGCATATGAGTGCAAACATACATTTGATGATTCAACTTATGGTGTAGTGAAAGCTTAATAGCGGAAGGCACCTTTGTTTTACTTCGTCAAAATGCAGATTTGTCCGATATGGTATGATCTCGGAATGGTGTGTCTCAGACTATCAGTACTTTTATTTTTCTTTTTCTGTGTTACTAACAAAAAATGTTTGCTGGGTAATTTTATTCCATGAGACAATTATCGCTCCAGATATGTGCAAATGCTTTTGCTTTAGTAAATTGGAGAATGTGTCGAAAGAAATAAGTTAATTGCGGGAACCGTTGTTCCTGTAATTATGTACGTATATAGGTATATGTATGTGTATATTTAACTAAATTGTTGTTGTTCTGCGTTTGTAATATTGGACTAGTCGTTAATTTTATTTTAACATGTTTTGGCCATTCATTTGACCATGACCTAAACTACAAATATTACGTGTTTAATAATGTATCAAAACACGTATACATGTATGGGTGTGTGTCTTTTGTTGGGCTGTGTATGTTGCGATGGTACGTCCAAAGATGGATGGATGGATGGTTTGCCGATTGTAAAATTATATCGAATGACGAGACGCAACATTCAGCCATACATACATACATATATATGTGCATGTACGTAAATATGTATGCACATCGATACATACATATGTACATATGTATATTTTTTCAGTTAGATTACAAATTTTGTCATTTGGTAATGTTCATTTATTCCATTGGCTTGTTTGAAAAGTATATTTTATGTGCTCGACCACTTCCAAAATTGTTTAATAAATATTTTATTTAATTTTTATGCACATCCATACATATATAAGGCACCTTTGGCACATATATGGATATATATATATATATACATGTACTTCGTCTACAGATGAACTTCTCTATATATGGATGTACATTTGTACATATACATACATATGATTTGTATAAGAATATGCCGATACGTATTTTCAATGTCATAACAATATTAAAAAAATATTAACCGCCCGATTGGCAATGTCGATCGATAATAATTTACATATATATTAAAAAAATATTTACTTTTGCATACATACAAGATATTGGCCGATGTCAACTGGCATATGCGGTTGGCCCTTAAATGTGCTTTGTATTTCTTCGATTTTCCTACATATGTATGTATATCGCAAACATATTGACGAATATTAATTAAAAATGATTTTTATATGGAATATAATAACAATAAAAGTTTTTTACTTAATTTAATTAGAAATTATTCTTCTAAATCGAACAAAGTTTGAGGATAAACCCTCTACATACATGCATGCATACAATATCGTTGGTCGTAATATATATTCCGTTAATATGAATATTGAAATATCCAAAAAAAATTTAAGTTAGGCCCTTTCTAGTTGATACCAACGATATAGAAATGTGTATTAAAATCCTTTTTTTTTGTATTGCAAAGGGTCATGAGTCACTATAAATTCAAAAATATGAATTGAGAAACAGCATTTGGGCTGGAAAAGTATGACATTGTTGTTGTGTGTGTTTTAAAAATGCAACTATGTGACAGATTTTGTTTTGAGAAATTGTAGGATTTGCAAACGTTTATGAAACTTTCATGGGATTCACGCGATCAGATTTGAATTTACTTCTAGCAGCTGAACAAAGACACTGCACCATGTACGAGTATATAGTATATATGTATATGTATGTGTACAATTATTATTGTACACATACTAAATGTGTACAATAATTATCTAAATATACTATAATGTACTAAATGTGTATAATATTAAATGTGTGTACATATGTACACATACATATATGTATGTACTTGCTAAGCAATCCAAATATTTTACTATTGCAAAAGGAGCGCAAGTTTAAAGGATAAATTATATTTGTAAGAACCGTCTGAATAGGAGGAGGATCAATACTCTTTATTAAAAAAACTCTTTTCTTTAAATAGGTTTTTTTTGGAGTTTTGCTGGACGCATAAGTTTTATGTAAAAATTATTTGACAGTCCGAATTAAATAAATGATGGTGGCTGCCATTAACGTACAAGGTTATTCAAGGCTATGCGTACATGACTATTTACAGCAATATTGCAATCACTATTTTTAAAAGTAAATTAGAATAATATGTATGTATGTATGTATGTATGTATGTATGTATATATGCACTTGTTGAAGTATTCAAGCATTATGTAATCTTTATTTCTGTCATAAAAGAGGGGCAAATTTTTTCTACACTTATATACTCGTACTTGAAAAAAATTGAATTAAATGTGGAGCCATTATTACGCAGTAGTCATTAGAATATCAAATTGCATTCTCGCATGATATCTCAAATTGAAAGTTATCATGGCCTTTTACTACCAGGTGTTACAAATATGCAGGCTCAAATTTTTTAAGGGTGAAGGAGAATACATCAACTAAATCTACATAAAATATATTACAAACATAATTTCTTTTTTATGGTTTACACACACTTACGTTCAGCTCACATTAATGCCCATATTCTTTTTATAACGTAATCAGTGGTTGTAAAAACAATTATCGATAATGCCACTTCAATTTCTACTAGTCCCTGGTTAGCAAACAATCTAGTTTGAAATGCTTATTCTGAAACTACTTTTGTTAATGAGTTAGAGTACATATTGAGAGAAAAGTAAGTACATACGTACGTTTTTTCTTTATTACTTGACTCACAACTGCTGATAATGTTTTTGCTTAGCTGTGACCGTAAAAAATTATGATAAGAGAAAAACTACCAAACCACACTACTGTTGCCTTAAAAATGAATTTTTTGATAAGCAGAATTATAAGATCAAACTGAACTGTTTAGTACAGTGGAACTTTCTTATGATGCACTTAGTTCTGTATAGCAAATTATTAACAAATAAGTTTTGAAACTGCTGTTCAGTTGAGTTTTATCACTTTTTTGCAGTTCATATTTTTTTTTATCATTTTTTTTTTCTTTTAATAATTCTATGTTATCATTGTGATGTGAATGCCTATTTGTGAGAAAGTTAAATAAATGTAAAATCAATGAAATCTAGTTTTTCCGGTATCGCTAACCTTTTTCTTATTATATATATATATATAAATATATAATATATATATTATATATTTTCTGGTAGAAATAATATAACTTTTATTTGACTTTATTTACGTACACACATACATATGTAAATACTACATCATAAAATGACAACTATATTAGTGTTCACATGTATGTATTCAAATGCCATTTAAGGCTGTAATTCACAACTCTATATTGTCGTACGATTCACTCAAAACGAAAATATGTGATTCCATACTATTTTAAAAAATCGTATCAAAATTGCGTTGAATGTGCCATACTATTATCAAATATTGTATAATGCAGAACATTGTTTTGTTACAGGTTTGAAGTAAATGCAACTCTGATAGCAACAAAATAATAATCTTATAAAAATTTCCATAAAGTTTTCAAAACGTACGACTTGTCAAACATTTGTCATGCAGATTTATTTTTAAGGCACACTATCCTACTTTTTTAGCAAACATGCAATATGTGACAAATCGTACTATTGTGTACGATAGTAAATCGTGGCCTTTATATTTTTTTTGTTATTAAATGTGTTTATGACATTACTGTTCCGCTCTAAAATATAAACGAAACCTTGTCAAAAATACTCCTAGTAACGTTGAGTAGAAGCTGATAAGCGTCTATCATAAATTACCACTTATCACAAAACTAATATCTTCTAAATTTAATGACTGCTTAATAATATTCATATTTATATACGTTGTGTTGTGAGCATCACTTCTAAATATGACCTTTATTAGTTTGTATTTAAAATATGACTTAAAAAAGGAACATTTACAAAGGAAGCCTTAAATTTTTCAAAATTTCAAATCTATGGCGGCAAGAGTATATGTAATTTTTTCTTTCGAAATATCAAACGATCTTTACAAAAATTTCATTAAATTTTTTATTATCCGGAGCATATCCACAATTTGTTGTTATTTGTCGGGATATGCTGATATTCTCAACAACCAGTGGAGAGTTCCAAAATTTCAAAGCTTGCTAATGTAATGTATCAGGACTAGCTTAATCACACAAAAGGGGAGGAGCAAATAGAATTGTAAAAAGCTACTGGGAACCACTAATAAAGTGAATTTCTTTTTAGCGTAATATATTGTAGCAGCACTTTTATATCACTACAGTTCCTATCTTTCGGTTTCCATATATGATAGAAACTAACAACATCGATCAAGGGACAACTTGAGAGCAAAAAAAAAAGTTATCGTGTTGCATGCCATAGTTCTGGTATTAATTTTTGATCACGAAAAGTTTTCCTCAGGGCTCTTTACTCGCTGGTATAGAAGTGTGTTACCTCGACTGTTTTTCTTTTTTAATTGTTCACACTTATAAAACAAAACTTTTTAAATTAAAAGTCATTTTAATTAAAAGAAGTTACAGTTCTTAAGAAGTCCTGTAGGTAATTATTATTAAATGACGAAATGAAATACTTATAACAGATATTCCCCAGAGGAGATATAGCTCGCTGTTTATCGCTGTTCCTCTTTTGAGTAGTTTAGCTCAAAATACCAACATTAGCTACATTGTGAAATCGATATTTTTTAGATTTCAAAAAAGGTTGGAACTCTGCGAATATATCAAATACTACATATACATACATATATAGAAATATGTTTAAAATCTATAAGCATGCTAAAAAATTTTTAATGAATGTTTTGAATTAATTTAATAAAAACTTTTCACAATTTTTATATACTTTTTTAATTAATTTCATCAGCTTAGAATATGCAACTAACCCAGCTGCATTCAGTCATCCTCTAGCATGAAACGCAACTTTTATAAATGTGGTTGTGGTTTAATTTAATTAAGTTTTTTGTTTCATTATTTCCTTGCCTTATTTAAATCAAACCTTTTTATGTATTCGTAAAGTGTTGGGGTTCCTTCTTCTTTCTAGTTAAGAAAAATCGCTCAAAGCCAAGGATGGGATTTTTTTTTATTGGTTAAAAAAATTGCTGTTTCGGATCGCATTTCTTATAGAAAATACAGGGCTGCGAATGTGTGATAAAAATGTCTAATTTTTAAATTGTGCGCATGGAAAAAACAAACTTTATCAATACAATTATAATATTAAATTTTATAATATGAAATGTAATTACTGATATAACACATTTTACATTTTGGATTCGACCGCAGTTATAAAAATAAATGAGAATTGTTTGTAAATGCTCTCCTCATTAATAATTGGCGACATATTTCAGAATTCTTCGCGTCGAAAGACAACAATTTTAATTGTTTTAAAGCAACTACAATCGCATAAATTCTTATTGCATGAACCGCTTCTTAGTATCGTTTTCGCCCAAAAGTGTACATACATATTTCTAATAGATTTAATGACTAATTACGACGACTGGCGTTTTCCATTGAATGGTTTTAACACCATACGTTTACTTTTTCAATATTTTAACATAAAACCATTGACGCTTAACATCTTTATATACGGTTTGTTTTCTTTTTTCTGCAATTTAGTTCGTCTGACCGTATCTGTCTGATTTTATATGAACGCCAGAAAAGGAATTACATCATTTCATTATATGTGTATATGCATGCATGTATGTATGGATATTTACATATTTATGGAGATGTGCATGAAAGTGCAAGCGAAGCCGCAGCTGTACGTACACTCATCCATGCATGCATACAAATGCATTTGAAAGTTTAGTATTAGTAAATTAATTACCTGTGTAATTTATCTACTTTTCCTTTCAATATTTCAATAAACTCTTTAACATGATTACGAAAATAAATAAATAAAAAATAAATGAAATAAAATGTAGAAAAATCACTTGCATAGAGGTAGAGACATAAACTAGATTTTTTCCAAATGCATGCAATGGCAGAAAATTTAAACTCACTTTTATATATGTATATGTAGTATAAACATACTTACACACATATACACACACTCAGCCATACAGAAAGAAGTTGCAACTATATAAATGCATATGTATATGTGCGTGCAAGTGTATACAAATATATAATGTTTAGGGTGCACCAGACGTAGCAATTAGCTACAGAAGTCGGAAATTCGCAATTTTGCCAAAGACTACAGACACAGATAATAGATAATTATTTCGGTGGAATAGCTAATCTGAATTTCAAAATTAAATTATATGACAGCCATGATTGGTTTTGCTTTTATGCCTTCCTTCAAGGCCACCTTGTATGAATATGCCGAATGCTGGTATTTCATCAGCAAATTTAGAAACTGTTCATCAATAGTGTTATTATATGACAATTATCTTAAGTTAAATTATTAATCCATTGTCTGTGCAAACAGAGAGTGTTTTAAAACACGATTCCTTATTCCTTAGGCAAATTAATTTTACAAGGTGGCAACTCAGCGTTCAATAATTACGATTTGCTGTTTGTTGACTTCTTTCATATCACACACTTATTTTTTATTGTTGATTAGACAAATTATAAATAGCAATTTTCCTACACAGTCGTTCGATTCATTCACACTAAAATCTGACGTGATTCCATAGCTTTTGAAGAAAACCGCACAAAATGCCTATTCTACACTGCTGTGAAAAAAATTATTGATACAATTTGTTTTCAGGTGCTCCGAAACGCATAAAAGGTATGATTTTATAAAAATTTTCATAAAATTTTGAAAATCTTACCGCAAGTTTGTTATTTGAAACAGAATCTGCTTCATAACTGTAATCTCTTGCAATCCAGCAACCGTCTCACATGAACGTAGGGATGTCTGTCAAAAATTCTAGTACTTGTATCCTAGTCAGTCTATATAAATATTGGCTAAATGAAAGAAAAGTAGAGTTGTTAAGTCATGAGTGATTTGCTTATTATTCACTTTTCTATAAATATTATTTTCAATTTTGAATGATTATTAAATGATTACGATTGTTAACAATATAAATATAATCGACATTATTTAAAATTATGCAGAAATAAACAGAGTCGAAAGAATTAAAGAAGGAATTCAGGTGCCTAATTCAGAAGATTAAGATTAGAAATAATAAGAATTAAAAATTGAAGTGAAATAATTTGTAAAGTGGAAATTTATAATTACAATTAATTGTTTTATTTGTTGTGTGATTAATATGGTCTATATGACAGAACAACAAACCAATACATTTTGCGAATTTTCAGTATTTATAGCTTATCTCGTTGTTGCACCGGATGAGAGCTACTTATTTTTGTTTACGATCTTCACATCATGCATTAGCTTATGAACGAAAAGATTTTTATTTTTAAGACCAACACTCAGGGGAAAAGCATGAGTGTGGCATGGAATGTGGTGTAATGGAAGAAGTGTTCAGCATAGTGCAGTTCGTTGTCGTATTAACCATAGAAATATGTTATCTAATATGTTATGAAAAGCGTTTCCACATTCGATTCTAGTAAATAAAAACAGCATATTCAGACGATGCTCTAACATATCAATGGGGTTGGCTCCTCTACTCGTGCTTTTGCATATTTGCGATCACAAATTATTGAGGTAATTCTATTAGGAGTATTAACGTGGAAAATATTCTTCTAAGCTTTTCCACTTTTCTCTTGGCTTTATTTCTTTTTTTGGCATTGATCTGAAATATTTACTTGCTAAGTTCAGATTTTTACGATAGGAGCAATTAAGCAACTTTGGCATCGCATCCGATCAAGGAATGCTTTTTATGTCTAGATGCTTAATACTTTTTTAATTACAAGCTCTCAAAAAAAATCCTTGGCATACTAACAGTCTAGGGAGAGGCTGGTTGCTTTCTCGTAAGCAAAAAATACTGACGAATAGTTCAGATAGCAAGCGGATTATTGGTGAGCTTTAAAAGAGTTTTGATTATGGGACTAGTTTTCGTCATTTACTCTTAACGCACAACCAAAAGCTTATGAGAACTTGAGCATGAAGACTTTGGTTTTAAATTTATGCAAGATTTTACTCAGCTGTAAAAAATGAAATCTCAAAACCATCCCATATTTTTTCGCAAGTTGTATAAAAATTAAATATGAATTTGTGGCAAGCAAACAAGAAATACAACCCTCTTCTTCATCAGTATTACGTCAGCTGATTCCGACTGAATTTTTCTTGCACTGAAGTAGTCCCGATAAAAACATGTTAAGTGGCGCTTATGAGTACATTTTAATTTTACATGAGTATCGTTCATTACAAATGATAGTCATACATGGTCACACTGTCAGTGTAAAGTGCCACCAAATAAAAAAAGTAAAATATCGCCAACAATTGTTTCGCAATTGCATGTGAAATAAATTAAGAATAATGCAAATAGTTAAACGACAATAAAATGTAAAAAAAGTTATAAATTATTTTTATTGCAAAGAATGTCAATAATTCAATACCGTTTTAAATCGAATTTTTTAGTAAATGCGCAAATTTTGAAAAGTGTGGAAAGTAATGAATTAAAAATAAATTGGGAATAAACAAAAATAGGGAATATTAAGTTAAATTAAACAGATTCGACTTGAGTTCGGCACTTGCATGTGGCTAATAATTTTCAAACTATTTAAAAAAAAAAAAAAACAATTATTACCATTAGCC
The DNA here is from genome assembly GCA_963402855.1 of Ormia ochracea. NCBI lineage: Eukaryota > Metazoa > Arthropoda > Insecta > Diptera > Tachinidae > Ormia > Ormia ochracea. The sequence continues at coordinate 42,912,258 of OY727107.1, forward strand.
TATGTCGTATTACACAAAATCTCGAAGATGTAGCTGGAAATTTTTTTCATATATTTGGCGGTAGGAAGGTATCAAAATTGCAACCTAATTGTCTAGTTTATTACTAGTGCAGGCACATTCGATAATGGGATTTGTGTTCAGAAGCTCAATTTTATGATCTCGGTATTATTATGTTATAATGTAGAAATTGTGTTCCTTGTAGATTAAATAAACATTTCAAAAGAAAATTAGTTTTCTGTTTTCTTCGGCATTTCTAAAACATGCCTTTAACAATGCCGCTGAAGCACATATGTACATAACATGCTTACCGCACTAGTAAATTGCTCACTACTGTATTTTTTACTTAATTGTCAGGAAACCTCTTTAAATTCTCGTAGACTAACAAAATATGTAGCGTATGTATGTATGTAGTCTATATTTCCTTCTGTGGCATTAAAACTGGACTCCCTAATGTTTATGTATACAACTAAAAAAAACGTTATAGTCATCTGTATGCATGTGCTCACAACAACATGGTAGCAAATCTGGCAAACACGCTAGCACTTACGTATGTATATAGTCTGTTGTATTTTGCTTACGTATTTAAGTGGAACAGGAACTGAATAGTATAAATAAAGTGTTATTATACAAAATTACTAACACATATTTACTTGCCGGGGTGGAAAACTCGATTGCTCTGCTGTACGAGTATGTGCCCACTATAGTAAAATAATACACATTAGAGCTGAGTTTATCAGCTCTTTGTTCAGACCGCTCTTTTTCTTTTAGTTCATTCATTCAACCTGGTTGCTCTATTCAGCCAACAGTTCAGTAGCTGAGTGGAAAAGCTTGTAAAATGTGAATGTTTTGATTTTTTCATCCCAAATTTAGCTGAATAATCAATGTATTGAATTCAATGTGTTGTGTATATATGTAAATATATAGAGCCAAACATAGAGGTAAACATAGAGCCAAACATAGAGCCAAATTAAAGTGTGATTTAATATTTAATAAGGTACAGCAAAATTGTTTTTGGTATTGAATTTCAATTTACAATTTTGTACTCCGCTTAAAAAAATTTTTTTTTTAAATGGGTACATATGTATATAAGCCGAATTTCTACATTCGGACTAACGGCAAATCACAACCATTTGCCGAAAAAGAAAAAATTTCGTTTTGGTAAAAAAGGATGAATGTTAATATACATGATAAGTGTAATATGCGGTCTGCAACCACATGCGACTTCGTATGATGCAATAATCTCACATAATGTTGCACTTAGTTCATGTGTGAGAGTAGTTCAAAAGTAACCTTACTTTTTTAATATGTAACTATAATCATATACCATAGAAAAGCAATAAATCTTATATTTGCTGTAATGTAGATTATTACATTAGTTATCTTGGGCAAACAAATTCTCGTATCCTTTTTTTTCAATATTAGTTATTTTGTAAAAATAGTTAGTTTTAAAGAGAATCATGCGGAACAATTGATTAAAATATTTCGCTCTTCCCAATTTCAATTTTTCTGTTATTTCATTTTGCATTTAAACACATTTATTTAATTTCTTAAAAGAAAAAAATATTTGAAAAAGGTGACATCGCAGCCATAAATGTTGTATAGTGCATTATTTGAACATAACTGTACTTCAATTGACGGGTTAGAAAAAATTTGCCATAGGTTTCTCAATATGAGATAGTCACTTTCAATTTCATTGGCAAACTTTAAACAGTACGTTTTACATCCCTGCCTAGTGCAGCATCAATAACAAGAAAGACCTGACCGACAACACCAGCAAGCCTTTTTGGTGTAGCAATTTTTTCAATTTGAAATCTCGATTATTCGCATTCACTACAACGTAACGTAAATTTTAACTGACGCAACATGGCATACACAAAAACCTACTCAGTTACTTACCCAACTTCAACGACTGGTTTGATTAGGCGAACAAATAATGTTATAATTATTTCATTTGACAGCCAGCCGGCAGACAAACCGACAGTAAGATAATACATATATACATTCATATACATACATATATGGTTGGCTACGAACACTTTAAGATTTGTCCAGTGTAACTAGCAAAATCCATTTTTTTTATAGGCTTGAATTTTAATAAACATTGTCAATGGGAACTTCCCATAAACTGTTAAATGATATGGGAAAAACAAACATTTGTGCACTAGTTTGCCAATACCAACATAATGATGGTACAATGCAGGACTGTCATATGCAGAACTATGTATGGATGCATATGTGTGTTGTGTGAGGGGGTGTGTGTTCGTGTGTGTATGTATGAATGTCATTCTTGTGCCCAACTCGGCGATTTTGAAACGAACTTTTTAATTTCCTACATGTCGATTGTACAAAAAATAGGCCATTTTAGTAATATTGCAATTTAAGAAAAGTAAAAAATTGTATAAATAAATTCCACTAAAGTTTGCCCCACACAATGAAAATTAAATTAAATCTCTCATACATAATATTTATGTATGCATGCGTACAAATGCAAATGCATACAAAAAAATATTCAACATTTTTGTTGTAAGCTCGGGATTTTGTGTTGCCATATTGTAAAGTTTGTCATAATCGAGAGTAAAAGAATATTGTGACAGCCACTCAGCAATAAGTTCAAACAAAAAAATGTAAATAGAATTTGTGACACTTCTTGATAAATGAAATTATAAGAAAACTTGATATTTAATGCATACTGCAACTGTGTAGGCAGTGTGCAATAGAGGCAAATAAATGCAACAGGTTTAAATGGCAAAACGTATGGAAAGCGAAAATAAAAAAGTCTCCCTGCATGCCTGGCTGGTTCAATATCTTTTGTTTGTTTCGTGATTGCCTTTCGTACGATTTGCTTCTGGTTTCGGTGGTTAGGTTGGTTACTTGTTGGCCAAATCAATGAATGACGACGACTCATTTGTTGGTAGTTTTCGCTTTTAAGGTGGCTGTTCAATTGTTGCTGGTTTGACTACTTAAAATTGTTAAGCAACTATTTTGTGCAGTTGCCGCGATACTTCTACCGAGCGGGCAAACACACCAGCTATTTATATTTTTATGTATCTTTTTATTTTCGTATTATTCGAGTTGTGTTGGCGGAGTTTTGCTAATCGCATTTATATTTGTGTTTTGTTAACTCATCGTTAAGCAATTACGCGAATTTCATATAACCAGATGTATGTATGTATATTTAAGTATGTATACATATACTCTTCATCAGTAACGGATAGGCTTTATTTAATCACCCTATTTGTAAATTCTATAACACTGTGACACCGAATCTGTACTTCCAGAATCTGCCAAAGACCAAAGTAGATATTATTTCGAATTTCGTTTTTAGGTACCCCTCTTCATCATAAAAGGATGAAAGGGTATATATACATACATATATACATACATATGTAAGTTTGATATGGGGTACCTAATCTGATATCTTGATATCTCTATAATATTAGTTTCTTACGCTCTAAAGCATATATATATTCTGATTACATAAAAGATGAGAAGTTTATATGGTTTTGTCCGTCTGTCCGTCTGTCCGTCTGTCCGTCTGTTTGTCTGTCCTTGGTATTTAAAGAAAATATAAAATAGAAGATCGGCAAAACCAAAAGGAACACTTTTAACAAAATGAAGTGAAAATTGTTGTTGTTGTTGTTGTTGTTTTGCTTTGCATTAATGATGTTGATTTCTATTAATATTTTTTAATTAGCTAAATCATGTTTATCAAATTGAAGGAGAAATACTAACACAAATTAAAAATTCCCCGCGAGTGTAATTAATAATTAATTGTAGTTTTATTTTCTTTTTCTATTTAAAGTGAATGATATTAAAATTCAAGAATATATTAAATTTGTTTGAGTCGATGTTATTCAAATAATTAACATTGTCCTGTGACGAATTATATTCGCACTCCGCTTTTACACTTGTATAATAAATAGCAAAATTATTTACTTTTTGGCAACTTTTATTTAAGTTAATACGATTAAAGTGCCAGTCGAGCCTTCACTAGCTCGAAGTATTTGATATTGCCAGATATTTAAAAATCCTTTTGAAAATACAAAATGGCTCAACAAAAGTTGCCCAAGTTGCATTGCTTTCCATTTATTTGTATAACCGAGCACCGCCAGCTGTAAATGTTTTCATGGCATAGATGTTAATGAACATTGAAGGAGTACTATAGTGTTTTTATGTATAATTTTCTCAAAAAAGATTGAAAAGTTTTATATGAGGCATGTTCTATAAATCTCTTTTTGTGAAAGTGTTCCGCAGCCTCTTTCACTTTTTGTGTTTCGAAATTCATCTTCCAAATGGTAGCCAATTTAAAATCGCTTCTTATTTTTTGCCAACACTGTATTTTCAATCGCATAAAAATTTATTTAAATGAACAACTTGCAATATTTAGTATTGATTTTAATAGAAAAATCTAAAATTTTCCACAAAGAATTTAAAAAAAAAATTCGCATCATTTCATTTTGCATAAATGTTTTTTTTTGGTTTTGCCGATTTTCTATTTTAAATTGTCAACTGTTTTTTTCTTGTTCTTCGAAGATAGCTAAATATTTCCAGCAACGGAAAAGGTATTTGATTTGTTTAAAAAAGCTAACTATTTTTAATAAGAATTAAATATTTTTGTAAATTTATATCGAAATTGGCAATTGTTTGCTTAATTTTTAAAATAATTACGTATAAAGTACAGACAGGGGCAACTTCAAGGCGCTTTGGCATCTTCATTGGCTTATCAAATTAAAATGTATTGAGTTTATTGTAAGCAAAAAAGGTTAGAACCAAACACAACCTGACTAATTTTTAATAGACATTCATATTAAGTCGCCAAATTAGATATTGGCTTGAAATTAAATTTCAATTTTAGAGCAGTAAACAAATTTCTCGTCTTTTAATTTAATATAAAGTTAAAATTTTGGTTTCGTTTATTTAGTAATTAGAAGGGTGTCATCAATTAGAAAACAATTTTAAACGATATTTTGCATACAATAGTTGTTGTTATTGGCAAATTAGTCTAATGTCCAGTTTAACAATATTTATGATTTTTTATTTTATTTTTTCCCTTTGCTGCAGTTCCACAGATATACCATTATTATTATTCATAGGGAATTTCCTTTGAAGCCGATGAGGATTATATATTATGAGTCTATTTGCTAGTGCAAATAAATTGTTTTCACTTATGTAATTCGAACTTGTTCTTAAAATCTTTGACATAATCGCATACATGCCGCATCTTCATTACAAGCCTAATTTTCTAGACAGCATGATTTGCTCTGCGGAATAAAATTGCAGTTTTCGAGACGGTCTTACTGCTTGGAAGTAATAAAGCAGTAATAGATTTTAATTCGTTTGTAGATGGCTAAAGCGCCCTACGGAGCGTAATAAATTGGGGCCCCATTCGGTGTTTCTTTCGAAGAATAATTTTTCAGAAAAGCAATTACTTTAAGTATAATATCTTGGTCATAAAGTCGGGTTTTAGGTTTTTAATCGAAGGGGGTCTTAGACTAATCTACTTAGAACATATGTAGATGGGATTCCCCAATAATTAACTGCATTTTGCCTATGCATTTATTTAGTGATAGAGCACCATTGCCAATTTACATCAGCTACGTGCATCCATACTTCAATTCAGTTTTGTGTCACATGGAAATACATACATACATACAAATATACATATGTATCTGCTTTATATTTGTAAATCAAAAAATCATTTAATGATTTCCGTTTTTTTATGCCCATATATACAATGTATCGCTCCTGAAGTGGAAAGTGCATATTTTAAGGAAATCAAGCAACTTATTTCCGAAGCCGTAAAATTTTTTGCGAACTGAGTTAGTTTAGGTCTTCCAGGCATTCGAACTGTGGCAGAAATTATTTACTTTAGCGGATTTCATTCCTTAATTGAATACTATAAAGGAACGATTAATTTGAAAAACAAAGAATTAAATTCAAAATTGATATTTTTTTAAGAAGAATGTTTAGGAATGCCCACATGCAAACATACATACATTTGTACACACATACATCCATGCATATGTATCTACTTACATAGTTTAAAGGTTAGCTTCACTGGGATAAGTATGATGAAACTGTCACCATACCACAGACCATACCAGACTGGTAAGAGCGGCGCAGCTATATGAATAATCGGAATACTCTTCTAAAATGTGCAGTACCGCAAAAGAGAATTGAAGATAATTTTTATTTTGTTTTGCTCTGTTTTTCCTTCGGTTACGTATTTTACTTTATGCCTGCTATTCGTAATTTTAAGCATAATATGTAGATTTTAAGTAAGTATATTTATTGAAATGTTTATTTTTTTTTAAATTTTAAGTTTTATTGAATATTTATTTTATTCAAAGTTTAATATAAGAAGAGTTAAGGAGTAAATTTAGTTTTAAATACCATGTAAGTATTACATACAATATGTAATACTAAATATACCACTGTTAGATGGTGGTGGTTTTTTGTATATTTTCGTTATATTGTAGAGGGCGAAAGTGTGTTAAAGAATGCTTATCAGGAGATAAGGTCCACTTATTTCCAAGTAAGCTAGAAAGGTAAATTATAAAAAAGGAATTGAAAATGGAATTAGGAAGCTTAGTAATTGTTTTATATATTGAGTGCTTCTGCAATTTGGCAGGCGCCTACACTAAATTTACCAGTAACTAATTAAATAATTTCAAAAATGATAAACCAAATAATTAAACAAATTACAACAATGGCTTGAATTTAAAATTTATTATAAAAAAAAATTGGTAATTTTCAAAATTTCATATTAGTATGCAAATCATGCCGTTTCTGTATAAACCAAATTTGTTTGTTTATTTTCATAAGCAAATGAAAAAACCTCCATCCCAAACCACAAATAATTTTAAAATTTAGTAGATTAAATGTTTAATAACTGTTTTTAAAATTAGTTTTTCCTAAATTAAGGGGGAAAGCGCAGTTGTTATAAAACCCACAATTTACTAAATATGTCTCTTTTTAGACGTGTACAATGGCTAAAGCGGTTCCGGCAAAAAAAAGGTCGATAAAAACTGTAGATTATCCTAAAAAAATGGTTCTCAACACCAAAAATCCAAAAAGCGAGATACATTTTTTTGCAAATTATGATATCAATAATAAATGCGCCATTGGCACAAAAATATTAAAAATATGTCTTTCGTTTATAAGAAAGTTAGTTAGTTTTGCAAGTCTAATATATAGTCACAATTTATTACATTTGTATATATATATAGGTACATTTGTTTATAGGTATATATGAATAGACAATCTAAAAATTGGCTTCCCGTTGTACTATCTTTTTGGAACATCTTACGACAGTTACCACTCGTGGTTTACACGCATAGTTAGCATAGCATGAAATAGTAGCGGAAGCTGTCAACTGGTTTTTCTAAAATATAAACATATTTTATTTTCTTTTTATCAAAGTAAGCTTTATTATTTTTCTACTTACACGGAATACTTTTTATTTTTCACTTAAATTTATTACGGCAATTCTGGTTCTTCCAATGCGACATATACACACGTGTATATACATGCATCTTTACATGATGTGGTGGCGGATCATAATGCATTTCGTCAGCATCAAGAATGTCCGTACCACAGTGCAATCCACCCGAGTTGGTGAATCTAAACACAGAAAATCGTTTTCGGAACAGAAATGTACATATTTAAATCAATCTTTTATTAACACTGATAAACTTTATATATAACCTACAAATACTTCCTCTTGGAAATAATATCAATATAACTGCCCCGTTTTAGGTGTTAACTGCTAATTATAGTCCATTAATTACCAACTCCAGAATGGAACCAAAACGTTTAGTTATATGAAATTCTCATGAAAGTTTTCTTAGGAAACGTCTGCTAATAGAATTGCAAAAGGAGCTGACGGTTTGCAATACAGCATCCATACCGCAATCACTTCTATTGATAACACACATTTTTATTTAGAAAACAAAAATATTACTTTTATTTTAAAAATATCTTTAGTTTTTTCAATTATTTACACAAATTCACGAAAAAAATATAATCTTAATTTCAAATTCCAGCAAATGTAATTTTATTTTAGTTTGTTTACATCATCACATTCGTTGTACAATCATACTATTGTTGTCTCTTTCTAAAACGGCCTGTCCTTCAAAATTGTTTACAATCGGAACTGTCACTTTTGACATCTCTGGTATACTTTGTGACCATACTTTAAGGTTCGCCTTTGTGTATGTGCGTATTATCTAGTATTCATATGCATGTGAGCACATATGTACATATATACTAACAAACATACGACCAAGAATAAAATAATAATAATTTTATCAATTTTGTGCAGGGACGGATGTTTACCCTCGCATATGTATATATGTATTCAATATTCTCTCTTTATCACAATATGAAAAAACCAAATTACTATGATTATTTTGAGCACCGGCGGACTTCTCTTTTTTCGTTTTAATAGTATGCTTATGGAAATTTGTGATCATTTGGCAAATGAAAGGGAAATTCCATACAAAATGGAAAATATAAACATTAAATAAATATTCTATTGTATAGAAGTAGCAAACGAAAAGAATTGAAATATAAATAATTTTCCAATTCTCCAATAGCAACGCCACTCGTCTACCTGCTTATATGCTCTATACTCACATACATATACATATTTATATATATATATATATATATGTGTAGAAAGACAAAGTAAAACAGACATGAAAAATAAACAATTCAATACTAAAAACAGTTGTTTTGTTGTTGGCATAAATATAAAGCAGATTACAAATAGAGGTTGCCACAGGGCTGCCATTTTAATAATTTTACTGATTTTTACACAAAATTGGCAAATTGCCGGTTTGACGATTTTGCTCCTTCGAAAACCACTTAAAATCAAAGTTCGAGTTAGAATCAATATTTTTAACAAAATTTATGTTAAGAAAATTTAAAATAACTGTAAAAATTCATGTAACAAACATGGCAATCAAATATTAGGGCATTGTTTTAAATTCAAACATTTGTATATCTTTAAAAAGATATATGTATCTCTTTTTGAATAGCTTCTTAATAAGCAAAATATGTGTTTTTTGGGGAAAACTAATCCGCATGAAATCACGACACACCATTGCATCCACTCTAAATGACAAGTAGTTTAATTTTTTGAAATAAAAAAAAAAACAATTGCCTTAATACCTTATGTAGGTATCTAATGGAAAACCCAGTAATATGTCTGTATTCAAAAGTAGTAGAAAACTATTTGAACTTTAAATATACTTTCCATTAGAGTACAACATACGCAGATGTATTTTTAAAAATTACCAACATTTTTTTAGTTTTTACATATTGGTAATTGTTCGTATTTTGTTAATAATATGTTTATCTGCATTTGCGCGATTTTTTTAAGTTAAAGTGCTGATTTTGCCTACTTTTGTGCAAAATGATCTGGCACTCCTGCTTGCTATATTTTTGAACATGTGTGATTTTTTTGTTATTGTTTACCTACAATCAAGAAAAAAATTTCTTTAACACGTGTTTTCTTCGCTGGTTTTGCATTCAACTAATTCAGTTTACATCGAGGTTTGGTTTGGTGAAGACGTCTTCTTTTCTGGTAATAAATACGAAACGTGAGCGGGGCATTTTAATAAATCATTTTATTACGAAAAACAACATACGCGTACATGCTCATGTTTAATGTCGGGTTAAGAAATAAAGATAAGCAAGAAAATTGTTTATTCAGTATTAAATTTTTGTGTTGTAATTGGAATACAGCTGTGACAAAAAAAAAATAACGAGTGTCTTTATAAAGATAAGATTAATTTTGTGTAAATTTGCTTGTAAAAAGCATAAAACGCCATTTGGAAATCATTAAACGAAACTCTTATTTGTTAAAAATATATAACAAATTACAAAATTCTTTAATAGAGGTATGTAAAATATATTAAATTATTATTGCCATATGTGTGGCTGTTCATTATTACATATGCAAAATAAAATAATAATAAATTATTCCTGTGAAATCCATACATACACAATACGAAAAAGCAATAATATATTCTAGATGCCCATATAAAATTTCTCTATCAAACAGTTGGTAGAAAATTAATTTTGAGATTTTCTAATCAGTAAGGAAATTTGCGTCAAGTACTATTTCTTCCAAGAATTATTTTCAAAGACTACCCTTCATCACAACCACACAGTAGTTTCCCTTACCTTTTTCCCTTTGCCTTATTGCCCTTAACAAAGTAATGTAATCTTTGTTTTACGAGCTACGATAGTTCCGTAATTGCTTAAATACTTGCTAATGGCGTTGTAGGGAATATATGCATATGTATGTACAGTATCTCAAGTAAGAACTGGAGTAGTTGCTAACATTTTATTTTTCTTCTAAAATTTTTATTGCATATTTAAATAATGATTATGATATTGAAAACGTCGAGAAACAACATTAAAAAGGCATTAGTTTTTACTTCAAAAATAAACAGCAAGAAAAACTATTGCATTATAAAATCAGTAAAACTGGCACAAATCCCGTGTAGGGTAGACATTTTAAAGCAATTGTACTGTTATAGGTTAAAGTATAAGTTATTAGAAAAATGTATAGAAAAAAAATTTTTCCTAAAGAAAATTAATAGTCGGACCACGCCATACAACATTAGTAGACGTAATAGGATTAGTAATAACATACTTTGAAGAAGGAAGAGGGTTAGTGATTAAAGTTAATTCTTCAGTACATTGCGAGTAATCCACGGAAATTGCACTAAAATTGCCAAATTAGCAATCTTGGGACAATTAGTAGTATTCTACGGCGACACATATTCTCTGTAGGAGAGCACGCCGTAATTCCGTTATCTCTTAAAAAGAAACCAATTCAAAATAATAAGTTTTGCTGCTGGGTACAAGGAAAAGAAATTTTCCATTGAAATTTTCTCATTAGTTGTGAGTAAAATAAAGTAAATTATTTTAAATTATAAAAATTGATAGATTAACTATTAGTATTAATATTATAAGGGGATAATATTTTATATTATAGGGAGAAATTACCAAATTTTAATTATTAATGTAAGGTAATTTTTAATTATTAATTTTAATTATTATGATTTATTAATAATTAATTATTTATTTATTTAATTATTAAATTATATATATATATATAAATATTAATTTATTAAATAATTTATAAATAATAATAATAATAATAATAATAATAATAATAATAATATATATATATATATATATATATATATGCAAATAAAAAATATTTAAATTAATTATATTTGATTATAAAATAAATAATTTTTATAATATTATTGGCACTTATGTTAAAAATTTGATCAAAAATCATCCCCATTAAATATTTAATAAGTAAATTAATAAATTTATATTAATAATTAGATATCTTATTAATTATTATTTTGTTATATATCTATAGAAAAAAAAGCTTATAACAATTAATTGAACATATATATATATATTAATTATATTTGATTATAAACTGTTAACAAACCATAAACAGGCTGTTAGGTCTGGAAGTTTATATATTTATATATTTATCATTATCAAAAACTATGTAAAGCAACTTCCGCAAAAATTAGGAATTTCTTATAAATTTCAATATTATCAAGACAACAGTTAAGAGCAAAATCTTAAAACTTTTGGAGAAATGTGTGCATTTGTGTGCTCACTTGGACGGAAGATTAAGAAATTACAGTTGTCCTACAAAACTCAGCTGGAAAAGGCAATTAAAGAGAAATGCTTGAAAATTTATCGAAAAATTTATTGTAATTTGGTAGACTACAGACCATTTCGGCTTTTAGCAGTTAAAGATTGTACTACATGACAATTTATTTAATATTAAATTCGAAATGAAGTTTTTCAGCAAATGTACAGTCTACTTTCATTTTGACATTGAAACTTTGTGGGCTCTTTTATGATTTTGATTTAAAATAAACAAATAAATGTTTTAAGTCTGTACGTACCGCTTTGAAAATTTTGAAACAGACTGCTGAAAAAACTGGCTGCTCGTAATAAAGTTAATATGTAAAAAAAATATTTTTCTAAATGAATTTATTGCATTTGCATGTAAATATAATAAATATAAAATATAATATAAATACAAATAATATAATATAAAATTATATACACTAGATAATTATAAATTACTAATTGACGCCGCTACACCACCCAACGCTTTCAGCGAAGGAGAGCATAGGGTTATGGCGCTAATCTCTATCAGGCAAAACACAAAAAAACTAAATATTGCGCAATCTGTCAGGCGAACTTCAAACTATACAGAAATACTACTGGGTTTTCCATTAGATGCCTACATAAGGTATACTACCCATACATTATGCATATAAAATTTGCTCAAAATCGCTCTATTAGTTTTTGAGTTTATCGATCATGTACAAGCACGTATGGTATGTATATGTATATACATATAGATTTAAGCATATACATATATAACATACCTATAGATAAATGTGTATATATTTATTTTCCAAGTTACGGGCTTATGCACATAAATTGCAAGAGATAAACTGCTTTGTTATCTATTAGATGATGCTGTGCGTGAACCTTCAAATTTCTATAATATTGTATGAGTTCATGGTGTGTCATTACGGCTGGTGCAGCCCAAACAAACTCTGAAATTAAAGGTTACACCGTTTTACTGAAATCATTTGAACTCATGTTTTGCTAAGCTGTTCTAAGTAAATTAGGCAAATCATACTACTAGTCATAAAATGTTCCCAATATGCCCTTGACATGTATTGGCTATGTATGTATGTGTGTACATATGTATGGATGTATGTACCTTGTACATGTGTATACTTGGGAAGAATCTTAGTTATATAATGAGTTTGTGTCCCAGTTTGCATCTAACAGCAATTATTTATGTAAAAGCTGTAAGGACATTTCTAAGAATGCAAAATTTGCTACTTAAGATATTTACATTCATTGTGTGTGTGATTGGTTTAGTTTGTCTCTTTCTTACTTTACTATTTACTTTAGTAATAACTATTTACTTTAGTAAAATAGCGCTTTTTGTAACTGTGAAATAACGGATAGTTTCATAAGACATTCAATATTGCAAATATTTTAAGAATTTGGAAAATTTTTTGGTTTGTAACAATTACGAAAATTCGTTGAGATTTGCCACGTTTCGTATAGCCAATGCTGCTTATTTAAAATGGCATATGCGCATAAATTTAAAAAATTATTCTCAATTCCGAAGTTACCATGATATACGAACCTTTTTTTGTTTTGCTTATACTCAAACATAAAATTTTTAACTTTTTAAAATTGAAAAGTATTTCCTGATTAAACTGTAAATTTTCTTTTCTTTTTCTCATGCAAAAAAAATAAAAATTAAACTCCAAGTCCTTTGAAAGAGTGAAAAAGAAATATACAATTTCCATCTCTGCTTAGAAGATTTTTTTAGTACTCAGACTGAAATGCTTCTCTATTAACATTTATTTGGAAGTGAAAGTTCGTATATTAGTTTTCTATATTTAAACGTTGTTTTTATTATTTCTACTTGTTATTGAGGATGGACAGTCAGCTCGCTGTTGGTCCATCTGCCATGTCGGTTCCATTTGCAAAAGTATATATGCATCTCAGTATAAAAATTGAAGGCCATTGTGTCGTGTGTACCATGTTATGAAGGATATAGTCAACTTCTTGCGACCGACAGCAATATAGCAAACATTAAAGGGCTTTTTACTTCCATATACATATAGATCAGCTTACATCGCTCCAGGGCTAAAGTCTGTCGGTTTCAATGACATGAACGAACGTAAGGACAATGAATATACATAATGCTAATTATGCAATACCAAATATAATGTATATAGGATTAAAACTATTTAATTTTAATTTAATTTTGTTTTTATTTTATTAAAAAATTAAAAAGTTTTAATAAAAGAAGTACTATAAAGCAATTATAAAGTTGGCAGAATTGACGATTTCTCTGTATTTAGACGATTTTTGCCTCTCAAAAGACACTGGTGGCGATTTTAGGTGCAAAAATTGCGATTTTTGTAAATGTAACATAACACATATGAGCATTTTTTTTAGTGTTGCATTTTAAGAGTTGCTGTTTTGGTTGTCATAATTTTTTTTGTGTCCCACTAAACGAAAACCACAACTCATGATTAAGGGAATTTCAATTCTTAAATTTTAAATGTATTTTTGAGGAAAAGGAATTAAACTGTACAGAATTTTTAAAAATATATCCGAAATTATAGGATGTGAATCAAGTGTGGCCTTCCAGATTTAACAACTGTTATTCGTAATTGCATTCATCGGCAAAGGTCGAAAGGACCTTTTAAATTCGCCAGGCGAATTTAAATAAATCCCAAGTTCATAATCATTTAGGAAAGGGTGCTTACTTTAGAAGGCATTCTAAACACAAAAGACTATTTACAACTGAAACAATTAAATTGGAAGTAATAGCCCTCAGGTATAATACACTTATGGCGGCGTTGTTTCCAATCCTCGAAATACTTCTGAAATACGCTTCTTGGTATCGGCAACAGCTTCTGTTTCGATTTTTCTTTTATCTTCTCAATCGTTGCAAAACGCTATCCTTTCTTGGGGGGCCAAGTCCGCTGAATGCGATGCTTGAGGCATGAATAGGATTTTGTTTAGGCCTTAGCATCGATGTAGTGTGAGTTGGTGCATTATCATGGTCCAAAGCCATGAGTGGTTTTTCCACTATTCTGTGCGTAAAAAATCGAAGAGCGTTCCAAAACATAACTACCCTTTTTATCTGTCAAAAACAAACTGACAATCCAAAATAGCTGATATTGCCAACATATATGTATGTATAACAGGCATGTGTGCCAACATAACAGAAAAAAAATTAAGCATACGTATCTCACAATATTTGAAATTTATGCATGGATATACATATACATGTGCATACGAGTATATGTATGTCGCATATGTACATAGTCGTAGTACATACATATTTAGCCATTTTTATCCAAAATAGCTCTACTACGAGTTCTTTATTTTAAAATAATTTTCTTCTTCCATTTTGTTTACAAAATCCAGTTTTCAATTTTAGTTTTTTCAATACTTTAACATGTGAATTGATATTCACTATTTTGCATTGGCCCCCATTAGACAGAGGTGTGTACTTTTCTGCTTAGCTTGCTTGTCTCTCGATGCTGTAATAATATTATGCAACATCCCAATTAAGTATTAAGTAAAGAGCTCAAGTTCAAACCACCAATACGTTTAATAACAAAACGACGTGAAAACCCGTCTATAAAAGCCAAAGAAAACTCAACTCGCACATCGTTTATTTTCGGTAACTTCTTCAATAAAACAAAGAGTAGAAACCAAACGGCCAACCAAAGTACTAATACTGGTGCACATGCATACAAGTGTACATCACATACAGTCATCATCTCTCATCATTCGCGAATAGGAAAAAAACAAAATAATCAGCAAGAAACCACGATTAAAGCATGGCCGACAACTTTATTTCGGCATGTGATATGCAGAAATGCAGAAATGCATTTGCATGTGCCCTCGTACATGTGCTTTTTGGGTAATCAAGATGAACGGCAACTGCTGATAATGTTTTAGTAGTTCCGTAACACACAAGATCAAACCTCAAGCAATTGCTTGAAATACTAAACGAAATCTTTTTAACGAACAAGAAAATCGGTTATTTTAACTTAAAATAAAACGTTTAATTCATTTCGTTATAAATTTCCAACCCTGACGATGTTATCACTAGACAATATATATTATATAACAAATATATTCTAAAACATGAAATAAACGGGGGGAAGGTTTTATAAAACCATGTTGGGCGTTGAAAAATATATAATTAAGCTGTTTTAAAAAGATTTATGGTAAAAAAAATTATAAAAAATACCGAATGTCGATTTAATCGTTTAAAAAAATTGGCTATAAAATTCTTCCACATAAAAGTCGTATTGACATTTTTTTAATCCGTAATCATGCAAATGGTTAATTGCTATTTAATTTGGCAGTAATCACTGTCCTACACAGTCTTACGATTTGTTAAATATGGCATGTTCGCCGTAATAGTATGTAAAAAAAATCGTATGTACCAAATTGCATCTCTGTGACAGATTTTTTTTAGTGCGTCACACGTTTTCCAATACCTTAAGGTCATGTTGCGCTGTCCTATACAGTCGTAAGATTTATTCACGCAAAAATCGCATAAGCGAAACTCTCCTATTTTACAAACATCAGTCAAACAATTTTTTCTTGGCTGGTTGTAGTGAAAGATCCTCCAATCGCAAGTAAATTGTCATTTTATGGACATTTCCATAAAAATGGAAAATGCTTCGTCATAAAAGTCTGACCTTTTTAGGCCAGACTATGCTATTTTTCCAGCAGAGATGCCATATTTAACAATTCGTACAACTGTGTAGGTCAGTATATCAGAATCTTCATGAAAATTTTTATAACATGACAGTTTACATGCGATCAGGGTTGTATTTTTTTGCAATTTTTTAAAATCGGAACTAATAAAATCAAAATTTTTGTCCGAATAAAGAACGCGTTAGGGTGTGATAATGAATACTGGCCTTAAATGGTTATTCTTCTTTCATGTATGGATTAGTGGCATTAGCATAATGATGATTACTGCATACGCAAAAAGAATTCTAATGGTATGTATGCGGTCAATGCACATGTGTGGATGTATGTGTATCTCAAAAATTTAAATATAGTTAAAGTCATATGGTAAACTCTAAAACCTCAACAATACAAATATAAATAACAGCAGCCCAAAATTTGTTATTTAAATATGATTTTAGTTTGAATTCAAAGGCTGCTTCTAGTATCTAAATATCACGTAAATGTCAAATGGCTATCAAATACGTGGTTGCAGATGATTGTCCACTAAGAATCAAAGTTTTGCAAACGCATCCAATTTCTCTGAGAAAATTAACTGCGTGTATACACTAGACTACAAGTACTGCGAATTTTGCACTTCTCGTGCGTATGTCAGCACATATGTACATATGTAGCGATGTATGGATGTATGGATGAATGCTTTTGTTTCATCATAGACCAAAGTACCACTCTAATGTAAATACACAGTCGTATGTAAATGCATGGGCAGGTACATCGATACATCCATCCATACATACATATGGATAAATGAAAACACATCCACGCATACAGATCTGAAGTCACAAAATGTCAGTCGAACAATGACTCAAAAGCGAATGATGAAGAAGCGTCTTTAGCCAGAAACAGGTAATTACTACACAAGTAGTAGTTTAATTTTTGGTAATACTCGTATCCCACATACAAACATCCATATGCATATACAGACGTATACATACATACATATTGTGTAGTATGAACACATCTGCATGGCTTTTGAAGGTTTCTCGTTTGACTATCTTCGGTTTGGTATAATTTTCAATAATTTTTTTTATTTAATTTGTTAAAAAGTAGTGGATTTTATTTTTCGATCTAGTTTTATTATTTTACATGAATTCATACACACATACATTTATTTCCTATAGCTATGTACATATCCTTGGTCTCATCCATACGTACATACATACCTTCTAAGTAACACCGAGTAACCATGCATACATAGAAAATTAACCCCCATCCATATGTATATATGAATTTTTGTATGTAAATTGAACTTAGCCAAGGCAGTCATATACATATCCACATATATGTATGTACATATACATATCTACATATGTAGGGCCAGTGTTCAAAAAATCGAACAACTTGCAAAACTTTATAAATTTTTTTTAGAAAATTGTTTACAATTTCTATATTATTTAAAATATTCTTAAATATTTAAATATTAATTTAAGCCTAACCAGTTATGAAAGCGAATACTAATTTTGTATGGAAAATCTAAAATAATACTGAGAATTCAAATTTTTTAAATTTTTGCTGAAAATAGAAACAGTTTATAGTCAAATCGACTTACATAATCAACACAAATTTCGGAGGTTGCCTCGAAAGTAAAGTTTAAGCAGAATTTGTTTTCTTATGGGAAAATTTGCCGTCTTGGTTTACAATTAAGTGTCGCCATGATTTTAGTTATTTTTTTTTTTTAAATTGATAGAATTGTGAAACATTTTTGCGTTCTTGAATAGTTCTGTGATATAAATGGTCCATGCACTCAAATCCGAATAAAACAAAGTCTTGATAAGCTTGTCGATGCCAGTTTCTGGGGATTAAAAGTGAGTGAAGATATTGGATAGTACATACATTTCGCGTAAGGCTAAGAATTAAAAGCCAATCTCAATTCGACTTTTACACAGTACACACATACATAAATACATCCTGAACAACGCCGCCGGGTAACAGAAGAAATCTTACAAAAAGCAGGCGAAGGTGCTTTCAAAAGTGAAAAAAATTAGTAAATAGTAGCGAGTGGTTTAAGAATTATCGGGCGGCATACATCCATATATATATACATATATATATATATATAAGATAGATAGATGTGTAAAACATATTTATACATATGTTTGTAATTATTTTTGTGTGCCACTGTACATACATATTCATGTACGAGTATATGAATGCGTAGCTACGCATTATTGCCATATGGAACCATGTTTCGTAGTGTTACGCACTCTTATTTTTTTAAAATCAGTTTTGATTTTGCCTTCCTTAGCCTACACGCTCTGGCCTCACGTTTCTGTACGTCTCCATGCATGCATATGCACATATGTATCTATGGCCGCATGCATACTATATATGTTTCAGCCATTCACATATGCATACGTAAACATTTATGCTGTTTACTATCTAGATATTAAGAGTGTTGTATTGTTTACCTTGGAATAACATGATAGTGAAGTTGGATTCGGCTCACGTGTTTGGCGTGAATTACACATTAGCGTGAATAAGTTTTGATGTTATTGTAAGCTTTGCATTGCACAACAAGTTGTACGTAAAGCAATTAAACATTTTTCTTTGGGCATTTTCATATAAAAGTTTACAATTTTTGCTGGATATATAAATAATAATGGCGTTTTCTTTTCTACGTTAAAAATGTCGCCCTGTAAAAAGGTGCCTTTTTAAAATGCATTGCCCGCCCTGTGAAAGTGCAATTTTTTATACAACGAGAAAAGAACACAAATTAGAAAAAAGTGCAATGCCTTTTTTTTTACAGCTGATAAACAAACATTTTCTGTATATTTTTTGAAATGTGTATACAAAAATGATCAGTTGCCAGATTGCTAATTCATCTGCTTGAGAAAACAAATATATTTTTTTTTAATATCTCATACAAATAAGCAGCCGCATAGTGTTCTTTTATTTGTTTTATATAATACAAAATATAAAAATAATTATTAAAATCTAATTTTCTGACTCTTTCAACTCAAAAGACTTTTTTTGAACATTTTCTGGTAACGCTGTGCAAGAATAAAAACCATGTGTTTTACAAGGCAATTTCTGCCCTGTTGATTTGTTCAGGGCAAAAGTGCAATGCCTTTTGCACTGCGAAAGGGCAACATTTTTTAGAAAAGAACACGCAATCCTTTCACAGGGCAACATATTTTCGAGAAAAGAACACAAAACTGCCCTCTCTGCGAGTAGTGTAGCCTTTTTTTCTAGAAAAGAAAACGCCATTAGAAACTTATTTTCCGTTAATTCAATTCTTGCATTGCTGGGAGAGACTACTAAGGATTTGTTTTTTTTTTTTATAAAATTTGTTTATGTATTCTTTAAATCCAAACGAACATTGTTATTTATTTTTTTGGCACATACTAGATATTCTCTTTTGCGTCTCTTGCCTGTTTATTGGAAATTGAAATAATGTTTAGATGCTTTTAATAAATTCATCCTCACTCACATCTGCACATGACACATGACACATGTGTCATAACCAAGTTCAATTTCCCTGGACTCAATCTGATATCCAGCAGCATTTTCCCTCTCTCCTTTGTTCATGTCCAGAAGCAATTTAACAACTTCTTTGGTTCCGCTTCGAACACTACATGTGTTTTTATATCGTATAGATTAGAAAGATTTTCATGCTTTTTTTTATTTATTTTAATTGTTTTGCTTTTTACTCTGCATGTTTAAGTAAACAGTCGAAACTGAACCGATTTTCAAAAATATTAAATTTACACATGAGTCATTTAACGGGACATCATGTACATAAAAAATACCTACTTCAGAAACGATGATGCATACAACTCGTTTTCAATTGCTCATGTAAAACTATTACATATGTATGTATGAATGTATGAATGGATGCATGTATGTATGTATGAACTTGTAGATAAGTGTATAGTAAGCGTTGCACGAAAAACCGTTATTATATTGTATACATGTAAGTAAGCCAACAGAAAAAGGCTTACACAAAATGCTTGTGCAGTTATATTTTGCTTAAGAATTGGTTTGTTGGGTAACTACAAACAAGCACATGCACCCCACTGCGTTGGTCCCATGAAAAAAGAAGAAAACTGTTTGTTTTTCATACAAACATTTGTATTGTAGGAGTATAGATACATACATATGTATGTATTTTGTCAACAGGTATGTTTTTTGTGTTCATACTACACTTATAATTTTTTGCATTCTTACCTAAAATGAAAATAAAGAAATGAAATGTTTTTTTCTCCTCCTACTTGTACTGTTCTAAATTACCAGTGGTTGGGTTGACTGGGACGCAGGTAGTGTTGCTGGTAAGCGTAGCGTTCGTGGTTTGATACTTGTTGATGTTAAAGACTTATTTTTTACTTATTTTCACCTATAAATGAATAAGTAAATATATATAAAATAAGTTCATGTCTATTTTTGTGATTTTCATACTGGATAATTTTGAGAATTTTCTGAGCTCATCGGCTATTTAATTTTTCTTTTTAATCAATATTTAAGCTCCATTCGCATTGCAACAAAAATACAAAGAAAGGGAAGTACCTCAGCCTGTCTATGAATCCTATGTGTATTTATATACAGTATAATCTCGGTATTTCAGACATCTGAAAATCCGGTCAACGTGATAAACCGGACGCTTAATTTGCTGTCATTAAGGACTCTATAATCCGGACTCTATGCTTTTTTTTACCTCAATAATTCGAACAGCACTTATTGCTTTCGCTTCTGGCAATAAAAATTATTTTCGTAAAAGTTTTTCGTCAGATATTTTATCGAGTTAAGAAAATCGCTTAGGTGGCCTTTTTGATCTACAATGCTTGCGATAAAGTTGGAACCAATATTCTTAAAAAGCGCTTTAATAAAATTCTTTATGACGACGACTGGGGCGTGGACGATGAAGTTCCTCTAGCACGACTGACACGCAGCGATTGCGATGAAGTAATTGATTTACTTGTTGATTTAGCACCTGACATTTATAATTCTACTGGGGGAAATGATTGCTTGAATAACGAAGTCGAAAATAATGATGATGAGACTGAAGAAGATGATGAGATTGCTGGGGAATTTTTAACACTATAAAGCCTCCGAGATGCTGTGTAGAAGAAGCAAAACGATACTAAACTTTGACAGTTGAAAATATTCAACTATGTATATGTGCCACAAATAATATAATCATTTAATAAAAATTTATTATTTTTACTCATACGTAAATTAAATTTATCTTTAAACTAATTTCGTGTAAATAAAAATAAGTTTGCTACACACAGTACATACATACATATACATACATATGTATTTACAAAAGATTACATTCATTTTTCCCTTGTTTCGGAAATTTGGACATTTTGATATTTCGCACACCTCTTCTGATTATTTCTGAGTACTATCGAGATTATACTGTACTTTAATATAATTTAAAACAAATTACATTCCCTATATCAAACCCTTCTTTCGTTTTTGACGCAGAGCATTATAAAGAGCATTATAAAAGAAATAGTGAAGAGCGAGAGGTAGAAAAATTTCCAATTTAAAAAAAAAAATCCTAAAACTAAACACATTGCTCAGATTGACTTTAAGACAATAGTTAAGTAAGCAGGTGAATATAGCCGCTGCATCACTTCACCATGTGAATCACTTCGTAAATGATCAATTAGATTCCACCTGTAATATAAATGAAAATGTTTTTTTTATTAATTTTTTTTTTCACATTAAAAATATTTACATTATCATTAAATGTTTTTTTTCTCATTTTAGAATAACGCCACCGAAAATTCCAATAACAATAACTCAACAAATGATCATAATAATATTACTGCATCACTGACTGATTTAAATATGATAAATATTAATTGCTCAAATGATTCTTCAATGAATCGGATGGATCAAATCATACAACAAACACAAGGTCAAGGTAGAATGCTTAATAATCAATATCGCCCTAATTTTCATGCGGCATTGAACCGTACAGCTTCAACACCACAACCACAGCGCTATCATAACCAATTTCATAATCATCAGCAGCAGTTCCATATGCAACAACAACCACGACCATCTCAAAAGCAACCGCGAGAACAGCAAGAACAGCAAGAACTACCGCAAACATCTCAACAGTATTCGAATGTGGGAACACTTGTGAATACAATTGCCGCAAGCTTGGGTAATATCAATATACATCGAAAATTGGAAAGAACTCAATCTGAACCGATGCCTCCTCAGGAAGCCACTAAAATCAGGTTAGTAAAATGCCATTTATTAACTGATAGATACTATTTCATATACAATATTTGGTACTTTTCTATCAAACTTTAAAGAATTATAATTTACTTATAACTCTCCCTACAGACTGCAAAGTAAAATCGTTCGTTTTTCGATATTGCGTACAGTGTTACCATATTAAACGGTTTGAATTGCGAATAGTTCTAGTGAAGTCTGACTTATAGATACAATGTTTGAACTGTGGTTACTATACGAGTATTAATAGAAGTTTAAGCGAAAACGAAAATGTCATTTGGTCCTTCCCAGATTTATAATTGCTAAGGCAGTATCAACAATGCTAAAATTTTTTTTATACGGCAATCAGAAAGCATACATTTTTTTCAATAATTTCAATTTTAATTCGCATGTTGTAAAATGAAAAATGAGAAGAAGTGGAATTAAAAGTAGGACCTCGATATCTTCTTCGCAAATAGCATAAAATGCACCGATTTTTACTGAGTTATCAAATGGGCGCTCAATAGCCAGTGCTTCTACCCATATTAGTTGTTCCTAATTAATAAATAAAAAATGTTTTGTAAAATTAGACATGCAAAGAAAACCGTGGTCTGAACGCAAATAGTTTTTGGAAACGACTTAGGGATAGAATTAAGAAAAATATCGTTCATGAAATCCATCGTCTGGATCATCCCTAATAGATTTAGCACTCCTAGAGCGGTGGTCGAGCGGTCATGTACTAGGGTTGTCTTCAAAATAATCGCATAAAATAAATACTCAGATAAATTTTGAAATGAATCTGCAAATATGTTTCCACGTATTAAACTTTACTTTTTTCTCGTTTTTTAATTGTATAGGTATAAAACCGAGCTTTGCCGCCCTTTTGATGAAAGAGGCGATTGCAAGTATGGTGAAAAGTGTCAATTTGCACATGGCCAAGAAGAGCTGCGTAGTTTACAAAGACATCCCAAGTACAAAACGGAAATTTGTCGTACATACCACAGTTCTGGTTTCTGCCCTTATGGGTCACGTTGTCATTTTCTGCATAATTTTGAGGACCAAACACGGCATCAAGAACAACAACCACAATTTCGGCGGCAAAATACATTACAGCAACAAAATCATTCCAATTTCTATGCATTGGGTGCCGCATCTAGTCTCAATAATGTTGGATATGCTGCCATGGGTGGTAGTGTCGGCGCAATTAATCACCCACTGCCAATGACTCCCCCTTTAAGCATGTCAACAGGCTCAGATCGCGAATCACCATTGTCAATTTCTCCCACAAGTTCCATGACAAATTTTTCTTTCGGAGACCAGATTAGCCCAGCAATTTCGTTTCAAAATGCTTTTCAAAGCACCTTTACTTATGCCAATACACCGCCCGAAAGTCCTAACGCCCCAATGTCACCAATTAGCACGCCACCGCCCTCATTAATGCTGGCCCAGACATCATTATATATAGAATCAGTTGTTTCCAACAGCATTGGCGTTATGAATGCAGCACGCCCACAAAAACCGGCAGTCGGGCAAGCATTACAAAAAAGTTTTAGTTCCCCAATTGCCATGGTAAGAAGTGGCCATATAAATAACAACACCTCCGCCTCCGTCTTCGCTACCAATACCTACAACCTACAACTCGAAGTGAACCATACATCATTACTAAATGCTGCTGCGTCACTAGAAGAGACACGCTTACCTGTGTTCAATCGCATAAGCAAAAACTCTAATGCAGAAATATTCTCGCATGTAGCTTAGTAAATCCAATTGTCAGTTTAATTGTTCTTCATAAATATTTATTTTATATTACATTATTATTGTTATTTTTATTATTCTTATTATAATTATCATCATTATTACTACTATCATTACTATTATTGTAATTATAATTATTACAATTATATATTTTATATTTTTGTCAATTGAAACAAAATCTGAATATTCACAATGTTGTACCCATAAACATGATAAATTTCAATTGTTATTTTTTAATTTTACTTGATTTATTTTATTATACTATATACTACACAATGACAAAAAATCATTTACATACATATATTCATAGCGGGCGAAACGAGCAGAACAGCCAGTGCTACGCGTATCCTTTCTAAGCGCATGTAATAAAAAAAGTATTTTTGACACATGACGCCTTGTCATAAAGTATGGCCAATTGTAATATCAAACGCTTAGCTCTCACTTTTCTCCCATATGAATTCGCTTTGATTACCACATATACACACACACACACACTTATATATATACAAATTATAAAAAAATATATTTATTATTTTTTAAGGAAAAAAGAGAAGAAATGGAACTACATTCGTCTCTAAATTAAATTATTATAAAAAAAGAACGTACATATACATACATACACATACATACACATACATACATGCATTTTATATGCGTATAACAAAATTAACTTAAATAGAAATGAACATATAATTTAATTTACATACATATATTATAATATTTATACACATATTTACTATCCCATTTACAATTCAACTATACCATTTAATTTAATTGCTACATTTGTATTTATATTTTATTATGTTATGTACGTATATATATATATTTATATTAATATAAAATATTCATTCCCTTATGATTGTATGGAAGTTTTTACTTTTTTTTTAAATATTTGATGGATTTTTTTTTTTTTTATTTTATATTTTATGTTTAATAATTTTTTTTTCCAAGAAGCAGTATGGCTTCTTAACAAAAATGTAATTTATTATTACACTTATTTTTGGATGGGTTGCTTTTTTTTAACATAATAATTATAAAAAAAAATTATTTATTTTTTAGTCTTACAATTGATTTAAAATATATATTTTATTTATTTTATTAATTAATTTATGGAAGCATATTTCATGCTTAAAGAAAAGACATCCATATATACTAAAAAATATCTTAAGAAAACTACACAAGATTTAACGTCATGCAAATGTCATATAATTTCTTAAATACAATTATCTATTGCTAGGAAGTCATAAACATATTACCATTTGCGCGAAACAGTTTACCTCTTGTCACGTTCGTCATCCTCCTTTTTTTGGGTTTTCAACTAATTAAGGGAGTGTGATAAATGTTTATTCGATTGATGTTGTCCGCGGGGGACCTACTCTGGAAATCGATTGAAAAACAAATCCGCTGCAATTTTTATACCACATACGTGATATTGCGATTCTGAATCGTCTTGTCTTTTTTTGAAAAGGCAGCAAAAACTAATTTATTATTATTCTGTGGCTTATTTCAAATATGAAATTTAAAATTATTAAAAGACTAATTCTAGTTGTCAGTTTTTGTCACCCATTAACTTGACTTGAATTTAACTTTAAATCACAGTAAGGTCAGTGAGGATGGAGTAGTCACCCATTCTCCACGTTGAAAATAATATTGGGGAGCCAAAATAATTGAGTCAGACTAAACAGCTATTTGTGGTTCCGCTAATCCAAGCGAATGATTTCCATTTTGTGTAGTCTCGGAACAAAATGTTCAGAATTCCCTTTTTTTATTTACATATGTACATATTTTTACTTATGAAACAAATAAATTATATTTCTATAATTTATTTATTTTCGATAATATCATTTTTATAAATATTTCAATGCACGAGTGTATACTTACATACATACATACATTTAAAAAATTATTAAGTAGAGGTTTATGGACGTCTAATTAAATATATATATATATATATATATATATATATATATATACATATATAGATGTATCTATAAAATAATTCTCTTTTATAAATTTGAGTAACGAAATGGCAGTATGTACATAATTTTGTTCTTTAAAACAAAAAAAAAGTTATTTGCCTGACTTTTAATGTCAATAAAAATTTGTAAATAGACACTTTGTTTCCACAGCTTTACTGACTATTCTGCACAGTCGTACGATTCATTTACACCAAAATCTGATGTGATTCCATCCTATTAGAAAAAATCGCATCAATTGTATAGAATTTATGTAAACAAATGCAAAACTGGACGCAGGGAAATAAAAGATGATTTTATAAAAATGTTCATAAAGTTTTGCTAAGAGCGTGACTTCTGTAAGAAAATCTGTCACACAGATACATAGTTGGCATATCGATCGACTGTGTAGGATAGTGAATACTGACCTTAAATGGAATACAGTAAAACCAAAAATGACTTACGTTTTGCAAAGGCTGCTTAACGAAAAAACGGAACCATTACGTAGTACCCTCTAAGGAACAGTAAATATTGTTTTGGTCCCACTACTACCATGCAAGCATAATTATTTTCATTCCTTTTGAACTGACGGCGACCAATACTTAGTAATAGAATCGTTGATTGTTCAAAACATTACTTAATTAGGAACTGATGAGAGGCAGCTTTCGAAGCAATCGCCCTCATTCGATTTATATACACATGTAACACATATTTTACACTATAAAAAAAATGTCGCTCCTTTTCTTACAATATATGTCCATAATAGATGTCTTAATCCAGGGAAGAGAAACAGTGTTCTTTTTTGTGAAAAATATGCAACCTATTGCAAAATACTATTTATACTATATACATACATATAGATCGATCGGTGCAATGAAATTAATCTTATACCCATTCAATACTTAGTTTTATTTAATACCGATCTGTGTGCTTCCAATTCTTTTAATGGAAAAAACTAAAAAAGAAAAAAAAATGATTAATTTCTTTAAACAAAATTAAGTTATACAAACTATCCAATAATCTGATGTTCTTTTTCAATATAATATTGAAACGATCGATCAGTTGATTAATTAAAAATGTGTCAGCTTGATTTATTGCCTTTGCCTGCTATATATAGTAACATAGTATAGTTCGCTAATATATATACGTGAATAAATTATACTACCCATTCATGAACATATATTGTCTGAGATCGTGTGAAAAGAGCGAATGAAAAATAATTTTTTTTCATTATTATTTAATATTACTTACAGTGACTTTATAAAATAATTTAAAATTGATACAGAATTATGAACGATATTTATGCATCGGCGTGAGTAGAAGATTTAAATTATTTAAAATACAATTCTATGTAAATGTGTAAATGAATATAATTAGGTAAATAATTTGAGAAATATATTGAAAATAATATTTAAATTGTTTACGTAAAGAAAATACACACCCAAACTCTTAATTTATACTTTAAATTATTTACTATATTATTTAATTGAATTATTGGATAAATTTTTTACTTTTACGAAAATATAACCGTATTTTTTATACTAAATACAAACAGTTTATATAAATATCTCTTTCATACAAGCATATATATCAAAAAAAAGGAACAAATAAAGAATATACAATGGCAATTTTTTAATATATTTTATTTACGAAGAAATAAATTGCTTTTTATAAACTTATATTTAAATTAATTCCTTTTTATTAAATTCCTTTTAAAATGAAAGGAATTGCTTATAAAAACAAGGAATAGATTGAGAATAACATTAAAATATTAACCAACATTTAATATATAATTAACCGTGGAAAGATTTTTTTTGTTTTTCTTTAATTAATACGATTGCAAACACTATCAATCCACTAATTTAAATAAATTACCTTTTATTTTAAAATTTATATAATATATATTAGTAGTATTTATTATTATTTTTATATTATTTAATTTTTTTTATTACTATTAAAAAAAAAAAAGGAAAAAGGTAAATTCTAATTGTCATTGAAAATTCTCAAGTGCCTTAATAATTATATTATTAATAACTATTTATATTTAATTTAATTTGATTTCATTTGCTTAATTGAAGCCTTTTTTTTTTTTTATTTTGACAAATTAGTTTTAATTACTTAAATGGATTTTCTGTCTTCCCTTTAACTAAATACAACAATTTTTAAAAATTTTTTTTTTTTTTTTTTTTTGTTTCAATATAGTAAAGGTCAGTTAGGTCAAGTACTATGATATTTAAGTATAACCACAAATAAACTATGCTTCCATTTTTATACCTAAATATATTTTTATAAATAAAGTTGCAAAAATATATATTAAAATAAGAAACACTCTTGTGCTTATACAAATTTTTTGAATAAAAATTACTTATTTTTCTTAATAAACAACAAAATAATAAATATTTAAACAAAATATTTTTTTATTTAATCAGCTTTATGCAAAATTATCTCGGAAATTTGAATTAAGTGGATACAGAAAAGGGCACAACCTTGTTCAAGAAGTGCAATTGTTCGATCCTTTAGGTTAAATTAAATAGGATGTGAAGTTGTGGTTCGTATGCCACTGGTTTGGGGTTTTTAGATTCGACACTTTTGCATATATAGAATTTATAAATATAATTTTTATTTTCAATAACACCTCACCACACTTTTAAATAAAACAACAAAGAGTTTATTTTGGAGTTCTAACTTGGAACTCAACTCTTCAACTAGATTGTCTTTATTAAACATTTGCAGCTTAAAACTTATTTAATAAATCTAAACAATTTCATGTTCTTCCGATTTTTTAATGACCTAATAAGCGATGGAGTAAAGTGGCAAAACGCGGAATCTATGCCATTAATCAAAACCTAATTGGTTTTTCATTCGAAGCCCAGCTCAAAACAGAATAGCAATAAAGTATTCAATTGGCGTTTCCCAAGAATTACAACATTGCAACTAATCTGAGTTCGAATGCAAAGCGCAGTGGCTCGGGCAGTTCTTTAACAAAGACAGGAAGCAAACTTGGTAACCAAAAACAAAGTGAATTATAAATATTTATTAAGTAGATTTTCTTGTCATTTGATATATCCAAAATACTCTGCAGGAGGACCAAAGCTCGACAAGATGCTCACAAATATCTGCCGTTCTCCCGTTATAGCGATTTTAGTAAAAAAAAAGTGTAAAGTGAAAAAAGTGTAAAAAGTGTAAAAGTGAAAAGTGTAAAGTGTTGTTGGTCTGGAACTAGACAAAAGTTAAATTTTTTCACAAAGTGGTTTCTGTAGCCACACATTTACATTTCGGCGTATTACTCTGATCTTTTTTGAGCTAATGAGATGAAATTTGGTAAGCTAATAGAATCGATAACAGGGAATTTTATTGTTAGATAAATTTTTTAATGTTTGGTACATTTTTTGATATATTTTCCATATGCTTTAAGAAGAACTATAAGGCGGGTCTAGCCGTCTTAAAGCCGTTTATGCGACTATTAATTTAATACGAATTTCATCAAACACGTTCAAACGCTTCGCGTCATATAAAAGCTGCAATTTTGTTCAAAAAGTTTCATTTATCGATATTTTAGATTAAAATAAATAGGCTGTAACTCTGAAGTTTATTAACGCCATGAAATGAAATTTTTTAACACTTGGATTCGAGAAAGTTGTGCTTCGTGGCACACTAGTTTGGATTTTTGAAGTTCTACATTTATATATATAATTTTTATCATTTTTTCATATAACCCACACTAATCTTTGTAAAAATAAAACAATTCCTGTTTGGTTTAAAATGGCTTAAATGATTTTTTTTTTATAATTTTATTATTATAATAAGCTTTGCTTTATTGTTATTACATTTTAATATGTGTTACTGGATTTTATAAGATTGTATTAATTTAAAATATTTATTTAAAAAAATATTACATTACAATACGTAACACATACATATAAATCAATAAATCAATATTCGTATTTTCAACAAAATTTTTCGTTAACTTATGTATTTAGTTACATATGATTTTTAATTGTTTATAAGTATATATATATATATATATATATATATAAATATGTACATATATTTATATATATATATATTATTCTTTATTTATTATTATATAGCACTGTGCCTATTTTTCCTTAATTATAAAACTACAACTTAATAATATGCACATATATATTATCTATTCTAAACTACTCAAATACATTATTTTCATTATCTTATTTCAAACTATTTTTTTCTTTTCTTATTATTCCTTGTACATATACAAAATTTGAGAAATTATATAAAGTATATAGGGAATTCTATAAGTCTGTTTAAATTAATTTATATATTTCATTTTTTATTTAATAGTATAATATACACTTAATGGAGGTGTACATCTGTAAAAAGTGGAAAGGTATGGCAATAATTTTTAATTTGGACTATACAGAAACCAGTGACAACATGCACGACTTTGACCAGATTTAAACGAGAATGAAAACTGTTGTAACACGGACGTTGTAACAAGACTGTAAAACTCGGCTTTTTCCTACAGACTTATGAAATGTATGAATGCTTTTTAATATATATGAATGTAAATAGTTCTAAATGAAACAAATACGAGAATTTTTTCTACGCATAGCTCTTTCCAAAAAATATTGCACAGTAAAAGCTCTTCGGTTTCGATCGATCCTACTTTATAAAAGAAAAGAAAAATTTCAAAACGGAAAACGTATTTTATTTTAGATTTTTCAAATTTGAATTACTATTTCCTGAAGCCGAGAGTCGAAAGGAACCAATCTAGTTTAATAAGGAAAATGGCAGTAGCTCGAATTGAATACGATTGCGAATGAGTTTAATTCGATTATTGATTAATGAAAATTGTGTAGCTTTAAGGACCAAGAAAGATGCAGTATAATCTTTTGCTTTGTTCAACAAAGTTCATTTAAGCTTTGAAATAAAACTGTGATGCCTGGCTTCTACCAAGCAGCTATTCTATAATTCGATTCGAGCAGAAAACGTCTCAATATTTATATTGTAATTCAAAAGCATTCCCTTTCGAAACGAATTACGGTGTAAACTCACTTCCTAGTCTTTTAACTACTTATAAAAATCCATCAGAATTATATATTTTAAGATATAAAAAATACAATACAATTAACCAATTTTAAAAGTAACAGCAGATGGTTCTATTACTTAATAAAAATTTATCAGCTTTATTCGGCGAAATAAAGCTTGCCTTAAATGCAAAATAACATACTATTCTCATTCAGTTAATATGTAAAATTATATTAAAAAGATGTCATTTTAATTTCAAGTATTTCTAGCCGAAATATCACATAAACATAACACGATATTTATTTGCATACTTTGCTATATCTCTTGATTAAAAAAATAAGCGTGGAAAAGGAATATATGCACACACCACATATGGCCATTTCTCTGAGTATCTCTAACGAGCAGCAAACATTTTGTCCAATCAATTGTTGGAGCATAAAGTCGAACAAGTGCAACTTCTTTATTTTTTAAACGTATTCCGGTTAAAGATTTTCTTTTACAACTATTCTTAACGAGTGGCATGACACACTGACGTTTTTCCAACTAAAATTTCCCTGGAGACATTGAGGGTTAGAAAATAGTGCAGAACCAAGATTATTTTCAATGTGATTTGTATTTTTGTAATTCTCAATTGATTGTTGATAATAAGAATATAGCAAATAACACAGCAAGTTTTTAATTTATATTTCAAACTATTGGTCAGTTTGTATTAAAATAGATACATTGAATACTTTTCTTTAAAATTATAATTTTTCCATATAGTTTTTTAAATTTTTTTTTATTATTCATTATAAATTCTTAATTGCGTAAAATAAAGCTAAACTTTTAAAATGTTTCCTAAAAGAGAATGATAATTTATAATATTTATAACTTTGCAAAGGAGCAACTGAGAAAATATAAACATCATGAAGGAAGAGTCCAATTCAGCTATAATTAAAGCTACATGAAAATAATAATAAAAACTATACATCATTTTTGATAAAAACGGAGTGCCTGTCTTTTAATAGGCATGAACTTAACACTTTCTAAAATGGGTGAGACTAATTGATTGCTTCAGATTTTTTGCTGAAATCAACATTTTAATCGTTGGTTTTGTGACGTTACACAGTCTCACTTTATTGGAAGAATGTTTTAAAGGATTTAGAGCAAAATAAAAATATATTTGCTCGTGTACGCCGCCCCGTTCGACATAATAGACTTGGCCGTAAAATGAAGTATGCACACGCACACGCACACGCACACACCCATACATGCATCCATGTGCACATCAGAGATCGATCTATTTGAATACGACTTGAACGACCTATTTTTGTTTTTTCTATAATAAATACTAAATTAATACTAGACATTAAAAAATAAATCATGCTAAAGTGTGTCTCTTTTTGTGTGTGAGTCTTTTGCTTGGCTTAAGAATAGAAAAGCAATGAAAAGTGAGTATGTTTTGAATACTTTTCTAAAAAACATCTGAAAATTACAGATTTATAGCATATGTTTTGAAGGAGTTTAATTCTGAAAAAAATGTAATAATAGAGCACGAGATCGGATCGATTGGTGCAACCATCGATGATTGCAACAGGTAATTTTTTTTTTTCATTGCAGTCTTTATGTCTCCAACTTTTTTCTTCATTTCTGTTGAAAAGAAAGAACAGACTCTTTTCAAGATTAAAGTTTTATGCGATTTAAATGAAGATCATTGATGAAAATATGCCAGTGCTGTAAAAAAGATATCATGTTGGCAATTAAAAAAAAGTAAGAAAAATTTAAAAATTCTCTCACTCAAACCGAATTGTGTTTATAAAAAATTAGCAAGTATAAAATATTACGAGTGGTTTTATGTTTCCTTTCATGTATAAAATGTTACCGTCGTTAACATAGGGTTAATATTTTAGCAGAGGGTTAACTATTTGATTTAATGCCCTCCGCAAACAAAATCGGCACGTTTTTTTCCGCTAAGCGTTATCGCTGAAATGCCATACCCAAACAAAAGCGGCAACGTTATGTCAAAAGGATAAAAACAGTGTTGAACTACAATTATAATTTGTACATTTATATTCTAAATTAACAAGGAAAAATAAAACAAAATATATATCATCCATATATTATATTGGAAATATTTACATATCTCAATTTTCTAATTTCAAATAAATCTTTTTCTTGTTTTTTTTTGAATATAACTGTTTTCTTCTTTATCTAATTTGACTATAAAACGCTCTGTCAAAATCGGATTTCTCAATTTCAAAACGTACCGCGGCGTTGCAGCAGCGTTATTTCCGTATGCTTCATACAAAATGTATGGGCATGAGAACTTTTGACAGCTAAAAACCGCTTGCCGTTTTTGTTTAGGGATTGCATTTACTTGATGTGACGTTATTGCTTGCTGAAATACGAAACAATCACGAAAACTGTATAGATGTATTATCGTATTGTGGATAATTCATTTGTACGTTGTTAAGTTGAAGTGGAAACTGTCAGACGTCACGTAATAAAATATATTAAATTTTAAACTCCTCCATAAGTCTAAACCGGAGTGCTTTTAAAATATATTTTACAATTATTAACAATTTTATTAAAACTTTTTCAATCGCTTGTACGAGTTTTTTTTTATGTATAACCATTAAAAATAATTTATTTTATGTAAAATTACAGTTTGGTTTATATGAGTTTACTGGTGTTAATTTCCTCTCAGTTGCTCTTACTGCAAATCAATCGTTAGAAGTGAAGTCTGGAATAGGTAAATATTTATATATAAGATTCTATTTTTGCCAAATGAAGATTCCCCCAAGATAGTACTATAGTCATTGAAATATCGCATAAAATATTCCATATTACGTTTTATAATATTTCTAATTATTTCAGAATTTATTATTACGAGTAGGAATATTAAAATAAATTTATTTCAAATTATTTTTATATTGAACTGAAAACATTGCAAAAAAAAAATCAAATGACAGGAAAAAGAATTGAACGTTAAACGCACACACTTTTAAGAGAGTAAGTACTGGCAGCGATGTCAATAAAGTTATTGATGTGCAGAGCGACATAATTATTAGTGAGAAGGGAATGTGAATTAACTCATGCCATTCTCTGGTGTACATATGCAAGTCTAGTGTATGTATGCATTTCCTTATAAAAACTGAAATAGCTTTCGTCGTACTTTAGCATAATGGAACATACTTGATTAGTACAATTTATCACGTGTGAATAGAGTGTTTTCGTAAGGGCGTGAGTTAAGTCTACGTATAATATATTTTATAAATTTAAAGTATTAACAACTATATACTTATATTATATACTACCTTATCGATAAACTGTTGCTGATGAATTTGAATATAAATCATCATTTACACATACTGCTTTGATGCCAATATTTTTTTCTGAACACACAGTAGCGGCTGCTGCCGATAATTGAATAGAAAAATCTGGCATCATCGTTTAAATACATTGTATTGATGCCCATTATTATTACTATAGTTTTCTTTTACTAATTACAGATTCTGCACAACATTTTTAATTTCGTTTCTTACAAATATTCTTTTTAACGCTACTATTAGAGTCGATCTTTTTATTGCCTTTGGCAATGGCCAAGAGTGTTACAAGTTTTTTGTGAGAATCGCCAACAATCCAACCGTGTTTTTGATATTGTTCGCCACCGCCCTCATAACTATCAGGTGGTGGGTTACTTTTATTGTTATTGATGCGACCAAAATCTTCATCACTAGAGGATGACCAATAGTAGAGTTTCTCAGTAGCTAAACGTTTGCGTCGTGGTGGTGACTGATTAGATACATTTTTCCGCTTAGATTTTGATGGCGTTGGATTACGTTGAAGATTTTTCATACTGCTACTGCTGGCGACAACATTCGAATTATTACAATTAATGTTATTATTGTTATTGTTATTGGAACGCTTTTTAGTCGTAGTTTCTCGGTTTGTGGCAGGTTGTTTAAATGTCTTGTTGTGAGCTGTTGTAGTTACAAGGGTTGCCGTAGCCGCCGCTACCGATTTCCCCTTTTTTGTTTTACCACTGCGTGATTTGATTTTTTTATTTTTCAATTCTGATATAAGAAAATCATCATCATCGTCATCATCATAATCCACATTGTCACTGACACTTACATCATCGTTGCTTTCATCATCGTCTATATATTGACGCTTTTTGTGTTTTGCACGAGCAATTCCCTTTGTTCCAGGCACTTTTTTTGCTTTTGTCACCGGCTTATTGTTGGATTTATTCGGACTGTTTTTATTGTAGGAACGTTTCTTGCGCGAGATATTGTTGTTATCGCTTGTTATTAGTGTAGAGGAGGTTTCCGTCACTTCGGCAGGTTTTATCTTTTTTCCTCTACCCTTTTTGGGCATAACTTTTTCAAGTTGTTGACTAATTCCTCCTAATTCGCTGTCAACTGTAATAATGGCGGTTGTACTAACAGGTTCTTCTCTTTTACTAAAAGCTTTTTTATTTTTTGTATTTCTAGGCGTCATTAATTCGTCTCTTACTAATAATTTTACAGGACTTTCTGTTGCTACACTCATCCGGCGAGTGTTACGACGTTTAATGTCTCTCGTACTGGAGGTAACATCTGGAATAGTTTCTTTTTCTTTGGCAACTTCATTTGCATTCGAGATATTTACGCTGTTCTTGCGCTTTTTACGTTTCTCCTGTTGTTCTTTTTCTTCAATCAATGCTATAATATCTTTGGTAGAAAGAAATTCTTCATACTCATCTGAACTCCACATTTCTATCAATTTCTTGGGGCGATTTGTAGCGCAGCGTCGTTTAGATTTTCGCTGGCCCTCGTCAATCAGTTTTTTTATTTCATCTGGACTCATACCAAGTTCGGTTTGCAACTTTGATATATCTTTGCGACTCTTAGCTTCAGTATTAGATTTAGCCCGTGATACCCTAGCTTTAGTTTTTCGTACATTTGCTGTCGGTGTAGCTGTTGTAGAACTAACTACAGCTGGGGGAGAAGCTGCTGGAGCAAACGATTTTAAAGTCTCTCGTTGTTGGTGATATTGTTTGTGATTTGCCCGACTATTTGAACCGATTGAAAGTCCAGATAGAGGCTTATTGTCAGCAGGAGTATTGATAAGGAATTTGTCATTTGCATTACCATCTACTCCAGAGTTACCGCGCAGTTCATCAAAAAGTTGATTGAGATCGGCTTTTGGAACGGGTAATTGGTCTTTTTGAACGCCCACACTTTTGACTTTAACTGCATTTAAAGTACCAGGTTTGGTAGTAGCTTTTGTGCTGGCATTTTTGAAAATTCTACCCATTATTAAGGATTTATTTTCGAACGTCTTCGCTGTGGCTCTGCTGGATTCTGAGCTCGAATCGGTGCTATTATTTTTTTGATTTTTATCGTTACTTTCGCGTAAGCTTACATCGTCCTCACAGCTGAGTGATCCAAAATCGTAATCGTCTCTATCGGAAAAACTTCCGGTCGAAACACTATTATTATCGTCATTCAATAAATTGACTGCAGGTGCTTTAGGCTTCTGAAAAGTAATAGTTTCCTTTTCCTCCAGACCAATATTTTTGAAAGGACGATCTGGAATAATAATCTTATTACTTGTCTGCCCCTGTTGATGTTCTTCGACTGCTGCTTTAATTATTGATGAATGCATAATAGTTTTAGAGGAAGTTGAACTTCTAGTTTCATTATTTTTAGTACGTTCGCCGCGGACGGGCATCTGGACGTTACAATCTCTCATATTTTCAGTTGCTAATGTCGTAACATAATCTGGAGTATCCAAAACTTTCGCACGCATTACATTGTCTATATTTACTTTTGGTGTCTGATGCGGATGAATTATATTTGATGACACTTGAAGCGGCGTTAAATTGCCCTGAATTGGAGAAAAGTCATGTGAATTTGGCTTTTCTTCATTCCCTAATGCTATTTCTGCTAATTCCGTCAATTTACATATAGTTCGGGATTTTGATTCTTGTTGTTGGTTTAAATCCACGTTTATATTTTCGTATCCCTTCATGGCCGCTTTTGTTTTAAATCTGGAAGTGGTATTTGTAACAGCTGATAAATGAGAAATTCCGGAATATGTTGGCGATCTCGCATTCCTAAAAATAAAATTATATACATATATAAATGTGAATGTATGTATGTATGTAGTGAATTAGTCAAAATAATTATTAAAAAATATCAATTTATTTAAAATGTTATGAAAACATATGAAAGAAATGGAGGACGAAATTTTTGTACCGAACAGCAAAGGTAACATTTTATTGCGTAGACATTTAAATATATTTAGAATATATGTACTGGTGTTGAATAATTACATAGGTATCTATATCTTACCTGTTGTCATGTAGGGACCCCTTGTTATAGCAACTTATTTGATTAATCAACAGAGGATCTCTAAACAATGTCTGCTGCTGCATAGAGGTGTGTTGGTTTATTGCATGGATATTGTTATTGGTCAATTGCGGCGGATTATGTTGATTATGATTTGTTTGAAGATTTGAAGGTGTACGAACGACGGCCGGTTCAATGTTTAAATTGTTTAGAGAAGGCCGATTCTCATGCATATTAGATATTGAAGATTTTTCCTGATGGTTGTATGCATATGAGAAATTGTCATTAATGTTACAATCTTCAGCAACAGTTGCGGCATTATTGAGACGAAGCGATTCTGCACTTTTTAAAATATTACAACACTCAAAAAATAAACGCTCATCCGGATTCAAATTTAAGCGTGAATTTCCATTGTAAGCAATATTTGGACTTACATTCCTATCATGTTCGTTATCAAAAATTTGTTCTTTTGTAATCGGTTTTTGAGATGATTTATTACACTTAAAATTATCGTTTGTTGCATTTTCTTTCAGGTTCTGCGTAGTGTGCGGCTCCTGTGTAGTAGCATGTGTTGTAGATTTAAATGTTGTAATGTTTGGAGAAGATTGTGCGTTGATGAAATCCGGCACAGCTGTAGTCTGGGGTGATAATATTGCGGGAGGTGGAGTAGATTCGTAGTAAGATTGCATAGGTGGTTCGGATATTGTTGCTCGCCGGGCGGTTCTTCTCGCATATGGACCCAAAGCACCATAGGTTTGCAGCTCTTTAGAGTTAGTAACGTTAGAATGGGATTTTGATAACAAATATTCCTGTTCGGAAACCTTAGAAACATGCGCCAATGTCATATTGTGTTTAGACAAGGAATTAGCACTATAAAATACTTTCTTGCATAAAATACATTCGATTTTTTCAGCTGATAGGTCGCGACTAGATGCCCTTTTCTTCGGTTTTCGTGTTAAGAGAATGCTACGCCTACGACGTCTTCTGCGCCCTCTACCGCGGCCTAAGTCTTGTGAATAGCTTGTATATACACTCATTTCATCATCCAAATCCATGTCCATAACTTCGGTGTTAGTGTTCTCATCACAAATAGATCCAAAATTAGATCGATCATCATTGAAATTCGGTGCACTCCGAACACTCATAGAGGTGGGTGGCCGCGAAAATTTACTGTTGGAATCGTCCATTCCCATATCATTGACTAATTCAAACTCATCGTTTTTAAAGGCGAATTCTTCGTTTTCTGTTGACATAATCTTCTCGTTAACATTTTTAGCTATTTCCGTCAAATAATTGTCCTCCTCCAAATCTCCTATTTCGTCGGGAGCCGTATTCTTTCCGGGTAATGATGGCTCTTTAACCTCAGTTGTACTATTTGGAAACCCATTGTTTTTCTCGTCCTCTTTATGAATATTTTTATTAAGACGCGGATCTCTGCTTGATACTACAGTCTTATTCGAATCATTTGCCAATGCTTTCGTTGGGTTTGGAGAAAGGTCCTGATTGATACTGGCTTCAAGAGTTACGGAAAGAATACTCGGCCGTAAAATGATTGATGTCTTATTTACATTTAAAGAAACCTGACTTTTTGAACTGCAGGATTGCTTAGCATTTTCATTGGATGAGACATTTTTAAACACATTGACATTTTTTGCTTCATATTCGGTAAGTTGTCGTTCTATATCAATGGAAAATGATTCGAGGGAAGATTTAAGCTTACTTATATTTTCGTTATCGAGAGTTTTGACTCGACGACGATACTGACGGCGTTTGTTGCTCTTTTTTCCATCTACAGGTTCGCCACCTTCTAAAGGATCTCTATCGCTACCTTCCAAAGACTTTTCAATTGCACTTTCTGTCATATTCTTATTGTCACTAGTATTAACTTCGGTTTGTATTAGAGCTTCATTTCCCAGACTATTTCGCTGAGATTTTCCTGTTCGCTTAGCACTAAGAGCACTTTCAGTTTGATCCACTTGTGAATTAATGTTGATGGAGGAGGTGGCGGCCACAATACGTTTAGTGCTTGACATCAAAAGCATACCGGTCAATAGAAGATCTTCGCTTTTTTC
The DNA here is from genome assembly GCA_963402855.1 of Ormia ochracea. NCBI lineage: Eukaryota > Metazoa > Arthropoda > Insecta > Diptera > Tachinidae > Ormia > Ormia ochracea. The sequence goes on from OY727107.1 coordinate 42,951,921, forward strand.
GTAAGCGAGATTCTCCAATTTCTTTAAGTTATCTCTACGTGCTTTATCAATCTTAAAACTTTCTAAAAGTTGGTCAGCTACAATAGCCGCCAATTCATTCTTACGCCGTCGTCTTTGTTTTTTCTTAGTGTCAGGGCTAATTACTGCACTTGGTACTGATATCGCTGATGTTGAAGTCGACATCACTGACGCTTGCTGATCGGATTGTGCCGAACTATGAAAACCAGATGAAGTATTATGATTGTTACTCAGTTCTAAATTGATAGCATTCCCAGTAATCGAGTTAATATTTTTAGCTTCAGTGTCTTCGATCTGTGTAACTGTTGGCATTGACGTTCCCACAATGATTTCGGCAGGTGAATTTGGAACATTTTGTTCATTGGTGTTGTCAAAAACTTTCACAGCTAAAGTATTTAGAACTTTGGATTCTTCACTTTTAGTTTCCGTTTGCTTGCTTACATTGTCATTTGAAGGGTTTTCATGAGTATCAGAGTTTAGTTCTATATATTCTATTTGTGTTTCGTTTGTTTTTGTTACAGACGTATTTTCTATTTGATCCTTTACGTTTTCAGGAACTAACACTTGTCCAATACATTCTTTAAGTTGGGATTTGTTATCTAAGCATTTGATTAATTCATCGTTTTTACTATAAGTGGATTTACTTGAAGTAACAGTAGTTAAAACAGATGTGGTGGTATCAGTGGTAGATGCATCAGCATTATCCGGTTGTAACGACTCAGAAGATAGCAGTTTTCCTTCACAAGATTTATTAAGAGCAGCTGGGCGGCAATCCAAAGTTTTGGAACGCATATTTCGTCTGGAAGGTGTAGAATGTTTAAATTCATCATTAAATTCTTTCGGAAAATTGCGATCATCTGAAGTTTTTAGTCGTATTAAAGGCTGTGGAGGAGATATGATTTCATGAGCCTTTAAGGCTTCCTCACTATCTAAACTGGCTTTTACAGCATTAATGACGGAATTGATAGCATCATCTATGTGATTAATAACTTCCTCATCCATTCGAATAACACTTTTGTTTTTTACAGACGATTCCTTTCTGCAGTGATTATTAACTACATCTTTGGCATTATTGGTTTTAGTTAAATTTGATGCCGAATTTAAAGCGATCCCTTCGCAGGTATTTGTAATTGGCGTTGCACTTAAATTAATTGTAATTGGCAACGCCGAAGATTTATTTCGCTTTTTATTTGCCGGCTTCGTAGGTTGGGCCACCACCGCCGAAATCGAATTAACTAAAACAGGTGAGTGAACAGCTTCATTGCATCCAACCCCACCTTGACCACCGACGGGATTACGGACTTGAGGTATTCTTAGAAGGTCTAAATTGGAATAGAAAGGCTTATTTAATAATGCGTCAGATGCCAGTGGTGGTATACCCAAAACTGTAGATTCATTCGTAACTGCCAGTTTCCGTTGTGAGGACGGCAATAGCAGCGAAGTCATTTCAATGTGTTTCTGTGGAAAGGATGAAATTATTGCAGTTTTTTCCGCCCGTGATTTCTTTGAAAGATCGAGTGGTTCGATTTCATCAAATACTGCAAAATTACGTGCCTCGAAACCACATATAGTTTGTCGTCTTGGAGGAATTCCACTCATTCGCTGAATGTTGGCACACGACAAATCGTGGCTTTGTTTTGGTGCACTTTTTGACGAATTGGATAAATTTAATGGTTCTGCACTCGCAGCATTAAAAGATGTTACGGTTAGTTGTATTGTAGGTGGCATTACTAGGTGTGGTGGTACAGCTGCAATAATAGGGATAACTGGTGCTGGGATCATGTTGCTTCCAACTGCTGCAACTGTTGCTGGTAATGAGCAGGTAGAAGCTTTGGAAACATTTTCAATTGGCATAACAACGGGTATTGGACCTGGTAATGGTATAGGTAAGGGTAGCGGTGCAATATGGGGTATAACCTTCGGTTGACATACATTATCCAGTGGTATGAAAAGTGGCATCTTTGGCATTATTGTGGTTGCAGTGGCAGGAACAACTGGTGGAGCCATTGATGCAGATACTGTTGTGGGTATAGGATTCTTAGGCCTTTTATTTTCTCCTTGTGAAAGCACAAGTTCAGAAGGATTTTTTGCATATGTAGAGGTTTCAACACAACTTCCTTTTACGGGCGTTGACATTTGATGAGTTATAGTTTGTCTTTGTTGCAAAGTTTGTTTTGGTGGGGCCATTACATCAACTGGACTTACAAAATTAAGTTTCTCCTGTTTTTTATTTTCTAAGCTTGTTGATAAAACAGTCAAGGGAATAATTCCGTTTACATCCGATTTTATTATTTTTCGTGAAATCGCTTTTCTTTTCGGTGCCTTTTTCAGACAGCTCTTGTCTCTCTCCTCGTTTTCAGCAGATTTTGATAAAGCCGATGAAGGTTGACTTTGTATAGGAGTAGATGAAGCTATAGGGCCCAACGTTTTAACGGGTGCAGCGAATTTCTCTGGCAGAGATGAAACTAGTACGTTCTGTTCAGTTTTAAGTTTCTCCTCCAGCTTCCCAGTCAGCATAGCTATACAATCACTAATGCGTTTACTTCGTTTCACGCTTTTAGTCATTGCTTGGGTATTAATTTCAGAGTTCGTTGATATAATTGTGGGACCCGGTATTTGTTTATTCAATATATCATTGCCTTGTGATTCAGCCAGGAAATCTTTATTTAATATTGCGCCTCTTGTCTGCTTTGTAGTCTCGCTTCTCAGCTTTTCACCGGAAGATAATTGCTCAAAATTATCTTTAAAATTTTCTTGATCATTATCTTCAGCTGCTTTCGGTTTGTCGGTTGACAAAGTCTCATTAATCAGTACATCTTTTGTGTTTTCCTTTTCAGTCTTTATTGTAGAGCAATCCACTTCATCTTTAAATTGCTCTGCTTTATTATTCTTAACATTCGATATTGCGGTTTCAGTCAATTTCGAACTGCTACTTTTTCTCATGGGTATTTTAATATTTTTTTTATTTTTATCACTTTTCCTTCTTGCAGCTGTAGAAGATATTTTTGAATTAGAAGATCTCGTTAACATTTTCTTCGGATTTTTCAGCTGCGACTTAGTTTTTGATAAGATTTTCGCAGCTTGCGCCAGTTGCCGTACGCGCGTCTTTCGTAGACGGTTGTAAATTTTATGTTTAGCTAATAACTTCGGTTTAATTTTCTTGATGCATTTTTTAGTCTTACTTAGAGTGGGAAATATTTTCTTACATATACGTTTGGGCGGCAAGTTTTCCAACATCTTTTTAATGGATTCAGCTAGAAGAAAAATATAATTATATATATTACAACTGTTCGAGTAAATGTTACAATGATATATTAATTGCACACTTGCATATTATAATTATCAAAAAATTATAAAAGTGAAACGCGAATTGCATTGTATGGAGGTATTTTTTTAAAAAATACTTCATAAAAACTGTTACAATAACCAGCTCTTAAAAAGATGTAGAGTAGGGAAGGCAAGGTACGTTGAAGAAAATGTACACGTGGGCAGCGTTAGACAAGCTTCCGCCATTACGCATCTGGTTGAGATCAACACTTGGAAGCAAATTAGGAATATTTCTTAATATTAAATCAATGGTAACAAATGTTAATCAATTAATTATATAGATACTTGTATTTGTTTTATTAGGAAATGCAAGAGTATTCATTTGAAGTGCCGGAATGTAAGAATAGCTTTCTTTATAATAGATAGAGGTACATACTTTTCGCTAGAGAGCTCCTCTACGCTTCAAAAAAACCGCAAAAATAATAAATGCTTTTTGAGCGTTGCATACATTTGCATTATTCCCAATTTCCACAAATTAGTTATTTACATTCATAACATCAATTTGGAAGTCTGATTAGAAAAAGGGAAATAAAAAAAGGGATAAATAAAAAAGGTATAAAAATTTCCCGCAGATTTTGTTTCGAATAGACAAATAGACATTTATAATTAAGCTGTTAAAGAAAAATAAATTTTTTTATTAAATGATTCTGAAAAAAATGATTACTTTTTCTATAAGCAATTTCTTTTCTAGTGACACGCCACCACACATACAAATTTTTCTTCGTCTACTTGACAGATGACAATTACAAAATAACCATGCATTAAAATTATTAAAATATGCATTGAAATTATTATGCAAATGCGTTGCGGCCAGATCCAGTATACCGTGCATCTAACGCTTGAATTTTTATACCACAATCAGAAATCTGAATTAATAAATATTTATCTAATAAACGAGTTACAATTCCCTGGCATTCACATTGTAATATCCTTTTGATTAAAGTGTAAAAGGCTTGATTGACTATCCCACACAATAATACGATTTGTCATAAATGGCATGTGTATGCTAGATTTTGTTGACAAGTCGTACGATTTGCAAAAGTTCATGAAAATTTTCATAAAATGACATAAAATAACTATTTTTATAAGATTAGAGTTACATTTACTTCAATCAGGAAAAAAAAATTTGTTTCCATCATACTTGTATGAAAGTGCGATTTTCATGTGAATGAATCGTACGTCTGTGCAGGATAGTGAATCATGAACTTAATTGTTCAACATTGGGTTTTATAATGTTTACATGTGTACAAGCAATCGTAGAAAGGAATTTTATAATTACTGTAAAAGTAGTCTCTTCGTCTAAAAGAATAAAATCTAAAAATCGCAATAATGCCGCTCATTATAAAAATGGAGAAACTTCAGATCGTGCCAGACACCCTTTAACAATGGAAAGTAGCATATGGAAACCGTCTTTGTTCATGCTATAGCATGTCACGAATGTGCAATGCACCTTGAAATATGAACACAACACAAGTGGATTCCCACAATCTCCCAAGAGTTTTTTTATTATTTTAGCGAAGCGCTATTGTTAAATAATAGGAACCGTATAGCTGCAGATGTCATTATTTTATTTTGACTCATTAACAAAAATATTAAAAGATTATATTCGAATATTATTTTTTTTGTTTTGCACGCGGAAATAATAAAACTAATTTGGTTTTATGTCACCAAATGAAACCAATAAGAGTTTCGCAAAAGCGAATTGTATTCCACCGATGGTTTTCCTTGGAAAGAATTTCAGTTTGTTTCATTTACATACAAGTGTATTGACCTTCTTGATACAAAAATGATAACTTTACCCTTTTATAGCTCTCCAGTTTTAATAAACTTATTCTACCAATGGCAATTGCTAGCTTTTTCATACAATCATATCTCTCTTGTAAACAAACTGATTAAGGATGATAACCTGTTATAAAATAAAAATTGCGGCAGACTTACTGTTCGATTATTCTCGCCTTAATGTCTGGCAATAATGGCAGAAGGAGTGGCAATCCAATACTACAATTTTTTGCTTAAATACCCCTAAATCTATTCAGTGAGCTTAATAAAAATAATAATAAGTTTAAGGTGACATATTGATAAAAATCGGCTGAAAGGCCACCGTCAGTTACTTCAGAAAAAATCAATGTTGATTTGAAAGGGGCAACAAAAGATTTGCTTTCGTTAAAAAAAAATAAATTAAAGAATTTTTAAAAAAAATTTAAGAATTTTTGTAAAAATAGGTTAAACAAGATATAAATTTTAGTGTTATTTTCAGTTTATTGCTTTGAACTTTAGCTCTTATACTTACCATCGCTTGGGCGAGATCGGGGAGATGATTTAATTTTAGTAAAATTCGTTGACGATACTGCACCTTCTTCAGTAGTATTATCATTTGAAATGGACAGAGATTTAACTGTTGGCTTGTTCTTATTTTTTCTCAATTCTAAAATACTGTACTTATTGCAAGGTCGTCGTTTTTTGGAACCACAATAGTAACGATATTTCCGTTTCTTGGCCAATGACCAAACATAATCACCAGAACAGTCGAGCATATGACGATAGAGATCGAGAACACCGTTTGATTTGCGACCACATTTGGAGCAACGAGAACCAATGCCGCTGTTATTATAAATACTGCTGCTATTAGCAATAATGTTTGCCACTGGTGTTGATCTTAAGCTATTTGACATTTTCAGTTGACCTTTGATGACAATAGATGAAGAAGATGAACTACATGACTGAATACTATGTGTTGGTGATACAATAACAGCGTTCTCAATCATTTGTAGAGCTGCAGTCGCTGAAAGTTTTGAATCAATATCGCAGTCTTCAGTGCCACTACAGCTATTCTTGATAGTGGGTGAATTAGTTGTGCAACTATGTAGCACTGATTGCAAACTATCTGATGACTCCTCATTATTTGTAATTTCACGAATAAGCGTTTCGTTTTTATGCCAAAATAGACGACGTGCGGCGCCGCTACTTATCATTTTATCACTGCCATTGCCATAACGACTCAGAGCTTTTTTCGGCATAAATAAATGACGCAATAAATTTCCATTTAATAACTCTCGACCAACTACTTCATAATGCGTCGATAGAATTTGCGAGTGACGAAACATTTTATGCTCTTCTAGTGATTTCAGTTTTTCGAACTTTGAGCCGCAGCAAATGCAAAGGTAACAACGTGGTCTAGCCCACTCACCGCTCAGAACCAATTTCGTTCGAGTTTTTCGAGTTATATTGCTTGGTTGAAGATTAAGCATGGATAGAAAGTTTACATCTGCAAAAGTTTGTGCCATAAAATTGTCTCCACATTCTTCATTCGCAGTTTGAACCGGAGATATACCGAATTCGTCATTCTCCAGCTTAATAATGGCTTGTTCGCTTTGTTCTAATATTATGTGGGGTAATAAACGCATATCCAGTATAAAGTTTAATTGTTCATTTATTCGCTGCTTCTCCTCCCGTGTTGGATCTGTGGAAATTTCCGTACCCGTTGTTGTTTGAAGCCAGTGATTATCGACTGCTGACAAGTTAATTTTTTGTTGCTGCTGTAATTCATGCTTTTGACGCATAGTCAACTGCGTCCACATATCTAGCTTTGAAAGGTCTCGCAAGCCCAACATTGGATGTTTCATTTTTTTTACTATTTTCCCACCTTCGTTAATAAGTTTAAACTTTTTAACACTATCCCATTTCCATTTCCAAGAGTTTTTAGTATGAGGTCGGCGAATCTTTGATGAGCTTGTGTCACCACCAAACTGTTTAGCAGTCAATAATGTTGGAAATGCAGTAACAGCAGCGAGACTTGTTGCAGCATGAATTTCACTATCCATTGTCGTAACAACAATTGGACTTTTGACTAGTGTACTTCTAATCTGATGTTGATGGGTATGACGTATTAATGATTTATCTAATTCTTGCAATGAAGTTCCCATAATTTTGCCATCTAAATGGAGTAGTAAATTATTGCGTACATTTGAAATTACTTCCTTGTAAAAGTTGTCATCAAATACGCACGATAAAATATCATTACGCGTCGGCACACGAAAAACAACATCGGAAGTGGTATCGGCGGAAAACCCTCCGATAACTTTTATTGACTTTCCACGTAACTTTTGTGTGCAACTATTGGAAGAGGAAGCAGATAAAGAGGTAGTTGTGCCAAATACAAAATTAGCTGTTGATGAATGATTCTGGTCGGACTTAAGCAGCATCTCCGGTAACAATTTTTCTCTCCGCAATCGCACTCCTTTGCGATTGTTTGGCAAACGATTCTGAGTTAATCCCAGACGTGATAGTATAGGCTCTTCTGCGCCAATTACAGACGCATTCGAGTTAATGGCAGTGGTACATTGAGACGCGGTACTTAGAGGATTAACAATATTTCCAATCACACTCAGACAACTATTTAAAGATTTTTGTGATCGCTGCTGACGTTTCAAAGATAATTTACTTCTCTCTCCTAGTGATAATTTGTCATTGGAAACCAGAGAGTCTGTATCATTATCCTTTGATTTACAGCTGCTTTCATCAAAGGCAAAAGGCAAACTTTTGTGCACAGTTTCCATATGCTTCGATAATTTAGATATATTTTGAAATCTTACAACACACATTTTGCAACCAAAGTATTTATCTGTATGGCAGTCTGTCAAGTGTAAAAACAGAGATCTTAATTCCGGCGCTGGTAATATAACTGGCTGCGATTGTCCTTTGGTTTTTGAACAAAAATTGCAGCCGGGAAAATGTTGTGATCCAGATGCCGACTTACGCGTGCGCGAACTATTTTGCTGCTGCTGCAACTGAGCATTTCTTCCACTGCAACGTCGATCTTGTTGGAGGCAATGAAATTTATCCACATGTTTTAATTGCATTTTATGAGATGAAAACTTCCTATCACAGTATAAACAAAGATTTTTTATATTTGACGCAAACTGTTTTGATATGTTGATATCATCCTCTTCATCGTCTTCATTATCTAAAGTTTCGTCTACCATTATTTCATCAGGTTCCTTTTCAATCTCAATATTTGACTTATTTAAATTAAGTTTTTGTATAATCTCGTTAATGCGATCTAGCGGCAAACTACAGACAAGAGCTCCTTTGCTAATCGGAGATTGCTGCCTATAATCATTTTCAATATCATCATCATCGTTGTCATTTTCATTGTTTTCACCATCATTGTCCTCATTTTCACCAACACCTGTACCAGCTTTTTTATTTGCATATTTTTCAGAAGTATCCGAAGACTTTTCTATTACCTCCACCTCAATTTTAATATCATCAATTAAATTTTCATCATTGCTAGCAATTAAAGAACATTTCGAAGCTTTCAGATTTACAATGCGTCTTGAGGGAATTGATTTGCGGCTGGCAACTTTACGCCTATTATTTTTTTCTTCTAAAAGTTTTAAGCCATCTGAGCAACTTCGAAGACCAAAACGAGACATTTTCAGATATTTCGCACCAAAGGATTCTCTCAAAAGTTGCTTCTGTGATACTAGAGATTATCTGAAAAAATAAAAAAACACTTGAAACAAAATACATATATCCCACATCTGAATTACAATGCAAGAACAGTGACTTTCAATTTACATATCACAGCACCAAATTGTTACTCAAAATAGTTAAGTTCGTTTGCAATCCTGTAAAAAATACAGATATTCCTTCTATGTAGAATTATCTCTACTGTCAAAAGTTGTTCGTTCTTAAGCAGAAACATGCAACCAGTTAAGTTTTTGCCATTTTATGGTATTTTTACGTTTAGAATTCAACTTAAGGAGGAATTCGGGGAGAAAGGAAGGAGTTGGACGGCTCAAAATCACTAAGGTAACTACCTTATAAAAATCGCAATTTTTTGTGTTTTTCAATTACTGGCAAATATATTAGAAATATACTCGTATTTTGAGACAAAAAATTGACTAGTAAAAGTAATATAAACGCCAGTTCAGCTTAAAAAATAGGCAATTCCATTAAAGGCTGAAATCAAGAAGAAGGCAATCAACGAATTACGCATCTTTTTTTATTTTTAGTTAAGTTTTTGCCATTTTATGGTATTTTCACGTTTAGAATTCAATTTAAGGAGGAATTCGAGGAGAAAGGAAGGAATTGGACGGCTCAAAATCACTTATAAAAATCGCAATGTTTTGTGTTTTTGAATTACTGGCAAATATATTAGAAATATACTCGTATTTTGAGACAAAAAATTGACTAGTAAAAGTAATATAAACGCCAGTTCAGCTTAAAAAAATGGGGAATTCCATTAAAGGCTGACATCAAGAAGAAGGTAATCATCGAATTACGCATCTTTTTTATTTTTATTTAAGTTTTTGCCATTTTAATGTATTTTCACGTTTAGAATTCAACTTTAGGAGGAATTATACGAGAAAGGAAGGAGTTGGACGCCTAAAAATCACTAAGGTAGCTACCTTATAAAAATCGCAATTTTTTGTGTTTTTCAATTACTGGCAAATATATAAGAAATATACTCGTATTTTGAGTCAAAAAATTGACTAGTAAAAGTAATATAAACGCCAGTTCAGCTTAAAAAAATGGGGAATTCCATTAAAGGCTGACATCCACAAGAAGGTAATCATCGAATTACGCATCTTTTTTTAATTTTAGTTAAGTTTTTGCCATTTTAATGTATTTTCACGTTTAGAATTCATCTTTAGGAGAAATTATACGAGAAAGGAAGGAGTTGGACGCCTAAAAATCACTAAGGTAGCTACCTTATAAAAATCGCAATTTTTTGTGTTTTTCAATTACTGGCAAATATATTAGAAATATACTCGTATTTTGAGACAAAAAATTGACTAGTAAAAGTAATATAAACGCCAGTTCAGCTTAAAAAAATGGGGAATTCCATTAAAGGCTGACATCCACAAGAAGGTAATCATCGAATTACGCATCTTTTTTTATTATTAGTTAAGTTTTTGCCATTTTAATGTATTTTCACGTTTAGAATTCATCTTTAGGAGAAATTATACGAGAAAGGAAGAAGTTGGACGCCTAAAAATCACTAAGGTAGCTACCTCATAAAAATCGCAATTTTTTGTGTTTTTCAATTACTGGCAAATATATAAGAAATATACTCGTATTTTGAGTCAAAAAATTGACTAGTAAAAGTAATATAAACGCCAGTTCACCTTAAAAAAATGGGGAATTCCATTAAAGGCTGACATCCACAAGAAGGTAATCATCGAATTACGCATCTTTTTTTATTTCTAGTTAAGTTTTTGCCATTTTAATGTATTTTCACGTTTAGAATTCATCTTTAGGAGTTGGACGCCTAAAAATCACTAAGGTATATAAACGCCAGTTCACCTTAAAAAAATGGGGAATTCCATTAAAGGCTGACATCCACAAGAAGGTAATCATCGAATTACGCATCTTTTTTTATTTCTAGTTAAGTTTTTGCCATTTTAATGTATTTTCACGTTTAGAATTCAACTTTAGGAGGAATTATACGAGAAAGGAAGGAGTTGGACGCCTAAAAATCACTAAGGTAGCTACCTTATAAAAATCGCAATTTTTTGTGTTTTTCAATTACTGGCAAATATATAAGAAATATACTCGTATTTTGAGTCAAAAAATTGACTAGTAAAAGTAATATAAACGCCAGTTCAGCTTAAAAAAATGGGGAATTCCATTAAAGGCTGACATCCACAAGAAGGTAATCATCGAATTACGCATCTTTTTTTATTTTTAGTTAAGTTTTTGCCATTTTAATGTATTTTCACGTTTAGAATTCAACTTTAGGAGGAATTATACGAGAAAGGAAGGAGTTGGACGCCTAAAAATCACTAAGGTAGCTACCTTATAAAAATCGCAATTTTTTGTGTTTTTCAATTACTGGCAAATATATAAGAAATATACTCGTATTTTGAGTCAAAAAATTGACTAGTAAAAGTAATATAAACGCCAGTTCAGCTTAAAAAAATGGGGAATTCCATTAAAGGCTGACATCCACAAGAAGGTAATCATCGAATTACGCATCTTTTTTTATTTCTAGTTAAGTTTTTGCCATTTTAATGTATTTTCACGTTTAGAATTCATCTTTAGGAGTTGGACGCCTAAAAATCACTAAGGTATATAAACGCCAGTTCACCTTAAAAAAATGGGGAATTCCATTAAAGGCTGACATCCACAAGAAGGTAATCATCGAATTACGCATCTTTTTTTATTTCTAGTTAAGTTTTTGCCATTTTAATGTATTTTCACGTTTAGAATTCAACTTTAGGAGGAATTATACGAGAAAGGAAGGAGTTGGACGCCTAAAAATCACTAAGGTAGCTACCTTATAAAAATCGCAATTTTTTGTGTTTTTCAATTACTGGCAAATATATAAGAAATATACTCGTATTTTGAGTCAAAAAATTGACTAGTAAAAGTAATATAAACGCCAGTTCAGCTTAAAAAAATGGGGAATTCCATTAAAGGCTGACATCCACAAGAAGGTAATCATCGAATTACGCATCTTTTTTTATTTTTAGTTAAGTTTTTGCCATTTTAATGTATTTTCACGTTTAGAATTCAACTTTAGGAGGAATTATACGAGAAAGGAAGGAGTTGGACGCCTAAAAATCACTAAGGTAGCTACCTTATAAAAATCGCAATTTTTTGTGTTTTTCAATTACTGGCAAATATATAAGAAATATACTCGTATTTTGAGTCAAAAAATTGACTAGTAAAAGTAATATAAACGCCAGTTCAGCTTAAAAAAATGGGGAATTCCATTAAAGGCTGACATCCACAAGAAGGTAATCATCGAATTACGCATCTTTTTTTATTTCTAGTTAAGTTTTTGCCATTTTAATGTATTTTCACGTTTAGAATTCATCTTTAGAAGTTGGACGCCTAAAAATCACTAAGGTAGCTACCTTATAAAAATCGCAATTTTTTGTGTTTTTCAATTACTGGCAAATATATAAGAAATATACTCGTATTTTGAGTCAAAAAATTGACTAGTAAAAGTAATATAAACGCCAGTTCAGCTTAAAAAAATGGGGAATTCCATTAAAGGCTGACATCCACAAGAAGGTAATCATCGAATTACGCATCTTTTTTTATTTTTAGTTAAGTTTTTGCCATTTTAATGTATTTTCACGTTTAGAATTCAACTTTAGGAGGAATTATACGAGAAAGGAAGGAGTTGGACGCCTAAAAATCACTAAGGTAGCTACCTTATAAAAATCGCAATTTTTTGTGTTTTTCAATTACTGGCAAATATATAAGAAATATACTCGTATTTTGAGTCAAAAAATTGACTAGTAAAAGTAATATAAACGCCAGTTCAGCTTAAAAAAATGGGGAATTCCATTAAAGGCTGACATCCACAAGAAGGTAATCATCGAATTACGCATCTTTTTTTATTTTTAGTTAAGTTTTTGCCATTTTAATGTATTTTCACGTTTAGAATTCAACTTTAGGAGGAATTATACGAGAAAGGAAGGAGTTGGACGCCTAAAAATCACTAAGGTAGCTACCTTATAAAAATCGCAATTTTTTGTGTTTTTCAATTACTGGCAAATATATAAGAAATATACTCGTATTTTGAGTCAAAAAATTGACTAGTAAAAGTAATATAAACGCCAGTTCAGCTTAAAAAAATGGGGAATTCCATTAAAGGCTGACATCCACAAGAAGGTAATCATCGAATTACGCATCTTTTTTTTATTTTTAATTAAGTTTTTGCCATTTTAATGTATTTTCACGTTTAGAATTCAACTTTAGGAGGAATTATACGAGAAAGGAAGGAGTTGGACGCCTAAAAATCACTAAGGTAGCTACCTTATAAAAATCGCAATTTTTTGTGTTTTTCAATTACTGGCAAATATATAAGAAATATACTCGTATTTTGAGTCAAAAAATTGACTAGTAAAAGTAATATAAACGCCAGTTCAGCTTAAAAAAATGGGGAATTCCATTAAAGGCTGACATCCACAAGAAGGTAATCATCGAATTACGCATCTTTTTTTATTTTTAGTTAAGTTTTTGCCATTTTAATGTGCTTTCACGTTTAGAATTCAACTTTAGGAGGAATTATACGAGAAAGGAAGGAGTTGGACGCCTAAAAATCACTAAGGTAGCTACCTTATAAAAATCGCAATTTTTTGTGTTTTTCAATTACTGGCAAATATATAAGAAATATACTTGTATTTTGAGTCAAAAAATTGACTAGTAAAAGTAATATAAACGCCAGTTCAGCTTAAAAAAATGGGGAATTCCATTAAAGGCTGACATCCACAAGAAGGTAATCATCGAATTACGCATCTATTTTTATTTCTAGTTAAGTTTTTGCCATTTTAATGTATTTTCACGTTTAGAATTCATCTTTAGGAGAAATTATACGAGAAAGGAAGGAGTTGGACGCCTAAAAATCACTAAGGTAGCTACCTTATAAAAATCGCAATTTTTTGTGTTTTTCAATTACTGGCAAATATATAAGAAATATACTCGTATTTTGAGTCAAAAAATTGACTAGTAAAAGTAATATAAACGCCAGTTCAGCTTAAAAAAATGGGGAATTCCATTAAAGGCTGACATCCACAAGAAGGTAATCATCGAATTACGCATCTTTTTTTATTTTTAGTTAAGTTTTTGCCATTTTAATGTATTTTCACGTTTAGAATTCAACTTTAGGAGGAATTATACGAGAAAGGAAGGAGTTGGACGCCTAAAAATCACTAAGGTAGCTACCTTATAAAAATCGCAATTTTTTGTGTTTTTCAATTACTGGCAAATATATAAGAAATATACTCGTATTTTGAGTCAAAAAATTGACTAGTAAAAGTAATATAAACGCCAGTTCAGCTTAAAAAAATGGGGAATTCCATTAAAGGCTGACATCCACAAGAAGGTAATCATCGAATTACGCATCTTTTTTTATTTTTAGTTAAGTTTTTGCCATTTTAATGTATTTTCACGTTTAGAATTCATCTTTAGGAGAAATTATACGAGAAAGGAAGGAGTTGGACGCCTAAAAATCACTAAGGTAGCTACCTTATAAAAATCGCAATTTTTTGTGTTTTTGAATTACTGGCAAATATATTAGAAATATACTCGTATTTTGAGACAAAAAATTGACTAGTAAAAGTAATATAAACGCCAGTTCAGCTTAAAAAAATGGGGAATTCCATTAAAGGCTGACATCCACAAGAAGGTAATCATCGAATTACGCATCTTTTTTTATTTTTAATTAAGTTTTTGCCATTTTAATGTATTTTCACGTTTAGAATTCAACTTTAGGAGGAATTATACGAGAAAGGAAGGAGTTGGACGCCTAAAAATCACTAAGGTAGCTACCTTATAAAAATCGCAATTTTTTGTGTTTTTCAATTACTGGCAAATATATAAGAAATATACTCGTATTTTGAGTCAAAAAATTGACTAGTAAAAGTAATATAAACGCCAGTTCAGCTTAAAAAAATGGGGAATTCCATTAAAGGCTGACATCCACAAGAAGGTAATCATCGAATTACGCATCTTTTTTTATTTTTAATTAAGTTTTTGCCATTTTAATGTATTTTCACGTTTAGAATTCAACTTTAGGAGGAATTATACGAGAAAGGAAGGAGTTGGACGCCTAAAAATCACTAAGGTAGCTACCTTATAAAAATCGCAATTTTTTGTGTTTTTCAATTACTGGCAAATATAAAAGAAATATACTCGTATTTTGAGTCAAAAAATTGACTAGTAAAAGTAATATAAACGCCAGTTCAGCTTAAAAAAATGGGGAATTCCATTAAAGGCTGACATCCACAAGAAGGTAATCATCGAATTACGCATCTTTTTTATTTTTAGTTAAGTTTTTGCCATTTTAATGTATTTTCACGTTTAGAATTCAACTTTAGGAGGAATTATACGAGAAAGGAAGGAGTTGGACGCCTAAAAATCACTAAGGTAGCTACCTTATAAAAATCGCAATTTTTTGTGTTTTTCAATTACTGGCAAATATAAAAGAAATATACTCGTATTTTGAGTCAAAAAATTGACTAGTAAAAGTAATATAAACGCCAGTTCAGCTTAAAAAAATGGGGAATTCCATTAAAGGCTGACATCCACAAGAAGGTAATCATCGAATTACGCATCTTTTTTATTTTTAGTTAAGTTTTTGCCATTTTAATGTATTTTCACGTTTAGAATTCAACTTTAGGAGGAATTATACGAGAAAGGAAGGAGTTGGACGCCTAAAAATCACTAAGGTAGCTACCTTATAAAAATCGCAATTTTTTGTGTTTTTCAATTACTGGCAAATATAAAAGAAATATACTCGTATTTTGAGTCAAAAAATTGACTAGTAAAAGTAATATAAACGCCAGTTCAGCTTAAAAAAATGGGGAATTCCATTAAAGGCTGACATCCACAAGAAGGTAATCATCGAATTACGCATCTTTTTTTATTTTTAGTTAAGTTTTTGCCATTTTAATGTATTTTCACGTTTAGAATTCAACTTTAGGAGGAATTATACGAGAAAGGAAGGAGTTGGACGCCTAAAAATCACTAAGGTAGCTACCTTATAAAAATCGCAATTTTTTGTGTTTTTCAATTACTGGCAAATATATAAGAAATATACTCGTATTTTGAGTCAAAAAATTGACTAGTAAAAGTAATATAAACGCCAGTTCAGCTTAAAAAAATGGGGAATTCCATTAAAGGCTGACATCCACAAGAAGGTAATCATCGAATTACGCATCTTTTTTATCTTTAGTTAAGTTTTTGCCATTTTAATGTATTTTCACGTTTAGAATTCATCTTTAGGAGAAATTATACGAGAAAGGAAGGAGTTGGACGCCTAAAAATCACTAAGGTAGCTACCTTATAAAAATCGCAATTTTTTTGTTTTTGAATTACTGGCAAATATATTAGAAATATACTCGTATTTTGAGACAAAAAATTGACTAGTAAAAGTAATATAAACGCCAGTTCAGCTTAAAAAAATGGGCAATTCCATTAAAGGCTGACATCAAGAAGAAGGCAATTAACGAATTACGCATCTTTTTTTATTTTTAGTTAAGTTTTTGCCATTTTATGGTATTTTCACGTTTAGAATTCAATTTAAGGAGGAATTCGAGGAGAAAGGAAGGAATTGGACGGCTCAAAATCACTTATAAAAATCGCAATGTTTTGTGTTTTTGAATTACTGGCAAATATATTAGAAATATACTCGTATTTTGAGACAAAAAATTGACTAGTAAAAGTAATATAAACGCCAGTTCAGCTTAAAAAAATAGGCAATTCCATTAAAGGCTGACATTAAGAAGAAGGCAATTAACGAATTACGCATCTTTTTTTACTATTAGTTAAGTTTTTGCCATTTTATGGTATTTTCAAGTTTAGAATTCAACTTAAGGAGGAATTCGGGGAGAAAGGAAGGAGTTGGACGGCTCAAAATCACTAAGGTAACTACCTTATAAAAATCGCAAATTTTTCTATTCTGAGACATAAAATCAACTACAGAAAGTAAGTTTGTATTGTAAAAATTTGGAATTCCACTAAAGAATGAATTCCAGGAGAAGTAAGGAAGTGGGCAGAGAAAAATTTGGGAAATAATACATTTTAGCTCCTGTGATGATACCTAATCGTCAAAATATCTAACATTTCCCATTTCGGTTAATATTTTTCCTGAATGCTAATCATACAATTCATTATGCCGATAATTAGCCAATAAAATACTGCTACAGACAACTTGCTAATCATCCGTGTTAACTATACATTCAAAAGATATAAAAAAGAAATATCACCTAAAATTTTTTAATACTGCAAGAAGTACATAGATAACGAACACGACGGCTTTAAAAATTTTAAGTGTGCAATGTACTTGTCTGGTAACGTCTTTTAGGTGGTAATGTAATCAATTTTGGAAATACTATATACATTGTTATATATGTATATCCATATCAACGTTTATTGTCGCCTAATAGATATTATTAAAGAAATGCATAATAATATATTTGTTATAAAAAACGCTGTGGTCTTATATATGTAAGTGTATTTTAAACTAGGTATTTAAGGAAGTATGTGCAAAGATATGTATGTATGTACATATATAATATACATATGTATATACATACATACGAGTCCATATATATACATTTTTATTTACGTATGTACATGAATATAAAAGGAACATAGGGTTGTATAATATAATAAAGATATAAAAAAAAAAATCAACTTAAAACCAAATAAACTAAACACCACACGAGTGCAACAAACTAATGATGGCAATTTCTAATATAATTTACTTTAAACGTATATATGTATGTACATATAATTTTCTTCCAATGAGCTAAGAAAATTTGTGTAAAAACTTGCAGGTTTCGAAAAAAAAATAGCTCAACATTTTAATAAATACAAAAATAAACTCTGAATCTGACTACAAATTATCAAGTTTTCTACAAATACCGTGATAGCCATCACTTTGGCGAGAAAGTTTCTATAAAATTCTTTTAATAAACTTTGTGAGATATAACAAGGAATTTAATTTGTAAATTTTTTGCATGTCCTCAGTGCTATTCAAAATCTAAAGCTTTTTATATATGAAAAATTCGGCAGAGTCTAAATGTTCAAAACTGCTACAAAACTATAAAATTAAATATGTATACATATATACCTATGTACATATGTCCAATACAAATATAAATACATATATAAAAGCACTCAAATTTCATTCATCCACTCACTCATAGTGCAATTGAGTTAAGTTAAACAACGATTAGCGGCAATGAAAAAAGTGGAAAAATAACTTACATATAGAACATATAGAATGATGGCTATCAGGCTGGCAGTCAGGGTGGATGGTGACGGTGGTAGTTTTAAGACAAAATCCTCTAATTACTGTCGTATTTTATTACCACAAAACAAATTGTATATAAACAAAAATAATGAATGAATAACAAATGTGTTAGCATTTTAATCCCGTTTTTAACCGCACTTAATAAATTTGCTATAACATTAATTCATTAGAAATTAGCAAGATCAGATTTAGTTTAATATTTGCTGGTTTCTTGTTTTTTATAAATTCAAAGCTTTTCGTTTTAATTTTAAATATCATATTACAGAATATGCTTATACCATCGATCGGTCTTTTATTACATATATACATATGCATATGTATGGTTGTATATAAAGATTAATTTTCATTCATTGCACTATTTTCACAAATAAGGAATTTTCACAATTAGGAAAACCGCATATTGCAATACCCAAACTAAAGGAGTAGAAGCGCGCCAGGGTCAGCCAAGTTTTATTCCAAAATAATTTATTTATAAATTACTATTGTTATAAAGTGTATTATAAAGGATATATGAAAACTGCAATTATGGGCGAAGGCGATTTTTTTCTTCTTTTACGAGAGCTGGTGTTGCGAGACGTGCAACGAATTGTTACAACTTTCAGCACAATATTTCCACGAGTTTTTAGGGCAAACAAATGCCCGTGTGACAAAATCAATTCATTATGTTATTAAAGCATGTATTATACATATATTTTTAAATCCACTAGCCTTTTTTAGGTGTTTAATAGTTCACAAAAATTATTTTCCTTTTTTCCATCTCTGTGAGAGAAAATATTTATGTACTCGATTGAACTTCGTCAAAATGTCGACTACTTAATAGCGTTGCCATATAAATTGGATCAAAAATGTGTTACCTTCATTGTTGTATTTCGACATACTTAGGTTTTAAAAAAAGTACTATAAGATATGTGGTAATTATTTAATCTCTCTTTGCACTATCCTACATAGTCATACGATTCATTCTGACGAAAATGTGACACTTTTAGACTCCTATTTTAAAAAATCGCATCAAAATGTTAAGATGTTGATTTTATATTAAATAAATTATATTCATTTATTTCAACCTCTGTTTCTACTTCTTCAGTCATACGTGTTTCGAACAACATTACATAATGTGGTTTATTAGCTTCCACTGTTATTACTAGTTAGTTGAAATTATTGGTTAACACTTGGATCTTAATGTATATTTCATGTATAATATTTGGTTATTATTTTCAGCATCAAACTTTATTCTCCTCTTCCACTTATGTTTATTTATATAAACTGGACATTCTTTAGTTGTGGATGCACGTTTTTCGCCAAGACGTCTTTTATTTTTTATATCGCGATAAAACATTTTTTTAAAATTTATTTTGTAAAGCCCTTTCTATTATGACTACTGTTTCACTGCTGCATTCGTATCGTCTATGATTGTATCTTTGGCAAATAAAACATTGCGTTATTTTAGTAGCACCAAATACTTACATTGCCCCCATCTAACATTTAATATTTGCATTACAATAACTTTGTAATACATTTCATTATCAGTTGTTATCCTTGAATTATATATAAATTAAATATAGATTTATTTATTTAGTTTCAAAACAATTTAAAGTTTCAAAATTACTTTATTTATTCTTTCCGCGAATTCATTTTAATATATTTTTTAAATCATGCCCGTTATTATTATATTCATCTTTGTCCGATCTGTAATTGTTACTTGATAACGCTTACTTATTTCTTTTTACATTTCCATTTTTATTTTATCTCTTTTTTTATTACTAATTATTACTAATGTTCAATTCCAAAGTTGTTCCATACCTACAAATTTTAAAATTTACTGGGTGTACCTTCTGATTTAGGTCCTCCTTGGTTTTTCGGACTGATTGTTTTCCTTTTGGCTTTATTATTAATGGGGCAATGTTTGACACATCTGGCATCCCATTGCATTCGTAACTGTTGCCGATCTGAAGTTACTGCATTAAATCATTATACTTTTACTTAATATATCCACATCACAAGTGGGAATTAGTAGTGCAAATTAAATAATTATAAGTTAGGCGAATTGAGAACACGAAAATCATACTCTAAATTAGTAATAATTTGCGAGTTAGTTGGAACATCGACACTGTCATCACAGACCATACCAGACTGGTAAGAGCGGCGCAGCTATATGAATAATCGGAATACTCTTCTAAAATGTGCAGTACCGCAAAAGAGAATTGAAGATAATTTTTATTTTGTTTTGCTCTGTTTTTCCTTCGGTTACGTATTTTACTTTATGCCTGCTATTCGTAATTTTAAGCATAATATGTAGATTTTAAGTAAGTATATTTATTGAAATGTTTATTTTTTTTTAAATTTTAAGTTTTATTGAATATTTATTTTATTCAAAGTTTAATATAAGAAGAGTTAAGGAGTAAATTTAGTTTTAAATAGCATGTAAGTATTACATACAATATGTAATACTAAATATACCACTGTTAAATGGTGGTGGTTTTTTGTATTTTTTCGTTACATTGTAGAGGGCGAAAGTGTGTTAAAGAATGCTTATCAGGAGATAAGATCCACTTATTTCCAAGTAAGCTACAAAGGTAATTTATAAAAAAGGAATTGAGAATGGAATTAGGAAGCTTAGTAATTGTTTTATATTTATATATTGAGTGTTTCTGCAATTTTCCTGGCGCCTACACTAAATTTATCACTAACTAATTAAATAATTTTAAAAATGATAAACCAAATAATTAAACAAATTATAACAATGGCTTGAAATTAAAATTTATTATAAAAAAAAAATTGTTAATTTTCAAAATTTCATATTAATATGCAAATCATGCCGTTTCTGTATAAACCAAATTTGTTTGTTTATTTTCATAAGCAAATGAAAAAACCTCCATCCCAAACCACAAATAATTTTAAAATTTAGTAGTTTAAATGTTTAATAACTTTTTTTAAAATTAGTTTTTCCTAAATTAAGGGGGAAAGCGCAGTTGTTATAAAACCCACAATTTACTAAATATATCTCTTTTTAGACGTGCACAATGGCTAAAGCTGTTCCGACCAGAAAATGTCGATAAAAACTGTATATTATTCTAAAAAAATGGTTCTTCTCAGGACCAAAAATCCAAAAAGGGAAATACATTTTATTTGAAAATTATGATATCTATAATAAATGCGCCATTGGCACAAAAATATTAAAAATATGTCTTTCGTTTATAAGAAAGTTAGTTAGTTTTGCAAGTCTAATATATAGTCAAAATTTATTACATTTGTATATATAGGTACATTTGTTTATAGGTATATATGAATAGACAATCTAAAAATTGGCTCTCCGTTGTACTATCTTTTTGGAACATCTTACGACACTTATCACTCGTGGTTTACACCCACACATGAAATAGTAGCGGAAGCTGTCAACTGGTTTTTCTAAAATATAAAAATATTTTATTTTCTTTTTATCAAAGTAAGCTTTATTATTTTTCTACTTACACGGAATACTTTTTATTTTTCACTTAAATTTATTACGGCAATTCTGGTTCTTCCAATGCGACATATACACATGCATCTTTATATGATGTGGTGGCGGATCTTAATGCATTTCGTCAGCATTAAGAATGTCCGTACCACAGTGCAATCCACCCGAGTTGGTGAATCTAAACACAGAAAATCGTTTTCGGAACAGAAATGTACATATTTAAATCAATCTTTTATTAACACTGATAAACTTTATATATAACCTACAAATACTTCCTCAATATAACTGCCCCGTTTTAGGTGTTAACTGCTAATTATAATCCATTAATTACCAACTCCAGAATGGAACCAAAACGTTTAGTTAGATGAAATTCGTATCAAAGTTTTCTTAGAAAACGTCTGCTAATAGAATTGCAAACCAATATACTAAAGGAGCTGACGGTTTGCAATACAGCATCCATACCGCAATCACTTCTATTGATAACACACATTTTTATTTAGAAAACAAATTAATTACTTTTATTTTAAAAATATCTTTAGTTTTTTCAATTATTTACACAAATTCACGAAAAAAATATAATCTTAATTTCAAATTCAAGCAAATGTAATTTTATTTTAGTTTGTTTACATCATCACATTCGTTGTACAATCATACTATTGTTGTCTCTTTCTAAAACGGCCTGTCCTTCAAATTTGTTTACAATGGGAACTGTCACTTTTGACATCTCTGGTATACTTTGTGCTGTCATCCTTTGTAATGTATATGAATACTCGAATCAAAATCAAAAACGGTTTGCTTAAATCGGGTTTAAAAGGCATGTTCTCGTCCAAACAGATTTTAAAAATATGGCATCTCTGCTGTGTGCTTTCTAATGCAACTGTGTGTCTAATATTCGGAATATTTTTAACTAGTCATTGTAATACTTTGCAAAAATTGCAAGACATTATTTTTGTTTTTTAAGTTTGAAATGGAAACTTTACTGCAGGAAAAAGTAAGTTGAAAATAATGCAAAGTAATTAAAATGATTGAAAGTGGAAATTGTTCCATAATCTAGGAGGAGACGTTTGATTTTAAATTGAAAGACGCCCACAGTTCATTGGATGAATTAGACGTAGATGATTTGTATGTGCGATACAAGGTATTTTTTTTTTTTTATGAAATAACAAACTAAATCAATAGTTTATACTCATATCAGAAACTGCAAAAAACACTGGAATTTCTAGAAGTACAAGAGGAGTATATAAAAGATGAACAACGAAATCTTAAGAAAGAATATCTCCACGCACAAGAGGAAGTCAAACGTATTCAATCGGTTCCCCTGGTAATTGGGCAATTTTTGGAAGCCGTAGATCAGAATACTGGTATTGTTGGCTCAACTACCGGCTCCAATTATTATGTCCGAATTTTGTCAACAATTGATCGCGAATTGTTAAAACCGTCAGCATCTGTCGCGCTACATAAACATAGTAATGCTTTAGTTGATGTTTTACCGCCAGAGGCCGATAGTTCCATTTCAATGTTACAGCCCGATGAAAAACCTGATGTAAGCTATGCCGATATTGGTGGTATGGACATGCAAAAACAAGAAATACGAGAAGCTGTGGAATTACCTCTTACACACTTCGAATTGTATAAACAAATTGGTAAATATATTAATGCACAATAATGAAATTAACATTTATTGCAATTGATTGTTGTAGGTATTGATCCTCCTCGAGGTGTTCTTATGTACGGACCCCCAGGTTGTGGGAAAACCATGCTGGCAAAAGCTGTGGCCCATCACACAACGGCATCCTTCATCAGAGTTGTCGGTTCCGAATTCGTCCAGAAATATCTCGGAGAGGGTCCACGTATGGTGCGTGATGTATTCCGCTTAGCAAAGGAAAATGCTCCAGCGATTATATTTATAGATGAAATTGATGCTATTGCCACTAAACGCTTTGACGCTCAAACTGGTGCCGATCGTGAAGTGCAGCGTATCTTATTAGAGCTACTTAACCAAATGGATGGCTTTGATCAGACTACGAATGTAAAAGTTATAATGGCAACTAATCGGGCGGATACTTTAGATCCCGCTTTACTTCGTCCTGGTCGCTTGGATAGAAAAATTGAATTCCCATTGCCTGATAGGCGTCAAAAACGCCTTGTATTTACAACCATTACTTCCAAAATGAACCTAAGCGAAGACGTGGACTTAGAAGAGTTTGTGGCGAGACCTGATAAGATATCAGGAGCAGATATTAATGCTATTTGTCAGGAGGCTGGAATGCATGCCGTCAGAGAAAATCGTTACATTGTCTTGTCCAAGGACTTTGAAAAAGGCTATAAAAACAACATAAAAAAAGACGAACAGGAGCACGAATTTTACAAATAAAAACATTTGCTATACATCTTGGTACATTAAGCAAGTTTATTAAAATAAAGTATCAATTCTCTTTAGTAGTTTTAAATTAATTAGTTTAATTTCATTTCAAACTTTGTTTTTAAAATTTTCATATTTGCTTTAAGTAATTCATTTTAACATTACAGCCTAATAAAAAAAATTGATTTTCTAAGTAGCAATTCAAATCTAGATGAAATAGAACCTAGTTATGAATAGAATTGTCCGGGAATCACAAAAAGAGGTTTTGTAGCGGAGACGCTGGTTTTACACCCATTCTGTAAAACCGGTCGCGTTTTTTTCTGTTCGTTGGTAACATTTTTTTTCTTCGTCCAATGAAACAAAAGAAGCAAGCCGAGTGCATATGATCAAATGCATTATTAATGTAAACTTTTATTTTTTGTTATCAAATATTAAATGTTTTCTTAATTTAAAAGCAGCAATAATATCATAGAACTGTAAGAAGTATGCATGTGAGAAATTTATTTTATGACTGATTGAAGTAGGGATCGAACAGTGGACCTACAATTTGCAAATCCACTTATTAGTTTTGTTGGTGATATACTAAACCAAACAATGAAATATTTTAGGACATTTTAAGTCTTGAGAAACTCAATTTTTTTATACGACGACTCTGACCGGCCGTAATGTAAACAATGAGTTGTTCAAAGTTGCCACACTATTGTCATAACATAATTAATCATTGATTACTTTTACCTTCTTTAAAAGTAACTGTTTACGTTGTAACAATAAGAAATATTCTAACAAAGTTTATTTTGTGGCTTCTTTCGGTTTGGAAAAAAATGAAACTAGAAAATATGTAAATTTTAATGGAAAATTGACAAACTTTTTTCAAAATCATAATTTTTGTAAAGAATAATGTTTAAATTTTCATATAGTGTATATTTGTTTTTGTGGCTGCTAGTCCAAATTGCTTTTGTTGTATTAAGCGATGCAAAATGCCCTGAAAAATGCCAGTGTAAAAATAATACAGACTCTGTTTGGAGTTTACGCGTTAAGTGTGGTGGCTCCGATGACCTATTAAATTGGCAAAGTTTAAACTTTGAGAAGGATGCGACTAACGTATTCACATTGTGAGTTTATTTAATAAAATAAAAACTAAGCAACATAACTTCCATTTATTTGTTTGTGTGCGCATGTATGTGATTGCCCACATACATACTTCTATGTATACCATGTATAACATTAGGAGACCCATTTAAATTTTTTAATGCTTTTAGAGATTTAAGTAGAAACAGTTTGACTGAAATCGACAAAGATTTTCTTCGCAACCTGACAGAGCTAAAGCGTCTTGATTTGTCCGTTAATCAGTTAAAGACGATTGATAAAACTACTTTTGGTAACGCTTTATTATCTGTGGAACGTCTTAAATTGGCGAATAACTCAATATCCCATATATATCCCGGATCCTTTGATAAATTGCCGAATCTAAGATATTTGTAAGTACCACCATTCGAAAATAAGTTAAGTTCAGTTTCCTTCATAAAATACACATCCTCCAGAGACATATCTAACAATCCATTAACATGCGATTGCGATTTAATTTGGCTAGTGGGATGGTCTAATACCCATTTGGTGAAGTTGCAACCCTGGGCAAAATGTGAATCTGAAGATTTTAAAGGCGTTTATTTAAAGAAGTTAAAAGTGGGCGTAGATTTGTTCTGTGATTCACCACTGCAGCCATTATTGGAATTTATTCCAAAACATAATCAGGCAAGTAATTTTCTTAGACTACTATGTATTCAATATATATAAAATCCATATTATTATGGTTTAATTAGGTTGTATTCGAAGGTGATGAACTAGTTCTTAAGTGTAGGGCACCACGAGTTGCTGTAGGTGTTCCACATGAATCGGAGGATCTGCCCACGAAAGCTCATGTCTTCTGGGGATGGTCAGAAAAAATTCGCCATCCAAATTCTACGGATGATATTGTATACCGCGATCCGACCACAGTGCTTAATGATGTATATTTAGAGAGTAAACACACGACCGATTCAGGAATTCTCAATTCTATATTACGTATTACTAGTGTACGGCGTAATCACACTGGAATGTTTGACTGTACTTTGCGCTCCCAGCAAGCTAATTTGTCACATGCCATAGCAGTAATTGTAATTGCTAAACATACTCAATACTGTCAAGCAGCAAATGTAGAATCCAACAAAGGCAAGTACCATTGGCCACAGACTGTTCGTGGCCAGACGGTGGAACAACCATGCTTTGAAGAATCTGATACTGACGTGCTGGCAACATATCGTTGCGATGAAGATGGCACGTGGCAAGACCTAAATACAAATGCATGTGCATATGTCAGTCCAACAACGCGTGTCTTGGAACAGTTTGCCAAAATGAACTTGACACTTAACAAAGCTAATGTTTTAGAAATTGCTAGACGATTGCACAATTTTACGCACACTATGACTAATTTAAAACATATAAGAGATCCTATAGATTTGGATTTCATAGCGCGAACTTTAATAAAATATTTGGATTTTATAACTTATCAAAATGAGTTAGCTTATATACTTTTGGATATAGTATCGCAGTTATTGCTGCTGCCTTCGAATACTTTTTATGAAGCGCAACGTGCACACCAAAGTGGTATTAAACTCTTGGATTGTGTTGAGGCAGCGTCTATGCAGGCCTCACTTCATATGCCGACAACGGAGGATGACGAAAATATGCCAAGAAATTTTGCGACAATACCACGAACATTTTTTATAGACTATTTTAATATTCGCCAGGAGTCTTTTGCGGGTATATCATGTGTTTGGGTGCGTTTATCAACTTTTTCTTCCGGAGCAAGCACTAGTTCTTCTTTTGAGTGCAGTACATCCAATGACTCATTTCCTTCGTTTGAGCGTTATATTGACGCTGCCATTCAGGTTCCTGGCAACATGTTATTTAGTGATGCACCTTCTCAACCTGAAATCAAATTAATGGTTGCCGTATTTCGAAATGCTAATTTATTGCCACATTTGGCAACTAATAAAAGTGTTATATTGTCGTCGCCAATAATTGGTGCTAAAACAATTAAAAAATTTGATGAAGCTTTTAAGCAGTCATCAGAAGTTGCAGATGAAAAAAATCAGATCGCTGTAATACTGAGAGTTCATCCTTTTCATGATGACCAAAGTGCGCCAATGCCAGCCCTTTGGGATGAAGAAAAACAGGTTTGGAATCCCGAAATGTGCCAAAAGCTTTATCTACATCGCGGCCTTTTAATGTTCTCATGTAAACGTTTGGGTTACTTTGGTTTGCTACAAAGATCAGGTTACCTTAATGATTTTGAAAATGATCAAGCAGGAGCACGTTTTCGTTTTCTACCATATCCCATATATATCGGTACATTTGTTTTGTTCATGTGCTGCTGCATAAATATTGTCACTTTTGTAGTATTTGGAGAAGCTATACGTATAAACCGACAACAGCGACATACATTTATTAATACATGGCTGGCATTAGCAATCCTTGCTTTCTGCTTCTCTATCGGAATATTTCAGACAGAGCGACAAGATTTATGTCGTATGATTGGCATGCTTCTGCATTATTTAAGCATGTGCGTTTTATTGTGGGTTAGTGTCAGTTTAAGTACGATGTATAAAAGGCTGTCGAAGCAGCATCGAATAGTTACGGAATCTGATTTACCCAAGGAAGCACGTCTGAAGAAACCCATTATGGGAATATATCTTGTTGGTTGGGGTATATCCATGATGATTTGTGGAATCAGTGGTGCGGTGAATATATATGAGTATGCCACCTATTCATTTTGCTTCCTACATACCAGCTCAGCAATGAATGCAATGCTGGTTCCCGGTGGAATATTACTTATCTTTTTATGTATTCTTTTTCTAACTATATATTATCAGCTTAATAACAGAATGTCTGTAGCAAATATGATGCAGAATCATAATCAGTTTTCTGATAACACACAGGCTACAGAAAACATCGATATGGACTGGCTGGACATACCGAACCACAGCCACCCGACGATTCGACGTACAAATATCAATACAAAATCTTTAAATCTCGATCAATACACAAGCTTAACTTTAAGCAATACTGCCGTTAGTAGTATAGCAGATGACTTAGAACGCTCCAATATGGCTCATTTAAAAGCACATTTTGTTTTTTTGATTCTATATGTTTTTGCATGGTTTTTTGCTGTGGGTTTTATAATGCATGCGGCTGAAGGGGATAATAAGCTAAGTCAGGTGTATTCCGTGTTATATGCTGTATCAAGTTCATTGCTAGGCTTCTTTACATTATTGTTTTATACTTTGACAAGGAATGATACACGCAGGCAGTGGAGGTGGAGCCCTTGCAATGAACAAGAAAGATCTTATGGTGACAGAAGTTGCAATGACGGGGCAGCGCCTCTTGCTAACAGCGTATTAGCTTATAAACCGTCTTATGAAGGTGGTAATAATTCTAGTGCTTCACGTTCTAATTCCCAATGTTCAAAACATCGCTCCAGCAGTATACGAAATGGTATTGTAAGTGATGCTACTACTCAACATCTTTTACCTGGCTCTTCTGTTGCAGCTACCTCCCCAGCAATAATTAACAACCACCATATGGTTAATGCCGTTGGGATCGGCATAAATCATGATATTCCTAGCGCTGAACTCTTTTATAATCCAAATCAAATTAATGTGGCTCGAAAATTTTTCAAAAAACAAAAGCGATTAGCAAAACGTAACAATTTTGAACTGCAACGTCAAAAAGATCGTCCTAATTATTGTGCGAACTTGGATGTAGCCGATACGGCCAGTGATATTTCTTCAACAACTGGAAGCGGTCACATGTATTCTAGACGACACAATGCTATGACTTTAAAATTATTGAGCAGTGGCGTAGGAAAGGTTAATAACACTAATATAAATTACAAACCTGACTACAATGTCAGTTACAAAAGCCACAACATTAATCCTTTGCAAAACTTTAATGAAGTCGAAGATATTTTTAACTCAACTAACGTTTTACCATCTGCAAATAACAAAAATTCATTGCGCAACAAAGCCAATATATTAGCAATGAACATCTATACTAATATTCCTGAAACAATGGCTCCTCAACATGAAATACACAAAATTAGAGCTGCTGGTGGTACCAGCTCAAGTATCGTTAATAGTGGTGGCCGTTTACTAAAACCTTTGGCCGAACATCTCGAAGAGTTAGAGGATATTGAGAGTAGTTCCCACGAAGGCAATATACCACTATACGAAAATACCTTCCAGAAACCTAAAATAAAATCACCTTCCAGCACTTCGTCTAATAATATGTCCTTAATTTCAAACCCAACAATAACTCAGCCTGTAACATCTACGCCAAACAAATCCAGTGAGGCTAAAGTAAATGTGATTAGAGAACGTCACAACCTCCCTCAACGTAAGTTGTTGCTTTTAGATCAAGATGTGGAAGCAATGAACAATGTCGGTCTGCCAACCTCAGTCAACACTGAAGCCTCTGACTGTACAAGTACTCTTGACAGTCCAATTAGCAAAGATGAGAAACCTAGCAATGATGATGCGGAGTTTGAAGAGCCATATTTGGAAAAAAATGAGATTTATATATCGAATTCATTACAGATAACCAATCGAGTAGATATGGAAGATGATTTTGCATCTGTTCTAATTCGTGCTAATCAGCAGCCAAAGCACTCGAGATCATTAAACAATTTAGATAGTATATATAGTATAGTTGGTAGCGAATTGGATTCATATGGTTCAGCTAGAAACTTGCCTCCTATGGGCGAAAGATGCCCTTCGCTATTTGGAGTGCTCAACAATAATCAATCAACAGCGGACATGGTGGAAATGCATTCTTCAGTAACATCGCTGCAGACAGCAACGCAACAATATTATTCCAAAACTAGGAATGAACATGAACCAGATACCATAGTAGTTGAAACATTTCATATGGCAGACACATGTACGCGCTCAGCTAGTCCTACAAACGAAAGTGATTTAAATTATCAAAATTCCGAAATCAGTATTCGCAGCCATGGATTGTATGCACCCCAAGCAGATAATGATTTAACATTGACTGACGATTTTCGATATCAATCCTCGAATGCCAGTGAAACCGATATGGGTCTTAATGATTTCGATGATGAATTTTTTGCATTTGGCAGTCACAACTTTACCGAGTTAGATGCAAATGACCATGATAGCTCATGTGGCCCCGTCAATACGTTAAATACATCTATTGATGAGTTGTATGAAGCTATAAAACGAGGCAGTCCGCAGGCAACGAAATTGTCATCTTTAACAATTCAAATTGCAACTGATGGTAGCCCATGTCGTGAAGCATATGACTCTTGTCGTGAAAAGGTACATACACTAGACAAGAACGAATGTGGGCATAATATTCATATGAATGAAAGCTCAACGCCTGTTGCAAATTCACTAACATCTGATCCTTTGCTGCTGCCAACTGCTTCAAAAATGTCAGCTTCTGCTTCCGTAAATACTGTGTTTACAAAATCACTTCGCGATAATCTCATCGATGACGACAGTAGTCAAAGTAGCGTAATATCGTATATAGATCCCAAAGTGACAAAGAACTCGTTAAGCTGAAATTTTTTATTACATACATTTAAATTAGTTGTAAAAATAAGTATTTTAATAAGACATTAGCTTAAATGATCGGGCTTATAACTTGTGTTTATTACGTTTTTCGAATTGTGGTATTTAAATTGCTCTGTTGAAGTAAAGTCCACTGCTCGAGCAAGCATTTTTTTCAATAATTTGGGTAAAAATGATATAGGGGAAAATAATTTTCGCTATTGTCGACACATATATTTATATGAGCATATAAAAAACAAATTTTAACTCACTTTCATATTTCGCTGGTCTGCACAATTTCTTTATGTTAACTGGATTTCGTTGAAAAGAAATCACCTCATACGGATCTTTTTTTAAAAAATTGTTGCTTTATTTAATTTGTATTAAATAAATGTTCGCAGTATTAATTCTGACTTGAATACCTCCAATGTTATTCAAAACTCATTTGAAACAGCCTTGCGAGAATTACATAATAATGTACATGCAGTTTAATAACTAAATTACAAAATATAGACTTGAGTTTCAGGTTAATTAGAATATACATATATAGTTCTTATATAGATACAACAAAATTTATCGTTACTATGCATTTATAAGATACTGAAAAAAACCGCGTAACATATTGATATGCATATATATGTACTGATTTTTATATATTTACAAGGAATAGTATTACTACTAAGTTAAAAATAATTCCTGTTGCATTCGTTAGGCAGTAATAGCAACCGGATATACATGTAGACATGTAAAAAGGTATTACGTGTGAAACTCTGGTATACATATACAAATAATTAAATATTTGAAAAAATCGAATATGCGGGAGTTACCCGCTTATATTGATAAATACTCATTTATAGGCTAAAAACGACATTGTTTCACAATGCAGGATTAAAATTTAAAAGTTTAATTTACAATTTAGTAAAAATTGCATACAAAAAAAAAATCAAAAATTCCAATTAAGTTTTAAGTGACACAATGAAGGTTTATATTGCTCCCTTTGAATTATAGATATTAAATATGTAATTTTATAAGTTAAACATTGTATAGATTGTTTTTTATTGACTGCATAATTTTAATTATAGTAATTGTATGTATCTGAAATGTGGAAATATACTTATGTATGTGTTTTTATGTCCAAAGTGTTTTCATTTACGTTTATGAAAAACCGAAAGTTAGAATTGAAAACTGAATTACAAGGGTATGATTTCTTAAAACGTTTGATTTATTTTCTAATATTTTTATTTGTATAAATTAAAAGATTGCTTTTAGTAAATTAAAAATGAAGATTAGAAACCTAATTGAAGCTATAAAAATAAAGTAACGAAAGGTTAGAAAAATAATTATTGGGTCGGTGCAGAATTACTTCATAAGGGAATGTACAACAGCATTTACATTGATAGCTTTTAAATCAGAATATGTTTGTCCAGTGCCAACAAATACTATAGGTTGGCCCGTGATATATGTCATTGATATTGCAGCACCTACTTTGTCATCGATAGTATCGAACTTTGTCAGAACGATGCCGTCAATTATATGTGGATTTTCGTCGAATGAGAAATCTGCGAGAGATTGGTTAAACTTCACAAGCTGATCAACGGCTTCATTACCAACTAGAGCTTCGCCAACAAATAGTACTAGATCGGGATCATTAACTTTAATAAGCTTTGAGAGAGAGCGCATTAATGGTTCATTATCTTGCATTCGACCAGCAGTATCAACCAACACAACATCGACATTAGTGTCGTTAGCAAATTTAATGGCTTCCATAGCAATGCCGGCCGCATCTTTGCCATAACCTTTTTCATACAGTTGAACCATAGTGCGACCAGCATGTTTCTCTGGAGGATGTAGGGCATTTAAATGGCGCGTATGAGTACGTAATTGTTCTACAGCCCCAGCACGAAAGGTATCACATGCTGCTATTAAGACATTGAAATCGTTCTCTATCAACCAAAAACATATTTTTGCTAAATTTGTTGACTTTCCTACACCATTAACGCCACAAAAAATTATTGTATAGGGTCTATTGTTGCGTTTCGCTTCCAGAGCATCACGAATTATATCAACGCGTCGCTTTGGCGATAAAATACGTACCAGAGACATGGTCAGAGCGTCTTTAACCATTGTTGCTACTGAATCAAATGTACCTACTGATTTCCCCTCCAACGATGTGGCTACCGAGTCGCAAAGTTTGTACGCAATATCTGCGGCTACATTTTTGGAAATTAGATGATCCCTCATTTTATCTAAGGCGGTTTGTAGATCTTCGCGAGTCAATGTTTTACCACCAACAAAGCCTTTAAAGTACGATAATATCCCAGACTTTTTCTTTTTATCGTATTCAATAGCTTTTCCGGTATTAACATTTTCTAAATTAACCTCATCATTATCACTGTCCACTTCTAAATCTCGTATGCTTCCGTGCATTGTGCCCACAATCTATATAAAATTGAATATTACAAAGTATACGCATGCCAATTAATTTGTTATCATTATGCTTACATTATTTTCAATATTTTTATATTGTAAATCGTCCACCTGATCTTTAGAACGATCCAAAATGACAGCATCCTTGGAGCTTCCTCCCAAATCCCAAACTCGTGGTTTCTTGCCAGCCTTTTCCGATTTACTTTTATTCTCTGACTGAGGACTTTTCTTACCTGATAATTTTTCCCGCAATTTTTTGCGATTTTCCATTATTATATCTTCATTTGTAACATTTTTTTGCATTGATGTGATTTTTGGGGATTCCATTATATTCACTTTTTTCGTATCGCCTTTTTTCTCGTTATTTGGGGTTTCTATCATTGAAGCAACAGTTTTCTTGGATTTAAGTGATTCATTGTATGAACGCATCACTTTTGGCGCCATACTATTTTGTTTAGACGAATTCTCTGCAATTGTTAGCGTAGCTTTAAACTCTTTGTCGAAATCATAGTCCACATCATAACTCTGTGAAGAAGCTAATATATCACCAAATTTCGCTTTGAATACCTTCTGAAAATCGGTTAGAAAGCTATCGATGTACGACAATTTGATAACTTCTTGATGTACCACAGCATAAACCAATTCGAATTCATTATCGAATTTGAACTGTGCAGCTAAATTATTTTCAACATACTTTGATTCTGTACTCCGTTCCTGCAAATGTAATTGATTACATATAGTTTTTAAAGTGAAAGTATTAATATATTTTTTTTAAATTTCAATCACGTATTTACTTATGCTCATGTAATGACAATTTACAAATTACATTTTTACCTCTAAAATAACACTGCGTATCATTCTGTTAATACATCCAGTGACATTTTGAGCTGTGCCATTAAAATTCCATAACACTACACCACCTTTGGTGAAAACGACAGCATGGTCCAACATTTCGACCGGAATTTGAAAGCAAAATAAAACAACTTGTACACGTCACAAACCTTCTTGTATACGTCACAATTCTTCCAGTTAAAATCACTCCTTGCTAATTTATTATGATATAAAGATAGTTTATGGATAATTATTTTTAAGCGATTCCTTTTATCAGGATATCAATTTTTAGAAAATTATTAATATTTACTTTACTCTTCAATCCAAGGAACTATTGTCTACTACTAACACATACATATATTGCGTTTATTTATAAGTAAGCAAAAGCCCTGACAGGGATGGTAAATGATGAGAAATTAAAATGTACTAATATGAAATACTTCTTTTTGGTGCCATATAAACAGTACATTCAATGACATGTACAAATTACATCATCTGATGAAATTTGCTTTTACTTCATATTACTCTTGTGCGGGGCTTAAAAAATTGGAAAACCCCATAACTAGATCTATTAATCATGTAAAAAATAAGTAATTGACATGTTGCTCATATAAAAATTCCTTGACAAAGCATTTTTGATAGCCTAATTATAAGATCAAATAACCTCAATTGGCGATATACTTTGTGCTGGAATTACAGACAGGTGTTATTGTACTGTCACCCGTATAAAACTACCCATCTGGTCTTACCTTGAATGGTATTGGGCATTTTCATCACTTTCTTATTCGTTTCCAATTTTTCGTACATATTGAACAGAACTGGCATATTTGACAAATCGGGCGAATGATAAGATTTTTTCTAGATACACAAAGTTTACTAAATATACCTAGTTTTCCAAGCGTCAAGTACAAGGTACAAACATGTACACAGTCGTACGAACCATACACACGAAAATCTAATGTAAAATCATACTATTTCAAAAAATTTCATGGAAACAAATTTTTTCATTGTTTTCAACATGTCAATTACATATTTTTTACATGATTAATAGATCTAGTTATGTTTTTTTCCAATTTTTTAAGCCCCGCACAAGAGTAATATCGTTCTCATTTATGATATCGCCACATTGCAAAATTACAGCCATTAATATTCCTATTGGTTTTCAATGTGTGATGGGTTTTTGAAATTCAAAACACTGAATTAGATATCAATTGGTAAACTAGATTACCTCTTAAAATAATCAAATTGGGGATGAATGACAACTAAATATCATTATTGGGTAATAACACAATAACAGCTGATATAATTTATAGATATTAATAAGGCGAATTGAAAAACTGTTGATTGCTTGCACAATTGATTTTTTTGTTTACAAAAAGTGATCACCAATCACAAAGAATAACACACAAAATTGAGCTTATAGCTGTAGGGTAGGCTTCCCTGCATTTAAGTAACGATGAATTATTGGCCTGTTTAACACAGAAGTTGAAATATTGTCTAACAAAAATAATACCCTTTTATCTTAAATGAAGTATGTATCCGATGAAAAAATAATTTTTATTATGGCAAGAAAATGCATACATATTTATTTCAATGCAAAATAATAATATTATGATAAACTAGTTTTTAGATGTATATGTATGTATTCAATTTTTATTAGTTATGATTTTCCTATTGTAATATGTTTATTATTATATTAAAAGCGAATAAATTTTTAAATATTTACATAAGTATATTTAAAAATTAATAAAGAGTATATATGTATAAGGTTACTAATTTGAAACTTTTTGAATTATTATTTTTTCTGATGACGCGATACAAAGAAGTAATGAAATATCGTAAAATAGAATTATATGCATGTTTAAAATTTTTTAAATATGAATAAAAGTACCTTGAGCTGGAAAAAATGAGAATATTTTAA
The DNA here is from genome assembly GCA_963402855.1 of Ormia ochracea. Classification (NCBI taxonomy): domain Eukaryota; kingdom Metazoa; phylum Arthropoda; class Insecta; order Diptera; family Tachinidae; genus Ormia; species Ormia ochracea. The sequence continues at coordinate 42,987,654 of OY727107.1, forward strand.
AAGTTTTACCTTTTCCTTCTCCGAATCAAACTATTGCTTTTTAATTATTTTCACAAAATACCAATTGCTTAATATAAGCAATATGTATATTATATGTACTGCAATGTAATGCAATTTCCTGTATTGTACAATATGTATTTTATGAGAAAAAAAACAAAGTGAATAATTAGAGGGAAATTTGTTTTTATTTATTTTATTGAATACATTCAAATGCATACATGAGTTGTTCTTTTTTAATTGGTTTTCAATTTGTTTTTTTGTTTCGATTTTTTTTTTTGTTAAGTTATTAAATAATAAATAAAATACAATATAAGTAAGATTAAATTTAATAGCAGCATTTTTCTTTACTCGTGCACTTAATTTTGTTTTATATATAGATATAATTTATATGTATATATAAGCAATATAAATAACTATAATATTTGTATACATATATATTTTTTAATTTAATTATTAACCCTTAAAGTTTTACTTCTTTATTTAAGCATAAATAAATGTTGCAGTATATGTGTGTGTTTGTCAATTTATAATTTTTTTGTGGTGTCTTACTTCTTCTTTAAAGTAAAGAATGATCTACGCTTTGGTTCGTCTTTTTGCGATGTGGCTGGTAGAGTCTGAGACCTACTTTCTGCAACAGCTGCCGAGTCACATTGTGCTTTAAGTGCTGCGACCCATTGAGACATTTCATTGTCATCATGGGCTTGCAATAAAAATTCTCCGCCATTTGAGAGCCTAAAAACAAATTTGTTTTAATAAATGTATATATGTAGAAAGTGATTAATATGATTTTAATCACAATTCAAAATTTTCATTTACTTTATTCTTAGAACATGCTTCTTTTTAGTATAATCGCTAGCAATCTCAATCGCAGCCCTCTGTAATTCGTACACTGGTTCTCCGCGGAAAGTCAATTCAGGATTACTCTTATAACCCTTTTGATCTTTGAAGAATGATAAATGTCCACTTCGGGCAACAGTATATACCTGTAATACATTAAACAAATTATAACCATTCCGCACATCATATACTAATGGAAATAAGGTATATTGATGGATTTGTAATTGTACCTTATCCCATGATCGGTTGGATGCCTTCTTTGTTGTAGACTCCCATTCATGTTTTCTCGTCAAATAGCCTTCGTGGACTTCGCCTCCAGTGGCACCTGCACGTTCTAGAATAATATTTTATAGTATGTAATATAACTATATGAACATATTTTTGATGTCTAAAGAAACAACGTGAGCAGTAATCAGCGTTAAGGGAAATTACCTTAAACGACAAATATTTAATATGGTTTCTTTTTCTAAACGTCTTCAATACAAAAACAATAATATTTTGCATTTGCTGTTTTCAAATACAACTGGCATTAAACGGATCATTAAAGTGATCTACATTAGAGAAATTGTAAGGAAGACCGGAACTTTATAGAATAATGCAGTACAGGACTGCATGTCTTAGATATTTTTCTTTAATTTCATTTTGTTTATCCTCTAATAATCATCATCTTCAGATACTATTTGGTGTGTAGTCGTCTTATGGCATGTTCTTTGCAACTAAACTCAAAATTGATAAACAACAGGTGTATATCAATTTTCACTGTTTATTTCTTATTACCATCTAAATGCATCTAAAGAACTTATAATAACAACAACATGTATTCAATATTAGGTGCATTTGCAACAAACGCACTGAGTTTAGTGGATTAAAAATACATGAAATAAATAGTGATTATCGCTTTGTAGTGACGGGTTGGTGACTATTGATATTATCACACAGATACGTTTCCTATATATAGGCAAGTTGAAACGATAATGGTAAAAATATTTTCTGCCCATTAATTTGTAAAATAATGTAAATTGCAAGGAAGCAAACTGAATATCTTTAAGTACTAAAAATGTTTAATCGTAAATGAACAATAAAAAAAAATATTTATTCCAAAAAATGGATTACAATTATGAAAATATTGTGTTAAGCCGAATGAATAACATTTTTACGAAAACGATTGTTATAGAAGTTATACCAACAATTTTTAATAGCATTTTACTTTACTGAAATGTTGATTGAAAGGTATTTATTTTGAAATTTACACGATATGTAAGAAAAATAGTAATTAGACATAGAAATCTAGCGGAGCTAAAACTAAAAAAAAAAAAGTTAAAACCTCTCTCGGGATATCAATGTTGTAGTACTTTGTTTGATCTTAAAAAAATCATGACTATTGTTGTAGGCTATTGTTTCTGGGCTGGCAATGATTACACTTTCGATATTCCTAATTGACTTTTCATTTATTTTATTTATTGATCATGGTGTTATGAAAACCCGCCATACGTAACGAATTTGCCGATAAATCTGTTTCTGAACTTGTGACTTAGAAATGTCTGAGAAATTTGTAAGGTCGTGGGTTAATCCCCAAAGGCATAAAATTAAAAATTGTCATGAAATTTTTTCGCGCGCTTTAATTTGTTATAACGGATTAACTGTTGTTGGAATGTTTATGTGACCAAAATTTTTCGATGATATATCTTTGAGCATATACAGAATTCCCTCGCAATTTGTGTAAGTTTCGCATTACACAAGAAATACCTAATAATCTGAAAAATCAATTTCAATGTATTGTTCCTAATTTTTACGGAACATAATGCAATTTAAACAAAAACTAAATGCTAATTTTGATAATCAAAAGCAATGAGATCATTTTGGTTTATTGTGGCTTTAGCTTGTGTGTATGTGTGTGCATCTTCATTCACAATAACCAAAAACAAAATCTTTATATTAAATTTGGGAAAAAAACCGTAAGCGGTAATGTAACTAAATGATTTAGAAATAAAGCTTGCTATTTCTTGAAAAGGTGTTAAAAATTATTCATATATATCATATATATAATATGTATTACAAAATATTAACAGAATATAAGATATATTTGCATAATACCTGTCTGTGTCTCAGCAGTACGTTCGACTTCAGCTGCTGTATCGATGACAGCTTTTCCGCGAAGCGTTAAAAATATTTATGTTAAAAAAATTATTTGTTTTTTGTTTGATTTCATGTATGAAAGTATATCACAAATAAAAAATTAAAATTAAATATAGAAAACCAAAATAAAATTTGTTTTAAAACTAGCTACGAAATAATCTGTGCGATAGACTTTTAGCTAAAAACCAAAGAAAGATGTATGTATGTATATGTCAAGTGTTCTTTACCGAAGCTAAACAAAAGCTGAAATATTGCTGCTGATGTGTACTTAAAGCATACAGAAGTGGATTTGAGAATAATAAAAGCGATTGATTGATACTGAAAGTTTTAAGAAGGTAATTCAGTTCATGTCGTATTCCAAATGGTATACGAGTAATTTTTATCTTAATTAGTTCAGGAGGAATAAAAAAAATTAATAAATATAGGCAAGTAAAAATAAAATTTATATATATATATATATTCGCTTATGTGTATATATGTATGTTCATAACTATCTGCAAATTGAAAAGTACACTGACTATCGCAACTTCGAGAAAAATATGCCAATACTTTGTTTCTTGTTATATATTATAACACTTTGGTGTAAAAATTTAAAATACTGAGAAATGTTTACTCAAGATTATGAAAGAGCAATAAAAATAGCCGTCACGTGGTCAATTAGTTCGATTATTCGCCAGATACAAGTATTTAGGTTGTAACATATCTTTTCCAAATAGTTCCAATTATAGCACTTATCTTTGCAACAATGAAACAGGCTTTCCCATATACTGCATGAGACTTTTGACTGGAAATATTAAACATGACATAAAAATGGTTATTTTGGCAACAATTACACGATGATCGGCATTACGAAAAATGTTTCCAGTTATTTTAAAAACTTGTTTTAAAAAATGTGTTATGGTAACCATTTATTTCTCAGCTTGATATTTAGTAGAAACAAATTTGAGATGGAAAAATATTATTAAAACTCAACTCTTTATGTTAAAGCACATGGAAAAACTTTAGATTATTTAACACAAAAATTTAATAATAATCGAAAATCTCTTTCGCAGGTATCCAAATAAATGGCTGCATAATACATTTAAATATAGGAAGAAATATTTGAAAACCATCTGATACTGTCATTTAATAAAAAATACAGATTTTCTAATTTTGAAACATTTACTTAACAGAAACTGAGATTTCTTTTGGAACTATTTGGTAATTTGATCAGCGGATTTTTCTATTCAATTATTAGTTCTAATTGTTGCAGAATTTTATGTAAATTCTAATACCTCCTAAGATTAATATAAAACAAGTAAAATTTTCATTGCTGACATCGACATCAAAAAATTTTAAATTAAGCGATCACAATGACAGACCCCGATGTGTACATATCGTCTAAAAAAATAAAAAAAAAAACTTAGTCAACAGTGCCAGTAGTGGAATTTTAATAGCAGACACATGTTAAAAGTCCATAGTAAATATATAGTATTATAATTCACTAGTACTGCTGACTGTGTGAATAGTAAGTCAGTACAGTTCAACTATTCGCATTTCCTGCAGAGAATATATGCACATACATTTATACAAAAGCACTAGAAGTTCGAAGTATGTATTGTATTAAAATAAAATATAAATGAAATAAAATATAAAAAATTCCTTTTTTTTGACTTACCAGCTGCTTCTTCAGATGCAGCAAGATCTACGACGTCGCGTTTTTCAGCTTCACGTTTAGCCTGTTCAGCTGCTTCGGCTGCAGCCTTGGCTTCCATTTCTTCCTTTATACGTTGCCTTTCCGCTTCTTCTGCCAACTCTTGGCGTCTCTTCATTTCCTTAAGCTCAAACTACAAAACGAAACGTAAAAAGATATTAGCAACCGAAAAAGATGAAAAAAGAAAATAATAATAATAATAAAAGCGTACTGTTGTTAAACGCTCAAGTGCACTGAAACGCTCTTCTTGTGCGGCAGCAGATTTTTCAAATGCTTCGTGCTTCTTAATTAGATTTTCCACTTCATCTATAGTATGCCCCAGTTCTGATGACAATAAGTAAGGTTCTTGTGCAATTAGCCAAGCCTCGGCGACGGCAGCATCTCTAGCAAATTGATATACTTCCAAGACTATATTAAGACAATTAAAGTTACATTATCAATTGATAACTTATTTTCCCGTATACATCTTACTTAATTGCAAATTCTCCCAACGTTCCTCCCATCTTCTTAGCAAAGCATTTCTACTGTTATTCAATTGCTGTAATCTATCCTTAATATCTCCTGATGCGTAGTGATTTCGTGTTAACAATTCTTTGCCCAATGATATACAAGCGGAGAAATTATCTTCGCGTGTGTCGATTTCAGCTTTCAGGCTTTGATGGTTGTTCATAAGTAGTTCCACACCCGACACATCACGTGGCTTTTCCGATGTATTCATTTGGCGGACAAGATCCTCCATCCATATCATCAGTATACGTACCATATTGAAAAATCTAAACAAATCGCCGGTATCAGCCAGCTTCTGCTTACGGGCATCGCACATTGCTTGCAAATTCGCCCAAGCATGCAGAACTTCTTGTTCGCGGTTGGTAATCTCCTTTGCTTTGTCGCCAGCATAAGAGTCTTGCAACTTAGCAGATTCTTCTTGTATTTGTTGCACTTGGGCATATAATGTGGTTAAATCTTGCATAAAATTATAATGTTTGCGCTGTAGAGTGGATACTGAACCGGCATCTCTTCCCAATTCATCGGATACACCGTGTTGTTTTTCGATAATGCGACTAAGAACATCTTTACAATCGTGGAAGAATTTGTGCAATTCGCGGGAAGCTGCAAGCATCTGTGTTCGGGTTTCGATCAATTCCAACAAATCTTGCCAAGATTCATTTAAGTTATCCTTCCATTCAGCAATTGTAGCAGAATCAGAATGACCGGCTTGAATAAGATTATCAGCAATACTATTAACTTTAGCCACGCGTTCACCGCCAACGGCTTCTGTATCACGAGCGAATTCACTGAAACGTTCTGAAAGTAGGGTCACATGATCAAAATCTTGACCCAACTCTTGTGAACCAGCAACAACTTCTCTGTCGGCAATCCACTGTTCTAAATCATCGACTTCTCGACTTAGCATAAACAGTTGCAGGGCTTCGTTAAGGCGCCCACGACGTTCACCAGCTAAATCTTTAAGTCCAGCATATAATTTGTCTAATTGTGATTGTTTGACAGCAACGGCATCTCCGCTTGATATATCGTCAATGTTAAATTGTCGAGCAACTTCGCCTAACTGACGAATAGTGTTAGCGTAATCTTCAATGGACTGTTCAAGATTTTCATGCTTCTTCATAAGGTTTTGGGCACTGACTTCGTCCTTACCGCGATCTTCCACCATCATGTACAGCTCTTGTTCGCTCATCCATGATTCGGCTTCTTGAGCATCAAAGAAGTATTGTTGCACTTTTTCAGATTCCAACAAATGCTTTTTGCGGTTTTCAACCGCATCTTTCAGTTCCTGCCACTTTTGTGTCAAATCACTAATAAGTGCTTCAAACTTTTTGGCATCCTCGTGACCTTCATCAATCAGTTTGCGCCCATTATTACAAATTGCATTAATACGAGGTTCATGATTATCAATTTCTGTAGCCAATGATTGATTCTTCTTTTTGAGAACATGAACATTAAATAAGGAGTTGCCATAATCGTTTGAGTTGGCAACTGGCAGTTTCTCGTTAATCCAGAGCTTTTCATCTTCAATATCGCGGCAGAATTGGAATGCTTCTTTCTTCTTTTCCAATTGTTTTTGCCGTTCCAGTAACGGAGCTTTGATTTTCTCGAAGCGATCCAGAACTGCAGTCTTCTTAGTAACAATCGGCTCGATCTTTTCTTCAGGAACAGTTTTCTTTAAATATTCAGTTTGTTTGTCGATTTCTTCTACTTGACGTTCTTTTACTGCCATTTGTGTTTGTATGACTTGTTGTTTCTGCATAAGAATGTTTACTGAAGTAAGATCATTACCAGTATCGGCACTAACAATTTGTTTCTCTAAATCTGTAATATATGAGTCAATATCGTCACATGTCTGTTGGACGAGAACTTCACGATTAGCGTCGAACAACATAGCTCCCTTTTCTTTGGTATGAGTTTCCAAATCTTCAAATTGTTTTGAAAGCTCCCTCAATTTGGGCTGAATTACATCCTTAAATTCTGGTTTTTCTTTCGACAACTCTTCGGCAGCTTTTTCAGCTTCATAAAGACGTTCTTTATTTGCTCCAATTTCAGCTTCGAACGCTTGATGCCTGGTCCACTTAGAATGAATGGTTTTTGCGCTTCTGTAAGTTTCATCTTGGGATGTTACATATTTCTCTTGAACCCACTCTGACAATTCATCCAAGTCCTGAAGGAATTCATGCAGTTTAACTTGGTTCTTTAATCTTTCATGCTGTTCAAGAGCTCTTCGGCGGTTGTCATCACGACGACTGCCAATGTTTTCGGCACGCTTACCAATCTTATCAGAATCGAAGTGTTCTTTTTCTACTAAAGTATCTGCAACTTGTAATAAACTGTTAATTTTATCGTCATTAGCCTCCATTGTTGTAAGAAAGGCTTCATGTCGTTTAATTTGATTTTCTGCCTGTTCCAAGTTTACAGGAGTGTCATCTTTGCTAAGGAAGTGTTCCTGTTGACTAAGAAGAACTTCAGTTTGACGTGCGTCCCGGTTAAACAGCTGCTGGTCAAGACTTTGAGATAATAAAACTTGACGATTTTCCCACATCTGGTGTAATTCTTCCCATCCATCTTTTAGAGCATTTAAACGTTCGCGTAAGAACATATATTGTGGATCATCGGATGTACTCGATTCCGACGTCAAACGTTCACCATATTCCATCATGTTCTTATAATCTTCCGTATAATTATCAATTTCTTCACGTATAGATTGATGTTGATTGAGAAGTTGTTCAGCTTCCGGTAATGAGGTTGGAGTATCTTCAGAGGCAACATCGGTTTGCGTCTTTGTCAGCCACGTCTGGAAATGATCCAAGTCACGTAAAAATCTGTGCAAGTCTCCAGCTTCTTCCAATTTTGAATCACGTTCTTTAAGCATTTGTGTCAACTGTTCCCAAATGAGTTCTATTTGAGCAATACGGTCGCGTATGATTCTCGCTTCCTCCGGATGTTCAGATTCAATACCATCAGCTTCCTTTCCTAAACTTGATAGTTTCGCTTGGATGGCAGCCAAATCTCGTTCCATGCCACTCAAACGTCTTTGCAATGTCATGACACCTGTCAGATCCATTTCCAAGCTATCAGTTTCTGTGAGAATTCGTTTCTTATCTTCAATCCATGATATAGTTTCACGGCATTCAATATAGAATGTTTGGACACCATGAGCTGATTTAAGTTCATCCATTTTAGACTCAGCCTTTTCACGCAGAGCCGACCACTCCTCATTTAGATGGTTTTGGCGCTCGAGTATTTCATCTGAATTGGGATGTTCAACATGTAATAACTGTCTTGCCAGTTGATTAACAACGGCTACTCGGGAGGCATTAGCATTCATTTCTTTATCAAAACCTTCAAAGCGATGTTTCATGATTTCAACATCTTCGATATCTTTTCCAGGAGTCATTGTGTCTAGCATCTTGGTCTTCTCCTTGATCCATTGCTCAACACCATCAGCTTCAGACATTAGTTTATACAAACTGAGAGCGTCGAGTAAACGTTGTTTACGCAATTTAGCTAACTCATTTAGGTCCTTGTAACGATTATCAATTGCTTCTAAACGTTTGTCTACGTTGGACTTTTCCGCTTCGTTGAGTTTCAATGTTTCAGCCTGTTTATGCAAAGCTTCAATAACTTCAGCATAGTTTTTAAGTTCATCGGCTACGTCTTTGTGCTTTTTAAGGAGCGATTGTACATTTGCTTCATCACGTCCAACGTCAGCGCTTGATACAATTCGCAAAGTGTCCAACATCCAATTATCAACGTCGTCAGCATCGGCAAATAATTGAAAGTATTCAACTGCATTCTCAAGGCGTTGTCGTCTATACTTCGTCAAATCCAAGAGATGGTCCCATTTAGACAGGATTTCCTTTAATCGATCCTTAATTCTATCTGCTCCAAAGTGACCTTCTGTAATCAGTTCTGCACCGACTTTAGCCACATTTTGTAGTTGTGTATCGTGAGATGTGATTTCTGACTCTAGAGCCTTGTGTTTGCTTAATAATAAGTTCACTGTGGTCAAATCATGTCCGATATCATCTGTGGATACAATTTGTTCCTTTTCTTTAATCCAGTTCTCTTCATCAGCTGTATCCCAATAAAATTGCCATAATTTACGACTTTCTTCCAGACGGCTGCGACGTTCTACTGCTAGACGCACTAACTCGGCGTAAGCATCTTCTAACTGTTGTACACGGCTAACTATAATCTCTGGATCGCATGGTTTGTAAGATTCTGGATCATCGCTGAGGAATTTCTGCGAATTTTGTACTACAACTTTAACACGCTCTCCCAAAATATTTATATCAGCTTCGACCAAAGAATGTTTCTGCAACAAATCTTCAACTCCCATCAAGTGTTTACCATAGTCATCTGTAAGTAGCAACTGCTTGATTTCCTCCATATTATCAAGGATATATAACATTTCTTGGAAGTTTTGTTGCAACTGAAGTGAAATTTCAAGACGCATACGACGAGCACGTAGTAGTTCTAATAGATAATTCCATAATCGCATAACATTTTCCTTGCGAAGTAGAATACGTTTAACATCGTGGTAACGTTCAGACTCGAGTTCATCACAAACCGCAACCACAGCTTGTACTCGCTCTTCATAGGCAAATATATCCGTTTCGATAGCCTCGTGTTTCTTGGCAGCTGCTTCAACTGCAGCTAAATCGAATCCAAAATTATCTTGGCTTACAAGGCGCTGATTTTCTGAAAGCCAAGTTTCTCGCATAGACGCTTTGCGGTCGAAACGAGCTGCTAACTGTTCAAGTTTTTCTTGACGAATCAATTCTTCACGTAAAGCTAATTCACGTTCGTGCTCGGCTTTTTCTAACCGTTCCCAAGCTTTATTAATATCTGATATCATTTTCCCCTCCTTAGGTGTGTAGGGTTTTTGGTTATTTGCTCTCATTTTTGATTGCAGAGTGAACAGCAGTACCTCCAGATTTCCTTTTTCTACAAACTTTGGAGGTTTCTCTATGGTACGGTAATTTGAAAATTGTGCCAATTGACCCTGTACTCCAACTAAAGAGTTTTCAAAAACTCTCTCACCCAAAGCTTCAATCGTTGTTTCTATCCATTTCAATAGATCACTTGTAAAGTGTTCGTAGTCATGAATCATTTTATCATTTTCCATGGCAATGCCAACAACTTTACCGATACGTTTGCCTTGCACAGTCTCTTGCTTAAGTTTGCTAAAATAGTGATAATAGGTGACTACGTAAGTAATAATCGATTTTTCGTCTGGATGCTCGACAAACACATCTTCAGCATCCAAAAGTTTCGCCAAACCAAGTTTGTCTTCTGCTACATCAAATGCATTGTTTAAATTGTGCATGGGATTTGCTTTAGATAATTTTTCAAATTGTACCAAATCAGGTCGATGTTTGTGAATAATGGCATTAAATGCCAAACCATCACGCCAAGAAGTGGTAAAGTTTCGAACATTGACATTGTGATAACCAGCTGTTTTCATCTGACACCATAGTAATAAGGCATCTTTAGCCGATTTTGTTTCTTTATTATCCACTTCCTCAATAGTAATATCTTGAATCTAAAAAAGCAATAAATTTTAAAATTTCGTTAAATTTTTAAATATTCATTCTTAAATAAAAAAAAAAAAGATATAAAAAATACATATAATTAGTAAATAGGCGATATTAATAAAATATATTTCGCAAAAGAATGCTTACTTGAAATCTCAAAATAATGGTCCAAATTAGACCCAAATTTAATGAAGCATTGCCATCGACAATGTCATGTGAACCAATATTTTCCAAATGCACACGTTGTTCACGTAAAAACTGTAAAGCTTTGTCAACATTCTCCAAACAATGAATTCTCATTTTTCCTTTCGTGGGCTTAGGCAACCTTTCGCCTGACAATACTTCTAACAACTTTATTAAATGCTTGCCATCTCGCATATCGACGTATAAGTCAGATATTCGGCAATTTACACGACACAAATGAGAATTTACCCACTTTGTAAATGTTTTCTTTTGTACGCTTTCACGTTCTTCTGCTAATGCCTTAATGCGAGATCGTTCAAAAAGGCGTGAACTCGAATTCCCTCCATCATATTCATATTCATCGATATATTCGTTGCCAGGACCCTGGCTAGGGTCCCATCGAACAATTGAAATGTCCGTCGTCATTGCTTTCAATTTTTAATTTCTAAAAAAAAAAAAATTAAATAACATAAAATTAATAAAAATATATTAAAAAAATTAAAAATTTTGAGGAACTTTTGTTTCTCTGTTTTTTATATAACTACACTTTGTTGTGATATACATACATATGTTCTTCATTTTAAATTCAATAAAAATTATCAATAGTGCAGTTCTCATGAACATTGTCTGTGAGGCCACAACCAACAATTTCGCACTTGGCGAAATAAAATTATTTATTTTAAAAGCACTTGCAACATACAAAAATTTGAAAAAATGTTTCTTGATTTCTAATTCATTTGTAGCACAACCTAATTCTAAAACCGCATATTTAATTTTTCTTATTATACTTATGTATAAAAGGTCAGGTTTCACTATCCTACACAATAATACGATTTGTTAAACATGGCATCTCTGTTGAAAATAGTGCGATGTTTAAGACAAACAAAAGATTATGAAAATTTTCATGTTTTATGCTTTTATTTCAATCATCGAAGATAAAATTATATGCATCAATTTTGTATGATAGTATGGCACGAGCAACGTCATGTTGAGTAGGGTATCACTATCAGATTTTCGTTTGAATGAATCGTACGACTGGCTAGGGAATTGTGAAACAGGTCCTTGAGGCTATTCCAGTTCACGGTCTCTGTTGGGGAGAGTTACATATCTATATTATGTCAAAATAAACATTTTCATATAAATATATGTGTGTATGTATGTACCTTATTTTTGTCGTTCCGCAGTAGCGGTGAGAGTATGTGTTGAATACGTTTAATGCATTGTACTATGCACTTCTTACTCTAATATGTGCTATTGTCGTCCATAAAAGTGGAAATAGATTTAAATAATCACACTCAGTGCAAACAAGTGCATTTCATTTGCATTATGTCATTTTTAATAAAAAAAATATTAAATTTCAAGAGATAAATTAAATTAAGCCTAATTGTATAATTGGACAAAAAGTGTATCGCAAACTGCACATGAATGAAATGTATTATGTCATCTTCGCAAGTAGTTGTTCGTATGAGCGTACATATACCCAAACAAAATGATAAATTTACACTCCCTTACGTATTAATGTACTATTTATTTTTAAATCTGCTTAGTATTATTGGATGGACTATCACCATGGATGCTTTTCTATTTAAACATTTACAGGATTTTTAATATGGTTTTTTATTTATAGTACTCCCTTAAAAGTTTCAAGACTGGTAAAATCTATTTCAATCAAATCACATTCGTATTTGTGATTAATTTTGTAAGATTTCATACGAACGCTACTTTTCACGTACACAATAATTACGTCCCCAAGTTTATTCCATTACCTTTAAGAAAATATAAAATACCACAGTTAGTACTGAAGCTACTCTTAAAATATATAACTAGCTTATACATATATGTATGTACACATGCAGTTCTTAGGTGATGTAAATTATAAGATTTAATAAAGTTAATAACTAAACAATTTTAACTAATAAATTTAATTTAAATTATTGTTAATAAAAAATAACAGTTTTACTTTTTTTGATAAAATTTGTTTGATATTTGATTTATTTATTTATTATTTATGCTAGTACAAATTTAATGAATACTATATAATATTATTAATTCTAACTTTGTAACTAATTCCAATTTTCTTTAATATAAAAATATAAATTATTGCAAATAATTAAATATTTTTAAAAAAATGAACATATATAAAATAAATGAAAATGTTTTTAGGCTTAAATAAAAATTGTATAATTTAAATAATAAAATTAAATTATATAACCATACAAATTCATAATATTAAAATAGATAAAATTAGTATAATGTTATTTTTTTTTTATAATAATAAATAATACCAAATATATTTGTTATAAGTTTTATTATTATCAATAATTAATAACATACAAATACATATGTATCGAATAATTAATAATTACAATTTAATATCACAAACGGTAAATTAAATAATACATCTAATAATATTAATAAATTATGGACTTTAACTCAATATATGCATATACAAATATCATTAAACATTTAAAGATTTTGTCAAGTATTTGGATTATATTGTTTAAAAAACAAGACGCAGTAAAACGTGTTCATGAATTAAGCTAAATTGTACTTTGAAAGAGCTTCTAGTTGAATTTATACTATTATTTTTTGTAAAAAATATTGTTACGTCGGAATTATGTTTTACCATAAAATGAAAGATTTAAAATTATCAGTGGTAGTTAAAACTATAAAATAAAGGTTAAAAAATGTTTAACTTAAAAATAAAACCAGAGATCAAAATTAATTAATTAATTCTCTATTTCGATTTACAAAAAATGAATATGTCTCACTCTCAATTAACGGCCTAAAAAAGCAATAAAATAGATAAATATCTACATTCGAGTTGTTATCAAAAAAAAAACATTTTTTTTCCAAATTTCGTGAGTTATGTATGTTCGATTTTCGCATGTTTTTCCTGTAATATTGCTACAAATGTCTGTTATATATGTTGGCAATATTAGCCATTTTGGCTTGTCAGTTTGTTTTTGATAGATAAAACTGTTATTCGTATACCAATGGAAGCGTCCAGAAGAACGAAGAAAGAAAATGGCAACTCAAGTTCGGTCAAATGTGAGTTTTGCTTACTGTACGGTTAATAAAAAATACTACCTTGAAGTTATGTGGCGTTTGCGCGAAGCAATTCGTCAGAATCATTGATTTTGAGCAATGATGACGCACCAATTCACGCATTAATGCTTTTGGATCAGTTTTTGGGCAAAAATAAAACCGTAATCATACTCCAACCACAGTATTCACCGGACTTGGACCCCCGCTGACTTTTTCCTCTCCCCAAAACTGAAGACACCGATGAAAGAAAGCGTTTTGCTACGATTGAGAAGATAATAGAAAATGCAAAACAGGAGCCGCTGACGATACAAAAAAAGCGTTTCAGAAAAGTTTCGATGATTGGAAAAGCGCTGGCATAAGTGTATTATATCTGAGGGGAATTATTTCGAAGGGTATAAAATAGTTATTGATAAATAAAAAAATTCTTTTGGAAAATATTAAAAATAACGGTTATTTTTTATCACACCTCGTACCCATATGACAGCCATAATTAGGTTTATTACTGCATTATGAGATCATTTTTATTTTATTTGAGTTTTTTATAATGCTGTAATAATTTGACGAAAAATAGTTTATATGTACATATATTGTTAATGGCAAATTACGATGCCCAAAAAAACATGACATAAAATTCGAAACAGCTTGTAAGCTAGTTACTCAGATCTATAAAAATAAATTTTTCACAGTCTCCAGTCCAAACTTATTCACATTCCTTTCCACAAAAAAAATGCCCTAAAAACATATCTCATAAAATAATACTACAGCAAAATAATGCGGCTTTGAACACCTTGTTATGATTCTGTATGTGGTTTCACAATAGCCGATAGAAAAAAATTGAAAATGGGTTCATCCGTAGACAAATGAATAATGCACAACCTACTAAACCGGAGGTCGTAGGTTCGATTCCAGCCTAAACAGTGTGTTTTCCTGCTGTCAAGCAAAAAAAAAAAAAAAACTATTGGATTTCAAAATGTCCAAACCGAGTGAAAACATTAAAATAATAGCTCTTTGTTCTAAACTTGCCCCCTCCATGTAATAATAAAACAAGTTTGATTAATTTTTACAAAACGAAAAAGTTTAAAAAAAAGTTTTTCAAATTCAAACTGATTCAATTAAAATAGTTTTCAAAATCAAATATTGCTGAAATAAAAATAAACAAAAACGCTTTTGCCGGCAAGTTATTGTACGGCGGTAAGTGGAAAAACGTTTATTGGCTGGCTGCCAGATAACTTAAGCTGAAAGTCCATGCGTCTGTTAACAATTCGAATCAATGTAATTGTTTGTAACAAGTTACATCAAAAACGGAAGAATGCACACGTACAGAATGCATAAAGTAGGCCTTTTACTTTTTCATACTGCGCATGCGCTGAGAGCAAACCTCAACTCAAAATTTTTTTGATTTTCTCTTCCTTTGCATCTTCATAGGTCAATAACCACTCCGATACACGTCATTTTGATTCTCATTTACGTCCTTTTTAAAATTTGTAAAAAAGATATAATTACAAGTGCAAAATTTGTAGATTTATATTTAAAATTGTAAGTCTTCATTTACTCTGTAATGTAAATTATTTTAAGCATAATTGAGTTTCGTAAGAAAAACTGGGTACAAAAAAATGCTGGTACTAAAATTGTACTTATTGTACTTATTGTACATAGTTGAGATAGGAAAAATCCTAGATGAAACAATTTGCCACAGAGTGTGTTAAAAAAATTCTATCCCAACCAGAAATTCTTTAAGGGTTAAATATTCATAGTTTTAATTATTAATATAAATAAACAAAATATAATACAAAATAATAATATAAAGAAATATACAGCAAAAGTTAACCAGCTGACTTTTTCTGCCAAAAACTTATTTTATTGCTAAATATATATTTAAATTTTTTTAATAATTGTTTCTCTGATTTCATTAACTACTCAAATATGGACCCAGTGTATTTTGAAAATCAAAGATAATTTGGAGATCTAATGTATCTTTAACCACCATGGATATTGTGTTTAAATAGGAGCCAACGCAATACATACATATAAAAAACGCTTTTTTTTAAAGCTTTTTTATTAATCTATTTAACATAAATAAACAAATTGATTGAAACAAAAAAAAAAATAAATAAATAAATATTGGCATTAGTTTTAGCATTTAAAATTCACAGTACTATTCCGAAGATATCTTTTATTAAAAATATATGTATATACATATATATTTACAGTAGATAAACAACGGCCAAGCTGGTCCATCCATCTATCATATAACTACAGCATTAAAGTCGGCATGCAAAAAAAAAATCTGTCACTATTTTGTACAAAGCCATATATGTATTATGTATGTATGTATGTATGTATGTAAAACTTTTCAAGCAGCAACAATATCTGTTACTCTATATAGCAAAAGCATGAATGAATGAATGAATACAAATGCTAACATATGAAAACAAACACTACAAAGTAATGCATATTTAAACACATAAACACAGAAACACATACACACAAAAATACAAATTGTGAAAAATTCAATACAGTTGAGTGGAGGGTTAAAAATGAGCTCATTCGAACTCTATATCACTAGCGGCAATACAACAACATTATTTGTGCTTGACGTTTATAGGTTAAAGTGACTACAGAAGTATTAGTGCGTATTATTATTATTATTAAAGTAGACGAATACGACTAAAAGAGGAGCGCAACAACATAACATACATATGTGCACATATACTATGTAACAAGAGAATCACAATAAAATTAAAACTTTGAAATTGTACAAGCGGCTGTCATCTATTACGTAATATTTTTATTTATTTCGCCCAACTAAAATATAGAATAAACATAGCAGATATGACATGAATATTATATTTACTCTGCTCAGTGTTCATTCGGTTTCAAGAAGTTCTTGTTCATTCAACACACATATGCATAAATATGGGAAATAGCAAATTTGCTAGCGGAAGGAAAACAAACAATTCCAATATCACTTAAAACCTCAAACAATATTACGTATTCCTCTCACCGCCTATTTTTAGCAACCGACAACAAGTGTAATACATTTTAATAGCAGCAAGGTTTTTGAATTTACAAAAAATTGCATTTTTTCGAGTTAGTTCCAAAACTAAGTTATTAATATATTTTTTTATGACCAGACACACATTGAATATGTTTCTGCTGCTTTCTCAGTACCATATTCTTTTAATAAAATATTCCAAGTCATCATTGAAGTCTTGAATTTATAATAGAATATTGGTATGGAACTAAGGAAATTTAAAAAATCTTACAAATCTCGGCGAAACCGAAGCGCACATGAAATTTTTATGCAAAAGAGCGTATTTCTTATTACTCGTGTGAATCGTGTCCACGCGCTGTTGAAAGAAAACTTGATAATATCAATATCTTCCAATATTGCCGCTTGTACTAGAAATTTTCCGAATAATTTCAAACCCTTATAAATATTCTGAAAATTATTTTATTTTATTTTTTACCCTCAAAACATCTTTCTATTGGGGAATAGGTCTGCGTTGTATGAGAAGTACTAATGTGAATTAATTTTTGTGAACAGGTTGCACACCTTTTCATTTTAGACTTTCAGAAATTAGTTGTGACGGCCAATAAAAACATCTAAATTCTTCCGAGCAGAAGAATTTGGAAAGAATTGAAATTGAAAATTGAATTGAGAATTGAAAACGATATTTGATTAAAAAGTAAATATACGAGGTGTGATCGAAAAATAACTTTTATTTCTAAATTAAATTTTTTTTTCTTTTATGTTGGTACATAACAGAACATAAAGGTGTTATATATATATATAACACCTTTCTGTACATATATGTTATATATAACACCTTTCTTTCTGTACAGTCTGTTATATATTTATATACATATAACAGACTTTATATATAATAGTCTATTATATATAATAAACTTGTCCGCCGCTCACTTTTTTCTCTTAGCAAAACTAAAGACAACGATGAAAGGAAATTTTTTTCTACAATTGAGGAGATAAAAGAAAAATCGAACCAAGAGCTGTTGGCGATACCCAAAAGAGCGTTTCAAAAGTGTTTAGAGGATTGGAAAAAACGGTGGCATAAGGGTATTACTTCTTGGAGGGATCACTTTAAAGGGAAAATAATAGTTATAGATAAATAAATAAATACTTTAAAAAAAAAAATTAAAAATATCATTGATTTTTTGATCAGACTGCTTGTTTTTTATTATTTCCTACATGCGTTATGCAAAAAACAGCATACACTGCCTTAATCAATAGATTTCAATTATTTTCAATATTTGCTACGATTCACGAGATGGCAATACGTTGCACTCATTGTGATTTTTTTCCGAAAGCTTTTAATGTAATACGCGAAATTGCTCTTGGTAGCGACGTTTATGTTATTTTATTAATTTTTAGTTGATTAAAGCGAATTGTGTTTAATTTAACACAGAACTGTAGTTAATAATTAGCCATTTACATTCATAGTAATTCTCATATTTTCAACATCCGAAAATCTTTTTGGTGATATTTATGTATGGCTAAGACCGGCCCTGTGCAATATATTTCTTAAGTATGTGTGCAGGTGTCAAAACTTAGTCAGAGCTGAAAATAATGTTATTGTAACAATATATAAATATGTAATATGTATTATTCTCATAATTTCAATTTAGTCAATTCTACAATCATTTGGAAAGTAGCCAGTGCTACCCTCACGCAATGTTTATATGTATATTTAGGTATGAACAAATTTCTCTAATACGTAAATTTTATAACTTCAAAGTTACGTGCCCCTTTAGTGTCATTTTCCAATAAATATTGATAAATATTTTTCTATGATCATTTTTGTTATTATTAAAATATACAGTTAATATTACACTTAGCAAATATTTTCTTAATACATATATATAATTTTTTATTCTTTTATACTTAGAGACCTGCCCTTTGTATATTTACTTATGATTTTGAATTGTATTATAGCTGAGGTAATGTTATTAATACTTTGAAAACACAATTTATTTCACTTAGCATAAATGCACTGAACACACACACACATATATATATATATACATATATATATTTCAACTTTGCAACCACAAAATTACCGTTCGTTGGGTAAGTATATGCCGATTCTCTAGGTTAGTGCGGCAAATAAAACGAATTAAAAATAAGATAACAACAAGCAATCAAGCAAGCTTTAGTGAGAATGGCGTGCCAACGAATAAGAGACCAAATCGACCGATTAAAATGATGTCATCAACACAGTAACGTGAAGAGTAATGTAATATACAAATGAAAAACTCATGCATTCAATTTTTCGTAGTTAAATCAATCAATTTATAATGTATGCTGTGCCTCACAATACATACACACGTACATACATAGATTTATTTTGAGATTCTGTTATATAGATATCTATGTAACTGAATCATTATAGTTCATAGTCATTACTTTTCATTTATCACCATTTTAAAATTATATATTTTTATTTGTAGTTTCTTTGAATTTAGACAAGTGTATTGGGCGTTGTCTGTCTTGCAAGGTTTTATTAAATTCTCTTTATTTGCTATTTTTACACAAAATTAGAATCACCGAAACTTACCGCCGTTTCGCAATTATTTAAATATTATTTTGTACACTGTTTTGTATGTTTACAATAGTTTAATTTATTACAAAATTCTAATTAAATTTCTCATTAAATACACAAATTATAAAACCAAATATTTTTCTTTCACATTCAACGAACAACTTTGAGAAACGACAGCAATTGA
This sequence comes from Ormia ochracea, assembly GCA_963402855.1. Lineage (NCBI taxonomy): Eukaryota > Metazoa > Arthropoda > Insecta > Diptera > Tachinidae > Ormia > Ormia ochracea. The sequence goes on from OY727107.1 coordinate 43,007,346, forward strand.
ACTACTTAAAAAGTGAAAAAATTGTGTGTGTATACAACGAATTAAGTGATGGCAACTTAAAATATGTTTATGATGTATTCGAGCGTTTTTAATATAAATAAACTTTTAAGCGCTTGGGAGGAATAAGAATTCTTTCAGTTACAACTAGTTTTTTTCATAATTAGTGAAGCTTTTGAAATGTTTCTTGTATTATCTCTGAAGTGGTCTACTCCACAGAATAGTCTACGACAAAAAAATTTTACATAATTAGTTGACTTACTCAGTAAATAAGAGCAACTTGGCTTAGTTGTTTTTATTTTTGACAGTTTCAGTGAACTACAGGGCGGTTTTGATTTGATGCCACCTTCTAATATAATTACACATAATCTTTTGCGTACACCCTGTGGCTTCTACTTTAGTTTATTTTTGGTTTACAATTCTCTTATTTTGTTTTTCTATTTGCTGAATAAACTTGTTCAAATTAAAAAATAAATTGCAATGCAGGATGTTACTGCAAGAGTGTTTGCGGCAATGCAAAATCTTGATATAACAGCGTTAAGTACATATCCCCAAAATGAGATAAGAACTGTTTTACCTGCATTAGTGAGGATGAGCTTGTTATCACCGCTGGACAATACAAAGTCATCCATGGAGTCACGCAAACAAATTTTGGCGCTATTGATTGGTATTGAAGTGGTTAACAGTATAGTATCATATTTACAAGTGAATTATCATGAATTGGAACAGGAATTGAAGAAAGAACTACAGGCCCGACAAAAATCTATGTACTACGAAGGGCAACAGTCTGAATTTGGGTTGCAAACAGGCATTGCTCTGGGATTTGAGAGAGCCGATGTTACACGCAAAGTACGCGTTGTTCTATCAGAAATATTTAACGTCCAGTGGCAATTGTCAGAACAAAAAATTCCTTTTCAATCTGAAATATTGGACGATGGTATATATTTGGAAGAAGTTGTTGATATACTATGTATCGCTTTAGCGGAGCTGCCGTCATTGTTAAATATTTTAGAATTAACTGATACACTTGTGCAAGTTGCAAATGGCCATCGTATAATATGTGCTTTGGTAGCCAATTTTCCCGATTGTTATCGTGACGTTATTACTCACATTATAATCAATTGCGATGAGGAGTCTAACGAAGGAAAACAGAAGCTCGCCCTTTTAATGGCGCTAAGTGAAATAAACCCTTTACAAGCATTGTCAACAAGAGCTATATGTGTGGAAATTTTAAAAGTCCCCTCCTTTATGCTTAAGCTCTGTCTTAAACATCCTCAGGATTTGGTAAGTGTGTTTTGTTTTGTTTGGATTTAATTTTTTTTATTATTATATTTTATGTAAATATGTTTGCTCTTATTTACTTTGCAATATTTCGTCAACGCTTTGGTTGAGTTCTTCAGAATTTATAAATTCTACAAAGCTTAAAAATTTGATATTTTCTATTACATTTAACTGGAATTAATAAGTGAATAAAAACATTCTTAAATGCAGGAGTGTATTTTGTTAACTACATGTCTACAAAATGTTTGTGTTAATAAAATCAGAGTAATGATTACTATTATTGCAATGTAATGTAATGCTAATGCAGTTTTCTGTGGAAATGTAATAGTCCAATATTTTTAATCGGATTTATGCCGTGAAATCCTAATCTTTAATTTATTTCGTGGAATACCTTGAATAATAATTAATAATTCTTTCTCAAGTCGGTTTTTGACACCAATCTATAAATAACTGATTTCTTTCATTATTATAATTTTGTCTAAATAAGGAATTCTAGAATCACACTTTTTTCAATTTTAAATTTTATATTGTCATGAAATGAGTTAAACGTATCTAATATAATATTAATTATGCATTACTAATCATCTATATATTTTGTGAAAATTTTTGACTTTCTATCCAGTCCTTCAATACAATAATATAAAGGTTTCACCATAACCGTTCTATCTATAATTGGAAAAGCTGGAGATCCCATAGGAAATGTTTTTCGAACTCTACTATATGTTATGCAAAATTTTACAATACAGCGCTCATAAGATGGATAATTAATAAATGAACATATTGGGGTCAAAGAAAGTCCTCTATCTTTGGAACTCCATATAGTCTATGTGGCAGATTTCAGTTTATTTCTCTCTGAATACGTTTTAATATTTAATTTAAAAAGATTCTCAACAAATTTTTTATTCATAGTATAGACTTTTTTTCGGATCCTTATTTTATAGTTTATATGTGGCATTATAACATACAATGTTTTTCATCTTCGATTTATAATCACATCTATGTACTGCTACAGTAGTATTTCCTTTATCAGCATTTCAAATAAGTAAATTCTGGTTATTCTTTAAAAACTTTTTAGTACCGATAACCTTATCTAATAAATATTTGTCATTATTTGTTCATTTTCGCCTATTCAAATAATTATCAATAATAGTCAACTTACTTTTACCTATTTCCTGTATCTCCTTATCCGTCAACGTTTGTATGAAGTCCTCTTTTTCTGCTAATATCCTTAAAAAGGAACATTTTTAAAAAGAATTGAGAAAATAAATTAAGTTGATGAAAATATGCTACAATATAAATTCATTTTATATATATTTTAGATTTCATTTTTAACGGGAATGCTGCTGGGCAATGACCAAAATATTCGCACGTGGTTTGCAGAATATGTTCATTCCAGCCAAAAAAGAAAGGGAGAGGCTTTAATTCAAGTTAGAACAGAGCTGTTGCTGCAACTACTTAATATTGTTCAAATTTCAACGAATCAAAATAATGATAATGAAGATTACACTGCCCAAGGTGCTGTTTTGATGCGATTGTATTGTGCATTACGAGGAATAGCCGGACTAAAGTAAAATCGATAATATAGTTTTTAGAATGTTTATAAATGTTTTTTTTCACATTTCAAGGTTTAATGATGATGAAATTAATGCATTGGCTCAATTGGTCACGAGTAAGCCACATCCAACTCAATCGGGCATGCGGTTTGTGTCACTGGCCTTATGTATGCTAATTGCATGCCCATCGTTAGTTTCTACCACACCACTTGAAAATAAAGCGGTCGAATGGCTACAGTGGCTAATAAAGGAGGATGTGATGTTTGGCAAAAGATCTGATGCCAGTACTTCTCTTGGTGAAATGTTGCTTTTGTTAGCAATTCATTTTCATGGCAATCAAATATCTGCTATAGGCGAGCTGGTATGTTCGACCTTAGCTATGAAGATACCAATAAGACCAAATAGTACGAATCGCATTAAGCAGGTATTCACGCAAGATCTGTTCACAGAACAAGTAGTTGCATCGCATGCCGTTCGCGTCCCGGTTACAGTCAAACTGAATGCCAATATACCAGGATATTTGCCAGTACACTGTATACATCAGTTACTGAAATCCAGAGCATTTCTAAAGCATAAAGTTCCAATTAAGTCTTGGATATATAAACAGATATGTAGTTCGGTTCGTCCTCTTCATCCAGTAATGCCTGCCTTAATCGAAGTGTATGTCAATTCTTTAATTGTACCAAATCCTCAGGGCAAAGTAAATATCGATCATATGCACAAGCCATTTTCTGAAATGGAAATTCTTCATATTTTTCGGTCTAACATGAATGATAGCAATGTTTTAGGTGACATCGTTTCAGCTCCCAATTTTAATACATTTATTCGCTACAACTCCTTAGCTGGTAATCAAGTCTCGGCAGACACAGACGAACTGTCAAAATACCAAGTGCAGTGCCCATTAACAGCTCAGCTTTTAATACTTTATTACTTGGTGCTATACGAAGATATTCGAATAACAAATTTATCGAATGCAGCACTTAGTGGGAGAAAAATCAAAGAATATACCAACAACTTTCTATCCGAATTGCCAATGAAATATTTATTGCAAAAGGCGCAACAGTATCACAATGAATATGTGGGAATTTTTCATCCTCTTTTACGTCTTATTGTATCGAATTATCCACATTTGAGTCTAGTAGATGATTGGCTTGAAGAACACTGCTCTACTGGTATTTTGCGTAGCCGAAATGTGAAGATACCAAACAATTCTGTTGAACTAATTCTGGAAAGCCTAAAAAAAATTAATTTCAATAAGTTAGGCTCTAATCCCGGAAAAACAATACCGATTCTAAAGGCTTTACTAAAGGTACCACCAGAGGATATAGCTCGGAATGTGGATTTATTTGTAGAAAACTTGCCGAAGGTGTTTCAACAGCAGGTACCACGAACAATAAAAAACTTGTATTTAGATCTTTGGCTTCGTTTGAATGGTGTTTTGCCTATTAGTTTTTGGAGGAAATCTCTATCCTCGATAATGGCTTCAGAAGACGGCATTAGTCGTTATTCCTTCTTTGTAGACAATATGTTGGATCCGCTTCAAGTTTTACGATGCAGCCGTGACGTATATCATTGCCCCCATACCCTCATTATATTGCTGCGCGTACTTCAAGGAAGTTTGGCTGCATCGAAAGCTCATCTTTGTATACAAATGCAGTCGAAACAAATAATAGATAAAAATGGACAAATCCAATGTGATGCTGATAGAGAAGAGCTGAAAACCGCTCTAATAGCCTCGCAGGAGAGTGCCGCCGTTCATATATTGCTTGAAGTTTTGGCCGATATGTATGCCAATGGTAATACTAGAGTCTCTGCCTTCGAATTGCGTGAAGCTCAGGGTATTATTTGCTCGTTTATCCATCAGGCATTCATTTCAGAGCCCTCTTTAGCAAAGCTTGTGCACTTTCAAACTTATCCGCGTGAAGTCATACCTATGATGGTTAAAGGAGTTCCGTCTATGCACATCTGCATTGACTTTTTGCACGAATTCCTAAGCATGCCCGAAATGGATAAACAAATATTTACAATTGACTTGGCATCCCATTTGGTTTTAAAGTACGCCATTCCCAAAAGTTTAAGTGTCTCAAAATTTTGCGTCAACACTATTCAAACAGCGTTATCCCTTCTTTCCACTGAAGCTAAATGCAAATATCTTTGCAATATTTTACCATCGGTAATACGTTTTGCCGAAGCATTTCCTATCCTTACTGACGACTGTATTAATATTTTAATGTTAACTGGTAGAAGTTTGTATTCGCAGTCTACATTAGGAATTAATTCGACGTATATGCAGTTAACAGCTAATTCCCGCCATAAATGTTTCAAAGAAACTTCACGGTATATAGCGATGATCGAGGAGGCTTTTGAAACAATAATTACAAAAATAATCAATAAGATTGAATTATATTAGAACTAACATGTAAGTTATCGTAATTTAAATAAATTTTGTAATTATTTTTGTAAATTAGTCATTTAATTCGTATTTGCTGACGAACAAACAAAATAATTATGAATAACTAAATTGATATTTATAGATTTGGGTTAATTTTGTAATATACTTCACACGATATAAACTAGAGCATTAGAAAATATTTTATAATCTTTAATTTCAGTCAAAAGGATTTTTTTTAAATATATAGCGATAATTTTACGAAAGATGTGTATTGAGTATAACTAATGCTTTAATTTGATCATAAGAAAGTTGGCAGTTAGCAGACGTACTAAAAAGTACGAGCAAAAATCTAGAAAAGATTAATATAAATCTCGTTTTATAACAGTAGTGACCACGTTTCGAATCTTGCTTTTCAATCATTGCTATGATTCGATAGTAAATATAACTCATTTGAGTCATTCGTATTTCAATTCAACTTTTTTATATTACTATCAAAGCTGTTGAATAGAAGCTTGTGACACAAAAACTAGCATGTGCAGAAGCGGTTGCTGGCTTTGATAATCAACTTATAATTGACCACTTACCGGTAAACAAGAAGTTGAAACGGTAAATGTGAGTTGTATTGAAGTCAATAATACATTTTTCTCACGAAAAAGTTGGTGTCTGGGCATGCACTACAAAACACACAAACTAAACACTTATTATATTATATATTAACAAACTCTATTAGTAACCTAGTCAACATGGAATGCGACAAAATATTGTCAGATTTTGATTCTTTGTAAAACCGCTAATGTTGGCATTGTTCTATTAATTAAAAATAAGATAATACATATTGTTTCCACCTTTGCTGTTAAGAAATCAACACTTTATTAAACGAACTTATCACTTTTTAAAAAACACTGTTACTTACTTGTTGGGTAATGCTTTTAAGACGCGCTTATACTTTGATAGCCAATATTACTTTTTCTGGAAGCGTGGTAACACTGAAACTGCTGGCAATATACAATATACACAAATTCATTATTTTTTAAAACATACTTTCGGCATATAACAACATAAAGGGTTTACGTGGATAAGTACTTCACATATATATAGTACAAGTTCAATTTGCGCCACTTTATAAGCGTAACTTTTCGATAAGGTTATTTTTATCTTTGGAAAATTAAAAATATTTTTTCCCCTCAATTTGCTGAATATGAAACTTAGCTTTAAAAAGTGCTTTCAGTTTCACAAAAGAATTCATCGTTTTTATTTATTTCTCTTTCTCTACTAATGGTGCAGTTAATTTTTTGGGCTAATACATTTGAAATTAAGAAATGTTTTAACCATTTAATGTCAAGACAAAGAGACGACGTCTTTCAGTGAGTCTGTTACGAACCGCATTGCCAGTTCTGAGGACTCGTCCCTAAATAGGGTATTTTTAGTGATGATTATGTCCTTCAATTTTACTAAGATCCCAATGGAATTAAATCATATTTATTTATTGTCAATGTATTCGACTTAAGAAAAATACTAATTAATTTCAGATGCTGAAGACGGATCAAGACAGAGGAAAGCAATTGAAGAACATCCCTGGCCAATATCAATTAATTTTTGGTGGAAATATTTTAAGCAACAATACTTTACATTCAATATAAATTTATAATCTAGGTAGCTTTGTTATTGCACTTGGAATTAAATTTTATTTTGTAAAAAAATTTCATTAATTTTCATATTATTACAATAAAATGTTGCGCTAATCATTTTTAAAGATGAGAAATCACATCTCGTGTCGTTGATACTGTATTATATGTATGTCGCCAATATTTTTGCAATGGTTAGTTTATTTTAAATATTTAGGTACTAAGATTTAATATCAATTAAAAACTTCAATCCTTTAATGGTTCTGTGAGGTGAAAGAATTCAAGATCCAACTTCGAAGTTATGAAAAGTTTATGTAAATGAATTAAAATAATATGATTATATTAAACTAATTTGATTACCAAGTTCCGTTATGCACTAATATTTTCTCGCTTACATAAATATGCGAAGCGACATCTCAAAATCAACATGAGTATAACTTATCAAAATAAAGCAATAAATAATTAACGATTAATTAACGCCATAACATATAACAGAGAGGGCAAATTTTCTACCAGGTTGCAGGGTTAGCATTGCTTATTATATATGTACATAACATTTTCTTATTTTTGTAAAAGTGAAATGTTTTAAGTAGTATACAGCAACTTTTAAGTAGATATATAATAACTTCTTCAAACAATTGAATTGTAAGTATTTTGTAAGAAGATACAAAAATTTATTTGCAACCATACAGATGTTTGTTATTCTTAATGATTTCGATAGCCACACATAAAATAAATCAGTTGCGTTTACAATGACAGCTACTAGTGAATTCGCCATGCATAGAAGATGTTTTGTCACTTTTTTTTAAATGCATTACTACTATTTTTAGCAAGTGTGCTATTTTTTGTGTACTTTTATTTCGGAAATGATTGTTTTCAATTAGGGCGTTATTAGTGTTGACAAATATCTACTCTTAATATTGTTTATTATTTAATAAAATACTATACCTGTATATATTTAAAAATTTCTAGCTTAAAAGATATTGGATCCTACATGATAATTAAAATTAAATTATATAATTAAAGAAAAATATATGATTAAAAATAATTGACAATTATTTATTTAAATGATCGCAAAACATGTTAATGCGCATTTTCAGATCCAATAAGATTTATTCCCTAGTTGTCGAAAACGATGTATATAAAACTCATCAGAATGATCGTTTGATTTTCATAGATGTAATATAACTACTGTTTTGTGTAGAAATGAACGCACGTAATGGAACTCCGAAATCGCTTGATTTGAATGCAGATACGCTTAAGTGTCATCACTGGGCGGTAGTGATGTTCGATTGCTTGATTATAGTGTGCACGTCGAGTTATTAAATTCTTAAAAAAATACATTTTTAATAGTAATTATAGTGCAGTAAGTGTAGAATTTGCAAAATTAATTAAATAAACGAGAAAAGAAAAAGTTGTTGCTAAATAAGTGCTATAAATTGGTGAATTTTCTATACGAATCGTTTGTGTGCATGTGGAATGTTTAACTGCTGTCGTACGTAGTTGTTTGTTAGCTCTGGATGTTGCTCAATGCTTTTATACATCTGTATGAAAAAGCATTAAATGATGAAAATATTTAACAAAATTTGTGATTACTCATAACTCAATAAATTTAAAAAAAAAAGAAGATAAACAACAACAACAAAAAGACACTGGGAAATAAAAATGTAAAGATTTCCACAAATTGGTCCAGACAAAAAAGGAAAAGAAATCTTTGCCGTCTTCGTAATACATTGTTGGAAGTTACATATATCTCTTATTACTGCGCAGGAACAGGAGCAATGTTAAAAACGGTATAGTTTAATAATCGAAACTCATATTGTCTGGTTTACGGGACAAAAGATTTACTTACAATATTTTAGTAGAGTTACCATATTTAATAAAAAAGTGAAACTTCGAAAATGGGGATCTTACAATATTTTCAGTACTCAAATCAACATAGAATATTCTATCAAATAATAGAAAATAATTATTCTAAAAGTAGTGGAAGAATTTCAAAAGCTACATAAAACTAGAACCCATTTGTAACAATTTATTCTATAACAACTAAAAAAATTATAGAATATTTATATAAAATAAGATAAAAAAAAGTTATTTAGCGTGCACGAGTGTGTAAGAACATAAGAACTGATGTTTTTATATATTTTTGTAATCACAAATGTGTGTCATTAATTTCAAAAACACAAGCAAGAATAGCTTGTTGTCAAATTTTAAATGTATTAAAAATTTAATTTAACTCTAAAATTAAGTTGTGAAAAAGTAAAAACATGAATTCACTGGCTCTGAAGGAAAATAATTACATAAAATTGTGAAGCAAAGTTTATACTTTTGTCAACACAATGGTGTGCTTTTAAAAAGGCATAGAAGCTGTTGTTATACCTATTGAACTGTATAAGGTATAATTTTCTACGAAAATATTGGACTTCTAAAAAAATTAATTAAGTTTTTCTTACAATGCTTTTGTTATCTACTGTATAAGCATGTTATTAGTAACGTTTTTCCATAACTCGGACAAGCTGAATTGGTAATTTATATGTGTTTCTAAACGAAGTTATTCACTCAAACCACAACCTGAATTGTTCATAACTTAAAATTTGAAACAATTGGTAAAGCATTTTCCTTCTGAATAGTTTTATAGTTGTTCATGTGAATATTTTTGGTAAAAATGTTTTCCTGCGCAAAGGCAGATAATTATTATCCATTCCACTCAATTGCGCGATTTGCGAATATGCCACTTACGAGTATGCTGCGAAACTGTATATATTAGTATATTCTAAAAGTGAAGCTGTGTGTCAGGTCCACTTAGAATTTTTCTAAAAATAATGGTATAGTTTGTGATGACGGTTTCCTCACGAACAGATAAACATTTATTTCAGATAGCTAAACGAAAATGTGTTTACATAATTTTTGTGTAATTGTGTGTCGCCAATTACTGCATTTTGAAAGGTTTTTTTTTTTAAGATTTATGTCGCTTTGTTTGCATGAAGTACTCGTACAATATTGGCCTTTATAAGCCTGCGACTTATATAACGATAAGGAGCACACTATGCCGTCACTCCTCACGGTCATCTTCAGGTATAAAGACGACCACTCTTCCCACGTTACCATATCCCCATCACTATCGGACCTTTAACTCCTTCAGATCTTTAAGCCCTCCTGCAAGGTGCAGATCAACCTCCGGCGATTGAGGCCAAAATCAGTCCTCGCTTCGGCCAGGGCATACGATGCACCGGGATGGTTAACTGCGCTCGACTACACAACGGCGACAAACATCATCTTATAGCGCGAGATACACGGCGATGCAGCATTCAAACGACTTCGTTCATGGGGCTTCTTCAAGTCCCAGGCGCAGTTTGAATCTATGGCGAAGGAGGTTGGCTTCCATGTCAAGGTGTTCCCAAAAAATTTCAAGTTGAAAATGATGCTTGCAGAGCTCAACGATTTAGCTGGTCACAGGATGGTTGATAATGATTTCGACTTGCTCCAGGAATCCCGAGAGTTAGATGCGGGTGGCCACAGTTCTCAGAACTCGCGCAATGTTCTGTTCAAGCTGGGTTTAAATGACATCATGGGACCGACCACCATAATTCCCTGGCACCAACTGTCGTTTGAGGAGTATGTCCGCACTGGTATGTTGTTGACAACCGAGTCCTCCTCCATTGGGAGGGTCCATGTTTCGCTATACTTCACAGTAGTACGATTATTCACACAAAAATCTGATAGTGATTCCCTTCTATTTTAAAAAATTGCATCAAAATGGCATTACTTGTGCAAACAATTTTTCTTTGCCTATTAAAGTAAAAGCAACTCTGATGGGATGAACAGATTATTCTCATAATCTTTCGTTTTTCATGAAAATCTGATGTTCCAACCCACGTGTTTACGCTACAAAAATCCTCTTTGCATTATTGCAATTTCAGCAAAATTCCTATTTGCTTATATTTTACACTACAGTAATTGTGAAGAAATTATGTGCGTCAGGATATTATTGGATGTTTGCCCGAAAATTTCAATTCCAATGCAAATCTTTTTTTTTTGATTTTTAGTTTTTATTGAATGGGAAAATAATTTCTTCCATTTCGAGTATTGCTTTTGTAATTAAGTTCTGTATTCACTGCAATTAATTACGCATAGATTATATAGAGTGCGTTACTCAGGACACCATCTCCAGTATTAACTTTTTTATGCTCAGGGCTATTTTTAAAATTTTTCTTCCTTAAATTTATATAACAACATTGAAAAATGCATGGATATTTATTATTTAGCATTAGTTCTAAGATGGGAAAAGTATCTTATTTTGTAGTTCGCTTTATCTTTTCTGGCAAATACTATTATTCTTTTTTACCTAAACATTTCTAAATAAAAAAAACCTTGACACTACCACTTTTTTAATTACACTGTGAATGTCAGGGCCATTGTTATGTTTGTTACTATCTATATTATAAAAAAAATATATTATTTTCTAATCTAATCTTGCAAGACAACAAAACACAATTATATGAGAATTTACTTAAAGGTACATCATTTTAGTCTGATATTTAAATATAAAAACACTTGTAGAAAAGCCGGATTCCAAAATTATTTTTACTTAAAGAATTTTCCATCGCTGTTTAGGAAATTTTGTTTAGTTTAAAAATGTGACAAACTGCATTTGTCTGACATCTCCAATATTTCTCTTTGTCAACAGAATGTGAGTTCTACAATTATGGAGTTTATTCAATTCAAGCTACTGGAATAATATGTCAGATTTTATTTTGCTGTCTTTAAATTTTTCCCCCTTTCAATGCTTTATTGCCGGATGTCATAATTTCATATTTATTTTAAAATTGAGTTGTATAAAATTAGTTATAGTAGTAATAATGACTTTTGATTGAACTTCGGTCTATTGACCAATTAAGTTCGTTATTAATGGAATAGAAGGCTGTTGTTTTGTGGCTTGAATATTGGTTTGTGGATGGGGCCTATTTTTTCACCATTGCGTTAGCCAATTGTACACCCGCGATATACGTACATGTGCACCATGTGCTTGTAACATTGTATACGCTTATTAGTTCACACTAAAACTCTATGGCAGTAGCGAATACATCCCTAGTAATAACTTAATGACACAGTTGTTGGAAATTTCAATCATTCCTGCAAAGATTCATATGCAACTGTATGTACGATTATACAACATTATACAACTTTAGGTATAGGTATATGGCGGTATTTGTGAATCTAGTAAGTAAAAGCTAGCATGGGCGGTAGCTTATGCTTCAATGCATTATTTAGTGAAGTTAGTAATGCCAGCAGATTACTTTTTCATTGTGGCTAATATGCCAAAAAAAAAGTCCAATTTGTATATATCTGAACCTCTGTGAACATGCAGATACTTAAATATCGTATATAAAACGAATCTCTAAAAGGTAATTCCGAGTGTAACACAACTATTAAACTAATTCAGTGCCAAGTAGTAACTAGTTTTTATTAAAAATGTTATGATGCCAAAAAGATATAAAGATAATTGTGACAAGTTCAGAAAGAAATATTTCAGCTGAGGTGTCAGATATAACTAGTTTTTAGTTGCCTTTGGACACAAATATTTTACTTTGGACTAAAAAAACAAATTTGTACTGCAGAAATAAAGTAATTTTGCTCTATATTAAAATTTCTAATGCTTATATATTATTGTAATAGCGTATACATACACACATGTTCACATATATTTTAACAGTACGTATAAAATAATGAACTTGTGTTTTAAAATCTAAATGATATAATCATGTATTTAAATTGGTTTAATTGGATAAAATTGTATAAATGCATTCGCAAGTGATAAAAAAATAGGAAAGAATGCAAAAATTAAATGTTAACTGTTTGCTTAAAATGCAGATGCATGTATATATTTACATATGCATGTAATAATTTTGCACTCTTTCGCCATATAGCCGTAACATATACATAATTATTTACATTCAATCTTATTTGATATTACACATCCATATGTAACGTACGCGTACGCATATGCATATGCATTTATTTAATATATATATATATATATATATATATATATATATATAAATTCGCATACATATGTTTACGCAAACATACAGATGCTTTGAAGGCAAGTAAAATTAAAAAAAGAAAGTCTACTTCTACTACCTGTTTAAGTAAGAGCTTTGTGAAATTGTTGAATTTACTTTTTTTGTTGCCACCTTCTATGCTCGGGTAGGTGGTATATTCTTCATTACTATGCTCTCTTTATTTTAGCTTCTCTCCGTCATGCTCAAAGTGATGTTATCCTATCAGTTACTAGAGTGTACTGACACTGTAGCCAGATGGGAGAATTTCTCTAAAATTACAATTTTTAAGTTTTGTTTCTGAACGGATAGAAAGGATATATTTATGGGAAGGTAATTGGGGAAGTTTTATAATATTTTTCTCTTCATAGATGAGATAATAAATTGGCTTTTATTATCAGTAAATTTTCTGTTTAAAACAATTTTTGCCCTTTCGTTATCTACATAAGAAACTTGCATGAGCAGTAATTAGATAAAAATTTTCATTTACTATATGCATAAATATATGTATAAGCACAAATAAGCAAAGAAATTATAATATAGTAACAATATGTATATAACATTCTATAAAAATTAAAAATATATAAACATGTTCTTTTTGTGTCTCATTTGGAGGAAGTCTCTTTTGGAGTAGGTTCATTTACTGAGCGTTATAAATATAGTTCAATTAAATCAAGATTTTCTAAAGAAATATTCCCTAAGAAAAAATTTTATGTTAAACAAAATTTATAATATTCTTATTATATTTTATATATATGTATGTATGTATGAATATAATGTATATTTATGGAATTATATGCATTCTTCATAGAAGTCAAATTGGGCTTTGCTGCTAATTCCATTTTATTTATGTATTATATACTTTGGTTTCGTTCTTATTAATGTTCAATTGCTTTTGTTTCATACAAAAATTGTTTGGACATCTACCTGGCTAGAATATTCGGTTAATTATTTGCTTTAAATTTTGCTCAAAGTTTTTGTATTCTGTTGTCATATTATTATACGTATAGTGTATTTTTTTAAATCCCAAATTTCTTTATTGCTGTGTATATTGCTTCGTGAGGAAATAAAATATGTTTTAATCGTTTCAAATCGTGTAAATGTAATGAAATTGTGAGAAAATATTTATAATATACTTACTGCCAGTCAGTGTAAAAATGAAATATTTTTGTAATAAAACTATCATAAACTGAACGCCGAAATAGTTAAAAAAAAGTGATACGTTTTGCAACAAGCCTCTTATTGTCTGAATGCAAATTCATAATTCATAAAAAAAAAATTTTTTTTAAAGTGACTTTATCAATGTTAAACTAACAAAAATATATTGCTAACAAAGTAATGACTTTTCTCCCTTGTTGAGAGTTTTACTTCAGGCAAAAATTGTTCTGGCAACACTGCAGACTGGTAAGGATGCATTTTCTGTATGTGTCTCAGATAAAGTCTATTAATAAAAATGCTTAAAGCTGCTCGGTCGTGCATTTGTTTTTGAAATAAAACTCTAAATCTGTTGAACATTAATAAATAAATTTAATATAACAAAATCTTGAATGGAACTTGTGCTAAAATAGGGATTGTTATTGTTGGGTCTCTATTTATTTGATTCGTAGTCTTTTCTAGTGTGTGTGTGTGTGTGCATGCATAGAAGTGTGTGTATTTTAAATTGAGGGTGAAAATTTGTCTGGATATAAATTGGGCAGGAAGGAAATAATGTTTCTTAAGTATTTATTTTCTTAGATGCGCAAACATTGAACTGAATTATTATTACGGCTTATCATTTGCAACTAAAATTAAATTACAAAAAAAAATTAATTTTTATTTTTAATTATTTTTTATCAACTGTTTCTTTGTACAAAGTGAATTATTTACAGTTTTTATTGTTCTTGTCTATCGGACATCTGCTGAGTTCTACCATCATACATACATACATATAAATGTATGTATAAAAAAAAATAAAATAAAATACACACCCGTCGTTTTTACAACTTGTAATTAAATATAAATACTCACGCAATTATGCGAAAACCGGTAAAATTGGACTGGGTGATTTCTTATTTATATTTTTAGAGGTAATAGATTAATAGAAGTTGTGCATTTTAAATGACTGGAAATCAATCGCCTATAACTAGATCTCCTGTCTATATTTTCAGCTGCAAATTCTTTTCAACGTTTTATTGTATCTACTAATTTTAAATTATTGTATATTTTTTAAACATAAAATACTCTACTCGAACTTCTATATTTGTTTTACAATAATAATTTACCGGCAGCTTTGACAGAAAAGCACATTTAATTAAAAAACTCCATTAATCAACCCCTCATATGCATTTCTTAATTTCCGGTGGTGTGTATTTGCTTTGTAAATTTATATGTTGATTTGAGCAAAAATATTTTGAGATACAACAAATTAAATTTTTATGGCATAATGCAAGGAGGACTATGGTATTCCGTTTAGTGCTCCGCAACATATTTACAAAGACATTACTTTTATTAATATCTTCTAATATTTTTATTTTTAGATAAAAATGAAACAGTTTAATATATCAGTCATAGGCTTGTCCGGGACTGAAAAGGATAGAGGCCAAGTTGGCGTAGGCAAATCTTGTTTATGCAATAGATTTATAAGGCCTCTGGCAGATGATTATTTCATAGATCACATATCAGTGCTAAGTCAGGTGAGTTGCCAACTAACCCAATCATAATTTGTACGCCCATCAAAATATAAAAATGATATTTTATTTAAAAATTTTAGAGCGATTTTAGCGGTAGAATTGTCAACAATGATCATTTTCTTTATTGGGGTGATGTACACAAAACTACAGACGATGGAACAGAATATACATTTCATATAATTGAACAAACAGAATTTATGGACGACTCCACATTTCAACCGTTCAAAGTTGGAAAAATGGAACCATATCTAAAGAGATGTATTTCCACAAAAGTATTTTCGGCTGAAAAACTGATGTACATTTGCAAAAATCAGCTCGGCATCGAAAAGGAATACGAACAGAAAATAATGCCTGAAGGTCGATTGGCTATCGATGGATTTGTTATTGTGTTCGATGTGAGTCCGGTCCCAAACCGAAATATAGAGAAACAACTAGAATTTGTACAAAATGCCATTTCTTTCATATTGAAGAACAAAAAACCGTTGGTGCTGGTGACTACGAAGAATGATGATTCAAATGAATTGTATGTAAGAGAAGCAGAAAAAATTGCCCAACGAAAAGAATATAAAGGAATGGTACAATTGATTGAAACATCAGCACATGAGTCCATAAATACGGACTTGGCGTTTCTGGTGTTGGCGCAAATGATTGATAAAGTAAAAAATCGCATAAAAATTATACCATATCATGAGGCTGCTCGCTCACGAAAGGAATTGTTAGAAAGTCGGTCGGAAGCCGTTACAAGACTTATAAGGAATCAAATAACCGACTATCATGTAATTTGGTCGCAAGGCTCAAAAATGCTTGCTCAATTCAGAGAGTGGACAGAGTTTCTTAATATATTTGGTCACGATGCCGGACAGAAATTATTTCGACGTCATATGAAAAAATTAAGGGACGACCATTTGAATAAGAAGTTGCATCAATATTTGGATAAATTTGCTCGAACTCTCGAATATATGTTACCAGACATAAATGCCATATCAGCGAATGATGTTGACGTTTGGGAATGTGCCAAAGGTTATATTCGGAATCATATTGAATTTGACCAATACTTTTTTGAATGCAACCAAGCGTCTTGGCAGGAATTAGTCGATATGGATGAAACAGAAGATGAAATTCGCATACCTTTTGATGTCTTGGAAAGCTCTGAAGCGGAGACAGTGTTTAGAAATTTCTTGAACTCAGTGCAACAAGATAAAAAGAAAATCGGGTAAATAATACAACACAATTTATATTCTATTTTGCTAAAGTGAATTAGTTAAATTTGTTGAAATTTAAAATATTCACATATGCTATAAAGACCTCACAAGAGATAGTTTTTTCATTTGAATACTTGAAATTTTTAACAAATAGAACTGATATCATATTTTGGACTCGATACACCTCCGTACATAGTGCACACTTATATTAGTTATGTATATAAGCACGTGTGCGTAGGTGAATACTTATAAAGCAGAATGAATATGCGAATTTATCGCACATTGCTATTCTTCAATTCCTAGCAATTATGTATTGTAAATAGAGCATCGTACTATTTCTTTTTCTTCTAACACCCACATCGGCTTATATTTTGTAACTCATAATTGTGTATGGGATTAAACTTTTTTAATATATGATTTTTTTTCTATAGCTGGAAACAACAATTTAAAATGCTATTGGAAGAATCTGGATTTGTTACCCCGGGCAAAAATCTGTCAGAAGTTCGCGTTCTTTTTATGGGACGCGAATGTTTTGAGGCATTGTCTGAGCACGACTGTCAGCAAATTTATGACATTCATCAAGATGAAATTATCGAAAAAAGCAAGCAAAATTTTGTCGAACTACTTTTAGAACAGGCTCTATTCTTTCAGCAATTTAAAAATGTTGACATTATAACCCAAGAAGATGTTAGGCAAATAACAGACGTTTTACAGGATGATTCCAGGTAAAAAATAATTATTACTGGTTATTTGTAATACTTGCTTACGGATATTTAATTGTTCGTGTTCAGATATAAAATACTAGACCGTTTGGATCAGGAAAGGCGACTTATTTTGTTGCAACATTTGGGATTTACGCATTGCCCCATACGTGATCATTGCCCATTTTACCATAGTTGCGTTGACAATTTGATTGAAGACATTTTGGGTGAAAAAACGGGCGTTGGTCTTAAGACATTAGGTAGCGGCGTTGTAGGTGGTGTTGTCAACTGGAAAAACTCAAGTAATGATAAAACCTTAAATTTGCTCATTGTCGGCTCTGAACATTTGGCAAGCGATTTGCTTAATGACATACGCATGTGCACGGGCTCTAAAGGAGAATATATTTATGAAAATCAGACATATTATCTTAACTATCGCATTGCTAATGGTGACATGGAGGCATTCAAGGCCATTGATGTCTATTCGAGTGGTGAGTTAAATCTGAAACTTAAGCGCTATTTTACATATACACTAATAGGATATTAAAATGAGAAGTGTGTATAGAGCAAACAAGGAAAAAGTGTAAATATTCACAGTTTTTTTGCCCCCAACAAACATTTTGAAGACGCTTATGTAAAGGCATGTATGCATGTAGATGCATGGTTTTTGTCAAATAAAAGCTGAATAAATATGGGAAACTTAACTAGTAACAAATGACATAATACAAAAAATTTTCTTATAATATTTAATTTATTTGTTGTTTGGATAAGCTGGTATAAATGCACGCATTGATTTTACTGTTGTAATTCGCTATTGGGTTTTCTGATAACATAGTAACTTTTCTGAATTATTTTCGGGAACTGTTCAGTTGAAGATTGACCAAACTAAATGCCTTAAGTTATTGTAATAACTTAAAACATTTAATTTTTCAATAAACTGTATATTGTCAAAAATTAAAATATTATAAAATATTTTTACATAAGTCTGTGAGATTAAATAAATGGTTTGTAGTAGAAAGTATTTGATATGTTAAGAACATTGGAGTAAGAATAGCAGTTTATGAAAATAATGTTATAAATGTTTTCGATTAACAAATGTCGATATTGTCAAATTTTTTAAGCAAAAAGTCATCAGCCGATCTGTGAATTTATGCTGGGTATGCATTTGACTTGATATTAAGAACAAAATTTAATGCCATCAATTTTTTATCGATAATTTAAGAATTACTATATTCTACGTCTGAAATCAATATAAATACATGTATACATACATAAATACATATAGATGTACATATATTTTAATAAAATTTAAAACAATTACAGGTTTAATATGCGTTTACTCAAATCAGCAATCTTTTGAAACTCTCAAGGATAATCTGGAGCGAACGCTACTTTGTAATTTAGAGTTGGAAGATAAATTCGAAAATCTGCCAATTGTGCTAGTATACCAGCCCCAAGATCTAAAAGAGACGGAAGTTGATTATTTGCGCAACGAGGGTCTAAGATTGGCCGAAATGTTGCACTGCGATTTTATTGATCACCAGCAAAATCATCAGAAATATGTATATGATATTTTAAATATTGTAATTGATTCATTAAGAGTAACGGAAATGAAATCACTTGATTCTTATCCGCCAAATCAAACAGACTTACGTATATTGGTTTGTATGTTTTGCGGTGATCAATACGATATAGAAAATATTGTTAGTCCCTTGACAGCAGAGTCTACAACTTCTAAAGCCGGCGAACATTCCGTGGTAATTGATGTTTTTATAGGAGACTCTAAGAAACGAGTAGAATTTATTATTTCATCGTATCATGGCATAAATCAGTATCGAGATGAATTGATACATGGCTTTATTTTTGTATATTCAGCCAAAAGACGCTCTTCGCTGGCGAACTTAAAGTATGTTGTGTGTGAAATATTTTAAAATGTCTATGTATCTGTCATGGTGTTCTTTTTTACAGTGTTTTAGTTTCTCAAAACTCCAACATTCCTCTGCAAATAGTTGCCATTACGGAAAGTGGTGGCGCAAATGCTTTTTTCAGTAGCGAAATCTGTCAATTTTTAATAACAGAAGGTAACTCATTAGCTGATCGTTACAAGGCTAGTTTTATGACATTTTCGGCAGATCAATATGTCAAATGTAAGTGAAACTATTTATTTATCATATAGATAAACATGTAAAGAAAATTTTCCTTGTAACAAATGGCCTTGCGAAACTGCAAATGTAAGATTCCGTAGTTTTCTGACGGATGTGTTAATGAAATATAAAATACTACACATGAATTTAATTTGCACACTTCCGCCAGTCCACATTTATATCTTTCATAATTTTTTTATCCATTGCGTTTGTATTTTTTAGTTGCTTTTTATAGTCCATTCTTAAAGAATGCTTGGGACAACAAATATGAAGTCGAAAATCTACATGTTGAAGAGTCAATTACTTTAGATTCAGGTGAAGGAACACTTGAGAATTCCGTTAACCAATTGCCGCGACCTCCACCACGTCATGAAAGTTACATGCTTTCAGGCACGCTAGGTACCGATGGTTCTGGCAGCGAAAATTATGAAATGCTTCCTACACGTTCTCTAAATTCATTAAATGGTAAGTTTCATTTATATAAGGTAGGGAATTTTTTTCACACTATCGTTTTTAGAAGAAAGAGACATATCGTTAGATGAAATCTATGAAGAAAGCAACGAAAAGCCAAAAATGCTTCATCAAAGTAAGTAGATTCGATTACAAGTCTCTCTAAGATTTGTCATGAGCTCGTTCATTAACAGAAATTCGTATTTTATTAATGAAAAAGTTTTAAAGTAGCAGTGGTAAAATTTTAGCATTAATATTAGGGAACCAAAAGATTTTATATTTTATATTCAATATACATTTATTAATATTTAATTTATTAATTTTACTCGTATTACAGATGCGATCACGACTATGTAAGTGTAATAGGTAGTTTTGAAGCGATATAATTAGGCTTTGTTTGAGGATTCAAATGTTACTATTTAGAAATCATTGAGTTTATTATTTTATTGAAACTGTACTTTTTCTCCATTTTGATCTGAAATTTCTGTAGCTGTATTCATTCCTTTTACATGTTACATGCTTTCAGAGTCAACTTTATATTTACGACGTGCTAAAAAAATATGTTGTGAATCTATTACGTTTAGTTGAAAAATAAGTTTCGTTCGGGAAACAGGGCTCAGTTTCCTAAACTTGTATTAAGGAATAAAATAGTGGGAAGTGGTGAATATTAAGGAATGCCATTATAAGGCACTTTTTTATATTTGACATACAATTATGTATAATTGTCGAAATCGCCAATTACAGAAGATTTATTATCAGATCTTTAGTTACAAATTACTTCCATCTCAAAATTTCTAATACATTTTCCAGTTGCTCTATAGCTGAAAGTGCATTGAGTTTGCAAATGTCAGACGATAATGTTTCATATGCTGTATACGAGATTGATTACAAAATCAGAAATTGTTGTATTGTGTGAGAGTGTTGATATTTAAAATGTTTCGTTGTTTCCTGCTGGAAGATCACACTTCCCAAAAAATTTATAACAAAGAGGACAGTGCATTTATATCTGCTGAACTCATTGCTACAATTGTTATTATTATAAACATTATAATTAAAAGCATGTGGAGATATTTTGCTATTGTACTAGCACAAAGTAGGAAAAAGATTATGTGTGCATTCAATCTTACCACTTTAAATTCGTGTTGAGCAGTATATCCATAAATTTTTTTTTAATGTTTTATATAGTTTTAATGTTGCCACAAAATTAAGTTATTGTTTTAAGCAGTTTTCACTACCACAACATTTCGCAACATTTCGCCATTAGCCATGCCAAGATTACAAAATAATATCATGTTAGAAACATCCAGTTTCATGATAGGAACAATCAGAATATCTGTCAAAGTTGTTAAATGCAACTTCATGTAAGCTTTTAAAATCATAAATAAAATTATATGATTATAAAAACTAAAACCTCATATTACATTTCATCCGATGTATACATACATATATGTTGAGCATGTGTCTAATTAATAGATAAGCATACACTTTTTCTCAAAATATTTGAATCAAAAATGCCTCCTCCTTGAAGAAAAATATTTCTTATATCCATACTACAAAAGCTTTCGAGTATGCAATGTTGGCGTTGGAGACCCAAATATGATGAATAATTATGTTATTTAAATCCTATTTGACTTTAATTTATTTAAAATCCGTTTAGTTCTAATGTAGATAAAACGCTTAGCGTTGTCACTATTTATTTATATTTATATATTCAATTACAATTTGGATGTGCCCATTATGTTATTATGCGAAGTAGTTATTTTGTCAAAGTTTGCAGACACAAAAACTACTAACAAGAAAGATATTGTTCATGTATAATTGAACAGTTCATGAAAATTTTTCTAGTGTTTTTAAGATAATATAAATATTACGAAGTTTTTACTCTATGTACAAGGACATTTCTTGTTGGTTCTTGTAATGCGGTTTACTTTCATGCACAAGTATGCTAAAATCTGTGCTACTATGAATTAGTAAAAAAAATTTATTAAGCAAAAAAAAAAAAAAAATATATATATATATATATATATTTGTGTATAAAAATTATACAACTTTTCTTTCACAATTATATCAGTGGCGAAGAGTGCATAAATCAATATTTTTTGTTAAAGAATATTTGTTTGCTTTTCATTTCGGTTTAAGATGTATTTGAGTACACTTTAGTTTTTCTGTTCCGACGAATTGTGCCACATGAGGCATAATAAATCAGTAACGTTTTTAAGCGTTAGTTTTGTAAAACTTCCCAATATTTTAATTATACCTCATAAGTCAGTAATCGCGTAAAGTATTCATAACTTAAACAAGATAGTATGGTGACACAGTAGTAAATAAAAAAAAAATTTTTTTGCAGAAGTCTTTCAGAATATAGAAATTTTTTAAGATAAAAACGGCAAAGTCGCATCCTACCCACCATGCTATAAGTCACTCTAATCTTCTACATCCCATAAGAAAAATGCTGTATATTCTTCGATATAAAATTTTCGTATTATTTTTAGCACCAAAATCAGATTTATACTGAATTGCTATATTTTTTCGCTTAAAAATAATTTATATATGTATATTTAGATTATTATTTTAAAATATTTTTAACACGAAATAAAATATAGATAAATTTTAACGGACTTGTTAGCCGTATGTTTGAAAAAACTTAGAAAACTGTTGTTTAATAAAAATAAAGAAATATAAGGGCTAAAATAATAAGAGATACAATTTAAGTTTTAAACACATTCGTCCCAGCGGGTTATACAACTAACTTCGCCTACTATATTTTGAAAGACGCTTGAAAAAAGGGTTGAATTTGAATATCGCAATAATGCCATGCTTAAAAATTTCGCATTTTAGGAAATAATTTAAATAAAATATACTTGAAACATACAGATATTTAAAATATGATTTACAATATTAATTTGGTTATCTGCTCTTAAATAAAATAAAATAATTTTGTTAGCCGATGGTGCCAGCAAGCAGTCCTTCTACTAATATTATAATTACTTTCATATTATTTTAATATTAGATAAATAAATACATAATTTTGTAATTGAATTCTTCCCTGTTTTTGTTATACTTGTAACACTATATCTTTTCATTGCCCCTTACAAAAATGGAGATAGCTACAGCTACATTGGCGATCTTGTAGGCCATGGGAACGTGAAAGTAATCGGTTTAATATACGTACAAAGCTTCTAACTTTGGCATTTTGTATTCATTGACCTGTTGCAGTGAATGTGTTTAATGCTTAAAATATAAAAAATTTTTTGCGTCAAGACAAGTTTAGTTTCATTGGTCCTAAATTGTTTTTTCCTTTGTTTATCAAGCCAGGTCAACGTTGCTTATCTAAATAGTATCACTAAACTTTCATGTATACATGTGTAATGAGAAAGTGAGTTACGTATTTGAATAGAGCTAAATGATATTTAAATTGTGTAAATTTGAATAGGCAGTAAAGGAAGGACTGGTAAAGAAAAGCTCCATTCTTTTTACATATTATTTAACTTTTTACATTAATTTCTCAAACAGCGTAAAAATGTGTATTATTATTTTTCAAAGATCCCCTGTACAACTATCTTACAGATTATTTTATTTGCTCATTGAAAAAAGTAATAATAAATTTAATATATGTTATTGTCATAAAGGATTCCAGATATTTCCTCCTCCAACAACTCCTCCAGAGCCAGCTCCTCCAGATCATCAGCTCATTACATGCTCATATAAGAGCCAATTCGTGTCTGCTTCCGAGTCTAGTTTGGAAGAAATAACATGTAATTGATCGTTTTCATTAAAATATAATTTGCACGAAATTCGTCATTAATTTAATTTCCTTATTTGTATTCCATTTATTTCTTTTTCAACAAATGATTTTTTTTATAAGCAGCGGATGTCAGCGGGTCAAAGGATTCATTGGCTACACATGATACAGGTTAAAAATCTTAAAAATCAATTATAATATTTTTAGTAACGTTTGATGTTATAATTTTCTTAATTTTTACGTTCTTAAATGCACGTTGTCATTTAAATTAATTTTAATCGACTTCAAAACCTAAAAAGAAAGGATGTAAATTTGCTGGTATTTCTTAAGTTACGTTCTTCTAGAATTCCGTCGTTTATACACAGATCTGAACGTTCTTACTCTTCTGTAAAGTATAATTTTTCTATACGGTATGTTTCATTTGATTAAATCTTGCTTGAATTGGATTTAATATCCAACGGATTTCCGTCTGCCTGTTTTGGAGTCGGTTCTTGGCAATAATTATTAAATCTCAACTGTGTTTGTTTTCGAAAGTTTTATTTTTTACGCAAAATTTTCTTTTTGTTTTTGCACATTTGATTTGTGTCGAAATTCGTCTTCAATCTTAATCCGCACCCAGTATCGTTCGATGTGGTTCTTTCTGTTCTTGTTTGGTGCTAAGCTATTCTCTCTTTCTATATCTTTCGCTTTAATTCTTTACATTTTTACTGTAAAGTACGTGTGTATGTTGTGTAGTGTGTATAAATGGGAATATGTTTTAATGGATTTGTTGAAAATTCTGAAATATTTTGTAATGGGATTTATTTATTATTGAAAGCAAGGAGTGCCACCTGGTAACTAAACAATTTATAAACAATTTATTGTTCATTTATCAGCACGCGTTTGACGACCATACTTCCGCCGATGATCGACGGAATTCTTTTTTTTAATATGAGCTTTACTAAACTGGTACATCGTAAATATTTCAATGTAAACAAAGAATTTGATTGTTTCAAAAATCTAATTTGCGACTACATTCTTTTACATATTTCTTCTACAAAGTTTAAAATACAAATAACTTAAATCAGATGAAATTTACTTCTAAAAGTTGTTGCATATTGAAAAGTTTATGAACACATGCAATTATTTTGCAGTTCTCACATGCAAAATAATTTCTAATAATTATCCGTTAGAACCTGGTAGCAGCTATGTTGTACTATGTTATAGATATTTCTGTCATATTTGGCGTTCAAATGACTGGCAGTGTTCTTGCAGTGGTATTTTTCATAACCTTTACCATATTGCCCTTAAGAACTTGATTTGAATTTTATTTATGATGTGATGGTTATTTTCGTCAACTGTCCCATTCGTTCTAATTTTTCGTTGTTGTGTTTACGTTCCAAAATATTCCGCAAAAAAATACTTGATTAGAATATGTAATTGTCCTTTTAAGAATAACAAAAGATTCTAATTGAATTGAATTTGTAATACAAATAGATTTGTAATCACTATTAAATTAAATTTATTTATTTTACCTTGTAAAAATGGGAATTATAAATATGAAGAAGGAAGTAAACCGCTCTTTGATTTCATTTCACAATTAATGTGCAATTGGTACTTTTAATCATTGTCATGCGCGTGGTACTATAAGAAAAAAGGTGTTGAATATTTAAATTTTTTATTATTTGTTAATCTCACCATAGTGAGATAGTGAAACTGCATGAGAATATCGCAATCGAAATTGGTAGCTTGACAGCTGAGTATGTCAAACTAAGTTGACATTTCTGTGCATAAAATCTTGCCTAATCAACATGGTTTGACGTGAATACGATGAGACCAAAATGTTAGAATTTACTTTAAACAAAATCAACCTACGCGAAGTTCGTAATGGCAAAGACAATAAGCAAACCTATCACATTGAGAGGGCAGCCTCCGCTCAAGCCGAATCATCCTTATATATATTACAATTTATTGTTTGATGAGCTTTTTCCGATCCTCTTTGGTATTGTTTATCCAAAAACACAAAGTAAAAATGATTATAAAGAGCGATATAATATGCAAATGCAAAAACCATATCTAATATATAAAAAAATTATTAAACAAATTTCCATACAAAGCTGGTGAGTTTCATGAACTTGATGTAAATGGAAAATACTTTTTTGGAACAGAAAAGTGATAATTAGAGAATTATCCAAATCTTAAATTTAAATAAAAATTGTCAAATAAATTACATTTGATGCGCTATTTTTAATTACTAAAGTATTTAGGGAGGAACTGCCATTTATTGGAGTTTATTTTATTGTAATCGATTTCCTTTGTTGTGGTTACGGTAGTCTGGATACCTGTAGTTTACTGCTACAACCAAAATCATCAATAGATCAATAGATTAAACCTAAAATTTTTGAAAAATAATGACAAACCTTGTTATGGTATGCCCATATTCTCAAACACTAATTGTGAATCAAACGAACATAATCCCAGCAAGCCTTGAAAATGTTCAACATAACAAGTAAATTCTATTCGATCTCGTACTTATTACACAATTTGTTATCTATTTGCTGACATAAAAAGTATGTGTTAGTTTACTCTAATTATACCGGATTTCATTCAACAAGTACGGAATCGAAATTAATTTAAAATATAATTAAGTATCTGTTAATTTTTTCGTTAATGGGATTTATATCCATGTAATGGAGTGATAGAAATTAGTCCACCTTAGAACTTGAAAATAAAAATAATGAAAGCAAATAAAAAAAAAATTAAAATAATTAAAATTATTTTTTTTTTACTAATTTAGATATTTAAATAAAGAACTCCATATGCACTATTTCCTTTTATTTATAACCACTGAAAAAGGAGTAGCCTAACCTACTTTATTCCAATTATTAGCTTTGAAACCTCTGTTAATAAAAGTGTATTCCCCTTTAGACTTTCCATTAACCTTTCTATCTTTCCCTTTTTATATATTATCGCTTCCAAGAGACTACAAAAGACTAATAGCCCTTATTCTTTCTTTTGCCTTAAATTTTTGGATTTTTTTTCTTTTTGATAGCTGTGATATAAAAAATGGTTTGACCACAGTGAATGTGAAAATTATTTGATTTATTTATTTATATAAAAATAAAATTATTTTTATTATGTGTATGTTTTTTTAATTTATTTTAATTTTGTAAAAGTTAATAATGAACAATAATTGAATTTAAACTATTCGCCCCGGTGTGGATGTAGGGGAGATTTAAATTTATTTTCAGCATGAAATATGTAGAGTAGACAAATTTTCGATTTCACAAATTTTTCGAATTTGGTTGTTTCAACTTTTATTTTTTTGTTTGTTTTAGAATGGTTAGATGATAAAACAGATGGGCGGCGTAATGCGAACAAAAATTCGATTTGGAATAATTTTGGTGGTTCGACACATGCTTACACTACAGGTCGACGGCATATAGAATCCAATGTGAATAAAATTCGTCCGAAAGGTCCCAGTCAGACCCTAAAGGTAAAATTATTTCTTTAAGGAAGAAAAAAAATTGTTCTAAAAAATGTTATTTATGATCATTTCAGCAACCAGGAAAATTAAATTTGAAAAATTTCCAGCTGGTTAGTGATGCTGTAGCAAAAATGAATTTTGTAGGAGATTCTTATCTACCCAGTTGTGATGATAAGGATCAAAAACGTTACAATCAATTCGATCGTCCCCAGTTAGATGGCGGCGATGAGGATGATTCCGAAGAGTTAGCTGAATATGAACAAATATATGAAAACGAAGGTGATTTTTAATACAGTTTTAATTTATTTAAAATATCATAAAATGTTTGAATGTTTGAATTTAGACTGTACCGAATCTGATAGTTGTGCCAGTTCTACTGAGCGAAAAGCACGGCAACAAAATGCTTATTATAAACAAATAAGCAAGAGACCACCAGCGAATAAAAAAACCAAAAAGAAGAAAGTTGCTATACCAGTACAAACGCCGCGGGTACCAATGTTTGGCTCCTATGTAAGCCCTCCGGAAATACCCCTTCATTATCAGAGAATGGTTGCTGCAGAAAAAAGTAAGGCAACTAATTTCTGAGCTTATGAAAGAAGTAATTAAAATATCTGCTTGAATATATTTTTTATTTTAGAAAAAATTGCTGAAACCAACGCCACAAATGACATCATTAAAACTGATAAATCTCCAGAAGTAAGAATAAAAAATTTGCTCTATGTACAAAAAGAAAAAATTAAATTTTATTATTGTTTTTCAAGTATACCATGGTCCCAGAAGCACCCCCACTTTTTACTTCCGACTCTCTGGGAGACTATAATATGAACGCAAAGTGTTTAAAAGAGTTTGAGAAGACAGAGAAACGTCGACTTAAAGAAGAAAATGCTAGATTGCGTAAACTACAAGAAAAAGAGAAGGAACAAGAAAAGAAATTAAAGCGAAAACTTAAACAAAATTCCAAAGGTTTTGTTGAAACAGAGGCTCAATTTGACAAACTAATGATATCGGATAAAGTGGAAATTCCAGTTTTCTTAATAAAATGTATAGAATATATTGAGAAAGAAGGTCTCGATTCCGAGGGTATTTATAGAGTACCAGGCAGTAGGGCTCACGTTGATTTATTGTTTCAAAAGTTTGAAGAGGGTAAAGTTTTATTTCATTCTTTAATTTGTATTCATACAACTAATAGAGTTTTTATTTTCCTGCAATTAGATACAAATACCGTGATTGAATTATTAGACATTCCAGTGAATGCGGTGGCTACAGCATTAAAAGACTTTTTCTCTAAGCGATTGCCAGCTTTATTTAGCAAGGATATTATAAAAGAACTTGAGGAAGTTGCAGGTAAATATGAATAATTATATTGTATTACATTATTACAATTTGGCTCGCAAAACTGATCCGTTAATTCATTTTTAACAATTTTTCATTATTGCTACTTCTCTGTAGAGAAGCATGTCTTTTACAAGGTATATATTTCTATACCAGGGTGTTTAACGACTAATTTTGAATGTTTAAATAAATTCATAAAGATATTGTCACAGTAGTGTTAATTCACGCCATCAAAAATTTCAAGTATAGTTCTGACTTGATTTAATTAATTTATATAAAGTAAATTTGTTATACCTGTATATTTTGATTCTTAATCTTTTTTTGCAAGAAAACTTGACATATATATCTGCCTTATTTACTTATCATTTTATTTATGTCTATCAGTTATTTCATTGCAATATTCTATTGCATTATTTTGACATGCATAGTTTTGTATTAAGTAAATACGTTATGATTGTGTACACTGTGCTGTATGATTATAAGTATATTACAATCCGTTCCCCCAGGAAAAAAACATTCCTTTTGGAAGAAGTCAATCTGTTTGATACACGTAACTATAAAGGGAAGTGCTACCACAAAAGCAAAATGTTTTAAATGAAAACTGGCTTTGAATAAAAATTTAATTTATGTAATATACGAGTATTATACACTTTTTTCGAATAAATAAGATGTACAAGAAACATCTTCCGGCTAAAGGCGATAGTGCATCTGCTAGTTGAGTTATTAGAGGCGGTGCCACTGCTGTT
This sequence comes from Ormia ochracea, assembly GCA_963402855.1. Taxonomy (NCBI): domain Eukaryota; kingdom Metazoa; phylum Arthropoda; class Insecta; order Diptera; family Tachinidae; genus Ormia; species Ormia ochracea. The sequence continues at coordinate 43,036,705 of OY727107.1, forward strand.
GACAAGCTGCTTGTCAAATTGAGTTGAGACAATATAAAGTTAGACATTTTATTTTTCAATCTTCGATGCAGAAAGTAATTCGATTCTTAAATCATCTGATTGTTATTTCATTAAGTTTTATTTGGTTTGTTTTGAAACAAATAATTGCATTTAAAATATATATATATTTGTATATTTCCTTCTTTAGGCTCCCGAGGCCTCGGAGGATCTAAAGTGAATGCGGAAGTTAAAACTGATCGAAGTTGCAGGTTAATGGCTTTAAAAACTTTGCTGGAAAAGCTACCACCAGTTAATTTTGCAATACTTAAATACATATTCCAACACTTTGTGCAGTAAGTTATTTAATATTTGATTGAAAATTGAAATATTAAAAAGAAATATTTTTATATTTTCATTTTATGCTAAAGCGTTTCTGATAATTCCAAATTAAATAGCATGGATAGTAAAAATTTAGCAATTTGCTGGTGGCCCACTTTGATTCCTATTGATTTTACGGATATGGGCCATTTTGAACAGTTACGCCCCTATTTAGAGGACATTGTGCAAACCATGATTGATCAGTATCCATATCTATTTTGTGGTGAAGATGCATTTGTAATGGTATAAACAATTAAATATTTATTGTAGCAATATTTTACAATATTGCGTGCGTGTGCATGAGATTTATGTGTCGTAGCGATTAATAACAACAAATGCGGCCACAAAACGTTGCACAACGTTATACAATCATATTAGTGCGGCCTAACAGAATGTTTCTTATATACGCGACTACGTAACTAATATTCATTCGGTATGTTCTGATCAGAAAACAATTCAACAAAAGGAAAAAAAATTTCTAATGAATGCTCAGCTAATAAGGTGAAAATTGTATTTTTTTATTATATTTTCAATTTGAAATAATGTGCGAATGTAAGTTTGTGTCTGTTGTGCATGTGTGCGCGTGTGTCTGTGCATATTTGGCTGTAACTGTAATACATTAAATTTTAGTTACTAGTTGATTTTTAAATAATAAATAACCAATTAGATAAATGTATGTAAATGATTGTGCGTGTTTGTGAATAAAAAATTTAAGATATTAAATTCAAAGCGATATTGAATAATAAAAGCAAATTCAAATAAGTTAATAATGCATAGTTAAATAAAAAAAAAAAACTGAAATAAACTAAAAACATTCCCTCATTAATTCAAACTAGATAGAAGCCCAAATACCTTTTATATCGTCAATGAAATACTCTTAAAGTGGAAACAGTTCCACATGCATACATACTCATATTAATTAATATTATAAGTTTTATCTATCAATTGCTTTTTTATTTACAAATTGTCGCTGAATCTCATTCCTATATCATCTCGAATAATTAAACTAAAATGAGATTTTGTATTAATCTGAAATTTGTCAGAAAAACAAAAAAAAAAAAAAAGCAAAAAAAATAAATAAAAATAACAAGCCAAACGAAATGAATACATAAACTTTACGTAGAACACGGAGTCCCATACATTTTCAGTATTTCTTAAAGATTTCATTTATATTGATTTTTTGCAAGGCGGACTTATTCCTTTCCAAAAACTTTGAGAGCTAAGCTTATAACTTTGTTTATTACTTTTCCAAAGTTTTAAGTTTAAATCTCTTTGTGTTGCCTTAAGTTTTTGCAGTGTGCACTTATTTAACAGAAATAAAATGCTTGCTAGTGCTAGGGAACGGGTTAGTTGTTGGATAATTTCTCCTTGCAGTTTTTTGTCGTGCACATTTTGGTATGTACATACATACGTATGAATATGTATCTACATATATGAAAACATTCTGAACAAATGTCTAAACATTAGAAAATAATAACTTTATTTTCGTTATCAAAAGTAGAAAAAGTGAAATGGAACGTGAAATAATTAATAAATACGCTTAATAGTTATTAAAAAATCCTTCAGATGATTGTGTAATAGCTGATGTTTATTAATAAAATAAAAATTTCATATCAGAAAAACAAAAATATGAAGATGAAGAAAGACTTCATTGAAAATAACTCGATCATTGATAGGAGACGGTAATTGAATTTTGTTGAAAAAAGTTGTTCAAAACTATAAACTATTAAATGTTTCATATGTTTATGTTGTATTTATGTCTGTGTTATTTCTATTTGCTCCTATATGTAAACAACTATAGTAAACTATCTATTCTCTCTTTCTATCTAACTAGCTATCTATCTATATAATTCTCTTTCCCCTATTGTGTAGTGGATCATTATTGTACTTGTCCCTTTTGTTACTTTTTTGTTAAACATTTATATATTTATTTGTTAAACATTTTTACAAATCATACAGTTGTTAAGAACTTCATAAAGGTTGTTACGTACATACGAGTACATACATTAAATATTTGACTTCAATAATCTGAAGGTTTGTTCGCAAAAACACCAAAGTGCGTCATACACAAACACTTTCAAATTATATACTTATGTATCAAATAGATTGTAAATCTAGCTGATAATGTGTCAGTAAGCAATTTTTTTTACAAATAGAAATATAATATATACAATTAATGAAGGCAATGAAGTATGTAGTGGAAATCGATGCATTTCGGTTTATGCATTATGCAAGTAAAGTAAAGTAAATACAAAATCTAAGATTTTTGCTAAATTTATTTCCAATGTACCTTACCTGCTTACCATGAAAATGTTCGTGAATGTTCTATTTTATTTATGGCAATTTTCGAGTAACTAACTTATGGTAAGTTAGTTGTTACGTTAATTGTTCATTAAAAAATTAGCATTTAGAAGAATATTAAAAATCTATTGAAATTGATTACTTCGGAGTATCAGGTAATAATAACCAATTTCAAGACTTATTACAGCGAGTAATTGACATGCTACGCAGCGAGATCAACATCTACGCAAGAGAATGAGCAGAGAAATTCCATAGAGAAAAAAATGGTTCTTTGTTGGGCATTTCGTTTTGAGAAATTTTTTGGTTATGAGAAGCACGAATCATTCCTAGATGGAAAAGAATAATTACAAATTCTTCTGGATTTATATAACAAAGGGGCTTTAATATCAAATTAATCAACCGCCGATTTTTTTATTTAGTTTTGGCCAGAAAAAATGTTACAAGTTTTCTTGAAGAAACTGAAATTAGTGGCTATTTATTCTGTATTTAACTCTTCTTCTGCTTCTTCAGTAGAAGCATAAATCTACGACGATATGATGATGGTGCGGGAATAGCCTAACTAACTGTATTGTAACAATTGTTATGTTGTTTTCTTTTTGGTCAAAAAGCATTGGTAAAAGTCGTTTTAATTTGTAACCATGTGTGATGATGTGGTGCCGTAATATTTGGAACAGCTTGTGCTCTTGGTGTCTATGTTGTTATCTTAGCTTTTTGTTCATTCCTGAATAATTTCCGAAAGTTATAAATTATTACCGTTGCAGTAAATTTTTCTATGTACTGATGCAAGAGAAAAGATATTCATCGCGGAAGTATTTAGCAAAGTTTTTAAACGAACCTTATTTTATGAGACAATGCAAACCAAACCGAGTTTGACAACTAAAATTAATTCTTTGTATTAACAATTGAATTGTTTCGAAAAATTAAAAAAATCGTTAAATGTTTATGGTGTGCGCTTGTTTTTAAAATGCTGACCAGGATTTTTTTGTATTAATTTTACTTTATTAATTGCTGGCACTGCATTTCAATAGCAAAACAATTTTAAATTTGCTTAAAAATTTATAAAAATTCAAAACTGTTGCATTACTTCAAAAATGCCATTTTGAAATTAATCGATTTCTATTACATGCCAAAAATAATGATGAAATAAGCAGTTCACATTTTTTTTATATGTAACACTATTTAAGGCTTAAAAGAATTGTATAGTACATATTGGAATATTTGATATTATTACGGAATTGAGGAAGATCACTTCATAATAAGAAAGTAATAAAAGGGGCTTATACTATAAAAAAAAAATCATCAATCGTATGTGTATGTACTTTAAAGAAAAAATTAATATTAAAAGGAAAAAAAATTAAAAAAAAATACTTTTTTATAAAATGCTATACTCGTATTTTTAAGTGTGCATTAAATAAATTTTAGAGCGAAAAAATGAAAAAAAGAAAACAAATACATATTCATAGGTGTTATTTCTTGGAAAATAAAATAAATAAAAAAAGGATATGAAATGATTAAAATAATAAATTCATAAAAAACTAACAAATTATTAATTATAAATAAAAATTATATAATTTACAAAATGTCTTTATATGTATGTATGTATGTGTCTAAAACGCACCATAATCTTCCTGATTAAAAAATAATTCGATTAAGAAAAAAAATTCAAAATATGTAGTTATAAAATCAACAATAACAAATATTTGCATTAAGTATTAAAAGTAAATTAGTGTAATTTGTATGTAAAAAAGAAACAAAATAAAATATATGTATGTATATCTATGTGTCTGTGTCTATTGCATAAACAAAAAAAAAAACAAAGAAAAAAGAAAACAAACAACAAGAAAACACAATTATCAAATAATTTATAGTTTACTAATTAATTAATAATATATTATATATTTACTACTAATTAATGTGATGTGGTGTATTGATATTTTAACGAAAAAACAAAAAAAAAATTTCGTACCGGGTATACTAACTAGTAATTTTTCTCAACACACTTTCAACACGCTTCTTAACATGTATGTAGGAATATGTGTGTGTGTGTGAATGGGTGCACAAATATCTCGTAAAAAAGCAAGTATCATGCACTCTTATTTTACTTACATACTGTGTAGTAAGTACGCAATCATGCACGCATACATATTTATACATACTTATGTACATAGATGTACTCATGTATGTACCAAGCGAATACGATCGTGTGTGATTAAAATTTTCCGTTGTATTGGAGCGAAATGACAAGAAGGAAAAAAAATAAACATTTTGAGATAACTGTGAAAAAAAGTGTTTTTGTGTGTTTTTAATTGAGATCTTTAGAGGGAATGTCAAATTGTTAATGAGAACTTGATGCGATGACTCTCCATCGTAGAGAGTCGTACGATTCATTCGCACGAAAATCGTCTGTGATGGCTTAGTCGCAAGAAAATGGCTTCGTATGTGACACACTGTCATAAAAATTTGTTTGCTGCAAGCAAATTTTTTGTTAGCATTTTGAAGCTTGTGCAACTAAGAAATCATAAAAAATTCATTTTTCAAGGTTTGCAAATTGTACGACTTGTCAAAAAGTCGGTGCCACAGATTAATTTTTAGGACACACAGCCATGCCATATTTCTGTTATAGTTCCAAAAATTGATTATCAGCAGAATATTAAAAATGCATTAAAATTGATTATTTTGGCATATCAGTAAGTACGCGCAAACAAAGCGCATTTCATCGTAGACTAAAGCAGGTCACACAGAAAAGCGGCCCAAATTTAAAGTTTACTCATAAGCACAAAAATCCATTTAAATGCATTTATTTGCATTATTTTTTTTGTCGAAGGAAACTACGCAACGATGTAGGGAAGAACATACTGTTATTTTAGAATTTTTGAATTCTGCCGGCATACTTGCTACAAAATGCGAAAAGATGAATAAAAAGCTATAAAGGCTTTCACAAAATAATGTCTGCAAATATGGAATTAAGGCTTAGCAGTTACGTGGCAAGAGATGAGTTAGCCAGAGCTTCCGATTCTTTACATTAATGTTTAATGTGAGCTCAAATATGAGGTAGCCACGATAGGCATGTAGTTGCAATCTGCAACTTTAACTACACACCTTTTCTCTGTATCGGTTGTATTTCGCTAGTAACTCTTCGAGTGTTCACGGGGTAGACGAGTGGCTTGATATCACACTAAAGAAAAAAACAAATCGTTTTTAAATCACACGATCTTGGGGCTCCATTAATTAGACCATTTCGTAAAATTATTTCAGCTTCTGAAGTTTCTTTGATTAAATCTGTTGTAGGGCACGTGACCATTCCACAAAAATTGCATTCTATCGGAGAACAAATTTTTGTTTAGAAATTTAATTTAATTATTTCCAAGGGTTGCTCTTTCATAAGTCTAAGCATGATAAAATATCCAACCAAACTGAACCAAAAGCAACCGCCAGCTGTTAAAATTTGAGCACCTGCAAAAAAGCTCCCAATATTTCATGAGGATCGCATCGATAGTAGGAGTCAGTAAATTTTAAACGGATCACAAATTTATGCTATTTGGGAACTTAAAAACTAAATCTGAGTATACTGTTTAATAATAATTATTTCATTTTTGATTGCTTATTACAAGAGTTCGAAGTTTGATTGCCATATAGTCCTCCTCACATGGCTGAACCTACGGATTAATTGCCTAGATATAACATATTTAAAGTTATACAGGGCATTCTGCTCGTGTGTAATATAGTGGCATTGACAATTTGATACAATATTAAAAACCCTACAACCAGAAAACGGTTTAAGATATTTGCATGATATTTTGTCTAGGTGTTGGGCCCCGAACAAATCGGATGAGATAATTAAATTTATATTTATATATCGACGCCGCACGAATTACAAATTTCTCTTCACATGATAGAATGGATGTGGCCCCTGAACTCCACATAGGCCAAATAATCAAATTTATATTTATAAAAGTTATATCTTCGAAAAAGCCCCACGAATAATCATTTCCACTCCTCCTCTAATTGTTTAATCGTTGATAGATTTCAGAGTTACAGCATATTTAATGGAACCTAAAATGCTAATAAATTGATGTTGTATTCGAAGTTGCTCCTCTTGAAGTGGACTGTTGCGGCTAATCGCCTTTCCTTGGTTTGGTTTCCTTTGATTGGTTTGAAATTTGAAATTAAAACACGAATATTGTAAATCTGTAACACGTTTTTATTGGTCTATATTTTATTAAAAACATTTTTTATTATTCTTTTTTGTTGTAATCATTATATACTTTACGATTTCTCTTTTGGTTTGGTTTGGTTTTTTTAAATATATAAATAACATGACGATTTGAAAACAGAAATTAAATAAGTGTACTCTTTTTTGTTGTTGTTAAATGTAGTAGAAAGTGTTTGTTGTTGTTATTTTTGATTTTTTCTTGTTATAAAAGCAATATTACAATAACTGTGGTGGTAGAATTGGCTCTTATAATAAATATTTTACAACTGATACCACTTCTTATCCTTGTATTTAAGCATTAAGCTATGCGCTGTACCGCTAAAATCTTGAGCTTGATTGGCCATGCGTTCGGCACGCTCTTCTAACAAATTTAATTTTTCGCCACGTTCCATTGCCAATTGATGGGCACGACTAATTTCGGACGCAGCAGTTGAAGTTCTTTGATTAAGCTGATCTAGAGTAGGGCCTGGAATGTGCTTTGCAATAGAACGATTTGCTTTACCGCTTTGCTCTCCAACTGCAAAGTACAGATAAAAAACATAAAATATTTAAAGTTTGTCTAAATTGCACAATTCCATTACACTTACATAGTTCTTCTCTATCCAAATTTTTGGAACCTCCGCCAAATAACCCCTTAAAAAAACTTTCTTTTGGTTGTTCTGGCATCTCTTGAACTGTGTATAAGTTCCCCATCATTTCTAATATAAATTGACTAACAATACAAAATAAAATAAGTAAGAAAGCTTTGTTGGTTGTGTGGCTAAGCTAGGCAAGACGCCAGGATTTCACTTGGTGCCAAAATCTAAATCATCAGTATACCTTCAAGCAAATAGTTTTGAAAAATAATTGCAACACATTTCCTATACTATCTTATGCTTTTATCTCCAAAAGCAATTGAGAATTACAACAACACAATCAATTGTTTTTTGGGAATTCGCCATAACATAGTATTTCTATTGCTTTTCAAAAGGGTTTGGTTAAACGTCCACTGATTAGTTCGGTTAGGTCACCAGGAACTAAAGTCAATTGCATTTAAAACATAAATAAATCAATTGGGAGAAGGTACCAAATAATAATAAATTTCAAAATGCAAAATAATAATAAAAAAAAACTCATATACGAGTATAAAATTCTTTTCATCGCACAGGTATGCACGCATACTAACGCGCATACCTGTGTATGTGATTTGTTATACGGATTGAATCACTTACCAAAACTCTGACGATATTGTAAACTTTTGTATTTCGGTGGGTGATGCCATGTACAAACCATGACCTTTATGACTAAAGCAAAATATTTTTGATATTCTAAAATCGAGAAGAAGAATTGAATGAAGCGGTGAAGACGAATCTATTGTTAATTAGTTCATTATTGAATACATACTGTGTTATATCTTCATGAACAATGATTTGCTGACCCCATATGGAAAGCATTGGATCCACAATTCCCTGTTTGCATTTGGTTTGAAAACTAGGAAAAGAAAAAGGGGGAATAAAAAAAATTAAATAAGGAAGTAGGCTTATATTAATTATAATTCTATTTTACAAAAGCAGCCAATATTTTTCATGGAAGCATAAATAATGATTTACGAAAAACCCACTTTTTCGACATTAGTAATAAATTTTAAACAGTGTAGCATGGAATTTTTTAAACTCAAATATAGTTTAAAAGAATTATATACTGTGAACAGAGACTTGCAATTGATCTTCGTAATGGATTTAATACCCATATTAATCCACACACATGATTGATGTTGATAGTCTCAATTACCTTAAGTTCATAATTGGTAAGAATTCTGTGTCCAATAACAGCTTTAGACTAGGAAGACTATGAACCATCAAATGGCCATTGGAAAGATAGGTTGCTAAGCAAGTTCCACCTAGAAAGAGTAAATGCACATATTAATCTCTTCGTAACTACAAGTTTAATTCATCTTTTTTAGCTACAATTATCCAACACTTTCAGTTGCAACTATAAATCAGTCATATATATATACTGCCTTAAGTTCGTGCTTCACTATCCTACGCAGTCCTATAATTCATTTGCAGGAAAATCTGTGATATATAGTGTGATATCTCTGATAGTGATATCTTTCTATTTTAAAAAATATCATGAAAATGGCATTGCTGGTACCACACTATCGTACAAATATGAGGCAAACAATTTTTTTTAGGATTTGGAAGTAAATGAAACTGAAATCGCATGAAAATTGCCATTTTATGGAACTGTTCCTAAACTTTTTAAAAAAAATCTATATTACTATTTTATCACTATAATTCTTTTTCAGCGTACATACCATATTTGACAGATCATAAGATTGTGTAGGATAGTGATTCATTGCCTTTAGCAAAGAGTTCTTTGAATCCTTGCTCGTTCTGAAAATGTAATCAAATTACAGAGTTCTGTTGGATACCTTTCATTGTTATAGTGTCTGCTTTAACTGCGTAATCCATTTCAGATAATTGAATGCGATTTATACAACATTGATTTGTAATATCGTAGACTTTAGTTTGTTTTTCGCTAGCAATGATGACGTACTGTCTGTCCGCAATGGTATCGAGGCTAGTGCTTACACTTCCACTAATACCGCTACTACTAGCGCTACTACTGACATTCCCACCAGAAGTATTCGATATTGTATTGGCAGTTGTTGGTGTAAATGTGGGACTCGTTCGACTGCTACTCTTTGTGGGCGTTCCTTTGGTGTGAATACATAAAAAATTATGCATTTAGTTTAAGTTTAGAAAAAAAATATATATATATATAGTCTAAACATACGATCTTTTTTTCCTTCCCTGCTATCGTCTCGCCAGGGTTCATATGTAAAGGGTATTATTGTGCCGAAAGCGTCCAAAAATGACATAGATGTTATTGAACCTTTGAGCCGCAAAATAGGACCACCTGAAAAACATAATGAGAAAATATTATTGCAGACTTGGAGATATTCTTCTTTCTCAAATTTAATTTAATGTTTCTGTATTCCAGACGATGAGTGATTTAAATGCAATAGCATCCAAAAGCGAACTTTTCGCAAACCTATAAGAGAATGACAATTCACGCCACTACTATGCGAGTCGCGGAAACTTTGATTCTATTCTTTATATTGACGAATAACGGTTAATTATAATTTTTATAATATTTTTTTAATTATTTAGTAATGGATCATTTACAAGAATTATTATGTGAAACCCTTTTAAATTTGGAGATACCTCAAATCGAGACTTTCCTTTAATAGCGCAATAACTCAAAAGCCTAATTAAGTAAATAATGCAGAAGTAATCGTCCTACAAGTTTGCATACTCCACTCATCAGGCAAGAAAGAAAAAATTTTCTTTTATCAAGAGCTTCGGAAGGAATAATCAACAAGAAATGAAAGAAAATAACGCAGCTGCTGCCAAATATACTCTTTCACTTCTATGTGGTATGGTTTTAATTTGGCAATGAAAACGCGCAGGGTGTCTACGAAGTCGGGGTACTGCTTTGGCTGGGTGGAATACAGCATCACGTGTAAATAATAAATATTGTTGTAAAATACCATTTATGGTAACCAAGACTGGTTGGGACTTGCGAACGTCTCTCTCGGGCATGCTAACAACTAGTGTAAGTATTGAGCCGAAACTGGTGCCGATCCATAGCGTAGGCACAACTGATAACAGATCTGCAACAAACAAGTTTTAGAATAATACCAGTTAAGCCAGTTAAACACGTCTTACCACTTTTTTTAGCATAAGTTTCAATGAAAGCCAAACATGTAACAGACTCTGCGGAAGACATGTCTATACTTGACATAGAAGATGAGCGAGATCTGGAGAATGAACCATCCACTTTGTCTGGAATTATTTTCAACAAAATTCATTAGAAAAGCATACTCATTCCACATGCTTAGAAGGATTTACGAGTATGTATGATTCTTTTTTTCTTCTTTATTATATCAAATTAGTGTAAAGTGAAAAAAGAGTGATAGGCAGATACGTGTATGCAGGTAGTTAGTAAATGAGTAGAGGTAGATAGAAGTTGTGGATAAGTATAGTATATGTGTGTGTGTATAGATTTTCATACGAGACGGGGAAATACTTGCTGTGAAAATAGATCTAGTTGTTGAAAGACACACATACATACATATGTATGTAACTAATTAGTATAAGTATGTATATTTATCAGAAAAGTGATTTGTTGGAGGCGGGGTGGGGTGGGGTAGAGCAGTTCTTTATTGTGGAATAATGAAAATGAAACAATTGCTGAGCATGTGAGAGGTGTAATAACTACATCATTATTTTCTTTTTTATATATATGTATGTATGTACGTAAGTATAAAGCTTAAAACTATTTAATTAACTAGTGTGTACATTGCAATACAAGCAGACATACGACATACGAATTGAAAACCACCATTTGGGATTCACAATATCAAATTACAGACTCATTATCATATGCCAATTTAATAGTTTATAAAATTGCGGTGGTCAACTTAAACTATTGGGTCCACAAAATGAAACATACATACACATGGTCGTACATACATAAACATAGACGAGTGAGAGTTGCTCTATTGCATTTCTTCTATTCAAATAATCATAACTTTTATAATGAGAACCCAAAATACATAACAAAGTAAATAGGCTTAGGCGTGTATGTGTGTATAAAGGAATATATATACCTATATATGTCTGTATGTATGAATGTATGTTTCTCTCTCAAGCTGGCCTTTCATGCAAACGGTTCTAGTTTTTGATGAAGTAACCACATGCCCGTTAAAACAAAAACTCCACCAGAAACAACAACTACATCCATACATACACACATACATACAGACATACGAACACTATAGCAGGGAACAAAAATTGAAAGAAAATAATTTAAACAAAAATTTGTATGTATGAATTTGTAGTTTGTATCGAGCGAACAGAAAAAAATAGCAAAAAAAATGTTTAATTCTTGATTTGCACGCCTCATTGTTCCACCTCACCAGCAGATATCAAGAGTGTGAACTATTAATAATACTTATAAATTAAAAGAAGTGCATAAAAAATGTATATGCTTAAAAGCTACTTCCCAATATCGGATACAATTTCAAGGTTTTCTTATTACAAAACTCCAATGAATGGAGACTTTAAGATTTCAGGACTTTAATTCTCCTCTCTTGCGATTTGATTGTTCAAGAAATCACATCCTGCGAAAATATTTTTGAAATATGTATATTGTTTGCATAGGCGATTCAATCTTTAATCTCTCTATTTTTCGAATTGGCAAATTTCTTTTGGTGACACAAAGCTAAAGAAAGTAAATCTGTGCTGTAGATTGAGGCACACGTGTATTTCACGACCCCATGGGTATAGGGCCCAAACTCATGCAATGTATTATACCGGAATGAGTACAAAGCCATGGCATACGATACGATATAAGATAAACACACTGCATATAAAGCTTTTATTAATGCTTTTTAGAAATCAGCCTAGTTTTTTTAGCAAACTGGCTTTTGTTAAGGTGCATTGGCGCACAAAATGTAGCAGCAGAGTGTATGTGCCCAGCTAAACATTCCAACACATCAGACATTAATAAAAGCACTTGAGAAAAATGACAGCTGTAGCTACGGATCGCACACACTATCTACTCCTTTTGCAATTGACAACATTGTACGTAAATTCATATAATTCACATAAATGCATCCCGGATTTAATTGTTACTCGCACACATTTACACAATTAGTATCATGACGAGCGTCATTGTGTTCCTTTTTATATCCCAAGCAGCGTATTAGTTTCGAAATTTGGGGGGATAACTTTATGTATGTAAGTACATGTCAGAGTTTTTGAATAGCTTTCGGAAATTTCAAGTAACATTTTAGAACATTTTAAGCCCATCACACAACTTTGAACTTGCATTTCCAATAAACTTGACTCGCATTTTCCAAACGTTAGAGGCGTTCTCGGAAATCAGTCTTATTTACCGACAAGTCATCCGATGTATTGTGAATGAATAATAAACAAGGATTTTGAGATGAACGTCTCTCTTTCTCTGTGTCTCGCTTTGCTTCTCTCTTAGCAAACACATTTATAATTCATGACATGGATGTGTGTGTAAAAGTGTGTATGTTGAATTGAAGTGGGCTGCAGTGTAGTTTGACTTTACATCTACAATTTGACATGTAAGTAGGCATGTGGGTTAATGAGTATGTATCGCGGGTATAAAAAATATATTCGTATGTACAATATATAGTTACATGTTTATTTTCTTAAAATTTATATGAATTTTGTTTTATATAAAAATGAATGTAATTAAAAGCAGAAATTTACTTACGTTTTTTAAATAATTTATTACAAAATATTATGAAAAAAGTAAGTTTTCGCAAACGGACCTAAATGTAAATGTGTGTGTTTATATATATTGTATTAACAACAATATTAAGTAGTAAATTCAATTAATTTATTAATAAATAGTATAAATATTTATAAATGCTGTTACCCTTTTTTCATTCATTAATAATGAATAAAATTGGGAAGTCTGATTTAGCTATTTATATTTTCCAAAATCTACAAATTATACAGGTAGACATAATATGTTGACATAAATCCGAATTGAAATTGAACCGATTTTTAAGTGTTCATTATAAAATTCATACAAAATAAGAAAATAAGTTAAAAAAAATATTAAAATATAAAAAAATTATTAGTGGCATTTTGTTACTGAAGGCACAAACCTAATTCCAGTTCATAAAGGGATTGTCTAGTAATTTATCTTTTTTTTGCGAAGGTTTTATAAAGGGATAGTGCGGTCTGAATACAACACAACCTAATAAATGTTTATGATTGAAAGGACAAAATGTATATACATATATATATATATATAGCGAAAACATTCTAATTGCACCAAAATGTTCTAATTGTTTGTAGGATTGATTTCACGAACTAATTTAATATGTTTTCATGAAAATCGCAATTGTAATAAAGTTATAAAGTTTGTCTGACGTTTAATTATCTATTAATTGTTTACTTTAAAATATAAAAATAAATTAAAAACACCGCAGCAGCTAAATAAGTCACAAAAGTATGTATAAATATGTGTATTTGAAAAAATGCAAAATGTGTTTATAATATAATTCAGGCTTGTCAGAGAAATTACGTGTGGAACCGAAAGTAGTTTAACTTTAACATTCTTCTCGCAAATTTTTACATTTTCCTCAATTTAATTATAAGGCAGTGAAACAACGTCTCAGCATAATAACACTGTAATGCTGTAACTGGAATGATTTGATAAATTTGATTATTATTTTGACAGTTACAGATCTATTGTGAATGAGATAAAGAAACGAAAGTAGTGGGAAATTTTGAGTGAACTTTAACAGTGCAATTATATTCCACGATCCCACTCGATTAATTTATGTAATTATTTCTACTCTCTTGCGATTGTTTAAATAATCACGAATGCAATGAATCAGCGTCTTCCGATTACAATTCCATGCGCATAATTTCCTACTCTCTAAATAGAAGTCATCAAAAATTTAGTTCAAATTTTACATTTTGAAAAATTGTTTGAAAAGTGCATAATTTTTGATTCTTTAATTTAGTTTTCTTTTACACAACTCGCAGTTGAAACGCAATGGAATTGATTGCGTTTGAGTGCGAGTTTCATGCGAGAAATCAGTCTATTGCTATTAAAATGATTTCAGTGTTGCCAAAAATGAGAAATCAATAACTTTGGAAACTAAAAAACGATATTTCATTTTACATATACGTGGGTAAAAAGATATATATATTTTTTTGAATTTTTTGAATGCTTTTAAATTTCTAAAAGTTGCTTATGATATGGCAGAAACACTCTTCATTTAACACATACACATTTTTTTGTTCTTGCATGTGCAAAAGTATAAGAAATTTCTTTGGGATATAAATAAATTGAATAAGCAAAGCATTAAAAAAAAACTAAAACATTCTTCTAACGATTGATCTCTAACAGCATTTAACTAATGTAAAAATCTGATGCACAATTCCATTATTGTTTGTCTATTTCAATTTTATTTAAGCTGGATGCACTCATGCTTTCGGAACAAAACTTTTTTATGTCTTGTTTGACGTATAGAATGAGAGAAAAATTGAACTGTGTATGTTGTATTTTTTCACACAATGAAATTTTGATTTGAACTGGGTTAGCACATCACCTAATATTTGGATCTTCGCATCTACAAAGTAATTTGCTTAAGCCCAAGAAAACAAAGCGAAACGTGTTTAGGGATTTCCCCAATAAATTATTTAAAGTGAAAATAAATAGTGAACATGTTTGACCAGATAAAGTTTTTAATCGCTATAAATGGGTGCATCCCTCATTAAGAAAAAACATTTCCACTCTCACTCTCAAATGTCTCAGACAGTAAAAAGAAATTTTCCAATTTTTTTGTTTTTTAATTTTATCAGAAAACCTTAACTAAATACATTAAAGAAAGGGAAACGCAATAGGAGCTCGGCAATTAGCTGACATCAAACCCTTGAGAGGTTGCAAGCCTAATAAATCGAAGAGAAAATGACACCTACATTTTATTCGCAATTTTAACTTAACAGGTATTGATTCATTAGATATTTTTTATTAATTTTTTTTTTCTTCGCCGAATAAATACTGCTACAGAAGAATAAAAGAATAGTGCATAGGCATAGATGTATAATGTCATCAATGACAATACTGCTATATGTTAAGTGGCCAGTGCCTATGCCTTCCTACTTCAAACATTTCAACAGAAAATTCATGGGGATTGAAAGCACAACTTCTTCCTGAACTAATGAATTAGTTCAGGATACCATATTCTATCTAGGATCCGTATAACTGCTTTTGAAATTAAGCAATTTATTTCTATCCCATTTCTCATCAAATGAGATGTACGAGAAAGACATGAGGGAGAATGACCGATAGTTTGAAATTAACTAATGAATATTAGTGGAATATTAATGTTAGTTTTTGAGTGATTATAGACAAATTGTCAACACTGAAATAAACTCATCTCTGAGATACTTTCAACGCTAAAACAAACGTGCAATTAGCACTAAAATTATTGTTAAACTGTTTGGAGCAGCTTTTTTGCACAAACATCTAGCAAGTGGAAACGCTCCTCTAATTGCACTCTGCTTTAATGTGCGTACGTTTTGTGTTAAATAAATCGGGCTGCTTATAATTACCGTAAGACGTTTGGTATGTTTGTATGTATTTTTACACATTAGGGCGGCCCATTTTATTTGAAGAAATTGTATTAGATTCTGAGAATCTGGTAATAAATATATGCGGATAGTCAAACAATTAAATAAATGATATATATCAGAATATATATTAGATCTTCTACTTTTTATAAAACACTTCTATTAAATTAAATAAGATATTTGTGCGATTATATAATGTTAGCAATTTCTCTAACCAAGAAATAAACAATAGAATTTATTGACAGCCTGTTTCAATGCCATTACGTGATATGCCGAAGCTGATCTATGCTTTTTAAATTGCAAAATGTATATTTAGAAGCAAAAACAGCTAAACAAAAAAAAAATTAAAAATTGAAGAAGCATAAGTTATATACGAGTATATGTAATTGGTTTTCTCTTCAGACTGTGCTTCATTTCGACGTTTTGCATGAGATTTGAAACACTCCCAACCCCGTGATGTTCTGAAATGTAAGTCATTTGTTGACAATTAGCCAAGGTTACTTAGAACAGATGTTTGACGAGCTTGATTTCCGCCTAGAGACTTGATGTTTTTTACGACAAGCCAAAAACCTCACAGTTTGTGTTTGTTACAGAACACGAATTATACCAGCACAGCGTTGATTTCAAAATAAATATTGATAGAAGTAAGAAGTCTTAAAATCTTCCTGGGAAATAAACCGATTTTAAAAATGTTTTTTTAACAAATGGATTAATTAAATGTAAGATCCTGATACACGAGTGAGTACTCCAGCTTCTGTGGTATTGTACTGCACAATCATTTAATGGCGTTTTCTTTTCTACAAAAAAAGGCAACACTACCTGCAGGGAGGACAATTTTGTGTTCTTTTCTCAAAAAAATTTTGCCCTGTGAAAGTGTTGCGTGTTCTTTTGTAAAAATGTTGCCCATCCACAGGGCAAAAGGCCTTGCACTTTTTTCCATGAGCAAATCAACAAAGCAGAAATTGCCCTGTAAAACAGATGGCTTTTATTCTTACACGGCGTTGCCAGACAATATCCAAAAAAATACTTTTGTGTCGAAAGAGTCTGAAAATTAGATTTTAATAATTATTTTTATATTTTGTATTGTATAAAACAAACAAACGACAACAATACGGTTACGTAATTATATGAGATATTAAAAAAAAATTTTGTTTTCTCAAGCAGATGAATTAGCAATCAGGCAACTGAGCATTTTTGTATACACATTTCATAAAATATACAGAAAATGTTTTGTTATCAGCTGTTAAAAAAAGGCATTGCGCTTTTTTCTGATTTGTGTTCTTTTCTCGTTATATAAAAAATTGCACTTTCACAGGGCGGGCAAAACATTTTAAAAAGCCACCTTTTCACAGGGCAACATTTTTAATGTAGAAAAGAAAACGCTATAAGATTTCTCCGAATAGAGCAGAATCGTCAGAATAATAATATATACAATAAAATAAAATAAAATATTAACATGGTATGGCTGGCATATGTTCCGCTGATAGGATTATTTGCAGAAAATCCACACGAATGTATAACATAAATTTAGAATTTCTTCTAGCGAAGGAAAAAAATTCCTTAAAATAAATTTAGCTTTTTTTAAAAAAAATAATAAGCCAATGCAACAAGATAAATAAAATTATAATTGTTCAGGATTTCAGTCTCTCTCAATCATTTTTCAGAGCCGCCCTAATGAACATATGAATGCATGAGTATGTGGTGTAATGCAGATGCGCGTTGCATACTTAGTGGCAAGGTAGTGAAGGTTAAATGGTCGTTATATTGTAGATGGTATTAAAAAACTTGACTGAAAATGTAATCCTCCAGTTTGTAATGGACAAAATTTAATCGTTAAAGATGTTATTAATTGTAGCTTGTAGAGAGCTTGAGAAGATGCGCACCTGTGTCACCTATGTAAATACCAGCTGATTGAGCGTCGATGGTGTTGTCAAACGATATTGACGATGTAGATGCCTGTTCTGTAAATGATACTTTGCCAACATTAGTGCCGCTCCCAATGCCAGCATTACCGCTGACGTTACCACCGGCACTACCACTAGAACCAGCCCCAGCGCCGCTTAAATACTCATCTGTTGATGAATTTGCTTCTGAGCGAAGGTGGCTGTTGGGACTACCTGAAACAACTACTTTGTTACCACCACTGTTGCTTGCACTGGCTACAGGTGCTGCACTTGATCCATTTATCTGAGGTAAATATCGAATCAAAACATACAGATGGGCATATGACAGTAAAATGAGAAATCATCATTATATTTCAATTCATGTATTATATATATGTAAGTTTTTATGCGTATCTATATGTATATATATATTCATATGCATATATATATATAGATATATATATATATATGTGTGTGTGGTCGTGTGTGTGAATTGTATGGATGTACATATACGTAAACATATAAATTGAATGTATTTGTTATATGTGTGTATGTGTATATGTCTTTTATTTTGTAACAATATTGAACGCACACATACACCAACACAAAAAAAATGCACATTTATACAGAAGATTAAAGCCAAAATGAAAGCCAAATAGAATATCATAATTTGATTATTAAATTAAAATCAGGAAAAAAACAATAGCAAATTAAAGGAAAGCAAATATGCGCCAGCATAATTTTTAATCATCGACATGAAATTAGAAACTGAATTTTTTTTCTATAATTTAATTTAAGGTTTGAAGATGCAATTGAAAAGTGGGCTAAAACGTGTTTCTCACTTGAGACTTACAATGGCAAAATCTTAAAATAAAATATCTTGTTCGTACCAAGTGCAATCAATTTAGTCTAGGAAGCATATTTACCCTCCACATTTCGTCTAATTACGCTTGATTTGTTCCCCTCATCGATATTTCCAACAACATTTTCAAATGGCAAGAAGATACAAGTGAGCTTGGGACTCGACTATGATCGTTGATTGGTGAATGAGACTTTAATATTCTTCTCGTATAATCATTATAAGAATCACTTTAAGAATTCGAATGAAATCGGCCATATATAAGCTTTCAGAAGAAAATGAGCAATCAATTGTGAAATGTAAATATAGCCTTTAGTATTTTTAAAGCATGGAACGATACAGTATATATTGAAAACCAGACACCTTGAGAGCCATTTTTACTTATGAGAAATTTGCTTCTCTTACATTCCTTGGGATTTTCCCCAAAGTCGAATTAGACATTTGCTAGAAGTATACGGAAAACATTATATCCACTAATAGTAGCAGATCTCTTGAATGGCAAAAATTAAGAAAGTGAAAATCTGATTTTGGATAACATACAATAATCAACTATTGATATAACAAGATAAACAAGGCCTGCCTTCAGCAGAGTTAGCTGCCTCATGGCGCACGTACGGCAACTGATAGAAGTGATTTAATTCCACTGTGTAAGTAAAAGTGATTAGTTCCTGTACTTACTAATACGTACTTACTAAAAAAACGCGACATTGAAAACTTATAATAAAGTAATCAGTTTGTATTGGAACATTACGGAAAAGATATGCTTGCTGAAAATGATGCGAACCACACAAATACCGAAGACGGGATCATAAATGTTAGTACATACATCGCAAATTTGCTAGAGACTTAAATATAATGCACATATATACATATGTTTTTAAATGCCACAGGCAGATTCTTATGTAGAGACTAATGCGGAGAATTCTACATGAGGAAATATCTGCGAATCTACAACCATATAACCCAACGGATCGGTTGTCTGGTGTAAGAACATCTAATAGCAAATGTGACGGCATCAAGTGTTCGATCCTTTTTGGAACATAAGAAGTACATGGCAGCAACTTACGTAAGGAAAAGTTATATTAAATTATATTATATATCCTTTGACACTGTTGCTTCAAATTACAAAGTCTTCTTCAATTACAGAGTCGCTACTTTTTTCAATTTATATCAATGAAACGGTGCCGAAAATTACGAGGATAAATATATATGTATGTATATACGTCTGTATGTATAAGATCTAAAAAGAGCTTTGCCACTGCCATCTAGTAACGGCTTAAGCGTTAAGGCAAAAATGATTATGTTTTTATTCGATTTAACAAATAATTTAGCCATTTAATTTTATATTAATTTTTTTTTTATTTTTTACTCCTCCATATTAATTTAATTTGTTTGCAAAAAGAATCTTCTACATTCTATAAATAAAAATACATTTCTGCTTGTAGAATAAAACAAAAAAGAAGACAAGATAGTGTATTCAAATGAAATTTATTGCTGCTGCGCAACTACGCTACAGCAGTTGTTTAGCACAAACACAATGACACAAATATTTACGACAGTTTTCAATAGAGACTTTTATTACCTTCCCGCTGCATCAGACAAACATGTAAGAAATACATTACATTTTTTACGTTTCCAAACAGGAGTATGTTTTAGCCAACTTTCGCTGAAAAATGCACATTCACACATAATTACACACACACATAGAGTGTATGTTTCCTCATTTATTCATTCACAATTTAATAAATAGATACTTATGTATATTCAACTTATTGTGATTAATTCGAGAGAGGTACAATTTAATTTGCTTATTGTGCATGAAATATTAAAAAAGTACATTTATGTACAGACTTACATAAATATAAAAAATTAATAGAAAATAAATTCAAACTAACATAAAATTTGAGGCAACGTATTAGATTCAGTTCAACTTAACAAAATATTAACAAAAATAATTTATTTATGAGAAATGCTGTTAAGTAGGTGGTCAACAATTATGTACATACAAAGAAACAAAGATGCAAAGAGAAAAAAACACAATTGAGATTGATATTAAAAGTAGACGACAGAAACAGATAGAATTAGAGTAATCAGTAACAGAAAGATGTGTTTCAAAACGGTATTGATTTCTTTATTCATTTAATACCAAATTAAAAAATCGGTTCATAAAATTATATATTTAATATATATGGGAGGACGTATACATCCGTACATACATATGTACATACATATAGCCTCTGTTAAGAATGTGAACCTCTGCATAAGGACATCTTGAAAATTGTATTTAAAAAACTCATGTAAAATTTATGTACAAACATATAAATTTAGAAAAATAATGTCATGCAGAATGTTTAACTGATAAATTACAATCAACAATAAAATTTCAATACTTTCGGCCATGACCCAATAATGTTCCGTACCCAAATTATCAAACGCTGTAGCGAAACACTATATATAGGCATATTTTAAGTAAAAGATTAGATATGGAAAAATACAGACATTAAAAAGACGCTATTCTAATGCAAGTATCGGGCCAATAATGCAAACCAAGTATAACTTTACTGTTGTGTGAAGGATATGCCAACTAACTGTCGAACTTCCACAAATAGTTATAAAATGATATTCGCGCAACGGATATCCATCCACTTCGTGCTTTCAAAAGTATAGGGCTGGAATTCGACATCTGCCAAACTAAGTTGTTAAACCAATTTTTTTCCTTTCAGTTGAAAGTATGACATTGATGAAAATGGATCGCTTAACTATCACACAACGCATAACAATAATCAAAACATACTACAAAAATGGTGATTCTGCTAGAGCCACATATTGTGCTTTAAGAGGAAATTATAGTTTACATAATCGTCCAACTACGCAAGCAATTGACAAAATCGTGGAGAAATTTGAAGAGACTGGAGCGGTCACAAGTATTGTAAGGCCTGCGCATCATGGTTTCGTTCGTTCCGCTGAAAATATCGCAGCTGTAAGTGAAAGTGTTGCCGAAGACCCGAGTGTGCATTTTGCATTTAGATCTGTGTACTATCTACACCTACATCCATACAAAGTCCAGCTCACCCAACAAGTGAAGGCAGCTGACCATTTACAATGTCGTAGATACTTGGAATGGGTCCTTAAACAACAGGCGGTGGGCGGCGATTTTTCGAACCAAATTTTCTGCGGCGATGAAGCACACTTCTCACGCGTTGGGTATGTTAATAAACAAAATTCTCATATTTGGGGTTCTGAGAATCCTCAAGTTATTGAAGAGAGGCCATTACATCCAGAAAAAGGCACTGTTTGGTGCGCTCTTTGCGCCGAAGGCATGATTGGACCTTACTTCTTCGAAAACGACGATGGAAAGACTGTCATATAAGAACCGAGTTTTTTTTTTGCCTGGTATTGAAGAATACCCTTAACTCTTGAGCACTTAAAAACCAACATTCGTTAAGTTATGGCTGAGGTACTTGTCAAAAAGTGGTCGAAAATTATCTCAAAAAATTATCTTGCAACACCTCCTGTGGGGATCATTAAAATGATGTAGTGTTTCACACATAATATCAGCGTTCAAAATTTATAATAAAGAAGTAATATCAGGCATGATTGGACCTTACTTCTTCGAAAACGACGAAATATAACTTAAAAGAATCAATGCTTGCAACACCTCCTGTGGGGGTCATTAAAATGATGTAGTGTTTCACACATAATATCAGCGTTCAAAATTTATAATAAAGAAGTAATATCATGAAAAAAAAATATTTTATATCTTATTTATTTATGTTTGCTTGTCAAAAAATCAGTCATAAAAAAGGCATTTTTAGTACACACTATCATACTTTTTAATCAGACCTAACATAACAAACATATCGTACGATTAGGTAGCATAGCGAAACGTGCCTTTAATGGATATAAAGTATTAGATTGTACAAAAATTTTTAACAATTCTTTATCGTAATATATTAAGTGAATTTTTTTTTGGTCTCCGAGAACAATTACCAAACTAATTACTGCCGATTTTTTAAACTCAATTTTATTTTATTTTATTTCATTTACTTAAACATGTATAAATCTATTTACTACTGATTTATGAGACTGGAAATTATGCTAACTGAAAACTACCTTCTTCCCACTTCTGTCCAACAAAGTGCCGTTACACCTAATTTAAACAAACAAAATTTATTTTTACAAGGTGTTCTCAATTGCCTTTTAAAATTTGTTTACTTTTCAGATAGAAAAAATTTATTTTAAAAGTTCTCAAACACAAAGTCACAAACATCTATAAAAACAAGTATGCAACATCTTGACAGAGTAGCAATTTGGAGGGAACATCACAGTATGATATAATTTATAGATTTGGATTCGCTTTATATGTATGGATGTGCTTTGGAGCTTTGAGCCGTGTAGCAACTAAACATAGATATCTACAAAATTGGTGAATATTTATATACTCGAATATACAAATACATATGCAGGTTAAAATTACAAAAATATGAAAATCGCAACATTGATATCATTATATACATATACTCGTATATAAATTGGTTTATTAGCGAGCATGTTTCGCTCACTTTCGACCAATTGGGAAGAGGATAATTAATTGTCTGTCCGTTGAAAATTATGCAAAAGATATAAAAAAAATAAAAAATTAAATTACTAACAAATTTTCAGTTATACCACACAAATCAAACGCCACACAAGTCCAATTTAATATTATTTACAAATAATAAGAAAAACCAAAAGAAAAGAAAAATATGAAAAGTTAATTTCATACAGTGTTAAGGAACGAAAAGGATTTGTGTGCGAACGTGATGCGCACTTGTGCATCTACTCACTCATATTTATGCTGACGACACAATAAACATATTCAAGAACGACAAAATCGATTCATAGCCAATATCTCCTTCGTCTCAAGTATAAATGCCCTAATTCGCATTATTTTTGCAATATATATTTGTGAGCGATTTTATTGCATGTCTTTTCAGTTTATACAATGAAATCACTGAAAAACGTCTTGGAAAAAAAATTGCAGTTAGGGCCTTTTTACTTAACACGAACGACTTGTGTGTATGTATGTATGTACACTGTGAGGAGGAAGGGTTTAGAGGACAGCCATTATGATTGTGGATTAAGTGGTCTTCGGTGCTTGTTGGGAGACATTCATTGACACATTTTCTTTATTTGTTATAAAAGTGATATTCGCCTACATTGAAAGCTACAAGTATTGTTACACTAGTTGTGCTTTTCATTGTCACAAGTTTGTTTGTTGCCATTCACTAATCATCATCATAGATTTAATTAAAAGTTATTGCAATGGTAGAACTAAGTTATAAAAATAAAATTAAAGCGCATAAATATTTCTAATGTTTAGTTTTAATGTCTTATTTAATACAAGCCGCAAAATTTTCGTATTATAATTTAAGGTATTCTGACACTACAGTGACTTATGTATATGCAAATTTAAAGGAACTGCGCAATGCGTTATCTTGTATTCTTTTTATCATGCTTTTGTAGTAAATCTAAATTTTTGGCTATGAGCTGTTATATACTTAAGCCTTATCGGCCCCTCGAGAAATACATCTAATCGACTCCTTATTTTATTCATACGATTCAGCGGAATGACCTTGTATTTTGCAGAATACGATTAACAATAACCAAAAAAACGCCCGTTTTTGAATTTACGAATGGGTGCCTGTGAGGTGCGCATATGCACATGTATTCAAAGTTAAGGAACAATTGCGTGCGCATACAGGGACCGATTAGATGTATTTTTCGAGGGTCTGATGAGGGTTAAATAACATTTATTTATTAATCCATTAGATTTACTCTAAATGTACACAATTATGCAAGATAAAAATAGTTGTGTATTTGAATATAAAATGAAAAACTGGGTTTCAAACTAAGCTTTACTACGTTCCTAAAGTCATTAATTAAAATTGTTACGTTCGAGTGCAGTACAAACAATGAATACGTATCGAACGAATGTTTTACTAGAAAGTTTTTTTTTAATTCTGTGATATTTTTAAAACATAGAACAAACAATATATGTACGTATGGATGTATATATATATATATATATATGTATGTATATGTATATATATGAACATAAGGATTAAATACAAACTTCCAACAAAAGTTTCATACCAAGCAACAATGCATTTAAGTATGTACACAAGCATTAGAGTGTCGTAGAATGTCAATCGAACGATCGAATTAGAATTTTGTTTGTTTTTTATTCACAATAGTTTTTGGTACTCGGGACTCTCTAATGTGTGTGTGAGTGTATTTTAAAAATCTTCGGATTAAATTGGTAATTACCAAAAACTTTCCATATCATCACAAACAGGCAGCTATTTTTCTCATCTCCGCTATCACTATCATCGTTTACACATTTTATCGCCTTCAGCGCCTTTCCGTTTAATAATTACATAAGGAAACAAACAAAATAGACTGTTATAATTCAATAATAATGTGAATGTATGCGTCAGTACGTGAAAATCTGTTATAAATGTTCAAAACCACACTTTCCACATAAATAATTGATGGAGTAAATACACTACATTCCAAGGGGCTTTGAATGCGAAAAAAAACTTTTAATCAAAGGCCGCTTTCCACTACATATTGCACTGCGTAATGAGACTTCTCAGAACCCAAATATTTCTATGAATTGTGAAATGTGTCATGAAAACAGCAAATATGGGCAGCACAAGCAAGAAGCATTATAAGACAACACTAATGTACGAGCATTTCAGTAATAAAATCGCATTAATTAAAGGAACTAAATTAGCTACACTGATTTAATCAGAACCTTGGTAGCAAGCGTTATAGGACGGTGATAGGACATTTTTTTTTTGATACAAACGTTCCTTTTCACTTTTTTTTTGCAGGACTATACGAATAAGGTTCAAATCACACTAATCCAACGACATTTCACACATAATGACATCGAAAGGCTTTAAAACAAGCGGGTGACACGTTTTCAAACTTCTACATCCATACATATATATATTTACAACTTCATTTTATTTCAGGTCAACAATCGAAAACGGATGAGACTTTTTACTACTTTTACAACAGCTGACTACGACCCCGGGATATACACATATCAATCTTTAAACATAAATAAATATGTACATATAAATTAAAAACTATGTGATAAAGGATTTCCTAAAAACATTTTAAAAATCAAACATTTTCTGTCAAATCAATATTTTAAAGTAAACGAAATAATAAGGAGTTCCACAAGGAGTATTGTGCATAAATAAATTTTTCACACAGTTGTTTAATTTCCTTCCTTTTTCATTTACACACATACATACGAGTATGTATGTTTAAATGTATATGGGTACATATTTATGTATGGATATCACCAAATTTTATACTTAATTTATCCTACCACTGCCACAATTAAATATTAATTTTAATATATTTTTTTAAATTTATATATAATTATTGTAATTATTTAATTGTTCACAAGATGGGCCAGCATAATAAAAAAAATGTAATATATAATAAGGTCAATATAAGGTCTCACCAATTTGTCTCATCAAGTTTTACATTTTCGCACGCAATCGTTTTGCTGCAAATTTATTTTCCCTCTTCCCACTGTAAAGTTGCATGATTTTTATAAATTATTAGATTTTTTTAACACCCCCTAGGGATAGGCTCTAATCCATATAAGGCATTATGCCAGAAATAGCCGAAAGTAATATTGGTAGAGAAATAGATACAGTAGTGTTACATCGCATCTGCTTATAAATGTTACGCTACGAGTGAGACTATACCCTCGCCAATTTAAGACAGTAACATAAATACATCAGTAGAATTGTGAAAAATTTATGAGGCTGTTTTCCTGAAAGACGGAGCCAGGTATCAAACCAAGTATCTTAGCCAGTAAACGATGCCCAACATCAAAGGGGCATATAAAAAGTACAACAATTCACAATAATGAATTCCAATTTAAAGAAAAGATATAGAAAAGATAAGAAAGATATACATACATATACGTATATGCGCATATATATACATATATACATATATACTACCTGGGCCCATGTTGCTGGCCCCAAATTTTTCTTTCATTTTGAACTGCCTCTCGGAGAAAATCAAAATCAGTTTTTTTAGTTATTTATAATAAAAAAAAATGTTAGATGTGAGTCGGTGTCGGAATGCTTAACGTCGCCAACCAACGCATTCAGCGAAAGAGAGCATAGGGTTACGTCTGTCGCATGGAATTCATACTATACAGAAACACTCCTCACGGCCCCTAGAGCATGGATATAAAATTTGGTCACAAAATCGATCCATTACTTTTTGAGTTTATCGATCAAGACATACAGGTATAGATACATAGATATAGAGATATATGCCTAGATAACATGCTAAAAAGCAGGGGAAAAGTGGAACATTTTTCCCGAGCAACTATTTCACAAAATTGTATAAAAACTTTCTTTTTCAAACGAGTGTGTGTATATACATACAGAGATTTGGGCATTCAGAGGTTGGCGATATCAGATTTTTTAGAATAAATTCTCAGTTGCACTAAAACTGTTAAAGAGATTTTTTCCACTATCGTGTTTTCGAACCGTTTCGATCAAAATCGTTAAAACTGTTTCCATTAACTTCCAAGTGTTTTCATTTACTAATTTGCAAAATTAATTAGACATTTTTAATAGCATGCTTTTCAAAATTTAAAAGGACCCCATTTCATCAATCAAAATTTCAATTAATTTTCATAAATAATTCCAAGACTTGTTATCCATTGAGAAGTCCCCACACCCAATAACAGCAAGCCTTGAAAAAATTTTTCACATTTGCTCAACAAACAAATTTTATACTCATTACGCAATTAGCCACCAATTGCTTAACAGTACAGGTATTTCTCAGACAAAAATGAAAAATAAAAAATGTATTTATTATTATTAATTTTGTCATTTGCTATTAAATTAAAAATTATTTTTGCATACTTAAGAAATATTTAAAAAGTTTCCACAAATTTACTAATATAGAAACAAACGAACACTTTTTCCATTTTTAGAAACGTAATCCCCCATTAGAAAAATGCAATATACGGATGTGCTATATACGATCCAAAAGAGATATCAGTTTCAAATGAGTTAATTTCGTGCCGGCTTGAAAGGATGATTCAGTTTTCAGACGAAATAAAAAGTAATTTCCTACTTTATAGATACAAACTTCTTTGCTTCGATGGCAATGAATGGATGGAATTAATGGATTTAGAGAGGGATCAGTGAATGGATGGATAATGGCTAAATAGAATGATAAATAATGGTTTTTCTTCTATTTTTTTAAAGTGATACATCTGCTGCCTTTGTGTACAGATAGGAGAATTAATTTAATATAATGACGAGTCGCTGGGCAAAAACTGGAATTATCGTTTTTCAGTTTTCTTGTAATTTGAACGAGTTATTAAGAAAGTATTTTCGGTGAAGTCTTTGAACGGGATTAAAATGAAATTAACAAAACTTGGTTTGTTAAGAATCGTGCTTGGAGAGAAAGCACATACACGTATAGAGTAGTTATAGTTGTGTTCGATAGAGTTAGTGAGAGAAGAAATACGAATACTTACACGTCTTTTTTGATACATTTCCACCAACAACACCACTGGCAGCAGCGCCTATTATCGAAGGCGATGCATCATTACGATTTGGCCGCGTGCGCATATCGCGCATTTGATATTTAATATTCGGTACAGAGAGTAGTCGCTGATCACGTTTCTCTTTAAGCTTTTGCCGGGGAGGCCTAGTTGGGGCCTCGGCTTCAGTAGAGCAGGCAGTTACTGGTACACTGCCCAAGCCCTCCGTAGATGTGAGTGGCAAATTATTCGGCCGTGAGTTTTGGTGGCCAATATCGTCAGCAAAATCCACACGTTTACAAGCTTGTTGTACAGTTTCAAACACATACTCAGAGGTGGACGATGGATTTTCCTCCATAGACGGCTCGCCTTCCACTAATTTATCTACTACATCTGCGAAATTACTCTCGGTCATGCTTTCGCGAGCTTCAACACCCAACGCAATAGGGTCTGTAGGCAGTGAATGCTCCTCAGTTTCTTCTGCGGAACACTCTCTTTGCGTATAAAATACAGACGAGCTCTTTGCAGCTGTCTCACTATCGTTATTCATATTTATGCCTATCTTCATATTAACCCGTGATAATTGACGCTTCAAATTGAATTTCTTCCAAGACATAGACATTCGTCTATCCGGCAGTTCTTTAGGAGCAATTGACACTTCTTCGCGCATTGGACTTTTGCCACCAACAGCACCTTTTTCACAGTCCGGCGACGCTGGCCGAGAAGAATGGGATTGGTCCAAGCTTTGGCTTTGATTTGATGATAACCCTTCATTTCCTTCCGGAATATATTCAATCGATGGACTATCAGGACTTGTGGTGTCGTTGAGCTAAATCGATTTGCAAATCATTCATATCAAATTAAATAAGGAACCATCAATAATTTGCCCTAAGAAAAATCATTTTTTTGTTTTTGTTTTTGTTTTTTTTTTTTTTTTTTGGTTCTATTTTGTTACTTTTACTTTGAGTTAAAAACATTATATGTATGCAAGTATGTAACGTCATTCTTGCCTCATGAAATCAACTGTTTTGGTTTTGCTCTGGCAAAACACGGAAAATGAAGATGAGAATAATTAAAAGAATGAAAGGAACACAACCGATTCCATCATTCAATTAATAAATGAGCTGGTTGTTTGCTTGCCAACTGTTTTAGCAAGCTTAGTCATGGTAATAATAATAATAATATAATTAATTATATTTAAAATATAAATTAATTGTGTTTAAAATAGTTTTACTTGTTGTAATGAAAAACGTTCGTACGTTACACTTAAACAAGACCAAATACACAAAAAATACTTATTTTCGTGCACTAACATAATTAAAAAAATAATCTTAAAATTGTCATTTACCATGCTATATTTTTCCAAGCTTTGAGATGATAATACTTGTGCCAACAACAGGACAATTTTGTCTCATAAGCGGGTTCTATGAAAATCACTTAAGAGTAAAGACTTATTTATAGTCCAAGAACCAACAAGGGCGAAAGTTTCAGAAAACTTTAAACGAGAGGTAGAACCAACATTTTCATTAGAAAGACGGCCATTATTTCACTATCGTCTTCAACGACTTTTCTGCGGTTTCGCGATTTCTTCAAAATATTTCAGACAGAGACCACAAGCAATATTGTTCCGCCTATTTTTAACAGTGTTGCTCAAGTCGCGCCTACAAATAGCGATATCATGTCATGAATAATGTCAAGCATCATCATATGTTGTCGTTTCGCAACTTATAAAAATAAAACAAAAAAGGATTAAAAAAAATATATTTTCCTATCATAATCATAAGATGCAAGTCAACCAGAATCCAATAAATTTTTGAAATAAAAGAATTCAGACATCATATAAAAAATGGTATTATTGGCAACCTTAGCAGCGATGATAGCAAGGACTAAAAGAATAAGCTTGTAAAGCATTTCTGTCCAGTTGCCAAGTAATCAAGGTTGCATTTTCTTAACAGCAGCTGCACTTGAGTGTGGAAGAGCAATAGCGCAGAGAACACAGCTGGTTTCCATTTTAAAGAAAGCTCACTGTTCTTTTACAAGGCAGCTATTGCCTCTTTTATTAGTTTTAGACCACTTGTTTTACATACTGTTAGCCTACGGTAGTATAAATCGCCGATGATAATGAGCAAAGGAAAGTCGGACGAAATCTTGAGGATGATGACTTTGCCAAAGCTTATATCGAAGAATTATTCTACTTTGTTTTAAGATTCGCTCGATTTTTCCCTGATAGCATTACATATCCGTAGTCATTACAATCTCTTTAGAGACTTTTTGGCCACATTCCTATTGACGTCGTCACCAGGTAAATGCTACTTGTTTACAATGTTCAAAAATCGCACTTTTTTGGCATTTACTTGTCATTTTAATCATAAATATAAGAAGTATACTCGCACAAAGAAAAAAATATCTGAGCGGCCAATAGTTTTTTGGTGGCTGGTAACATTGTCCTCAGCATTTCATGCGAAATGTGTGAAAACTCATCCTCAAAACTAGTTGTGGCGCCGATTGTAATTAGAAAATAATTTAAAATATTTTAATGTTGTAACCAGTGCCCCTCTACAATCGTACCCCATAGAACGTTCTCTACTGTAGCTACTTAGCATGTGCTTGCCATTTGGGAGCCCAAACAGAGTAATGGAAACAAAATTTACGACAACTAAAATCCATCAAAATTACCAGAAAAAGTGATGCCTTAGAGAGAGATTGCATATACAATAACCGCTAAAACTCTCAACTTGTTTGTCTCGTCAGTTGATAAATTGCTGCATTTGATATCAATCGATATTAATTATGATAACCGTAATTTGCCCTGAGGTTTTTTATGTATTTTTTCATCACGTGACAATTCTTTTTGGAATTAGTGAAGTTATGCGAGTATATTCATCAGTATGCCAACGGCCATAGGAAATATATAGATATTGCGAGGGCCTTTGGTATATAAAAATACTGGCAATTTTCAAGACAAAAAAGTGTTCATGAACTATGAGCAAAGGTTGCAGCTCGAAACCAACACATTGTCAGCTCTTGCGTATTGCCACACACCAACACGTCTGTTATCTTAATAAACATTCCAAGTGTCAAAATAAAGTCATTATTGCTTATCACGTACCCACACAAATCAAGTCTTATTGACAAGATTCTTTCTTTTTAGGCGGGGGTACACCCCGATCAGAAGCAACTGCATGCTGTTGAAATATTCTCTGCTTTTCTGACATAGTTATGTGATCACTTTCAACCAAAAAAAAACCTTTTTCTGTTTAATTAGATATGAATTCTTTTTATTGAATTCGATTGGAATCTTCATTTAGCAAGTATTCAAATTTAAATGGAAAACAAATGCCGCGATTTGGTACAGATTTGGTAGTGCAGAATGCAAATATTGCAAGCAATATAAAGTATCAGTAGCCATTATATGTAGTTTTTGAAAAAAGTTAACACCAAAAAAGATATATACGTTAGCAACTTTTCAAAATACGTTTCCCTCATTTCCATTTTAAAGTGTACAGTAAAATTATCCATACATAAAATTTTATTTTTAATTTTTGGGAAAACAATAAATTTTTAGCCGCAATGAGAATATTAAATGATTAGTATTAGTTATTCAAATATTATAATTTTGACTCTCAAATATTATATTTTTTTTTTTTGGAAAAATAGTAAGTTTTTTCACTTTTCACCAATTAATAAATTGTTCAATTTAAAAAAGGTGTTCGTTTGTTCTGTTATTTGTATTTGTATTCTTAACAATGTTTGTTGGTCCAAACCAAAACAAAAAAAAAATAAAAAAAAAACCAAAAAAATATGTATATATTATTTAAATTATAATTAAAAAAAATTTAATTATAGTTAATAATATTCGTATTAAATTAATAAATTGACACATTTATTTGCATGCTAAGAGGGATTTTAAGTAAATTGTTTGTTAGTATTTATTGGATTTATGGTTTACTAATAAGCCACACTCTACACAGTCGTCAAAAAGCGTTTGAATTCAGTGATTGTTTTTGGTTAAGGCTCACAATAAAATTAGAAAATATATATGTAAGTAGTAAGACATACAGAAAAGGTGGTGTAGTAGAGAACGGGGGAAAAGGGGGGAAAGAACACATTTATATATTCTATACTTTGAAAAAAGAGAGTATTGTTCTTCCACTTTACTTTCAATGGAATAATGAGTAAAAAAAACATTCCAATTAAAAAAAACGATTTAAAACTTAAAATTAAATCCGAAAATAATTATGAAGAACTCTAAATTACTACCAATTTTTAAGAAAACAAAAAAAATAAATAAAAAAAATAATAATAATATGAAAAGAAGAAGAAAAGTAATTAATTAAACATAAAAATAGAAATTTAAGTAAAATATTAAAAAAAAATTAATATTCTTACAAAGAAGCAAATTTAAAATTAATAATACAAATGTTGGCTTAAAGAACTACAGAATGCAATTTAGAATTTCGAAAACAAAATATATTATATATATATATATATATATATAATATATACATATGTAAAATATTTATTTTAAAGAGCGTTAAACAAATTTATTGGAAAATAATAAAGTGTAAGCATAACAACATGTATTTAACTTACCTGATCGGAACTGGGTGAACGACTTTGTTCCTCTTTGCTTTCAATGCGTTTAGGACTTTTTGGTGTTCGCGAGTAAGGATCGTGGGCACCATACAGATCTGGACATGCTACACTTAACAAACAAACCTTTTGAACAATATCTATTACAACAAGTCCATACTCTGTGCCATAAGCCATACTAAAATAAAAAAAAATATATATGAATTACATTTACGTATTTATTATTTAATGAGGGATACAGGCGTTAAAAATCTACTTATCACAAATGAAATTGTACGAAACCAAAAAGAGTACTGGCGTTACAAGCCCAGAGTAGGCTCAGATTAACTCCGTAAATTTATTTTGTTGAGATGCTCCATCAATTCATTATTAAAAAAGTTATTTTTTTTTTGATATGCCTGAGCTAAAGGCCTTTTCAATAGAATACTTCATACGTATACTTTGTAATCTCTCCACTGACATAAACGTGCTGACGTAACAAGTTGTCAAAATTTAACTCAAAAATTTATTTATTTTTTTTATGCAATCAATGTAAAAGGTACAAGGATACGTATAACAATAATAAATATGTATAAATGGAATAAATGAATAATGGTTGCCAAATATAGAGACAGTAAGGAAATAAGGAATCTATATTTAATATACACATACAAGTATATAACATACTGACAATCAACGAATATAATATTTTATAATGTAACAACAGACATACATGAGATATCCCGTAATCTGAGCCTATTGCCTATATCTGAAACTGGCTCTGTTTCTACTCTTGTAATTCTCAGTTGTTTCTTTTGTTTTTCTTTTTTTTTGAATTACAATGTTTTTGGAATTATTTTTTGAAACTGTTTATTTCAAGGTCTGGTGATGAGTTTAGTTTTAGCAGGCAAACGAAATGTAGGTATATGGGATAGATATTTAGAAATATATTGCCAATAGGCATGTAAATTTCAGACTATTTTATTTAATTATACTTACAGTCCATAATTTGAGTTGATGCATAGTGAAGTTACTTGAACGATTCTTCTGTTCGGTCCAGTTGTTAGGCAAACCAGTTGCGACTGAAAGCCAGGAGGTTTTCTTTGAGCGCCGGTCTTGACTCGCAACAAATTATCCGTCTATAAGGAATGAAAGTATTTTTGTCACAATATGTAATAATGAAATTTAATATTGGAATTACTAAAATACCTTATCGGATTCACTAGATTCAGTTTTTTGAACTTGATGTGGGATAAAATCACATTCGGGACTAGTACCATAAATATCATCGTAGTTCTCGAAGAGTATTGGTATTTCCAGAACTAAAATGTCCGAAGTTGATTCGACTTTGCGAAATTTAAATAACAAAACTTGTCCCAATGAACCGGCCACACACAAACGTCTCGATTCGGAACAGAGGTATATTAATTGAATTGCCAGAGGATGATCCATGCCACAGGTATCGGTTTGTAAGTTTTTAGATTTTTCAAATATTTTTGCCGTCTTAAGTTTATATAGAATCTTGAGGAGATAAATATTATGATATATATAATAAATAATATGTTTTACATAATAAATAATATTATTGTTATTGAAACGTAACAGGTAAACTAGATATGACTTATTAAATATATACACACCTGTAATGTGCCAGCACCAGAATCCCAAAATTTCAAACTCCCATCTCGGTGACCAGTGATAACGATTTCCGAATAGCTACACGAGGCAGGCGACCATTCTCCGCCTGATATGGGCCATTCCCTTTCCGAGAAACCAGTTTTCTTAGATGTCGTAGTACGACCAACCTTTAAAAAATGCATACCAAGAATAGAATAAAAAAAAATTTTAACTTATTTGAAAAAAAAAATAATATAATTTTATTCACCGAGTAAAACGCAGGAACCAAATCCGAGGGGCAATCAGTTAAGTAAGTGCAACATGTAACAGGTGATTCGTGTAAGTCCATAGGATAAGGCGATTCGAAACATGGAAAACCGGGAGTGAGTAAATCTATTAATACTAAATCATATTGCAATAGCACTGCTATCGCATACGGCTCTTGGGTCTCTATAAATAACAAATTTATGTTTATTTCATTGTGTTACTTTTATACTGAGGCAAAGATCATTATTACCAGATGTCCAAGGATTTTCACATAGAGTTATAAAATCGACAACAGCATGTTCCATTTCCAAAACAGTAGTGGTTTTGCCCACCATTACGGTAATGCAGTTCGATTTTGCACCTTTTTCTGTTGGCATGCCACCCGAAAATATTGTAAAAGTTTCTCTGAAAATAAAAATATAAATTAAATATAATAATTTACTCCTTTTTAATGGATACTTACCCAGATTGAGAAGCCTTCAAATCAACCTTATAGATAGAATTGCATTTTTCCAATGAACCATCTTTCGATGTTTTGGCTAAAGATAAAAGAAAGACTTTAAATTTTATATTACACATGTATGAAAACATACCATGGGGAAATACTAAAGACTGAGGTTTTGGAGTTGGCCTTGTCGGCCACGAACAAATAGACCCATCTTTATGCGAGGATACAAAATATCTGCCTTCATAATGCCAAGAAATTGATTTTACTGGCTCTCCCGACTGCCATCGCATCTCAGCGAACTTGCCCTTCAAGTCCCACAACACAAGTAAACCACATTCGAATGCAATCAGTAACTAATAACGTAAACAATATAAATTAAATTAAAAAAAAATTTTTAATAAAAACGTTATATTTATTCTTCCACCTTATTTGCATCTAATGGATTATCACATAATGCAATCACAGCGCCAGGATGACTAGCTCTAACACTAAAACGTTCCAAAATGAAAACATTGAATTCTTTGGCATTTTGTACAAAGTTAAATTACGCTTACACTTCAATTGCCTTATTCCAATTAATCACGTAACCGCTGAGAGCAAAAGTGTCTACCTGCACCACATGAATGTTGCCCTTTTCTGTGCCCACATACAACCATTTGCTGGCCACCGGCAAATGAATGCAAGTAACTCTGCAAATATTGATTTGAATTAAATAAAAGGGAAACCTAATACATACACATACATTATGTATATATATATGTACTATATGGAAATAGCAATACTGCAATAAAAAGCGATTATTAATAAAGGCCCTTATGCAAAAAATGGGATGAGCACAAGCTTCACACAAAATTTAAGAAAATCTTGGTCTTAGGATTTCAAATCTGGAAGGTATCCGTTTAGCCTAAAAATTATTTAAATTCAATTTTTATCATTTTTAAAAATTTGACTAGTTTCACCTGACAATATTATTATTTATTTACCAAATATTACAATTATATGAATATAATTGCAATATGTATAGAAGCACTGGCTACTGAGGCCTTTGGCTTCTGGCTCCCCGGGGAATTGAACGCCTGACACCTGCGTAACAGGCGGGTATACTAACCACTACACCATCGAGGGGCTGCCAATATTATATAATTAATTAAAATATTAGAAAAAAAAAATTATTTTTAATTTGTTGTCCAGTGCGGCCGCATTCAGGAGCTGGCCTGAAGTCAAAGCAACGTTAATTATATTCATTTATTTTCCTATCAGAATCTAATAACCAGGGATCGGAAAATGCTAACCCCATAGATAATTAAAAATAGGTTTAAAATGTTTTACTTTCAGAAACCGGATTTTTACACGGAAATTGTAAGCAGTACTAAAAAATTTGTATTGTGTTTTGTCTTAAATTAAACTTTTTCCATACAATACTAGTTATGAGCTCAAGCATGGCTCATTTGATTTCCTAATTAGTATACTTTTAGAATGAAAAGCGCGTTTCATAAGCAGGTCTGCAGTGCTATCGAAAATAAATGTTAAAGAAATTTTTTTAGATATTGATCTATTTTATTTTTCCTTCAGTTTAAAAAGCAAATAAAAATGTTTTTAAGGAGAATACCCAAAGTAATAAAAGATATATCGTTAATCGTGTGTTATTTTGAGCTTAAAACTGTGCCACTATTAGTTAGTGCCACTATGCATTCGTTTTTTCAACTCCAAAGCTCAAACTTGGCTAATGTTTCCAGAAATAAGGGAAACTGCAAAATTCTAATATAAAAATCTTTTCCATTTTCCTATTAATGGTTATAACGGCGAGTTATAAACGATATATAAAAATAATAATAATTCCCTAATCTACATTTACTTAATTTAATACATGTATGTACATTGTATTGGATAAAAAGGTGGTTTCTAGAGTTAACTCCTGTGTGAAGTCCAGTAAATGTTTGCATCCACGTATTTACATATACACGACTATGTATGCTTTACCTTTCACGTTGAAACTTTAGACTTTGTATAACTTGTGGTACTTTTTGGCGTAAGTTCCACAGATGAATTGTATCATCAGCGGTTACAGTTACCAATTTGCCATCATTGACTATGAATTCAGTTAAAATAACAGCACATTCGGATTCGCCTTCGTGCTTAACGTGAGCATCAACGCCAGGTCGTCCTAAACTGCAAGCATATACAAAAATGTTTCAAAATCAATCAATTTTATTGCATTAAAATATTAATATCGGTATCTAGCCGTTTCACACTATAACGCGATAGAAAAATCCTGACAGGATTGACTTGAGTTGTCATTGTCAGCTGACATTTGTCAAAGTACAGTTAAATGGGGATTCGTGTTTTTATCAATTTACATATGGATTCAGTTACAATGTGGAATGGCCTCTAAAAAAGAAATTTAGCTTACATTCTTAAACTGCCATTCTTGTCACCAATCGCTAGCAATTTTTGCACGGGATCGAATGCAAAAGCAGTTGGGGAATATGGAAATCCATGGCGGAAAGTCTAAATTTGAAATTAATAAGTTTGTTTTGTTTAATAGCCAAATTATATTAAATAAAAATATTGGGGTTCTACTTATGCCATACAAATTCAAATTAAATGAAATTATAATATAATTATAATTATTAAAAATAAATTTTATTTCAAGTTACTTTTAAAATTATTTATTTATAAAATATATTTCTTTTTTATAAAAATAGTTTTCTATAAGAGATATATTTTATAATTTTTCACAAAAGGTATTTTCAAATATTAACAGAGATAGAGAGAGAGGGGGAGAGAGACAGAGACACTTTAGATTGAAAATTCAGACTTCTTATAACTTCACATTTCCTTTAGATAAGCACGACGTTGTTCAACTAAGCAGCTGCAATAGCCGCGTGTGTCTTATGATAGTTTCCAATTTAACACTACCAAATAAAACAAACGCCAACTATTGCAATTGCATTTGATAATATAAATTTTCAACTAAAAATATGAACTGCTTTGCATGATAATCTGTATATCATGATCCAAAAAAATTTTGTTACCTTTCGAGCAGCAAAATGTTCAGTTTTCAAAGATTCTTGAATTTCTTGCTCTTGCCGTATGGCCTGAGGCTGAACAGTCTGACGAAATCCATCTAGAACTCCTTTAAATGTAAACTTTTTCATTTTTACATAAAGAACGCGTTTTGCTTGAAAATATGCAGAAGATTTTCGGCTTTACAATAAGTGTCGTTAAGTCCTTACAAATTATCCCATTAATTTCTGAAAAAGAAATTAAAATTAAATTATTAAAATTGTTTAAGTAAAAGTTATTAAAATAAATTAGTTTGTGCTTTAGGAAAATTTCATGGCAATGGAAATGTATAGGAAATCAGTTCGTTATTGGTTTGACGCAACCAACTATTTCAAATGCAAGGGAAGAGTATCAAATAAGACATTCCAACTATACATTAACTAGCTTCCTCAAAGAACTTTTAATAAAATAAAGACAGCCAGAAGTACAGCAAAGGTTGGCGATATATTGGAATAAAAAAATTTAATAAAATAAATGGTAGGTAATTAATGGCCCGATACCGTTTACAACACAAATTTGCTATGTTGTATGATGGTGTATACAAAAAACGGATCTGCGTGACAGATGCAATCAGAGTTGCATATACTTCGAACCACTAACAAAATATTTAGTTTTATCATGTTTGCATCAATGCCATTTTGATACGATTTTTAAAATATAATGCAATCACATCAGATTTCGTTGTGCCACACTGTAGGATAGTGAATTACAGCCTTTAAATTACAGCAGAACTCAATTTTTAATGCAAATTTAATGCACAATATCTAGCTGTGAGCGAAATATTTTTAATTTTATAAAATTCTTCGGGATAGGCAAGGAAAAAAAGAATAAAATATGATAAAATATCAACCCGGTATTCAGCACCGACAGTTTTTGCTGACGGAAGCTACCTAAGAAGCAGAGTCAATGATGCCGGCATTGGTATTACGCAGCCAAATGGTAGCTTGCTGCTTCCAACGTCGGGATTAAACATCATCCATTCCAATATCCATACGGATACATTTTTCGCTCTTAAAAATAAAATATAAAGTTTCAGCATTTTCTCCATTTCCATTTTTGAGCTTGACACGATAACAACACAACGTCTAATAAATAGTTGTAAATTTTTCTCAGTTATGACAACATATGAATCGACATTTTGTAAGCGATAATTACTTTAAACTAACACAAACAAATCTGGATTTAAGTGTTTCAAACCATAATCGCAATTTCAAATTTACAACATAAAACAGCTGCTGTTAACGACCATCTGTGCATAAAATTTGTAATGAATTAGGAATGAATGAATCAACATGAATGTGGAAGGGGTACAGGTAGAGGTATTTAGACCAGTAGTGGCAAAATATTATATTATTGATCTGTTTTCATTCCTTTAATTTCCATATGAGATTTGTGGAAATAAATTCAGCAAACAAAAGATGCACTTACTGCAGTTCACACTAAATATGACTCTACTCTTCTGTAAAAATTTAAGCCAAATATATCTGGCCAATATTTACAATCGTTAATTATTTATTTTAATCATTTTATTTTATACGCGCCGTTATTGTGTAGACAGTATGAGCTTAAATGGCATTAATATTTTTCACCAATTTTCTTTTAGGTAAACACAAATATTTATTTTCATGGCGTAACGTAAATATTTAATATTGTAACCGATTTTCCTCCAAAAAAAAAAAACAAACGTCTATTTAAAATTTATTCAGCACACTGTGGATAAGTAATTAAATACACACTAAAGACATGCAATGAGACATCCCAAATGTAGTCGTTTATGTGGCTACAGATATGACTAACCCGCACAGCTTTACATTCCACTGTTTAGTTATGAAGCAAAAATGCTAACTTTATTGAAAAAGGATGCATCAGCGAATAAATAAAACAAAATAAAAATAAATAATAAATAAACAAAAATAAAAATTTTCTCACTTGAAGAATTAAAATTGTTTATTTGAAATGAACTCGAAGATATAAAAGTTTTAAAACATGTTGTTGGATTCTTAGCTCAATTACAATATTTATTTTGTGCAAAGCATCTGCTCCGAAATAAAATAATATGATTTTGTAATCGAACAATGAATTGTTTTCATTATATAGACGGCACTATTTTTGTCTAATATCGCTTATAAAAATAGAAATTATCCCAAGTTGGTCACGGCGATCGTGCTGGCATGTAGACGAGTTGTTGTGAAAATAATCATTTTTATAAACACACAAGTATTCTAATTTTGACAGGTCACAGTCGCTACCCTGCTGTAGCCAATTTGTTTAATACTTTAGTTGGTGTTGCTATTTACTGTTGTAGGAAGGTAGTGAGCGGGTAAATAGACACACTCATACCACAGATCACTTATTTCATACAGCAATAAAAACAAATTATTATAAAAAAATATATGAATACATAAATAAATATAAAATAGTATTTATCAACAAACATGAAAACAAGAAGAAATTAATTGAGTTGATACAAAAAAAAATTATGAAAACAAATTATAATATACGTGCAAGCATATACAAAAATGTTTCAAAATCAATCAAAACATATATGTATGTATGTTGAAATAATTGTATGAACTCGTATAGATGTGTGTATGTATTATATTGACTCTGCTATTTATTCATGTAGCAAAAATAATTCAGAATTTAAAGTTATGTAAATATGTGTATGTGTAAATGGGGTATGGAAAGTCGAAGATATACATATATAATTATTAAACATATGTGATAACGTTGCATGCCTGTGCATGCACCTTCGTAAGAATGACTGAGTCAAATAGATAAAAAAAAAAATTAGCAAATTTTGATAGTAGAATAAATTGATATAATATATTCTCCAACTTCGTTTTTTTTCATTTTAATGTAATCATATTTATTTCCAAAAATTAATATTTACTCACTTCACTTCAACCACAGCGATTAGCCTGGATTGTTAATAGTGTTTGTAATAGCTGGCAACTGTTTGCAGTATAACCAGTTATTTTGTAAGGAATATCAGGCCCAACAGTTCTTTCAATATAAATCCATAAATAACACTTATGCTTAAATGCGTAGGATGAGTACGTCAGTACTTCAATCATAATTAGTCTGTCATCTACAGCATAATATATTCGTACATATAGAGCATATATCAGTTACATCTGTTTCCCAATATTTTCTGTTGCACCATTGCACGTCTTTAGGACTGTTGCATGCAAAGCGATTCCTTCATACAAACAATAATAATAATTTTCGTTGCTGTTGCTTGTGCTTTTAAGTGGATGCCAGTGTTGCCACAACGAAAATTATTTTTTGCCCACATTTTCTAGGCAAATCAAGTCACAAAATTTGCATTTACTATTATAACATAAATAACTTACTTTTAAAACTATTTTAAATGCAACTCACGTTCATTATATTATACATTCCAGCCTGCACATTCAATCCACTAAGCGAAAATGCAGTAAAGGGTCGTATAAATATTTCTTGCTATTAAATAAAAGGAAAATTAAAACTTTTTTCTATATTTTTTTTTTGGAAACTTTTATAGGCTGTCTGATCACAATTTTTTATTCTTCAAAATATATAGAAATTTTATTGCTAGTACACATTTACATATCCGTGAATACACAAAAACTCTTTGGAATAACTAATAGTTGCAATAAATTTATGGTTTTTAACGTAAAAATTAATCGTTTAACACGTTTTTCTCATTGAAACTACTTTTGATAAAAACTTTTTTTAACCTTTTTTAATCACTTTTTATGTAGACTTTGTGAAATATTTACAACTCCCTTTCGATGTAGTAAATTCATTGCTACAAAGTTAAACTTTTCCACTTTGTGGAATTAGTCCGACAATTTAGAAACATTATTTTTGGGATTGTCGTTATTAGAAAACCTCATCAAAAAACCCCCAAAAAATTAAATTATAAATAAATGCATTGCAATTGATTGATGCGGGGTTAAATATGACCCTATGCAGATTTCACCTCATGCCAAATGCAGATCTTCAGGGATGTTTTTTTTAAAATAACATGAGATTTAAGCACTTCCAGTTACAATTATTCTAGAAGTTTAGCAAATCGAAGCTAAGCTTTATTTACATTTTCATCTGTTGTTAATGAACGAAAAATGTTGATTGCCTTATTGTTGAAAGGTGCTGCCCATTTCAGCTAAAGAGAAGCTTTTTAAACAATATCAAAACTCTACTAAGAACTCAATATTCCATTCAAATTACTTTAACTTTTTATTAAATCACTACAATGGTAAACTTGTTTTCAACTCAAAAGCTATACTTGAAGGATTAAAATTAATTAAGGCTTTATGTAAGAGTTATACTTCGCACATTAGAGTCGATATAACTTTTATTTACTTGAAGTTTATTCGTCTCACAAATTATTATTCACATAATTTTGAAAGCCATAAAATTTAAATATTTGGATTCTTAAAGAATAAATAAGCACAAAAACAAGTTGTATGTGAGTATAAAATATATTTTCAAGTTCAATTACTGAAGCGACCGAAATTCTTATAACGATAACTAATGTTTATTTTAAAACTGATGTAGAATCGGAATTGAAACCATCATAATAATATTTGGTTGACTTTTAAAAAGCATAAAGGTATCTATAAATCATAGATAAAGTTAACTCGTTGTTAAACTCGCAAGTGGTTACTTGAAATATAGCAAATATTACATTCGGAATTTTAGGAATTTAAGACCTAAATATTAAGGCATATTTGATCTCAGTTTTGGCAGTATGTAACCCAATTTTATGAAATTTTACCATTTCATTTATATTTTGTAATTTGATTTTTATCCCCTTCTCCATCAGAAGTGAAGGATTTGTATATAATCGTACAGGCTTGATACCGGCTTGGTAATTTCTACAATATTATATTGCGGCCCTATTATACATATACATGTATATCCTGCCTCCATATAAAAAAGAACTTTGATTGAACTTTGTCCATCTGTCTATTTATCTGTTTGTCTGTCTGTCCTCGCTATTATTTTACGTTTTTATTGCCAAAATGAAGTATTTAAAAAGTCATCTGCTCAGACTTTTGTCAAAATCGCCAATATCGTGTAAAAAGTCAGGAGAATATAGACAAAGAATTATTTTATATATTTATAAGTAAAAAATGGAAAAATGAGCCATCAATACTTTCCAGTTAAACTCGCTGTTAAGTTTCAACAGTATAAGTGAAACATCCTTATCTTCCTACTTATAATTATTTATTTATTTTTGCTATTGGAATGTTTATTACCTTTTAGTAATGAGAAATGTAACGCAAACTTAAAATTTACTTCAATGCAGTATAATGTAGTATACACAATTGTTCCATCCCTGAGACTAAGTAAGAACAATGATTCTCTTATTACCAACAGGAGTAATAGAGTTATTTATTGCTCTAGAATCTATACACGCACGTGGAAAAGCTGGTGCGTGCGTAGTACATTGACTATAAACGTAATTTATTGAAAGGCAAATTGGTGCCAAGTGGATTTACTACTAGCCAACAGCTGCGTAAGCTGTACCTACCCCTCCATCTATATTTCGCTAAGTATTTTGTTTCAGCTAAATTTGTAAGTGGAGTATTAGCTTTGTATCGGTCTTACCAGGTTGAATTCGCCTTACGAAATTATCTGAGAAAAGCTGGAATGTGGAAATGTGGAAACAATAAAAATGCTCCAATTAGGCATACGGAATGTGGCTTAATGGAGCAAGAAAAAAATTTATTGGCTGTTTCATCAGGTTTCTCTGATGATTTCCAAATTTCTTTATGTTGTTTCAAACTTTTTTGTCTATAGTTTTTGAGTGCGAATTAGTTATTTTAGTCCGGAGTTCATGTGGTGCGAATTCACATTCTCAAACACTATTTGTAAAAGCTGCTTCAATAATCAATGCACGATACGAGCTAAGTTACAAATTGCGTAATTTCTTAAATTTAATTAATTTCCAGCCGCTTTTACCTGAAACTAGTATTGTTGTCCAACAATCCAAGGCACATCCACATGCAGGGGCCATATTAAAAATAATATGATTTAGTCATACAACAACATGCATACTTTTACGCCTGCCTACATACGAGTACACAATCACATAGTGTTCAATAAATTTATATTTACATATTTAAATTGTTCTTGACTTTCCTTTGTATGGCTAAATTTTGCTAAATTAATTAAAAACAACTTGGAGCTTTATTATTCGTTTAGTTTCTCTTGTTTAGTCATCCGTAGCTGCGGGTGGTTCATACAACTGCCACTGAAGCTTTCAAGCAAGTTGTGTCCTGTGTATGTTTGTGTGAACTCCTTTCTCAATTATAATGACGGCTAAATGGTCTTAGAGGTCAGCACGATATGAAATTTAAAAAATCATAATATTTTAGAAAGAGTTAAAAAAAACAAATAAATAAACTAAAATGTTTTTTATACTTTGAATACACTAAAAGGACTTGATGTTTCCCTTCATATTTCATGCGAAGC
Source organism: Ormia ochracea (assembly GCA_963402855.1). NCBI lineage: Eukaryota > Metazoa > Arthropoda > Insecta > Diptera > Tachinidae > Ormia > Ormia ochracea. Next base: position 43,081,521 of record OY727107.1, read on the forward strand.
TTTAAATGAAAAGAATGAATATTTAATTGATATTTACGGTTCTGTTCCCAAATTAATTATTCTACTCTGGAATTTAATTATTAGTTCTCGTGTACGGTTTCATTTTATATTACTAAACATTTCAGTTTGTTCTTATTGCAGATTAAAAATAATTAATTACACGGACAGAGATTCATTCGCTACCAAAGTATTTTAATCATTATTGCAGTAAACATAATCTATTTATTTCAGTTGGAAATAAAAATTAAAATTGTTTTGTAATTAAAAATGAATGAAAAGAAGGAATTTAGTCTATTCCGAACTCCCTTTTTATTTTATTTAACGTGAAAAATTTTAAATTCTCTTCATTTAAAATGAAATAAAAACAATTATATTTGCCTTTTTAAGCATTTCGGACTGGTCCTTTTTCCTCTGTTCAACTTATAATAATTTAAACTTTCGCGAATCAAATCTGAAATAAAAGGGAATTAATTGCCTATTCAAATACATATTTGAGTAACACTTTTAAAAAAGTTACAATTTTCTTGAGTTTAAAATTAAAAAGAAGGAATTTAATTAGCTATTTAAAGCTGCCTCTATAGGGGAATGAATAAAGCCGAGCCTACTGAAAGTCAGGTCAGGGATTCGATTCCTTCCTAGACCCTGAGAATTTTCTTGCGGTAAAGCCAAAAGCTTTGCAGTTTAAGTTACTTTTTTAAAAAAAACAGAGATTTTGGATTTGGCTGCTGGGATTTATTTTATGTTTTTAATATAATTCAGAATACACCATACAATAAAGGGCGAAAAATTATTCATACGATTTTAGTGTTTATATAAAAAAAAGAAATTATTCGGCATTTGCATTTTTAATTGGAATTTATTTATTAATTCTTAATAAAAAATATGTATATTAAAACATAATGAAATTGACGTCAATTCAGGCAAAGAAATTTACATAATTTGCGAGAATTTTATTCAGTGGGCCCTTTAATGTGCGTTCCATATTTCTATATATTAACATGATTGTTTTATTTGATTAAATAATTATTTACTTGAGAGCTATTGCCGCCGCTAATACCTGATTTACACTCACTAACTTTTCGCCACCAATTTCCTTTTGGTTTAGCTGCAGCTCATGGACATGGACAGCTACCCCCTTCAGCCTAACCTAGTAGCTTAGTCCAACATAAAATTAGCATTATTTCCAAAATAAACAACACACTATACTAAATTTGTATAATTAATTAATATGCTACTAAAAATACTTTTAGTTTTATTAAATGTCTAATATATACAATAGAATATATTTGCTGAACAATTGAATACAATCGTTTTATTATTTCTTCTTTCTTTTCAAATCGTACGTTTCAGAGAGCACTTAAAACATGCTTTTGAATACGTGGTAGCGAAGGCCACTATAAAAGCACTTAAGTATATATAATAAATGCTATTTAAGCAAAAAATATTTCAATTCATCAAGACACAATACAAAATTTATTTTAAGGTAAACAAAATAATAACAGTTTAAAGCCTTGAATATTTCAGAGGCCAATCATACGAAAAAACCTCACAGAAATCTAAGTTGCATTAAAAATCGGTTCAAAATGGTTCAATGGTTCACTTTTTTCTCGGTCAGCTACTTGCAATAAATTCTGAACTGACCACGTGGAGATTAGCATTGACAAAAATCTTTCACGAAGTTCTATTTTGAATCTTATACTTTTTAAGCAGGCATGCCAAATTTGCCAAATCGTGCATATGTGTAGCACAGCAAGCCATGCTTTAAGGCCTTAATTCACTATCCTACACAGTTGTAAGATTCATTCAGATTCATTCATTCAAGTTCAGATTCAAATCTGATGTGATTGCATTCTATTTTAAAAAGTCGCATCCCTATTATACAAGTATGATGTACACAAATTTTTTGTGAACGTCATCAAGTAAATACAGCTCTGATCGCAGGAAATTGTTTATAAATACACTCTCATACATTTCTTTCAGACATCTCATATTTGACAAATCATGAGATTGAGTCACTGTCTCCTCGCATTTCTGCTGGCAAATTATGATAGTGAGTACTAAAAATGCAACAGTGACAGACATAGCAAGTGTTGCCAATTAGAGCCAAAAAAGTTACTTAAAATATTTACTTAATGATTGGAGAAAGGCTTTCTACGAATTGAAAAGTGTTCCTCTATTTATTGTTTCTTCAATTTCCGCTTTTTGCAATTTAATTTTCTAAATTTTTGACATTTTCTAGTGAGCGAACCGCAACATTAAATGTGTTATCGGTGAAAGTGAATTTTTTAGCTTAATACAAATTTTAGTTTCAAATTTGATTGAGGGCGTATGATTTATATTTATTTCGTATTCAAATGTTTCATACGCCCCATTCCCTCTATGCAAATAGCATCCATCCACATTGCATAATTTTAGGCAACTTTAAAGAAATTATTCCTTAGAAAGTCGAGAAAATGACTGCGAATTAATTGCAAAGCTTCACATAAAATATGAAAATGTAAAATCCAGCTAGAAATTTCCTGTGAACAGTTTGTAAAATCTTTTAGTGGGTATTATTTTATTTTATTTCCATAATACACACCTGATACAAAAAATTATGTGCTTAAGAAGTTGAATAAGAAAATTCTGAAAGCTCTAATGATATAATAATATAAAATTCATCGGTTTTGTCTTATAATTCAAAGTAGTGAAAGCTAATCCTTCCTGGGTGGTTTTTCCTACATCGTTTTTCGCCACTTCACCACTGAATTTCGCTCGTTTCAACAATCGGTTTTAGACGGCAGAATCTACAGAATCTGCAAAGCTTTATTATTTTGAAACCAAATGGAATTGAAATGAGATTACTCGCATTTTGTATTTCTTACAATATTTAGTCAATTATTTATTCTTAAAAAGATCAAATTTTTCGTCCAAAATTCTTGTTTTTTTTCTGGAAACTGTATTGAGGGAATGATATATCACGGATACACATACATTATAATAAGGAAATTCATAAAAGTTTTAAAATTAAAAATTTAAACTGAAATCATTAAATGAAAGTAAAACAAGAAAAGTGAAACCTATCCAGCATATACAACTCATCTATTACTTTGGATTTTGTTACAGAGCATGTAACGTTGCACTTTATGACCAGATCTTGACTTAAAAAATATATGTATATATTTAAATGCCATCATATATTTCAAAAAAACTTTTAAAATTATCCTCATAGCGAATAGGGATATTGTGCAAGATTTAATGGATAGAAAACAGAAGCCATTTCAAGTGGTAGCGAGAAGGAAACAGGGCAAACCTATTTTGCAATTTAAGAAAATAATTAATTACGTATTTTAATTTTCTTTACTTGTATCTAATGGAAAGTCTAAATGCAATTGAAAGCTTTAAACACACATGTATTTCAAATATTCATGGATGTGCAGATGCGCATAAGTATGTGTACATGTATGATTAGTCACATATGCATGTATACGTATTGTATATACTGTGGCTTTCATATAAGGACTGTGCTCGTATTCAACAGGAACCTTGTTAAAAATCTAGGTAACACAAATATGGCGTAATTAAAATAAAGCACTAATAAACATACATACAGTCATACCTCAACATGTATGAATGTATGTATACATGTAAATCCATAGATACAAACACAGACAATAATTATATTATATGTACTGCATAGGAAATGTAAAATGGAATGTCGAATGGAAATGTTAATTGTATTCTCAAAGAGAGAAGAAATCAAAATTGTATAAAGAAAACCTTCGCGAACATTAGACGTGTAACTTTTTTTTATTATTTCTTTGTTTTAATTCAAAAAATTTCTCAATGTTAAGGCCAGATTTGAAATGTGTGCCAAAATTAATGCAAAATTTATATTTGTCGCATTGCACGATACCGCACTCACAGTATAAATGCACTCACTGTGCATAAAAAAAATATTTATAATTTAAAAAATAAAATTCAATTCCTTTAAAAATTGAAGTTTATTATTTAAATTCATGAGTTTTTAAGTTTTCAGAGCCAAGGACCCATGAATTAAATCTAATTAATGGAAAACAGTGGATCTAATATAGTGTAAATACTCTCTGCAGGGGGCATATATACCTGTCATTTCCATTTTCCAACAGTTGCGTAGCGGAAGTTTGGCATTATAATGCCAATTTTAATCAGCTGAAAACACGGTTTTAAAGTTAAATTCACTACAAATTTTTTATCTCACATACCTCGTATTAACAAGGCAGAAGAAGATAAATTCATAAACCCCACTGTGTGAGATCTATTGCTTTGGTATATATAAAAGTAGTTAAGAATGTTGAAGAAACGAAGAAAGTGAATTACAACGCTTTTTTTGGAGGTCTACGTCAGAGTTTAAAAAAAAACTGTCAAACACACTGATCACACATCTTTATACTTTACATCATAACCTGTTCATCCTTCAATAAGGATACTTTTAACTGCGTGTACTTTTTAATAAAATATTCTGAATTTAATTTACGTAAATGGAAATAATTTGTGAACTACGCTTAGACCCGTTTCATCGCCCTTCGCACAATTTCCCTTTTCTTTTATTTACTTCTACACTACTGAACAGTCATGTGCTTTTACAGCGGCTCTTTTACAAATTTTTATGGATAATTCACATCGCCAAATTACACATTTCAGGTGCATAACAGAATTGTATCGGCCCCAAATGACCCTTTTTATTTATACACTTGTACATCCAAACATATTTGGCAGCGTACACATACATATGCAACATATTCACATACAAATGTGAATTAATCAAAAGTTTTGTTCTCTTTTTATTTTTCTTGTGTAATCAATTATTTTTTCGATCTTTCAATAAAATACTTTCTTTATCTAATTATTTGTACGGTTTCTACTTTATTTCAATGCTATTTATTTCAAACAATTTGTTCCGAACTATTTCTTAAAGGAAATTAAATGCTTTCGAGGGAGTATAGCATTCGCATAATTACCTCTATGAGGGAATTGTGTATATCCGCATAGCGTTTGATTATCCAAAAATTTGTACAATTTTATTGAGTCAATTACCATGTGGTAACTGTGGAGTAGAAAAACTATCATGCTTCATAGCCCGTTCACACATATGTGAATTTATTTATACGGACTGAGCTAAGAAATTAAACCTTTCCCCCAACTTGTCAGATTTTCTCAATTGGCCATAAATTATAAAAAAATAAATTATAAATTATTAAAATTTATAAATTGGCAATTTATTTTGTTTAATCAGCAAATAAATTTTGTAATTGACAGCAGTGAATGGCATTAAAATTTAAATGTCAAAAAGATTTAGATTTAACTTGTGCAATTGATTAAAAGTTAAATTTTGAATGGATACTAAATCGTATCAAAAAAATTGACTCAATTTAAATTTATAACTGTCGGCATTTTAATCTTCTTGTCATTTAGTACTCCCTGATTTACTTTCTTTCGCAAGAAAATCTCACTGAAATCTCACCGCCTTAAAAGAATTGCTTCAAAATTTAGTGCAAATTTAGTCGGCATTTTAATCTTCTTGTCATTTAGTACTCCCTGATTTACTTTCTTTCGCAAGAAAATCTCACTGAAATCTCACCGCCTTAAAAGAATTGCTTCAAAATTGTATTGCACTACTGCACAATTTGGATGTAAACACTTTTTTTTTATCAGCTGCTTGAAAAAAATTCTACACCGATCGCTTGTCAAAAAAATCTGTCACGCATTTAAAGTTTTAGTTGACACTGTTCTACTTTTCTAGCAAGAATTTAATATCTGAAATATATTTCACTTTTTTTTTTGGTCATCTTGAAAAAAATTCTATGCGGATCGCTTGTCAAATAAATCGGTCACACATTTGAATTTTTTTTTTTACACTATCGAACTGGAATGAAATTCAAAAACTTATCAGTTATGAACGATAACTTTGAATAACCAAACATGTTGGATCACTCATGTTGGATAACACAATTTTCTCTTAGGAAAAAAAATTCACAAAGAGCCAGAAAACTAAAACTAAACTTTTGAATGCACTTTATAGATATAAATGGAAAAAATTGTATAGAGACAACGTTGTATTTCATAGAAACATTGAACTCATTTAAAAAAACCATATTGATGCCCATTTACATATCCACATATATAAATTAATGTTCATACTACAAATGAAATTACTGCACGGAAACTTTTTGATCACACTGTCATTTAAAAACAAGTCTGGCGGCTTCTGACTATTACCAAATCGCAAAATTGTTTGTCCTTAACCGCTGGTGAACAATACTAATGTGCACACTATCAAATAACCTAAAATATCTGTGTTTTTTTTTTTTTTGCCATCAGACATGTTTGAAGATAAGTAGTGTTTTCTCAATGTGTATTAGTTGAATATTTGTATGACAAATTAAGAAACAATTGAATTCTGAATTGTAAAAAGTCTAATTGCGGATTTTAGCTTCATGTCTGAACAGAGTATAAGGAGCTTTTATTCTGAAGTTTGTTTCAAGTTTAAAATAATCTTAATCGCAATTGTATATTTTCAAATCTTTTTTCAAAACAAAAATTCTAAGTCAAATTGATCTGGCAGCCCTAATCCCGCATACTTCCACCAAGCCAGCACTTCGTTTACTAAGCACTATGTTTTATACATAAAAGACTATTCGAAAGCGCTAAGAAATTTCTTAACTATAATTAAAACGTCTTATTTATATTAAATGTGTTGTATGTAGTACAATGCAATTTCGCATAATAGATAAATATTTGTATTAAGCCCTAATATATTAAATATGCGCATATGTATACTTATATCCGTACTTACTTACATGGGCATGTGTATGTGTTTTTACTTTGAAATATACAAATGTAACCATGTATTATAAAAACATGCACAACAATGTTTGTACACCTTAATATGTGTGACACAGGATACACGCATACATAAATACATACATACATACATGAATACTCATATCTAATGACAGAATTTATCATAAGGCCCAAAATAAAACAGGCAAGCTTGTGATAATAAACATCGCCATTAACGCCGCCATCGGAGCAGAAGATACTGTTTGAAAATCAAACAAAGTAAAGAATAAACCATCCATCCATCCGTACATCCATTTAAGGTCTAACAATGAAAAAAATATGGCCCTCATTGTGCTTGTATTTTATAAGCACTATATGCTACATGCCGAAATATGTGTGCTTGTGTGTGCGCACATAAAAAGCTGTTCCTTTTAAAACTGGACAAATAAATAACAGATTGCCTAGATTCTAAGAAGGAATTCAGAATATCCAAAAAATGTATAGCGATGAGGAAATATAAATAAAATAATTCCGGCCGTGCGATTTAGTAAATTTTAACGCCTTTGAAAGCAGCTACAGTTAGCAACAGTTATCGTTCATCGCAATAACACTGACTTGATTCGCTACGTTATTGTAGGCACCTCCATTTGTCATTACTGAACCATTTACCATTTGCTGAATTGTAAACACACTGGATTTTCTGTCTGCGAAAACACACCACAAAATATTATATAACTTCCAATATCTATTTCTTCATTACGACGATAATGTGCAAGCAATTGAATCATCTCAGAGAATTTTGTTGTTAAAACAGCTGTTGCAAATTCGTGAGAAAATTACTTTCACACTAAAATTTGTTTCCTGAAAAATATTCTACGTGACGCTTCTGTACTTAATTCGATATGAACTGAAATTGAACGCACAAGAAGCAGAAAGAAAATATATGTTACAAAACCGAGTGCGCACGTAGTCGACTTGTGAAGATGCCATTGGAAATTTTGCAATTCGACAAAATGAATGTCCTAAACATTTTTGTAAATTACATTTACAAAATTTACTTATAGCCAAAAAAATATTACTTAAGGACATTTTATATTACATTTTCTCGACACTCAAGATATATATAGTCTTTTGATGCAATTTTTTTAAATTTGGTAAAATTATTTAAAGCACTGGACATAAAAAATCTGAAAATAGCAGAATGAAGCTGATTAGACATTTTGATAGCCAACAGATTTCCAGAACCTTTTTTGTATTCAGTTTCATGGAAATAATAATTTAATAAATATTTAATGGAATTAATGAAAATGTAATCAAAAAAAAATGTCATTAATTTTTAATGGCCAACTGGAATTTGCTCTCGCTTTATTTTTCTCAATTTTGAATAAATAAATATTGTTTAAGGGACAAAAAATACTTCCAAAAAAATATTTTTCAATGCTTCAAAAATATGTAGTTGTTTAATACTAAAGAAATAAGTTTACGAATTCTGCTGTTTTCCTTCATTTGCATAAAGCCTATTTTCAAAATGCAGAGTATGAAAGTTTTGTAGCTTTGATAGTAAAAGAGTATCTTAAAAGCTAATTGCACTCATATTTATCTGCACACAAATAAAGCAATTCTTTTAAATTTCTTAAATTTCTTAAATTTCATTGAATTCCTTGAGAAAAGAGTTCAAGGAATTTTCTTCGCTTGTCAATAGTATACTGGATGTGCGCTTCTTTCTTCCAAGTATTTGTTGCGTTAAGAAAAAACAGTGAAAGAGTTCAAGCGTAAAATATAATGTTTGAATCCAATGCAATTCTGGAGTCAAATTATGGCATTCGATACCGAACGGAATTTCGACAGATTTTAAATGGAAATTTCGATTGATGTTGAATTTATTAATATTTCCCAAACGAAAAACGACATTAATTCAACTCTTCGTTGTCTTTACGCTCTGATCAAACTGTTGCTTTAGAAGCTTTCTTACATTTACCTTTTACGTTTGGGGATAATTTCCACTTTGCATTCAACAGTTGCGTAGCAGAAGTTTCACATTGTACACAGGCTCTGCGAGAAGTCGCTTTTTTTAAATTAATTTCTCAACTAACGAGCAAAACATGTATCTCACTAGTTATTAGCTTAATAATATCTATCACTCAGCTTGCATTTTTATGCCATGGGCCAGCGCCTTCACTTGCATTAAATATTCATATGCAAATCTCAACGATTGTCAAATGTAAAAATGGCAACAGCTGCTTATTTCAGCTTCTGAAATATATACTGTGCCAACTATGACTTGTATGTTCATTTCTTAAAAGAGCAAAAACTATAAAAATATTAAAGTATTCTCGTATTCGTTGCCTAAAAAGTTTCCTTAAAAATGTTTCAAAATTTTTCTCCGTCATGATATTTTTTTTTTTTTTGTATTAGTTATTACACACTCATCCATATTTTAAATGCACAGCGAATTTTGGTCGTACGCTTTACAAAAAGGTAAACAAAATCACGTAAAACTGACAAACAGAAATGAAGAATTTTTATTTAGTGCTGCTGTCGTCGGTGATGGCAGTACCAGTATTAGTTGCAGTGGAATTGGCCGTATGGCTAATGGTGGGAAACGGAAACATTGAAAAGGAAGTTGAGTGGGGAAAATGTACAACAAACAATACGGCAATGATAATGATGTTGTAGACAAGTGTTGAGACCCTGATATATGTACGTGCACATACGCACATATACAAGCTCGTTAAATGATGACATATGAAGTTGAAAAGAATCAGGACGAACAGCAGCAGCCACAGTAACATTGATGATGATGGTAATGATGATGTTGAAGGCTGTCGGTTGGTTGCTTTCATCTTATTTTACTAAATTTGATGCTTTCATCGAGTACTACGTACGTACTGTGTTACTTTGTGTGCATGTTTATGCGTACGAATTTTGCAACATCCACACAAACGTACACACATATATACATGCATACATACATGCATACATATATGTATGTATATCTATAAATCTATTTTGCATTCACCTTGTTGTCTCATTTTTTTAATTTTTTTTTTGTTATTTTGCATATTTTAAGCTTTTTCTGCATTTTTCTATAATTTAAAACTTACAGATTCCAACATACTTGATGTTTGTGTTAGTTAGCTGCGTTTTCCTGTATACTCATAAAGAAAAGCGTAGATTTATTTAAAAATATGTATATGCTGGGTTTTAATATCTTTGGATTTTCAATATCCTTTTTTCTTTTAATATTCTTCATATATTAATTTAATTCATTTGTTTATCTATTTATTTGTATTTCTGCTTGGCATATAAATTTTAATTCGGTTTTATTTAAAGCTTTTTTTTTATTTATTACTGAGTGTGTTAGTATTCTCGTTTAATAAGTTATTAAATTATAATATGTATTTTAATTGTTATTGTTGTTATAATAATTATTATTATTATTTTTATTATTATTATTATTATTTTTATTATTATTGTTATTATTAATGTAAGTAAGTAATAGAATACGTGGTAGTATAAAATTCTTTTATTTGGAAAAAAATATATGTATATCAATTGATTTTTCACTTTAGTTAGATATGTAACACAAAACTTATGGGTGAGAAAAAAGTTTTCATTTGTGCTAAAATAGAGTAAAATTAGAATAAAAAACCAAAAAAAAATGGATTTAATTAAATTGTAGAAAACTTGTATTAATAAGAGATAATATAAGAAGATAACTCGAGTTGCGATGTCGCGTTAATATTTGAATTTTACACAACCGTTTATTATAACTTTTTATACACTTTATTGTTTGAAATGAAAAAAGGACATGGCTTGGCAAGTTTGGTTGGTATTGTAGTGCTACAGATTGTAAGGAAATGTGTATAAAGAAGACAAGCCATATGTAGAAGAATACATCACTTTTCTTGTGTTTGTGTATATGTGTGTGTGTGTGTGTGTGTGTGCGAATGCTTGCTTATGTATCGGTATTTGATAAAGTGCGCATGCGAGAAAACTTTCTTCGCAGAGAATTTTACTGCAAATATGGGTTTGTGCGTATTTGTTTCTTTGTGGTGAATTAAGTTGTACATTTTCTTTTGTTTCCTCTTTTTTATATTCAAAAACTCTAGAATTTCTGTTATTTTTTTAAGTCACATGACTCCATTACACATTTTTTCTACATTTTTATACCTGTATGTATTGCACGTATATTCAAATCGTAAAGGTTTTTTTTTTCTTTTTCTTTTTTTTCGTTAAAAGCAATTGTTTAAATCCTCCGTTTTTTTTTTGTAAACTTTAACCCAGCATTATATAATTTGTATAAATATATTGTTGCGGGTCCTGCATACAAATTACATGTGCTCTAAATGCAAAATAATTTACATAAGAACGTCCAGATTTAACTGATAACTATTGTCAATATTAGCTTTGATACAAAACTATTTGCACTTGAGTTATTCGCACATATTATTTATTAATTTAAAACAATTTCTTATATAAAATATTTTTGCTATATGCATATACATATATATTATTGGGGATATACATATGTATGTAACACATATGTTATATGTAATTATAATAAATGTGCGTATTTCATTTCAATAACACCAGCAGACTTCAAAGGATAATATAAAACTGAAATGTTAAACAGTGTGTAGTACACTACTTATAGATGAACTTAACATATTTGGCCCAATAAATATCTGTACATATGTATGTATATGGAGTCATCTCTCGCCAACGGCTCTCTGCTTCGCATTTTCTCTTCCTAATCTCAAATAACTTATTTCGTTATACTTAAAAGTGGTTAAAAGCAAAATGTTTCATTAAGCCAAAATCAAAACAACAACCGCAACAACAAGAACAACAAGTCCGCGTACATTTCACACCATGGTGAATTTGCATTTTGTTTTTTTTGTGTGTTTTTTTTTTTGATGATTCAAGATTGGCGAAGTTCTAAGCAACACTAAGTTAATTCGTAGTAAATAAATACACACAAGCAGGCATACATACATTGAAAAGGAGCTGCCCAACAACAAATACAGCATGGCGATTTTTTTAGGAATTTGTTGCCTTTTTGGGGAATTTTTTCTCTCTTTTTTATATTTACATTTTGCAATTTTGTCCACTTTAGACATTTATTGAAAGTTAAAATTATGCTTTCTCTGAACCGTATAAGGTTTATTTGACCTCCTACGACTATACATTACTATTCACTAATTTACATAACCTTTTCATTATTCTAACAAAAGGATTACAATGGGGTATAATTATATTTATTCAAACAGAAATTTACATATATGTTTATTTAATTTTTTTTTACTATTTTTCATAGAAGACTTTCTATTTCAATAGATTTAACAGCAAATTGACCCCCTGTAGCGATTAACCCACCTTATCCGTTTCACATTCCCTTATCAAAGACAATAATTTTATTATATTCAGGTATCACTGTAACTTGAGCTTCTCATATTTTATTTCATTTTTCAAAGTAGCCCCTACCAATAATTAATAAATTTATTATTACTTTACTGGATTTGTAAGTATATTATTATAATTTTTTTCATGTCATATTATTCAGTGTGGCCACTATAAGCAATATTGGAAAATATGGCAATATATTGGAAACACAAATTAATCACTTTAAGTGTTATTGCTCTATTTAATAGAGATCTGCGCAAGCACAACAAAAACCTATTCAAATAATGCCAAACCGAAATTTTTCAGATATACACATGCATACTTTAATACCGTAAAAAAAACATGGAAAAAATTTAAGTAAGAAATTCCTTAAAAATAATTAATAAAATGTCAAAAATTGGGCAAGGTTTCATTTACGCTTTGTGTACCATACTTGAGACCATGATTCACTACCCTACACAATCGTACGATTTGTCAAATATGCCTCGCCTTCTAGAAAACATGATAGTGGGCACTAAAAAGGGATCTGTTTGACAGATTCTTTGAAAAGTCATATGATTTGCAAAACTTTTTAACCATTTCCATGCGATCAGAGTTGCATTTACTTAAAGCCGGTATTAAAAAATTTGTTTGAATCGTATTCGTATGATAGTGTTGCACCACCAACGATATTCTTATGCGATATTTTAAAATAGAATGGAATCACAGCACATTTTCGTGTGAATCGATCTCGCGACTGTATAGGATAGTATAATAATAGTGTAGTTGGTAGTAATAAAAATTAATTAAAGTAAGTAAAAACCATACACTTTAAAAGCAATTTATGATTTTACACAAACTTTTTCTATCATTTCAGGAAATATTTGTAGACTCTGAGAAATGTTTCAAAAAATAAAAATATATATAATAATTTTCAAAGCAGCAAGTAAAAATTATTTTAGCTAAAAGAGGCGGTTTAGAAAACAGTTTACTCTTCATTACTTTATAATTTCGATTTATGTACTTATAATCTACAAATAATTTTCGGGATTGTCAATTGAGGGCACAGATTCCTAAATTAAATTTTAGTTTGTGGTGTGACGGTTGAAATGTTTGTCCGTGAATTGTTTTTCATCAGTAAAACTGATTAGTAATGCAATAAAGAATAGTAAAATTGCTGTTAAATAAGCACATATATGAATTTTATTGAACTACAATTAAGGAAAAAATATACTTCCTTTGAAAGACATCTTGAAGAAATTAACAAAATAAAAAGACATTTCAAAAACAAAATTATGAGAAGGCTTCAAAAAACTTCTTAATTCTATTTTAAAAAAAATGTTACTTTTCATACTTTTACAAGTCATGATATAAATTCTTTACTGATTTATATAAATGTAGTATAATTAACTAAATTTCATTTTAATTTTCTTTTCGGTGTACATACATATATATAAAATACAATAAAATAAAAGTGGAATTACGTGAAATAGAATAAAACTGAACTAGAATACAGCTAAACGAAGCCAACTGAAATAGTGGTTCTACTTCAGTTTTATTTACTCTGTAAGCTACTGATATTCGTTATTAATTTTTTTTTATCAAGCATTAGTGTTAAATATACAACATTGTTTTGCCTCCTTGTGCAAAAAAGGGGACAGTAGGTGTATCCGAGATAAAGATATCGATCTAAATTATATACTCAAATGTAAACAATATAATATACTCGTGTAGGGTGATTTATTTAATTTATTTAATTTATTTAATTTCTTGTACGTATAAAAAATATTATTTTTTTTTAAAAAAAAGTCAGCAAGAATAACAATAATTGCATCCATAAATGCATGTAAATGCATCACCATACTCGTATGAGTGCATGTGCAAATGATAACTATAAAATTATTATCTTTTGCAGAACGTTGGTACCGAATTATTGCAAAAAAAAAAATTGAGTAGAGTAAGCCCTTTTAAACTCAAAAATTAACAAAAACAGTCATTTTCATCTTGTTAGAGTTAGCAACACTGCTTGTAAAAATTACAATTTATTTATTGAAATACTGCATTTCACATTAATTGCATAAATAAACGCTTGATAACAACAAAATAAAAATTATTTCTATAGTTTTAAATATTTTACTCAACTTTGAAATAAGTCTTCAATATGCAATACGTAGTTATTTCTATTTTAAATTATTCAATCTTTTTTTATTACTGTGACATTTAACGTCTCTTATATCTACATACATATGTATGTATATGAATACGTGCATGCCTTCATACATATGGATGTAAAATAAAGTAAATATTTACATATGTATGTAAATGTGTATGAGAGTATTAAAATGATTCATACCGAGCCAGTTATTTTTGTAGCCATATAAGAAAACCGGTAGATTTTTTTTAATAAAGATATTTTTATATTCAGCCAATCTTGAATACTAAAGAAAAAATGCACACTGCACATCATATAAATTTCCAATCTCCTACCAGAACTCGACGGCTAATTTAGTTCTAACCACATGCATGCTACAATCATTTTACAGTACAGTGTTTGCTGCTACAGCTGTCAAATGGCAGCTGTCTGATGTCACAAAGTTTTCTATATTACGTATTAAACACACACTACTTCAAATGCCGATGGCTACTATTGTTGTCCTGTGCCCTCAAATTAATTATTTTGAAAATATAATTAATTTAAAAATGTTCACAATGAAAAATTTAAATTATTTATTAAAAATATATCTAAAACTAACTTAACGCCTACACAGTCGTATTATTTCTCAAATATAGTACGGCAGATGGAACGGTTTGATAGTGCATACTAATGGTCGTGCTTCACTACCCTACACAGTCGTACGATTCATACAGACGGAAATCTAATAATAATAACCTTATAAAAATCGTCGGGTTTTCGGTGTTCATGTGGTCGTGTATACTTTTTTATTTGACAACTAAATTAAAATATGTTGACTGATAACAGCCTGGTTACAATGAGTACGTGTATGTGTACGTTATCTTAAAGTTAAACTTGTACAACTTTTAACTTCTACCATAAGGTCAGTAGTTTGACAATTGGCAGTGTCAAATTCGATAAACAGCTGATTTAACATTCGTTAAGCAAGTATTGACTGTGGCAACCGCATCCGCCGCCAATTTGATGTCAGTTGAGAAACTACAAAGTATACATATAACAAATTCTGAAAGATAGAGTGACAGAGCAGTAGAACAGATAACCAAGATTATGCCCACAGAAGGCCAGTTGGATCTAATATGTGAACTAAGAAAGTTTTGGAACAAAACTGGAACCGCTCACATTAAAACACAAATTTCTATTTAAAAATATTACCCTGCGATACGTTACAAACCGAGTTGTTGTTGAGTTGTTTGTTTGTGCCTTTTCGTACAGGTAAGCTCCGTAGAACACGGAATTTTAGCATAGTGGAAAAATTGCCAACAACTTTCATATAATATTGTAATCCACGGTCTGAGGAATGCCAGCACTCTCTCATGCTTAATGCATACAATTAAAAATCTCTCGTACAATGTGTGTGTTTGTGTATTTTCGCCACTATTGCCCTTTTGGTTACCACCGCTTCGATTTGTGCAGCATAAAGATTTAGACAAGTAATTTAACATGTTATATAGGGGTTGCCTGTACTACTTTGTAAAAATTATTTTTGAAAGTGTATACGTAATGCTAATGTGGAAAATATTGATTTTAGAATGATGATGCATGTCCAGATATACAGTGTGTGTTAAAATTATTCGCGACAATATCATTGAAAAGTATCTCCATCATTTCTTCTATGTTAAATTATTATAACATTTTTAACTAAATAAAATAGAAAAGAATTTTTTCTAAAAGAAACTTGGGGGCCATGAGAGTTAACAGGTTATACTGTATACTGTACAGTATGCTGCATTCGCTGTCATTTATTTGTCATTTATTATCAAAATTTGTAGGAAAATTAATCTACAGCTCAAACCTGTGCTACAACTGCGAGGAATTTTTAATGGCGATTGGTTGTGTACAACAAAATGTGCACTAAATTGTGGCGTCATACGAAATTCATTACGTCCGGCAAGTGAGTTGTTACCGTGTTGAGCGCCATTTACCATTCCTCCCTCTTGCGTTCCTAGCATAAGTCTGTTTTTGAAAATCGAATATTTAGAGTGTAGTCGTATTTTAAATTTAATGATATTTACATTTTGTAACTACATTTTTTATTTCTTATAAGAAGCTGCCACTGTAGAGGGGCAACGTTTTGAGAGCTTGATGAGAATTATAAATTTTTTATTTTTTCAACTGACATTGTATATTTACACAAAAAAAAAAAAATAAAGCCCACCAAAAGCGTTGCTTTTTAAAGAGCTTAACGTTTATACGAAAACTAATGAGGCTAACTGTAAAATTAAGAGAAACAGCTGATTGCATCTACGTGTCTGTATAAAAAAAAATTCAGGAAAACACGACACAAGAATATAAAAACTGGAATACAAACTTTAGCAGTAAGTTTTCCACATACACGATTTTTACAAAACACTGATAGTTGCTACATTACAGTATAATAAAAGCACGCAATATGATACCACAAAGAAAAAATATATTATTTTTGCTCTAATAATTTAGCACCCACCTGTTTCAATAGCAGAGTATTTCTTTAAAATATTGTCAACACATGCACAAAAATAAAGAAAACAAAGAATACAATAACGCGAATTTTCCTGCAGCTTTTTACATTTGACTTTTAATTTTTTTCACCATAAATTTACATTATTTATTTTTCTTGCAATATTTTACAGATTATTCAAAAATATGTGTGCATTGATTTTAATTTTCTTAAATTTTTTGACTTTCTCACAAGCAATATACTGAAAATATGTACCAAACGGATGAGGTCACGAAACAAGCCATAGATAAAAATCAACACCAATAAACACAAATATTGTGCAGTGACATTAATTAGTTCACAGATGGCGTTACGTTTAGTTATACTAATCTAAAGGCGAATTAAATTGGCTGGCGCAATTTACAAATATATGAAAAATACATGTATTTTGTTTGTAAAAAATTTTTCTAAAAATTTCTACAAATAAAAATGTTATAGTAAACTGATGAAAACAGAAATAAGTATCACGAGTGTAACAATTTACGTGTATATTACAGAGCCGACTGACCGCAAAATATCAATTTAATTTAAATTAGCTGCAAAAGGGTCGCAACCATTAATCTCTTGTGCAAAATAAATGTATAATAATTCGTCAATCTGTTCTAAGCACATATATAATCCGGAAGACTGCATTTTTAGGACCTGCACAATACATCGTGTGATTATAATACAAGAAACCCTCCTATGAACGATATATGTATATTGCAATTAGTGCAAAAACCTCCTAACTTTTCTGCTTTAAATAATTACAGACTATAGAATTAATATCAAAATTTTTTTTTTTTTGTGTTTTAATCGGTACAGTTTACAAATTTTTCATTTGTTAAAAAACCAATTTACATGCTACTATAATTCTTAGTATCATTAAAGTAAATCGGAGTTACAAAATACAAATGAACTCTTAGATTACTTATTACTGATGTTTTTTAAACATCCTTTAATAATACGTAACAGCTGTTATCCAATTTGTTACAGCTGTTATAAAAAAATAACAGCCGATCGTTATGGATTAACTTGTGGTACATTTATTTGCAACCTTGAGTTGTTTCAGTCTCTTCTGCATTTCTATTCATAACATTATAGCACAAAGTATGGTCTGTGATTATAGTTTGTGACAGCATGAAGCAAAAACGTGCGTTCCAGAAACAAAAATCTTCCAAAAATCGTTTAGATGAAGAAATTAATGAATTAAAGTCTCAGTACGAGACAATATCGTGCACAAAAGATGTAATTAAAAATTTTCAAGATTTTCCACTGTCTCAGAAGACTATTAAAGGTTTAAGTGATTCTAATTATGTTCATCCCACGGACATTCAGCGTGAAAGTATTGGGCCTGCATTGCAAGGGAAAGATGTTTTGGGTGCTGCTGTAACTGGAAGTGGCAAGACTTTAGCATTTCTCATACCAGTAAGTTTAAGGATATGATTTTTGTAAAATTTATTTTAATTTCATATGAAACAGATACTGGAACACTTGTACATGGCCAAATGGTCGAGAACAGATGGAGTGGCTGCTATTATTATATCTCCAACTAGAGAATTGGCATATCAGATATTTGAAACTCTGAAGAAAATTGGCAAATATCATGACTTCTCGGCTGGTCTTATTATTGGTGGTAAGAACTTGAAATTTGAACGAAGTCGCATGGATCAATGCAATATTTTAATATGCACACCCGGCCGGTTGCTACAACATATGGATGAAAATCCACTGTTTAATGCCTCCACTATGGAAATGTTAGTATTAGATGAAGCTGATCGTTGCCTCGATATGGGTTTCGAACAGACCCTAAATGCCATTGTTGAAAATTTCCCTCCGGATAGGCAAACATTGTTGTTTTCAGCCACACAAACGAACTCGGTAAAAGATTTGGCAAGGCTGAATCTTAAGGATCCAATTTACATTGGTCATGTAAAAACGGTGGGCGTAGAAAATAATTCTACAAATGTTGTACCCGATCTACTACAGCAAAATTATGTCATTGTGGAACTGGAAAATAAAATAACGATGCTGTGGTCATTTATTAAAAATCATTTAAAACAGAAGATAATAGTTTTTCTATCAAGCTGCAAACAAGTGAAGTATATTTATGAGATATTTTGTAAATTGAGGCCTGGGACAAGCCTCTTAGCATTATACGGAACGCTTCACCAAGATCGCAGAATAGCCATTTACAACGATTTCGTCAAGAAGAGTAATGTTGTATTGTTTGCAACTGATATAGCTTCACGTGGTCTCGATTTTCCAACGGTTAACTGGGTAGTTCAACTGGACTGCCCCGAAGATGTTACACAATATATTCACCGTGCAGGACGGTCTGCTCGCAACAAGACGCGCGGGGAATGTCTTTTAGTCCTGATGCCCTCGGAAGAGGCCATGATTGATGAACTCCACCAAAAATGTTTAGGCATTCGAAAAATTCAAATTGATCCAAAAAAACTATTTTCACCTCGTGCAAAAATTGAAGCTTTCCTTGCACAGAATCCTGAATTGAAAGCTTCTGCTCAACGCGCTTTTGTTGCATATATAAAATCAGTCTTTTTAATGAAAAACAAAAAAATTTTCAACGTAATGGCCCTAAATTTCGATGCATATGCAAAATCATTAGGTCTTGTAGTTACACCTCGAGTTCGATTCTTGGATCGTTATTTGAAAAAACAAAACATAAATTGTGTAGAAGGAAACACAGAATACAATGAATGTTCTACCGATTCCGAAGATGACAATAAAGATGTCAAATCTGGGCCAGTAAAGTTAGCGAAACCATTTAAAGAACAGAAGGATGACAATCTTTTTAAAGCCTCTGATAGTAATACAGAATCCGACGATGATGACTTTATAAAAATTAAGAGAGCAAATCATGAAATATTTGATAATCATGAAAGTGAAGATGATGCAAAAGAATTGCCTGCCCCACTTGTTAGGAAAAAGGAAAAACTTGTCACAAAAGCGTCTCTGGCAAAAAAGGTTCTTAAGAAAAAATTGCAATTGAATGAAAAAGTAAAATTTGATGAAGAAGGCCATGAAGTGATAGATCCTCGCAAACAATTGCAATCTGATTTGGCCAAAGAGTATGCTAGCAAGGATATGCCATCGGGCGGCATTGATATTGAGGTGGCTAAGCAGCTGATGCAAGAGGAGGATAAATTTGATAAGCAACGTTTTAGAGAGCTTGTAAAACAAAGGCATAAAGCCCGTAAAGAAAAACTAAAAAAACGTGATGAAATCAAATACGATGGCGAGAATTCCGGCAGCGATGCTGACGGGTTTGAAAGCGAAGATAATGCTTCAGTCGATTTATCATGGCTTCCAGATCCTTCTAAACTTTATAAAAAAGAGTCTGACCAAGAATCAGATAATGGAAGTGTTTCATTATCTATAGCGCAAAAGCAAAAATATAGCGGCGACAGCGGCACGGACGATGATGACGAGAAAGATTTTAAAGAACCTTTTGCGAAAAAATCTAAAGTAACATCAAAGCTAACCCTAGACGATGCTGAAGTTATTGCTGCCCAGTTGTTGGCCAAGTCGATGTAGTTATTATTTTCTTAAATTAGTTTCTTAATAAATGTTAACCATACATGCAAATGGATGCATGTTAAATAAAAAGTCTTTAAAGTAAATTTGTTTTTGCTTAAATTTCGCAACATTCGAACTTTGACTTTTTCCTCTCTATCTCTATTTTTTCCTCTGGTATCTCAAAATGTTGTCTTATCTCGACTCACATGATTAAAAGGCATATGTATCATGTATTTTTTATGATCTGAAGACTGTATCACGTATTTTTTATGATCTGAAGACTGTATCACAACCTCGGCATATTCGTGTGGCAGGTTGCAATCAACTGTACCAAATGTCGAATTTGTTTAACAGATGAAACGTTTATGTAGACGAAAAGTTTAAATATATTAATTTTTCGTACTATTTTTTTAAAAATTAAGCCATTTTAAGTTCTGATTGTATAAAATATCTAGGCCTCCATTTAAATGTAAGACTAACATGGAAACAACACAAAAAATCACAAAGATATTACCTGAGACGAAAATGAAAAAAACGAAAACGCTGTCTGCTAAGTCAAAAATCTGATTTACTATTATGCACAGCAATCTTTAAACCGATATGAACATACGAATAAAAAGCATATGTAGTACAGCCACTAACTCTAATATAGACATTTTTCAACAAAATCAATTAAAATAAATTATTGCGTCTGCTCCCTAATAAGTAGTTAATAATACATTAGAATGATCAGAGATGGAATCAACAACTATAGCACCGAGCAGCTAAACCACTACAAAAATATTTTCACTTTTTTACATTAACTTTTCGTCTACTATTTTAGATTGCTTCTCCTTCACTACTGTTTAGTTACTCCACCTTGAGTGGTTTAGTGGAATTTATTACACGTACATTTGCATATTATAATTTGAGATTATTACACTTGGAAATAAGGCTTTGGTTGGCCTAAAGCTTTCTCTCTATAATTTTTTTTATTCATTTAACTTACAATGCCCTACACGTAGTTGCCGATTGCTGAAAAAAATCGACAAATTTGCAATATTTCACAATTTTTATTTCCCCACCGCTACACGAATTTTTTAAAAATCAATTTATTTGTAATTAAATTAAGACACATTTCGATTTATGCGCAACAAATTGAACAGTTTTTCATCGCATGTAATGAAAGGGAACTACCGTTAGGCGGCAAAGCAAAAATGTTAAGTACTAAACAGTAATTTACTTGTTTGCGGCGTTCTAAAAGCGCTACATTGTATCTCATTTTCCTGGATTAGCAGCGTTGCCAAAAGAAATGGCACCAGGATTATTTTTAGATGTTTTTTTAATTTATCTAATATCGATAGCTTCGATACCCATCGACAACATGAGTTAAGACATTAGCGAAGGTCGTCAAGTATTTTCTTATATAAATTTAAATTAACATTTTCTATTTGTTTGCCAAATGATAAATTGATGTTGGTTATACTCAGCCACTTAAAAGCCGTCTTGAGCTATGGCATGATGGCTCAAATCAAATACTCTCAACAAACAAATTTACATTAAATGTAATAAATTTTTTATTTTTTTATATAAATCAATTTTGGTATGTATTTTATTTTTACAACTAACAAGAATTGTATATGGGGCTATTTTAGCTTCATTTACATATATAACATGTAAACATATAAAAAGGAAACATTTTAAAAATTAATGATTAATTGCATGTATGGTATGTGTAGTACATTTTAAAATTTAATAGTAAAAATTATTTAAGATTTAAAGTAAGATTTAAAGTAAAATAAAAGCTATCGAAGAATCAATATAGTATTTGTATACATTAATTTACATCATACCACCCATACCGCCCATTCCTCCCATGCCGCCCATACCACCCATACCGGGCATACCAGCTGGACCATCTTCTTTTGGAATTTCGGTAACAACAGCTTCGGCAGTTGTCAACAGGGAAGCAACCCCTGAAGCATCCGTAATAGCAGTGCGAACGACCTACATTAGTAAATAAATTTTATGTAAAGCAAATTTTCGAAACATGCATTTATCACTATACCTTTGTGGGATCAATGATACCCTTTTCAATAAGATTACAGTATTCTCCTTTTAATGCATCATATCCGAAGTCACTATCTTTATTCTCCACCTTGGCAACTACCATGGCACCATCAATGCCAGCATTCTTTGCAATTGTCATGCAAGGCATGCGAAGAGCTTTGCGGACAATCTCAATTCCCATATTTTGATCTTCATTTTGTCCTTTAAGACCATCTAATTTAGGAATGCAGCGCAAAAGGGCGGTACCACCACCAGGAACAATGCCTTCTTCAACGGCAGCACGTGTAGCATTTAGAGCATCATTCACGCGATCTTTCTTTTCATTTACCTCAACCTCACTGGAGCCGCCAACACGTAACAAAGCAACTCCGGAAGCCAAACGAGCCAAACGTTCTTGCAATTTCTCTTTTTCGTATTCCGAGGTGGTTTCATCTATTTGATCTTTAATTTGGCCAACACGACGTTCAATGTCATCCTTTTTGCCTTTGCCCTTTAACAATAATGTGTCGTCCTTTGTTATCACAACTTCTCCAACTTTACCTAAGTCATTAATATTGACATCTTCCAATTTCACGAGGTTAGCATCGTCACCGAATACAATACCACCGGAGGCTATAGCCATGTCAGTAAGAGTGGATTTGCGGTTATCGCCGAATCCTGGAGCTTTTACAGCAGCTACTTGGAGACCAATTTTTAAACGGTTCACAACCAATGTGCTTAAAGCTTCACCATCAATATCTTCAGCGATAATGACCAAAGGTTTTCTTTGCTGGTTAGCCAATTCTAAGGCAGGAATTATGCTCTGAACTGAAGAAATTTTTTTTTCAGACAGAAGCAACAAGGCATCTTGGAACTCAACTTTGGCACCCTTAGTGGAGTTTATGAAATAAGGTGATATATATCCTCTGTCGAATTTCATGCCCTCAATAACCTCCAACTCATCATTTAGCGTTTTGCCATCCTTAACTGTAATGACACCATCACGTCCTACTTTCTTCATAGCTTCGCTTATTAAATCTCCAATAGCTTTATCACCGTTCGCAGAAATCGTTGCTACTTGTGCGATTTCTTCGGGTGTGCTAACAGGACGAGACATAGCCTTTAAATTATCCTTGACAGTTTCAACAGCTACCATAACACCGCGACGAATTTCGACGGGATTTGCACCTTTAGAGATCTTTTCAAATCCCTCTTTGGCAATAGCGCGTGCCAACACAGTAGCAGTAGTTGTGCCATCACCGGCCTCTTCGTTCGTGTTATTGGCAACGTCTTGCACCAACTTAGCGCCAATATTTTGGAATTTATCTTTCAGTTCAATGGCTTTGGCAACGGTAACACCATCCTTAGTGATTTTAGGTGAACCCCACGACTGTTCTATTATGACATTACGGCCTTTAGGACCCATTGTTACGGCCACAGCATCGGCAAGAATGTCGACACCCTGCAACATCAAAGCACGGACTTCTGGACCGAATTTTACATCTTTTGCATAACCACGAACAGCCAATTGGCGTGCGATGGAAGAACGAGCAAGTGACACTGGTAGGCGGAACATCTAAAACAATAGTTGTCAAAGGATATTTAATTATTTCAATTAAATCCAACAGATGCTTGAATTATTGAAATGACTAAACTTAAGGCACCTGTTCACACTACTACACTTTAAATTTTATACAAAAACTGAAGTGAGCAAGCTCCAGAATACAGCTTGAACACAGCACTGAAAACAAACGACTTCACAAATGGAGAGTATATCCAACTGGAATACAACGAAATCGACTTCAGACATGATTATAAATTTACAATGCGATACTAAATGGTACAAAAAGTTAAAGTAATCAAAACATATATATTTAACACACAAATCTTACTCATTATAAATAGAACTTGTATTAGACACATAAAAATAATACTGATTGGTTGGTCTCATAGAGAAAGGCCTTAACTTGTATTTTTTTAGACATTTCAATTTACATATATTCAGTTCATATATTGAAATCACTTTAGAAATAAAAAATGATAATGTTAGAAATTTGTTAAAAATAAAAAATTCCGATGTTTCTAAATGAGGTTGACATTTTGGTATTAGTTTGGTTTCGAAAAAGTAAATATTAAATCAAACGCATAGTAAAGTCTCCATTTATTTGCAAATTTGCATGGCGAGCAATGCGCTGATCACTTTGCAAAATGGCTGCATTTGCTATTTTTAAACGTGAAAAACACACGCATTAACTCCAACAATATTTCATGTTAATAAAGTTAAGAAATTTGCGATTAAAACCTTGAGAAGCTTCAACTAGTAATTTCATTTGTTTAATGTGTATTCAAAATAAAAGATAAGAAATGCTGCATTTACCGATAGACATTACCGATAGACAAACAGCTTAAACCGAAACAAAGAGAAAAAAATCTACTTAGATTTACATCGCACCATGAAATAAAAAAATTATAAGAGTTTGAGACTTTTTTTTTATGAATTTAAATAGCGAATCTATCAAAAAATTTACTAGATTTTAATATGAAATTGGCCATTTTTTTTATAAGATCCTAAGAAACACACACAGCCATACATATGCATATGTACATGCATACATACATTTAATCTCAGTTCTGCCTTAATTTTTTATTCAATGCTCATATTTTTAAGTAAAAAAATTTTCCACAGATTTTGTTTTAATAAAATTATTATTTAAAATTATTTTATTTGCATAAAATCGCCTATTGAAGTATGTATGGAGGATGTGTTTATGCACTCTTAATAAATGCAGAAAATTGTTCCCAGTGACTGAAAATATTGCATCACAGCTTAGATAAGTATCTGTGGAATTTTCACTACTCAATGGAAGAAAGTGTACAACACGTAGGCACAAGCAAATTATTAAAGCATTAAAAAATCCTGCAGTAGTTGCAGCTTTAGATGTAAATTATTTCACAATTACTGAATCCATTGCATTGATGAAATGTAAGGACTTCATACATTTTTATTTCTTTTTCTAACGTGTATAAAACTTAGGCTACTTGATATTTTTAAATTCAATAAAGAACTGCCATATTTATATAAGCACTTAATACCAGTTTTGGAATCACTCCAATCTTTCCGACTACGAACGTCAAATAAATTTATGCCGAAGACCCACACACACATTTAAAATACGAATTATGCAAGTACAATTAATTAATCAAATCTCATAATTAATAAAAAATATATAATTTTTAAAGATTATTTAATTCTATGCTCGTTTATATTTCAACGATTATGGCGGAATATTTCAAAACACATGGCAAATGGCATTCTTCAACAGAAAATTAAACTTTGCTCTTCTCGATGCCTTCACTCTTCCAATATTGTTATCATAAGCATTTAGCCGGCAAATATTTTTTTATTCACAGAACTTAATTTAAAATACATGTGTATTCAAGTTAAAAAATTATTAAACTTTAAAGGAATAAGAACTTAAGAACTTGTCTATTTGGATTTTATTATTAAAGCAACAACTTCAATGCGAATTTTCTAGAAAGTTGTGTCCAGACTACACTTCCATTTATCCTACCACAAATTCTTATGTAATAGCATGGAGAATAAAAAGCACATACTCCATATTAAGTTTTCTTAATAATTCAAATTACTTACATTTTTTCTAGCTTTAGAAAACTTTTAATTCAAATCAAGTGCAAGCAACTTTTATATTCAAATCGGTGGGTTTCCTTTTTACTATTTTCACATACACGATTTACAACGTGCAAGAAATATATAACCTATCAGAAAAGAGGAAAAAAAAACCGCTTTCAACTCTCAGAAGACCAGAACAATCTGACATGTGCACATTCATTATCCAGTGGTTTGCTGTCAAATTTTCCATTATTGCTAACTACGGGGTTTTTTCGCCTTATAAAATTCTAGCGACTTTCCTGTAAAAACTAGAGATTAGGAAAACAAAAAAAAAAAAAAATAAAAATTAAATTATTCTGTTTTGATGATAACGAAAATAAAAGTTTTCGTCCACTTTTGAACTTCTTATAAGAAAAGTTGAAAACAGTTTTAAATTTTAATACAAAAATAAAACTAAAAACATGCGAGTAAATCTTTTTATTTTCTGGACCAAATTAGCATGCTGTTGCCCACCACAGGTTTTATTGTTGTGCAGAATGTGTGTGCATCGCCCTGCTGGTAATTGCTTATTTATTTCTGAATTAAATGAATCTTCAAATGAACACCATTACCATTTCCAAGGGGAATACATTTTTGAATTTGCTTGCATGTTTCACACGATGAATTTTTCATGTCTGTACTTCTTAATTCCTTTTTAAAATTGCTGGCAAAAACTATTTACATTCACACGATGGTTTTTTTCGCATGTCTATTTTCTTTTCCTATTCTTATTTGTTTTTTTATTGCTTATCTTTATTTTTCCCTTAAAATAACATTTGAATTAAAAATTACGAATAATAAAAATGGAACATGTGTGGGAATAAAATATCTTAGATTTTGGATTCTTTTTCCACATATTTCACTAGAAAACAATAAAATTTTTTTTAAAAATCATATGCAGCAACTGGCATTTACATCTTTAAATTAATCTATTCTATTAACTCTTCATATACGGGACTGCAGAAATTGTGCAGAAAATGATTTTTATTTGTCGTACGTATGCGTTGTACTTTTTCAACCGACAACTAATTTAAACTATGTAAATTTATATGAAGCTGTTGACAATCAATGAGTTCCCGTAATCCAAAATACATTTCACTTTTTGAATACCTTCAGTAGCCTGCCAATTTACAATTGTAAAAGCAGATAAGTTAATAAAGTATTAATTGTCCCAAGATTTTCGTAGTCAGCTTGATGTCACTTGAGAGAAGGCAAATTACAAGCATGAACTATTCTATGTGGCTATACCTATATTTTATGACAGCTTGATTCAATTCATGTATGAAAAACACAAAAAGAGTAAAGCTTTAAAATTGCTCTAGTGTATGAGTGGTCGTTGGTTTTCACGTCACTCAAGGCAACAATGTGGCAGTGTTTATGTATTTAAACGATTGGTGTAAACAGTGGCATCATAGTCAACTTATTGAAAAATTATCAGTTAACTAAAAGCACAACGGTAACGCTGGCTTAATTAAGTTTAGCGACAGAGTAAATTTTAAAGTTGCAGTATTAAGTTGTGAGTAATCCTTCGAATAGGAGTGGTCGTTTGCGCTAAAACACTAAGACAGTATATATATAATATTTTTTTATCTGCATTTGCAATACATATATTTTTTATAAAAAAGGTAAGTCATATATATTTATTGTAATAAGTATTTAACAAAACAGATGACTCAAATTAACAGTTCCTTTGTTATCAAAAATAGTTTGTTACATCAAATTGTTTTTAATGTTCAATATTCATAAACACCGGCTTAATATTTCTATTGGCCGAACAAATGAGTGCGATGTCTGCATGAAAAGCTGTTAAAAGAAAGAAATATGTACATATGCATGTATGTAAGCCCACTGTATTCATGAATGTAAAGAAAAGAAATGTTAAATATGCTGACAAACTCACCTACGTACATGCATGCATTCATACATTAATATCCAACTGGTTTCTTTTGCACTTTCCTATTCATCGCCAAATTTTGTTTTATCTTATACGATTTTCTGCTTTTTTTTTTCTTTTTGTTTATTCTATTGTAATTACACAGTAAAGTTGGTACTGTTGGATTGAAGAGTTAAGGCTGATAATGTTACCAGAAATAGAAGTATATACAACTGTATGTAATAATGTAGATATACATATATGGAGGTGTATGTATGTGTGTGTGTGAGAGATGTTCAAGATACATAGTTGGTGATGATGAATGCCGTTCGCTTTAATTTCAATAGGAGAAATTTAGAGCTGCAAAGTATTTACTTAGACCACATCTGAAATCATTACAGCGAAATTCCAACTTGTACAATTATAACGGTTTTCCTATTGCTTGCTTTTGTTAGATGTTTTTCTTTATATTTTATTTTATTTCCATTTGATTTTTACAGCAGACGATCATGACATTTATTAAATGCATTTTTCATTTTAAAAGAGAGATACACACAAAATTAAATTTTGCAGGCCAGACAGAAGCCAAATGGGTTGTTTAGTTATACTGTTATTAGACGTGCTTATGCATGTCTCAACGTACCTCTGTAAGTAGCTATGTAAATATGTGCACACATAGTTTGTACGAGTGTGTATATGCAGATATTTACATACATAGAAATACGAAAACAGATGTACAGGTCACCGAATGATATCGATAGCATAATAATAGCGAAATAATGAAAGCTATTGCTTATGCACTTAATTTTTTAACCACTTGCACCTGTTTAAATAATATTTACTTTTTCCACTGATGGGCGTGGCTTTCAAGTAAATGTTTTTTTTTTATATTCAATATGATATTCTGAATACGTGATGCACATACATACATACATACGTGTGCTGGGATACATAAACACATATGTATGTGCATTCAAAAATGCACAACTTCTTTTAATAAAGATTTATTTCTGCTATAATGTCTGAATCATCCAGCAGTGGGGCAATTATCAGCACCGCAATCACATTTTGTTGCAGTGATAAAAATACGTACATACGCAGATATGTATGTATGTACGTATATATGCATGTGCTTGAGTCATTACTTTGCCATCATTTTATTACTTAGCAAAAGGTGCTTCCAAATATTCAATACATACATATAAAATTAAAGCTCAACCGCTTCCATTTCTCATTGAATAAATAGATTTGAAAAAAAATCTTAAATCCGAATAAAGAAAAACTCGTTAGTTTTTGCTTTAACATTCATGCATATTTTTGCCTCATATACTTACATACATACGAGTATCATATGCACATATATGTATATAGATATGTATGAAGATACATTTGATCAGAACAAGTCCGCAAAGATTCCTTTACATAAAAATAATAATTACAAATATGAAATTTATTATTTGTTATTATTGCTATATTTATTGTTATTCTTAGCAATAATATTTTTAATATTTTATAATAATTATTATAGGTATACATATATTAACTCTTTACTTTATGAGATATTCTCTGAACAAGCTTATCAAGAGAATTTGTTTTTTTTTTTTTTTTTTTTCAAAAAAATAATGATAAATAAATTCATAGCGAATAAAATTTGTTCGTGGTGCAGATTTGAGAAACTTTCAAGGCTACTTTGTAATAATGTTTTTGTAATTCTCAATTGTTTTTTTTATAATATGGGCATAACATAGCAAGATTTGAGATTATTTGTCAATTCTGTTTTGGGTGAATTTCCACTGGTTTTAGGACCAAACCAAATACGGGTATCCACAAAAAAAAAAAAATATGTCTTGACTCGATTTTTTAGTTAATCAAATTAATTTCTTGACGAAGTTACTTCAAGCAGTATCTGCAAATAGATTGAATAAAAGGAAAATAAATATAAAATTAAATTTTCCATAAAACAAAATATACATATATGTACTTGTGTGTAAATTTAAATTTGTGTAATTTTATTGTGATTACATACTAACTGTGTAAATGACAAATGATATGCATCTGTGGCTATATTTCCATAGACGACATCACATACACACATCCGTACGTATGCCTTTTATTGTGTTAGACCGAATTTACATTAGCAAATTTTAGTTTGGCAAATTCTTCTCCATTCTGTTTTAAAATTTGTTTGCCATTTACATAGCCAAATTTTAGTTTGCCAAATTTTTTGTTTCTTTTCGTATGTTCTTTCTTAATTTTTGACATTTCATTCGGTGGTTGGTTTTTAAGCAAACACGCATGCACAAAGCACACACGCATGCTGTGTAAATGTGAAATGCATAGGAAATACATTGTGAAATACATATTTTTGGCGGTTTTTTGGTTTTTTTATTTTTGGCAAAATTTTTTTTTTTAATATATTTATTGCAAATAAAATTGTTAAAACAACAACCAATTAAATTTTTTTTGTTTTAAAAATTAAAAATATATTTCAGTCTTGTAAAAGTATAAATTCAGTTGCTTCATATATGTATATGTAAAAGTATATCACATTAATTACTAGATTATTTTCTAAAACATTTGTTTTAAAAAAAAATATAAAAAACTATGGTATGCGTTGCAAGCGCTTCACCACACTGAAGTTAACTACAAAAAACGAAATATAAAATGAAAAACAATGTCAAATATACAATTTCATCATGAAAGTGCAACTCTATAAAACAAAGAACAAAGCAACTTTGCGAGAACACCGATATCTGTACCCCCCGCAATACTCTTTTCCTCTCTCACCCTCACTTTAAGAATTTGCCAAACTAAAATTTGCTAATGTAAATTGGGTCTTACACAAGTAGTACTAACGCTCTACAGCAATTTTTGCTAATATGAATTTAACAATTAATATACATAAAAATAAAAATCAAACATTTCTGAATCAAAATTTATATTTTTATACTTCCGTTTTCTATTTCATTAGCTGATATTTGACATTTTCAATTAATTTTTTTTTTTTATATAAATTCTTTAATATGTTTGGTTTTACTGGCGACTTTTTTTATGCGTGGAAAATATTTTTTATATTTTAAATTTGATAATTGGTGTAGCATTTTTTTGTTTTTCTGTCTTTTATAAGGACTTTTTGAGTTGCAAGCTTCTTATGCAATTTAATCGCATTAATCCTACTTTTGTTGTATAATTTTTTCTATTTAAATTATTTGTTTTATTTTATTGTTGAAATGAAAAGGCTACTTTCCATTTTTAAACTCTTTATTTACATTTTAATTATTTACTCACTTTAACCACAAATTGAAACTTAATTTAAATTAATTTTTATAACCTTTTCCATCCAAAAGCATGGAATGTGGATAGTAATTTCTACAACATAAGAAAAGATGTTGATTGAGCCTTGTTCTTCGGTCGGTTCTCATTATTTTTCGGATTTTTGTCACCTTGTAATTGAGGTTGGGTTTTGACGATTTTCGTATTGAAAGTTACCACCCTAAGAACGCATTGTATGCGATACAAATTCCTTGATTTTGTGAAACAATTTTTAAGCATTTCTGATAGATATTTAACTGAAGTCTTTTTAATATGAGAAATGATATACGGCATAAGAGTATAACTTAAAAAATACATGCCATTCATTTAAATTTGCTTTATATGCTATCAAAATTTGTTTATAAAGCAAGCCAGCACATACATCCATGCCCACATATGTATGCCCGTAGATGTACATATGTATAAGTATGTATATATGGGTGTATTGATGGATTTTGAAAAAGTGAAATAAAGCAAGCAACTTACACTCCCTCCTATTGTCACACGTTTTTGAAAATTTCAAATTAAAACTCATGCAGCCCTCGTTTTGAAACTACACAAATGCGTATGTGTAGAATTTACAAAATGTATGTACATGCAGATGTATATATATCGATGTGTGAATGAGTATGGGTATGTTTACATGGATGTGTGCTTGCATATAATTCTTAACTGAAATATTTTAAATTCAATGCAAGTACGTACGTGTGCATTTGCATTATTTATTTTATTTTTAACTTTTTTTTTAAGGAGATTTTATTTTAGTGTAGTTGTTACTTGTGTTGTTGCCAATGTCTCCGAAGTAACCAATAAATAGGGTAATCGATAAAATTACTTTTCGATAACATCTCATGGGGTTTTTGTAAGACTAGCACTCAAGCAATAACTTCTATGGCGAACTGTGCCGCAATCAAAAGCAAGCAATAAGGCTAGAGAAGTAGACATATAGATATTGGGTTTGCGAGACTCCTGTGGTGTCAGCATCGGCACGGCTCAGCTGTTCTTTCATAGCATTTCATAATTTATTTTTACTTCACCCATAAAATACTGCAATAACTGAAGTGAAGAAGGCTCAAATGGGCAGATCGAAACCGCTATCATATCCAACATGGACCTAACTAAGTTACAAGTATCTTAGCAGGTACATAACGAATAGTTCTGGCGATGGAAGCTTTAAACAAGACAAAAATATGAAAATATGATTTGCTTACTGTATTTAGAAATCCTACTCACTAAACTAATTCAAGTAATTGGTTTTTATGAAATCTTTGTGTAGAGCGACAAGCGTGTTGTAAATATAAAGCATGCTGAGACGATCTAAAACTTTTAACTGCTGTGAGTTCGCTTTAACTACACATATAAAATAAATTTTACAAAATATTTCAATTTGTAGATTATTTCAGTAGTAAATTTTTTCTAATAAAAATTAAGTGATTAAAAAGCGGGCCGAACACCCTAATAGTACTCCTTTGGCGTTGGTGGTGACGGGTATCACTGGCGAAAAAAGAATAATAATGAAATGCTACAAGTAAAAACGTAACATTAAAAGCGAATATGCATGCAAATGCCGGCTCTTTATATGTGTGTGCACTAAATACACAAGAGCACTTATGTCATGTATTAACGGCATACATCCATATATGCATGTGTTAAGTATCTGGTCATGCATTTTACTTAAATCATTTATTATGCTCAGAAGGGTTCGGTTTTACAAAAAAAAAATGCCATATCCGTTTTTATTTTTAAAAATATTTTCTTCACATTCTTATTACTCTGCCAGTTCCTTACAAATTAACCAGTGATTCATATATGTATCCAGAAGTGGATACGTTCGTGTGTATGTGTGTGCAAGTGCGTTTAAAATATACATGTATATATGTGTATTTATATGCATATCCATACATACATTTAGATTTATATAGTATATATGCTTACATACAAATCCATACGTATTTATATTTTGTTCTTTCTTTGTTCATCATAAATAAAAGCGAAAAATTAAAGAGGCAATCAGACGGACATGTCCGAAAAATGAAGGAAAAAATCGCTTTACTTTATATACAAATTCATATGTACACACAAATAATTGCGAAAGCAAATCTTATAAATCACATACACATTCATATATATATGTATATATATAAGTACATATGCATGCATGTCAGATTGAAAGCAATACAAGTAGCAGCGGCACCACACCGTAAGACTTGTCGGTGGCCGTTGTATCTGCTGGTTGATGATGAATAAGAAGCACGAAACATCCAAGTTGTGCTTTTCTATATCATTTATTTCAAACTTTCTTCTTTCTATTTCCTCCCCCTTTTTTCAAATGAATCCACGCATACACAGATGCATTTGCACACATCTGTGTATGTATGTATGGCTGTAACTTCTTACAGATATATGTATGTGTAGAATATTTTTTCATGGTCAAATTTCGTTATTAAATACATGATATTTTATACATGCATACATACATAAATAGAGAAATGAATAAATACCCGTATTTAAAATTAAAATAAATTTGTAAAAAGATTTATTTGTTTCCTATCAATACCGAATATATGTATCTATTTAATTTCAAATATACACACCTATTTATGCGCAGGCAACAAATGCAAACGACAAATTACCCTGAAGGAAATGTCGATAGTGTACTTGAACTGACTTGCTTTTGACTTTCGTCACTCAACAATGCCTTGTGCTCTAGCAATCAGAATCAAGTAGTAACACTTCAATATGAGACAACATGGAGACATTGGAACCAGTAATTTACTTGTTCACTGTTATCATTTAAGTCTACTACACCTGCGCGACTACTCCGTGTGCTGCAGGCAAATCAATTTAACCTTTAAGCTAATTTCTGCTTTCTACTTTAATACCAAAAAATTCAATTAATAAGGCGATAAAAAAATTGTTTGTATAATATATGTAGTAACAAGTAATAGTTGAGGAGACACTTGTCCTCAGCTTTTCTTCAGGATATTAAAGTCTAGCCAGTTCCGTTAATTTGATATCCTGAAGGAAGTGCACAAACCAAACAACAAGTCAATAATAATCAGTCAATCTAAGCAGCTCGCGTAAAGTTTTCGAATGAAGTAAACATATGGAACGCTATTATAGTGATAAATGAAAAATTATAAATTTCTCTCCATGTGAAAGTGCATTACCACATACACAATGTTCGTCAGAAGAAATTTTGGCATTTCTCGTATAGACAATTTTTTGAAGTTTTGAAAACGTTTCTGAATACCAATGAATTCAATGAGAATTTTTTCCTACATGTATATCTGCTATGTTTTATGTCTAGTTCTTCCACTTTTTAATCTATTTTTTGTTGTTTCTACATATAAATAAATGATTTCTTATCGCCTCAATACGATAAATTGCGTTCAAGAAAGTAATTATTTTGAGTAGAAAAATTATTTCCCTTGTTTTAATCCCCGAAAAAAATTTAACAACATTTTGCGGTATTTTTTACACTTCAAATTTAAAAAGGAGCCGCAAAAACACGTAAAAAACTAATCTGGCATCACTGAGTTTAGGATTAAATAGGAATCGAAAAATAAAAACTAGATTTTGCTTTATTTTTCTTTTAAACTTGAAATTTAAAAAACCGTGCAAAAACAGGTAAAAAACTAAAGTGGTATCATTGAGTTTTGAGACCTAAATTGACATTTAGGATTAGCCGTTTCAAAATTTCATAAAGATTTGTATTTATTGCTTTCCTCGAAGTATTCTACACATTTTTTGTTAGTTAAAAGTTATTCTTATTTAGAGGCGAAAATGTTCTGTAAGTATCGAAATAGACAATGAATATTTTTTTTGTATATAAATGACTTGGTCTATAAGGCGAGAAAAAATGGAATTTACTGCTCGTGTCTCAAAATTTTTACATATACATTTACATGCATGTATACATATTTCCATACATAACAATATATTTCTCTTATCAGCAGAAGTTGTAACCAACAATTTAAAAATTCACACACCGTATTGAAAACAAAATTGAATTGTGATTAGAATTTAATGTAATTTAAATGCATATCTGATAATCAACTACAAAGTGTATCTAGATAAAAATGAATAACGTTTATCTCCTACAGTTTTGTGTTCTCTTCTATCCGACTGGCAAGGGACATCTTTACAAGATTACTCAAATTTTATTCATAATTAACAATGTTTGATAATGAGTTTCATTTATGAGTTTATTAATTCCTTTTGTTATTTTGTTTTATTAATTAAGTTTACTTCTTTTATTTCTTTAATAAAATCCAAATAAACCATATAAACATTTCAAATTATGTATTTATGCATGCACATAAAACATAATGCAATTGTAAATTTTATTTCCAGTTTTAAAAATGGCATCACCTGCTTTAAAAGATCTTCCAAAAGTTGCTGAAACTCTTAAAAGCCAATTAGAAACCTTCAATACTGACAAATTGAAGAATGCCAATACTCAGGAAAAAATTATTTTGCCTACAGCAGAGGGTAATTATAAATCGATTATTATTATGTTTAAATTTAAAGCATTATATTTTCTTTGGCAGATGTTGCAGCAGAAAAAACTCAAAAATCTCTTTTTGCTGGCATCGAAGGTTTTAACCCATCAAATTTGAAACATACCGAAACGCAAGAGAAGAACCCATTGCCAGACAAAGAAGGTAACTTACATTTCAATACTCACGCATTGTTCTACCATTAAACATATGTCTCTTAAAGGACTTATTTTCCAAGTTCTTGACAGTTTGACTTCGATGTTCGTGACCTCAAATCTTTTAGTATAATGTGCCTCTAATTCAGCCATTCACAGCAGACAATTCTATACTTTATGTTGTAAATATGTATCTAATACAAAAATACTTAGGTTCTGAATATGACTAACTTTCAATAATGTTCATTACATTGAGGTGTCTTACCTTATTAAGTATGGATTCGGTGTCGTACTTGTATCTTGCTTTTGTATATCAAGCCGCCAAATAAGGCGTTTACAATTTTGTTGTTATAAACATGGTTGTGCATTTATGTAGTTATTTATCATTTTGCCACGAATGCCTTTTATAGTTATTTATTATTTTCAACATATATGTATAATGTATATGTGCATCTATGTATGCTATGTACGCTTTTTATTTTTTGATGCTCAAGCAAAAATATAATTCAATCCAAATATAAGCATGTAATC
Organism: Ormia ochracea; assembly: GCA_963402855.1. NCBI lineage: Eukaryota > Metazoa > Arthropoda > Insecta > Diptera > Tachinidae > Ormia > Ormia ochracea. The sequence goes on from OY727107.1 coordinate 43,117,967, forward strand.
TATACAGTTAAAAATTTAAAAATATTACAACTATAATTTGAAGTATTTTGTAAATACAATTATCAAATACAATGTATATAGATAAACTGAGATTTATGTTCTCAAAAATATCTAGACTCAAGCGCAAAAAATTGATTAAAAACTAAAAGTAAAGGAGGCAAAAGGAAAGGTTTCTTACTGCAATTCAAAACTGCGTTCAATATGAAAACAACTTCTTTTTTGTTCTCTCTTATTCGTTTGCTGGAAAGCCAAGCTTTTGGTTTTCATTCAAATTTAGAATTGCAAAATTACATTGTTATAGTTTCCTAAATTTTATATTGTAGTTTGTTTTACAAAAAGTTTTATTTTAAAAATTTTGTTGAAATTGTCCAACGCAAAAGTATAGGCATATACATATAGAAATACAACTATGTAATTGTGCTACGAATGATGAGCAAAGCAACTTGGTTTTAATATTTAATATACATATTCTCCCACTCATCAACAAATTCAAGACTTTGCAAAGGAAACTTTGCGTGTCAAAATTGTGTCTAACTGATCCAGAGTTTTTTCACTAGGCACATCTCTGTGT